>BSBM01001148.1:0-1259903 GCA_027924585.1 Larix kaempferi
TATTCAGCTGTCTATAGTCTATACTTAGCCGGAAAGTGCCATCTTTCTTCCGTACAAAATGTGAAGATCCTCACAGCAGATCTAAAAGCTGATGTATACCTCATAAGAAAGAATTTAGGAATAAGATTAAGAGTGAATAATGCAGTAAAAGAGCAATAGAACAATAATACAATAGAACTCGTATAGAAGCAAAATAACTTCACACACGCTAATTCATTAATCACAAATATGAACAATAAATAGTACAATGGTGGAGAGGATTCAAAGTCCAAGGTGGCAATTCGAATTAGCCTCTCATAGAGCACAACTAGAAGTCTATCTCATCATCGGTGGAGTCATCATTACACAAGTAACTGTCAACCATCAATCAAACTGAGTCTAACTGAGTGTGGTAGGTGTAACTGGCACATGGAGGCACTAACTGAATCAAGGAGTCTTAGTGGAGGGTGCATGAGGAGCTAACTGGAGTCAGAATGGGCAGTCTAGTCTCACTAGAGGTCCATCAGAATGATATAGTCAGTTGAGAGTTAGTCTAGCATTAAATCAAGGAAAGAACTGAAGATAACTGAAGTAATTGAAGTACAACTGAATGGTAACTGAGAGAGGGCACCTTTGCTTCCTTAAATCAAGGATAAAGGGCGCACTAAGCTCTAGGAGGGCTAAAAATGATCGGAGAGAAGCTCGTGGGGCTAGATAGCTGAGGGCTAGGTGCTAGGACTGATGACTGGGATGCATGCAATTGCATGCATGCATGCAGAATGCATAAATGCATGCAAGGCTGAAAATGAAAATGATGAAAACGTTGGTAGGACTAGGATGGAGTATAGGAATATCCTAACACCCCCCCTTAATCCATCCTGGGCCCTGGTAAATGAGACCAAAGGTCACCCAATACAATGAAGAATAATAACAGTCAATAAACCGAGGAAATGGGGAAAACCTCATGGGAAAAATAGCCCCCCTAAAAATAGACTATAAGGCACACACAAAAAATAAATGCTCCAAACTCAAGCAGGTGTGATGCTTGGTCATATGTCTGGAGGTATCTTCTTCTTGGGAAGAAGTGGATCATGCTCAGGAAGCATGTGCTTGTACTTGCTCTTTAGATTGAATGTGATGAGAACAAATCCAAAAGAATGAGGATGATCCGTGAACCTGTGATTCGAATCAGCTGAGGTAGGATCAAATCCATGAATATGCAGATAGTCTTTTGTTTTATCCTTTGAACTATCATGGGTGAGATTATTCCCAAAAGAACCATCAAATATTAGTGATTCCTTGGAATCCAAATCAGATCCAAGACTTGAATCATGGTTGCATAAGATCTCCTTTGAACCATTTGAGGTGAGATCTAAACCAATAAATGCATGAGAAATTATCCCAAGCGAATGGAAATGACCATCATCTTCAATAACCTTCTGAGAGCATGAAATAATGATCTTGCAATTATAAATAAGAGGAGATTGCTTGGAATCTAAATCAGATCCAAGACTTGAATCATGGTTGCTTAAGATCTCCTTTGAACCATTTGAGGTGAGATCGAAACCAGTAAATGCATGAGAAATTATCCCAAGCGAATGGCAATGGCCATCATCTTCAATAACCTTCTGAAAGCATGAAATAATGATCATATAGTAGTACATAAGAGGTGAGTGATCAAGGAGAGTGAATGCATTACCTCCAATGGCTGATTTGACCTCTGAAACATTCAGTAGATAATGATGCAAACCAACAGACTCTGGTGCAAGAGAGGATTTAAGAACCTCTGCAATTTCTAGAGTGTGAGATGGCACATAATTCAAAATAGAAGAAATTTGGAGCATCCGTGTAGAATCTACAAGTTCTTCTTCTTTGTGGCTAACTTCAATATGAGATATGTTTGATACTGATTCATGATCAATGAGATCATCAAGGAGGGAAAATGCATCACTTTTCTTGCTCTCGAAAGGGTTTGGACCAATTCCTTCATTCTATTTGCGAAATATTACATCTAGTTGGGCCCATAGCTCTTTTGGAGATTCAACAAAATCAATGAAGAGGTTCATCATGCAACGAGACATAGCAAACATCATTGTTCCATAGACATTGTCACATTTATTTAACCAGTCATTCTCTTCTTTAGAGGATTCAAACTCTCTTTCAAAACAATAATCAAAGAGATCATGGCTCTTCAATTATGCTATCATTTTTTGTTTCCATTCATCATAGTTGAATGGAGAAAGAGGAGGGATTTGTTCTGAATACATGGAAGCTGTAGAAGACCTGCAAAAACAATAGAAAATATATGCAATTGCTACTGCTGCAAAAATACAGAAACTACTACACTCGAAATATTGATAATAACCTGGAAAAAACTCTCAGGAATGGAGATAGAAAATACTCTCAACATGCTCTGATACCATGCAAAAATCCTCACAACAGATCTAAGAGATGATGTATACCTCACAAGAAAGAATTTAGGAATAGGATTAAGAGTGAATAATGCAGTAAAAGACAAACAAAATAATAATACAGTAGAACTAGGATAGAAGCAAAATAACTTCACACACACTAATTCACTAATCACAAATATGAACAATAAATCGTACAATGGTGGAGAGGATTCGAATGCCAAGGTGGAAATTCGAATTAGCCTCTCATAGAGTGATCATCGTATCAATAGAGTGTCATCAGAGCACAACTAGAAGTCTATCTCATCATCGGTGGACTCATGAATGCATAAGTAACTGTCAACCATCAGTCAAACTAAGTCTAACTGAGTGTGGTAGGTGTAACTGGCACATGGAGGCACTAACTCAATGAAGGAGGCTCAGTGGAGGGCACATGAGGAGCTAACTGGATTCAGAATGGGTAGTCCAGTCTCATTGGAGGTCCATCGGAGTGATACAGTCAGTTGAGAGTCAATGTAGCCTTAAATCAAGGAAAGAACTGAAGATAACTAAAGTAACTGAAGTACAACTCAATGGTAACTGAGACAGGGCACCTTTACTTCCTTAAATCAAGTTGAAAGGGCACATTAAGCTCTAGTAGGGATAAAATTGATCGGAGAGAAGCTCTCGGGGCTAGCTAGCTGAGGGCTAGGTGCTAGGACTGATGACTGGGATGCATGCAATTGCATGCATGCATGCTGCATGCATAAATGCAGGTAAGGCTGAAAATGAAAATGATGAAAATGTTGGTAGGACTAGGATGGAGTATAGGAATATCCTAACACAAAAATCACTAGTGCTCCCCACGGGGACACACTTGGACGGACATAAAATTTCTCTAACAGATCCTGCAATTGTGCTTTTAATTCTATCAATTCAGGACTACTCATTCAATAAGGTGCTTTTGTTAGGAACCTGGAACAATTAATTAATGAAATATACGATATATCATATCATAGAATATTTTTATTGATCGGAGGCCACTTTGAGGTGGCAACCTTCTTTGAGCAAGCTCAATAAAAAAACTTCACGGTGCCTTCATTGGCCTAAAAAAAAACATATATACTAAGTCTAGGCTCCAATACTATGGGTCAAAACCATGGGCCAGTACAAACTATGGATCAACAAATACTACGGGACGACTTACACAACATATGCATCCAACAACAATAATACAAAGTATGGATCAACAAATACTACGGGACGACTTACAAAGCATATGTGTCCAACAACAATATACTAATAAAGTAAATAGAAGGGTTGACATGGGTTCCTAACATCCCCTCCCCCTTAGAAAAAGCTTTGTCCTCAAAGCTTTAGATGTGGAAATTGTTGTTGAATCTGAAGGAGTCATTCCCATGTAGCATCCTATGGTTGCATTCCGTGCCACTGAATTAAGACCTCTGTGATAGAGCAAGAACAAAGCTGATGAGTGTTGTTGGGCATGGACCAACTTGGCATACTTTTGAAGAAGGATGGTTTTGGGAACTGCATAGTTTGGGGCTGCGAAGTTAGATGGCATAGTTTTGCGGAGCACGCAGTTTGGATTGCATAGTCAGTTTTGTGCAGTTATACTGGTGCATAGTACCAGCGCAACAACCATTTTGGGTAAAGAGCATAAGGGAACGTCGAGCTGAGAAAGCGACTGTTTTGAGTATAGCACCTCCAGGATTCCCAGTAGTGGGTAAGGAGTGGCGTAACGGTAGACGAAAGCGACCTGTCAAGGGAGTGGTGTAGACACAGTTGGAAGCTCAGCCACAAGATCAACAGTGACGAGCAGGCTAAAGGGGAAAAAAGTGACAGGACACGATGTAGTTGTAACCATTTTATGATGATTGCAGCTATCATTATAATGTGTGAGCCATGAGTGGCCCAGCAAGGCAGCTTGAAGCAAGTGGAGTAAGCAGTTGATGGCGACAAGCAGGGTGGCGGTAACTGCACCAGTTTTGGGAAATCTTGGGGTTTTCGAGCCTATGCATTGTAAAGATGTGACCTACGAGCACAATATATATGTTAGATAATGGTAACTTCGGGATGTCCTCCATGGTTCAGATGCCTTACATGGACGTACATTAGCTGCATAGGCATCAGGATGGAGTAGAGAGTGAGATGCACTCTACTCAGTGACATGAGCCCAATGGGGGCTACATGTGGAGCTTCAGGGGAGAGTGACCTATGCATGCATGAGTTTTGCATGGCCTGCTAGCATTTAGTGAATGCATGAAAAAGTGACCTTTTGTATGCATGCATGCAAAGTGACTTTTTGCATGCACTAGGAATTAGGGTTTTGGAAAACCTAATTCATCAGTGAGATTATTTATAGAGGTAGGGGGTCCTCGGATAAGGTTACTCAGTTCCATTATCGGAGAGAGATATTGCTAGAGTGAGGAGGGCGAATCTATCCATGTGAGGTGACTTTGTAATATAGGGAGGAGTTGCCACAGGAGCTAGGAAGGTCATATCTGAGCTAGATCAGTGACTTTCAGTTCCAGAGAGATCATATCTCCAGTACTGTGAGCTGAGAGAGCTCCATAGTGTGATTACTGATTGGATTGGAGGAGGCCGATTTTGCTTGGAGGAGGACGGTTTTTTTGAGGAGGAGAAGCTCATTGTGAGCTAGGTTGACTGAGTTGGAGTCCGAGACTTTCAGGATAGCTTTGCCTCAATTTTTGAGGAAGGTTAGAGACGATCGGAGCTTAGATCTATTGAGATCCGGAGTAGTATGATCATTTGACATCCATAGGAGGAGGGCACACTTGTACTTGCAGAGAGGGCCGATTTCATTAGTGGGAAGTCTTCAAAGCGAGCAGATCAAAGCAGAGTGATCGAGAGAGGGTAGATTAGTTAGAGACTTCATAAGAGCATTCAGATCTAGATTGGCAGTTAGGGCACATTCCATCAATGCTTGCATCAGCTGGATGCATGCAAATCAAGGTTTTCCCTAGTCAGAGGGATTGAGTTACCAGTTGAGGTAATTATGTATTGTATCTTCTTTTATACATCTATATGCTCTGGGATCGATATTGAGAAGATAGCTCCATAGTTAGTTGGTTTCTCCCGAAAGGTTTCCAAGGTACATCTGTTGTCTATATGATTGCTTTATGTGTTAGTTGGTAGATGTAGGCCTAGTTATTTGAACCTATGTTGTTTATGAGTATGTACTGACATAGAGGTTCATATCACTTGGGGTCTCAGACTGATACAGAGGGAGTAGTGATCTTTGTATCAAATATTTACATGGTATCAGAGCCCTAGTAAGGTTCAGGGTGGCAGTTGCATATAGATCTGCAGTGGTGGTGGCTAGATATGAGATAGATCTAGTAGATCTATGGAGGTAGAGACCGGATCTACCAGATCTGAACATTCCCATTCAGATCTATGGTTGTAGAGGTCAGATCTATCAGTTCAGTTGGTGAGTAGTCAGATCTGAGACATAGTTTCCAAGTTTGTGATCAGGAGAGATTCTTGTTCACCGTGGGTTACAATTTACCTTAGGTGGGTGAGTATGGCTACTAGTTTGAGAGTGGAGGATCGGTCGGATGGTGACTCTAGCTACAGTGCATGGAGGGCACATATTACTCTCTTAATGAATGAGAGTGAGCTTTGGTGTTATAGGTCAAACTTGCACCTCTCCGTCCGTGATCACCTTGAGCTGTTGATCACACAAAAGGACAACTTGGATGGAGGAGAATGTTGGCCTTAGATGATACTTTGACTTACTCCATTTCCTGACATTACTAAAAAAACCCTAAAAATATCATTCTGAGATATGAGCGCTACTTTACTTAAAGAGACTAGCGCCTGTACGCTACTCCAGTGTATAATAGTAGCGCTCAATGCCTTATAAGCGCTACTCCTTCTCAGCATAGTAGCGCTCAACATTTAAAAATCGATGAGCACTAGTTGACAAGCACCATAGTAGCGCCCTAAACGCTACTTTACTGAACAATAGTAGCGTACATCTTAAAAGATGATTAAAAAATAATTAATTTCTCAAGGAGGATTAGTTGTTGGTAGTTTCCCAACTTCCCCAACTTCCTCCATAACCATATCTTGACCTGAACTACTTCTCTGATCCTATAAATACAAAGAAGACTAAAGAGAAAGGTTAGATGGATAGATGGAGAAACTTAGAGACATAAAGATCTAAAGAGAAGCTTGCATTGGAGGAGTTGATCCTGAAGATATCCAAGCCAGAGAAGAGCAAGAACCCAGAATCAAGTTGCATGAGCATGTAACCAAGTCAGGTATACTTGTACATCAATTTGCATTTGACAATAAAGGTTGAAGTGTCTTTCTTGTTCCAATTTAAATGTTCTTTAAAATAACATCTTAATTTGGATCTGTTTTGGTCAATATCTAATGTTTAAATATTGCCTTTGTTTCTTCAAACATTAAATATTATCCAAGATACGTTGAGAAAGGTGTTTGTTTTGCAGGTTTTCTGAACAGAAGGTGGATTTGAGGATTGAGCGAGGGATCAAGTAAAAGCTAGGATCGAACGCCGGTTAAAAGGTATGTTCTCAAGGTCCATAACTCATTTATTTTCATAAATATCTCTGCAATACAATTAATACACTTACCTGTCACCCCATCCAAGTTGATAGCATTAGTTTCCTTGCTATAGGGTAGTTTTGCCCGCCAACATTTGGGATATTGTGAACAGCACAATGACAAATCCCGTTACTATTCCATCTGATGCCACTGCTAAAGTAGTGTATGAAAAGAAGAACATAAAGGCCCAGAGGATCCTACTTGATGCGATCAAGGATCACTTTATTCCACATGTCTCTACCAAATACACTGTGTATGAGATGTGGGATGCATTGACTAGTATGTACCAAAGCTCAAATGAAAATGGGAAGATGGTTCTCAAAGAGAAGCTGAGAAGCATCAAGATGGGGAAGGATGAGAGCATGGTTACCTATCTCACCAAGATCTCTCAGGTAAGAGATGAGTTGGGAGCATTTGGTGAGAAGTTAGAGGAAAGTGAGCTAGTTCGGCAGGCCTTGAATGGCATATCAACAACATGGGTAGTATTTGTTTAGTCCATCATAGATCTTGAGAACCTTCCCAAGTGGGATCGACTATGGGATGACTTCACTCAGGAGGAGACCCGGAGAGGGTATATTCAGAGTTCTTCCTCTACCATTCCAGAGGAGGAGGATGTGACTCTCGTAGAAAGTGGGAAATAGAGAGGTAGACAGAAGAAGGATCTGAGAAAGATCAAGTGCTTCACTTGCAATGAGTATGGACATTATGCAGGACAGTGTCCACATAAAAAGAGGGGGAAGCAGGCGAAGAAGGAGTAGGGTGCAACTGCGGAGGGGGTTGATGAGTTCTCTTCTCGGTTTGAGAGGAAGTTCCCATTAGACAGAGTTGAGTCATGACAGGATAGTATCCCACCAGAGGATCAGATTGATCAGAGGTGGAGAGTGGACAATATTCTCAGCAGTCATATGACAGGAGTGCAAGAAGCATTACTGATCCTAGAGCATACGACAATACAGTTGACTAGGGATGGTCAGGGGGTTGATCATTTAGTTACTAGTATGGCCGGAGTGATATTTATGCTTGACCGTGGGGAGCTTTTGGAGGTTTATGGAGTGTTCTTTGTTCCAGGAGTGAGAGGGAGTGTTATCTCAGTGGTAGCATTGGCACCTGCAGGATACCTTGTAGTGTTTCACAGGGATCAGTTCTTCACCTATCCTAGAGGAGTAGACCCAGTGTTATTAGGTCACAGGATTGATGGTGATTATTTGGTTCATGGACACCCTACTTCAGGCACATCAGGATGGCTGAGTGCATCCTCTTCAGATGTAGAGGAGAATGATGAGTGGGATTCTCACAACAGAGATGAGGCTAGGAGGAGTGAACTTGTTTAGCAGATGGGTGAGCAAGATGCTTATCATGATGAGGATCAGGGCAGTGATTCTGGAGTTCCTATGGATGAGCGAGATGCTCATGAAAGTGATGCGTCTAAAGAGGTTGAGCCCTTGGGCTCATATCAGAGGGATGAGCATGTTTCTCATGCAGGCACCAGTCAGAGAGTGAGCTGGTATGACATGGTTGAGATGGACTTGGCTCAAAAGAGAGCTCAACCAGTTCCGCCAGTACAGAGACAAAGGGAGTTGACTTACAGAGCTGAGTAAACTTAGGGTCATAGGCAGATGGTCTACAGAGTAGTAGATCCACTTGGCAGAGGACTTCAGAGTTGGCTACAGCAGCAGAGACTCAGAGGGAGTCTGAGTCAAAGTGCAGTGGAAGAGTCAACAGTGGTTGGTAGGGGGGCTTCTTCTAAAGCCACACATATGGACATTGATCAGAATTGTTTAGGTAAGAGAGCTGTGACAATAAGATATAGGAGATCAGTGTCAATAGTAGTGACAGTAAGATCTGGGAGATCAGTGTCAAGAGCAGTGACAAGAAGATCAAGCAAATCACTGTCAGCAGCAGTGATAGATAGATCAGGCAGATCAGTGTCAATAGCAGTGGACTTGATGGATCTAGGTATCCATGATAGGACTTCCCTCGTTAAGAGGGAGTGTTAGATTATGGTAACTTTAGGATGTCCCCCATGGTTCATATGCCTTACATGGAGGTACATTAGCTACATAGGCATCAGGATGGAGTACAGAGTGAGATGCACTCTACTCAGTGACATGAGCCCAATGGGGGCTGCATGCGGAGCTTCAGGGGAGAGTGACCTATGCATGCATCAGTTTTGCATGACCTGCCAGCATTCAGTGAATGCATGCAAAAGTGACCTTTTGCATGCATGCATGCAAAGTGACTTTTTGCATGCATCGAGAATTATGGTTTTGGAAAACCTAATTCATCGGTGAGATTATTTATAGAGGCATGGGGTCCCCAGATGAGGTTATTCAGTTGCATTATCGGAGAGAGATACTGCTAGAGTGAGGAGGGTGAATCTGTCCATGTGGGGCGACTTTCGGAGATAGGGAGGAGTTGTTGCAGGAGCTAGGAAGGTCATATCTGAGCTAGATCAGTGACTTTCAATTCCAAAAGGATCAGATCTTCAGTACTGTGAAATGAGAGAGCTCCATAGTGTGATTACTGATTGGATTGGAGGAGGCCAAGTTTGCTTGGAGGAGGACGTTTTTCCTAAGGAGGAGAAGCTCGTTGCGAGTTGGATTGACCGAGTTGGAGTCCGAGACTTTCAGGATATCCTTGCCTCAATTTTTGAGGAAGGTTAGAGACAATCAGAGCTCAAGTCTATTGAGATCCAGAGTAGTACGAGCATTTGAAATACAGAGGAGGAGGGCGCACTTATTCTTAGAGAGAGGGCCGATCTCATCAGTGGACAGTCTTCAGAGTGAGAAGATCAGAGCAAAGTGATCAAGAGAGGGCAGATCAGTCAGAGACTTCATCAGAGCACTCAGATCTAGATTGGCAGTTAGGGCACATTCCATCAGTGCATGCATCAGCTAGATGCATGCAAATCAGGGTTTTCCCTAGTTAGAGGGATTGAGTTACCGGTTGAGGTAATTTTGTATTGTATCTGCTTTTATACATCTATATGCTCTAGGCTCGAGATTGAGAAGATAGCCCAATAGTTAGCTGGCTTCTCCCGAAAGGGTTCCAGGGTACATCTGTTGTCTATATGATTGCTTTATGTGTTAGTTGGTAGATGTAGGCCTAGTTATTTGAATCTATGTTGTTTATGAGTATGTACTAACATAGAGGTTCATATCACTTGGGGTCTCAGACTGATATAGAGGGAGTAGTGATCTCTGTATCAAATATTTACACTATAAAAGGGCACATTTTGTAAGGGAAAGTGTAATTGTTAATCTATAGTAGCTGAATAATCTTCATTGTAAAATCTTCTAAGTGTTAAGAAGTGAATGCTATTGTAAAAGGCTCTGTAAGCTATGTGCACAGAGACCTACAAAGAGAGAGAGAGAGAGAGAGAGAGAGAGAGAGAGAGAGAGAGAGAGAGTTTGTAGTTGAGTGCATAGACTAAAACTGTTGTACCCTTCCCTAAGATAATATAAAAATAGTTCTTGTGGACGTAGATCCCATCCTGGGGGTGAACCACGCTAAATTCTATGTTATGTGATTGCTTATGTGCTTACGTTGGTGTATTTTCTTATGATAAATGGTTAAGTGTTGTTTATGAGTTCATGTGTTTGCTTTTATATGTATTTGCCATAAGGATAATTATGGGAATAATATGTTAAGTAAACGCATGTATGAATGAATGTCGAATGCACCAGTATTTCATAGTTCGATGAATGCATGAACTAGTCAGATAACACTTAGCGTATCACCAGAAGTGCGCGGTTAGATTGTTGATTATTATAGTGTATGAGTTCGCAAGGGTTATAGGATAATATGTTGTTGAATGCGTCCTTTTACACTAAGTAAGATCCATTGAAGTTGTTAAGTAACAAGTAGGAAGCGCAGTCTCTGTGGCGTTGTCCTGTTGGTGAATTACAGTCCTGCATCATGCAGTTCTTGGATGCATGGTAGTCTAAGTAGTGTCAACTGCGAAGAGGTGACCTTCGCACAGTCCGAATTCCGCAGCGCGAGTCCTATAGCACGTTTCCCGCCAATATGTTTAAACACTCATCACCTTGTTATGGAATCCTCATTCCATAACCCCCCTATTGCTTCACCTCAGGTGAGACCTCAGTCTATTTGTAGACTGTTGCCGAAAGGGCTGGTGAAAATGGGTTTTGTTGGTTCCTTGAACCGCGCAGAACCTGGGTCTTCATAGAAAACCTCAAGAACAGTATAAGCAGCGAACAAATGGTTCTATCGCCGCGCTTGAACTAGTGATGAGTACCGGTACTGAAAATTGGCATGTAGACAAGAAAGAAATCCGAGACTGGTGTGATAATATAGACAGAGAGTTTTCCAGAAAGGAGAATAGACATCCGCATCTATCTGACGACTATGGTTAAATAAATACCTATGGAAGGATATTCATGAAATTTTTTGGCAATCCTTTGGAAACGAGTTGCACGAGTAGATCTCAAGACTCGCAGAGCGAAAGAACTATTTCTGACCAGACTTACCTACCGAGTGGACTCCAGAGCTCATTGAGAGGATCAAAGCAATAGATAGTCCACTCTCACGAGAAGTCAACTTTTGGGTTGACAACATACTAGAAGGATTCGTGATAGAGTTCATTGTGGACACTCTCAAGTCCTATAGCGCAGCCGAGGTAGAGTTTTTCCAAGGCTTCAGAGGTAAGTACCTCAACAATCTGAGTTTATATATTAAAATGATTTTAGTTGAGAAAGGTGTCTTAAGAATGCAGTACAATTCCTAGAATATTTTGAATCTGTAATGGTCAATAGCATATATAGTGATTCTGACGAAGATACACACAATTTGAGAAGTGGGAAAAGATATAAGTATACTACTAATAAAACTTCCAATGAACATGGACTCCACGTAGATATTGACTTAGAAGCTGAGACTGATATCCAAACAACACCTCCATCAGCCACCTATCAGCCTCCGACTCCGTAGAACCCACCAATTGTGAACATTGCACCTCCTATTACACAAAATACACCATTTTAGAACCCTCTAGTTGTTAGTATTCCCAATCCTCAGAGCGTCAATACTAGTAACACCATGGGAGTGAGTACTCAAACCATCCCGACTCAGAACATTCCGTGCAGTAACATCCCTAACACCACTCAGACTACTGCACAAAATATTGTACCACCTAGAATGAGGATGACTAGCAATATTAAGCTGTAGATATTTGAAGGTACGGGTCTAGAACACCCTGAGAAACATTGGTTTCTATACGAAGCCGTGTGGAGTGTCAAGCAAGTTCAGGATGATGCTGTGAAGCAAGCGCATCTCGTCACTACATTCAGAGATAGAGCATTGAATTGGTTCATGAAGTATTCGCAGGGACATAATAGAAATCTAGTCGAGATTAAGGCTGCAATATTAAGCGAGTTCAAGAAGCCAAAGTCAGAATCCTTGTGTATAACATAACTGAAAGAGATTAAGCAAAAACCTAATGAGATAGTCTGGGAATTTGACCAGAAGTTTAAGACATTGTTAGACCAAGTCAGTTTTGTCATAGCACCGCAACGACACCAAGAATGGTTTATAGCTTCGTTGTTTCCCCATATCAGACTATCATTGATGCAGCAAAAAGTGGCTTCGCAGGCAGAAGCTTTGGAAATTGTGATGAAGTTGGAAGATTCACCTATAGTAGATACTAACACTGGAATGTCTCAGATCCAGAGTTGGCTAGCCACCTTGAAATTACAGTTTTAGGAAATGAAGAAAGGAAAAGAACAAAGACAAGAAGTCTGATGTACAGGATGCAAAGGAGAAGGACACACCAGAGAGCAATGTCCTTTGTTTCAAGAATACCTTAATAGTGGAGCACCAAACCCATTGACTCAGAACCAAGCACCATGGTGTGATATCTGTAGAACTAGAGGACACCAGCCATAAGACTATTACCTAATTCAGAAATATGTGCAAACACCTAAGAATTTATATTGCACATTCTGTAAGTCTATTGGACATGATGATTCCAACTGTAGATCATATCAGCTCATGATGGAGAGAAATTGAGATCTAGAGCATATGCATGGTGGTGGAGTATACAGAGTCCAATAAGAAACACAACAAAACAAGGATAACGTGCAGTATGATCAAAATGCATACAGAGGCCGTGGAGTATACCGCGAAAGAGGAAGAAATACTGGCCCAAGAAAAGGAAGAGGCCGAGGCCAGATGATCTATTACAACTATGTCTATCTAGGTCACTTATCTAGCGATTGTATCGATGAGTGTACTACCTGTAATTATTGTAAATCCTTTGATCAAATTATTGAGGCATGCACAGTGTTAGCAGTAGAAATATAGAAGAGAAAGCAAGATGTACCTAACCCGAATATTCAATTGATCACAGTAGAGAAAAGGGCTGCGGATCCAAGTATTAATGTAGTGACACAAAGTGGTGCTGCAACAGGAAGAGATAGGAAAGCGGAAGCTTCAAATTCTGGAGATTTTGAAACTAAGTAGACCCCTGCTGAAGCTATCTGGATCAAGAAATCTAGTGGGAAAACACCTGCTTTCAATCTGGAGAAGAACAAAGAAGTCTTTGAAGAAGCATGGGATATATTCAAAGAGACAGCACCTATGTCACCAAGAATCCTGTTGAGAAGTGAAACAACGCATGTGCAGGATATGCCAGCAACTTATGAAAAAATGTGCACTACAACAGAGATAGGCACTTATGTTGTGCAGTTCCTATGAAGCTGCATGAAATTACTGAATAGTGCAGATGATGTAGTGGAATTAGAAAAATTGTTAAGCCAATATGAACCACATAGTGAGACAGATATTTCCTAGAGCGCAGTTCGTCACATCAAGAGCCACAAAAGAACAGGTAGAGAAATGAGGCTCAGTGTGTAGATAGGAGATTATGAAATGGATGAGATCATCCTTGACTTAGGGTCAGAGGTAAATGTCTTGACTAAGTAGACATGGCAGCAGATGGGGAGACCAAAGTTTTCATGGTCACACATACAGTTGAGGTTGGCCAACCAGCAGAAAGTCATACCTTTTGGGAGATTAGCCAATATTATTGTTGATATCGATGGAGAGCGAAGTCATGTAGACTTCAAGGTTATCGAAATTGTGGATGATAGTCATCCTTATACAACACTATCGGGTATAGAATGGGTGATGGATAACCTCGCCTTCATAAACTTGAAGACCAAGAAGATGATCTTTGAAGGCTAGGATCTCAGGGTCATCGCACCTTTGGATCCTTCACAAGGAGAAAGATACAGCAAGCCGATTCAGGAGGAATCTAGAGCACATGAACTTGATCGCATTTACAATATGACTGCGAATCAGGATGACTACATTAATCCTACTGCGGATGGAGCACTTAGTTGGTGATGTGACAGTTCTTGCATCTCAGACTCCGACACAGGACTAGAAAACTGGCAAAGTCGTATGCAGGAAGTATCTACAAGAAGATGCGTGCAGATCACAAAGTCACTACATTGGATTGGAACTGAGGTAAGTCCAATCCCCACCTATAATGGTTCGACTAACGTTTATTCATTTATTCAAAAATATATTGTATCAGTTGCAACCAAACATTGCATACCAACATTAGACATAGCACTGCGTGATACACTTGCCAGATGGTGGGATGCGCATAAGGAGACTTTGACCACATGGGATTAGTGCATACAAATGATGCAAATCAGATTCATAGAGAAAGTTGCACTAACATTTGAAAGGTATAATGGAAAGATGGATCCAAGGGATCACATGGAAATTTGTTCACAAGCATGGATAAAGAGACCACAGACATAATGGGTTCATCTGTTTGTGCACACACTGGAAGAACAAATTCCAAAGAATTGGTATCTAGACATGGAGTTGCGCAGAGGAACTACAGATTGGTATATCTTAACTGTGAACTTCCAGAGAAATTTTAGCTTTGAAGATGAATGTCCCAACATAAATGAAGCTTTACAAATTATCAAAGAAAGGATATTCAGAGCCGAATTTCCAACTATAAATGAGGCATTGGAGGAAATCAAAGAGAGGGTGTTTGAATATGTAAAAGTACCTATGAACCTACAGCTAGAATGGGCAAGAGAAATAGAACATGCCTTTGAATGCTATAACCTCGCTGAAAATGACAAAGAACAAGAAGAGAGCGATGAGGAGGATCCCCGCAACATCAATATACTAGAGTTAGAGGGAGGACGCGATGTCGAGGGACCTCCACTTGAAATTCTAGATATAAGCGGCCCTGTAAAGATGAGAAAAGTGAACGTTGGCACAAGTGAAGAGCCGAAGTTCACATCCATCGGAGATTACTGGGATGATGCGATAGTTACGCAGATCGCAGAACTCCTACATGAATATCAGGATTTATTTCCGACGAATTTTGCTGAAATGAAAGGAATTTTGGGTGACTTGGGAGTTATGAATATACCTCTCAAGCTAGGCGCAAAGCTTGTTAAGCAAAGGTTAAGACTAAACCCCAGATATCAAGAAAGAGTTAAGGAAGAAATTGATAAGATGCTTGATGCAGGAATCATCGAGCTCGTCGAAGAGTCAGAATGGATAAGCCTGATGGTTATACAAGATAAAAAGACTAAAGGTGAGATTAGAATCTGCGTAGATCTAAGGAAGTCGAATGATGCTTCGCTGCATGACCCATTTCCTACTCATTTTATAGATGAAGTATTAGATAATGTGGGAGGAAATGAGGCCTACTCATTCACTGATGGATTCTCTGTATATCATCAAATCAATATTGATCCAATAGATAGGCATAAGAAAACATTTTCTACTAAATGGGGCTCATACCAGTATACTGTTATGCCTTTTGGGTTGAAGAATGTGCCTGCCATATTTTCTAGATTTTTTGTGACTTCATTCAAGGAATTTATCCATAAGTTGTTAGAAGTTTATTTTGATGATTGGACTGTCTTTGGGTTGCTAAAGAACCATTTTGAGAATCTAAGAATGATGTTAGCTAAGTGCAGACAACATCAAATCTCATTGAGTATAAAGAAATGTATTTTATGTGTGCCTTATGGCATTATACTAGGACACATCGTGTGTAGACAAGGTATGATGGTTGATCCTACGAAGATCGCAGTGATTGTGAATTTACCTACACCAAACTCAATGAAGTAGCTTCACATGACACTGGGACATATAGGTTATTAGGAAAATTTATCAAGGGTTATGCACAGATAACTGCATCGACGGAAAAACTACTGAAGAAAGAAGTGCAGTTCATATGGAACACAGAATGTGAGAAGGGACTAGATACACTGAATGAAAAGATGGTAACTGCACCGATTTTAGTTTTTCTAGACTGGGATAAACCATTCCATGTACATGTTGATGCTTCATCTATAGCATTGGGCATTATGCTTGCTCAACCAGGCGAAGGGGGAATTGATCATCCCATTGCATTTTCAAGTAGGAAGCTATCTTCTGTCGAAAATAACTATACGACCACTGAAAGGGAAGGCTTATCTATGGTGTACTCACTACAGAAATTCAGGCACTATTTTCTAGGTGCACACTTCTCCATGTACACTGACCATTCGGCTCTGAAATACTTGGTCAATAATCCCGTGTAAGGGGGGAGAATCTGCAGATGGTTATTAGTCTTTAAGGAGTATGATTTTGAAATTGTAGTTAAGCTAGGTAGATTGAACTTAGGACCTGACCATCTCTCAAGGATTGAGTCAGGAGAAGAACCCAACAACCTTGAAGACAGTCTTCCTGATGCGTAGCTATTTGCTATACAGATCGCATACGATTATTATAAAGACATTGTAGAACTTTTAACTATAGGGTTGGCACTGACAGAGTTCATTATGCAGTAGAAGAAGTAGCTGGTAGTAAGAGCCACAGACTTCAACATAATCATAGGACATTTATACAAGTTGGGACTAGATGAAGTGATACGCAGCTGCGTGCTAGAGCATGAGAAGCCATTCATATTGGCTGATGTACATTCAGGTGTATTGGGAGGTCACTACGCAAGAAGAGCCATTGCGCAAAATATATTGAGAGCAAGGCTATGGTGGCCTACAATTCACAAAGATGCAAAGGAACATTACCAGAACTGCGATGTCTGTCAAAGGACAGGAAGGCCATCGCGAAGAGACAGAATGTCATTAAATTCATAGTTGACACTTCAGGCATTTGACAAACAGGCCATTGATTTTGTGGGACCTATTAACCCACCAGGAAAGAGAACTGGTGCGAGATACATTATCACTGCGATCGATTCTCTCACCAGATGGGAAGAGGCTATGCCAGTGAAGGACTATAGCGCAGTTACTGCCGTGCAATTCATCTTTGAGAACATCCTTACTACATTTGGATGCCCAAATATTTTGATGAGTGATCAAGGGTCCCATTTTTTGAACCGAACTATTGAAGCCCTCACTGAAGAGTTCCACATTTATCATCTGAGGAGTACACCGTTCCACCCTCAAGAAAATGGAACCATTGAAGCTTTCAACAAGGTACTGGAGAATGCGCTGACAACAGTATGCAATATAAACAGAGACGATTGGGACCTGCGCATTCCAGCTGTGTTATGGGCATACAGGACCACTTGCAAGAAGTTGACAGGACACACACCCTTCATATTGGCCTATGGACAGGAAGCTATGATGCCTATGGAGTACATTGTACCCATATTGAGAATAGTTGCATTTATAGGCATGTAAGATCAAGAGGCAATAGAGGAAATGCTTCTACACTTGGTTGGGTTGGAGGAAGATTGCTTCATCGCAGGCTTTCACTAGCAAGTGCAGAAAGAGAGAGAAAAAGCATGTCATGATCGCCATATCAAGAACAAGTCCTTTTAGGTAGGTGACCTAGTCCTCCTGTATGATAGCAAGTTTATGAAATCTCCTGGAAAATTTAAGATGCATTGGCTTGGCCCATATACTGTTATGCATGTTACTAATGGTGGCGTAGCTCAGTTAGCCATGTTAGCTGGAGACACTCTACCTCAGTTGGTCAATGGAAGTAGGCTAAAACCTTATCATGATAGCCCTACTTTGTAGATCCCTTAGTAAAAAAAAAAGAGAAAGAAATACAAAAGAAAACAGAAGAAATTGCGCAGTTGTGTTGTTCAAAAGTCAGTTGCGCAGATCGAAAGAACATGGACGGATGCGAAGACTAGTATGAAGAAAAGTAGCACTGCGCACTTGTGCAGCTCAAGCGAAAGAGGAAAATTGTGAAGAATGAGAAGTTGTGATGTGAGGCATGAGGTGGAACCGCAATTGCATAGTTAAAGATGAAGAAACACACATGCACATGAGAACCGCCAGCGCATTACGTTGGAAAAAGGTGACCGTGACAACTATCGGCCAATTAGTGAGTCATTATCCAAAAGGGAGACACTGACAAGATCAGGAATTAAAAGAGAATGTGACCATTTAGGCATATTAAAGGGTGAAGTGACCGAGATCTCGCCAAGATCCAGCTAACAGGCTGGTAATTAATCGCTCACTTAACTGATTTAACAGCCTGGCAGCACCAACACCTTTTAGAAATTAAGGAAACATCATTGGTTCAGAGATAATGATTGGTTGACAAGATCGAGATCTCATAAGAGATCAAGTTGAAGGAAGAAACATTAACTACCCCAGTAATGGCTAATCGCCACATTCCAGACCAACAAGGTCTATAAATAGCCATCAGCCAAGACCTTGTGTGTTTTACCAGGAATTTTATCTCATCTATGTGTGAATTCAGAGATTCAACAACCAAAGAGCCGAGCAGTCTGTAAGTGCATGAGCGAACCATTGACCATTGATGAAGTATTGGAAATATTTAGGCAATTAGGATTTAAAGGAGTCATGTTGGCACCTATCGAGAAAACTACTATAGAGAAAGGCGCCTCATCCAGGATCTCTATAAGGCATGCAGAGAAGAAGAAAGATAAACACCAGGCTACAGAGCAGGAAGAGCCGAAGATAGTAAATCCACAGGCACTGGTTGAGGTTCGAGAACAACCCATCCATCTCGTCCCCGACTACATTCCACCATGGCGAGATGATGCACCTATTGTCATTCTTGAGAAAAATGATGAGTATGAGGTTCCTACACCACCCATATCCAATCGAATGAGGGTTGTAGGATACCTCCTAGGGAAAGTGGAAGACTGCAAGTTTGAAGACCATGACTTGCTGGAAGGAGGACAGTCAAAGCCAAATAAATTCAAACAGTTTTAACCTGACCAATACATGCATCGACAGGTTGATGAATCCGGCACCGAAACTCTATACATGCAGGACTGGCTGAAAGGGATTGAACCATCTGGGTTGCTTAATCTACTGCACATCCCACACTTTGACAGGAGCTCAGAATTCAATGCAGTATTGCGCACATTACTTTCCTGTGTACACTCGGGATATATATGGCTAGAAAGGAGAATCAATATAAATATCGATATGATATACTACATCACGATGTTGAATAAACGAGGCGAATACCCTGCAAAAGTGTTTGTAGGAAAGGCACAGGAGAAAGACCTTGCCAACAAAATCACGAAAGAATTTGGCATAATCCGGGGAAAATGGGGCTTCCCTATAAACAACATCAATGACCAAGCTACGAAGTTCACAGTGCAACTACTTGTAGGGAAGATATTACGCAAGTGCCGACCACTAGAGGTGTTGCTCGCAGCAATATGACTTTCCTCTAAAAGAATGAAAGGCACCCGTTACAACTGGGCGCAATACCTGCTGAACAAGTTTTTGGCAGATGTCGAAGACACTCAGGACAATGGAACTCTATTCCACTACAATTGTCTATTAGTATTGATTGCCTTCATCGGTTGGAAAGAGCTGGTTGGATACCAAGGATTTCAGGTTCTTCCATGGCAATGTTGGGGAACACACTTTGCTAACTTATGGGCGAATGCAAAGTCCTTGAGGCAACAACAAATCAATGAAGTATTTTACATATACTACCAGCAACTGTGCGATGTGATTCTCCGGACACCGTGAGTATCACAACCGTTGAATGATGCATACAAAGGGAAATTGAGATTCATAGCCGACATGCATAAAACATACATTCATCCCAGGGATGATACAGATACAGACCTATGGTATCCAGGATTCTATCAGCTATATGCTAAGAAAATTGAGCAAATGATGGAGGAATGGCCAACAGACTTAAAAGTGGACCAACCAATTGATGTTGAGTCCGACTACGAAGAGGACAAGGATAAAGAGAAAGACGAGGATAAGGAAGAAACCATGGTAACACCTATTAATGAGGAAAAAGAAGCTACACAAGACAAGCCGAAAGGCTAGGAGGGAAGAAAAAAGAAAAGAAACTGCAAGACCTTCATTGGGAATATCCCAACGTAAGAAGCAAAAGGATATCAAGCCCAAACTGGTGCTGATGCTGCATGCGGATGACTGTGAAACCATTGTGATGAAGGTCCAGGAAATATGGGAAGAAACCCACACAAAAAAAGAGGCGAAACAAGAAAAGATCAAGCTAAGCCTCCTTCAAGCGGTGGAAATAGTAAAAAAGATGGTCGCGGACATTCAAGAATCCCAGCTGGAGTTGGTCTGAGGATTAGACTCAAAGGACCAGATGGCTCAAGTAAGTAGAAGAGGCAACCGCATGCTGTGACTGCGCACCCTCGAGTGGCGCATATTGACCCTGTGCACCTTATTTTTCCAAATGATAAGGTCACTAAGGTAGCAAAGAACTTAGAGCATTTTGACCTCAACATTGGGTCATTACCGATTGAATATTTGAACGATTTACTTACGCAGATTGTAGAAGAGATTCATGAAAGAGGCATCGCCTCATATGAATAGAATGTCCAGTTGAGGGAAAGCCTCGATGAGATGAAGGAGGAATCAACGTGGAACACCAAGGAGCTATTTGAAGCTAAAGAAACAAACCATAAACTCAAGGAAATAGTATCAGCGGTATGGGCAAAGATTGACAACTACGAAGAAGAAGCAGATTTGGAAGACACAATAATCAAGATTAGGGACAAAGTGGAGTCCCTTACTATAGAAATGATGGAAATGGAGATTTCCTATAAAGGGAGAATTGCGTACTTGGAAGCTCAACATCCCAGTACCCCACTAGATAAGCGCGCAGCTCCAACAGAAGAGGTAAAGGCCACTTTAGATAGTATTTCGGCCGAGGTGACTAAGTGTCAGAATTTGCTAGAAGAAGCAAATACAGTGTTGGTTGGATTGAGTGAAGATCCAGACCTTATGCAGCTTAGAGGGGATTTACAACAAATTCAATAGGAAATTGAGGCCGCAAACATCGAAATGAAGACTCTTCTAGCAAGACCAAAGATGCAAAAATTCAATGAAGTAAAAGAGATACAAAAAGAGTTAGTAGTGCTAAGGGAAAGAGAGGCTGCCGTTTCAACAAAGTTGCAGCCTATAGAGGAAGAAGGGATGGCATTGATGCAACAAATTGATGAGAAGTTCGTTGAAATTCAATCAATAGAGGGCACATTGAAGGAACATGCTCAGGTGGAGGTCTCGCAGGCGATGCTGGAGACCATAAAATAATTCGAGAATAAGGCAAGGGAAACAGTTGCAGAGATAACCATTACTTTGCACAGCTTCACTACAAAGCTAACACCACCAAAGATGTGCAGACGAAGTCGGTCAGTAAAGGAAGTGGCTCGGGGACAAGCCACAAGTAAGTGTTAGGGTCCTGTTGGGCATGGACCAAGTTGGCATACTTTTGAAGAAGGATAGTTTTGGGAACTACGCAGTTTGGGGCTGCGAAGTCAGATGGCACAATTTTGCGGAGTGTGCAGTTCGGATTGCATAGTCAGTTTTGTGTAGTTATGCTGGTGCAAAGTACCAGCGCATCATCCATTATGGGTAAAGATTATAAGGGAAGGTGTTGATGTATATGTAACTTCGGAATGTATTTCACATATATGTATATTGTATTCCTATAGAGATGTTATTATTCCTCTATACGGAAGTGTCTTCATTTATATTGTAAGTGTCGTAACTTATACTTGATGGGTTATTAGACCACCTTGTTTGGGGTTGGCCCTGTATAAGTCATGTGGGTCAAAGGGTTATTAGACCACCCTATTGGGGGTCAGCCCAGTCAGCATTATGTTATGTGGTTAAGTTCGAGCGTACATGAGTTAGGTAAAAAGGCAAGTCAAGTCCAGTATAAATAGAGTGCGGGAGGCACTCTATTCACTCACTCACTTCTCACTCATGCACTCAAGGAGGAGTGGCGGACTTATGGAGGAGGAGGATCTGCTGCTAGGTTATGTCTATCTCTCATGGTTGGTTGTATCATTGCTCTATCTATCTCTGAGGAAGTTATTGGGGTTTTTCACCTTTATGGTTTTCCCCAAGTAAATATTTGTGTCTCTTGTGTGCTTGCATTATTGTCTCCATGATTGATATGCTGTAGATATGCTGTACATGTTGTTCTCTCAATTAAGATCCTAGATCAGATTGAAGTAAATTCTGAAAATTTAACAGAAGGTCGAGCTGAGAAAGTGATCGTTTTGAGTATAGCACCTCTAGGATTCCCAGTAGTGGGTAAGGAGTGGCATAATGACAAACGGAAGTGACCTATCAAGGGAGTGGCGGAGAAACAGTTGGAAGCTGAGCCACAAGATCAACAGTGACAGGAAGGATAAAGGGGCGTAAAGCGACATGCCATGATGCAGTTGTAACCATTTTATGATGAATGCAGCTGTCAGAAGAACGTGTGAGCCACCAGTGGCCCAGCAAGGCATCCTGGAGCAAGTGGAGTAAGCTGTCGATGGTGACAGGCAGGGTTGCGAGTAACCGTACCAATTCTGGGGAACCTTAGGGTTTTCGAGCATATGCATTGTAAAGACGTGACCTACAGGAACGATCTATAAAATGGCACATTTTGTAAGGGAAAGGGTAATCGTTAATCTCTAGTAGCCGAATAATATTCATTGTAAAATATTCTAAGTGTTAAAAAGTGAATGCTATTATAAAAGGCTCTGCAAGTTGCGTGCGCAGAGATATACAAAGAGAGAGAGAGAGAGAGTCTGCACCTGAGTGCACAGACTAGAACTGTTGTACCCTTCCCTAAGATAATATAATTACAATTCCTATGGACGTAGCTCCCATCATGGGGGTGAACCACGTTAAATTCTATGTTATGTGATTGCTTATGATAAATGGTTAAGTGTTGTTTATGAGTTCATGCGTTTGCTTTTATATGTATTCACCATAAGGATAATGATGGGAATAATATGTTAAGTAATTGCATGTATGAATGAATGTCAGATGCATCAGTATTTCGCAGTTAGATGAATGGATGAACTAGTCGGATAACACTTAGCGCAGCACCAGAAGTGCGCAGTTATATTGTTGATTATTATAGTTTATGAGTTCGCAACGGTTATAGGCTAATCTGCTATTGAATGCATCCTTTTACACTAAGTAAGATCCATTGAACTAGTTAAGTAACAAGTAGGAAGCATAGTCTCTGTGGCATTGTCATGTTGGCGAAGAACCCTCCCGTGTCGCGCAGTCGTTGGATGCGCGGTAGTCTACGTAGTGTCAACGCCGAAGAGGTGACGTTTACGTAGTCTGAAGTCCGCAGCGTGATTCCTATAGCGCATTGCCCACCAATCTGTTTAAACAGTCATCACCTGGTTGTGGAATCCTGATCCCAAAACCCCCCATTGCTTCTCCTCGGGTGAGACCTCAGTCTGTTCACAGACTATTGCTGAAAGGGATGGTGAAAATGGGTTTTGTTGGTTCCTCGAACCGCGCAGAACCTGGGTCTTTATAGAAAACCTCAATAACATTATAAGCATCCAACAAGTGTGCTTATTGAGGACAGTCTCCAGCTCCAAAAGTATGGATCTTTCATTATCCAGTTCTGGTAAAATAGTTTGTCGTTTGATGTTGGTGCCAAGAACTTTCTTCATAAAAGAGACATGAAATACTAGATGAATGGGGGAAGGAGGAAGTTCCAATTTATAGGAAATGGACCCAATCTTCTGAAGAATCTTATATGGTGCATAGAACTTTGGAGCGAGCTTATGATGCCCTTTGAGTTTCAAGAAGGATTGTTTGTAAGGATGGAGATGAAGAAAAACCATATCACCTACTTGAAAAGTGTGCTCAGAATGGTGCTAATCGGCTTGTTGCTTCATGCGATTTCTTGCCATGTGAAGATTTCCCACAGAATGCGAAGAATTTGATCGCAGTTCTAAAGGACCGTGTCAGCTATGTAAACTGGTGAACTCCCGAGGGTGTATGGAAGAAGAATTGGTGGTTCCTGACCATAGACTACTTCATATGGAGTCATTTTAGAGACAGTGTGGTAAGAGGTATTGTACCAACATTTAGCGAGAAGGAGCCACTTTTCCCACTGATGTTGTTGTTCAAAGGTGAAGCAACGAAGATAAGTTTCCAAGAATTTATTGATAATTTTAATTTGACCATCTGTTTGTGGTTGATACCCTGAACTCATCCTCAGTTTGGTGCCAGTGTGGCGAAATAATTATTTCCAAAAATGACTGGTGAAATTCGCATCACGATCCGAGACAATGAAAGAAGGGATTCCATGAAGGCGAAAGATATGGTCCAGGAAAATTTGAGCGACTGAGGAGGCTGTATAAGGATGGTTAAGAGCACAAAAATGACTATATTTGGAGAGGCGATCAACCACAACCAAAATCACTATCTTCCCATAGGATTCAGGGAGCACTTAAATGAAATCCATAGAAATATCTGGCCAAATCCATGTAGGTATGGGCAAGGGTTCGAGCAATCCAGGAAGAAGAGTCATTTCACCCTTATTGTGCTGGAGGGTATTACATTCAGCCACCATATGTTGAATTGTACTTTTCATTCCCCGCCAAAAGAAGTTAGGTCGTGCCCGCTCATACATTTTGAGGAACCTAGAGTGCCCTACCAATGGAGAAGCATGGAGTTCATAGAAGACATCTTGTTGAAGATCTGTGCTCTGGGGAAGCACCAGACGACCCTTGTATCTCAGGGAAGCACCATCCCAAGAGTAATGTGGTACAACAGAAGGGTTGTTGGAAAAATATTGGATGATTTGAGATAATGAAGAGTCATTGACATAGCCTTGTTGAACAGATTGCAACCAATTTGGAATAGGCATAGAGCTAGCTGAAAGAGAACCATGGTCATCAAATGTGTGAAAACGAGAATCCACCACAATATTGTCCTTACCCTTATTGTAAGTGATCTCATAGTCATAACCCATGAGTTTGATAAACCATTTATGTTGTGCTAGGGAGGATACACATTGTTCCAGGAAATATTTCAGACTCTGGTGATTAGTTTTGATGAAGAAATTATTCCCTAAGAGGTAGGGTTACCACTTATGGACTGCATGCAAAATAGCCATCATTTCCTTCTCATATGTAGAGGCAGCTAAATTCTTACCAGAAAGGGCTTTGCTGGTGAATGCAATGGGGTGTTCATCTTGAAGGAGAAAACACCAAGTCCATTGCTGCAAGAATCACTCTAACAGTGAAGGGCTTGGAAAAATTGGGCATAGGTAGAACAGGTGTAGTACACATAGCTTGTTTCAGTTTGGAAAATGCATGCTTAGTAGCATGTGTCCATGTAAAAGCATCATTTTTCAATAGAGAAACTAATGAAGCTACAATATTACCATAATCCTTGACAAACCTGTGGTAGTATACAGTCAACCCCAAAAAACCACGAAGGCTCTTGAGCGTCTGAGGATGCGGCCAATTGTTCATGGCAGCAATTTTGGTAGGATCCACATGAACCCCTTGTGCTGATATAATGTGGTTGAGGTACTCTACTTCCTTCTGTCCAAAAACACATTTAGACTGTTTGGCGTGGAGATGATGTCAAAAAAAACTTCTCCCTTTATGATGCCCCAAACTGTCATATCCATTTTTAAGTGCTTAATTATCGTTTGTGCCACCATCATGACTAACGACCCTTAACCGGCCCACAGCTACCTGGTTAATGTTTTCTGTCATGATGTGCTAGCAGTTCTGATGTACACGTGTGCCTCTTTGCTTCCAACTACGTAGCTGCGGCTGCCTTTTATGCCTCTTGTCGCAGCTTCTCGATCTTCACAGTTAGTCCGTTCCAATTAATTTTTGTAGTTACCTTTTTAGCTTCAAACTACGCGGTGTTCTTTTTTTTTTTCGTGCACAGCTTTAGCAGTGTTGCACGGTACATACATTTTCTTCGTCATATTACATGTACAGACTCTTTCATATATCCATTTCCCACTTTCAATTGTACTTAGCACCTAGAAATTTCTATTTTTCAGATCATCAAGGGTTCTGCAAAGCAGGAATATCCTGATAGGGCTTAAGTCTGCTTCCATTGATTAACCCTGGCAATTTATCTCCTACTAATGTGGCTAACTGAACTGCACCACCGTTAGTTACATGTAAAACAATATATGGTCCTAGCCAATGCATCTTAATCTTTTTAGGAAACTTCATGAATTTTCTATCATACAGGAGGACTAGATCACCTACCTGAAAAGACTTGTTTTTGATGTGGCGATCATGCCATGCTTTTTCTCTTTCCTTCTGCAATTGTTGGTGAAAGCCTGTGATGAAGCGATCCTCCTACAAACCAACCAAGTGTAACAACCTCTCTTCTAGTGCATCGTGATCTACCATGCCTGTGAAAGCAGCTATTCTCAACTTGGCAACAATGTACTCCATTGGCATTATTGCTTCCCATCCGTAGGCTAGTCTAAAAGGTGTGTGGCCAATCAACTTTTTGCAAGTAGTTCTTTATACCCATAATATAGCTAGAATGCGTAGGTCCCAGTAATCCTGATTCACATTGCATACCTTAGTGAGCGCATGTTCCAGTATTTTATTGAAGGCCTCCACCGTGCCATTGGCTTGTGGATGGTATGGTGTGCTTCTCTTATGGTCGATCTGGAACTCATTAGTTAGTGCTTCAATTTTCTATTCAAAAAGTGAGTTCCCTGGTCACTCATTAAGATCTTTGGACATCCAAACCTTATAATGATCTTGTCGAATATGAACTGCATGGTAGTACCTGCATTGTAGTCCTTCACTGGCTTTCCTTCCACCCATCTGATGAGGTAGTCAATTGCAGTAATAATGTACCTTGCACTAGTTCTCTTCCTCGATGGGTTTATAGGTCCCACAAAATCAATGGCACAATTCTCGAATTCCTGTAACGTTAGTTGTGGATTCAATGGCATCTCGTCTCTTCTTGATAGCCTTCCTATCCTTTGATAGACATCGCAGTTCTGGCAATGCTCTTTCGATTCCTTATGAATGGTAGGCCACCATAGCCCTGCACGCAATATCTTCTGCATAGTGGCCCTTCCTGCATAGTGACCTCCTGCTGCACCTAAATGTGCATCAGCCAATATGTATGGCTTCTCATGCTCTATTACACATCTGCACAGTACTTCATCCGGTCCCAATCTGTATAGTTGTCCAGCTATTAAAGTGAAGTCTGCTGTGCACACTACTAGTTGTTTCTTTTGCTGTGTAGTGAACTCTATGGGTGCTAACCCAATAGTCAAGAAGTCTATGATATCCTTATAATAATCGTCGGAAATATGAATAGAAAACAACTGTGCATCAGGCAAATTGTCTTCAAGGTTCGTAGGCTCTTTTCTTGGCTCAATCCTTGAAAGGTGATCTGGTCCCAAATTCAACCTGCCTGGCTTAACCACTATTTCAAATTCATACTCTTGAAAGAGTTGTAACCATTTGTAGATTCGCCCCCCTAACACTGGCTTGTTGACTAGGTATTTCAAAGCAGAGTGGTCGGTGAACATAGAGAAGTGCACACCAAGAAAATCATGCCTAAACTTCTGCAATGCATAGACCATAGCTGGGCCTTCTCTCTCAATAGTGGTGTAGTTATTCTCTGCATATGAGAGCTTTCTGCTCGAAAATGCAATGGGATGGTCAATACCTCCCTCTCCTGGTTTTGCTAAGACAACCCCCAATGCTATACATGAGGCATCCACATGAACATGAAATGGCTTCTCCCAGTCTAGAAAAACTAGGATCGGCACGATTACAATATTCTCCTTCAATGTGTCAAACCCTTGTTCACATTCCGCGTTCTAGATGAACGGTGTATCTTTCTTTAGCAGTTTCTCCATGGTTGCGGTTATCTACGTGTAACCCTTTATAAATTTTCTGTAGTAACTGGTATGACCCAGTGTGGTGCGCAACTGCTTTACGAAATTCGGTGTAAGTAAGCTTACAATGACTGCGATCTTCGCAGGATCAACCATCAACCCTTTTTTGCACACAATGTGTCCCAACAGAATTCCATAGGGTACACAAAAGATACACTTCTTTAGGCTTAAAGATATTTGATGTTGTCTACATTTTTCTAGCATCAATCTGAGTTTTGCGCAATGATCCTTCAGCAACCTAAATATTATCCAATCGTCAAAATAAGCTTCTAAAAACTTATGCATGAAATCCTTAAATGCTGTGACCACAACTCTTGAAAATATGGTAGGTGCGTTCTTCAAACAAAATGGCATCACTATGTACTGGAACGACCCCCATTCGGTGGAAAACGTGGTCTTATGTCTATCCACTAGATCAATTCTTATATGATGATATCCCGAAAATCCATCAGTAAAGGAATATGCCTCATTTCCTCCCACATTATCAAGCACCTCATCAGTGAAGGGAGTAGGAAATGGGTCATGCATGGAAGCATTGTTCAGTTTTCTTAGGTCCACACAAATCCTAATCTTTCCTTTTGTATTTTTATCTTGGACAACCATAGGGATTATCCACTCAGATTCTTCAGCCGGCTCGATGATCCCATCATTGAGCATCTTATCGAGTTCTGCCCTGACTCGTTCTTTGTATCACGGATTCAATCTATATGGTCTTTGCTTGACAGGTTTCATGCCCGGCTTAAGAGGTATCTTCATAAGTCCTAAGTCTCCCATAATACCTTTCATATCTGTAAATTTTGTTGGGAATAACTCCTGGTATTCATGTAATATGTCAGTGATCTGCACGCCCATTTGATCATCCCAGTAGTCTCTAGTAGCCATGAACTTTGGCTCTTCACTGGTGACAATGTTCACTTTCTTTGTTTTCACAAGTCTACACATATCTGGGATTTCCAACGGAGGTCCCTCTACGTCGCACGCACCTTCTGACTCTGGTATGTGTATATTGCGCAGATCCTCCTCATCATTTTCATCTTTCTCTTCAACCTCTTCAGCTAGGTTATAACATTCCATGGCATGTTCTATCTGATCCTTCCATTCTGGCTGTAGGCTAGGAGGTACGTTGTCAACTCCAAATAATTCCTCCAATGTCATGTTTCTATGTGGACATTCTGGTCTAAATATTCTTTCCTTAATCATCTGTAAAGCATCATTGATACTAGGATTCTCGTCTTCAAAACTAAAGGTGTTCTAGAAGTTCGCAGTTAGGGCTGGACAATTTGTTGTTTCTCTGCGCAACTCCATATCCAGATACCATTTGTTTGGAATGTCCTCTTCCAATGTATGTATAGATAGATGTACCCATTCTTTCTATGGTATTCCCTGCCATGCTTGTGAACAGAGTTCAATATGATGTCTCAGATCTGTCTGGCCATTGTATTTGTCAAAGTTTAGTGTAACCTTGTCAGCAAACCTAATCTACATTTTGATTTTGCACTGATCCCATGTAGTCAATGTCTTCTTATGCGCAACCCACCATCTGGAAGGTGTCTCGCGCAATGCCATGTCTAATGCTGGTAAGCGATGCTCATCTGCAATTGCTACAGTATATTCTTTGATAAAGGAGTAAACATCAGAAAAACCATCATAAGCAGGAATTGGGATTACCTCCTTTCCAATCCAGCACAGTGACTTTGTTATCTATGTGCATCTCCTTGCTGATACTTCATGCATATGACTTTTCCAATTCTCCAATCCCGCGTCCGAGTCTGATACGCAAGAGCTGTCGCATCTCTAGCTGAGCATACCATCTATAGTGGGATTAATATAATCTTCCTAGTTCACATTCATCTTATAAAGGTGGTCCAAATCTTGCGCTCTGGATTCTTCCTGAATCGGCTCGCTGTATCTATCTCCGTCTGTAGGCTCCAGTGGTGCGATGACCCTTAGATGCTTTCCTTCAAAGATCATCTCCTTCGTCTTCAAGTTTATGATTGCAAGGTTATCCATAGCCTAGTCAATCCCCAACAATGCAGGATAAGGTTGCCTATCGTCGACGATCTCAGACACCTTGAAGTCTACATGACTCTGTGCTCTATCACTGTCGACAATGACATTGGCTAACCTCCCAAAGGGTATAACTTTCTCCCGATTGGCTATCCTCAACTAGATAGGTGACAATAACAGCTTTGGTCTCCCCATCTGCTACCATGTCTGCTTGGTTAATACATTCACTTCACATCCCAGATCAAGGATGATATTGTCCATCTCATAGTCTCCTATCTGCGCACTAAGCCGCATTTCTCGGCCCGATCTTTTTTTTTTTTGATTTGATGAACTACTCTATCAGTAGTCTCTATCTCGCTCTGTGTTTCATACTGGTTTAATATTTTTTGCAACTCTTCTATAGCGTCTGCACTCTTCAACAACTTCATACAACTCCTTAGGAACTGCATAACAGAGGTCCCTGTCTTTGCTGCAGCGCTTGTTTTGTCATAAGCAGCCGGCATATCTTACATATGTGGTGTTTCGCTGTGCAATGGGATTCTCGGCGACCTAGGTTATTGTTCTTTGAAAATGTCTCATGCTTCTTCAAATGCTTCTTTATTTTTCTCCAAGTTGAAGGCAGGTGCTTTCCCAGCAGCTTTTCTTATCCAGATTGTTTCAAGAGGAGTCAACTTAGTATTAAATTCTTTGGATGTTGAAGCTTCTGCTCCTCTATCTCTTCCTATCGTAGCACCACTTCACGTCACTATGTTGATACTTAGATCCACATGCCTCCTCTCTGATGCAATCAATTGAATATTTGGTTTGGCGCCTCTGGTCGCTTCCGTTTCTACATTTCTACCTCTAACACTGGGCAATCTTCAATAACATGATCAAAATATTTACAATAACTAAATGTGGTGCATGGTTTGGTACAATATCTAGATACATGTCGCGATTGACCAAAATTGTAATAGATTACTTGTTCGCGGCCTCTACCTTGCGCCAGACCGTTATTCCGTCCTCTCCCGCGGTAACCTCCATGGCCTCTGTATGCTTCCTGATCTTGCTGTGCATTATCTTGTTTCTGCAGAGTCTCCTCCCGGACTCTGTATACTCCTCCATACATATGCTCAATATCTTTCTTGCTTTCCAACATGAGCTCATATGCGTGGCAATTAGACTCGTCATGGCCGATTGATTTATAGAAATTGCAATATAGGTTTTTAGGTATTCTTAAATATTTCTGAATCATGTAGCAGTCCTCTGGCCGGTGTCCTCTAGTTATGCAAATTTCACACCATGGCCCTTGGAATGGATTCAATGGTTTTGGTCCACCCATGTTAAGGAAATATTGGAATAAAGGACAATGATCCTTAGTGTGTCCTTCTCCCTTACATCTTGTGCACCAAACCTCTTGTCTCTCTTGCTTTCCCTTCTTGATATCTTGTAGCTGTAGTGTTGGGGTAGCCAACTAGTTCTGAATCTAAGACATCCCAGTGCTACTTTCTCCAATGGGTGAAGCTTTCAACTTCATCGCGATCTCTAAGGCTTCTGCCTGCGAAGCCAATTTTTGTTGCATCAACGGCTTTCTGATATGGGGAAACAGTGCAGATATAAACCATTCCTTGTGCTATTGTGGTACTATAACAAAGCTCACCTAGTTCAACATTGTCTTAAATTTCTGGTCAAATTCCCAGACTGTCTCATTAGGTTTCTGCTTAATCTCTTTTAGCTCCATGATACACTGTGACTCTAACTTGGGCTTCTTAAATTCTACGGTGAGTGCAACCTTAATGTTTGCTAAGGTTCTAGGATGTGCCTGAGAGTATTTCATGAACCAATGCAAAGCCCTACCTCTGAAACTGGTGATGAGCTGTGCTTGCTTCACAGCATCATCCTATACTTGCTTTACACTCCATACGGATTCACATAGAAAACAATGTTGATCAGGGTATCCTAGACCTATTCCTTTAAATATTGACAGCTTGATATCATTAGCCATCCTCCTTCTAGGTGGCACGATTCTTTGAGTAGTGCTAGGGATAATACTCTAAGGAATGATCTGAGGTTGGACAGTCTGAGACGAGATGGGATGGACACTCGCTGTTGTGAGGAAAATGCACCTATAGTTCAGGGGAGAATTACCAACTTACAGTGATAAAGATAGACTTACAAATGTTCTACAAGTACGATAAGTAAGTGAAGAGATTAGGGTTTAGAGATGTAGGCACCTCATTTAGAAGGTTGATCCTAGATTTTCCTCCCTCGCTCTTCAATGCTTATCCAGTGTCGCAATGCCCAAACCTGCAAAATGACTTGATACCTTTCTCAAATACTTTTGACTACTTATATAAGACTGATAATCATGACAGAAGAAGACATTAGACTATAATCAAACAGTAATCAAATCTAAGACACATTAATAGGTCATATTTGGAAAGAGAAGAACATCTGATCTTTATTAATGAATGAAAGCAAGTACATAAAGTTATACCTTCTTTCAATTTTGGCACTTCACGAAACCTAGATTCAAGGTCTTCTACTTCTGTTCTCCAAGGATCCCAACCTCCAATCAGCTGTGCTAGGGTTTATGAGAAACTGAGGCATAAGAGAGGGGGATGAGGGTCTCCATTCCTCCAACATAACAATGTTATAGGCTTGGTCCCCTCACATGGCCCTTCTACCTTTCTTATATAGTCAAATGAAGGAGAAGAAAAGAAGTTATAACCAATCAGGAGGTTCCCTAACCAACTTAACTTACCCAAAAATCGAGATTTGGACTAGAACAAGAATGTGCCCTACTCTACAGTAGACAAACTAGCACATATCTTAAGGTGTGTGCTACTTTAATGAAGCAAAGTAGCGCATATGCCCTACTATCATGGTTGTGTACCAGCGCACATGTGAAAAAATGGCCATAAACAAGATTTTTTGCTCATTTTTAGGAGATGGTTTGGTTTGGAAAAATGTTCCTAAGGGTCATAAACATCAAATGGGCCAAGAGTGAGGTAATTTCAACCATTTTTAGTGTCCCAAATGACCCCTCAATCCACAAGTGTCCTGTTGTGTAACTAAACTTGATCTCAAGAAGTGTCGTCATGCAACCAAGGGATGCAAGTGTCGTCACTGACAGAGAGGTGTCATTTTAAGCTATAATAGATGCCCCCTAATGTATGAGGTCAAAGGGAGTGAAGGAAACGATGGCCGAAATACATAATAAATAACAAAGAGTTCAATCATGGAGGAACTGGAGAAACCAAGAATCATAGGCTCAAATGAAGTACCAAAAAGCAAAGGCAATGTCAAACAATCTCATCCTTGGGGTAACTGTCCATGTTCAAATAGTGGAACATGACCTCCAAGTGGATACACTAATGATCAAAATACAGATGCATATATCATGGCCACTAGAATACAAGCGTGGATCCATGAGAAACATAAGTGTAAACATAGCCACATAAATACAAGGTGGATCTATGTCAAAAATGGAGAACATAGCCATAAAGAACAAGCTGGATCTATGTCTCATCAAGAGCCAAAATGAGTATGGCTCAGTCTTGCGCAACTTGGGCGATAACATAAATGAGGTGATGCTATCGAGGATCCCAAGGTCTTCATCCAAAAACAACCCAAGGTACAAACCTATCCATGCGAATAAATGAGTTGATGTCGAACATGGGAGATATCGTTTGATTACCGGTCATTGATGTATACCATCAACAAACGCGAGGGTGTCCACCAATAATGAAAATGGAACCCAAGGTACCTAGTACATTCAAGCAAGTGTGAATAAATGGTCTTGCCATCGAACACTTGAAGAATCCATCGGATAGGAGACATTGATGTATTCCCATATATCCAATAGCGAGGGAAACTGCCACTAATGACTACAATCCCCAAGGTACTAACCGAAACTCTAAACTTTGTTCCCAGAGCACAATGAGTTGAAGTCGATGGGAAGAAGTCCATTGGAAGGGAGGCCTTAATGCATCCTCCATCATCCAACACGAGGGACACTCAACAGGTATGAGCTGATTTGGAGTAGGACTGAACACGTGATGAAACATACTGACACTAAGGAATGGCCGACACATGAGGTCAAGGCAACTGCAGAATGGCCGACACAAGTTATATCCTTGAACAGTGAGCACAACACAAGAGTGACTTAGGCATCTTTTAACACAGAGAGACCACGATGCAAATCTGTGATGTAGGATACATTAACAGATTCTCCATATGATTGGAAGACTAACCAAACAAAGGAGTAAGAAATCTGAGATCAGGTTTACCCTAAGGCCAACACTAGAACCCAACTTATTTGATAGACTCAAAACAGGTGCTTTGTTCAAGGAAATAGTTTACTTGCTTCCATCACATTGAAAGATATTTTAACATTCTTCCCTTCTGTTTCCTTTTTCATTTTTTAATGAGCTTCACAAAGAACTAAAGCATGCTTGACGGTATTTTCATATTTAAGGAGTCTGAAAAACCTAGAAGAAAACTCCATACACCTATCCGTGGATTTTATATCGAGCCCGAATTGGTCTGTGTTTGGCGGTGTTTTCTTGCTTATAGAGTTGAAAAACTTAAACAGTCCTCTATCAACCATCTCATGGACTTCACATCGAGCCTGAGTAGGTGAATGGTCGCTTGGTGTTTTCACATTTTGAGAGTCTGAAAACACTAAAGACGACTCCAAAGGTCCTTTTTTCGTAAAGTTAGTCTCCTTCCCCGAAAAAGTGTAAAATAATGGAAGAAGAACTCTTCTAGTGCATACCAGAGTATACCTAGAGTATACCTTTTCCGTAAATTATCCACCAAGGCCCAGAAAAGGGGTAATTCTATACCTAAGTGGATGTCGGTTCAGTTATTTTAACAAGCCCGAAAATACAACTATGCTCGGTAAACTTTTCCTATTTAAGGAGTCTGAAAAGGGCTTAAAAGAACTCCATAGGGATCTTTTCCGTAAAGGTTTAACGAGCCCAAAAAAGTAAACTCGTGACCTCCTTACTGTTTTTAATGAGCTCAAAGGAGATACAGAAAATGCTCATAACTTCCTTACTATTTTTAACGAGCTCAAAGGAAAGGTGGAAGAATTGCTCATAACCTACTTACTGTTTTTAACGAGCTCGAAGGAAAGGTGGAAGATTGCTCGTAACCTACTTACTGTTTTTAATGAGCTCGAAGTAAAAGGTAGAAGAATGCTCATAACCTACTTACTGTTTTTAACAAGCTCGAAGTAAAGGTAGAAGAATGCTCATAGCCTCCTTACTATTTTCAACAAGCTCGAAGGGAAGGTCGAAGACTGCTCATAACCTACTTATTGTTTTTAACGAGCTCGAAGTAAAGGTAGAAGAATGCTCGTTTGGGAGGAGACGAGTGTCAGGGACATGTGAAACTAGCTCCGAGTGCATGGAACAAAGCTATGCCTAATGCAAGGAACATGAGAAAGATAAGGACACTCAAGGTGTGTCTCCTCCAGGTAAAGGGTGTCAAACTGCGAAGGAAAAATGATACAGGGCTTAGCGGAAATGAGATAGGAGATGGAGGCTTATACAACGAGCTAAAAGCATGGAAGCCAGCATCAGGCTCATTAGCGAATGCGGGATCATAACAGATGCATATGCAACTTGAACACAAAGATGGGATCCTTATCAGGGATGGTCAGAAATATATGAGGAAGAAAGATATGAGGCTTCTTCTCAAAGTCATGGTAAATCTAAAAACGCTCCCGAGCCTATGAGAAAAAATTAGCATGGGCACCAAAATGGCATAAGGGTGCTGACTAGGGTGACCCATGTTAGGTAGGCTCTGATATTGGACTAGTGTACAATGCATAAAGAGATGGCTAACACACCAATATCCAATAGGTTCAACCCTATGGTGAATTCGGATGGCAAAAGTTTCAAATGCAACATAACAGCGGGGAAGCCTAAACCTACATGCAAGGTTTTGAATATACCTGACATGGTCGCAAAAGGTGTCGAAAAGGACCAGTAAGCAAGTATACATCCAGCTACAAATCCTGTCTCCAAGAAACATTAGTACCAAGATCATATCTAAAACATATGTAAGGAAAGACCTGATACAAGTCACTGTGGTAGAAATACTTTCAACTTCACTATCATCAACAAAAGGCATAAACAAGGCAGGGTTTTCAAATGAAGACTCTATGGTACCCTACAATCAACAAGATCAACTTCAGGATGAAGATCAAATTTGAAGGACATGATGGAATCTGCAGAAACAAATTCATCATCACGGGAGTTGAAAATTCTAGAAGTAGAATCAAACTCAGCAGGAACACCGATTTGCAGATCTATAGGAGAGTCCAAAGACTCAACAGTAGGAAGATCAGACTTTAAGGTCAAACTAGAGCTGGACATAACTTGTTATAGTTCAAACTTGCACCTCTCCGTCCATGATCACCTTGAGCTGTTGATCACACAAAAGGACAACTTGGATGGAGGAGCATGTTGACCTTAGATGATACTTTGACTCATTCCATTTCCCGACATTACTGGAAAAACCCCCAAAAAATATCATTTTGAGATATGAGCGCTACTCTACTTAAAGAGACTAGCGCCCATACGCTACTCCAATGTATAATAGTAGCACCCATATCCTAATATACGCTACTCCTTCTCAGCATAGTAGCGCTCATCATTTTAAACTCGATAAGCGCTAGTTGATAAGCACTAAAGTAGCACCCTATACGCTACTTCACTGAACAAGAGTCGCGTACATCTTAAAAGATGATTAAAAAATAAATTAATTTCTCGTGGAGGATTAGTTGCTGGTAGTTTCCCAACTCCCTCCATAACCATACATCGAGCTGAACTACTTCTCTAATCCTTTAAATACGAAGAAGACTAAAGAGAAAGGTTAGATGGATTAATGGAGAAACTTTGAGACATAGAGATCTAAAGAGGAAGCTTGCATTGGAAGAGTTGATGCTGAAGATATCCAATCCAGAGAAGAGCCAGAGCCCAGAATCAAGTTGCAGGAGCTTGCTACATGATCAGGTATACTTGTACATCAATTTACTTTTGACAATAAAAGTTGAAGTGTCTTTCTTGTTCCAACTTAAATGTGTTTTGGAATGACATCTTAATATGGATCTGTTTTGGTCAATATTGAATGTTAAACATTGTTTTTGTTTCTTTCAAGATTTATACATTGCCCAAAGTACTTTGAGAAAGGTATTGTTATTGTAGGTTTACTGAAAAGAAGGTGGATTTGGAGGTTGAACACAAGATCAAGCAATGGCTAGGATCGAACTTCGATTGAAAGGTGTGTTCTCAAAAATATCTTTGAAAGGTGTGTTCTCATAAATATCTTTGTAATATCATCAATACACTTACTTGTCACCCCAACCAAGTTGATAGCATTAGTTTCCTTGCTATAGGGTAGATTTTCCCACCAACAGACTGGCGACTCCGCTGGGGAAAGTTGATTTTTGGCTCTAGGAAACCTTGTTCTTGTTTGTCTTCTCAGAATTGTTTTGACTTCTTTGATGTGTTGAGAAACCCTGTAGGTATCCCTTGCCTGTTTCTTTCTGCTTCCATCAGTCTTTTGGTACCTTTCAAAGTCAATTTTTTAAGCTTTTGAGATATGAGCGCTACCCTGTTGTACATACAGTAGCGCCCATACGCTACTGTGCTATACATACAGTAGCGCCCATCTCTGCAGGGGCACGAGTTTCCCTATTGCATAGTAGGGTACGTTTCCTGAAGCATTCTGTTGGTGATTTTGCTTGAGTTTTTAGCCATTTTTGTGGTTTGCTGACTTTGCTTTTGGATCTCTTTGATTGTTGTATGAGGTTTTTAACTTTTGTTTGAGTCATAGAACCTTTCTTTGTGGTTTTTCCATCTTTTGAATCGCTTGTTTACCTTTGGAATGTTTGGACTGTTTATGACTTTTTTGGAAGACTAGGTTGTGTTTTGTGGTGAGCACTTCCACTTTTTTAGGCCATGACTGCATGTTGCTAGTTTACAAACCTGCATACTCTTGTATCCGTTGTTTGTGGCAACATTTGTCTACTCTTTACTCATCCTATCCTTTGTTTTAGGGTTTGGTCCTTTTTAAGAGCTTCTAGGGTGTCTTCCGATTTGGTTGATTTCCAATCTTCTTGGACTTATTGTCTTTTTCTGGTTGCAAGTGCATTTAAACAGCTGTAGGCTAATTCATTTCTCAGTTTCTTTGTGTTAGTAGGGCAGCTTGCTTGTCTACTTTTGCTTGGCATAGTGGTCTTGCTAGGGCTAGATACTTTAGGTCAGTCCTTTTGTATCTTTCTCCTTTGTTTTCTCCCACTTTGTTTCCGAGTTTAGAGGCTTTTTCTTTACAAAAAACCTGTAGATCAAGTCTTTTTCGAGCTAGTGTCTTGATAGCTATAAGCTTAGGAACTTTTTAGCCATACTTACACACATTGCACATAAGTTTTATTTTGCTTGCCATCTTTTTAGTTCTTTTTCATTTATAGAAAAAGCAAAAAAAAAATTTGGTAGTTTAAGTTTAATAAGACTTATTTTTGTTGTTACAAGATAGCATAGGATATTTTGTACAATTCCAAAAAGAAAACAAAAAAAAATTTAGTAGATTTACTCAGATTTTCAGTTTTGGAAAGAAGTAAATGAAAAAAAAATGAAAAGAGCTTTGTTGTAGAAAGTTTGATTTTATTGCACTTTTGTTTCCTTGTTACAACCACGCCACAAAAAAGCACTACCCTTTTTGAGTAATAACAGCCCTAAAAAATATTTTAATAAAATAAACTAGAAATAATTTTTCTTTTTTAGGGATACACTACACCAACTAGTCTTGGTTAGGATCTTGAGTTTAAATCACCTTAAACCACTCAAGATCACACATTATGCAAAAATCGTAGTAAGACTATCACAGGTAAACCCATTTCACTCAAAACTTGCCTGGGATCTATGCAGTAGGTCATTGCGAGATCAGATTGTTGGGAATACTCCTCCTATTTTCTGTTCGAGCATACGCCAGGATCGGATTGCGTATTGGGGACTCTTTCGAGTTTCAGGATTAGCTACCCTGCCCACACTTTCTGATTCGACTGGTGACTGTTCCCCCAAGAGTTTTCGGTGTTGTGGTATCCTTAGCATCTGATTCTAGGTTTATACAAAGGTGACAGCAGAGGGTATATCTGTTGTACCTAAGACAGACGTGGGAGGAAATCCCTTGCAGGTATTTGGGAGGGCAGTTGGGTGATTCCAACGCTTGCACCCTTAGTCATTGTATTGTGGACCCCGGGTAACTATCTTTCTTCCTTCGTTGATCTGTTCTGGGCCCTCATCATCCCAGACTCTTCTCCGGAAGGCATCTTTGTTTGCCTGGTTTGTGTACTTAGGACTTTTTAGTTGGCGTGCTGTTTGCCCCCTAGTTGTAGTGGCCACTAGGTTCTAGTTTGTTATTTTATATTTATAATCACGGAGAATCAAGAGCTTCGTAGATCGAGGAGGTTTCAAAACCTTCCACCACTTAGAACAGAACCTTTACAGCCAGCTAGATGACAGCAGGTAAACCCCGGTATTTCTTCAGAAACTACTCCTGAAACAAAATTTCCTGAAGAAATTCTTGCAACAGAAAACCTTGAAATAGAGGTTCCTGAGGAACCACTACCAGGTACCACAGATCAGCAACACTTTAGTTCAGTTGAGGTTGAAGATCTTACTTCAACGGAGTATAGCACTCCTTTCAATCCTCCTTTGACCAATACTAGAATTCCTCTTCTGTCACCTGTTGGTTTTCAGCAGCCCCATTTCAGTGTAGAAAATTCCTTGCCAGGACATCTGATGTCTACTTTAGGAGGTGAATAGGGAGTTCCCCAAACTCCCACTTTAGGTATGAACACTAACACAGTAAATCCTTCTTTTACTGCTACACCAAGTTAGGCACAAACCACATCTGTGTCTACTCCGTCTTTCAGTTTCAATACTGGTACATTAGGTATGCCAAGTTCAATAACGATGGCACCTATTCCTACACCTACTGTTGGACCTAGCAGTAGAGCCAACTTTGCACCACCTCCTGCTTCTCAACCGTTATATCAGATACCTAGTACTTGGATTTCCACACCTGTTGTAGGACCAAGTGCTTTTGCAACCGTGCCAGTCATGAGTACCATGACTGCACCGTCTACATCAGCTTCTATTGGTTTCAATACCTTTGCAGGCCCCAACATGAATCAAGGTAATATGCCTGCAGGTAATGCCCCTTTTTCCTTATTTTCAGGGGGAGGGGGTAATATTTTTAACCAGCAATATGGCGGGGCTAACACCCAGCCATAGTGAACGAACCCATAGAGCACTAATCCACTTTCATATGGGTGGGGAAATTTTAATAACTCTTTCGCACAACAACAGATGGCAGGGGGCAACCCCTACCAACAAGTAGCTGGGGGCAACCCCTATCAATAGATGGTAGGTGGAAACCCCTATCAGCATATGGCTGGAAGCAACCCTTATCAATAGATGGTTGGGGGCAACCCCTACTAGCAGACGGCTGGGGGCAACCCCTACCAGCAGTTCATGGGTCTAACTATGGGTAGTTCCCCTTTTTCGACCCCAACGTATCACGTACCGTCTTACTGGCCTCGTCTACCATTTATGGCAACTTTAAATTTGCCAGATCTTTCCAAACTGACCAACGATCCTATGTGTCATAATGCTACATGGCCATCAGTTCCCACCAAGTTACCTTCGGACATTCCAAAGTTTGAAGGCAGAGCAGGTGAAGACCCTGGTGACCATGTCACTACTTTCCACTTATGGTGTTCCTCCAATTCATTAAACGAAGACTCCATTAGATTGAGACTGTTCCAAAGGAGCTTAACCGGTCCTGCAGCCAAATGGTACATTGAGTTACCTGCAGCCACATTCTCTAATTTTGGGGATCTCGCCACTGTCTTTTTGAATCACTTCCAGCTTCCTGTTCGGTATGATGCCGGAACAAACCTTTTGTCTACTTTCAGGCAAAATAAAGCCACTCATTTATCTGACCACATTTAGAAGTGGCGAAGACAGAAGAGGCTCATTAACGCCAACATACCTCAAGAGTTCCTTCTTGAGTGGTATTTGAAATCACTCCTTCCTTATATTTCTAAGGAAGTAGCTACATCTGGAGTATCTAATGAGGAAGAAGACATCCTATGGACTCAGCAGTTAGACCTCGTTTATGCACAATCTGGGTTACTGTATGAGATCATACCTGATGCACCACGATCGAATACCGATCTGAGTAGACCAAAACCTGGACCACATGCTGACGGCATAGTGGGTTCAGTTGACTCTGCAGCTTTCGAAGCACTGAACAAACAGGTTCATGCCTTATCAGTCAAACAATCGACTGCAGATGTTACTTTCGTCACAACCTCTCCTACTTCTGAGCCTGTCAACCAAGTTTAGAACAATCAAAAGGGCCCTCGGCAACCCAATAACAAAAAGAAGGGCAAGAAAGGAGAGGGGAACCAACAAAAGCCCAAAGAAGACAATGCTGAGGAGGGTAACAAAGAGGAAAAGAGGGTTAAGTTCCCTTGTAAACTTTGCAAGCAGAACCACCTTACTCACCAATTCCCTCTACTTGAAGAAGCCCAGAAGCTTTGAAGAGAAAAGAAGCCTGCCGTCCTAAAAGATCCATTCCCTAAAGGGCAGGGCTCAACTTCTGGCACCTCTAAAACTGGGGGTACTACACATGCTACGGTTGATCAAACATTCATTAACATGGTTAATTCGGATGCACTCTTGCAAACTAGAGCCAGGAACTATACCCCGGAAGCACAGAAAAAGGATAAGGAGATTCCAGAATCTTCCACTCCACTTCACATACCCGTGGACCCAATGCCCAAGATTCTGAAAGGTGTCTTGAAGCAGGCATCGCACAATCCCAACACATGGGATGCTTCTAACTACAATGTGGTTGAAGATTTAGCCCAGACCCCTTGTGGCATGTCTACTTTAGAAGTCTTGCAAAGTTGTCCTTTACAATGGAATGCACTTCTGGAAGCTATTGGAAGTATGGAATCCTCTAATATGTCTGCGCGATTTGATATGACTGATGTCAATTATCGGTTTCCCTACCATGTTGTCCTTCAGATTGAAGTCGTTCATGGTCCAATGACCATCAGACGAGCTATTGTAGATGAGGGCGCGTCGACTTGCGTAATGTCAATTTCCTGTTGGAAAGCTCTAGGTTCTCCTAAGTTAGCCCCTTCTAACACACTGCTTACTGCATTTGATGGCCGAACTTTCCGTCCACATGGAGTTTTGCCATCATTTGATGTCACTTTGGCCGGTAAGATAGTTGCTGTTGAAGTAGAAGTTCTGGACGCTCCGCTTGATTACAATATGTTGTTGGGCAGGAGTTGGACATATGCCATGAGAGCTATTGCATCGGTAGTTTTTTGAGTTGTTATGTTCCCATTTGAAGGTAAGATCATTACAGTCGATCAACTTTCTTTCACTCAAAGAAACAACCAGACTTCTTCGAAAACCACGGTTCCAATGATTAATCAAACCACCCCGGTTGGTGAGAGTTTAGGAGTAGGACTTTACGGGTCATTAATTGGCACTTTTGACCTACTGGCTCCTACCTTATTCATTGGTACTGAGGGATGTTCATCATCTGAAACTTCCATGGTTAGTTTAAAAACTGATTCTGAGTTTCTCCCAACTAATACAAACCCCTTCGTGCCCACCCCTGTTGTAGAAGTTACCCACTTAGATTCTTATCAAGCTACAACAGAACATATGTTGACTCCATTGGTGTCTATCGAGTCAAACATAGATTGTGCCACTACTCAGACACCAGACCCGATCCACTCTCTTGACAGTTCAGATACTACTTTACCTTCTGAGGAGGAAATGTTAGAAGCCATGACCGAACCGGACTATCCTCATGAACATATAGATCCCAGGTCCTTCTTGTTTCCTTTTCTTAACTTGTTAGAGAGAGGTGAATTTTGTCCAACACCCAATGAAAATATTAATTCCACTTCTTCACAAATTGGTCTTGTTGAAGGGAATAGATTGCGTACCTCGCTGGTGAACATTTTCACTGGGGTCAACGGAAACATTCTTTTTGAAACGGGCTGTTATCTCGATGAGATCATTCCATATACCAATCCTTTCCGTGATTTCCATAACACCTTTGCCTGATCTCACAAGGAGGATCCAGGCATTGACCCTACCTGAAGAAGTACTATGCTTAGGCTGAAGTACTTTTTCTTGTAACATAGCTGTATATTTTTGTAAAGCTAGTTTTGTTATGCTCGTTAGTTAAATCTTATGTGTGTTTTTTCGTTTCGTGTACCAGATGTCAACCAAACACTTCTTAGGATTTGCTGATGGCGCCAATCACCACACCTGTCAGTTGGCTGCAGCAGCTTGGGTCATTTATTCACCCGCTGGCCAACTTGTCTCTTCAGGGGGGGTTTGTTTGCGTCCTACCATGAATAATGTGGCTGAATACAGTGTAGTTATAGAACTTCTCCGAGATGCTCTCAGTCATGGCATTTTACATTTGGAGGTAAGGCTTGACTCACAATTAATTGTATTTTAGTTAACAGGTGTCTATCAAATTAGAGATCCTGGATTGCTACGTCAATTTCTACGAGTTAGACTATTGGAAAGACAATTTCATTCTATTAGATATGAACACATTCCAAGAAGTTTAAACACATTAGATGATTCATTAGCAAACTATGTGTTAGACTGGCATTTGCATCATACATTGTCATAAGCAACATTGCACACATAAAACACATACACATGTAAATAATTGATACTGTATATAGGTGATACTGTATCAAAAAATATGAGTTTTGAGTCACAAGTCTATCGAGTCAAGTCATAAAAGTACAAAAACTAGGCATAGTAGCCTCAAAAATATATACATAGAATGTATTCCTCTCCTATGGAGAAGGAGGGACCTCATCATCATCTACTACATTGCGATAGCATATGACAAGCCTAGCTATCTTCCGCAGCACCCTAAGCCATGCTGGGGGCACCCCAACTACATCTTCCTGCATATCCATAGGTACCTGATCCATGCGGCATGCAGGAACTTCGTGAGTCAACCATCTTATCTTTGTCTCCAGGGTTCCCAACATAGCATCTACTGCAGTAATATCAGCTGGCCTCACAAAGATGGTAGGATGTCCCTCAGGACGAATAGGCCCAACATCTGCATGTGACACTTGATTAGAACTTCAAAATTCATTCATAAAAATCAAATATTTGAAAAAGTTTGAAAAAATTAAATAGACCTCAAAATTTAAACATACCAATATCTCCCCAGCCTCCACCTAGAGGAAGCACCAATTCTGGATCATGACAAAAATCCAATCCAGCATATGGAAACTGCTCGAAAGCAGGCACTTGCCTCTCCCACCACCCCCAGAAATCATCAGTATGATAACAATAGTGACTTTCTCCACCACCCTGGCGAAGGAATATGTCACCCCAACGACCTAGTCTGGGCTCACGGGGGTTAACCTAAGGTAGAGGCATCCCCAAACTGATAGCAGGCATCCTCTCAAAGAAGAAAGTACACAAAATACTACCATACCCAAAATTATTCATTGTGCTAGATTTGCAACCTATCAATTGAGATTTCATGTTTGCCAGTAAACTAGTACACCAATCATAGACATGACCGTGGAAGCATTGTACACCAATATGCATAGAGTTCCTGGAAGCTAAGTGTTGTGAAGCACTACCTGCTACTCGGTTGATCATGCTCACTATCACTTTCAAAGGGAGACTGTCAATAGTTGAAATCAAGACTTGGCTTCCTGATTTCTCAGCTCCGGCAACACAATATGTATTCACGTACTCTTGCATAGATCTTACACCCACATGAGAAGACCCTTTCAGATTAATCACATCTCCTCTCTGTGAGAGACCAGTAATGAAATATATGTCATCAACAGTAAGCTCCAGATTTTGCCCACGGATGACAAAGGTATTGGTATCCACATCCCAGTACTGAATAAGTCTTCGAAACAGTTTGTTTAAAGCCCTCATGTTTACGGTTCGGTAAAACTTCAACAAACCGCATCTTCAGAGAGCATGGAGGGTGGCCGGATCTTGCATGGCCAACCTATCCATGTCCTCATGCTCCCTCTCCCTCCATTGAAGGACCATCCTGCACATAAAATTCAAAATTTTTGAGTCTCGGCGCTTGTATGTAGGTTTTCAAGAGTGTACACTACTGTGTATACTACACAGTCATGTATGGGCGCTACTCTGCTTCAGCATAGTAGCGCCCATCACGTTTACACACTACTGTTATGGTTACACAGTAGCGCCCGCGCAGCAACACTTGTGAGCATCGCGTTACAAGCTATTTTTTGCTCAAAAATTGAAACTAAACCATGAAAATGCAAGTAAAGTGAATTTTAACTTACTTGGTGGAGGAAGATTGACGTTTGGATTCTTGGTTTGATCGCCACAGAGATTTGAAATTTGCAAACGGTTGCCCCAATCTTTGCCCTACAAAACAAAATTGGAAATTGATTTTTTAAAAATGAAATTATATATGAATTGAATTTTGATTTTTACCCACCATTGTTAATTTTCTATAGTTTCAAAACTTTCAAAAGAATCCCTAATTAATCAATTAAAACACACAATATGGTACAATACTAATCCAAGCTCAATTTTCATTTAATTTTTGTCAGATTCGTCTCCTAAGTTTAAAAATTCTTGATGATAAACCTTGTCAACTAGCTAAATATTTCAAATTCATATATCATTCGAGATTTTTGCCGCATCGACTAATATTTTGTTGAAGACCTAGTTTTGGGAGAGTATGAATATATGATCCTAGAAGTTGACCTTTAAGTCATTTTAAGCTCTTGTTTGGACTATTTAAACCTAAACAAGATTGCCGAGCAAGATTGTCCTCTTCAAGCTCGTTAAAGTACTCGAAGGCTCATCTACTCAGGTATAGAATTACCCCTTTTCCGGGCCTAGGTGGATTAACTACGGAAAAGGTATACTCTAGGTATACTCCTGTATGCGCTAGAAGAGTTCTTCTTCCATTGTTTTATACTTTTTCGGGGGAGGAGACTAACTGTACGAAAAAAGGACCTTTTGGAGCCTTTCTTTAGGGTTTTCAGGCTCTCTAAACATGAAAATACCAAGCGAACATTCACCTACTCGGGCTCGATGTGAAATCCACGAGAGGGTAAGTAGAGGACTGTTTAAGTTTTTCAACTCTATAAACAAGAAAACACTGCCGAGCACAGACCAATCTGGGCTCGATATAAAATCCATGGATAGGTGAAAAGAGGATTGTTTAAGTTTTTCAGACTCTATAAACAGGAAAACACTAGCGAGCATTAATCTGCTTGGGCTCGATACTAAAATCCACTAGCAGATATATGGAGTTATTGTTTAATTTTTTTAGACTCCTTAAAATTGAAAACACCGGCGAGCAAGAATAGATCTCGGCTCGATATTAAAATCCAGAGATCAGTAATATAGAGTAATCTTTTGTCTCTTCTTCGAACTCTATAAATAATGAAGAAGGTCCTGAGTCTTCCTCCCATGGGCTCGTTAAACTATTTACATGGTTGGATCTATTGAGTTTTCATTCTTTCTTGGACTCATTAAAATAACAAGAGGGGTATTCTTTTATCTAAAAAGAATAAGGGACGGGAAAGACATATTCTATCTTCATTGTCAAAGGCAGTTCAGTCAGCTCTATCCTTGAACACAGCACCTACTTGAGTCTATCTTATCGGTTGGGTTTAGTTTTTGACCTCAAGGTGAACCTTTCCTCCGAGTTATTTACTCCCCCGGTTGGTTATTCTTCCAACCATATGGAGGGTCTGCTAATGTCTCTTACATTTCAGACTTATTATTTACCCCATTATGTCAGAAACTACCTGATTCACTTTGTGTCGTGCTCAATGTTCAAGGATATACCCTGTGTCGGCCATTCTGTAGTTTACTTTGACCTCATGTGTCAGCCTTCCTAGTGTCAGTCTTGTTACATATTATTCCATATCAGCTCTTACCAGTTGAGTGTTCCTCGAGTTGGATGATGGAGTATGCCTTAAGGCCTCCCTTCCAACGGACTTCTTCCCATCGACATCAACTCATTATTATGGGATTGAAGTTTAGAGTTTCGGTTAGTACCTTGGAGATTGCAGTCACCAGTGGGAATTTTCCTTGCTGTTGAATGATGAGAATACATCAATGTCTCTTCTTCGACAGGATTCCCAAGTGTTCGACTCCAAGTCCATTTATTCACATTTGGTGAATCGTACTTGGTACCTTGGACCCCATCATCATTATCGGTGGAAGTCCTTGCATTTGTTAATGGTATACATCAATGACTGGTAATCAAACGATACCCCCCATGTTCGACTGTCAGCTCATCTATTCACATGGTTAGGGTTTGAACCTAGAGTTGTTTTGGATGAATACCTTCGGATTTTGGATGACATTACCTCATTTTGTTATCACCCAAGTTGCACAAGACTGAGCCTCACTTATATTCGGCTCTCCATGAGACATAGATCCAGTTTGTTGTTATGGCTATGATCTCTCAGTTTGACATGGATCCACGCTTGTATTCCAAGTGGCCATGCTTTATATACATCTCCTTGTTATGTATCGGAGATCATGTTGTATCACACTGCACATCTATATGATGTCAAAAATGTAATTGCTAGCTGACCTTGATCTTTGTTGCAGGTGTTCTTGTGACTTGTTTTCTGAGGTTCTTTGCTCCTCCTCTGGCTTTGGATTATAATGTATTTCGGCCATTGTTTCCCTCTGACCTCACACATTAGGGGGCATCTGTTATAGATCAAACTTGCACCTCTCCGTCCGTGATCACCTTGAGCTGTTGATCACACAAAAGGACAACTTGGATGGAGGAGCATGTTGACCTTAGATGATACTTTGACTCACTCCATTTCCTAACATTACTGGAAAAACCCCAAAAAAATATCATTTTGAGATATGAGTGCTACTCTACTTAAAGAGACTAGCGCCCATATGCTACTCCAGTGTATAATAGTAGCGCCCATATCCTAATATACGCTACTCCTTCTCAGCATAGTAGCACTCATCATTTTAAACTCGATAAGCGCTAGTTGATGAGCACTAAAGTAGCGCCCTATACACTACTTCACTGAACAAGAGTCGCGTACATCTTAAAAGATGATTAAAAAATAAATTAATTTCTCGAAGAGGATTAGTTGCTGGTAGTTTCCCAACTCCCCCAACTCCCTCCATAACCATACATCTACCTGAACTACTTCTCTAATCCTTTAAATACAAAGAAGACTAAAGAGAAAGGTTAGATGGATTAATGGAGAAACTTTGAGACATAGAGATCTAAAGAGGAAGCTTGCATTGGAAGAGTTGATGCTGAAGATATCCAAGCCAGAGAAGAGCCAGAGCCCAGAATCAAGTTGCAGGAGCCTGCTACATGATCAGGTATACTTGTACATCAATTTACTTTTGACAATAAAGGTTCAAGTGTCTTTCTTGTTCCAACTTAAATTTGTTTTGGAATGACATCTTAATCTAGATCTGTTTTGGTCAATATTGAATGTTAAACATTGTTTTTGTTTCTTTCAAGCTTTATATATTGCCCAAAGTGCTTTGAGAAAGGTATTGTTATTGCAGGTTTACTGAAAAGAAGGTGGATTTGGAGTTTGAACACAAGATCAAGCAAAGGCTAGGATCGAACTTCGATTGAAAGGTGTGTTCTCAAAAATATCTTTGAAAGGTGTTTTCTCATAAATATCTTTGTAATATCATCAATACACTTACTTGTCACCCCAACCATGTTGATAGCATTTGTTTCCTTGCTATAGGGTAGATTTTCCCACCAACATAAATGTGACTAGATCAACATCCAAATGAATGGCAGATTGTACTATGGAGTCTAGGAAAACTTCATTGGAAGGAAGCATATCATCCCAGATAGAACACATATCTAAACATTCAGATGGAGGTGTCACTTGGTCAAAAGCTAGGACTAAATCCCTGGAAGGTAAGCATGAACTCAGAGACTTCTTCTCAGTAGCAGTTGAACTCAAGGAACAATATGCCACATAACTTTCATGTGACATAGTAGTGCCTAATGACGGGGGATCTGACTAGTCTACAGTTGGGAAATAAGGAGGATCAACGAATGCAAGCTGGTCGATAGTGACGATGCTTTCGTTATGAGGGAAATGCATCACACGAAAGAGCGTAGACATCAAAATATGCATAGCATAAATGTAATCATGCCCGAGGATCATATCAAAATCCACAGGGTCCTTTAAAACCATCAAATCAACTAAGACTATTTTTCCACCCAAAGTAACAGATGCCTGACGGAGGAATCCGAACGGTTCACTAGGTCTTCTATCAAAGGTCAACGGCCAATTAACAGTTGGAATAAGAATAGGGAAACCCAAATCTCTCTAAGCATAAGGGGACAAGATACTAACAGAAGCTCCTTCATCAACAATGCATCGGTCAACCGTATGGTTCCTGATATCAACCTTCATCTGGAAAGGTGTCGAAGAAGGAAGATGAGGCTCGGCTAGACTATTCCAATCAAAGGAAATGATCCTAGGGCTTGGTATGGGTTCACATGGCACAGAGGAAGTGCCCCCTTTTTCAGGAACATCCAAACTGGTAATGCATAAGACTTCAGGGACAGGTGCATCAGTCTCCAAAGGACTGAGGGGATCGGTCCAAGATTGCATCGATTCGATCACTTCACTCTCTGAAGGAAGAGTGGGGTCGACCAAAGATTGCATTGGTTCAACCACTTTATCAACCAAAGGTTGATCTGACTGTAGGGAATCTATAGACAACTCAGGAATAGAGGTTCCTTCAGACATGGACCACACTCTTCATGCCTCTGGAATGGCAGGGCATCGGTGAGTAAGGTGATCTCCCTTACACAGTTTACAAGGGAACTTTAGTTTCTGTCCTATAGGTCAAGACTCCTTTACAACGTTGGTATTCTCAGCATGACTAGCATTGGCTGACAGCTTCCCCCAGCATGACTTGCAGTGGCTGGTTGCTCAGAAGCAGAAGACTTTTGAACTAAGGACCACACTTTTTGCACTTCTGGAAGTACAGGGCAAAACTAAGTAAGGTGATCTCCCTCACAAAACTTACAAGGGAACTTAAGATTCTGTTTGTTGGGTTTGTTGACAATGTCAACTCGCTTAGCATGACTTGCAATGGCTGATCTGGTGTCTCTAGTATGACTCACAAGAACTGGTGACTTGTCATTAATATGACTAGCAATGATCAATGACGTGTCCTCGAAATGACTGATAGTGGTTGAAGACAAACTTTCAGTATGATTTTTAGTGACTAAAAGTTTTCTCCCAGCATGACCTCTAGAGGCTGGGTAGGTGCCCCCTGCATGATTTGCAGAGGTAGGGTGCTTGCCCCTAGCATGACTTATAGAGGCTGGGTTGCTGCCCCCTTGTTTTGGCATCTTCTTCCTATTCTTCCTCCGTCTATTCCTTTTAGACTACTGGTTACTAGTATTGATACTTTCGCCACATGAGGTAGAAGGAGGAGGAGAAGGTGTTACTGGCAAGGGAAACACAGGTTTTTGATGCCCTTGATTTGAGGTGCTTACAAAAGAAGCGTCAGGAGCATGCAAGGCATTCGGAGTGGAAAACAACCAAACTGGAAGCCCTATGGTGAATCCAGGAAGATTCAGAGTAGCCATTAAGGGAGTGCCAATGTTTCCAGTGAATGGGATAGCACAAGGATCCCCCGGAATAGGGGTACCTTGATTGGCACTCGCCGGAACGATAGACATAGTTTCCTGCTCAAGTGAACAAGAGGTTCTCTAAGGAAATCTAAGACAAGTAGCACAAAGAGCACACCACTAAAAAAGGTCCTAGGTAAATCAAACTAGGAAAACAAATGCCTTCTGGAGAAGAGTCTGGGATGATGAGGGCCCACAACAGATCAACAAACGATGAAGAATAGCTACTCGGGGTCCACAATACAATGACTAAGGGTGCAAGCACTGGAATCACCCAAACGCCCTCCCAAAGACCTGCAAGGGATTTCCTCCCATGTCTGTCCAAGGTACAGCAGATATAACCCTCTGCCTTCACCTGTGTATGAACCTATGGTCAGATACTAAGGATACCACCACACCGAAAACTCCTGGGGGAATAGTCTCTGGTCGAATCAGAAGGCATGGGCAGGGTAACTGAGCCCGAAACTCAAAAGAGTCCCCAAATGTGATCCAGTCCTAGTATATGCTGGAAACAGAAAGTAGGAGGTGTATTCCCAACAATCTGATCTCACAAGACCTACTGCATAGATCCCAGGCATGTTTTGAATGAAGTGGGCTTACCTACGATAGTTGAACTACAATTTTTGCGTAATGTGTGATCTTGGGTGGTTTAAGGTGTTTTAAACCCAAGATCCTAACCAAGACTAGTTGGCGTATAGTGTAACCTAGAAAAGAAAATGTTACTAGTACATTTTATTAGGGTTCATTTTAAAGGTTACTTGCTTACTCAAAAAGGTAGTGGGTGTGTGAGAGTGGTTATAACAGAAATAAAATACTGAAATGAAATTCTTACCACTAAACAAATCTTTTTTTTTCAATGCAAGTCTTAAAATTACAATCTAGAATGCATATGCAAATGCAATTTTTAATCTTTCGAATGCAAAAAAGATAAAAATAAAGCCGAAATGTACAAAATTAAACTCAAAACCTAAGAATGCAGCTACTCAAGCAAATAGGTATGCAAAAGAAAACTTGTTCTTTTTTAATGCAAAGCACTCTTAAATCCTTTAAGCCACTTGCAAGGTACTCTACTCAGAAAATAAATCAAATTTTTTTTATGCTTTTCAATGGTAAGAAACAAAACTGAAACTAACCTACTATCAAAGCAAAAGCAAAGAACTTTCAGGTTTCCTTATTGAAACAGTAAAAGCTACCAATACGACTTTCAGATTCTTATTGATGTAAGCATGCCAACCATTGGGAAAAGAGTACGAAAACTACTTTTAGACCCAAACGCCACAAATGACCTACAAAGAAGTATGGTTTGGTAAAGTCAGGTCTGCACATAAACAATGCAAACAAGGTCTTGAACAACAACCAAAACACTTGAGCTTTCACTACAAAAGAAAACTAAAAGCATAAGGGAGGATAAGAAACCAATCTAAAGAGAAATTTCACTCAAATAGATACAAATAGGGTCAAGTAGACTCAGTAGGTTTCAATCCAGCGGAAATGGAGCAAGTAGGTTTAGTCAGACTCAAATTAGGGTACAAAACACCAAACTGGTCCACAACCCCCCAACTTGGGTCCACAAGCCCCAAAACTTTCCAAACAAGCCCAAATTGATCAAAAGAGGTTCAAATAATGAATGTAGGATCAGTACAAGGATGGGAGACCAATTACAGTGGTTTAACTCAGACCTAGGGTCATCGGGGACCCCAAAAATGCAGCCACAACCCCCCAAATTTGGGTCCACAACTCAAAAAATAAAAAATTTCAAACCCAGATTATGTGTGCTACTATGTATGAAGGAAACCAATTCCCATAATAGGGGAGGGAGCTATTGTACTGTACAACAGTAGTGCACAGGTGGAAAAAGTTGGAAAAATGGAGTTAAAACCCCCCAGACTTGGGTCCACAGGGGTTTGCAAGGGCTGGGAAGGTTCTGTAAAAGCTCAAGAGGGTCAAACAGAGCCTAATAACTGATTCTAATCAAGAAAATGAACAAAGACCATCAGAAAAGACTGAAGAAATGACCTTGGATTCCCCTAAGTAGATAGGCTTTCCCCAGCGGAGTCGCCATTCTATTGTGAGGAAAATGCACCTATAGTTCAGGGGAGAAACTACCAACTTACGGTGATAAAGATAGACTTACAAATTTTTTGCAAGTAAGATAAGTAAGTGAAGAGATTAGGGTTTAAAGATGTAGGCACCTCATTCAAAAGGTTGATCCTAGCTTTGCCTCCCTCGCTCTTCAATGCTTATCCAGTGTCGCAATGCCCAAACCTGCAAAACGACTTGATACCTTTCTTAGATACATTTGACTACTTATATAAGACTGATATTCATGACAAAAGAAGACATCAGACTATAATCAAATAGTAATCAAATCTAAGACACATTAATAGGTCATATTTGGAAAGAGAATAACGTCTAATCTTTATTAATGAATGAAAGCAAGTACATAAAGTTATACCTTCTTTCAAGCTTGGCACTTCACGAAACCTAGATACAAGGTCTTATGCTTCTGTTCTCCAAGGATGCTAACCTCTAATCAGCTGTGCTAGGGTTTATGAGAAACTAAGTCACAAGAGAGGGGGATGAGGGTCTCCATTCCTCCAGCATAACAATGTTATAGGCTTGGTCCCCTCACATGGCCCTTCTACCTTCTTTATATAGTCAAATGAAGGAGAAGAAAAGAAGTTATAACCAATCAGGAGGTTCCCTAACCAACTTAACTTACCCAACAATCAAGATTTGGACTAGAATAGGAATGTTCCCTACTGTATAGTAGACAAAATAGTGCATATCTGAAGGTATGCGCTACTTTAATGAAGCAAAGTAGCGCATATGCCCTACTATCATGCTTGTGTACCAACGCACATGTGAAAAAATGGCCAAAAACAGGCTTTTCTGCTCATTTTCAGGAGATGGTTTGGTTTGGAAAAATGTTCCTAAGGGTCATAAACATCAAATGGGCCAAGAGTGAGGTAATTTCAACCATTTTTAGTGTCCCAAATGACCTCTCAATCCACAAGTGTCCTGTTGTGTAACTAAACTTGATCTCAAGAAGTGTCGTCATGCGACCAAGGCATGCAAGTGTCGTCACGGACAGAGAGGTGTCATTTTAAGCTATAACAGATGTTTTGCGGTACAGGTCGGGCGGTGCTCGCAACTGGTGGTTTATGAGATGACAGATTCTGAGAAGGGGGGGCTGCAGTTTGTGCAACCGGGAGGTTCTGAGGTGTAATTGGCTGATATGTGAATGACAAAGGTGTAGTCTGATTATGAAGCTCACACGGGATCTCGATATCTATGCGGAGTCCATGTGGTTTAGGATTTTTCTCAGCGGTGACCTTGTATCTCTTTCCACTTCTCAGGTTATGGGTTTCTTCGTAAGAGCCACTATATATACTATCTACCATGAAAGATTCAACAAACTTTACTGCATTCTAAAAATGCCTTTCTCAGCTAAAAGAATTTTAATGTATAAACTGAGATTGTTGAGGTACTTACCTCTGATTCCTTCAAAAAATTCTCTTTCGGCTGCGCTGTAGGAATTTAGCATGTCCACAGCGAACTGTTTCACGAAACTCTGTAGTGTACTATCAACCCAGAAGTTGACTGCTCATGTAAATGGACTATCTAATGCCTTGAGTTGTTTAATAAGCTCCGGTGTCCACTCCTTTGATACGTTTTGTGGGATACAGTTTCTACGCTCTATGATCCTTGATAACAACTCATGTAGTTTGTTTCCAAAAGACGCCCAGAAAACTTCGTGAACGTCTTTCCACAGGTATTTGTTTAACCATTGGATGTTAGAGAGATGTAGGTGTCTATTCTCTTTTTTGGCGAAGTCTCTCTCTGTCTTATCACACCAAGCCCATATTTCTTTCTTGTCTGGATACCAATAGTCAATACCCAACTCAACTTCTTCTACTTCTCTCATCACAGATTTTTAGCGCGACAATGGAACCATTTTTTGGCTTAAATACTGTTCTAGAGGTTTCCAATGTAGACCCAGGTTCTTTGCAGTTTCCAGGAACCAACAAAACCCCTTCTCACTAGCCCTTTTGGCAACAACCTATGAACAGGTTGAGGTCTTAACCGAGGTGTAGCTATGGGGGTGCTGCGGAATCAGGTTTCCACAATGATGTGATGATTTTTTTAACATACTACTGCACAGTGCGCTATGGGCTCGTGCTGCAGACTGAAGACTATGCGATGATAGACTGTGTTGTGGTCAACCAACGCATCCACGGACTACGCGGTTCGGGTAGGATTGACTCAATAGGACAGCACAACTGACTATACGCTTCCTCTCCAGACTCAACCACTATGATGACTCTACTGTTAATTTTTTAGCATCAATTCAATATACTCTAGGATCTTTACTAAGAGAATAACATGTACAACATACTAATCATATCAATCATGTCAATCATAACAAGATGCAAACATAAGAGACAATAGACACATAGGGTTTTCGTGGGGAAAACCAAAGGTGAAAAACCTGACAACTTCCTCAGAGATAGATAGAGCAATGATACAACCAAGTACACAGAGATAGTCCTCCTAGCAGCTGAACCTCCTCCTCACTTGTGTGCCACTTTCCAAGTAGTGTAGAAGTGAATAAATGAGATGTTCAAATAGAGTGCTCCCGCACTCTATTTATACTTGACCTGACCTGCCTAATAAACTAGTAGGGCCGACTTGTCTAACTCAGTCTTATAACCCATGGTTAAACTACTCAGGGCTGACCCCACACTTGGTGGTCTAATAACCCATCACATGCAAGTTGAGACACTTGCAACACTTGTCAATACAAAATGACGACACTTCCGTATAGAGGAATAATAACATCTCTATAGGAGTACAATATACATAGGTGAAATACATTCCGAAGTTACAAATACATCAACACTCCCTCTTAACTAGGAAGGTATTTATCGACACAGATATGCTAGCACAAGTCTTCTTCTCTGGATCGTCATCACTGGATAATCGTCATCAAATCACTGTCAGTGTCACGGCTGCTGCTATCTCAATCAATCTCTGAATCTTCTTGTCATAGGAAGTTCTATAGAGCCAGTCCTTTTTCATACTGGATGTAGGCCCACCACCTACAGGTCTCCATCATCACTGGCCATACTGTGGAATCTTCAGGACTTATTACGTGCGTCACAAAACCTCGCAAGAGCATCCCAGGACTGATTATGGGCACATAGCCCAACCTACAGGATCTCCCAGGGAGTTATTACATGTGACCCCACCACAAAACCTCAAAAGAGAATCCCAGTACTGATTATGAGCACACAGCTCAACCTATCGGATCTTCCAGGGCACTATTATGTGTGGTCATGGAAAAACCTCGAAAGAGCATCCCAGGACTGATTATGAACACACAGATCACCCTATCAGATCTCCCAAGGCGCTATTATATGCCATAGGACCAAACCTCGAAAGAGTGTTTTCCATATATCCCAGGGCACTATTATATGCCATAGGAAAAACCTCGAAAGAGTATCTGCAAACCTCCCAAGGCATTATTATATGTCCTCCCAAGCAAAACCTCGAAAGAGAATTTTCCAGATATCCTAGGGCGCTATTATATGCCATAGAAAAAACCTTGAAAGAGTATCTGCAAATATCCCAGGGTGCTATTATATGCTTATCTACACAACATGTCCACGACCACAAAGTATCAACTTGATACTCACCATACATCATCCTGATGTACATCATCACATGATCATCCTGATCATCACCACTGCATCGTCCTAATGTATGTCATCTAGAGCAACATCCTGAAGCTCATCATCCATGGTCATCCTAACCATAATCACTGCATCGTCCTGATGCATGTCATCTGGAGCAACATCCTAAAGCTCATCATCCATGATCATCCTGATCATACAATGTATCCACCTGATACATATCATGCATCCACCTGATGCAAATCATGCATCTACCTGATGCATATCACATACATGATCCACATGATCATACAAAGTATCCACCTGATACATATCATGCATCCACCTGATGCATATCATGCATCTACCTAACGCATATCACATACATGATCCACCTAATCATACAAAGCATTCAACATGATGCATATACATATACATGATCTAGTTGATCATACAAAGCTTCCAACATGATGCATATACAGAGTAGTAACTGGAGCATCATCCTGATGCTCATCATCCAACGATTACATCCACATCCATGGGAAGGATCCTCCTCTCACCATGCTTGGAATGGCTCCAGCGAATGTGTCCATCACTTCTTCCTCGAAGTGTCGTTAATCTGAAGAACACCAAGTCTCTCTCTAAAGTACTCAAACTTCACTCTGGCTAGTGGTTTCGTCAACACATCTGCAATCTACTCATCCATCACAACATACAGGAGCTTCACTGCTCCTCTCTGCACCATATCCCTGATATGGTGATATTTGATCTCAATGTGCTTCGACCTGTCGTGGACACCGGGTTCTTAGGTAGCTTCACATAGCTCTGGTTGTCACAAAAGATATGATTAGCCTCTAGCGGGAGATCAAATAACTCAGATAGTAGCTTCCGGAGCCATACTGCCTCACAACTAGCTGAACAAGCTGCAACATACTCTGCTTCAGCTGTACTTAGTGCTACGCAGGACTGCTTCCTGCTAAACCAAGAGATCACACCTGATCCCATACTGAAGTAGCACCCAGAAGTGCTCTTCCTATATGCAGCACTTCCTGCCCAGTCCAAATCATAACCCTGCATGTTAAACTTTTGATTCGCATGATACTTGAGCCCATAATCAATTGTACCCTTCAAGTACCTCAGAATATTCTTTACAGCAACCAGGTGTACACCTCTAGGATCCGTCAGGAACTGGCTCAATGTGTTCACCACAAAGCAAATATATGGTCTTATGTTGATCAGGTACATCAAGGACCCAATCATCTGAAAATAAACAGTGACATCAACCGGCTTAGATGAAGCATCACATAGAAGCTTTAGGTTTGATGCCATAGGTGTGGCCATGGCCTTGCAGTCCATCATCCTCAACCTCTTTAGGATCTCTACTGCATACTTCCCTTGTCCAAGGAAGTTTCCATCTACACTCTGCCACACCTCCATGCCTAGAAAATAGTGCATCATCCCTAAGTCCTTCATCTCGAACTCAGTAGCAAGCTTCCTCTTCGTGTCAGCAATCAAACTATCCTCACATGTAACAAACAGGTCATCCACATACGGGAGTAGTATCACAGGATTTCCTTCCTCAACCTTGTAGTAAAGGTTGGAGTCCGCTTTACTCTTGGTAAATCCCAGACTGTATAGAAAGTTTTCTATCCTACCATACCAAGTCCTAGGAGCTTGCTTCAAGCCATACAAGGATTTCTTCAATCTGCATACATATGACACTCTGTAATGTGTCTCAAAACCAAGTGGCTGCTCTACATACACTTCCTTCTCGACTACATCATTCAAGAAAGCTATCTTGACATCCATCTGGTGTATCTTCCATTTCATCACTACTGCCAGAACAAGTACTGATCTAATGGAAGTGTATCTGGATACAGGAGCAAAAGTATCTTCATAATCAATCCCTTCTTTCTGAGAGAAGCCACAAGCTGCAAACCTTGCCTTGTATTTTTCTATTCTACCATCTGCAACATGCTTAATCTTGTAGATCCATTTGGAAGTCACCACAGACTTCCCTTTAGGTCTTGGGACCACATCCCAAACATCATTCTTCATTATCGATTGGTATTCCTCGACCATGGCATCCTTCCATTCTTTCTTTTCCGTTGCTTCTTCATAAGTAGAAGGTTCTTTGTTCATAATGTCACAGAGTAAGGAAACATAGCTGTTATGAGATCTAGTCCTATTCCTTGATCTATGTTCTTCTTCTGGAATGCCATACCTTTCCGCATCTTGAATGAGCTCTCTAGCCCATGCAGGCTTCCTCTTGTGAGAGTCCTTCTCACGGGGTGGATCTACAGGTTCTCGTGGATCTTTTATTTCACGATCTGCATCTGGAATTTCTTTAGTCATGGTGGTGTCTTGAAATCTAGCTTCCTTTGGTTCTTCATGATCTTTAATGGTTGTCTTCCTTGACTTGATGAAAGCTGAGTTCTCATCAAATATTACATCCCTGCTGAGATCAATCTTCTTGAACCCTGGAAAGTATATTCTGTAAGCCTTCGAGCTTTTACTATACCCCACAAAGATACCCTTCTTTCCGTAAGGATCTAGCTTAGTCCTCTTTTCCTTTGGGACATGTGTATATACTGGACAACCAAATATTCTGAGATGGTTGAATTCAAGTTTCTTTCCAGAGAAAACCTCTTCTGTTGTCTTATTGTCCAATATCTTGTGAGGTGTTCTATTCTGCACATATATAACTGTCCTAGCTGCTTCTACCCATAGATGCATAGGTAGATCCTGGTCATGCAGCATTGCCCATGCTACTTCCATGATTGTTCTATTCTTTCTTTCTGCAACTCCATTCTGTTGTGTATTGTAGGGAGCAGTCAACTCCCTCTTAATCCCTGAATCATTGCATAGCTTCTTGAACTCACCTGAAGTGAATTCTCCGCCATTGTTGGATCTGAATGTCTTGATCTTCTTGTCAATTTGATTTTCCATCAAGGCTTTGAATTCCTTGAAATTACCAAACACTTCGTCTTTGTTCTTCAAGAAGTAAACCCAAGTCTTCCTAGATAAATCATCAATGAAAGACACATAGTATACATACCCACTCAGAGAACTGGATGACATCAGACCGCATACAGCGGAGTGGATAATTTCCAAGATCCCTTTAGCTTTACTTTCACTGCTTGGAAATTCCTTCTTAATGTTCTTTCCTTTTTCACTTCCTTTGCAAACACCTTCATGCTTTGTCTTGATTTTAGGAAGACCTTCTACAGCTTTACTTGCAGTTGGTAGTGCTCTGTAGTGCACATGTGCAAGTATTCTATGCTAAAGTTCTCTTGGCTCCACGGATTCATGTACCATGGCATGTTTAGGTTGTCCCTTCAATTTGTATAATCCTCTCTCTTGTTCTCCAATCACTACTACATCATCTAGGGTTTTATCCTTTGGCCACATTAGGACTTGGCCATCTACAAATGCAACCCTCATTCCTTTTGCATCCAGTGCAGATATGGAGAGTAGGTTCTTCTTGAGCCTGGGTATGAATAAAACATCTTTCATTCTCAAACACTTCCCGGAGTCTAGGTTGTAGGAGGCTTCACCACTTCCTTTGATAGGATATTGGTAGTCATCCCTGAGTTTCACCTTATGGGGTGACTCATGTTCAGATAGATTTATAAAAGATTCTTTAAACCTAGTCATGTGTTTGGAAGCCCCACTATAAATAAGTCAATCATTACATCCATGAGAGATAGTACCTGTGAGAGCAGAGATTAGAACATATTCTTCTTCACTTGATGATTCATCCTCATCACTTTCTTCTCTAGCCTTCTTCTTGGGAGGTTCATCATCCTCAGCAGCATGAGCATGATATCTTCTCTTATTGTTGTTGAAGTTGTAGTTGTAGTTATTGTCTTTCTTATTCTTGGGACAATCTCTAGAAAAGTGTCCCTTCTCATTGCATGTGAAGCACCTGAGATATTTCTTATCTTTATGGTAATGGTGGCATGAATATCTCTTGTTATGAGATGGCTCTCTCTTAGGCTTTCTTCTTTTCGTGTGATCTGCGAGAGCTTGGTCTACACTTCCCATCTTTTCTTCTCGGGCTACAAGCCTAGCCTCTTCTTGTGAACACTCCTCCCATAGTCTACTGAAGGAGATCAACTTCCTTCTTGCACAAATTCCTTGGATAAAGGAATCCCATTACCTAGGTAGGCCATTCAAAGTGGTCATGACAATTTCACCATTCTCCACCACTTCGTCCACAGCTTCATGTTTTTCTTTGATCTGAGAGACCTTGGAGAAGTAAGATTGAATGGTCTCTCCATTCTGAAGCTTTACCCCTTTCAATTGATTCCGCAGAGTCATCTTCTGATTTATGTTCTTCCTTCAAATATCTTGGTCAGGGAATCAAACATCTCCTTGGGTGTCTTTAGAGATGACACATGTGGTATAAGATGGTCTTTGATAGAATTAGCAATGATCCTCTTTGCCTTGACCAAGTTCTTCTTATGTAAGGCCTTAGCCTCTTCTCCCTCTGGGACAAGGACCTCTTCACTTATGTAAGTGTCCAATTCATTTTCTTCCAGGATTAACCCAATCCTATACTTCCATGCTCAGAAGTTATCATCCACTTCAAGCTTATCCTCAAGCTTCGTGTCGTGAGACATCTTAAAGAGTACTTCAAATCGAAATAGAAAAGATTTAGGTCTTACCACTTGATTTGCACTTGATTTGTAGAAGTATGGATTTGGTGCTCGATTAGGGTTTGTAAGAGAAACCTTAAAACTTAAAAATGTGAATTTCAAACTTCTGAAAGGATAGAAAGATGCACCTTGATGAGCTGATCAGCCTGGTATACTCAGAATTTGAAAACTGCAAAGTTTCACCCTTTAGAAATGCTTTTCAATCTCCCGAATTCACTAGGGAGGACCCTGAATTCTGGTTTGAATTTCTCGGAGCTTCACCCAACCAAAAATTTCGATCCAAATCTTTAAACTTCGATTTGTTCAAGGAGATTCCAGCTATGGTCTCGGAATTCAGAAATTCCTATTTTTGAGGAAACCCTAATTTTTAGGGCCAAAACTGAAATTGCTCAGAATTTAATTCTGTTAGGACAGAAAGATGCGCCTTACTGAGGAGAGTCAATCTAACATATTGCTTTTCCAAAATCTGTGGAGAGAAACCCGAAAACAAGAATCCCTAGCTTCCGCAATTGCATAGTGTCTTCTTCTCAGGTTAGCTCTGATACCATGTTAATTTTTGAGCGTCAATTCAATATACTCTAGGATCTTTACTGAGATAATAACATGTACAACATACCAATCATATCAAGCATGTCAATCATAACAATATGCAAACATAAGACACAATAGACACACAGGGTTTCCATGGGGAAAACCAAGAAGGTGAAAAACCCCACAACTTCCTCAGAGATAGATAGAGCAATGATACAACAAAGTACACAGAGATAGTCCTCCTGGTAGCTAAACCTCCTCCTCACTTGTGCACCACTTTCCAAGTAGTGTAGAAATGAATAAATGAGATGATCAAATAGAGTGCTCCTGCACTCTATTTCTACTTGACCTGACCTGCCTAATAAACTAGCAGGGATGACTTGTCTAACTTAGTCTAATAACCCATGGGTAAACTAATTAGGGCCGACCCCACACTTGGTGGTCTAATAACCCATCACATGCAAGTTGTGATACTTGCGACACTTGTCAATAGAAAATGACAACACTTCCGTATAGAGGAATAATAACATCTCTATAGGAGTACAATATACATAGGTGAAATACATTCCGAAGTTACAAATACATCAACATCTACTTAGTGCTTACCCATTCATCTACTACCTTAGGTGTTTAGCCTTATAACCAATGTAAACAGATAAAACACACTATATTGCATACTTCCAGTGCTATGCATCAAGCGTGTTATACAATACAAATACTACATACACATGTGATTATTCAATAAACTGATACTTTCACATACCTAGAATACTGTGCATCCAACATTCACCCATTCACGTAATAATTAACATATTATTCCCATCTTTCTTCTTTGGCGAATACATATAAAAGCATTTACATAATATCTGATAAAATGAGGATTCAAGCATTCATTTGTAAGCAGGCATATAAGTGCAAAACAAAAACAATCACACTACATAGGATTTAACGTGGTTCACCCCCAAGAGGGAGGCTATGTCCATAAGAATTATTGTTGTATTAGTATTTGGGAAGGGTACAACAGTTATTGTCTATGCACGCGGCTGCATACACTCTTCTCTTTCAATAGGTATCTATGCACACAGCTTGCAGAGCCTTTACAATGAAGCTTAACAATCAAAATTACTCTGGGATATTAACAATCAAGAGTAATTACAGAGAATCAACAACCCTTTCCCATACAAAATATGCCTTATTTATAGATCGTGCTCATAGGTCATGTCTTTATAATACATAGGAAAAACCCTAAGGTTTCCAAAACTAGTGCGGATGCCCTCCCCCCTACTTGTCATCATCGACAGCTTGCTCCACTCGCTCTGGCCATTCTTCTAGACCACTTGTGGCTCCAATGCCCTCTGACAGCCACAGTCTTCAACAAAATGGTTATAACTGCATTGTGGCTTGTCACTTTCCGTGCCTTTTAGCCTGCCTTTCGTTGTTGACTTAGTGGCCTCGCTTCTCAACTGCTTGCCACCACCCTCTCTGACAGGTCACTTTCCTTTATCTTCATTCTGCTCCTTACTCAAAATAGGTCACTTTCTTATTTGACCTCTTCTTATATTCCTTACCAAAAATAGTTGTTGTGCTGTCTCTGCACAACAGCATAACTATGCAAAATCGAACCTCCATCCCGCGTTGTGTGTTCCATAAAGTTGTGTCTTCTACGCACACAACCCGAACTGTAGTTCCAAAACTGACTTTTGTCCCAAATTAGACCTACTTGGGCCGCGCCCAACAATTTTTTCAAAAATCAATTCCGCAACTCTTTTTCGACTCCTCATTTTTTATCATAGCCGTTGATTTGGTTTGATCCTAAGATCCAGAATTCATTCCAAGAGTTTGTTAAATATTTCGATTTTTTTATTTGTATTTACCATTTTCATTTTCATGAATTTTCACCTATGACAAAGATTTTACTGCGGGTTTTTACCGAGGTTGTTTTCCTGCTTCTTCGTTTGCATAGGTTGGTTTTTATTCTTTTCCTATTTGTTGTTTATAGAATTTCCTCATTTTGAAATTGTTTATTGATTGGTTTTATTTATTTATCAGAATTTACCAGTCTCCCACCATGTTGAGAAATACCTATTCCAAGACAACCCTAAAGGAATTGAAAAACAAAGACCCTAATGCTGGCATTCTCACCAATACTAGTGGTAGAGTGTCTGAAACCTGTCATCTGGTCCTTGGCCACAAATTTATGCCATATTTGATAATGACAACCTGTCCAAAATTCAGGATAACCAGTCTTTTTACAAGAACATTAGAGATTCACAATTGCATGCAATCGCAGCTAGACCAGCACTCCTTCCCTATATAGACCCTGTGAAGTGGATAATTGACCATGTGGACCCCAAAGACCATTCTTTCAACAACAAGGAAGGGTCCCAACTGACTTCTTTTTGCTCAAAAGTTTTTGTTAGAGCATATTCCCTTAAGCCAACCAACCAATTCCTCAATGCAACTTTCCTAGACTCTATAAAGACTCGATTTAACTTTGATGAAATGATAAATCCTGGATTAACAACCCAACAAGTTTTGCACCCAAAGCCGATAATTCCTACCCTATTCCTTGGTTCAAGGAACCCTTTTCCCTCCTAGCAGTTATGCTTTGCATACTATACGGCTTACCAAAGTGCTCTATGTTTAAAGCTGAATGGCCACATGTGGCTCATCATGTTCTCAATATAGGGGAATCTTTTAATTGGGCTCAGATTCTTTTAGTCGAGTTAAAGAAAGCAATTGAACGTTAGTAGAAAACACCGGCCTCGAGGGAGCCTCCTTTTTACTTATGTTATTTATGTATTTTGTTCAGCCTTCCAGTTCCCCTCCATGGGATGGAACTGGACCCTTTCAGCACCCTTGGTTCACATATACTGTTCTGCATTATGGGAAGATAACTTTGTACCTCTGTTGTATGACATTTGTGATCATTTATTTGGAGCAATTTATCATAAGATATTCAAAGAGGATGCACCTACCTTCTCTCCTAATGCAAAACAATTGTCCCCACTATTGGTGATTGGTATGTGGGAGAGTATTTCTCCTATATTAGAGTTTTTGGAAGTGATACAGTTCATTCGCTTCCAAGAATAGTCCCAGATAAATTGCTGCTAGAGGAGATTACTTATCAGACTGTCACTGATGGAGTGTTCCTAAAGTTAGCTGGACCTAAAAGAAAAGGATGGCTCGAATTCCCATTGAACCTTGGGCCTCTGATCATTCAGAACTCAACACATGCTGCAGTGTTGGGGAAGAAAATTGTTTCCCTAAAACTAGGAAAAGCTCCCAAAAGGAAGCATGATCCTAAGGAATTCTTGGCTAACCACTTTTCCTAGGAACATATGAAGACTACTTATGCTCACGAAACTGCCCCTGATGATTCTATTTACCACTTGTAAACCTTGACCAAGTAAATAGTCGTCCAAGCTGACCTCAATGCTAAGCATCGACCTTTGACAATTTACCAAGTCGACATCAAATATTTTATGCTTCGACCATCCACCATATCTTGTCGACCACACAACTATTGCTCTCAACTAGATTTATAGTGGCTGAAAGAAACTCCCAGTCGACCATAAAAGTCGACATTATGTCAATGACAACTGACAACAATTCCCTCACCACTATGGTTGCATCTAACTGGGCAAGGACCATTTCTTTTCCCATCGGTGTTTTTATTTTGTCTATCCCATTGAGTCTTCTCTAGTCGACTAGATGTGCACCAATAGATTGTGTAGTTAATAGTCATATTATATAGTCAATCTTTTACTCGACGGGTAGTGCGATCTTTTACTTCGCCTGATTTAACCTTCTGAACTTTTACTAGGTAATATTGATTAGGCCAGAATAACAATTCATCAAAACTGTTTCTGCGCATGATTGCTCCACCATAAACGTATAGAAAATTGTTAGAACAGTAATCCATACTTAGTACCATAGTCAATTTTTATTGCTCATGTGCTTCATTACACCATAGTTTGGACTAGGTGACTTTAGTTGGTCAAATACCCACATTTGAGAGTGTTCACACCCACTTCCAAGAAAACTAGTTCAACCAACCTCCTGTTTTGTCCACAAGTGCACCCTCATTAAATGCTGGAGCTCTCTCTCTCCTTGATTTGGGGAATTTCTATTGACTAGGAGCGCTAGGGTGGATTTTGCCCAATTTTGGCTAGATTTGGAGCATTTATTGATCCCTTGGTCCTCCCAAACACCTCTATTTGCTCACCCATGCCTGCCTTGGCCTCATTTATGACCCAGCATGCTTTAGCCACCTTCACACTTGAATTCGTGACTGTTTGGGATGATTAGGACTGAGTTGGACCCACGTAGGGGGGATTGGGGCCAATTTGGCAATTTTGACTTGTACACTCATCTTGAGCTATCTAATGCTCTCGAATTTCTCATGGATGTAATAAAAACCTGTTCTTAACATTTTCACATGTTAGACAGTCAGTTAATGAAAAGATTAAGTTCACATTGTGTGTAAAATTGTCTCCTTTTCCACGCTTTTTCACTGGTTTTGCAAATAATTCAATTTTGTGAGGTTCTCCATAGCTCCTAGATCTTACTGTGATCAAAATACTCACACAAATCTTCAGGTAACACAAAGCAACAAGAAATATCTGAGCGATAGAACGAGAGACAAATTCTATAAAAATTAGGTCGTCGAGTTGGAAAATTCTTCACAGAGATGGTTCCATGCAAACTGGTCGATGGTTTTTCTGGTCCATTGCTAAGGACGGTCGACTCCTTCATTCTTTCGATGCAAAGTTGAACTAAGCAATCATTAATCCATCACCAACATCATTTTTTAAGGGTTGACATTTCTCCGGTTTCATTCATCGACAGACATAATTTTGGTTAGCCTATTGGCATCTTGTGCTCTCGTCCAAAAAAAATCAATACTTCTGTCGACTAAGGCGAGAACCCATATTATGACACTAAGTTGACAGCATGAAAAGATAGTCAATAATAATTCCGACGAAGAACGCATCATTTATCTTGCGTTCTTCGCGGTGAACAAAATATTTCTTGTAGACTTCTTTCAACGAGCTTTGATTAGAGATTCGTGACCCTTCCAGAATAATGAGCAACAAACATTAGTGGTGATGACAGTGGTACAAGCACTCAGAACAATAGTGCGTCCCACTTCTCAACAGTAAATAGCAGATCACTTGAATTTATTTTATATAGGACGTGAAACTTTGTGGAGGCGGAACCGATTGCATAATAAAAAATAATAAAAATAACATAGTCAAAATTCTTCCAGCAATCGATAACACATCTCAAGGCTGGTTAGCTATCGATAAATGTATGATATACTTAACTTAACTTCTCCATTGCTGTTACAGTCCATCTAGGACTAACTATGAATAAATTTTTGGAGGAGACACCGCTAACCATTTGACGACTTGCATGCAATGATTGTTAGGAACCTATGTCAACCCTTCTCTTTACTATGTTAGTATATTGTTGTTGGACGCATATGCTTTGTAAGTCGTCCCGTAGTATTTGTTGATCCATAGTTTATATTATCCCATAGTATTGACCCATAGTATTGGACGCATATGCTTTGTAAGTCATCCCGTAGTATTATATGTCCCATGGTTTTGACTCATAGTATTGGGCATAGACTTAGTATACAAGTGTGTGTTGAGGTCATTGAAGGCACTGTGAAGTTAATTGTATTGAGCTTGCTCAAAGGAGGTTGCCCACTCGAAGTGGCCCGTGATCAATATAAAAGTGATTCGGAGTTCTGTTATTTCTGATATCTCATGTATTGCATTAATTAATTATTGCAGGTTCTTCACATCTGGTATCAGAGCACTTTCTTGGCCTTGTTGGGTATAATTTCTGTCAATTTTTTTTTTTTTCGCATCTGTTGCAGCTTCGTATTTGGGAATAATCCCTATCCGCTTAACTGTGGGAAGTACTTGGGCATAAGCCCTAAAACTCATTGTGAGGAATACCACAGGAACCCGAAAGTAGCTGGCCCATTGAGAGAACCTGCCAATGAAAAGGGAAACGACCCCTACTTGATTGACTAGTTCCCACCCGTGAGGTAAACCAAGAGCTGTCGTTTGTGGCAAAGCGGTTATCAATTTTACCTAAGCCATGGAGTGAGGGGTACTGCCCCAATATGCAAGCCGTCAGACAGCATTGGTGGCCGAGTGAAACACCTGAACTGTTAGGAAGCCGTACATACCTGGGGTCCATATCTATTTTCAATTGAACTGTTGCTGATCACTTCTGCTCCAAATCCAGCCATTTCAGATCTATTCTAAAAGTTGTTCCAGATCCAATTGCCGTTTCAGATCCAGCCGTTTTCAATCCCTTCTGCGCTGTTGCGGATCCCTTCCGTGCTGCTGTTGCCGATCCATTTCTGGAAAAAAAAAAAAGAAGAGTTTTTTCTCCATATCTCCCTTGTTTTCACTCTGTTTCCCTTGAAATTTTTAGGGAACCCCTGTCATCCCATTCTGCATCTTTCATTCCTGAGGATCCTATCCCCAATTCCCCTTCCCAAAGCCCGAAATCCCACATTTGTCTATTTTTAGGGTTTGCCATAACTTCCTCAGATTTCACCCAATCACCCTCAAATTTTACCACAGAGTTCCTTTTTGAATTCTGCTTCTTTGTCCCTCTCTGCCAAATTTTCTCATTCTATCACCCCACTTCTAAAATCCCCCTTTTTTCTTTCTTGTCCTTTCGACAGTGTCCAAAATCTAGTCAAACCCCAATTACCCATCAAATTGTTTCCCCAATCCAAATTTCCCTTTACTAAATCAGCTTTTGTTTGTGTTTTTCTACCCATTCCACAAAATAAGAAAAAAAAAAACCTGGTTATGGTTGTCACCCATGTAGGAGCACACACCATGGAGGAAGCACTTGCAGCCATCCAAACCAAACTCCAAGATCTGGATGAAAAATTTCTCAGCCTCCATCTTCAGCATTCAACCATGAACAATACCAGACAACCAGAATCTTTTGCAGCCAACGGGTTCTCTTCTTCCAACAATTTTCATGGGCCGAAGCGTGATTTTCCTCGCTTCAATGGTACTGATCCAACTGGATGGATATATCGAGAAGAACAATATTTTAGTCTGCATAATACTTTTGATGTTTAGAAAGTTCCACTTGCATCCTTTCATTTGGAACAGGAAGCCCTTCAATGGTACCATTGGTACATCAAAGCTCATCCCGAGCCAAACTGGACAGATTTTTGCCAACTCCTTTTGTCACGATTTGGTCCTAGTGCTTTTGATGATTTCACAGGAGCACTCACTAAACTTCACCAAATTGGCACAGTGAGAGAGTATCGGACAGAATTTGAGAAATTGGCCAATCACACAGAAGGATTGTCTGATGAATTCTACAGGAGTTGTTTTATCAGTGGTCTCAAGGATGAAATCCGCTCAGAGGTCAAAATGTTTTGTCCCAACACAATGATGGAAGTCCTAGGGTTGGCTAAGTTGGTCGAGGACAAGATCGCAGCTCAACAATGCTCCAAACCCACCTTTGTTCCCTTTAGAAATATGGGTTCCCAACGACCTCCCATCACGCCTGCTCCTCAACCCACTCCTATCAAGCATTTATCTGAAATAGAAATGTAGGCATGCTGAGAAAAAGGGCTTTGCTATAATTGTGATGAGAAATTCACTCAGGGACATAGATGTGTTCAACAAAAGCTCTATCTCTTGGATGTGGATTCTCCGCTTGCCTTAGAACTTGGTAAAGAAGCTACATATACAGTAGATGATCAGGTCGACATTCAAGACCCGCCTGTTGACACCCCATCTCAGGACGACCCACCCGAGATCTCTCTCCATGCTGTAACTGGTGTCACCACCCCACAAACAATGCGGGTCAGGGGATACTTCAAGAATCTCCCTCTTACCATACTCATTGATTCTGGTAGCACTCATAACTTCATTGACCCTCGGATTGCCAAACAGGCTGATTGTTTTGTCCATCCTTGCTCCAACTTTGAAGTCATGGTTTCCAATGGGGGCACCTTACCTTGCAAGGGGAAGTGTCACAATGTGCGTGTCTCTATGGATGATTATAACCTATGCTGTGACATGTTTTCCTTGTCCTTAGGCGGATGTGATGTGGTTTTGGGCGTTTAATGGTTACGCACACTTGGCCCCATCTTATGGGATTTTGTTGAACTTTGGATGCAGTTTAAAGTCAATGCGGCACAACACAAATTTATGGGCTTACAACCAGGGTCTCTCTGCATCATCAGTTCACATCGCCTGGAAAAAATCCTTAAGAAGAATTCACATGGTGTCATCACTCAGCTCAATTCCATTCAGATGCACCCATCAACAGTCTCCACTACTTCCTTGGATAGATATGCAGGTATCTTTGCTGAACCAATGCGCTTGCTGCCTTCAAGAGACCTTCCCGGTAAGAATTTAGCCACATCTACCTCTCAGCAGGAAATGATGGCTATTTTGCATGCAGTACAGAAGTGGCAGCCATACCTATTAGGGAATTATTTCTGCATCCAGACTGATCTCCAGAGTCTGGAAAGTTTTCTGGAACAATGGGTCTCCTCCCCAACACACCTGAAATGGGTTATCCAACTCATGGGTTATCTCTATGTGATCACTTACAAGAAGGGTAAGGACAATATGGTGGAAGATGCTCCTTCTCGCACAATTGATGACCCAGTTTCTCTTACAGCTCTTTCTTTGCTTGTTCCAAATTGGTTGCAATATGTTCAACAGGGCTATCTCTTTTATGAAGTCCATGCTTCTTCATCAATAGGGCACTCTGGGTTCTGCAAAATGTATGACCAAGAACAATGTAACTTCTTTTGGCAGGGACTAAAAATGAAAATTCAATAGATGGTGGCTGACGATGATACTTTCCAAGTCAACAAGGGTGAAATGAGACTCCTTTCGGGATTGTTCAAACCCTTGCCCATCCCTACACAGCTTTGGCCAACTATTTCGATGGATTTCCCAGCAACGCTCTGGTGGTACAATACCACATCTCAAAGGACACCATATGAAGCAGTCTATGGAAAAACACTGCTAGTTCTTCTTCCTTACACCCTTAGCAGCTCCCCAGTTCAGGAAATTGACTCGGTTCTTCGAAACCGCGATCAGATTCTTCTCATTCTGCAGGACAATCTTCACATGGCCAGAATTTGCCTGAAACAACAAGCCGATCAGCATCATTCTGAGCGCATTTTCCACACAGCTGACAGGGTTCTTCGTCATCTACAGCCTTCCAATCAATCCTCCTTGACACTCCAAAGACATCAGTGGCATGAAATGCAACCCGAGGATGCTACCGGGGAACCAGTCCTTCAGATTCTGTAGCAATTTCTCCAACCAAAGCTTTGAGGACAAAGCTTTTTCTAAGGAAGAGGGGATGTTAGGAACCTATGTCAACCCTTCTCTTTACTATGTTAGTATATTTTTGTTGGACGCATATGCTTTGTAAGTCGTCCTGTAGTATTTGTTGATCCATAGTTTATATTAGCCCATAGTATTGACCCATAATATTAAACGCATATGCTTTGTAAGTTGTCCCGTAGTATTATATGTCCCATGGTTTTGACTCATAGTATTGGGCATAGAATTAGTATATAAGTGTGTGTTGAGGTCATTGAAGGCACCATGAAGTTAATTGTATTGAGCTTGCTCAAAGGAGGTTTCCCCCTTGAAGTGGCCCATGATCAATATAAAAGTGATTCTGAGTTTTTTTATTTCTGATATCTCATGTATTGCATTAATTAATTATTGCAGGTTCTTCACAATGATAAATAGTCTCTTTGTTTTCGCAGATTATTTCTCTAGCAGTACATGGGCAGTCTTTTAATAATTTCTTGCAGGTTGCTTTCCACAGCACGCAGCTATCTTCCAGGTTCGAGCCATCAAAGATTGAACCATCTTTTTTCTTGCAGGTTCCTTTCTACCTCTCAGGTTCATATCGCTCCTCCTTTGCTGCTGCTGTCACCCAACCAAAAGAGAACAACAATGACGCCAGATGTTGTTAAGTTTTGAGCATTAATTCATAATACTCTAGGATCTTTGCTGAGAGAATAACATATACAGTATATCAATGCATGATAATTACAATATGACAAGCATCACAAGAATCAAAAGCATAACAGACAAGAGACACAGAGTTTCCATGGGGAAAACCCTAAGGTGAAAAACCCCACAACTTCCTCAGAGATAGAGAGAGCAATGGCTCAACCAAAGTACAACCAAAATACACTAAGATAGTCTCTTAGTAGCAGATGATCCTCCTCCTCACTAGTGCGCCACTTTCTGAGTGAGAGTGAGTTACTTTTTTCGATTGAGTAAAATAGAGATCTCCGATCTCTATTTATACTAACCTTTTTGCCCAGTGACCTTATGTGGCCGACTTGTCTAGCTAGGTACATCCACATTATAATATATATAATTCAGGGTTGACCCCACATGGTGGTCTAATAACCCATCAGCAAGTACACACACTTGCGACACTTGTCAATCCACATGACGACACTTCCTTATAGAGGAATGACACATCTCTTATAAGGGTACAATAAATATATATAAAATACACAGATGAAATACATTCCGAAGTTACATATACATCAACACTCCCTCTTAACTAGGAAGGTATTTCTCGACACAGATCTGCTAGACAAGTCTTCTTCTCAGGATCATCGTCATCGTCATCATCACTACTACTGCTATCTCAACCAATCTCTGACTCTACTCGTCATAGGAAGTTCTATAGAGCCAGTCCTTTTTCATACTGGATGTAGGCCCACCACCTGCAGGTCTTCGTCATCACTAGCCATACTATGGAATCCTCAGGACTTATTACATGTGTCACAAAACCTCGAAAGAGCATCCCAGGCTGTTACGAGCACACAGATCTACCTATAGGATCTCCCAGGGCCATATTATATGTGAACTCACCACAAAACCTCACAAGAGCATCCCAGGCTGTTATGAGCACGCAGCTCTACCTATAGGATCTCCCAGGGCACGAATTACATGTGGTCACCACAAAACCTCACAAGAGAAGCCCAGGCTGTTACGAGCACACAACTCTACCTATAGGATCTCCCAGGGCATGAATTACATGTGGTCATGGCAAAACCTCGCAAGAGCATCCCAGGACTGATTATGGGCACACAGCCCAACCTATCGGATCTCCTAGGGACAAATTATATGCCATAGGACAAAACCTCAAAAGAGCATCTGCCAGATATCCCAAGGCAACGAATTACATGCCATAGGCAAAACCTTGAAAGACTATCTACAGATCTCCCAGGGCCAAATTATATGTCCTCCCAGAGCAAAACCTCGAAAGAGCATTTGCCAGATATCCCAGGGCAACGAATTACATGCCATAGGAAAAACCTTGAAAGACTATCTGCAAATCTCCCAGGGAAACTAATTATATGCTCATATGCACAACCTAATCCATGGCCATAGAGTATCCACCTGATACTCAACATACATCATCCTGATGTACACATGATCATCCTGATCATCATCACTGCAACATCCTGCTGCATGTCATCTGGAGCAACATCCTAAAGCTTGTCATCCACGATCATCCTAATCATATAATGCATCTACCTGATACATATCATCATACATGATCCACCTGATCATACAATGTATCCACCTGATACAAATACAAATACATGATACATATCACCATACATGATCCACTTGATCATACAAAGTATCCACCTGATACATACAATGTATCCACCTGATACATATACAAATACATGGTTCAAGCATCCAACATGATGCATATACAAAAAATACATACACATGATCCAACCGATCATATCTAGCATCCAACATGATGCGTACATATAAATGATCCAACTGATCATATCCAGCATCTAACATGATGTGTACATACATATAAATGATCCAACTGATCATATCCAGCATCCAACATGATGCATGCATACATACATAAGAATGATCCAACTGATCATATCCAACATCCAACATGATGCATACATACATATAAAAAATGATCGAACTGATCATATCCAAGCAGAAACCAGAACATCATCCTGATGCTCATCATCCAGCGCTTACATCCACAGCCATGTGAAGGATCCTTCTTCCAACATGCTTGGAATGGCTTCAACAAATGTGTCCATCACTTCTTCCTCGAAGTGTCCTCGATCTGAAGAATGCCAAGTCTCTCTCTGAAGTACTCGAACTTCACCCTTGCTAGTGGCTTCATCAGCACATGTGCAATCTGCTCGTCCGTCGCAACATACAGGAGCTTCACAGCTCCTCTCTGCACCATATCCCTGATATAGTGATACTTGATCTCTATGTGTTTCGACCTGTCATGAAACACTGGGTTCTCGTACAACTTCACACAACTCTGGTTATCGCAGAAGATACCAGTAGCCTCCAATGGGAGATCAAATAACTCAGATAGTAGCTTCCGTAGCCATACTGCCTCACAACTAGCTGAATAGGCTACAACATACTCTGCCTCAGCTGTACTCAGTGCTACACAGGACTGCTTCCTTCTAAACCAAGAGATCACACCTGATCCCATACTGAAGTAGCACCTAGATGTTCTCTTCCTATCTGCAGCACTGTGTAATATCCCTTTTTCAAATTTTATTAAAATGCCCAATTTTTCACTTTTTTTTCCAATTTCGACCTTTGACTAGTTTTACTGTTTTGACCTCCAAATCAACCCAAATGCTCCCAAATCTTCTGTAGGAGTGTATGAATGGTATTTATACTTGAATATCAGGTTCAGGGATGTTTTATGGCCCTCCAAATACTGCTGCAAACTTGATTTGTATTCTGATCAATATATGTAATTTTAACTAGTAATTTGTGCATCAAATCCCCCCCGGGTAACACTGCAAATGGCCTTCCAAATGCCTCCAAACTCCCACAAATTTATGAACAGAGGCATATAATGTGTTAAGTATGTGATTAATGTCTCATATGCACCATTAATTGATTTTTACTACTGTTCTAACTCTCTCACATTCAACAGCAAAAACCCCCAATTCAACCCTTGGGGACATGGCACTATTTCACCTCCCAATACAACTAAACTGAGTAAAAATGCTTCAAATGCTCAAGTACAGTACATGAAACTTGTAGAAGACATCCAAGACATTATATTGATCACAAATATATCAGAGAATCATCCATCCATTCGAAATAATCAACGTTATAGTGTCATACATCAATGCATTGGGGAAATGGACATTGGTTGCTCATTAATCAATAGTTTTGCATACAACCAGTGGGTATTTCGACCTGAGACTTTCTAAATATGAATAACAGAGGATATGAAGCTATTACAATCAGAAATATATGATGAGAATCTCTCTCAAGAAGCACAAGTGCTCACCAAAAACGCCCTCCCTCAAGGAGCACGAATATGCCTTCAAAACTGGAAACGGTGGAGAGAAAGTGCTGCACTAAACAAAACCATGAAACTTCCTGTAGCTTCTACCTGCAAATACAAACTCCATTAAAACTCCATGAAAGACCTGAGTGGCCTCTTCAAACACCAACTTGGATGGGAATCTTTCACCTTCGAAATTGGCTAAGGCAAGAAACTAGTCATCCACTAGCTCTCTCTTCACAAATGCAATTTTTCTCAAATCATCAAAATCCATTCTCATACTTGATTTCTACATTTTATAACCAACATTAGCCTTCAAGGGGTCGAAATCCTCTCAATAGATTCAATAATTTTCCATTTAGAAAATATTCCTCATTTGCCACTTGTCTCCTAGTTCCAACCTTCCATCTTCTCCCAAATTCGAATTTGAGTCTCTTTAGATTCCTCCAACTCCATGAGAGCCTTCTTGAGCCTATTTTTGGGGCTGACATGTCATAATGGTCAGGTGTAAGAAGTCAGGTCTGAATTTTGTCATAAAATGTCATAGATGCTTCATTATTGTTGTCATAAAACTAGGGAATCTAGCCCATGTGTCCACTAGTCTCCAATTTGACTCTTCCTCTCCCATGGAGGTTACTATTCCATCCCATTTCGACCTAAGATGCTCAATGCCATGTGTTATGACTTACCAACTCACCCAAGAGTGTTCACCTTCCCATGAATTTGAATTGGCAAGAGAGAGCTGCCATGTGTCATTGAAAAATCAAGTTAGTGTGGGTCCCACCACCTCCATATGTCTCCAAAACCACTTGCCACCTAGAATTTTTCTTGAATTTATTTATTCATCATATTTATTAAATGATTGAACCCTTCTAATGTCTAAATATCATTTATTAGTTTCCTTATTACCATCCCACATGTGCCCATCCAACCTAGGAAACTAGTAGGATTTATGGGATTGTCTTACTATGCACTTATTTGAATGGGGACATTACAGTCCTCCCCACCCAAGATTGCTTGTCCTCAAGCAATTTCAGATTTGGATTCTGCAAAATCTTCTCCTCTTCTCACGTGGCATCTTCATTTGGTAAGTCCTTCCATTGCACTAAATATTCTTTGATGATTCTACTCCTCAACCTTCTTTCCCGTGTCTTCAAAATCTTTTCCGGAACAAGTATGAGCTGACCTTCATCATCCAAAGGAGGAAGTATTTCTGAAGTGATGATTTGCTGACCAAGAGATTTCTTAAGACAAGAAACATGAAATACATTGTGGATTTTACTCCCTTCCGGAAGTTCTAGTTCATATGCTACTTCTCCAACCTTCCGCACTACCTTGTATGGCCCATAGTACCTTGGTTTTAATTTTTCTACTCCATTCTTTTTGAGAGATGTTTGTTTATAGGGATGCAACCTTAAATATACTAAATCATTGACTTGAAAGGTTCTCTCTTCTCTATGTCTATCAGCATATTGTTTTTGTTGATTTTGAGCAACCTGCAAATTGTCATTCAAGAGCTTTAAAATTTCTTGGCTCTCTTCCACCCAATCTTTAGCCTTTGGGGCTATACTATCACCAAATATAATGTCAACAAATGTAAGTGCATCATAACCATATAATGCTTTGAAAGGAGACATTCCTATTGACATATGATAAGTGGTGTTGTAGCAAAACTCACCCAAGTGTAACCATTTTGCCCATGCTTTTTGCTGTCCTCCCACATAGTTTCTTAGGTATCCTTCCAACCATTGGTTTACCCTCTCTGTTTGTCCATCAGTTTGTGGATGATAGCTGGTACTTGGATTCAATTGAGTGCCTACCAATCTAAAAATTTCTTTCCAAAAAGCACCCATGAATCTACTATCTCTATCACTGACAATGCTCTTGGGAAGCCCATGCAATATGAAGATTTCTTTGAAAACAATATCAGCCACTTGTGCAGCACTAAAAGATGATGTAACAGCAAAAAAATGAGCAAATTTTGTCAACCTATCAACTACCACATAGATACAATCCTTACCCAAGGATTTAGGCAATCCGGTGATGAAATCCATGGAAATACTATCCCATTTTCGCTCCGGAATGGGCAATGGTTGTAATAGGCCGGCTGGACATGTAAGTTTTGATTTGTTTTGTTGACATGCTTTACATTCATTCACATACTTCTGAACATCTTCCTTCAGCCCCTTCCAAAAAAATATTTGCCTCAACTGTCTATAAGTTTTGAAGATCCCCGGATGGCCTGCTAGTGGGGAATCATGTGCTTCTTGCAAAATTCGGTACTTGAGCTTGGAGTTATGAACTAAATAAATTCTTCCCTTATAATATATCAGCCCATTCAAAATCCTATAATTATCATCCCCTTTGATTCCATCCAACACATCACAAGCAAATTTGTCTTTGGCATATTCAACTAGTAGCATGTTTTTCCAATCCTTAGCAATATCCATGAGAGAAAAAGAAGGCCTTCTTGACAAAGCATCTGCTACTATATTATTCTTTCCTTTGAAATATTCAATATCAAAATCATAAGCTTGAATCTTGCTTACCCACTTTTGTTGCCTTTCATTTAGATCTTTTTGGGTGAGAAAGTGTCTTAGACTATTGTGGTCAGTTTTCACCAACTTGTTGCCCACCAAGTATTGTCTGAATTTGGCCAATGCATGCATAATGGCCAGCATTTCTTTATCATAGATGGAGTAAATTTTTTCATGAGGCTACAACTTTCTGCTCTCAAAGGCTATGGGGTGTTGGCCTTGCTTTAGGACAACCCCTATTCCTCCACCTGAAGCATCACATTCCACAACAAAAGGTTTAGTAAAATCAGGAAGTGCAAGTATGGGACAACTACTCATTACCTCTTTCATTTTTTGGAAGGCCTTTTCAGCCTCTTCATCCCACTTGAAAGCATCCTTCTTAGTCAAATCAATGAGTGGAGAAGTCAACTTGGAGAACCCTTTCACAAATTTTCTGTAGTAGGTGCATATGCCAATAAAGCCTCTCAATTCGGTAATATTTTTTGGTGATGGCCATTCCAAGATAGCCCTGATTTTTTCCATGTGTACCTTCACTCCTTCTTGCCCAATAATGTGCCCAAGATACAGTAGTTCTTTCATCCCAAATTCACATTTTGATAATTTAGCAAATAAGGACTTTTCTTGTAAGATTTTCAACACAATCTCTAATTGTTGCAAATGCTCTTCCCATGTTTTACTGTAAATGAGAATATCATCAAAGAAAACCAAAACAAACCTTCTTAGTTGCTTGCAAAATATCCTATTCATACATGCTTGAAAGGTGGCTGGAGCATTGGTTAACCCAAAAGGCATGACAAGAAATTCAAAGTGGCCAAAATGACATCGAAAAGCTGTCTTTTGCACATCTTCATCTTTCATTCGAATTTGGTGATACCCTGATCTAAGGTCAATTTTTGAGAAGTATTTGGCCCCATGTAGCTCATCCATGAGCTCATCAATCCTAGGAATAGGATACCTATTCTTTATAGTCTTTTTGTTCAAGGCTCTAAAATCTATGCACATTCTCAATGTTCCATCTTTTTTCTTCACTAGCACTACTGAAGAAGCATAAGGGCTAGAGCTTGGTCTAATGAGCCCCAACTCTAGGAGTTCTTGGATAGCTTTTTCAATCTCATCTCTAAACCTTTTAGGATGTCTATAAGGTGGTATCTGAATGGGTGAAGTACCCTCCTCCAAAACAATACTGTGCTCAATGCCCCTATCCGGTGGCCTACCATGTGGAAGGTCTCTAAAAACCTTTTCATATTTTTGCAAAAGTCTCTCTATCTCCTTTGGGTGTTTGACAATATTTATAGTTGGCTTGGGAGATGTAATATGACATTCAGCATCCCATTCTATAGATCTCAATATAGATCTCATGCCTCAATATAGATCTCATGCTATTGCAAGTCACTACTTGATTTGGATAAGTGTGTTGCCCTCTCACAACTCTTTGTACTCCTTTTGAATCTTGGAATTTCATTTTGGGAATTTGATAATTTACTGTATGCTCTCCTATTGAATACAACCATTGCACTCCCAAAACCACATTAGTATCAGCAACATCAACCACATAAAAACTATCAACAAAAGTATAGTTACCTACGGTGACTTGCAGCTTTGGAACCCATGTTTTGCATTGCATTGTGTTGTGACCGGGAATGACAACTGTAAAGCCATCAAATGGTTCAATAGGTATCTTTCTTTTCTCTACCATCTCTACATCAATGAAGTTATGGGTGGCTCCTCCATCTACCAAAACTGAAGTTCTTTGTCCTTGTACCACACCTTTGCATCGGATAGTATGATAGCGAGGTACTGCTGAAAGCACTGCCATTCTTGCTTTGTCCGGTGAAGGTTGATTTTCTTCTTGTCTTTCCTCTTCTACTGCTGTCTCATATGCCTCTTCTTGATCTGAAATATGTACATCTTCATCCATGCCCCCATCATACCCCTCATTATCAGAAAATACTTCTATGTATTGAGCCTTTCCTTTGGTACATTTGTGCCCCGGTGTCCATGGTTGGAAGCATGTGAAGCATAGTTTCTTTTTTCTAAGTTCATCCCTGTTTAGTCCCTATTTTTTATTCCTCTCAAATGACTCTCTTTTCCAAGGTTTCTTATCATATCCATCCTTTTTCCAAGGTTTCTTTTCAAATTTATAACTAGGCTTAGGAGGAAATCTCGTTCTAGGAAGCACATTTTGGAGATCCCTAGTCAAGCTCATTACATCTTTTAATGTAGTTGGCTTGTGGGCTTTGACCAAACCTCTTAAGGGTTCAGCCAAACCTTCAGTGAACAGCAATACTAATCTTCCCATAGATACATCAGCCACCTTGACTGATAATTTTTGAAAGTCCATCATATATTCAGTAGGGGACCCAGTTTGCTTCAATTGAGCTAGTTCTTTGAAAGGCAATTCTGGATCTTTTTGTTCAAATCTTTCTAGTACCCTGTCAACAAATTCTCCATATGTTTTAACCTGATTATGACCCGAGGTTTTCAGCCCATGAAACCACCATTCATTGGCATCTCCTTCCAAATGAAAAATGGCCATTTTTAATGCATCCTCTTCCAACATAGGATTCAGCTGAAAATATACATCCAATTTTTGCACCCAAGTGTTAGCAGAATTTTGAGAAGAACCATCAAAAGTAGGAAGTGACATTTTTCCAATAGCACTATTTAATTCTTTGTTTTGGAATGGACTCCTATTGTCTCCCTTCCTATTAATCTTTTTCATAGCATCAATGTAGTCACTGAGTGGTACACCTCTTTTACACTCTTCATTCAAATCATTCCAATCATTTACTAGTTTCTTGTAATCCAATTCAAGATTGGCCTCTTCTTTGGGTGTGAGAAATTTAGGTGCAGTAGGCCTTTGTGTGCTTTGAAATTCATCAGGTCTATTATGAGGTCCTGTACTTGAGAAAATATGCTCATTCCCTTTCATCTTTTCCCCTGAGTGTGAACCACTATTATCTCCTATTATCCCTTTGCTTTGAAGCTGGCTAATCAACAATTCGAATCCTTGCAACAATTTATCACCTATCCTATCCATGTTTGCTGAAAGTTTAGAGAAACATGGATCTAAGGTTGCAATAAGTTTCTCCTTATGTTTTAATTTGTCATCCTCCTCTCTACCCATGGTTCCAGCGAAAGACTCCTCTTTTTCTACTACCTCTTCTTCAACAAAAACCTCTTCAACTACTGGTTCAAAGGGTGGTGGATTATTCTTTTGACTTCTTCTTAAGACCATTAGGTTCCAAGAACATGCTCTAATACCACTTGTAATATCCCTTTTTCAAATTTTATTAAAATGCCCAATTTTTCACTTTTTTTTCCAATTTCGACCTTTGACTAGTTTTACTGTTTTGACCTCCAAATCAACCCAAATGCTCCCAAATCTTCTGTAGGAGTGTATGAATGGTATTTATACTTGAATATCAGGTTCAGGGATGTTTGATTTCCCTCCAAATACTACTGCAAACTTGATTTGTATTCTAATCAATATATGTAATTTTAACTAGTAATTTGTGCATCAAATCCCCCTCGGGTAACACTGCAAATGGCCTTCCAAATGCCTCCAAACTCCCACAAATTTATGAAAAGAGGCATATAATGTGTTAATTATGTGATTAAGGTCTCATATGTTCCATTAATTGATTTTTACTACTGTTCTAACTCTCTCACATTCAACAGCAAAAACCCCCAATTCAACCCTTAGGGACATGGCACTATTTCACCTCCCAATACAACTAAACTGAGTAAAAATGCTTCAAATGCTCAAGTACAGTACATGAAACTTGTAGAAGACATCCATGGCATTATATTGATCACAAATATATCAGAGAATCATCCATCCATTCGAAATAATCAACGTTATAGTGTCATACATCAATGCATTGGGGAAATGGACATTGTTTGCTCATTAATCAATAGTTTTGCATACAACTAGTGGGTATTTCAACCTGAGACTTTCTAAATATGAATAACAGAGGATATGAAGCTATTTAAATCATAAATATATGATGAGAATCTCTCTCAAGAAGCACAAGTGCTCACCAAAAACGCCCTCCTTCAAGGAGCACGAATATGCCTTCAAAACTGGAAACGGTGGAGAGAAAGTGCTGCACTAAACAAAACCATGAAACTTCCTGTAGCTTCTACCTGCAAATACAAACTCCATTAAATCACCATGAAAGACCTGATTGGCCTCTTCAAACACCAACTTGGATGGGAATCTTTCACCCTCGAAATTGCCTAAGGCAAGAAACTAGTCATCCACTAGCTCTCTCTTCACAAATGCAATTTTTCTCAAATCATCAAAAGCCATTCTCATACTTGATTTCTACATTTTATAACCAACATTAACCTTCAAGGGGTCGAAATCCTCTCAATAGATTCAATAATTTTCCATTTAGAAAATATTCCTCATTTGCCACTTGTCTCCTAGTTCCAACCTTCCATCTTCTCCCAAATTCGAATTTGAGTCTCTTTAGATTCCTCCAACTCCATGAGCGCCTTCTTGAGCCTATTTTTGGGGCTGACATGTCATAATGGTCAGGTGTAAGAAGTCAGGTCTGAATTTTGTCATAAAATGTCATAGATGCTTCATTATTGTTGTCATAAAACTAGGGAATCTAGCCCATGTGTCCACTAGTCTCCAATTTGACTCTTCCTCTCCCATGGAGGTTACTATTCCATCCCATTTCGACCTAAGATGCTCAATGCCATATTTTATGACTTACCAAATCACCCAAGAGTGTTCACCTTCCCATGAATTTGAATTGGCAAGAGAGAGCTGCCATGTGTCATTGAAAAATCAAGCTAGTGTGGGTCCCACCACCTCCATATGTCTCCAAAACCACTTGCCACCTAGAATTTTTCTTGAATTTATTTATTCATCATATTTATTAAATGATTGAACCCTTCTAATGTCTAAATATCATTTATTAGTTTCCTTATTACCATCCCACATGTGCCCATCCAACCTAGGAAACTAGTAGGATTGATGGGATTGTCTTACTATGCACTTATTTGAATGGGGACATTACACACTGCCATCCCAATCTGAATCAACATAACCCTGTAGGTTAAAATTTTTTTTCGCTTCATACATGACCCCATAATCCATTGTACCCTTCAGGTACCTCAGAACATGCTTTACAGCAACCAGTTGAACACTCCTCGGATCTATCAGGAATTGACTCAATGTGTTCACAGCAAAGCAAATGTCTGGTCTCGTGTTCGTCAGGTACATTAAGGACCCAATCATCTGATGATACATAGAGACATCAACCGGCTCAGATGAAGCATCACATAGAAGCTTCAGATTCGATGCCATAGGTGTGGCCATGGCCTTGCAATCCATCATCCTGAATCTCTTCAGGATATCTACTGTGTACTTCCCTTGACCGAGGAAGATCCCACCTGTACTCTGCCACACCTCCATATGTAGGAAATAGTGCATCATTCCTAAATCTTTCATATCAAATTCAGCAGCAAGCTTCCTCTTAGTATCTGCAATCGGTCTGTCATCTCCTGTTACAAATAAGTCATCCACATACAGGAGTAGAATCACAAGATTCCCTTCCTCAACCTTGTAGTAAAGGTTGGAATCCGCTTTAATCTTGGTAAAGCCTAAACTAGATAGGAAACTGTCCATCCTACCATACCAAGTTCTGGGAGCTTGTTTCAAGCCATACAGGGCTTTCATCAATCTACATACATATGACTCCCTATCATGTATTTCAAAACCGAGTGGCTGCTCCACATATACTTCCTCGTCAACTACACCATTCAAGAAAGCAGTCTTGACATCCATTTGGTGTATTTTCCATTTCATTGCTGCAGCCAGGGCAAGTACTGTTCTGATGGAAGTATACCTAGCTACAGGTGCAAAAGTTTCTTCATAATCTATTCCCTCTTTCTGAGAGAAGCCACGAGCTACGAATATTGCCTTGCATTTCTCTACACTGCCATCTGCAGCATGCTTGATTTTGAAGATCCATTTAGAAGTCACAACATACTTCTCTTTAGGTCTTGGGACAACATCCCAAACATCATTCTTCATTATTGATTGGTATTCCTCAACCATGGCATCCTTCCATTCTTTCTTTTCCGTTGCTTCTTCATAACTGGAAGGCTCTTTGTTCATAATGTCACAAAGTAAAGCAACATAGCTGGTATGTGATCTGGTTCTCTTCTTTGCTCTGTGTTCTTCTTATGGAATGCCAAATATTTCTACAACTTGAATGAGCTCTCTAGCCCATGCAGGTTTCCTCTTGTGAGAGTTATCCTCACGGGGTGGATCTATGGGTTCTTGCGGATCTTCAAACTCACGAGCAACATCTGGAACTGCTTTAGTCATGGTAGTGTCTTGAAATCTAGTTTCCTTAGGTTCTTCATAAACTTCAATAGGTGCCTTCCTTGATTTGATGAATGCTGAGTTTTCATCAAATGTTGCATCCCTGCTGACATCAATCTTCTTGAACCCTGTAAAGTATATTCTGCAGGCCTTCGAGCTTTCACTGTAACCCACAAAGATACCCTTCTTTCCTGAAGGATCTAGTTTAGTCCTCTTTTCCTTTGGGACATGAGTGTATACTGGACAACCAAATATTCTGAGATGGTTGACTTCAGGTTTCTTACCAGAAAAGACCTCTTCTGGTGTCTTGTTGTCCAATATCTTGTGGGGTGTTCTGTTCTGCACATATACAGCTGTTCTAGCTGCTTCTGCCCATAGACGCATAGGTAGATCCTGGTCATGCAACATTGCCCTTGCTGCTTCCATGATAGTTCTGTTCTTCCTTTCTCCAACTCCATTCTGTTGAGGATTATAAGGAGCAGTCAACTCCCTCTTAATCCCTGAATCACTGCAAAGCTTCTTGAAGTCACCTGAGGTGAATTCTCCACCATTGTCGGATCTGCATGTTTTGATCTTCTTGTCAGTTTGATTCTCCATCAAGGTTTTGAATTCCTTAAACTTATCAAACACCTCATCTTTGTTCTTCAAGAAGTATACCCAAGTCTTCCTGGAGAAGTCATCAATAAATGAGACATAGTAAACATACCCACTAAGAGAACTGGATGACATAGGACCACATACATTTGAGTGGATGATTTCTAGGATATCTTTTGCCTTGCTTTCACTGCTTGGGAAAGCCTTCTTAATGTTCTTACCTTTTGCACATCCTTTGCAAACACCTTCATATTTGGTCTTGATTTCAGGAAGACCCTCTACAGCCTTGGTTGCAATTGGAAGTGCCCTATAGTGCATATGAGCAAGTCTTTTATGCCAAAGTTCACTTGGCTCCATGGATTCATGCACCATAGCATGTTCAGGTTGTCCCTTCAATTTGTACAAACCTCCCTCTTGCTCTCCAATTGTTGAAATATTGTAACTTCAAAGAATATTATATTTGTACTTTATTATTCTGGAGATGTTTCATTCCTCCTTGAAGATCTTATTGTATATCCGGAGATGTTTATTCCTTCGTCGGAATGTGGTAACTTGGGTTATTAGACCCACCATGTGGGGGTCGGCCCAGTCAGTTATAATGGGGTATTTAACCTAATGGTTAAATACGAGCCTACATGTACTTGTGTAAAATACATATCAGAGTAGTGTATAAATAGAGGAGGTGTGTTCCTCATTATACACACTCACTCACTTGAGGATGGCGCACTTATGGAGGAGAGGTCTGCTATTGTGGAGGAGGAGATCATGTATTAGGGTTTCATCTTTGTATTTTGCTGGTCATCTATATTGAGGAAGCTTTACTGGGTTTTCTACCCCATGAGGGTTTCCCAAGATAAATCTGTGTCTCTTGTGTTTATGCTATGCTTGTTGTTTCTTCAGTGATCCTGTATATGCTATTATTGTGGAAATGGAATGTAATGATACTATTTTTTGTCTTAGCATATTGAATCTTAACATGGTATCAGAGCTAACCTGAAGGAAGACAAGGTATGGCACTTATGACACTTGCTTTACTTACGATAATTTGAAGGTTAGGGTTTTACATAGCAAAAACCAGTCATCGTGGAACTTTCGCTATAAATACATTTATGCGAAGTTTCAGGGTCTGAAAATTTTACAGGTCGAAGATAACATCCCCAGGTACCTTGTGTCCAAAGGGCACCCTCAGATTCGTTGTACTTTATGAGTTATGATCAGTACAAATTAGGGTTTCTGCCTCTTCCAGATCTCAGCCAAAATCAGGTGACCTAGGAAAAAAGGTCATAACTTGGGATAGGAAGCTCCAAATGAAATTTCGTAAAAAGTGACAGGTAGTACACAGACTTTAATATCTCAAGAAACTTTTTCAGAGGCCGAAGGTGAACCAGTGACACGTGGCATGCCGTACAAGTTCGATCTCCTGTTTTATCCCATAAATAGGTCACGTTGCGACACTTGGTATAACTCTCTCTCAGAGAGTCCAATTGAGGTCAGACCTGTCAAGATGGAAAGACAACAGGGCGAGCTATCTCAAGAAAAGTTTTCAGAGGCTGAAGTTGAAACAGTGACACGTGGCACGCCGTACAAGTTCGCTCTCCTATTTTATCCAATAAACAGGTCATGTTGCGACACTTGGCATAACTCTCTCTCAGAAAATCCAATTGAGGTCAGACCTGTCAGGATGGAAAGATGACAGGTCAGGATACTACAAAAAACGTTTTCAGACCCTGTGGAGCAAAAATTTCAGAGTTATAGCAGAAACAATCAGGTGCATATTTCTGTCAAAACATAATTATTTTTGGAGCACCTTTATTCATGGCTTCCGAAATTTAGGGTTTCGGAGAAAGTTAGAATTTTTGGAATCGGAGTCCATGGCTGAATGCTACTCAGGAAAATTGAAATTTAGAGACCAAGATCGAATTTTTTGGTTGGGTAGAAGACCGGGCTTGATCAAACCCTAGTTCGGGATTTTGATCAGAAAGATGGAAAATTAGGGCTTCAGCAAAAGTTGGAATTTTTGAAGTCTGTAACCACGGCTGGAAGCTCCTCAGAAAAATAAGAGTTTAGAGCCTTGGATTGAACCTTTTGATTGGACAGAAGGGTGGGCTTCATCAAACCCTAGTTTGGGTTCCTGTCCAGAAGAACCAGAAGTTTTGAAGGCAATTTTGAGGGGTCAAATTTTGGAGATTTCAAAATTGAAGAATGCTAGGTTGATCAGCTCAGTAAGACACATTCTTCCATCCATTCAGAAGTGTGAAAGTCAAAGATTGAATTTTTAGGGTTTCTCTAGCAAACCCTAATCAAGCTCTAGATCAAGTTTCAGGGGGAGTTGAGGCTAAGGCTTACATAAGAAGACTACAAGAAGTCTCGACAGGTTCAGGTATGTCTTGAAATCTGATTCTTGATTAAGTTCATAATGTGTTTGTCTTTATATTATTTAGTACAATCTTGATCAATGTTAGAATTGTCTTATCACTCAAGTAGCAGCATGAATGCATGTGAATAATCAAAGACATTCATTGATTAGGGCTATATGATTGTACTAATGCATTATGGTGTTGTGTGAGGTTGATGTTGTCTGCTAACAAGATACAGGTACATCACAAAAGACAAATCAAGTTCCATGACCATGACCACATGAAGACAAAGACTCATCCATAATCTTTGTTCTACTTATGAGGTATGTATGACTTTGTTATATTATGCTTAACCTATGAGACATGCAGGTTCTAGCTCAGAATCTCTAAATCATTGAAGAGATTGGTTAGGTATGTTGTACATAACTAAGCAGGTTTACTAATCCAGGTATGTTTTCCTATGTCAAGTTAGAATCTTACTTTGTGTTAGGATCCCTTATATAAGTATACTTGGCATGATTAGATATGCTTATTCATAAACTTAGTTATCAAGGGATTATGCATATTATGTCTTCTATCTTGATTGATGATATGCATGAGTAAAAGAAGTCTTCCTTGAAATCTTGAATACTAATGTTTATTATCAATGATCGTAACTATACATATTCAAGACTATTTAGATGTTTTGATAATGTTTATAATATACTAATGAATGTATGTGTGTATGATATCATGAGGATAACCCTATTGCACACTTGAGCATGCACAGTGGTACAGAATGAATAAAAGTTCAAAAGACATTTAGAAGACCAAGCGAGAGGCAACCACACAAACATAAAAGATAATTATTTGAGTTGTTATTAGAAATAGTAAATGATATTGTTTGTATGCATATTTGTATTCCTAGAATATATCATGCTACTAATATGCATATAATTGGTAGGTTGGACAAACATTCCATTGTTGCTTGTCTAGAATGAAACCTCTTTGCTGACATGTTGAGAGATGTGCACACTCTCGATAGTATGTTCTGGTAGAGATGGAAGTCATCTAGATAGCCACTGTATACATACAGGATATGGGAAAGAGTTGTGCCAAAGTATTGGTCAAAATAGTTGCATAACTATGTAAATGATATCTGTATGCATAATAGGTTATCATGTCAATATGATTTGATGATTATGAAGTATTACTAATCCTGTACTTAATTTTGATTTGTAGGAAAGATCATGATGAATGATGAACACTGAACAAGCGATGGATGTTCAACAAAAGATTTACAAATCAAACACACTATAGAAGGCTTGTGGCTAGAAGATTCTCTTAGAAAGAGGAAGAGAATCATGATGAGATGTTTTGCTCCAAGTGGCTAGATAAGACCATTCTCTTAATGAAGAAGTGTGAATCAGGTTCTGTATAGGTTCCCAGGATCGATAATCAATTGATGAGCTTAATGATCACCATGGGTGATGTGGATCTCAATCTTTGCTACAAGGTTGAATATGGTTTCTATACATAGATGACATGGATACAAGAAGGAACTCACCTCAAAGTTTGAATGATGTTGAGGTTCATATCAGTAGACCCATCTAACGAGAGATGGCACAGATAGATGGCTGCATAAAAGAAAATGAAAGATCTTAGATTAATGTATTACTTCCTAGGTCTGGAAGTATGGAAAGGCTCAGAAGGAATCTTTCTCAACCAGGGAAAGTATGCCGAGAAATATTAAAAGGACTTGATATGTTGGAATGTCCACTCTCATGGATTCCAACTTGAAGCTGTTGGTGAATGAATCATCAGAGTTAGTGTATATAACTCTGTACAGACAAATTATTGGGTCATTGATGTATCTATTAATACTAGGTCAGATATATGCTTTGCTGTGAACACCTTGAGTCAGTATCTAGTGGAAACTAGATGTGTTCACCTTATAAGCTGCAAATCATGTGATGCGGTACCTAAAGGATACAATAAGACTTTGATCTACGTTATCTTGGAGATCATGAATTCAGATGGCTACACAGATGTTGATTGGGAAGGAAGTGTATCAGACAGGAAGAGCACATCGAGAGGATGTTATTGTCTGGGATCAGCCATGATCTCGTGAGCACAAGCAGAATATATGGCTGCTTGCTCTGCTAAGTTATGAAGCAGTATGGCTTCAGGATTGTTTGACTTAGAGATAGACCCAACTATGATCCTATGTGACAAGAAGAATTGTATCAAGATGGCAAAGAATCTAGTGTTCCAAGATATGGTGCAGAAAGGAACCAAAAGTTCGAATCTGTAACAAGTTACCAATGTACTAACCAAACCTCTACCTATCCGATGTACTAACCAAACCTCTACCTCAAGTAAAGTTTTCCGAGACAAACTTAGTATAGTCCAAAAGGACCCTCCTCGAAAGGGGGAGTGATGTGATCACTTATGATGAGATTTCCTGCATCGTCAGTGAGGTCAATGATGTGGATACCTATATTAGTGATGCCGACAAAAAGGTTGGTGGATGGTCCTTAGACAGGGTCTAAGGTGACAAGGGGATTGCATCATCCTTGAACATATGTTCTAAAGAGAGCCATAGATGAATGTCTTCGAGAATGAAGTCCTTGGTGGACATGATAGGATTACATCATCCTCAAGAGAGCCGTAGACGTATGTCTTCGAGAATGAAGTCCTTGGTGGACATGATAGGATTGCATCATCCTCAAGATAGCCGTAGATGAATGTCTTCGAGAATGAAGTCCTTGGTGGACATGATAGGATTGTATCATCCTCAAGAGAGTCGTAGATGTATGTCTTCTAGAATGAAGTCCTTGGTGGACATGATAGGATTGCATCATCCTCAAGAGAGCCGTAGACGTATGTCTTCGAGAATGAAGTCCTTGGTGGACATGATAGGATTGCATCATCCTCAAGAGAGCCGTAGACGAATGTCTTCGAGAATGAAGTCCTTGGTGGACATGATAGGATTGCATCATCCTCAAGAGAGCCGTAGACAGATGTCTCCGAGAAAGAAGAGGGATTGTATCATCCTTGAACACATGTTCTAAAAGAGAGCCGTAGACATGATGTCTCCGAAAATGAAGTCTTGAATGAACAGGTAGGGGATTGTATCTTCCCCGGACTTAGGTCCCAGAATTGATCCGTAGAATGATGTCTCCGAGAATTGAAAATAGGACTGCATCGTCCCTGGACCTTGGTTCAAAATGTACGTAATGGGATTGCATCGTCCCTAGACATGAGATTTGTCTTAAATGGATAATGACTGATCATCCTGGAACTGGATCGGGATTGCATCGTCCCTAGACATGAGATTTGTCTTAAATGGATAAGGACTAATCATCCTGGAACTGGATCGGGATTGCATCGTCCCTAGACATGAGATTTGTCTTAAATGGATAAGGACTGATCATCCTAGAACTGGATCGGGATTGCATAGTCCCTAGACATGAGATTTGTCTTAAATGAATAAGGACTGATCATCCTAGAACTGGATCGGGATTGCATCGTCCCTAGACATGAGATTTTTCTTAAATGGATAAGGACTGATCATCCTGGAACAGGATCGGGATTGCAGCATCCCTAGACATGAGATTTGTCTTAAATGGATAAGGACTGATCATCCTGGAACTGGATCGGGATTGCATCGTCCCTAGACATGAGATTTGTCTTAAATGGATAAGGACTGATCATCCTGGAACTAGATCGGGATTGCATCGTCCCTAGACATGAGATTTGTCTTAAATGGATAAGGACTGATCATCCTGGAACTGGATCGGGATTGCATCGTCCCTAGACATGAGATTTGTCTTAAATGGATAAGGACTGATCATCCTGGAACTGGATCGGGATTGCATCATCACTAGACATGAGATTTGTCTTAAATGGATAAGGACTGATCATCCTAGAACTGGATCGGGATTGCATCGTCCCTAGACATGAGATTTTTCTTAAATGGATAAGTACTGATCATCCTGGAACTGGATTGGGATTGCATCGTCCCTAGACATGAGACTTGTCTTAAAGTGATACGGATTGATCATCCTGGAACTTGATCTGGATTGTATCATCCATCGACCTATGTCCTAAAGAGAGCGGGATTGATCATCCTGTAATATGATCGTGTGTGTTGCAGGATATGCTGCTATGTATTAGTGAGAATACATGCTTTTGATGATAGATGTATTAGTGAGAATACATGCTTTTGATGATATATGTATTAGTAAGAATACATGTTTTGATGATAGATGTATTGGTGTGGATACTAATATAGATGATCCAGATGCTGTAGATCGTGATGATCTAAATGCTGTAGATCGACATGATCCAGATGCTGTAGATCGAGATGATCCAGATGTTGTAGATCGAGATGATCCAGATGCTGTAGATCGAGATGATCCAGATGCTGTAGATCGTGATGATCTAGATGCTGTAGATCGTGATGAACCAGATGCTGTAGATTGAGATGATGTGACGATGCTGATCATGTTGATCTAGATGACGATGTTGATCATGTGATGACGTTGTTGATGATCGTGTGATGACGATGCCGACGATCGTGAGGATTCAGATATTGATGTTGCTGTAGCTGTTTGAGTGCTGCAGAAGATAAAGACTCAGTATTGAAGATGTTGATGTTCCAGTATTGAAGATGTTCCAGTAATTGGTTGAGTTACTGATGATGTTGAGAAAGCTTCCAATGATTTATAGATGTATCATGTATGATGTTGATGACTCCTTGCTCGTGCAGATGCTGCTATAATATCCTTCTCGTTAAGGGGGAGTGTTGAAATATTGTAACTTCAAAGAATATTATATTTGTACTTTATTATTCTGGAGATGTTTCATTCCTCCTTGAAGATCTTATTGTATATCCGGAGATGTTTATTCCTCCATCGGAATGTGGTAACTTGGGTTATTAGACCCACCATGTGGGGGTCGGCCCAGTCAGTTATAATGGGGTATTTAACCTAATGGTTAAATACGAGCCTACATGTAATTGTGTAAAATACATATCAGAGTAGTGTATAAATAGAGGAGGTGTGTTCCTCATTATACACACTCACTCACTTGAGGATAGCGCACTTATGGAGGAGAGGCCTGCTATTGTGGAGGAGGAGATCATGTCTCAGGGTTTCATCTTTGTATATTGCTGGTCATCTATATTGAGGAAGCTTTACTGGGTTTTCTACCCCATGAGGGTTTCCCAGGATAAATCTGTGTCTCTTGTGTTTATGCTATGCTTGTTGTTTCTTCAGTGATCCTGTATATGCTATTATTGTGGAAATGGAATGTAATGCTGCTATTTTCTGTCTTAGCATATTGAATCTTAACACCAATCACTACTGCATCATCGATTGTTTTACCCTTTGGCCACATTAGGACTTGGCCATCCACAAATGCAACCCTCATACCTTTTGCATCCAATGCAGAGATGAAGAATAAGTTCTTCTTGAGCCTAGGTACATAACGGACTTCTTTTATCTTCAAAGATTTTCCAGAATCTAGGTTGTAGGAGGCTTCACCACTTCCTCTGATTGGGTATTGATAATCATCCCCAAGTTTCACCTTATGGGGTGATTCATGTTCAGATAGAGTCACAAAATATTCCTTAAACCCAGTCATGTGTTTGGAAGCCCCACTGTCAATCAACCAATCATTACAACCATGGGAGATAGTACCTGTGAGAGCAGAGATTAGAACATACTCTTCTTCACTTGATGAGTCAACATCACTATCATCACTTTCTGCCCTAGCCTTCTTCTTTGGACGTCTATCATCCTCGGCAGCATGAGCATGAAACTTTCTTTTGCTGCCCTTCTTCTTCTTGCTGGAGTTGTTGTTATTATCCCTTTTGTTCTTGGGACAATCTAAAGCAAATTGACCCTTCTCATTACATGTGAAGCATCTTAGATCCTTCTTATTCTTTTGATAGGATCTCCTGTGGCGAGAGTGCTCCTTCTTGGGCTTGCTTCTTTTGGTGTGAGCTGCAAGAGCTTGATCTTCACCTCCCATCTTTTCCTCACGAGCTGTAAGTCTAGCTTCTTCTTAAGAGCATTCTTCCTACAATATGTTGAAGGAGATCAACTTCTTCCTTGCACAAATTCCTTGAATAAAGGAATCCCATGACCTGGGTAGGACATTTAGAGTGGTCATCACCACTTCACCATTCTGCACCATTTCATCCACTACTTCTAGTTGTTCCTCGATCTGGGAGACCCTTGAAAAATAAGATTGAATGGTTTCTCCATTCTGGAACTTTACTCCTTTCAATTGGTTCCGTAGGGTCATCTTCCGATTTATGTTCTTTCCTTCAAATAGCTTGGTCAAAGAGTCAAACATCTCCTTGGGTGTCTTAAGAGAAGACACATGGGGTATGAGACGGTCTTTGATAGAATCAACAATGATTCTCTTTGCCTTAACCAAGTTCTTCTTATGCAATACCTTGGTCTCTTCATCCTCTGGGATAGGGATGTCTTCTTTCACATATGAGTCCAACTCATTCTCTTCCAGGATTAACCCAATCCTATACTTCCAAGCTCAGAAGTTATCAGCTCCTTCAAGCTTATCCTCAAGCTTGGTGTGGTGAGACATATTAAAGAGTATTTCAAATGGAAATAGAAAAGATTTAGATCTTACCACTTGAAATGCTGAAAACTAGATATGGGCTCGGATTAGGGTTTGTCAAAAAAACCCTAAAAATTCAAAATGTGAATTTCAAATTTCTGGAAGGATAGAAAGATGCACTTTGATGAGCTAATTAGCCTGGTGCATTTAGAATTTGAGATCAGCAAAGTTTTACCCTTCAGATTTGATCTTTTGTCTTCCCGGGTTCACTAGGGAGAGCCCTGAATTAGGGTTTGAGTTTCCCGGAGATATACCCAGCCAAAAATCTCGATCCAAAGCTCTAAAATTCGATTTTTGCAAGGAGGTTCCAGTTGTGTCTTTCGATTCCAGAAATTCCTATTTTTGTGGAAACCCTAATTTTTAGGGCCAAATCTGAAAATGCTCGGAATTGAATTCTGATTGGATAGATAGATGCGCCTTGATGAGTAGAGTCAATCTACTATACTGATTTTCAAAAATCTATGGAGAGAAACCCAATAAACAAGAAACTCAAGTTTTTGTCACTGCAAAATGTCTTCTTCTCAGGTTAGCTCTGATACCATGTTAAGTTTTGAGCATTAATTCACAATACTCTAGGATCTTTGCTGAGAGAATAACATATACAGTATATCAATGCATGAGAATCACAATATGACAAGCATCACAAGAATCAAAAGCATAAGAGACAAGAGACACAGAGTTTCCATGGGGAAAACCCTAAGGTGAAAAACCCCACAACTTCCTCAAAGATAGAGAGAGCAATGGCTCAACCAAAGTACAACCAAAATACACTGAGATAGTCTCCTAGTAGCAGATGATCCTCCTCCTCACTAGTGCGCCACTTTCTGAGTGAGAGTGAGTTACTTTTTCGAGTGAGTAAAATAGAGATCAACGATCTCTATTTATACTAACCTTTTTGCCCAGTGACCTTATGGGGCCGACTTGTCTAGCTAGGTACATCCACATTATAATATATATAATTCCGGGCCGACCCCACATGGTGGTCTAATAACCCATCGGCAAGTACACACACTTGCGACACTTGTCAATCCACATGACGACACTTCCTTATAGAGGAATGACACATCTCTTATAAGGGTACAATAAATATATATAAATACACAGATGAAATACATTCTGAAGTTACATATACATCAACAGATGTTGTATTCAAGGAGAGAGTATAAGCACACACAGAGATATTATCAAGATAAGGGATGAGCGGAATGCATTCAGCTATGTTATTCATCTTTGATAGGTATATTTATACATATTACATGTGGTTGGAGTGGTTGCACCCGCTCCAACTGCTTCTTTAACTATACTATTACATAGTAGCTAATGACAACTAAGGAGCCCGAAGGGTCTCCTCCAACAGACTCCAAGAAACAAATTAGCGTAAATCATAAAAACATGTTCGATATTCAAGAAATTGGAATGTACATTTGCAATTTTGAATTTTTACAATGTTTTATAATTTTTTTTTTTTCATGGTTTTATAATTTTTATTGTTTTTGTTTGACACAAAAAAATAAAATTAAAAAATTATGCTACAAGAAATGTTGTTCTATCTCAGCTTCATCAAATATTCCCATGTGCATAAGTAATAGTTTGCTGATACCTGTCACTAAAGTTCTGGAGTTCAAACATTTGGAAATTGTGTGAGAGTATGATCCTCATTAATTTGCTGCATTAGTGCCAATTGTTTTTGTTGCATGATCAGATCTATCCATTATTAAACATTCATAGCACACAATTGTTTGCATGGGGTGATTTCTATTGACAGAAACTAAGGGAAGTGCAGAGCCACTTTCATTCATGAAACCCGCCTAGCAACTTACATGTTAGATTCTGCATAAACCATAGTTAACATAAAATACATGCATACCTGCCTCATAAGTATTGATCTACTCCTGCCCATGGTTCTGAGTTATCTTCTTTACTTTTCATCTTCGTGCATGCAGTCATGTCTATCACAAGAAACTCTCTGTGCTGTGAGAAAATTGGTTCATTGTGCACTTTTCCAAATATCCGGTGAACATAGCTCTGCATTGGCCTGGACAACTTTATTCCATCAATGTTTAATACCAACTTTTGGAATTTCAACGATTGATGTATAAAATTGTAGAAATTGTAGAAGTGTGTATTACAAGCATGCAATTGTAACCCGCAAAGCCAACATTTTATGAAAGTGAAGCACATATGATTTTACAGGTCAGAGAGATATCTCAAGTGCATATTACTCAGAAATGTTGAAGTCTGTCAGTTTTGTGCATGTGAGTAATTGTTGGCCCGGTTTTGCAACTAGGCTTAGTGCTATGGGTACCTGCTAACTAGTAGCAGCAGTTTCAATAGAATTAAAACAAGAAACTAATCTAAACAAAACTAATCATGGATCTATGCAAGAATATAAGCAAATAATGTAAACATTTAAAAAACAAGAACAAGAAAATATTAAAGAATGGATTTGTATTGAAAAACGGGGGGCAAGCAAGTGCTTGCGATAATACCTTCAATGGTGAAGGTTGAGGTTGAGCAACTCCCAAGATGAGTAGCTCCAAGCTCCAAGAGGTCTCCTTCTCCAATGTTGCTTACAATGGCTAAAATGCTCATGGGAGATTTCGGCAGCATGAGAATGAGATAATGGATGGATGTGAAATGAGGAGCCCCTACCACCTTTTTATAGGTTTTGGTGGTGGGGAATACCATTTGTGGTTTTGTGGAAACCAAATGGTATTGACCAACATGGTTTAGGTACTTTTCCCTCCTTTTTCCTTTTTTGAATAAAATTAATATTTTAATTCCCTTTTTAATATTTTTGGGAATTTGGACCCTTTTTGAGGGTTTTTTATGCTTTTCAGGAAAAATAATCTTTTTTAATGGAAAAAGTGGTGTACTAAGGTCTTTTGGTGACCTTTTGTTGGTTTCAGAGGCTCAGATGGTGAAAAAGTGGACAAATGGGTCATGTGAATAAGGGAATGAGCTAGTGAGCACTTTTTAGGTGTTAACAGATTGCCCCCTGATGTGTGAGGGCAGGAGCTCATCGTATGGCTGATAGACATCATAGTTCTTTTGTCTTTTTTCAGGGGTTTGGGAAGGAGAAGAGACCGATTGGAGACTGGAGCCACGGCCCTTGGAAGCTGCAAGAAACAAAAAATATTACATGGCCTCAATATGAATGAGGAATAATCACTGATAATGGACGAGGCGGGCATTCCCATGCTCGTATCAAGACATATGCATAACAATTAGTCCCAAGAAGGGGGATCTAATACAGAAAGAATCTACTGGTACACCATAATGGTCCAGGGGGGACATTATTTTGGGATGTACTCCTGATCATAACGGATCTCAATAACTGATACACTGGAATAACTGAGGAACTGCTGAAACTGAAGGTGTCCAACATCTGTAGGGACTCAAAGACTATGAGTCATCTCTGAGAAATAATATAGCTGTATGCTTAAGGGAGTATGAAACTGGGGTACATCTGAATACTGTCGCCATGCGCAACCCGGATATCTATAGAAAAAGTGTAACTGGTTTTATCCATAAGAAGACTCTCGAATGTGGAGGAGTCAGGAGGTATCCGGGGTCTTCGACTAATAAGTGAAACGGACGAATACCCTGTGCGAGTCTCAACGATGCGATCAAGGTGTTGAAGTCGAGCATGTGAGAAACAATCATTTGGAGAGGCACTGAAGATTCCTCTCAAAATGATTCGTAGGCACTCATCATAAATGGTGATGAGTCCAAGACACAGGGACCTCTAGGTCGATCCTCTGGAATCAATGTTGTTGTTTTCTACAGAGGGAGACCAGCAACTAACAAGGCAATGATGTTTCCTTGATAGGAGCACGAGGTGTAAAAAACTGCAGTGTTGTAGTACTGATGGTAGGACTAACATACTTGTGGGAATGGGAAATAACTGAGTCAAGAACTGGGTAGACTCAAACTTCCTTTGTTCAAAGCATGATGACATGGTTGACCTGGCAGCGTAGGGAACTGACTTGTAGGTGTGGGGATCATTGCTTTGACTGAATGGTATATATTGACTCTAGGGGGGAGGACGAGCTGATAGGTGCCGTCGGGGGATTATCAAGGTGACATACTGCAGAATACTCTGAACAAAGGCGACCAAAATGGGGAAGCTGCCTAATGAGTAGATGTGATCTGTCGTGGCGCCAAGAGACACCATTGATTCCTTCTTCGTAGTTTTAATGAGCTCCAAGAAGGGATAAAAGTGTGCTCTGAAATGGTACGGTCCTGTGGATTTTGTGAGCCCAGGACGGCTCATGCTCATGGTTGCTTTCATGTTTAGAGAGTCTGAAAACGGTAAGTGGACTCTATTGGTGTTTCTTTTTCGTAAGTTTAGTCTCCAAGGCCCGAAAAAGCATAAAATGATGCCGATGGAGAACTCTTCTAGCCGATGTGACTAGAGTATACCTTTTTCGTAATTAGTCTACAAGGTCCGGAAAAGGGGTAAACTTATACCAGGTAGACGCCCTTTCAGATACGTTTAACGAGCATGAAAGGAAACAAGGTTGCTTGACAATCTTTTCATTGTTTGTAGGAGTCAGAAAAGAGCTTAACAGAAACTCCCTAAGTGCCTTTTTCGTAAAAGTGGTTGCTCGACCCGAAAAAGGGGTAAAATTATACCGAACAAAAAGGGATTGATGAGGGCGAGAACCGGGTCTCAAGCATCGTCATCAGTGCGGAAAACTGGATCCGGTGACATAAGGATTGTCGGAAACGGAGAACAGTCGATGCGGCACGCAAACCGAGGCTACATGGGGGGCATGACAAATGCCCTGAAAATTAGGACGTGACAGCGAGAAATGATCTCAAGCATCATCACGAGCACGAAAAACTGAATCCGGCGATATAACACTCGTCAAAAATGGATAACGACCGGTGTGGCACGCAAACCGAGGCGACGAGGGGGCATGGAAAAAATGCCCTAACAATCAGGACGTGACAGCGAGAAATGATCTCAAGCATCATCACGAGCGCAGAAAATTGAATCCGGTGATATATGACACGTCCAGAACGGAGAATGGCCGATGTGGCACGCAAACCGAGGTGACGAGGGGGCAGGGAAAAAATGCCCTAAAAATCTAAAGGTGAGAGCGAGAAATGATCTCAAGCATCATCACGGGTGTAGAAAACTGAATCCGGCGATATAAGACACGTTAAAAATGGAGAACGGTCGATGTGGCACGCAAACCGAGGTGACGAGGGGGCATGGGAAAAATGCCTAAAAATCTAAAGGTGAGAGCGAGAAATGATCTCAAGCATCATCACGGGTGCGAAAAACTGAATCCGGCGAGATAAGACACGTCAAAAATGGAGAACGACCGATGTGGCACGCAAACCGAGGTGACGAGGGGGCATGGGAAAAATGCCCGAAAAATCTAAAGGTGAGAGCGAGAAATGATCTCAAGCATCATCACGAGCGCGGAAAACTGAATCCGGCGATATAAGACACGTAAAAAACGGAGAACGGTCGATGTGGCACGCAAACCGAGGTGACGAGGGGGCATGGGAAAAATGCCTGAAAAATCTAAAGGTGAGAGCGAGAAATGATCTCAAGCATCATCACGAGTGCGGAAAATTGAATCCGGCGATATAAGACACGTCAAAAATGGAGAACGACCGATGTGGCACGCAAACCGAGGTGACGAGGGGGCATGGGAAAAATGCCCGAAAAATCTAAAGGTGAGAGCGAGAAATGATCTCAAGCATCATCACGGGCGCGGAAAACTGAATCCGGCGATATAAGACACGTCAAAAATGGACGACGGCTGTTGTGGCACGCAAATCGAGGCCGCGAGGGGGGCCAATAAATGGTCAAAAAATGGACCCCGTCAAAACGGGAAAAGGAAGGGACCTACATGAAGTTCTCGCTGTGCTGATTCCAACGGTACCAACGGTTTGAGAAATGGACTTCGTATGATCCCGCAATGGTTGTTGGAAAATTGGTGGAATTCCTATAAATAGGGCGTGGGGTCCAAATGACTTGTCATTGTTACGTGCGAGTTTGATAGAGCTGTCAGAGCTATTTCTCGATTTTCAGGAGATTTCACCGTTGGTTTTCAATTCAGCGAGTTGCAGGTAACTTTATTTTCCTTAGCCTTGTCAATTATGTCTTTTTTGTTTGGCGGCGGGCCCCCGAAGGCCGCGAAATTTCATGTTGACTCTCCAACGTGGAATATCGCGGGTTTCGGGGCTGTTCCCGCGATGAACCGCGCGGGTTTTAGGCTGACAGTCGTGATGTTCATCGTGACTGTGAGGTTGGAACCCGCGATGTTCATCGCGAGTTCATGGGGGATAGTCGCGATGTTCATCGCGACTGTCCGCCCAAAACCCACGATGTTCATCGCGGGTTTTTGCATGGATCCCACGATGGTCATCGCGGCTTTTGGTGGAAAAGCCGCGATGGGCATCGCGGATTTTTGTGTAAAAGCCGCGATGGGATTTTTTCAAAAGAATTTTATGCTGGGGCTAAAAATTTCTTCTGTTTTTCTGGCAGGATGTTGAGGAGACCACAGTCCTCGTGGCGGGAGCGGGAGATCGATGGTGATCTTATGGAGAGGATTCAGACTGATGCAGGGGTGAGACAGACTCTGGGTATGAGCGGACTTTTAAAGTTCACTCAGATCCCGCCTATTCGTTCAGTGAGACGGCTCCTGAACAAGCTTGTGCGTTGGTGGGTGCCAGCGGAGGGTGCATTTATCATTGGGGGTGAGAGGTTAGAGATCACTCTCACGGATGTCTATTTTTTGACTGGGTTGCCTCGCTTGGGTGAGGTGGGCGATATCTTGCCGAGGTTGCCTGCAGGTGTAGATATGGAGGACCTGTTACAGACTTTCTGTGTTGATGATGTTGTTTTGCAGAACAGCTCTATTAGTCTGCGATCCCTACGTGAGTGGGATATGCGAGCTGTTGGGGATTGCGTTCTGTGGATATTGGGTGCTGCTGCGCCACATCGTATGTCTGGGGGGCAGACGATGATGGTGGATTCTGTTCTTCAGGGTACTTATTATGCCTGGGGGCAGATGTTTCTGGCTGGTGTCCGGAGAGATCTGGACAAGGCCATTAGAGAGGGAGGCGAGTTTTGTTATGCCTCATTTTTATGCTGTTTTTTCTTCGAGCAGGTGCCGACCTTGCGGCCACGGGTACCCATTCGTGCTGGTCTTCCGAGTGAGCCTCGTATGATGAGATGGGGGCAGATGATGCCTCATGGTGGCGGTGGTGTCCGCGGCTTCTTCACGGAGGATTTTTATCAGCAGTGGGAGCAGATGCCTCTGGTTATTGAGGACTACCCTTATGCTGGCATGGACTATCGAGGTGACCCAGAGATGCCTCGTGCCCCAGGACAGGCCTGGAGTTTAGACGGTATGTTTTGTGTTTTATTTGATATTATATCATATGTTGTTTGGTTTATCATTGATGATTATAGTTGTATAGTATGTGATGGTTTACTTGCTTTGTGCAGATGTGGGTCCAATGCCACCGCCTGACTACGTGGCTCGTCAGGGGCGGGCGATGGTGGTCGCCCATCCACCTGCAGCGGTACCTCCTCCGCGTGGTGGGGGATTTGCGGCTCGTGGGTTAGGGGTTGGCCCTCGCAATGACGCCATAGAGGGTGTCCGACAGACCTTTGCCCGGATCCTAGCTGGACTCCCCAAGGATGGTTGGAGAGACCTGGATCGGGATATTTTGGAGGGTTGCTTCGGTGCGCCGCCCGAGTGGCGGTCGCTCCTGTTGAGGACGGTGGTGTTTGTGGCAGGGCACAGGGGGGGTGCTCGGGATGTACCTGCAGAGCCGGCTCAGATGAGGATCCGTCTACGGGATGACCCAGCGGGGCCGGCAGAGCGGAGAGTTCGGGCTCGTCATGACCCGGCGGGGCCAGCGGAGGCGGAGCCGGAGGCGGAGCCGGAGGAGGAGCCGGAGGATCCTAGGGATCCAGATGAGTAGATGATATTGTATCTGCCCCCAAATGCTGATGAGCATATGGGGAAGCATTTTTGTATGAAAGATGTATTTTTGTATATCGGGTGCTGAGGGCACCTATGACATGTTGACTATTTGGTTTATATATATATGTGGATATATATTTGGATATATTGTCGTGTATGCACGTGGATGCACCTTTGTCTTTTGTATATGCCCGTGGAGGCACATGTTATGCACTTGGATACAATATGTTGTTATTTATGTATGCCCGTGGAGGCAGATGTTATGCACGTGGATGCATTATTTGGTTATTGTTTTATGCCCGTGGAGGCACATGTTATGCACGTGGATGCATTATTTGGTTATTTGTTTTATGCCCGTGGAGGCACATGTTATGCACGTGGATGCATTTTGTTTATGGATATGCCCGTGGAGGCACATGTTATGCACATGGATGCATTTTGTTTACGGATATGATATGATGTGATTGGTGTGCCAGTCGAGGACATTGTTGGCCATATTGTCTGCTACACTGTTGAGGTGTCTTGGGACATGTGTGAATGAAATGGATTCAAACTGTCTAACCATTTGTTTAGTGCATAGGAATTTTCTAAAAAGACAGGGATCACGTACCTGGTAATCATTGTTGAGATGGGAAACTAGGAGCTGTGAGTCCAAGAAAACGTTGAGGTGACGGATGCTCATTTGGAGAGCTGCGGCCAGGAGACCGGTCACGGCATCGTATTCAGCTTGATTATTGGTGGCGGCACCTAAACATACTCCGTCAATGTGAATTAACTCATGTGAAGGGGAATATATTACCCAAGCTGCGGAGGCGAGATTGGGAGACCAACGGCTTGCACCATCAGCGAAACCGACATGGCAGAGTAGAAGAGGCTCCATCTGTGGTCATGCAGAGAAAAACAAATATTTAGGTTTTTTGAATTTTTTGTGAACAAAGAAAGTATGCCTATACTAAAATGGATGATGGTGTCCATCAGATTTTCTATGGGTAAAATCGTTTAAGGTACAACCCGTTGTGTGGGTTGCGTAGGGGATTGCCTTCTGAATCGGTCAGAATGTATGCCCCCTGCCCGAGGCAGGTTTGTATGATGTAGGGGCCTTGCCACATAGACACGAACTTTCCCTTTCTGGTTTTATCATGAGCTTGATCGTAAGCGAGGACAAGGTCTCCCTCAGAAAAGGTTCTTGGGTGGACGTGTTTGTCGTAACTTAGTTTCGATCATTGTTTAGCTGCTTCCATGTTTTGAATGGCTGTGCGCCGATCTTCATCGGCCTGCTCTAGGAGTAGTAAACGTTGCTCGATCGGGGAAGTGTCCGGTAGGAGTTCAACGGCGATATGTAAGGCTGGGATTTGGCACTCAATAGGGAGGACGGATTCGACACCGTGAACTAAATGGAAAGGGGTAAAACTGGTGGCGATTTTGGTTGAGGTGCGGTAGGCCCATAGTGCCGGGAAAAGCATGTGGTGCCAATTGGATTTGTGCTTGTCTACAGTACGTTGGAGAATGGTCTTCAAAATTTTATTGATCGCTTCGACTTGGCCGTTTCCTTGGGGATAGTAAGCGGAAGAGAAATGGTGTTCAAATTTCAACATGGTTGATAATTCTTTCCAGACGACATCTTCAAAGTGAGAGCCGTGGTCAGAGACTAGTTGCTTTGGCACTCCGAAACGAGTGATAACATGGGTGAAGAAAAACCGTGCTACAGTGTCGGCTTTGCAATTATAGGTCGGCATGGCTTCTGCCCACTTGGTGAAATATGCCCACTTGGTGAAATAATCTACAGCCACAATGATGTGTTTGTGACCGCCGGCTGACATGGGGTTGCAGTCGAGGAAGTCGATGGCCCATTTGCAGAATGGTCCAACAGTGATGACTGGATGAAGGGGGGCGGGGGGGGTTCTTGCTTTGGGGGAAAATAGTTGGCAGTTCTGGCAATGCTTGACTGCGATGATGCAATCAGTAAACAATGATGGCCAAAAATAACCTGCCCGAATGATTTTCTGGGCGGTGGCCATGCCGGAGAAATGGCCTCCGCGGGCACCGCTATGACAATCATTGAGGACTTGTTCTGCCTCACTATGGGATAGGCAGTGGCGTAAGATGGTATCAATGCCGCGTCGGTAAAGTACATCCCCTAACAAGAGGTATCGGGGGGCGTGGTGTCGTATGCGACGGCGTCAATCACGATCGATGTGTGGTCGGAATTTTTGCGTACGAAGGTAAGTCAAAATGTCTCCGTACCAAGGGTCGTCAGACGAAATGATGAAGATCTGCTCGTCAATCAGGTCTGTTTGGATAACGGGTGATGTTGAAGAGGATGGAAGGTCAGTGATGAGGTGAGCAAGCGCGAGGGCTTTAGTGCTTTTGGAAGTTCTAAAAGTGAGGTCATATTCCTGGAGGATAATGACCCATTTAGCAACACGACCTTGTAGGATCCGCCAGGTGAGGAGATAGACCATAGGGTTAGAGTCGGCCACGACCGTGGTATGACTGAGTAGAATGTAGTGTCGCAATTTTTGCACGGAAAAGACTACAGCTAGGGCTAATCTTTCCTCGTATGGGTAACGCAGAGGTGGGCCAGACAAGGTCTGGCTGACGTAATAAATCACATGCTCTTGGTGGGAGGCATCTTCTTGGACCAAAACTCCGGACACAGCATATTCAGATGCCGAGACATAAAGGGTGAAGTCTTGAGAGAAATCCGGTGGGGATATCAAGGGGGCTTGTGTGAGAGATTTCTTGAGGGCTTCGAATGCCGTGTCTGCTTGCTCATCCCAAACAAAGGGTATGTGGGTACGAAGTAAGCGTAAGAACCCGTGGACTTTGGTGGAATAGTCGGGAACGAAGCGCCTAAGGAAATTGGACCTCCCTTGTAGACTTTGGAGTTGCCGAAGCGTGCGAGGAGGCGGAAGTTCTAAGATGGCTTTGAATTTCAGGGGATCGACAATGATTCCATCTTGGGAAACAATGAAACCCAACAACCGGCCTGCCGGGACGCAAAAGACACACTTGTGTGGGTTCAAGCGGATTTTATATTTGCGACAATGCAGGAAAACTTGCCGGAGGTCGTTAAGGTGGTCTGATCATTTTCGGGAACGAGCTGTGAGGTCATCAAGGTAGACTCGGAGGTTATGAACCAAATTGTGAAAGCAATAGGTCATGGCCCGCTGGAAAGTGGCACCAGCGTTTTTAAGGCCAAATGGCATGACGCGGTAGGCAAAGGTGCCCCATGGGGTGGTGAAGGCAGTCTTGTACTGATCCTCTTTGCGGATGTGAATCTGGTTATATCCGGAAAACCCATCCATGAAGGATAGGACTTCATGGCCCACACACTCATCAATGAGTTGGTCAATGAATGGCGTGGGGAAATTGTCTTTTGGACAAGAGTGGCTTAAATCATGAAAGTCAGTGCATACTCTAAGGGTGCCTTGCTTTTTGTTGACGGGAACGGGGTTCGACACCCAGGTGGTGTACGGAATAGGATAAATGAATCCTGCTTTGCGAAGTTTCTCGACCTCAGCTTTAACGGCGGGGAGTTTGGAAGGATGAATGGGTCACTGTTTCTGGCGAACAGGGGGTACCTCAGGCCATGTATCAATGTGGTGTTCTATGATGGCGGGGTCGAGAGCAGGCATCTCGGTATAGGACTAGGCAAAGACATCACGGAACTCTTGAAAGAGATTTTTGTATGCCTGTGTTTCTTCTTGAGTGCAAGATGCGCCCAGCGAGATGAGCTCAGGTTTCCCAGGTGTTGCTGAAATGTCTATCTGTATAGTGGGGGAAATGTTGGACATGTTCCCTTCTTCAAAGGCATCCGGTGCTAGGATGGGGTCCATTAACCAATTGACCTTAGTGGGTATGAAATCTTTCGATTCGACCGATAGTTGGTCGGATGCGGTGGATGTAGATGCTTCCGGGAGGAAGTACGAGCGATGATGCATATCATCCCAAGGGTAGTCGGGTGCAGTGAGTGTCTCCAAAATTTGCTCATCAGTATTGAAGTAGTCAGACCATAAATCAAGGGGTTCTGGTTTGAAAGTTGTTGAAATCATATATATTGTATTGACTTCTTCCGACGAGGATGATGGCGGGGGGTAGATCTCCTCGATGAGGGGAGGAGATATCTCCAAATCGACATTGTTTAACTCGTACAATGTTGTTCTATAGTCAGGGAGATCGGGACAATGGTGAGAGTAGTGGCCGTAAACACTGCATATGGCACAAGGATGGTTGGTGCACAGTGATCTGTCGCGAGGCTGAGGAGGTGGCTCAAGTTGAACGACTGGGATGCCGGCGTCATCGTCCAACATATTCATATGCTCTTGGAGTGCTGGTAACTGTGGGCATTGATGAGTTGGATGGCCTATCTCATCGCACAACGAGCATTTAGGGGGAGCTCGAAACACCGGTGGGGGTTTAACCACCTTAGGAGGTGGTATAGCAGTGTATGGTTGTCGACCTCTGCCCCTAGTGGGCTTGATAAGAGGGGGAGGATTCGTTGACGATGAAGGGATATTGAGACTGGGAGGAGGTTTCGTTGACGATGAAGGGATTGCGACACCAGGAGGAGGTTGGTTTGTGGTAACAATAGGTTGTACCGTTTGGAGGATGACGTTTGGTGTCGGTGGTGGAATGGGAGGCGAAATATACCACACGGGTAATCCCAATGTTAACCCAGGTAGACTAAGGGTAGCCATAACCGGGGTGCTTACTACACCCGAAGGAGGAAATAGAAAGGGGATGGTGTGGATGGGTGTCACACTGATGTGACTAGGGATCAATGGTGGTTGACTACCGGATATTTGTGTATTCTATGAAAGAGTACAGAGGTTTGCGACGTGGGTCTCTGGTGACGGTGGTGGAATGGCCTGGAATGTAGAGGTCATTGGTGTATCTGAGTAAAGTCCGGGTCCCACAGAAGAAACAAAGGAGGTAGTTGCACTAGAAGCTAGTTGTTCAATCATGGGAAGAACATTTTCGGGCGCTGCAGGGGCATTGGGATCATAGTATGTGAGTTGGTCGATTTTGACCACGCGTCCTTCGTGGGGGAACATCATGGTGCGAAAAACGGATGAGGCGACCGCTTTCATGGCGTATATGTAACTGCAGCCAAATAAGAGGTTATAATCGAGCTGGGCATTAATGACCTCTATGTCAATGAGCACAGTTTTCCCACCTAATTGGACGGGGACCTTGGGTAGTAAACCTTGAGGTTGAGCTGACCGGCCGTCGTAGGCCCGCAATGCAGTGGTGGATTGTTGGAGAGTAGGGGATCCCAACTTCTGCCAAACAAATGTGGACATGACGCATGTGGAGGCACCCTCGTCGATGATACATCGATGGATGACAAGATTCCGAATAGAAACAGAAACTTGGACTGCTATGGTGGAAGGCAGACGTGGTTCGGACTGGTCCAAATCAAAGGTCATCAATTTCGAATCATTTGGGTCAATCGCCCCAATGGTGGAAAGTAAAGTCTTGCGCTGCGTAGGACAGTTTTTCAATACTTCTAACGCAGACATGGCTGCGGGAGATTGAGCTAGGTCATCTACGATGTTGTAATTTGACGCAGCCCGTGCATTGGGGTTGTTGTTGATACGGTGGAGTGGGAAATGAGGTGCTTTAGATGCGCCATCTAGTGGAAGAGGTGGTATCCGTAACGTCTGATCGGTGGGATGAGCGTTAGTATCCTTATCTGCGGGGGGGGTTTCGAAGGTAGGGCCATACTGGTTCCGACGGGTTTGGATATTGACGTCGGCAGTGGACATCATCAATAAGTGGTGAGTGCCCGAATCAAACATGGGTTGATCAGGAGCGGCGTAAGTGATTTGTTGTGGTTGCACGTTTCCCTGTGGGGGGGCTAACGGTTGAGTGTTCACCACTCCTTGTGTTGGAAAAGGGTTTTGTAGCACCAAAGGTTGTTGTTGAGGTGGTGGAGGGTTGGGTGGCGGCTCAGGAGACGCCTACCCTTGACGATGGGCGTCATCTGTCCATAGTTTTCGAGCTCATTCTAGATGTGGGCAAGCGTGGGTATAGTGGCCATAAACACCGCAAATAGAACAAGGATGGTTTGTTCGTAAATTAGCATTTTTGGCTTGCTTAGGTGGCCGATCAGGATTCTGATGAGCAGGTGCCGCGTTATTGTTTTGCGGAGGATGGGTAGGTTGTGGAGCTTGGTTATGGTTTTGGTTGTTTCCACGGTTACGTCCTCTTCCGCGGTTTGGTTGCCCACCCTGGTTGCGTTGGTTATTTTGGTATTGGGGCTGATGTTGTTGTGCGTACACATGCCCTTGAGCATTAGGGGGATTCTGGGGAGCCGCAGGTGCAGGAGCAGGTTGCGGTGGATAATATGTTGGTGGAGCTGGAGGTGGTCCAGCTGCCTGTTGGGGTTGTTGGTACCCCTGAGCTATTGAATGTGGTGGATTAGTTGGTGCAGCTTGCTGTGGGTACTGCATCTGCTGTGGCGAGAACTGAATGGGGTTCTGTGTCACAGGTTGGATATGGTATGTAGAAGGTACATATGCTGATGGCGCTTTCCCATAGCAATGTTGCGGACAAGAGGGTCCATGAATGTGATGGGTCTGGTTTGTTGGAGCGTAAGAAGTTGTCGCTCCGGAACTGGATGTAGCCCTAGAGAGGTCTGGGGTGGGCGTGGTGCTCACCATGCTGAAAGGTTTAGGTTGCGGTGTGATTTGGCCAATAATGCCATCAGTGGCATGTGATGCACCCGATGCGTCACCACGTGAAGAGTCGCCTCATGGGGTGTCAGGTATGATTGTGTATAGATAACCCGATTGGGCGTAAATGAGATCAAACTGTTGGGCTTTGAGGATGGCCTCTTCTTCAGACTGGGGTCTGTCAGATGCCACATCCTTCGCAATGAGAGGGAGGAGGGATTTTAGGAACCAATCTAAGAAGATACGGTCGTCTAACTTAATTTTGCAGAGGCTTCGGCGCCGACGCCACTCATGAATGTGGTCAGTGATGTGGGTGGCCGTGGTTTGTCTGCAAGACAGTAGGATCTCAACTCCCGCATCATAACGCACAGGTAACTGGAAAAACTGCAGGAAGGTGGAGGCAAGGAAAGTAAATGTGGCATGCGTCCCATGAGGCTGCTCAATATACCACTTAGCTGCAGAGCCAGTGAAGGTGCGCTGTAAAAGCTGGAGGCGGATTGAGTCGTCCACTATGGAGTTGGAGGAACACCATAAATGGAAGGACATAATATGGTTCTGGGGGTCCTCACCTGCCTTACCCTCAAACTTAGGGATATCAGAGAGGAGTTTGGTGGGCATTTGGGGCCACGCAGGATCGTGTCTGATGGGGTCATTGGTGAGCCTAGCTAAGTCTGGCAGGTTCAAACTCGCCATGTATGGTAAGCTAGTAGATGTGGAGACTGGAACTGGGACCTGTCTAGTCATTATGGTATGATGTAGGGGTCCAGTAGCGCCTAAAGGTATGCTAGGTATGGAGGGTGTGTGCCCTCCAATAGGTGTAGTCTCGTATGGGCCAGCGCCTCCAAGTGCAACATGGGTTACACTTGGGTTAGGAATAGCGGTAGGGATTCCTGGGATAGGGTTTGTGGAAACCAGAGGGGGTGTGACCCCTATGTTGGGCATACCCATAACAGGTGGTGGTCCTGTGTTGGGCATTCCTAAATGTGGAGTGTTGCCCATGTTGGGCATACCCAGGGGGGTGGTTGTTGCCATGGATGGCACCGCCGCAGAAGGGTCTGTGGATGTCTCACCTATGGTGCTGGTAAATAGTGGATCAAATGGTGTTCCATCCATAATGGTGGGTAGTGGTAATATAACGTAGTTTTTGGATTCTGCCTCAGAATCAGAGGTGAAGTGAGGCGTGTCAGAATCGGATGACCGTCTGGTTGACCGACGATGTGTCGAATCAAGGGATAAGGATCTGCGTCGGTGACGTGGAGAGCCAAGGAGGCTAAACTCTGGGAGTTCGCCCTGTAGACGACGAGAGCGTCTAAAATTCTCAATGGTGAGAAAATAAGTTTTTGTGAAAAAATCTGTTTAAGTATCAGGTGGTGATATATATATAAAAAAGCTCAAAACCCTAATGCAACCAAGGGTGCAAGAAGGTGAGTGAAAAAGAAGGCTCTCAGGCCAAAAAATCAACCTCAAAAAATGCACTTATTCTAGCAGCTGTGCTACAATAAGTGGAGGAATGCAACAAATGGTCAGAGTACCAACATGCAAACGACTTCTAGAAAAAAGAAAAAAAAATAGGTGTAACTAGACCAAAAGTGGGTTGAATCATGCAAACACCTAACTAAAAGTATTGTGACTCAAACAAACGATATCCTCTGCAAGGTGATGAAATCCAAGTCAGACAATATGAGTGTTGAGACAACGGCTAGATATCCCCCTAACGGGAGGGACACCGAGTAATCAATCCTAAAGAAAGGCTACTAGGATACTCCGTTCATGACGCGTCGAGAAAAGGTAAATCTGCCGTTTGGTCCTTTGATCGCAATATCCCAATATAGGGATATCCCGAGAACTGCGAATGGTAGCCCTTCGGTTACTGAATGGATTTCGGTATTCCACTCAGGCTTCCGGAACCATCCTCGCGACTTCAATCCTCCTAAGGGAGAGGCCTTCCCACAAACCGGTTGTGACCGCGCCAAAAAGTACTAAGAGATTTTAGCTCCCTAATTGGACAACTTCTATGTCTCAGATGTAATAACTGAGGGGTGTTATTGGAACACCTATCCCCCCAATACTACCTAGCTACAAAGTTCTTTTAGTGTTCCCCAAGTGGGGTTAAAAGTGTGTTGAAATTAGGGTACGTTTTAAGGCTTAGTTCAATTAAGTGATCGAGTGAGTGCACGTGAGGTATTGTAAACTGAACTTGAAAAAAGGTAAATGCTTTACAGGAAATTTTCAAAAAACAAAGGAGCTTTTGAAAATAAAAAAGCAAATATTTATGACTTTTTCAAATAAATGGAAATTAAATGCTTTGCAAATATCAACTCAAAAACAAAGGATCTTTTGAATTATGAAAGCAAATAATAGACTTCTTTTTTCAAGGAATTTGCTAAGGGCAAGATTTTAAAGAAGTAAATAGGAAAAATTTTAATCTAGATAAAAATGCAAAATAAGTCCTTCTTTCACTTTCTTGAAAATTTTTAAAAAGACTTCTAGATATGCATTTTAAATAGTAAAATTTTTTCAAGGCTGTAAAATATGCAGAATCTAATACTGTAAAAATGTGCTATGTGGACAGAAAGTACAGTAAAAATTAATTTTTAAAATCGAAATGGCCGAATGAAAAATCCAGCAGCGTGGGTTTTGACAGAAAAGCCGCGATGGACCGCGCGGGTTTCGGTCGCACAGTCGCGATGGACCGCGTGGAAAATGTCCACGAAGCCACGATGTGCAGCGCGTAAATAGGCCGCGATGTCGCGGTGAACCGCGCGGAAAAGGGCCGCGCAGTCGCGGTGTGCAACGTGGTAAATGACCACGATGCCGCGATGTGCAGCGCGGAAACCGGCAGCAAAGCCGTGGTGAACCACGCGGAAAAAGGGCCAAAAGCCGCGATGGACCGCGCGACTGTCAGGCTAAAAACCGCGAGGCAAAAGCCGTGCACGGAAGCCAGAAAACGAACCTGGAAATTGAGAATTCCGGGCTGTTAATGGCAATAAATGAGGCCAAAACTTAGGACAGCAATGGATCTGCTGTCTAAGATGGAAAATCTATGGATCTAAAGGTTAAAAACTAATAAAAAACTAAGATTAAAAGCAAAACTAGAGATCTATTGTTCAAAACCCAGCGGAGTCGCCAAAAACTGTTGGCCCGGTTTTGCAACCAGGCTTAGTGCTATGGGCACCTGCTAACTAGTAGCAGCAGTTTCAATAGAATTAAAACAAGAAACTAATCATGGATCTATGCAAGAATATAAGCAAATAATGTAAACATTTAAAAAACAAGAACAAGAAAATATTAAAGAATGGATTTGTATTGAAAAATGGGGGGCAAGCAAGTGCTTGCGATAATACCTTCAATGGTGAAGGTTGAGGTTGAGCAACTCCCAAGATGAGTAGCTCCAAGCTCCAAGAGGTCTCCTTCTCCAATGTTGCTTACAATGGCTAAAATGCTCATGGGAGATTTCGGCAGCATGAGAATGAGATAATGGATGGATGTGAAATGAGGAGCCCCTACCACCTTTTTATAGGTTTTGGTGGTGGGGAATACCATTTGTGGTTTTGTGGAAACCAAATGGTATTGACCAACATGGTTTAGGTACTTTTCCCTCCTTTTTCCTTTTTTGAATAAAATTAATATTTTAATTCCTTTTTTAATATTTTTGGGAATTTGGACCCTTTTTGAGGGTTTTTTATGCTTTTCAGGAAAAATAATCTTTTTTAATGGAAAAAGGGGTGTACTAAGGTCTTTTGGTGACCTTTTGTTGGTTTCAGAGGCTCAGATGGTGAAAAAGTGGACAAATGGGTCATGTGAATAAGGGAATGAGCTAGTGAGCACTTTTTAGGTGTTAACAGTAATCGCCAAGATTATGGGCGTTTGGATCAGTCAACAAGGATTTCGAGATAAGGTATGCTGCCTTCTTTCAACTTGCGCCCACATACCACTGTAAAACGATAAATGCAATACTATTCCCAATCATAAAGTTCAAAACCACATGAAACCAGAATGCAAAATGATAAAAAAATAGTTCATTAATACTCATCTCTTTCAGTGGGTGCTTTGCGTTGCTGTATGTTGGGAATGATGAAGATAAGGAGCGACAGAGGTAGCGTGATAGAAGAGGAGAATCTCGCACAGGATGATAATGGCCCTCAAACAGAACCCAGGATGTGTGATCACCACGTCTCGGAAAGATAGCACGAGCTTGTTAACAACAATTCTAATAATAACACGCAAGCATGATTTCATTACCTTTTCTTAGAAGCATCTGGGAATTTCAATGACTGGGCAGCTAAGAAAATCCTTCACGAGGATAAGAAACCGAATTCCTAACTTGGAATTTGTTTCAACCAATTGTTAATTTATAGAACTGGCCGCAACAGTAAATCTTAGAATTACACATTCAGAGAACCAGCTGTACAACTCAAACCATATCTTTGTTTGGGTGATTTCCTTTAAGATAGGTAAATGAGGTCGTTGCGCACAAAACCCATGTCCCCGATTTTCGATATTTGTCTCTATATTCCCGCAAATCGCAACACAAAACATTGTTATGTTATCTCGTCTCACCCTCTCAATGTGCATTTGTCAGCATTCCAAACTTTGGCAAATATTCTGATTGTCTATTGGCTTGGTAAGCATGGGAATTTAGCCAGCAATCGTAGAAAACCATTATATAGAGAGCCAAGCGATATAAAGAAACAAATTTGGATCTTGGGTTGTTGCTTTTGCAAGTTTTAGTGTGGAAATTTACACACCAAAAATAAACTGAACCGAAAAGACTCGATTCAATTGTGACACAGTTGCAGCAATTGTTTCAGCTCAATTCAAATGTGACAGTTTCAACATTATAATTTCAGCGACTGTTTCAGCTTAGAATTTCCAAAGAATGCATTCTCAACCCACATGAATTTGCAAGCCAGTTTTATTTTATAAATTGAAAAGTTTTACCAAATGGAGATAAATGAATTGCAAATTCAAAAATCAAAATCAATTAAGCATGTTTGCAAAACATTAAATTATTAATACTTGAAAAATGTTTTAAAACATACATCCTACTTTCTGATCCTTGGGATTGCACGAAGTGTGGAGGAGAGCATACTTATTCTAAAAAAACTTGAAAATAATGTCCTACCTACACTATGCTAATTCAAATTCAGGAAACAGTTACGTGTAGTTAAATATCCAATGTAGCCATTCACGTAACGGTAATAAGAATATATTCCTTGTCAATTTTGTGAATGAAAAATGAAAATAAACAGAAATGTGTGAAATTGGTTGCTATAACTGTGAATTGACTAAATAAAAACAAAAACTAATTTGATCTAACCTGGTACTTACTCGAAACCATCGTTCAATAGGGATTTCATAGGCATAGTTTTCACTCCTCAGATCATGCTGCAAATCCTTGTTGTCCTCCTTGACCTCCCACTCGCATGATTGTTCGTCATCAGATGTGCAGGATTCTTCGTATGTTGATTCCTCATTTGTTTCTGGAACAGTAATTAAGCTCTCGGCTGCTGTCAGGATCTCCTCTTTGTGAGAAGAGGAGATCCCTACTTTTGCAAGGATTTGAGTGAGTTGTTTCAGGCTTAAAATCATTGTTAAATCATTTTGAAAAAGGGATTCTTACAACACCCAAATCTAAATGAAAAAAATAAAAAATAAAACACTCTTGCTAAACTAGAAAAAAAACACTCTGTACAGAAAACCATCACTCTTCACAGTTGCGAAAAAAACACACTTGCTGAAATTGAAATCCACACTTTCATTGAAACACTCATTACAGAAATTGAAATTCACACCCTAGTGTATGCTTGCAGAAAATCAAACTAAACTTCAATCCATCGTGCTTCCCTGGCAACGGCGCCAAAACGTTAGGCGGAAATATTGTCATTTAATTCCATTGCAGTACTTTCCCAACTATTTAATTTGTCAATCCAAGGTTCGTAGGCTTACGAAGCACATGCAAAATATATGCAGGATTGAAGTTGAATTAAGCTAATCTAACCCCCCCTTTCTAACTGCTAATCACTAATCTAATTCCCGCTTAAGCTGAAACACACAACTACTAATCTAAAGCTGGAAGCTAAAACACATTGCTGAAAGTATATTGCAAAAATGAAGACAACATATGAAGAGCAATGAGACAACACATGTGAGCTCACATTAACAATAAAGAAATCTTAATTTACATCACACAAATCAATGACAAATCATCAAAACTAGATTATGAACAAAAGATGAGAATCCCCTTCTCCATATTACAAACTCAAAACTAGCTTCTACAATCTGAGACTAATCTCCTCCTAATCTACGATTAATCTACTATCAATCTACATCTCAAATGAAGAGAGAGCACTCTCTTTTATACATGAAATTCTTTGAGAAGGAGATAACCATCTCATAATGACAGATTCATTATTCTCTCAACCACTCTCAACTACTTTCCTATTATTACAAAATATGATTCCTTCAAATCCTCAACATATCTCTCACAAATTCTCCACATGTTTCTCATACATCCTAAATAAGATATGCCAACCAAATCTCCATGATCTTCTCCTTGGAATGTTCTTTGAATAACTATCTTCTTGAAATGTTGGAGGAGATATTCGAGGAGTCTTTCTTTGAAATGATCCTTCCATATTCCTACACATTACAAAGCTCATCCATACTTGAGATATTAGTGAAAAACATGTTATTTTCCAATATTTAATCATAAATTCACTTATAATACTAAAACGAATAAAGTGGAAAATAATAAGTTGAAACTCAAGTATATGTATGGAAATGGTATGATGAAAGGTTAATCGGATGATGAAATGTGAGGAATAGCGAAAGGTAAAGTGGATGAAAATATGACATTTATGAGTCCCAGCAAGGTTCATCTGCATTCGCCAGCTTACGTTCAGATCATCAAAACTACCTCTTTCCTTAATTTAATTCATTTTTCCTCCATTCGGACAGCCATCTGGATCGTCATTCAGACTTTCATTCTTTCTACACTGTTTTATGCTTATTTGAATTCAGTTTCTTAGTTTTTCTTAACTGTAATCTTTCCTACTCTTAATTAGCACTCTTAACCATAATTAGGGTCCCGTTTTACATTCCATAAAGTTTTAATTACAATTTTGTTATTATCTTTAGTTTTCTTTAACTGTCTTTTAAATTATGCCTTTCATATTTAATTTGTTAATATGCTACTGTTTAAGAATTTATCACTTTTATTCCTAGTTTAGTTTATCACATACTCTTAAGGATTATTTCAGATTAGAATTAATAATTTCATTCTCCAAGTATTCTAGTTTCAAACAGCTTTTCCTTCATTAAGAATAGGATCAGTTTCTTTGTCAGACACATAGTGAAGATGTTCATGGAAAAGAGTTTGGATTCAGAAATAAATATCTTTATCAAGTTTTCTACTTGCTTCTATATTAACATCTTTATCAAGTTTTATACTTGCTTCCAAATCAAGTTCAGAAGTAAATATCTTTATTAAGTTTTCTACTTGCTTCTAGTTTTTATTACTTTTATATTATTTTGCTCATGGATAGAAGATAGATCAGAATGTTTAAAGTTAACTATAGTTGGTCTCTTTGTAGTTTGCATCTCTTTGTTGAAATTAGATTAGATCTACTTCCGTTCTGTTTTGCTATTACATTTTAAAGTCATTACGATACATTTACTCCAGTTCCTACTACATGGAATTAGATGCTTTTCTTGAATTAGTTGTTGAAATTATTATTTAGTTTGTAATTTGCTTTGATTAACATAGTTTTCTGTTTATGCAATTTATTATCAAATTAAGTCATTTCATAGATAGGCCTCTAATTTATTTACAGTTGTTTCTAATTCGTAGATCAGAATCTGAAATTGCTTAGGTAGTTTTCATTTCCATAGTTAATAGTTTGCTTTTTAACCATTTTTCATTATTTAATTGTAAAGTAGAGTATTATGATTTGATACTATTCTAGTCTATTTGTTTAACAAGGTTTGATTTAGTTCCTTTATTTTTTTTCTGAAGTTTGACTCGGTTTTTCATTTTGAAAGATCTTTCGATCTTTTCCTTATTAAATATTTTTAAGGTCTGACAAGCCGGAAATCATAGGTACCATTCTACCTTAGCATATACTTTGCCTCAACTCTAAGATTACCAACCTTGGTCGATAATTAAATATTAGGTGTTTTCTTTGAGATAGTTCACACACCCAACATTTTGGCACCATTGCCGAGGAGTTGTAGCTAAATAGGTAGAATTCAGTTTTAGATAGGTAGGACTCTCTTTTGAAATTTAGTTATATTCTTCCCTTCAAAAATTAGAAGTAGGCTGGTGGCGGGTGAGCGGTAAGACGAGAGGTAAGAACCTGTGCATCTGTTATAACAAGCATACCCAAAACCTAGCAATAGTAGTTATGCAGTTAGAGCTTATTTCAGTTATAGTTTGTTTTCATGAATAGGTCTAGAGATTCACAAGGTAGAGTTATTAAAACTAGTTCTCTTACTAAAATCCCCACTAAAATTCCTACTAACCTATATGGGGGGCGTGCCACCCCAACTACTAACTCAACAGAAAGACACCTAAAGGGCATAGTCCTACATGGAAATCAAAGGAAATCCTTTCTGGAAATCAATTAGGGGAAAACATAGGGACATCAGAACAATCTATTCATAAAGAAATTCCACTAGAGGAACATAAAGCTCATATCGAAACTAAACCAAGACAAGAGGAAACTCAAAAGGATAAAAATTCGGGACCTCTTAACCCTCCATTAATAAAAAAAACCAGAGACACTACTTTTTCAATAGTAGGTGGTCCAAACTTAGTAGATTTTGTTGATTCTGCACAAGTAGACCCTCTTTTTGAGAATTTTGTGAACATAGTTATCTCACAGATTGAGACAACAACAGTAGGATCTTCAAAACTGGATTCCCACGTAGCTGTTAATTCTCCTCCTAAAAAGAAGAATACTCTTCCTGAAAAAGAACGTTGGGATGTCCCATATTCACCAAGAAAGGAACCACCAAGATATTCTCTCTTTGGCAATTGAATCTTCATGGGGGATGAAAATAAAGATCGTGTCCGACAAGATGAGGATGATGGAGAAGTTAGAACTCAGGTACCTTTGGGTTCCCTATCTTAGACACTACACAAGATGTTACTATGAAAACATCCCTCCCTTCTCACTACCAACCTTTTATGGAAAGAGTAGTGAGGATCCAGACACATTCTTATTTGAGTTTGACATTTTGTGTAGGAGTTATAATTACCTACAAGATGGCCAAAAATTAAAACTCTTTCCTACTACATTAAAAGATTCTTCTCTTCGATGGTTCATGGGATTAGGAGAATCTAGTATTAGAACTTGGGAAGACATGAAGCATGCATTTCATCAAAAATATCAGGATTACTGTAGACCTAAGGACTCTCGCAATGATATTTTTAAAATTCAGCAACTTGAAGATGAGAGCCTAGAAGACTATCTAGAGATATTTAACTATGTGTTACACAAATCCAAGTATAGTGATCTTCAAGAAGATGCAGTAAGAACACTCTTCCTCAAAGGAATCTCGGAAGAATTCTCAAATATACCTTAATCTCATGGTAGAAGGAGACATTTCTCATAAATCTTTTACAGAGATTTGTGGACTATGTAGGAATTACTCTAGGAGTAGAGGGGAAGGTAAAAAACACTTTCGAGAATCTTATGTTAAGAATTCCAAAGGAAACACATCCATTCCTAGTGGAGTTACAAGGGTAGAGTTGGGAAACCTATTGAAAAATTTCAAAATAGACATTTTAGGAGCCATGGGTTCTCAATTAGATGCACTACAAGCTAAAAAGAGACAAGATGAAGAGCATGCAGCAATGAGTGCAAGAGTACACCTCGTGTCTTCACAATCGAAGAACATCTAGGATCCTATACCATACCGTGTGAGGTTAGTTCTGAGAAATTTCTACATATAAATGCAGGTTCATATGAGAATCAACAAAAGCAATTACTAAAAGTTCTCAAGAGTCAAACTGAAGCATTTGCATGGGAGTATACCGATATGAAATATATACACCCAGACACATGTATCCATCATATTTACATAGACCCAAACATACCTCCTGTTAGGTAGGCCCAGAGAAGAATGAACCCAACACTAAAAGACATAGTAAAAGATGAACAACAAAAACTCCTTAATACTGGATTCATTTACCCAATTTCCAATAGTAAATGGGTTTCTCCTCTGGTGGTAGTTCTAAAGAAATTCATAGGGAAATGGCGTATCTGTGTTGACTTTCGACAACTAAACAAGGCCACTCTTAAGGACTACTTCCCTTTGCCTTTCATTGATCAGGTGTTAGACACCTTATCAGGAAAACAATATTTCTCATTCCTTGATGGGTATAGTGGTTACAATCAAATATTGATAGCACCTGAGGATCAAGACAAGACAACCTTCACCTGTTCTTGAGGAACATATGCCTATCGAGTGTTACCATTTGGCCTATGTAATACACCTGCTACTTTCCAACGTGCAGTTCTAGGAATCTTTGTTGATCTCATACATGATTGTGTAGAAGTTTATATTGATGATTTTACAGTTTATGGTAATACATTCCAAGAAGCCCTTGATAACCTCGAAATAGTGCTTATCCGGTGCCAAGAAATGAACTTAGCTCTTAGTCATGAAAAATGTAAGATGTTACTGACCGACGGCATAGTTTTGGGACATCATGTCTCTCTTCAAGGTATCAAGGTAGATCCTACCAAGATAGAGATAATTGTTAATCTTCCTCCTCTGAAAAATTCAAAGGAAGTAAGAAGTCTTCTTGGCCATGCTGGCTATTATAGACGTTTCATTGAAAATTTCACTAAAATAGCCGCACCTATGTTCAAACTACTCATGAAAGACATAGAATTTCAATGGACTGAATCATGTCAACAAGCCTTTGAAACTCTAAAATCAAAGCTATCAATAGCACCAATACTTAGGGGCCCCAATTGGTCCCTTCCTTTCCATATATCAACTGATGCTTCTGACATAGCCATAGGGGCAGTTTTAGGTAAAAAAGAGGGACAAACATGACATGCCATCTACTTTGCTAGTAAAAATTTGACTCTTGCAGAATCAAAATACACTATTACTGAGAAGGAGTTTCTAGCAGTAGTCTATGCCATCAACAAGTTTTGTCATTATATCACAGGATATGAAATTTTTATACACATTGACCACTCCACCATCAGGTTCTTGATGAATAAACCTATTACCAATGGCAGAGTGACTCAGTGGCTTCTTTTGTTACAAGAATTTAACATCACCATTGTTGATCGTCTTGGTTGAGAGAATGTAGTAGCTAACTTTCTCTCTCGAATTCAAATTGACAATAATGCCATCCCTATCGATGATAGCTTCCTAGGCGAACATTTGTTCGCTGTATCTGTTCGAACCCCATGGTTTGCAGACAACCAATTATTTAACAATTGGAAATCTACCAAACCATCTCTCCCCACCTGAGAAACATAGGATCATAGTTCTAAGTTCCAATTATTCTTGGGTGGATAATGATCTCTTTTGTACTGGTCCTGATCTTATTATTAGACGGTGTGTACGAGAGGCTGAGATGGCAGAGATCCTACATGCATGTCATGGTGGACCTTGCGGTGGGCATTTTTTTTTATAAGAGAACAACATACAAAGTGTTGCACTCTAGGTATTATTGACCAAGCATTTTCAAAGATGCTACCAAATACGTCAAGGGATGTGGCATTTTCCAAAGAATGGGTAGACCTACACCATCTGATGAGATGCCTTTGCAACTCGAAGTTATGATTGAACCATTTGAAAAATGGGCTCTAGACTTCGTTGGACAAATTTTACCTATGTCTCGCAAGAAGAAGTACATCCTAGTCTATATAGATTATGTCACCAAGTGGGTAGAAGCTAAAGCTTTATTCTGAGCCACAGAGAAATATGTGGTGGAATTCATTTATGAAGAAATATTTACCCGATTTGGTGTACCTAGGGAAATTGTAACCGATCAAGGATCTCAGTTCACCTCCAAATTAATGAAAGAGCTTACTGAAAAATATGGTTTTAGACATTGTAAATCTTCACGATATCACTCGCAAGCTAATGGTCAGGTAGAATCGACCAACAAAGTATTAGAAGCCATCCTGACTAAGACTATCCAGTTACACCACAAAGACTGGGAAGATAGGCTTCCTGAAGCTCTGTGGGCTTATAGAATAACTTGGAGGAACACCACTGGCCACACACCTTATGAACTTGTTTATGGTAAACAAGTTCTTCTACCCACTGAATTTCAAGTCAAAACATTTCGTATGGTTGCACAATTAGGGATGAATCTAGAAGAAGCACAGAGACAACGAATCCTGCAAATAAATGAATTAGACGAGATTAGGAAAGATGCTATTCAACACATAATCTTAATACAAAACCATCACAAAAAGTGGCATAATAGATACATTAAACAAAAACAATTCAAAACTAGGGACTGGGCACTACTTTTTGATTCAAGATACAAAAACTTTAAAGGTAAGCTAACTACTCGTTGGATGGGTCCATATGAAATTGTTATAGCCTTTGATAATGGATCCATTAAAATTAAGACAATTGATGATTCACAATTTTTTTTTGTTGTAAATGGACATATACTTAGACTTTATCATCAACCAATATCTAAACAAGATTTTGTGCAGAATGCCTTACAACAGGAGGAAATGTAGCTAGTAGAAGAGGAAGTTATTCCTCCTCCTCCTAGTCCTTGAATTATTTTGGGTTATCTTCTTTTGTATATATGTAAATATGTTTCTGTTCTATATTTTTAATCAACTCATGCGATATTATGTGAAAAGGGAAGTGCTCTAAAAAGAAATACTTATAGTTTTCTTCTTTTTTTGGTTATTGTTGAAAATTGAAAATTTATAGTGAAAGGTTAAAGCATTCTTTATATCACTTTTAACCACTTTCTTTTATGATTCTGTATATCATATTTGATTCATACATGTATGTTATAGGTCAAATCTACACTTCTCTGTCTGTGATCACCTTGAGTTGTAGATCACACAAAAGGACAACTGGGATTGAAGAGCATGATGACCTCAGATGACACCTTGGCCTGATTCACCTCCTTGCAAGCTGGAAAAACCCTAAAAAACAGCATATTTTAGAATGGGTGCTACTCCTCTCAAGCAAACTAGCGTATGTACTCTACTCCAGTGTACAATAGTAGTGTACACCTCCTCATGGGTGCTACTCCTCTTTAACAGACTAGCGCATAGCATCTGAAAAGAGATGAAAGCTGGTTGTAAAACACTATAGCTGTGCCCTGGGCGCTACTCCACTATGAAATAGTAGTGTACACCTTAAAATATGATAAAAAAAAGATTAATTTAATGAATGGGGATTAATTGCAGTTGGTTTCCCAACTTCCCCAACTTCCCCTACAACTACCTCTCACCCTAAACTGCCTGCCTTGTCCTATAAATACAAGGAGGATTGAAGAGAGGGGTTAGACATGAAATCCATAGAGAGACTCTTCTATATGAGAAGCTTGCATTGAAGGAGGTTATGATGGAGGAATTCTAAAGTCAGAGAGAAGAAGGATCCTAGGATCAGGTTGCATGAGCATGCTGCAAAGTCAAGTATACTTTGTATCATTCATCTACTTTTGACAATAAAAGGTTGAAACATCTTTCTCATCCCAAATCAAGTGCTTATCAGATTATGTATTTGTTTGGATCAATGTTGGTTAATGCATGATGATTGAATTACTTATCAATTCCATCATTATTATATTGGCCAAGATACGCTGAGAAGGTCTTTGTGTTGCAGGTTTATCGAACGGGAGATTGACTTGAGGATCGAGCGCAAGCTTAGACAAGAGCTAGGATCAAACTTCATTCATAAGGTATGTTCTCAAGATCTCCAATATATTTCCATTTATAAATGCTTCTGTGATACAATCAGTATTTTTACCTGTTGTCCCCTTAAGTTGATAGTGTCCATTTCCTGACTATAGGGTAGTATTTCCTGCCAACAATGTACATTTCTGAATTTTCATTAGGACAGTTGCTTAAAAGACCTACTTCAATTATTATGATCTCCACAAAACTCTATCTTACACCTATGGACTACTAGTTCATCCTGGAATCATTATCAAAACTTGTCTCTTAAAGCAACTTTAAAAAGTAGCCCAAAAGTAGGTGATATTTTCTATCTTGTGGGGAACATTATTGACCTTTTATGAAGAAGATAGATTGTGAAGTCAAAGAATAGCTTTAGGTTATTATCTTTTAAAATGATCTATAATTTGGGCCATTATAAATAAAGTTACTAATAAGGTTTGTGGTAAAAATTTGGATTATGTGTTTAACAGGCTTAGCACACTCTAGTGCCAACCGGCTCCCTTACTAAAAATATCATTATACGAGGCAAACTCGCCAGGGTATTGAACAGGCTCGCTAGCAACGGGTCCATGATAAGTAAAATCTTAAACAAGGAAGCTTGGTAAATGCAAGTAAACCCGTTGGGGTATTGAATATGCTCGATGGTAGCGGGGCTATGCTTGCATGGTACCAATATAAACCTACTGGGGTACTGAATAGGCCTGCTGGCAATGGGGCAATATTAGGTAAAAGAGGTTTGGTTAATGCATTGCTATCCACATGGCCCATAAAAACATGAGTATATAAACATATGTTTAGGCCAATTATTTATACTGTCATTAGAAAATGGTTGTATGTTGGACTTGGACCCCGTCATCTAATTCAAACAATACTTAGGATATTACTATCCTAGAAATAGGACCCATAATTATAGTAGAACTCACAAAATTTACGGTGAACCTTATCTATATTCTTTGGATGACAAGAAATCTCTACAATGAGTCATGGATGACTAGTTTTCCTATGGCATTTTTCGCATCTCTTATATACTATTATTCTTCATATGGTCTTTTTAAGCACTATTGTATTCTTTTTTATGAATGTACGTATCCGAATCATCTACATTTATTAGTTAATATTTCATTTTCTTATGAAAATTATCACAGTATTTTAGAAGCTATCTGTATGACTTTCAATTGAAAATTTTTAATATTAATCATTTTCTCTTTGATCGCTTGAGGACACGCCATATTTTTCGTTTGGGGGAAGATGTTGGGCCTGGCCCAACAGGGCCAATTTTGGTGACAATTTTGATGATGAATGGACTTGAGCTGTGCGCAGTTCAGAATATTGAATTTTGCCTAAGTATCAGGAGTGCTGCAAAGATGTGTGCAGTACAAGTTTTGAAGTATGCCGCGAAGATCAGCGCGGCGCAGTTTCAGTGATGTGAAGATAGTAGGCCACGTGGAGCCAGTAGAGTGGTGTACTGGATGGAGGATGGCCAGTTATAGCGAATAGACTGGCGGTGGTCTATTTTTGGTAAGACTGCTGAAAAGATGTCGAGTTGCGGGCATAAGCAGATCAGGAAGGCGGCCGACTGTATGAGTCCGTTAAGCAGAGGACTAATCAAGAAAGTGACAGTTCGGCATACAGCAAGGTACGTGACCGTTGAAAGGAAAATGATGGAAGGAAAGTGACTGGGAGCTGAGCCATTTGTACGTGGTTATTAAGGGATGGATGGCTAGGGAAGCGACTGGGAGTTGAGTTGGTCACACGCGTCAGTCAGTGGAAAGGCGGATCGAAGTGGATGACCTGTTGGAGTGCACGCAACAGGGAGGATGAAAGCGATGGATCTAAGGAATGGAGGACCGCCATCACAGCAGGATTGCTATCAGAAGCTGGCACGATGGTTCAGAGGGACCATAGTGGTTTGGAAACCCTAAGGGTTTCGATCCTCAATGTTGTAAAGACACGACCCTCGGGCATGATCTATTTAAGAAGACCATTTTTGTATATGAAGGGTTGTTGTTGTTTTTGTTGTTGCTCACTGTTGGTTACTGTGGGAGATTGTAGTGTAATATCTTTTGAATCTAGACTAGATTGAAAAGGCTCTGCAACTGAGTGCGCAGAGACCTATCTGAGCAAGAAGAGAGCCACAGCTAAGTGCGCGGCTAAGAACTGTGAACCCTTCCTTAAAAGAAATATCAAATAGAGTTCTTGTGGACGTAGCTTCCCACCGGGGGGAGTGAACCACGTTAAATAGTGTGTTGTGAGACTATATGTTTATGTGGTTGCATTTATATTTATCTGTTCTGTAGTTGGATGTGGAATGTTTACTTATAGTCTATTATGAGAAGGCTTTTATATGCATTTGCCATCAAGAGAGTATGGAATGATATGTTAAGTCAGCATGAATAGATGTATGGTTAATATTAGCAATGCTTCTAAGGACAGTGAATCTATCATATGCTTAAGCATAGAGGGATTGTTTACCTATTGAATGGATGCAGTCGATGAATGTATAACTGTTATTTCGCACCTGAGGGTTATGCTTAAAATTCTAACACTTAAGTGTATGTTCTGAGTATTAAGTGGTCCGTTAGTTAAGTGTAGAATTGGGTGGATAATTGTCACATAACCCTTTGTCTTAAGAATTCTGTGAATGGTCCAAGCATAGGAAGTTAAATGGCAATGCTCGCAGAATAATCTTAAGCCCCGCAGTAAGGAAGAAGGTAGTGGTGCGGACTGCAGTGTTGACCATCACCGCGTAGTCTGACTTTCGAAGCACTCGACTGGTGTGCTGCCATGAACATCGTCACAGTCATAAACTCATCACTCACTGTGGACATCTGAGTTCATAGTGCCCCATTAGAAACACCTCGGGTGAGACCTCATCCTGCTCGCAGGCTGTTGCTAAAAGGGCCGGTGTGAAGGGGTTTTGTTGGTTTAAGGTAACCGCGCAGAACCTCGGTCTTCATAAAACCTCTGGTCAGCATTTGGTAAGCCAACAAATGGTTCTGTTGCCATTCTAGAATCCATGATGAGTTCCAGTCATGATGAGTGACGAAGAGTCTGAGGTCCTGGAAAGTGCATTGAACTATCATCCTGAGAAGACAGAAATCCAGGCTTGGTGGGATAAGAGCATAAGAGACTTTAAAAGACAAGAGAACAGACATCCATGTCTAACTGACACATAGTGGTCGGATAGCTATCTATTGGATGACATTCATGAAATTTTCTGGGATACATTTTCAGATGAGCTGCACACGTGGATCTCGCGGCTCGCAGAAAAGAAAACTTGCTTTCAAAGAGGGGTTCCTATAGAGTGGAACGCTAAGCTCATAGCACAACTCAAAGCAATAGGCAGTCCACTAATGCGCGCAGTCGAATTTTGGGTCGATCATATGCTAGAAGGCTTTGTCACAGAGTTTGCTGTGGATACGCTCAAATCCTACAACCAAGTAGAGGCACACTTTTTCAGAGGTTTCCAAGGTAAGTTTCTGAACAATCTCAGTCTATACATTAAGATGTTGTTAGTTGAGAAAGGTGTTTTAAGAATGCAGTAATCTTTTTAAGTTGTCATGGTAAATAGCATTTATAGCGATTTCGACGAAGATACTCACAACTTAAGGAGTGGGAAGAGATACAAAGTTCAATAAGAACCCTGGAGTCTCTGGAATCCATGTAGATACTGAGATTCCTTATGATACTGAAAACAAAGCCACACCCCCATTTACTCCTCAGAATCCTCCACTTGCAGAGCCAACCCCGCCGAATACGTAGCCTAGTACATCTACCCCTATATGCTCATTTGTTTTTACTACGCAGAGTCCTGTACGACAGCCTAGCACCCCTCAGGGCACACCTCAAGGTGCCCCTTTGAGTGCTATACCTCCCCCTAGAGCCATGGCCCATACGGACATGAAGTTGCCTATATTCAAAGGGATGGGTCTAGAAGACCCTGACCAACACTAGTTCCTTTGCGAAGCTTTATGGAGTGTCAGACAGATTCGAGATGATGATGACAAGAAAGCCCAACTTGTTACTACATTCAGAGATAGAGCACTGCTCTGGTTCATGAAGTATTCTACCACGTAGCCCAGGACCCTGACAGAGATCAAAGCTGCTCTAATAGCAGAGTTTAAGAAACCAAATTCTGAGTCTCAGTGTATAACTGAGCTGAAGGACATCAAGCAAAGACCAACAGAACCAGTTTGGGAATTCGACCAGAAGTTCAAGACACTTATGGACCAAGTGAGCTTTCTCATAGCACCCGAACAACATAAATAATGGTCCATTGTTGCATTATTGCCGCACATCAGGTTACCATTAATGCAGTAGAAGGTTACATCCCAAGCAGAGGCCTTGGAAATTGTGATGAAGTTGGAGGCTTCCCCGATTGGTGAGTCTAGTTTTGGGATGATGCAGATTCAGAACCAACTGACCACCCTGACACTGGAGCTACAGAGCATGAAGAATGGAAAAGAGCAGCGATATGAACCTCATCACGAGATCTGGTGCACAAGTTGCAAAGGAGAAGGTCATGACCAGGAGCATTGTCCCCTATACCATGACTATCTCGGCAGTGGTGCGCCTAACCCCATCAATCAGAACCAGGCACCCTGGTGTGAGATCTGCAGAACTACTGGTCATAGACCTGAAGATTGTTACCTGAGACAGAAATATGTGAAGACACCTAAGAATCTATATTGCAACTTCTGCAAATTAGTTGGACATGATGAGTCCAACTGCTGCGCCTATGAATTAATGAATGAAAGAAAGCACGACATGGATTCAATGAGAGGCATTGGCTTGTACAGAGTGCAAGAAGATAACCATCCAAGCAAGAAAACACGCACTATGATCAATTTTCCTACAGAGGCCATGGTGGTGGATACCACGGTAGAGGAAGAAAACTGGCCCGACACAGGGAAGAGGCCGCGACGGGGTCATCTACTATAACGGTGGCCAGCCAGGTCATGTATCCAGAGACTATGTAAACCCATGCACCACCTGTAATTATTATAAATCATTTCACCATGTTATAGAAGATTGCCCGGTGCTAGAGGTAGAGATACAGAAAAGAAGAAGAATAGATGCGCCAGCCCCGAACATCCAATGGATCGCAATAGAGAACAGACCTGCGGATCCTAGCATTAAAGTAGTCACATGCAGTGGCATCGAGACAGGCCGTGATAGGGGAGCAGAGGCTTCCACTTCAGGAGAAGCTCTTGTGAAGCAGGGCCCTCTTGAAACAGTATGGGTAAGAAAATCCCCAAGAAAAACTCCTGCTCTGGATTTGAAGAAGAACAAAGAGGCTTTTGTTGACGGACAGGATACCTTCAGAGAACCAGCACCTAAATCACCAAGGATCCCACTGCATAGCGAAGCACCATATGTTGAAGACACACCTGTTGCGTATGACAATACCAGACACACAGCAGATGTTAGCACCTCTGGTTCGCAGTTCCTAAGGAGGTGCATGAAGTTGTTGAAAAATCAAAACGCGATAGCAGAGCTGGAGAAGCTCATAAATTTGTATGAACCATAGATAGAAGAAGAAACTTTTGATGGCGCACTACATCATATAAAGAAACAGAAGAGGATGGGCCATGAAATGAGGCTCATTGTGCAGATAGGAGACTTCGAGATGGACGAAGCTATCCTTGATCTGGGATCAGAAGTAAATGTCTTGACCAAGCAGACATGTCAGCAGATGGGTCGACCAAATCTTTTGTGGTCACCTATCCAATTGAGAATGGCCAACGAAGTGAAATTTATACCATTTGGTCACTTAGCCAGCATTGTGGTTGATATTGACGGAGTACAAAGCCATGCGGAATTTAAAGTCATCGAGATTGTTGACGATAGCTATCCCTTTCTTGCGCTGTTAGGAATTGACTGGGCTATTGACAATTTAGCCATTATAAATTTGAAAACAAAGAAGATGATATTCGAAGGTAAGCATCTGCGAGTTATCGCACCATTGGATCCTGCAGATGGGGATAGATATAGCGATCCAATTCAGGAGGAATCTAAGGCCCAGGATTTGGACTGACTATACCAGATGACTGCGAACCAGGCGGATTACATTAATCCTACCACAGACGGTGTACTCAGCTAGAGATGCGATAGCTCCTGTGTTTCTAACTTGGATGCTGGACTAGAAAACTGACAGAATTGCATGCACGAAGTGTCAGCCAGAAGGTGCGCGCAGGTCACAAGATCACTGCGCTGGATTGGAAAGGAGGTAAGCCCGATCCCTACATTTGATGGTTCTGCTAACGTTTATACTTTTATTCAAGACTATACTGTAGCAGTTCAAGAAGAGCACAGGTTGCCAGCATTGGATATGGCACTCCGTGGCATACCTGCTAGATGGTGGGCTTTACACAAACAAGTATTGATCACTTGGGATCAATGCAGAACAAAGATGCAGATTCGGTTTGCAGAAAGGGTTTCCATACCCTTTGACAAGTTCAACGGGTAGATAGATCCTAGCTAGCATTTGGAAGTCTGTTCGCAGGCATGGGAAGAAAGGCCACCTGAAGAGTGGGTGCATTTTTTCGTGCATACTTTAGAAGAAGATTTTCTGAAGAAATGGTATCTAGACCTGGAGTTACGCGGGGAGACAACAGATTGGGATACATTAACTGCGAACTTCCAGAGAGATTTAAGCTTCGAGGATGAGAACCCTTTGATACATGAGGCACTGCAGATAATCAAGGAACGTATATTTAGAGGAGATTGTCCTCGCGAAGATATGTCATGGGAAAAAAAATTCAGCATAGATGATAGTCCTGTGAACATACACTCATAATGGAAAAAACATGAAGAACATCCAATAGACTGTTATAATTTGGCTGAGGATGATGAGCATGGAATAGAAGAAGATGAAGATGATCCATGCAACATCAATATACCAGAGTCAGAAGGTGCGTGTGATATAGAAGGACCGCCATTGGAAATCCCGGACATGAGCCGACCGGTCAAGACATAGAAGGTAAACATTGGCACGAGTGAAGAGCCAAAGTTCACATCTATCGGAGACTACTGGGATGATCAGACTATCGCGGAGAATGTAGACACCTTGCACGAATATCAGGAGCTATTTCCGACCAAGTTTACAAAGATGAAAGGGATATTGGGTGACTTAGGAGTCATGAAAATCCCTTTGAATCCAGGCGCTAAGCCTGTGAAGAAACGGCCATATAGATTGAATCCACGGTACAAAGAGAGAGTCCGCGTAGAGTTAGACAAAATGTTAGAGGCAAGGATCATCGAACCTGTCGAGGAATTTGAATGGATTAGACCTATGGTCATACAGGACAAGAAAGCAAAGGATGAGATCAGGATATGTGTCGACCTCAGAAAACTTAATGATGCATCAATGCATGACCCATTCCCTACCCCTTTTACAGATGAAGTGCTTGACAATGTTGGAGGGAATGAGGCCTACTCTTTTACCGATGGTTTCTTTGGTTATCATTAGATCAGAATTGATCCTGTGGATAGGCATAAGATGACATTTGCTACAGAATGGGGGTCATTCCAGTATACAGTCATGTCATTTGGTTTGAAGAACGCACCTACCATCTTCTCCAGAGTCGTCGTCGCAGCATTCAAAGATTTCATGCATAAGTTCCTTGAAGCATATTTCGATGACCGGACTGTCTTTGGTTTGCTAAAGAACCCTTGTGCAAATCTCAGAATGATGCTTGAAAAGTGTAGACATCATCAGATCTCACTGAATCTGAAGAAGTGCATCTTCTGTGTTCCATATGGAATCTTACTGGGACATATTGTCTGTAAGCAGGGCTTGATGGTGGACCCTGCGAAGATTGCCATTATTGTGAATTTATTTACACCAACTTTAGTTAAGATGCTGCGCTCTACCTTGGGTCATATAGGTTATTACAGGAAGTTCATTAAGGGTTATGCGCAGATAACCGCAGCAATGGAGAAGTTGTTGAAGAAGGATGTGCTGTTCGTTTGGAACAAAGAGTGCGAATAGGGTTTTGACACCCTTAAAGAAAAGATGGTTGTCGCACCAATCCTAGTGTTTCCAGACTGGACAAAGCCCTTTCATGTTCATGTGGATGCATCATGCATTGCCCTGGGCATTATGTTAGCTCAACCAGGAGAAGGGGGTATTGACCATCCCATTGCATTTTCTACTAGAAAGTTATCGACAGCAGAGAAGAACTATACCACTACTGAGCGGGAAGGACTTGCGATGGTATATTCCCTTCAGAAGTTCAGACATTATCTACTTGGTGCGCACTTCCTCATGTTCACTGATCATTCTACATTGAAATATCTGGTCAATAAGCCAATGTTAGGGGGGTGCATATGGAGATGGTTGTTGCTGTTCCAGGAGTACAACTTCAAGATCGTTGTTAAACCTGGTAGATTGAATTTGGGACCTGACCACCTGTCTAGAATAGAGTCCGGAGAGGATCCAACGAACATTGAAGACAGTCTGCCCAATGCGCAGCTATTTGCTATACAGGTTGTAGATGATTACTACAAGGATATCATTGATTTTCTCACAACAGGGTAGGCACCGCAAGGATTTTCTGTTCAGAAGAAGAAGCAACTTGTAGTACGCGCTGCAGATTTCACTATCATTGCAGGTCAGTTATACAAACTCGGACCAGATGAAGTCCTGCGCAGATGTGTACTCGACCACGAAAAGCCATACATACTAGTGGATGTGCATTCAGGGATCGCAGGAGGTCATTATGCAGGAAAGGATACTGCGCAGAAGATATTGCGCATAGGGCTGTGGTGGCCTACTATCCACAAAGATTTTAAGGAATACTGCAGGAATTGCGATGTCTGTCAGAGGACAGGGAAGCTGTTGCGGAGACATGAAATGCCATTAAATCCGTAGTTGACCTTACAGGCCTTTGAGAAATGGGCAATTGATTTTGTGGGACCTATACACCCACTAGGAAAGAGAACTGGTGCAAGGTATATCATTACTGCAATGGATTACCTCACCAGATGGGCAGAAGCTAAACCAGTAAAGGACTGCAGTGCAGGTACTACCGCGCGGTTCATTTTTGAGAAAATTTTGTCATGATTCGGCTATCCAAAAATTTTGATGAGTGATTAGGGCACTCACTTTCTCAATAAGACCATAGAGGCCCTGACATAGGAGTTCCACATTCCGAAGCACCGCAGTACGCCATATCATCCGTAGGCAAATGGAACTATTGAAGCTTTCAACAAGATACTGGAAAATGCGCTGACGAAGGTGTGAAACGTAAACAGGAATGATTGGGACCTATGCATCTCGTCTGTGCTTTGGGCATACAAGACAACTTGCAAGAAATTGATGGGACAGACACGTTTCTGGTTGGCTTATGGAAAGGAGGCCATAATGCCAATGGAGTACATTGTCCCCAGTCTGAGGATTGCTGCGTTCACCAGAATGGCAGACCGCGAAGCATTAGATGAAAGACTGCTGCATTTAGTCGGCTTGGAAGAGGATCTATTCATTGCAGGCTTTCAACAACAAGTCCAGAAGGATCGTGAAAAGGCATGGCATGATCGCCATATCAGGAACAAATGCTTTCAGGTAGGTGACTTAGTCCTCCTGTATGATAGCAATTTCATGAAATTTCTTGGCAAGTTTAAAATACATTGGCTTGTTCCATATACTGTTATGCATGTCACTGACAGTGGGGTAGTTCAGTTAGCCACTTTAGCTGGTGATACCCTACCCATTATGATAAATGGAAGCAGACTTAAGTTTTACCACGATAGTCCTGCTTCACAGCATCCTGAAAGATAAACATGGGGAGAAATTTCTAAGTGCTAAGTACAGTTGAAATTGGGCACTAGAAATGTATAGAGTCTGTACATGTATCATAAAGGGAGAATGTATGAGCTGCACAGGAGCCAAAAGTAGAATAGTGGAAAAACAGCCGTGCAGTTCAAAGATCACTACCATGAAGAAACTGCGCAGGAGTTGAAATGTTCCGCTGTGTAGTTCGGCACATCATTCAGAGAAAAATAGCCATTGCATGCCTTTTGAGAATATAGCTGTTAAAATGACTGTTGCAGCAATCACACGAGCATTTAAAGGGAAGTTAGCCGTTCTGGACAGAATGAAGGATGAAAATACTGAAATATCCTAAGGATTTGGCCGCTAGAGGTCGCATTTAATGCCTACCTAGTCGTTGAAGGGTGCGGAAGGGGGTCTGTTGCGCCTATAAATAACACCAATTAAAGACTCACGGGTGTTACCAAGCACTTAGAATTTTTTCTGTAATTAACCTCTCTGAGCTAGTAGCCATCTGTATTCTCTCTGCCATAGCCGCTATCTCATTAAGTGAATGTTTGAACCCTTCTACACAGAGCAAGAGCTTGCTATTGAAGAAACATTGAGAATCTTTTAGCACAAAGGGATTCAGCAGTTAATGAAAACTCCAACTAAGAAGATTGTCGTAGAAAAAGGTCAAGGATCCCGTAAATCACCAAGGATTAATCCGACAATGTAGGATAAGGGAAAGGACACACTGATTGGACCTCAGGCAAAGCAGTCCAAGCCAAGTTCGGCGAGCACAAGGCAACCCATATTCACTAAGGAAATTTCACTCAAGATGACACCGGATTATATCTCACCGAGGGCACTGGATGCCACTGTGTATAAATTCATAAAGAATGCCAAGTATGATATCCCTCTATCACCAATGTCTAAGCACATAAAAATTATGACAAACCTGTTAGGAAAGATCCCAGACTGCAAATGGGAGGATTATGACCTCTTGGCAGTAAAGAAGGATGAGCCACATGATCCCAAGTACCCAGATTTTCAACTAGATCAATATATGTGCTGGAAAAAGGATGCAAAAGGAGAGCTGAATCTAGTGGCTGAAAGCTGGTTAACACCGGTGGTGTAGTCAGGACTATTAAACCTGCTGTGACTACTCGATTTTTAAAGGTCGACCGAACTAAAAATCATGGTTCGCACCTTGACGGCGTGAATCCACCAAGGTTATCTATGGATGGAAAGGCCCATAGACATCAGTATCGAACTAATCCATGTTATTACAGGATTGAGTAAGCGCGGCGAGGATCCGAAGCAGTTCTTCCAAGGGAAGGCCAAAGAAAAAGACGTCGTTGCAAAGATGAAGAAGAGCCACGCGCTGGTGAAGGGAAAATGTGGTTTCCCCACCGAAGAGATTGACGATCTAGCAACAAAGTTCATTACACAGATGCTCACAGCAAAGGTATTGAGAACAACAAGACCCACCGAGGTGCCTGCGGGCACAGTGATGCTTCATGCCGCAGCAGCATAGGGCACAGAGTTTAACTGGTGCCAATATTTACTGAATGAGTTCATGGAGGAACTCAACGATATTCAATGGAATGGGGGAAACTTCCATTTTACATGGCTGATTATCCTCATTGAATTCATCGAATGGAAGGAGCCGAAGGACTTTGTCGGCGTCAGTGTTGATAGATCTGAACCCAGAGGAATTAGGTTCATGAACCTATGGGGAAATATAAATCTACAACGCCAACATGCTACCCAAGAAGTCTCCTATCAATATTACATGCAGTTGCACGATGTGATCACACGCACACCAAGAATAACGAAGTAGGTAACAAGAAAGTACATAGGCATTGTCAATTTTACTGCTGACATGTGTTGTGTGTTTATCTCTCCAAAGGCAAAGATGAAGAAGCCGCAGTGGTTCCCTAGGTGCTACCACATGACAAAAGCAGATATAGATTTCATTATGAAAGATTGCTCCGCGGACTACTGTGTCGAAGTTCTGGATGTCCCGAAAGAATCAGAAGATGATGAGCTGATTCCTCCAGCATGTCCCATTATTGAAGAGAAAGAGCCAGAGAAGGGCAAGAGAAAAGAGCCACAAATCCCATCCCAGCCGAAGGCAAGAAAGAAGTAGAAGGCAATCAAAGTTCAACCTGACCCAACCCTCAAAAATGACGACTTCGATATGATAGCTGATAAAGTTAATGAGACCCTCAAAGAATTTATGTTAGATAAGGAGAAAAAAGATATGGCCATCAAAGATGACCATGCAAGGAACTGGGTCGCAATGAAAGGGCTCATGAAGAAAATGGAGGATGTCCACAAGAGCCTGCCCTTTCCATGTGACATGGGAGCCGCAAAAGCTTCATAGTAGGCGCCATCTCCCCTCACTGTCACGCTGCTGCCCAAAATGATACTTTTTCATCTTGACCCAATCACAGTCACATTCCCTACGTTAGAGGACATCGACCCGATTGAGCTCGACTTAGCAAAGTTGGTGAGGAGATGCGTGACAGAGCTGCGCAGTCCATGAGAGCAGAAGCTCAGTTTCAAGCTGTGAACAGGCGGCTTGAGGAGTCAAGCACGCGCACCTTGCTGATGATGGGAGATGAACAGCAGCGCCGACAGAAGCTAGAGGCTATAATCAATTCTGTTGTGATAGAGATCGAAGCATTTTAGATCCAAGATAATCCATAGGATACCGTTCATAGAATAGCGGATTGGGTGCTGACCCTAAAGTCAAAAATGGAGGACAAGGTAGTCCTATATGAGGCAGATATCAATCTGCTCAGGGAAAAAATGAAACCGCTGGATCAGTTAACTGAGAAGCAGCAGAGAGAAGTTGAAGTAAGGACTGCAGCAGAAAGCATCGTAACAGTGGCTGCGAAGTGCCAGCAATTACTTGATTAGTCCTTGAAGGCGTTCACAGACCTTGAGGAAAATCCACAGCTGCAATAGACAAAGACCACGATGAAGGAAAAATAGACCGCATTGGAAGCCATGCAAGTAGAGATGAAGACTCTACCACCACGAGACAGACGACAGAAGTTTAGAGAAATATCTACCCTGAAGAAGGAAGTACAGATCTTAAGAGAAAAGGAGACTGCGTTGGACAATCATTCGCAACCACTCCTTGAAGACACCTCTGAGGTCTCGCAGGGCATATAAAATAAATTGAAAGAGCTGCGAGCCAACCAAGAAGCGGTGGAAGCACAAATTGGCATGGAGACAACACCTAACGAGCTTGAGACTATCAAACAATTGGAGAAGGAGGTCAAAGAAACAATGAAGGAGCTGATAAACGCTTATAATGAGTTTGCAGCCAAGCTGAACACTCAGATTGGTGAGTAGACTCTAGTGTTAGATGTTGAAAGTGGCTCGGGGACGAGCCACAGGTAAGTGTTAGGGGCATGTTGGGCCTGGCCCAACAGGGCCAATTTTGGTGACAATTTTGATGAGGAATGGACCTGAGCTGTGCACAGTTCAGAATATTGAATTTTGCCTAAGTATGAGGAGTGCTGCGAAGATGTGCACAGTACAAGTTTTGAAGTATGCCGCAAAGATCAGCGCGGTGCAGTTTCAGTGAAGCGAAGATAGTAGGCCACGTGGAGCAAGTAGAGTGGTGTACTGGATGGAGGATGGCCGGTTATAGCGAATAGACTGGCGGTGGTCTATTTTTGGTAAGACTGCTGAAAAGATGCCGAGTTGCGGGCATAAGCAGATCAGGAAGGCGGCCAACTGTACGAGTCCGTTAAGCAGAGGACAGATCAGGAAAGTGACAGTTCATCATACAATAGGGTATGCAACCGTTGAAAGGAAAACGACAGAAGGAAAGCAACTGGGAGCTGACCCAGTTGTACGTGGCCATTAAGGGATGGATGGCCTGCGGAGAAAGCGACTGGGAGCTAAGCCAGTCACACGAGTCAGTCAGTGGAAGGGAGGCTCAAAGTGGATGACCTGTTGGAGTGCATGCAATAGGGAGGCTGAAAGCGATGGATCTAAGGCATGGAGGACCGCCATGACAGCAGGATCGCTATCAGAAGCTGGAACGACGGTTCAGAGGGACCATAGTGGTTTGGAAACCCTAAGGGTTTTGGTCCTCAATGTTGTAGAGGCACGACCTTTGGGCGTGATCTATTTAAGAAGACCATTTTTGTATAGGAAGGGTTGTTGTTGTTTTTGTGGTTCCTCACTGTTGGTTACTGTGGGAGATTGTGGTGTAATATCTTTTGAATCTAGACTAGATTGAAAAGGCTCTGTAGCTGAGTGCGCAGAGACCTATCTGAGCAAGAAGAGAGCCGCAGCTGAGTGCGCGGCTAAGAACTGTGAACCCTTCCTTAAAAGAAATATCAAACACAGTTCTTGTGGACGTAGCTTCCCACCCAGGGGAGTGAACCATGTTAAATAGTGTGTTGTGATACTGTATGTTTATGTGGTTGCATTTATATTTATCTGTTTTGTAGTTGGATGTGGAATGTTTACTTACAATCTATTATGAGAAGGCTTTTATATGCATTTGCCATGAAGAGAGTATGGAATTATATGTTAAGTCTGCATGAATAGATGTATGGTTAATATTAGTAATGCTTCTAAGGACAGTGAATCTATCATCTGCTTGAGCATAGAGGAATTGTTTACCTATTGAATGGATGCAGTCGATGAATGTATAATTGTTATTTCGCACCTAAGGGTTATGCTTAAAATTCTAACACTTAAGTGTATGTTATGAGTATTAAGTGGTCAACTAGTTAAGTGTATAACTGGGTGGATAATTGTCACAGAACCCTTTGTCTTAAGCACTTTGTGAATGGTCCAAGCATAGGAAGTCAAGCGGCAGTGCTCGGAGAATAATATTAAGCCCCGCAGTAAGGAAGAAGGTAATGGTGCGGACCGCGGTGTTGACCATCGCCGCGTAGTCCGACCTTCGCAGCACTCGACTAGTGTGATGTCACGAACATTGTCACAATTATCAACTCATCACTCACTGTGGACATCTGAGTCCGCAATGCCCCATTAGAAACACCTTGGGTGAGACCTCAGCCTGCTCGCAGGATGTTGCCGAAACGGCCGGTGCAAAGGGGTTTTGTTGGTTTAAGGTAACCGTGTAGAACCTGGGTCTTCATAAAACCTCTGGTCAGCATTTGATAAGCCAACGGAAGATTAGAACTGTTCTTACTTTCTAAATATTTATGCAAATTTTTATCTCTGATAAAATGATAGGTGATTTCAGGTTAATGCAAAAGAAGAAGAAATATTGATCTAATTGTAGCTGGGGTTTTCACCCCGGCTTGTGCAAAAGGGCACCTACTAAGGGAAAAGATCCTTAGTAGCAGGTTGAATAGGAAACAACAAAGAACTAAGTATGAATAATTGAAGCAAATGACATTAAACAATAGACCTGAGATCAAACATGTGCATAGAATAAAATATAACTTGAAATAACAAACGGTACACTTGCAAAATTGTAAAATAAAGAATCTTTTAATTTTTTATATTATGGGAAAGCGAAGGGCTTGCAAAAAAAAAATTTACCTCTGAGGTGAGGCTGGTGAAGTTGATGGCAGAACAATGTGCTCCGGAGCTCCTTTGGTTCTGTACTCTCTCCTCCAATGCTTCGGTGGTGGCTAAAGTTTTTAATCTCAAGGGAAGCCAAAAGCTCAAATATGGATGGCTTAAACCTCTGGCAAAAATTTAGCAGCATAAGGGTAGAGTGATTGAGGGATATGAAAGTGAGGGGCCTCGACCCCTTTTTTCCCTATTTTCTTTTGGATTTTATTCCCTATTATTTTAATTTTAACCCACTTTTGGGGTTTTTGGTATGTTTTTGAGGGAATTGTGAGTATTTTGGTACCTATTTGGGTTCTTTTTCGGGGTTTTGGAGGCTAGGTTGGTAAGAAATTTGGTCAACAGAGGTGTATGTCCAAAGGAATGAGTTGGTGAGCACTTTTTTGGTGTTAACAGATTGCCCCCTGATGTGCGAGGGTAGGAGCTCATCGTATGGTCGATGGACATCATAAGTACTGTGGTTTTCCTAGGTGATAAGCATTGGGATGGAGGACAGCACAAACTTGTTGGAGATCGGAACACGAGGTCTGCACTGACTGCCAAAACTAAAAAATATGTCTCACTAAGGAGTATCTTAACATATGGATGAGGCGGGCATACCCATGCTCATTGTTAAAATATAATAATGATGTCCAAAAATGAGGACCTAACTTAATACATAAAAAACTGTTGTGTACATCATATTGGTCCAGAGGGGACACAAATCTAGGACATACCCATTGTCTGGACATGGTTGATCTGAAGAACTAATACACTGGAAAAAAATTGTCAATCTGATTGTGGTGTCAAAATGACTGATAAGAATGTTGGAGCTGCGAGTGTCCAACAACTGTAAGTCAAGGAAGCGTGCAACTGAGGTGCTTCCAAAAAATTGTCACCAAGCGCAACCCGGATGTCTTATAGGAACATGTAACTGTTTTTTTTTTTCCTCAAGTAGACTCAGAAATGTGCTAGAGTCAGGTGACATCCGGGGTCTTCAACTAATGACTGCAATGACCGATACCCTGTACGAATCTCAACGATGCGATCAAGGTGTTGATGTCGAGCATGTGAGAAACAATCATTTGGAGAGGCATTAAGGAAACCTTTTAAAAATTATCCATAGCCACTCACTGTTGGTGGTGATGAGTCCAAGGCACAGGGACCTCTGGGTCTATCCCTTGGAATAGATTGGTTGGCGTCAACGGGGGGAGACCTTGCAATTATCAAGGCAATGATGCTTCCTTGAAAGGAGCGTGAGGTGTACAATTGAAGTGTGATAGTACTGATGGTGGAACTGACATACTGTGAATATAAGGAATAGCTAAGGTCCCAGAGTGGGGGGGTGGGACTCAAAATTCCTTTGTTCAGACCATGATGGCATGGATGACCTGGCAGCAAAATGAAACTAATCTTGGGGTGCGGGTTTTATAGCTTAAAAGACTAGGGATAAGTACTGTAGTGGGAAATTATCAGGGGATACAGACTTATGGTTTGTATCAGAAAAACGTTCCAAGGGACATATTGCACAATGCTCTAATGAAAGGCGACCAATCCGGGGAAGCTACCATAATAGTGTGATTATCCTTGATCTGTTGTGGCGCCGAGAGGCACCGTTGGGGCCTTCTTCATGCTTTAGGGAGCTCAAAGAAGGGATAGAAGTGTGCTCAAGATGGTACTATCGTGTGGATTTGTACGAGCCCAGGACAGTTCATGCTTGTGTGTGCTTTAAATTTTAAGGAGTGTAAAAGTGAGAGGAAGACTCTGAGGTGATGGAGCAGTACCATCGTGTCGATTTGTGTGATCCCAGGACAGTGAATGCTCGTGGTTGCTTTCAATTTTTAGAGAGTCTGAAAGCAATAAGAAGACTCCAAGGGGGTTATTTTTCTTTTGTTAGTCTCCAAGGCCCAAAAAATCATAAAAGGATGCAATGGAGAACTCTTCTAGCCAATGTGACTAGAGTATTCCTTTTTCGTAATTAGTCCAGTCGGTCCGGAAAAGGGGTAAACTTATACCGAATAGAAGCCCTTTTGGATACTTTAATGAGCATGAAAGGAAGCAAGATTTCTCGGCGATCTTTTCATTTTTTTAGGAGTTATAAAAGAGCTTAACAAAGTGCCTTTTTTGTAAAAGTGCCTTTTTTGTAAGAGTTATAAAGTGCCTTTTTTGTAAAAGTGTTGTTCAGCCCGAAAAAGGGGTAAAATTATACTGAATAAAATGGTAGCCTGGTCGCGGTCATGGTGACACACAAATCGATGCATTAAGTGGCCTACATAATAATTTCCTAAGAAGGTTGCGTGAGAGAGAGAAATGATCTTGAGCATCGTCATGAGCGGGGGAAACTGAATTCGGTGATATAAGTTTGCCAAAAATGGAAAAAGGCCGATGTGGCACGCAAATCGAGGCACCAAGGGGCATGTAAGAAATGTATAAAAAATGTAGAGGTGAGAGTGAGAAATGATCTCCAGCATCGTCATGAGCGCGGGAAACTAAATTCGGTGATATAAAGTTTCCCAAAAATGGATAAAGGTCGATGTGGCACGCAAACCAAGACACTGAGGGGCATGTAAGAAATGCCTAAAAAATATAGAGGTGAGAGTGTGAAATGATCTCAAGCATCATTACGATCCCGAAAAACTGAATCCGACGATATAAAAAATGTAAAAAATGGACAACGATCGATGTGGCACGCAAACCGAGGCGATGAGGGACATGTAAAAAATGCCCGAAAAATATAGAGGTGAGATTGAGAAATGATGTCAAGCATCATCACGAGCATGAAAAACTGAATCCGGTGATATAAAGAACGTCAGAAACAGAAAATGATCGATGTGGCTCACAAACTGAGGCAACAAGGGGCTTGTAAAAAATGTGCTCGAAAATGGTGTTGGTGACAACTGGAAACTGACTGGACCACTGTGAAGTTCTAGCTGTGTTGATTTCATTGGTATCAACAGTTTGAGAAATAGGCATCGGGTGATCCTGTAATGGAAAAAGGAAAATAATGCCAATGTGTATAAATAGTAAGTGGTCCCCCATAATAGGTGTCATTTGTGTGTGGTGAGTTTGACAAAGCGAGAGAGGAGGTCAGAGGTAAAAATTGAGTTTGTGGGAGATTTCACCGGTGGATTTGGATTCCAGGAGTTGCAGGTAAGAGATAATGTCCTTAGCTTTGTCATTTAAGAGTTTTTATAGGTTTTTGGGTCTCTGGGGCTTGTACTGGCCATAAATGGGAACCTGCGTGGCATAGCGTAGGTTCCGGATGGTTTGGTGCGGTCTAGACCGCGACAATGAGGGAGCTAGATGCACTGGAAAGCGCCAGGATGATAGGGAAGCTATGGTGTGCACTGAGGGTAGACCCATGCTGGTCGCGCTCTGAAGCGTGGCTTTCCAAGGGGAAATGCGCTTCAGAACGCAACCAGGGGGTGGTTTGGTGTGCGGTGTGGACCGCGGCTTTCCGGGAGGAAAGCGCGGTGTGAAGCGTCGGGATGCTGTTTAGTTGATGTGTTCTGGAAAGCATGTTTCAAGGGAGAAAGCATGCTCCAGAGGGTTTTTTTTTATGGGGATCTTATGAGTGCCCTGATTGTGATTGGAAGGATGCCACTGGTGGGATGGACAGAGCGGGAGACTCCTCCAAACATTCGGAGGAATATTTAAACAGACCGAGTGGTTCGGGAGGCACTAACGGATAGTGGGCTCCTGAAGTTTTCCTAGATCCCATATATGCATTCAACACCTTTGTTGCTAAACAAGTTAGTTGAGTTATGGGACTCAGATATTGAGGCTTTCATGATCCAGGGCAAGCGGCTAGATCTGACCTTAGCTGATGTATACTTTTTGACTGGTTTGCCCCAAATTAGTTATGGTTGCTGAGACTCAACCGAGGAGGCCGAGGAACATATCGATGGAGACTTTACTGAAGAGGCATTGTTTTCCTATGGCGGAGGTGAGTGGTTCTTCGCTCATGTTGTGTGACATAGAGAGCCTGGTTAAATAGGCTATTGCAGTAGCAGTGTTCCGGGTTTTGGGTTCCCATGGCCCTAACCGGATCACGGGAGGGAAGATGTTATTGATAGAGGGCATCCTTAACGGGACTTACTATGCTTGGGGTTAGATGTGAAGCACCTGCAACAATTAATTAATAAGAATATGCGAAATAGGAGAAATGACAGAACTCATAATCACTTTTATATTGATCACAGGCCACTTCCAGGGGGAAACCTCCTCTGAGCAACCTCAATACAGATAACTTCACGGTGCCTTCATAGGTCTCAACACACACTTATATACTAAGTCTAGGTGCCAATACTATGGGTCAAAACCATGGGCCACTACAAACTATGGATCAACAATACTACGAGTGACTTACAAAGCATATGCACCAATAACAATAACATAAACTATTGATCAACAAATACTATGGGACGACTTACACAGCATATGCGTCCAACAACAATATACTAACAAAGTAAAGACATGGGTTCCTAACATCCCCTCCCCCTTAAAAAAGGATTTGTCCTCAAAGCTTTAGATGTGGAAATTGTTGTTGAATCTGAAAGAGTGGTTCCCATGTAGTATCATTTGGTTGCATGCCGTGCCACTGAATTAAGACCTTTGTGATAGAGCGAGAGTGAAGCTGACGAGTGCGCTGATTGAGGATGGCCTCTGGCTCCAAAAGGATGGATCCTTCATTATCCAGTTTGGGTAAAATAGTTTGTCCAATGATGTTGGTGCCAAGAACTTTCTTCAGAGAAGAGACATGAAATACTGGATGAATGCAGGAAGAAGGAGGAACTTCCAATTTATAAGCAACGGACCCAATCTTCTGAAGAATTTGATATGGCCCATAGAACTTTGGAGTGAGCTTATGACACCCTTTGAGTTTTAGGGAGGATTGCTTGTACGGATGGAGATGAAGAAAAACCATATCGCCTACTTGAAAAGTGCACTCAGAACGGTGTTGATTAGCTTGTTGCTTCATGCAATTTCTTGCCATGTGAATATTGTCCTGCAAAATGCGAAGACTTTGATCGCGGTTTCGAAGGACCGTGTCAACTTCCTAAACTGTTGAACTATTGGGGGTGTATGGAAGAAGAACTGGAGGTTCCTGACCATAGACTGCTTCATATGGGGTCATTTTAGAGGCATTGTGGTAAGAGGTATTGTACCACCATTCAGCGAGAGGAAGCCACTTTGCCCATTGATGTTGTTGTTCAGAAGTGAAGCAACAAAGATAAGTTTCCAAGCATTTATTGATAATTTCAGTCTGACCATCTGTTTGTGGGTGATACCCTGAACTCATCTTCAGTTTGGTGCCAGTGTGGAAAAATAGTTTTGTCCAAAAATGACTGGTGAAAGTCGCATCACGATCCGAGACAATGGAAGAAGGGATGCCATGAAGACGAAAGATCTGGTCTAGGAAAATTTGAGCGACTGAGGCGGCTGTATAGGGATGGTTGAGTGCACAAAAATGACTATATTTGGAGAGGCGATCAACCACAACGAGAATCACTATCTTCCCGCCATATTTAAGGAGCCCTTCAATGAAATCCATAGAAATATCTGTCCAAATACGTGTAGGTATGGGCAAGGGTTCGAGCAATCCTAGAAGGAGTGTTGTTTCACCCTTATTGCGCTGGCAGGTATCACATTCAGCCATCATCTGTTGAATTGTCCTTTACATGCCCTGCCAAAAGAAGTTACGACGTGCCCGTTCATATGTTTTGAGGAACCCAGAGTGCCCTGTCGATGGAGAAGCATGGAGTTCATAGAAGACAACCTGTTGAAGATCTGTGCTCTGGGGAAGCACTTGACGACCCTTGTATCTCAGAGAAGCACTATCCCAAGAGTAATGTGGTACAACAGAAGGGTTGTTGGTCGAGTGTTGGATGATTTGAGATAAGGAAGAGTCATTGACATAACCCTATTAAACAGATTGCAACCAATTTGGAACAGGCATAGAAATAGCTGAAAGAGAACCTTGGGCATCAAATGTGCGAGAAAGAGCATCTGCCACAATATTGTCTTTACCCTTCTTGTAAGTGATCTCATAATCATAACCCATGAGTTTTCTAACCCATTTCTATTGTGCTAGGGAGGAGACATGCTGTTCCAAGAAACATTTCAGACTCTGGTGATCAGTCTTGATGCAGAAATGATTCCCTAATAGGTATGGTCACCACTTCTGTACTGCATGCAAAATAGCCATCATTTCCTTCTCATATGTAGAGGCAGCTAAATTATTACCTGAAAGGGCTTTGCTGGTGAACGCAATGGGGTGTTCATCTTGAAGGAGAACAGCACCAAGTCCATTGCCGCAAGCATCACTCTCAATAGTGAAGGGCTTGGAAAAATCGGTCATAGCTAGAACAAGTGTAGTACACATAGCTTGTTTTAGTTTGTCAAATGCACACTGAGTAGCATGTGTCCATGTAAAAGCATACTTTTTCAATAGAGCAGTTAATGGAGCTGCAATATTTCCATAATCCTTGACAAACTTGTGGTAGTAGCCAGTCGACCCCAAAAAACCACGAAGGCTCTTGAGTGTCTGAGGATGCGGCCAATTGTTCATGGCATCGATTTTGGCAATATCCACGCGAACCCCTTGTGCTGAGATAATGTGCCCGAGATACTCAACTTACTTCTATCCAAAAACACATTTAGACTACTTGGCGTGGAGATGATGGTCAGAGAAAAGTTGCATGACAAGATCCAGATGCTGGAGATGTTCATCCCATGTTTTACTGTAGATGAGGATATCATCAAAGAATACCAGAATGAATTTCCGCAAGTAGGGCCGAAATATTTTATTCATTAAGGCTTGGAATGTGGAAGGATCATTAGTGAGGCCAAAGGGCATGACCAAAAACTCATAATGGCCATCATGTGTGTGGAAAGCTGTTTTAGGGATATCATTCTCATGAACCCGAATTTGATGATACCCAGAACGAAGATCCAACTTGGAGAAAAATTGAGCCCCATGAAGCTCATCAACAATAGGAATTGGAAACTTATCCTTGATGGTGAGGTGATTAAGTGCTTGGAAGTCAATGCATAGGTGCCATGACCCATCTTTTTTGTGGACAAGAAGAACTGCAAAAGAAAACAAACTAGTGCTTGGGCGAATAATACCGTGCTTCAATAAGTCTCGAATAAGCATTTCAATCTCTGTTTTTTGGTGAAATGGGTAGCGATAAGGCCTGATGTTGGGAGGAATGCTGCTAGGAAGAAGCTGAATATGATGGTCTTCTGGCCTTGAAGGTGGCAATCCCACTGGTTCAGCAAAGACGCCTGTATATCGATCGGTAATTTTTTGTAGATCCAAAGGAGTAGTGGAGACCGCTGATGGTTGCATCTAAATGGAATGGATCTGAGCGATGACACCATGGGAATTCTTCTTGAGGATTTTTTCCATGCGATGTCAACTGATGATGCTGAGAGTCCCTAGTTGTAATCCTGTCCATGTGTTTTTTGTCCATTGAGGGAAAACTACATCCAAAATTCAGCAAAATCCCATAAGATAGGGCCAAGTGTGCGTAGCCATTGAGCACCCAAAACAACATCACATCCACCTAAGGTCAAGGCAAACATTTCAGAGCACAAGGTATAATCTCCCATAGAGATACGCACGTTTTGACACTTCCTTTTGCAAGGTAAGGTGCCCCCATTGGGAACCATGACTTCAAAGTGGGAGCAAGGATGGATAAAACAATCAGCTTGTTTGGCGATCCGAGGGTCAATGAAATTATGAGTGCTACCAGAATCAATGAGTATTGTAAGAGGAAGCTTCTTGAAGTAACCCCTGACTCGCATTGTTTGGGGGGTGGTGATTCCAGCTAAAGCATGGAGAGATATCTTTGGCTGGTCATTCTGAGACGCAGGGTCAATAAGTGGTTCATGAATGTTGACCTGAGCATCCATTGTTTCTGGATCTTCGTCACCAATTTCAAAGGCAGGTGGAGATTCCACATCCAAGAGATAGAGCTTTTGTTGAGCACATCTATGTCCTCGAGTGAATTTCTCATCACAATAATAGCAAATCCCCTTTTCTCTGCGTGCTTGCATCTCTGTTTCAGACAAACGCTTGATAGGAGTTGGTCGAGGAGCCTACGGTATGGGTGGTCATTGAGAACCCATATTTTGGAAGGGAACAAAAGTGGGCTTGGAGCACTGTTGGGATGCAATCTTATCTTTTTCCAACTTAGCCAACCCTAGGGCTTCCATCATTCTGTTGGGACAGAACATTTTGACCTCAGAGTGAATGGCATCCTTTAGACCACTGATAAAACAACTCTGGTAAAATTCATCAGAGAATCCTTCAGTGTGGTTGGCTAGTTTCTCAAATTCGGTTTGATACTCTCTCACAGTGCCAATTTGGCGAAGTTTAGTGAGGGCTCCTGTGAAGTCATCAAAAGCACTAGGACCAAATTGTTGCAAAAGGAGTTGGCAAAAGTCTGGCCATTTTGGCTCTTCATGAGCCTTGATGTACCAATGGTACCATTGAAGAGCTTCCTGTTCCAAATGAAAGGATGCAAGCGGAACTTTGTTGACATCAAAAGTATTATGCAGACTGAAATATTGTTCTGCACGATAGATCCATCCAGTTGGATCAGTACCATTGAAGCGAGGAAAATCAAGCTTCGGACCCCGGAAATTGTTGGAAGAAGAGAACCCATTGTTTGATGAAGACTCGAACTGGCATTTTTTTTTCATAGCTAAATGTTCAAGATGGAGGTCAAGAAATTTTTCATCCAGATCCTGGAGTTTGGCTTGGATGGCTGCAAGTGCTTCTTCCATGGTTTTTGCTCCTGCATGGGTGACAACCATAACCAGGAGTTTTTTTTTTTGGTTGACTGGGTAGAAAAACAAAAACAAAAACTGCTTTAGTAAAAGAAAATCTAGATTTGGGAAAAAATATGAAGGGTAATTGGGGTTTGACTAGGTTTTGGACACTGTCGAATAGACAGGGAAGCAAAAAATGAGGATTTCAGAAGCGGGGTGAAAGAATGGGAAAATTTGGCAGAGGGGGGCAAAGAAGCAGAATTCAGAAAGGAACTCTGTGGTAAAATTTGAAGGTGATTGGGTGAAATCTGAGGAAGTTATGGAAAACCCTAAAAATAGACAAATGTGGGATTTCGGGCTTTGGGAAGTGGAATTGGGGATAGGGTCCTCAGGAATGAAATATGCAGAATGGGATGACAGAGGTTCCCTGAAAATTTCAAGGGAAACAGAGTGAAAACAAGGGAGATATGGAGAAAAAACTGAATTATATATATATATATATTTCCAGACTGGAGCGGCTACGAATCGGAAGGGATCTGAAACAGATAGATCTGCAACGGCTCGGAAGTGAGCGGAAACAGAGGAATCTGAAACGGCGTCGAATGGATTGAAAACAGTTGGATCTAGAAATGATTTCAGAATGGATCTGAACGGCTGGATCTGAAACGACACAGTAGTGATCGACAACAGTTCAGCTGAAAATAGATATGGACCTCAGGTATGTGTGGCTTCCTAATAGTTCAGGGGTTTCACTCGGCCACCAATGATGTCTGACGGCTTGCGTATTGGGGTAGTACCCCTCACTCCACGGCTTAGGTAAAACTGATAACTGCTTTGCCACAAACGATAGCTCTTGGTTTACCTCACGAGTGGGAACTAGTCAATCAAGTAGGGGTCGTTGCCCTTTTCACTGGCAGGTCCTCTCAATGGGCCAGCTACTTCGGGGTTCCTGTGGTACTCCTCACAATGAGTTTTAGGGATTATGCCCAAGTACTTCCCACAGTTAAGTGGATAGGGATTATTCCCAAATCTGAACCTACAACATATGCGAAAAAAACAATTTGTAGAAATTTCACCCAGCGAGCCCAAGAAAGTGCTCTAATACCAGATGTGAAGCACCTGCAACAATTAATTAATAAGAATATGCGAAATAGCAGAAATGACAGAACTCAGAATCACTTTTATATTGATCACAAGCCACTTCGAGGGGGCAACCTCCTTTGAGCAAGCTCAATACAAATAACTTCACGGTGCCTTCATAGGTCTCAACACACACTTATATACTAAGTCTAGGCACCAATACTATGGGTCAAAACCATGGGCCACTACAAACTATGGATCAACAATACTACGGGCGACTTACAAAGCATATGCGCCAACAACAATAACATAAACTATTGATCAACAAATACTACGGGACAACTTACAAAGCATATGCGTCCAACAACAATATACTGACAAAGTAAAGACATGGGTTCCTAACATCAGATGTATTTGACCGCTGTTCGGCGAGAGCTGAGCAATGTCTTGCACCTAGGGAAGGATTTTTGTTTCCTGTCCTTTGTGTGTGCCTTTTTCTTTGAGCGGGTCTAGACGCTGCAGCCTCACAAAATTGTACAGGCGGCGGCACAAACAGAGCCACGGATGCGGCAGTGGAGCGAGATGATGACTTGCAATGGTTGAGGGCTAGTAGGTTGTTTCTTCACAAAGGAGTTGTTTCTACAGTGGATGCAGATACCGATATCTATTAAGGATTACCCATATGCTGGGATGGACTTTCATGGGGACCCAAAGATGTAGAGACCTCCTGGTTAGGCTTGGGGACCAGATGGTATGTCTATTTTATTTCAGTTTGTTAGGTGTTTTGTATGATATCATATGTTAGTGGTTTGAACTGTATTTGACATTTTGATGTTTTTGTTTGACAGATGTGGGACCGTTACCACTCCCGGATTATAGGCTACGACGAAGGAATGTGGAGGGAGTGGACCGAGTTGGTCGTGGATAGGGTCATCACCGGAGTGCCGCAGTTACTCTGGATGTTTTGAGGCAGGGGATTGATTGACTTCTGGAGGGGATCATGAGTGATGGCTGGCAGCATCTAGACCAGGAGCTAATAGATATCTGTTATGATGCTCCACAGGAGTGGAGGCCTATTATGTGATGTATTGCGATGGCCGTGGATACAATGAGAGCTTTTGCTCGAGGGGATGTACCTTATCTTGGAGAGGATGACGAGGATGATGAGACCAAGGAGGAGGACCTTGAGGAGGAGATGCCTGAGGAGGAGCTGGGAGAGGATGAGATGGTAGCGCAAGCAGCTGCAGCAACTGTTGCTAAGGCAGGGGGGGCAGCAGGAGATGATGACGAAGAGGACTATTGGGAGGAGTCAGACTAGGCAGTTGACATGGCTGCCCCTACTTTGATCGTTATGTGGGATTTTTTTATATACAGCTCATGATATTTTACTAAGGATGCTGTTGGGGCTCCTTGCTGTGTTTATATGTATATTTTGGTACAGTGGGTACTTGTGACATTTTCATGATGATGATATATATATATATATATGGCATGTGGATTCCTTTTGTGATGATGTTTTGCTTTCTATGCATGTGGATGCATCTAGCATGATGTTTGTTTTATATGCACATGGATGCAATTTACGGTATGCATTTGGATGTAAATATGGTTATGCACGTGGATGCAGATATGGTTTGATTTCTTCTTGGTGTTTTTAAATGATATTATTATGTACATGCAGGTGGTATGATTGTTTATGTATGATTGATGCCCTACATATGATGATTTGTGTGCTAGTCTAGAATATTGTTAGCCATTTGGTCTGCTACACTATTTTGATTTCGTGGGACATGAGTAAATGTGATGGATTTAAATTGTCTAATCATTTGTTTAGTGCGCAGGAACTTTCTAAAAAGGCAGGTATCCCGTACCTAGTAACAGTTATTGAGTTGAGCAACAAGGAGCTGGGATTCAAGGAACACCCGAAGGTGACAGATGCCCATATGGAGGGCGACAGTCAGTAGACTAGTCATAGCATCATACTCGGCCTGGTTGTTGGTAGCAGCACCTATGCACGCTCCATCAAGGTGGATGAGTTCGTGGGAGGGGGACTATAAGACCCAAGCTGCAGAGGCGAGATTTGGGGACCAGTGACTTGCGCCATCGGCAAAACCAACGTATGGTGTTGGGAAGGAGCCCATCTATGATCATGCAGGGGAACCAAAATGTAAGGTTGTAGATAAAAAAGGTGGGAAACAAAAAAGAATAAAATTTGTACAAAAGGGGACTGGTGGGTCCTCAAGAAAGGGTGTTATGGGTAGAAGCATTTGAGGTACAACCCATTCCGAGGGTTGCGCAAAGGGGTCCCTTCAGAATCGGTGAGGATGTATGCCCCATGTCCCAAACAGGTATGCATGATGTATGGTCCTTTCCACATGGATTCAAATTTTCCTTTCCTGGTCTTATCGTGTGCTTGGTCATAGACTAGGACAAGGTCTCGCTCTCAAAAATTGTGCGATTGGATGTGTTTATCATGTCCCACTTTGGAGCCATTTTTTGCAGCCTCAATGGTTTGGAGGGTCGTCCGGTGATCCTCATTGGCATGTTCCAAAAGGATGAGGCATTGTTCGAGAGGGGAGGTATTGGGTAGAAGTTCAACAGCTATGTGGAGGGAGGGAATCTGGCACTCGATTGGGAGGACCGATTCCACGCCGTGGACTAAGTGGAAAGGTGTGAAACCTATGGCCATCTTAGTGGAATTCCGATAAGCCCAAAGTGTTGGAAATAACATGTGATTCCAGTTGGACTTATGACGATCTACGGTACGTTGAAGAATGGTCTTCAGTATTTTGTTGATGGCCTCTACTTGGCCGTTTCCTTCGGGGTAGTAGGAGGAGGAGTGTTGATGCGTAACCTTCAAAAGGGTGGACAATTCCTTCCAAACTGAGTCCTCCAAGTGTCTTCCGTGATCAGACACGAGTTGTTGTGGGACCCCAAAACGGGAAATGATGTGATTGAAAAAGAAATGGGCTGTGGTGTCGGATTTGCAGTTAAATGTGGGCATGGCTTCAGCCCACTTGGTGAAGTAATCCATAGCTACAATGATATACTTGTGACCATTTGCCGAGGTCAGGTTGCATTCCATGAAATCGATGGCCCATTTAGAGAAAGGGGCAACAGTAATGACTGGGTGGAGAGGGGCGGGAGGTGTCCTTTCCTTCAGTGCGAAGAGTTGGCTGTTGCGACAATTCTTCACTGCAGTGATGCAGTCAGTGAAGAGGGAAGGCCAAAAATATCCAACGCAGATAACCTTTTGAGCAGTGGCCATCCCTGAAAAATGTCCGCCACAGGCACCACTGTGGAAAACGTTAATGACTTGTTCAGCCTCCTCATGGGTGAGGTAGCGGTGTAAAATGGTGTCAATGCCTCAATGGTATAACACGTCTCCTAAGAGAAGGTAACGTGAAGTGTGGTGACATATGCGTCGATGCCCATTGCGGTCAATCTCGGGTCGAAATTTCTGAGTGCGAAGGTACACCAAGATGTCACCGTACCAAGGGTCATCTAAGGAGATGATGAATAGATGATCATCCGGGAGACTAGTATGGAAGGGAGTTGAACTGGATGATGATGCAAGGTCTGTTATAAGTTGAGCCAATGCAAGGGCCTTGATGCTTTTTGATGTTGTGAATGTGAGATCATATTCTTGAAAAATGATGACCCACTTATCCATGCGGCCTTGTAGAAGGCGATGATTTAAAAGGTAAGCCATAGGATTAGAGTCGGCCACAACAGTAGTTGAGCTCAACAATATGTAGTGGTGGAGCTTTTGTATGGAGAAGACGATAGCTAGGGCCAACTTCTCTTTTGGGGGGTAACGCAACTGTGGGCCAGACAAGGTCTGGCTTATGTAGTAGATTACGTGTTCTTTCCGTGCACTATCTTCTTGAACTAGCACCCCGGAGATGGCATGCTCTCATGCCGAGACATAGAGGATAAAATCCTTTGAGAAATCTGGGGGGGAGATCAAGGGGGCATTAGTTAAGCTAGTTTTAAGTGTTGTGAAGGGTGCTTGAGATTGCTCGTCCCAAACAAATGGGATGCGGGTGCGGAGAAAGCCGTGAACCGTTGTGGTGTATTCAAGAACAAATCGACGAAGGAGGTTGGCTCGCCCTTGTAGACTCTTTAATTGACATATGGTGTGGGGGGGAGGTAGATCCAGGATGGCTTGAAGTTTTAAGGGGTCAACAGTTATCCCTTTCTGTGAAACGATGAATCCTAACAACCGTCCTGCACGAACGAAAAAGACACACTTGATAGGGTGCAAGTGGATTCTGTATTTGCAGTAACGTAGGAATACTTGTCGGAGGTCATTGAGGTGGTTGGACCGTTCTTTGGAGCAGGCGGTAAGGTCATCTAGGTAAACTAGGATAATGTGAGTCAGGTCGTGGAAGTAGTAAGTCATGGCTTGTTGGAAAGTGGAACCCGCATTCTTTAGACCGAATGGCATGACCCGGTAGCCAAAGGTGCTCCATGGGGTTGTGAATGCGGTTTTATATTGGTCTTCTTTCTGGATGTGGATTTGGTTATATCCAGAAAAACCATCCTTTAAGGAGAGGAATTCATGTCCGGCACAAGTATCAACAAGTTGGTCGATGAAGGGTGTGGGAAAGTTGTCTTTGGGACATGCTTGATTGAGATCTTGAAAATCTGTGCAAACACGGAGACTGCCCTACTTTTTATTGACGGGTATGGGTTGGATACCCAAGTGGTATACGCGATAGTGTAAATAAATCCGGCATTCTGTAGCTTCTCAATTTCGGCTTTGACAGTGGGAAGTTTGGAGGGGTTAATTGGTCTCTACTTCTAGTGGACTGGTGGGACTTCAGGCCATGTGTCAATGTGGTGTTCGAAAATGGTAGGATCAAGTCCGGGCATTTAGGTATAAGACCATGCGAGGACGTCCCAAAATTCCTGAAACAATGTCTTGGATTCCTTGATTTCGTATTCTGTACAAGCAGCACTTACTGGGATGAGTTCAGGTGTGCCAGGTGTAATGGAAATATCAATATGTAAGGTAGGTGATATATTAGCCATGTTTCCCTCCTTGAAGGTGTTAGGTGCAGGAATGGGGTTCTTAAAGAAATAGACTCTCTCTGGAAGGAAGTCCTTTGTTTCAATGGAATATTGAGTTGCCGTGGAGGTGGAGGCCTCTTCAGGTATAAAATAAGATCGATGGTGCATGTCATCCCTGGGATAATCGAGTGTAGTCATTGTTTCAAGTATCTCCTCGTCACTCCGGAAACATTGAGTTGTCAAGTTGTCCAGGGGAGGGGTAGAAGTTGAAGGTAGATCACCTCCATCGACCATGGAGATCATGTATATGGTATTGATTTCTTTCGAAGAGGAAGATGTTGGGGGGTAAATTTATTCAACGGTAGGAGGGGATGTCTCTAGGTCGGTGTTATTTAACTCGTAGAGGGCTGCTCTGTAATCCGGGAGGTCGGGGCAGTGGTGTAAGTAGTGACCGTATATTCCATAGATAGTGCAAGCATGGTTGGTACGCAACGCTTTGTTGCGCTGGTGGGATGGGGGGTTTAGTACAACGAAGGGGATGTTGGGGTCATTGTCCAAGGTCTGCATGTGTTTCTAGAGATCTGGCAATTGGGGGTAGTTGTGGGTGGCGTGGCCGATATCGTCACACAAGGAGCACTTAGGGGGTGCTCGCGGAGGTGGTTGGGGTGCCACTGGCTTTCTTGCCCGGGGGGTTGTATAGCTTTGCGGGCCTTTGCCCCCAGCATTTTTAGGTGGTAGTGGGGGCGGGTTTGTAGTATATGTGGATGCTGTACCGGAAGGAGGACAGTTGTGTAGGTTCGCAACTCCTTGGGGTGGGCGGTTGGAAGTATTAATGGGTTGAACTAGTTGAACGACAACTTGTGGTGTGGGTGAAGGAGTAGGGGCAGGTAAATACCACATAGGTAGACCTAGGGTTAATACAGGGAGATTCAAAGTGGCCATTACTGGTGTACTTATCACTCCAGATGGTGGAAATAAAAATGGGATCGTATGGATGGGTGTTGCCCAGATGTAACTTGGTACTGATGGTGGTTGTGGTAGTAGAGGCGGTTGTTGGTTGGGCCCTGTGTGGTTGGAGGAAATTGTGCACAGATCTGATATCTCAGTTATCTTCATAGGGGGCAGAATGGACTCGAATGTGGAGGTCATGGGTGATTCCTAGTATAACCCAGGTCCGACTGTGGAGACTAATGACATGGGAGCATTGTGCGTGGGTTGTTCGATCATGGGAAGAACATTCTCAGGGGCGACAGGGGCATTGGGATCGTAGTAATTTATTTGGTCGATTTTGGACACACGTCCCTCATGAGGGAACATCATGACACGGAAGACGGACGAGGCAACGACTTTCGTAGCATACATGTAGCTATGACCAAGTAAGAGGATGTAATCAAGCTGTGCATTGATAATCTCTATATCAATAAGGACTGTTTTTCCCCCAAGTTGAACAGAGACGTTGGCCAAAAGGTCTTGCCGTTGAGCTACGCGGCCATCATAAGCTCTTAATGCAGTTGTTGATGGCTGGAGAGTGGGGAATCTAAGTTTTTTCCAAACAAACGTTGACATAACGCAAGTGGAGGCGCCTTCATCGATGATGCATCAATGGATGACAAGGTTCCAAACTGATATGGAAACTTGGAAAGCTAGTGTCGAGTGCAAACAAGGTTTGGCTTGATCTAAGTCGAAAGCCATCAATCGTGAGTCGGAGGGATTTATGGCTCCAATAGAGGATAGTAATAATTTCCTCTATGTAGGACAGTTCTTTAGAACTTCCAAAGCAGACATAGTAGCGGGGGATTGCGATAAATCTTCTACAATATTATAATTTGGTGCAGCAAGAGCATTAAGATTGTTGTTGATCCGCTATAGTGGGAAACGAGGGGCTTTGGGGGCCCCATCGCCCTGTGGTGGGGGTATGCACAAGGGTTGATCTGTAGGAGCCACAGTTTCAACGGGGGGGGTTTCGGGGTTGGTTCCATATTGATTTCGACGCGTTTGGAGATTGAAGTTAGTTGATTGCATCATGAGGAGGTGGTGGGTCCCAAAATTCATTGAAGGGTTTATCTGTGTTGCATATGTGATTTGCTGGGGTGTTTGCGCAGTTCCTTGAGGAGGAGGAAGTGGTTGAGTGTTTACTACTCCTTGCGTGGGCAAGGGATTTTGTAGTACCAAGGGAGGTGGCTGGGGGTTGGGTTGTGCGGGGGGATCAGCTTGTCCTTGGCGTTGGGCATCATCCATCCAAAGTTGACGAGCACGATCTAAGTGCGGACAGTTGTGCATATAGTGACAGTAGACACTGCATATGGAACAAGGATGATTCGTTCATAAATTGGGGTTTTTACCCTGACGAGGTGGTCTGTCGAGGTTTTGGTCTAGTGGGGCGGCATTTTTATTATTGGGGGGATTTGGTTGTTGACCGCCTTGGTCTAGAGGTTGGTTATTTCTACGGTTCAGTCCTTTCCCCCTATTTTGTTGGCCTTGCTAGTTACGTTGAGCAGGATGGTTTTTCTTTGGGTGTTGTTGGGCATAAACTTTCCCTAGGGGGCTGGGGATATTTTATGGTTGAGCCGGTGGGGGGGGGTCTACTGTGGATAGTAACCAGGATGTGTTTGAGGTTGAACCGGTGTTGGTGGGGTCGGTGGTGGATGATAAACTAGAGGAGCTTGTGGTTGCAGAAGTGGGGCCTGTGGAGGGTAGTAAGCCAGTTGGACTTGGGCGTGGGGATGTGTGGTTGGAGCCGGGTGTTGATAAAAAGTGGGTTGTCCCACAGGAGGATTATAAGGTGGGGTTGCGTGGCCATAACACTATGGTGGGCATGATGGTCCATGGGTATGTGGGGGTCTAATGACCGGGGTGTATGATGTAGTTGCTCCTGAATGGGACATGGCACGTGAAAGATCGGGGCCACTAAGGGTGGGCATAGCCACGTATGGTTGGGTGCGAGATGATACATGTCTGATGATGCCATCAGCGGCATGGGATTCCCCCAGTGCATCGTTATGAGAAGAATCGACCCAAGGGGCGTCAGGTAGGATAGAGTATAAGTAGCCAGATTGGGTGTAGATAAGATCGAATTATTGGGCTTTGAGTATAGCTTCTTCCTCAGATTGAGGTCGCTTGGATGCGACATCCTTTGCAATGGTTGGTATGAGTGACTTCAGGAACCAATCTAAGAAGATACGGTCGTCCAACTTGATCTTACATACAGTGCGCTGTTTATGCCACTCATGGATGTGGTCCATGATGTGGGTGGCTGTGTTTTTCCTACAAGATAGGAGGATCTCTACACCAGCATCATAGTGAACAGGTAATTCGAAGAATTGCAGGAAAGTGGAAGCAAGGGATGTGAATGTAGGGTGGGTCCCATGAGGTTGGTCAACATACCACTTGGCTACGGCTCCGGTGAGGGTTCTTTGTAGTAGTCGAAGGCGAATAGAGTCATCCACAATGGAGTTTGAGGAACACCATAAGTAGAAAGACATGATATGGTTTTGAGGGTCTTCTCCTCCCTTTCCTTTGAATTTGGGTATGTCCGAAGGGAGTTTGGTGGGAATAGGAGGCCACGTAGGATCATGTCATATTGGGTCATTAGTCAACTTAGCCAAGTCGTGGAGATTCAGACTGGCCATGAATGGTAGACTAGCGGGAAGGTGCGTCAGGGGTGGTGGGGGGATTGTGTTGGTTGTGGTGGTGGTGGTATGGCCACTACCCCCGATGTGTGGGGCAATGGTGTGGGCCATAGTGGCCATGGTGGGGGTTCTTCCCCCAATCTGTGGGTCAATGGTGTGGGATGTAACATCAATGGTGGGGCCACTTCCCCTAGTGTGTGGGGAAACAGTATGGTCCATAGTGGCGATGGTGGGGCCACTACCCCTAGGTATGCTACTAGTCACCAATGGATTTGTGTTAGTAACCAATCCACTCCAAATAGGGATATATGTGGTGGTGGGGATGATAGGCGTAGGGCCTACAGATGACATGAGATGGATAGACGTTGTTGTGGTAGCCGGGTGAGTGGAGGGTACTCCGCCGACCATCCCGTCGAAAAAGGCGTTGGATGTCATACCATCCAAGGGGCTCGATGGAGTGGTGTATGTGTTGTATTCTGGTTCTGAGTCAGATGTGGTATAAGGGGCATCTGGGTCAGGAGATGAGGCTCGACGTCGATGGCGAGGAGAGCCAAGTAAACCGTGTTGTGGGGGTTGGCCCTGTTGGCGTCAGGACTGTCTTTGTGAGTCAATGATGATGATGGGGGAATTCCAAGTGGGGTGTAGTGAGTGTGAGGCTTGAAAATCTTAGTGAAACCGTGTGTGCACTAGGAGAGCATAAGAAAGGTGGCACTTAGGCCAACAACAATGCTCAAAACGCTTGTTGCAATAGCTATGCTACAACAAATGGAGCGGTAAAAAATGGTCAAAATACCAACAGAAAAAAGGGTCCTAGAAAAGTGAAAAAGGTGTACTCACTAGACTCAGGGGAGGTAGGGGAGCATGCAAATTCCTAACTAAAATGGTATGATGGTTCAATATAGACGTATCCTCTGGAGGGTGATGAAATCACAGTCAGACAATACGAAGAGAAGAACCAAAGGCCACTGGTATCTCCCTACCAGGAGGGACACCGGGTAGACAATCCTAGAAGAAAGGAAACTAAGATACCCCGTTAATGACACGTCCAGAAAGATGAATCTGCGGCTCCGGTCCTATCACTGTGTGGGCCTAAAAGGAATCACCACATGCAGACAATGATTAGGTATCTTTTGGTGACTGAATGGATTGCGATATTCCACTCAGGCCTCCGGAACCAGTCTCGCCACTTCGACCCTCCTAAGGGAGAGGCCTTTCCGACAAATTGGTCGTAACCGTGTCAACAAGTACTAGGGGATTTTGTCACCCTAGATGACAACTTCTATTTCTTGAGTGTAAGCAACAAATGGGTGTTATTTGGATACCTACCCCCCTTGTCCTACCTAGCTACAAAATTATTCTGTGTTCCCCAAGTGGGGTTAAAAGTTGGTTGAGTTAAGTAGTTTTTTAGGGCTCACTTGTGTTAGGTGTCAGAGTGTGTGCAATGATAATGTTGGCAGTTAATCTAGCAAATAACAAGATGGTATTTAAATGCTAGAACAAAGGAAACAATACTGGAAATTGAATGGTGATTCAAAGACTTAAAACAAAAAGTTTTTTTTTTGTTTTTTTTTTTTAAAACAACTAAAATTAAGAAAAAAGTGGAAATCAGAATGCGGCTAAGGGCTTGCTAAGTGCAGTGTGCAGCATGAATTTTTCACTGAAAGCTGTGGTGTGGAAGATCTGGATTTTTAGTGCAAGATCTGGGAAGTTAAGTGCGGTGCAGCACGTGTATTGATGAGAAACTCATGAATGGCAGTGTAATTTATGGGAAGGTCAGTGGGGTTATCGGCGCAGATATCAGCACGGCGATTACGGTGTGCAGCACACAAATCGTGGGGGTTTTTGCGTGCAGGTGTGGTTGTGGTAGTGCACAGGTCGCTCCGAAAGCTACGATTTGCAGCGCAGTTCATGGGGGTGTGCCAGCAGTGGGAGCCGTGCTGGTGCAGGGACGAGATCGGGGGTAGAGTGGTGTAAGCCACGGTGCAGACCAAGAGAAAGTGGAAAACAGATGTGGTTTGGACCGCAAACCAGACAAATATAACTCGCGTTTCGAGTTGCTGCAAAAGGCTAAGAAGCCGATGTGCAGACCGCGAGAAAATGGGGAACAACCGCAGTTCGGACTGTGAACAGGAAAGGATAAAGCACATTTTGAGTTGCATCAAAAGGCCAAGAAGCCTATGTGCAGACTGCGCGTCAATGGAGAATAGCCGTGGTGTGGACCACAGCTGTCAGTGAAAAAGACGTGGTTTTCTGCCTGAATGCAAACTGGTTGCAACTGTACAAGAAAACACACAAAATTGATAAACTAAGCAAGTAAAAACATAAAACAGAGCTGCAAACAGAAATATCAATAAAGCTAAACTTGTTAAAGAGGGGTTCAGCCAGCGGAGTCGCCAATCTATAGCTGGGGTTTTCACCCCAACTTGTGCAAAAGGGAACCTACTAAGGGAAAAGATCCTTAGTAACATGTTGAATAGGAAACAACAAAGAACTAAGTATGAATGATTGAAGCAAATGACATTAAACAGTAGACCTAAGATCAAACATGTGCATAAAATAAAATATGACTTGAAATAACAAACGGTACACTTGCAAAACTGTAAAATAAAGAATCTTTTAATTTTTTATATTATGGGCAAGTGAAGGGCTTGCAAAAAATAAATTTATCTCAGAGGTGAGGCTAGTGAAGATGATGGAAGAACAATGTGCTCCGGAGCTCCTTTGGTTCTGTACTCTCTCCTCCAATGCTTTGGTGGTGGATAAAGTTTTTAATCTCAAGGGAGGCCAAATGCTCAAATATGGATGGCTTAAAGCTCTGGCAAAAATTTAGCAGCATAAGGGTAGAGTGATTGAGGGATATGAAAGTGAGGGGCCTCCACCCCTTTTTATAAACTTGGATTAGGGTTTTAGGTCTTTTTTAGAGTTTTTGCCCTATTTTCTTTTTTTGTATTTTCTTTTGGGTTTTATTCCCTATTATTTTAATTTTAACCCACTTTTAGAGTTTTTGGTATGTTTTCGAGGGAATTGTGGGTATTTTGGTACCCATTTGGGTTCTTTTATGGGGTTTTGGATGCTAGGTTGGTAGGAAATTTGGTCAACAGACGTGTATGTCCTAAGGAATGAGCTGGTGAGCACTTTTTTGGTGTTAACACTAATCAAGAACATAAAGAGGAACACAACTAAAAGATCCAGAAAAGCAAAGTTTATAGCATCTTTTTTTGCACTCACGGCCTCAAAAATTCCCTGCAAAATCAGTTCTAGTCAGCATCAGAAATAATATCTTGTATAGAAAAAATTATGTATGGAAGGCTGAATGACAGGTCGAATGTCAATCCGAATGAGGTGATGAAAGCAACAAAATAGAAACATTCTGAATGGAGTGTTGAATGAAACCTTAGCTTGTATATATATCAAATAGCGTGGCAAGATACTTGATTTTCTGATTAACCAATGATGACAGGGATCAATCAAACGTCAATCTCATACATAATTTCAGTCCCTTACTCATCTTGTCTTCATTAAATGAATGAATCATGTATCATTACGAATCATTGCATGACCGCTTTGGTCTTAACCATTGTACAATCTGCCAGCTTTTGGATCGAATCTTCATGATCTCCCACGTGTAATCTATCCCATTACGTAAATTACATTCAACTTGTCCAAAGATTTTCTTTGTACATGGTTGAATATATTATAAGCCACACGTATTCATTGAATTCACGCACTTCTACGCTAGCACTTGACTCAAGATCTTCGAATGACAAGTGCGATCTTTTAAGCATGCCAAGTCCGTGTCCACTGTCGTGCAAACATTCAAATGGACCTTAGTTTAAACTGAGGATTGCGTGAGTTCCTCCTCAGTCTGTTCACTCTCCATCTTTTTTATTGAGCAACATTATCTGTAATTTCTTGCACCTCTTGTATCCATTTGCATCCCCCCGTCATCTGTCAACAATGCCAATTCGTTACAAGCCTGACAGCTACCAGGACCTCCTCCGCATTTTTAAGTTCAAAGCCTGTCGTGAAGTGTTTTTGCGAGCAGGTTGGGGTCCGTTTCTTCACCTTCTCCAGGGCCACGACCACGAAATTTCACTATTGTTCGCTAAGGTTTTTGATGGAAAGACAACAAAAGTTGGCCATCTCACTTTCTCTATGACAAAAGAATCCATCTCATTGGCCACCAAGCTCCCGAGGGAAGGTGCCTGATGGCATAAACATCTCTTCCTTCCATAGAAGGCTCACGAATTTTCCTTGAAGGGTGATTTTGAACACGTTGTTGTTACCAAAGGATTCCACAAGGAATGGATCAAGCCGGAATACTTAGATCCTTTGACTGTCATCATCCATTTAATCAATTGTGAGGGTCAGTTTACTGTTTTTAAAGTCTGCCATTTTAGATTGCTAGCACATTTTGTTAACAATCAGACCCTCAACTTCCCATTTTATTTCCTGAAGAGTTTGGAGAAGATGTCTAGCCAAGTTAGGAAGAATACTGTTAATCCATTTGGTAGCTTGTATCACCATTGTCTCATTAAACTCCTTATCATTCAATAGTTAGAAAAGAGAGGGAAAACCTGGGATCGTTTTGTTTTTTAAATACTAAACCCTCATTTGATTGAGAAGTCTACTATCAAACCCTCTCCCTCTCGAAAATATTGTTTCCAATCCAGTACTAGTGAGCCTACCCAATCCTCTATGCAAGCAGAACAAGACACTAAGCATGTGTGATTTGATGAGGATCCCTTAGGTGATGTGCACCTTGTCTAGTCATTACCTTCTCCTGAACTTACTCTTGGTGACCCTACTTCGGAACCTCCACTCTTTTCAGTACCTACTAAATCCACGAGAATGAATTATGACTAGTCCGTCGACCAGTCTGTCATTCAGACTGTCGTTTAGCCATCACGTTCAAACATCCAGTCAGACGACCATACCCTTGAAATGCCTCTTCTCACATTATCCAATGTATCTTCTCGAATGAATGAAGCCTCTATTGATGAGAGTTCTCCTACACACAACAAAGACAAAATTCTCGAAGATCATATTGTTGAGTGTGAAACATTTCCAAAAGAGATGAGTCCTCAAAAGAACCCTAAACATCATATAGAACAATTTATTTTGAGTCAGAAAAAATGGGATAAGTTGACCGAAGTGATAGCACGATTGACAGACCAAAATCAAAGCTATGTGGAGACAATCTCTGAGATTCATGAAGAAAATAAGATGTTGTGCATGCAATTAAAAAGCATCGAATGCTTGGTTAATGCCAAAATAACATCCCATACTTCCCTGAGATTGATGCATAATTCCCTAAAGAATCAATTCAAGAAAATCCAAGCCAAATTTACATCTTTATCATCTAAGTCGAAGGCCGCTGCTACTGCAGCTCGACCTTATTCCTAATTCCTCTATGTTTTTCTTAGTGGGACCTAGCATATCTCCGGTTTGGGGGAATGTTGGTGTCCATTTTGTCACTTTTTTTATCATCAAATCTACTCTGAATGGCGTTAATTTCACTATTTTTGATGTAATAATTTATTCTTTCCGCCATTCAGTCCATAAAACATACCACGTATGTATGTATTCGTTTATCATATGAATTTTGATCAAATCTTATATTATGATTTATTAATACTTAATGTGACATTTTGAGGCATACTTGGCATTTAGTTTTGATTTACAGGCTGTGGTTTTTCAAATGACCCTTCATTTAGACTGCGTGTTTATATTGCTTAAGCTCAGCCACATCCTGCTCATCATTCAACCTCGTGTTCATCCCGCAGAATCAGCGGTCAGCATACTTCGGGCAATTTAAAATGAAAATGGTCACGTGGGTTCTCTTAGCCACATGGTGGTCATGGTTAATGAGCTATGGTTCCAGAAGATTCGTCCCCATGCTTTCCACATTCGATAGCACATGGCCTCCCCACATCAACACTCCACATTCCGATTCTTCTGTGCATTTATCTTGGGATCACGCATGCCCATTCATGCCAGTGTTCTGGAAGAGTTTGTCTGCCCTCGCTTAGTCCGCCAACACACTACCCGTTCCACGTCAAAGGAAGATCAGTGCTCCAAGAAACTGCGTGAAGAAACCAACCCAATGAAGCCTGGTTGATGCTCCCTACGATGTCGCGCATCCCTTAAAGCAGCTGGTTACAGTCATAAACACCTCTATTATTAGAGAGGTCGATTCTATCGACCCTCTCAGCCATTGTAATTTATAAATAGATGCTCTACATAGAGAAACAGAGTTAGAAGGAGTTAGTGTTAGAGATCATCATATTATCAGATAGTTTTTAGCAGTAATTTTCATTGTGTAATTTTCACTAGTTAATGGAAGTCTCAGTTCATTGATGCTCTATTGTTAGTAACTAACTAATTTAGTTTCAATATCTGATTGTTGGGAAGAGCCCCTCATCAACTAGAGGTTTCGTTTATGTTTTTCTGCATTTTCTTTTATGCAAATAGCTAGTTTATTTTCCTGTATATGTAATTAATTTCATTTATTTTTTACATGTCATTTCTATATTTCTGTAATTTCTATTGTGCTGCTAACATAAATTTATTTTTTAGAATTAGAATGGTCGACCAAGCATAGAATTCATAGTTTGTTTTCAGGTTATTGTAATTAGATAGTTTGCTTTCAGTTTTCTGCAGTTAGATAGAGTTTAGTTAGTTGTTGTTTCCAGCTTAGTTTGTAGTTAGAATTAATTCCACTAGTCTCTCCTCTATAGCTGTAGGATTAATTCTCTCTCTCACCTTAATCTTGCTTTAGTATAGAACATGAATAGTCCATCTTTCCAGCAATAATTAGAATAGGTTGCTTCCTATTATCGTAGCTTCTCAACAAGTCTTCTCAGTGACGTCTTTGCATTGTAGGTTCATCTGCATTCGCCAACTGACATTTAGATCATAAAAACTACTTCTTCCTTAGTTTAATTCATTTTCCTCCATTCGGACTTTCATTCGGACAGCCATCCGGATCGTCATTCGGAATTTCATTCTTTCTGCACTGTTTTATGCTTATTTGAATTCAGTTTCATAGTTTTTCTTAACTGTAATCTTTCCTGCTCTTAATTAGCACTCTTAACCATAATTAGGCTCATGTTTTACATTCCATAAAGTTTTAATTACAGTTTTGTTATTATCCTTAGTTTGCTTTAACTGTCTTTTAAATTATGCCTTTCATATTTAATTTGTTAATATGCTACCGTTTAAGAATTTATCACTTTTATTCCTAGTTTAGTTTATCACATACTCTTAAGGATTATTTTAGATTAGAATTAATAATTTCATTCTCCAAGTATTCTAGTTTCAAACAGCTTTTCCTTCGTTAAGAATAGGATTAGTTTCTCAGTCAGACAGATAATGAAGATGTTCATGGAATAGAATTTGGATTCAGAAATAAATATCTTTATCAAGTTTTCTACTTGCTTCTATATTAACATCTTTATCAAGTTTTCTACTTGCTTCCAAATCAAGTTCAGAAGTAAATATCTTTATTAGGTTTTCTACTTGCTTCTAGTTTTTATTAGTTTTATATTATTTTGCTCATGGATAGAAGATATATCAGAATGTTTAAAGTTAACTGTAGTTGGTCTCTTTGTAGTTTGCATCTCTTTGTTGAAATTAGATTAGATCTACTTCCGTTATGTTTTGATATTACATTTGAAAGTCATTACAATACATTTACTCCAGTTCTTGCTACATGGAATTAGATGCTTTTCTTGAATTAGTTGTTGAAATTATTATTTAGTTTGTAATTTGCTTTGATTAACATAGTTTTGTGTTTATGCAATTTATTATCAAATTAATTCATTTCATATATAGGCCTCTAATTTATGTATAGTTGTTTCTAATTCCTAGATTAGAATCTGAAATTGCTTAGGTAGTTTTCATTTCCATAGTTAATAGTTTGATTTTTAACCAGTTTTCATTATTTAATTGTAAAGTTGAGTAGTATGATTTGATACTATTCTAGTTTGTTTGTTTAACAAGGTTTGATTTAGTTCCTTTGTTGTTTTTCTAAAATTTGACTCAGTTTTTCATTTTGAAAGATCTTTCAATCATTTATTTATTAAATATTTTTAAGGTCTGACAAGCTGGATATCTTAGGTACCATTCTACCTTAGCATATACTTTGCCTCAACTCTAAGATTACCAACCCCGGTCGATAATTAAATATTAGGTGTTTTCTTTGAGATAGTTCACACACCCAACACTTGTACGCAGTTTTCCTTTGAAATCCCTCTTAAACCGTTAATCATACAGTAAAGCCTAGTCTCCTTCACAGAATAATTTCTTCTTAATGAACCTGTCGTGCCATTTAGAATGCTGATGTTGAATTAACGATGTTTGATGCACAATAGCTGTGCGCTCTCATCAAGTTCATTTAATTGATTCAATTGATTCCTCTATGCTTTTTCCAAATCCAGGTTTGCTTCTATGGATTTCCTTAAAGTTTTAATTTCAAATTCAATAGGAAAGACAGTTTTCTTACCGTACACCAATTCGTATGGGAAGAAACCTGTAATGTTGTGCCATGTGGTGCGGTATGCCCATAATTCCTTTGGAAGTCTTTCATCCCATTCCTTACAGTGAATTTTCACCGTTTTTGTCAGAATAGCCTCAATTACCTTATTAGTGCTTTCCACTTGACCATTGGCCTGTGGATGATATGGTAATTTTATCTTATGCTAAATGTGATATTTTTGCAATAGGGCTTCCAATTTATGAGACACAAATTGTGGTCCTCCATCTGTAACGATTTCCTTTGGTACTCCAAAACGGGTGAAGATCTCTTCATATAAGAAATCCATAATAGCTTGATCATTAGCTTTGACCAAAGCTATAGCTTCCACCCATTTGGTCATGTAATTTGTGAAAAATAGGATATAAAATTTATCCTTTGAGGGAGGGTTGATAGGCTCTACAAAATCTAGAGCCCATCTATTAAAAGGTTCAACCACAAGCTATGGTTGAAGAGGCATCTCATCTAATCTATTCGACTGGCCCATCCTCTGGCAGCTGTCACAAGCCTGAACATATTTTTTTGCATCCTTAAACAATGTCAGCCAAAAATAGCCCATCCTTGAAACTTTATGACCTGTCCTTTTGTCAACAAAATGTATCCCACAGGGCTCATCATGGCAAGCTTTCAAGATACTGAAAATTTCGTCTTCTCTTACACATCTTCTAATTTCCAGATCAGGACCTGTGTAGAAAAGATGCCCATCTATCCAGGAGTCTCTATCACTCTGTTGTATAATATTTCTTTTTTCTCTCTAAGATAGGTTTGTTGGAAGCTTGCCTGTAGCCAAGTAGTTAGCAACATCTGTGTACCATGGGGAATGAATGGAAACTGCAAACAAATGGTCATCAGGGGGGGAATCTTTGACTGGTAAAATGTCATCATTATTAGTAAGTCGAGATAAGAAGTCATCAACAATGTTTTCCTTCCCTGGTCTGTCAATAATTGTAATGTCAAATTCTTGTAATAGCAATAGCCATCTAGTTACTCTAACATTCATGATAGGTTTATTCATTAAGTACTTAATGGTTGAATGATCAGTGTGCACAAAAATAGAATATCGAGTAATGTAATGTCTGAATTTATTGATAGCATATACGATGGCAAGGAACTCTTTCTCTATAACAATGTAGTTCAGTTCCATAGGGGCCAGGTTCTTACTAATGTATTAAATTGCATATGGAGCATGACCTTCCTGCTGTCCCAAAACTGCTCCAATGGAAGTATCTGAAGCACTTGAGGATATATGAAGGGCAGATCCCAATTGGGCCCCCATAAGATAGGTGTTGTGGATAGCCTTTTATTAAGTTCAGTAAACGTTGTTTGTCATGCATCATTCCAATCAAACTGTACATCCTTCATCAACAGAGTGAATAAAGGAGAAGATAGTTTGGAAAAATTTTCTATAAATCTTCTGTAGTAACCAACATGCCCTAGTAAGCTACATTCCTATTTTTGTGTTCCAGGAGTGGGTATATTTTAAATTACCTTAATTTTGGATGGGTCTACCTGGATACCATCAATAGAGATAAACTGTCCTAAAAATACACCCTCGCTCATCATCATATGGCAATTTTTAGTGCTCAAAGATAGTTGGGTTTGTTCACAGTGTTCCAAAACTCTTTCTAAATTTTTCAGTGCTACATCAAAACTACTACCGTATGGAGTGAAGTCATCCATAAAAATTTCCATGCAATTGTTTACCATCTCGGAAATGATCCCAATCACAGCTCTCTGAAATGTGTCCAGTGCATTACACAACCCAAAGGGAAGTACCCCGTATGCGAAGGTGCCCTAGGGATAGGTGAAGGTAGTTTTGTCTTGGTCTTCTGGAGCGATCTGGATCTGGTTATAACCACTGAATCCATCGAGAAAGAAAAAAGTACTTCTTCCCAAACAAGGTATCAAGGACCTGATCAATAAAAGGTAGTGGAAAGTGGTATTTCTGCATTGCTTTATTCAATTCTCTGTAATCTACGCATACTCTCCATTTCCCATTCTTTTTTGGTACTATCAAGAATGGAGAAACCCACTTGCTGTCTTAAATTGGGTATATAAATCCTTCTTCCAAAAATTTTTGGATTTCTTCCATCACTATGTCCCTTAAATTCGGGTTCATCCTTCATTGTGGTTGGAACACTGGCCTAGAGTCACTTTTGATGTAAATTTGGTGGGTACACAGATTAGAGGGAATATGCTTCATATATGTGTATTCCCATGAGAAATATCCCCTATGTTTCTTCAGCAAAGTGATTAGGCATTCCAATTCATTGGGTGCAAGATTTGGATTAATGTTCAATGTTTTTCCAAGCTCAATTTCCACGGGAATGCTTTTCGAATTTTTAAGTAATAGAATCATATTGGCTTCACTGACTAGAGTCTCTTCTGTAAGATTTTCTTATTCTATTTCATCTAGGGTACTACTCAGAATTTGGTAGGCGTGTTTATTGACAGATGTGGGCTCACTGATGAAAATATTAATAGTATAATCTTCTGTTTCATCCATAAAATTTAAGGCTCTCCCTATCATTAATAATGGTTGAATGCCTTCTTCTTCCTCTAGATCCACCCAGATTGGAGTTTCTTCTAATATTGGTCGGGCTAGAGGGTATAAAGTTAGGCTTTTAATGTCAGTCCCATCTAAGATAGTCATGGATCTTGACCAACAGCTAATGCAAGCATTTCCTATGGCTAACTAAGGTCTTCCCAGGATTAGCGAGTATCCCCCCAGCCGTGACTTCGGTTGTAAAACTAGGAAGTCCGCAAGGTATCCTCACAAATCAATAGAGACTACAAGGTCGTCCATGATTCCCTCAAGCTTGATTGTTGATCTGTCAGCAAGTTCTAATATGGTAGGGGTTGGCCGAATATTAGTGAGTCCTATTTTTTTCACAGTTTCGATGATCATAACATTAATAGCTATGCCTAAATCTACCAAAACATTCGGTATCTGAGTGTGTCCTATGTGCACTATAACAGTAGGATTTCCAGGATCATCGTATTCATCCAAAGGAGTCTTACCCATTATTAATTTAGAGAGTTTTCCCATTACATGGAAAGTGGGAGGATCCCTAGGCTTTCATCTTGGTTATTTTACACATAGATCTCTAATGGTCTTGGCATAGATGGTCATGTCACTAACGATGGAACATACTCAATGATGATGGGTTCCACTAACCTCCTTGATCGTCAGTGTATGTCATTGCAGGGAATTCGAGAAATGTAATAAGCAAGCATGTTGGCAGTCTCAAACTGATCAACTACTTTATTATTCGGGTTGGGGTTAGGTTGTGCAAGTAGTTGTGGTTGCAGTGGTGCATTCATAGGTGCAACATTGTTTTGGAGTTGTATTTGTGGCTACTAATAGTGTTGGTGAGGGTACTGTTGAGGATGATACTATTGATACGGAGTCTGCTGATGAGGAAAATTATTTCCTGGGTAAGAATTTCTCCAGTTGGGAGCCCAGGGAGCTTGGTGGTTTGATTGTTGCACCCAAGGCATCGAGGGGTTAGGATTTTGCATTAAATTTGGAGATGGATGCCATTGCTTGTTAGAATAATGTGAAGGGAATTGTGTATTCATATTATTCATACCATTCATATTATTCCCAAAAGGTGATGGATCCGAGTTCATACCTTGATTTTGAGGCTGCCAAGGCTTCTTCTGAGAAATCAAATAAGCTTGTTCCACATCTAAGGTAGATTCTTGCAAGACTACTTTGACCTTGGGTAATGAGGGACATTCCTTGGTATCATGATCCAATTCGCATATCTGACATACCTCCACCTTGTTGTGAGATTTTCAATTACTAGGAACTAGATTCATAAGACAATTTCACCATGGAATATTTTAGACAATGAGAGAAGAAGAATCGAGAGAATAAATTATGGAAAAAACTCTGTATCTTATTCATTGATATTGTAACAATATATAATACATCCTCCATGGATAAAATCGAATTGCTTTGAGGCAATATGGAAATAGAAAAAAGAAAAGGATTAGAAAAGACAAAAAAAAAAACCCTTAGGTGGAAAAAGCAGTTTCCAAAACTGTCCTAGAGGCTCATGAATTTGGCAAGTATGGTATGGCATCTCATGAGTGAGGTAAATGGAATGTATTGATGGCTTTATAAGGTTAGATATGATGTGGAGGTCGAATTTGTCAAGTGGCAAAAAATTCCAAGTCAACTAGCTTTATCTTTTCCACTAGAAAGTAGAAAAAGTAGGACAAAGCTAACTAAATTTGGATAGTGTCGTTCTAATTCAGGAATGGAATAAAATCAGATAGAATCCAAGGAAATATTATCCAAAATCTATCCAAATTCGTTTTTGTGAATGAGGATAGAGTGTGGTCCACTAAAAGACAAATCTGGCTTATTCTACCTAGTCAAAACTTAGGAAATTAATCATAAATGATTAATTAATTTTATCCTAAGTCTAGAATGACGTAGTGGGTTTCTTAAATGTTCCAACACCCCCCCTTAAGCCTGAATTTATGTGATGGAAATCAGAAAAAAATATTAGAAATATAGGGCCCAAGCAACAAGGCTTATGGTCACCCCAATACAAAAATAAATAGTCCATGTAAACCGAGGAAATAGGGAAAACCTCATGGAAACAAAACCCTCCCTCAAAATTGGACATGCTTGATGTCTTCATACTGTCATGTTGCTCATTTGAATGAGCTAAATGAGCTTAATGAGCTACTTCTGATTAACTGACTTGATGAAGAGATTGTGGATGTCATGATCATGCATCAGTGCATCAATGTTGTGTAGGCAAGAACCATGTGTTGAAGCTCTATGAAGTTCATCTTCTGATGATGGAGGAGCATCAAATGAATTTTTCTTGCTATTTTAACATACATAATCAAATCTGAAAACATAATCAATGATGGAAAGAAGATCTATGCATACTCCTTTCCAAGGAGAAACAATGAACTCAACAGGATCAATTTCTTCTGTAGCTGCAATGTGGTGTACTAGTTCTTGTACTTTCTTCTCAAATTGATGTAGAACCTTTCTGATATTTAAAATGAGATCATGCAGCTCTAAAATATTATAATGTAATTCATATGGAGCAGCAACGAGTAGAAATGTGGATTCTCCATGATCGAACATAATTTCAGTAGAAAAAGTTTGAGAAACTAGATCACCCAGATAGCTGAGCGAGCCTGGAGAGTGTGAGGACTTGAATTTTGAACCATGAGTGATGGGGTCAAGTCCAGATGTGTGGAATATCAGTCCAAATAATGCCAAAAAAATTTCTATCCAACAAATCAAAGATATGCAAGACAAAAGTGCAACAGAGGCAAGTGACATAGTGTAGGAAAACATAGAATTGTGTAGTTTCTTAACTGGAGAACTTGGGGTTTGTAGGGTCTTTTGTGCATCCAAAGGTTGGGAATATGACGTGGGGTATGTAATGAACTGTATATCAGACTGTAAATCATCTTCTAAATCATAATCTAAAAGATTTGAATGATGGTGGAAAGACCTTTCAGAAGACAAGTCAGAAGCTAGTAAAAAATTACTAGTTTTGAGAGTAGACTTGGGTGAACTGATTGAAGAATGTATTGAGGAAGAAGTGGAGGTTTCTGATTCTGATATATCAAAATGTGAATCAATATTAGAGACATCAGAATTACATTTCACTCTATCACTCAAAGCATAAGAATGATTAGCTTTGGGAGAGGCTTGGAAACAGTGTTCTTGTTCTACAGCAAGCTTGCCTTATTCTTTCTTTGCAAAGTCAGGAACATCTATGTTATGCTCTTCAAGCATCTTGGCCATTATGTCCAATTTCTTCTTGAAGCAATATTTCTCACGATGAGTGCCTTTGCAACAATAAGAACACTTGGGCTTCTCCTTCTTCATCTTCTTGTATTTGGAATCTCCATCAGAATCCTCTTCCTTTGACAATGTCTTTTGTTTGGATTTGTCATTCTTCTTTGTTCCATGAGAACCAAATGCAAAGTCTTTGGAGGGTGATTGATCCCACATTTGCACCAGCTTGTCCTTTTCTTGAGTGAGTGAATCAATGAATGCATCCAAGGTTGGCATCTTCCACTTTGGAACTGCAAGTCTTGTAGAATGAAAAGTAGACACAAATACTGAGTATTCAGAGCTTAGTTTTGACAGAATGGTAAGGATTAATTGCTCATCCTTCTTCTCTATACCACATTGCTTGAGTTGAAGCACTAGTTTCTTGAATTTTGAGATGAACTCCTCCATAGAATCGAAATTACTTGGACTAAGAGAGATTAGCTCAATCTCCAACAAATGACCTCTAATCTCGTCCTGTTTTCCAAATAGAGACTCTAGCTTTGTCCACACTTCATTTGGAGTTGATAGAGAATCGAGATGGAATAGAAGATCTCGAGATACAGAGAGACAAAGTAACCCATAAGCTTCATCAATCCTATTGAACCATTTGGATTTTAATGCAACACCTCCTGGCTCAATTTCAATCCCCATAGTGACTCTATACAATCCTTTGCTCCGAAGCTGGATGATCATATGCGCCTTCTAGTCAAAGAAATTGAAGGGAGTGAGAGTCAGAGCTTTGGCTTGATTTTGCTCCATACTGATGCACTCCTGGTGATAGCAATACCTGCAAAAAACACTCTTGGAAATTGCTTTGAATCAAGCTAGCTCTGATATCATGTGAGATTTCAATTACTAGGAACTAGATTCATAAGACAATTTCACCATGGAATATTTTAGACAATGAGAGAAGAAGAATAGAGAGAATAAATTATGGAAAACACTATGTATCTTATTCATTGATATTGTAACAATATATAATACATCCTCCATGTAGAAAATTGAATTGCTTTGAGTCAATATGGAAAGAGCAAAAAGAAAAGGCTTAGAAAAGACAAAAAAAACCCCTTAGGTGGCAAAAGCAGTTTCCAAAACTGTCCTAGAGGCTCATGAATTTGGAAAGTATGGTATGGAAGCTCATGGGTGAGTTAAATGGAATGTATTGATGGATTTAGAAGGTTAGATATGATGTGGAGGTCGAATTGGTCAAGTGGAAAATGATGCCAAGTCAACTAGCTTTATCTTTTCCACTAGAAAGTAGAAAAAGCAAAACAAAGCTAACTAAATCTGGATAGTGTCTTTCTAATTCAAGAATGGAATAAAATCGGACAGAATCCAAGGAAATATTCTCCAGAATCTATCCAAATTTGTTTTTCTGAATGAGGATAGCACGTGGTCCACTAAAAGACAAAATTGGCCTATTCTACCTAGTAAAAAATCAGGAAATTAATCATAAATGATTAATTAATTTTATCCTAAGTCTAGAATGACGTAGTGGGCTTTTTAAATGTTCCAACACTTGTTAAGCAAACATTCTTTTAATGGGTGCTTCTTTTTTTCATTTGGCAAAGAATACAGCAAGTGCCAGATCTTCTACTGCTTGCCTCTGCTTTGCTCTCAAGACATCCAACTTTGAGGAAATGGATCTCATTATATCTATTTTGAAATTCTCTAGAAGGTTTCCTATTTCTGCCCGAGTGGCTCCTCCACTAGCTAGATTCTGTGTCCTAGTGATGACATCTTGGTCTCGTTCCTTGTCCTCATTGCTAGTTCTAGAGGATCCTCTTGAATATCTTCGACATAAGTCGCCAATCTTATCGAAGGGTTCCTTTGAGATATCCCCTTTCCCTAACAAATTAAACATGTCTAGGCAGTATTCTCTAATCCCTCACAGTAAGATGATCTTGAGTGCATCTTTTCTAATCTCGGTGTGACTAGACCTCTATAAATTGTACAACAATCTTTCAACAAAATCTTCCAAGATCTCCTCTTCCTTCTGAACCATTTTGAACAACTATTCCTTCCTATCTCTAGTTCTACATTATTCTTGATATTTGGAAAGAAAGGTTTGTTTCATCTGATCTGAAGTAGTAATGGTCTCATGAACCAAACTCATGAACCAATGCAGAGCATTTCCTTTCAGGGTGGCTAGGAATAATTTCAGTTTCCACACACTGAAGGTATAGTCGTAACTACGACATAGGATGTCAAACTCAAAAAGAAATTCGTCTGGGTCTTCAGAGGACTTACCATTAAATTTTGGGAGAACTGAAGGTGAAATATTTTTCATGGGGTCTGCCCCTGGTGTCTGTAGGATAGGGAATTCGAGTGTGACAATAGTGTCACGATGCTGATCATCTTCCACCTCCTCTTCATGGCATTCATTATTCACTTCACATTCTCTGTTTTCCATGTTGGTCCAAACTTTTAATGCTTCTTTCGCTCTTTCTTCCTCTACCTTTGCTTCTTCTTCTCTCCTCCTTTCTTCTTCTTGCCTTCTTTCTTATTATGCTTCTCAGTGATGCTCCAACCACTCTTCTTTAGTGACTCTGCTCCCGTTAATATGATAGATCTCCTCTCTATCCGGTACACCCACAACACTTCCCTTGTCTTCAAGAGGTTTCTTCTCTCGAACAGGAATTGAAGGTCCCATTACATTCTCCACAATTGATCTAGATGTTTCAAGATTAGGAGTAATTAAGTTTCCTCTTCCTAAATATGCTCATGGCAGTTTGGTAGAAGAATCATCTCTAGCAATTATTTCATCGATATATGTCTGTCTTCCACCTACAATGTTAGTCTTTTGAGGGGGTTCCCGGTTTGTTCTTCCAAAATTCATGCATGCTTCGAATAATCAAAACTAAAATGAAATCAATAAATCAAATGCTATCTATGTCTATTAATTACCATCCTCGACAGCAACACCAAAATGCTGGTCACCCTATATGCTAATCAATTACAACTAACACATAGGATGCTCAATATAAATTGTCAACCTAAGTAGGTCTCTTTATTTCAAAATTAATTAGCACAGTCTATGCATAAACATTTCAAGTAGCTGATTGAATAAATGGAGATAAACTATCCTACCTATCTGCTCATGGATAAAACTAATCTAATTTACCCATCTAAGAATTCAAAGTACATTTACCTTCCTACAATCATCACTCCAACAATTACTGATCTAAGAAGAATTAAGCTAGGCTTACTTTTGCAAGAAGTTAAATCCTAAAGATATCATACTACAATGCATTAAGCATAACCTGTCTAAGATTATCTAATATGGGAATTATAAATGACAGTAAGGAATCAAACCAATTGCAATCATAATTTGACTAATGCAATAAACTTCAAGAAAGATGAATAACAGAAATAAACTAGAGTTGATATTGACTGTAACAGCTAACTAACACACTTGCATAAAAGGAACTAAGCTACACAGTCAACTGTCACACCACGTAGTTACAACTATTCAGAATGTAATCATTAACTACCAAAGGAAAATGCAATTATCAATTACTACTATTGTAGCTTCTCTGTAAAACAAATCTACTGTAAATCCACACCACACAATAGAAACAAACTAAACACCTAATTAACTCGGAAATCTCGGTGAGAAGGCGAGCCTTGGCCTTCTAACAGAGATGTCGTGAATTAACACAAATTAGAACGCAAAGATATGAAGAACTCGTCTCCTTGTATTAAAAATGGTAATTCACAGTACTCGGTTACAACTCATACAAATGATAATCAACCAACCCCAGACTATGAAAGCCTTCCCATATTTATACATGCATAATACAATCATGATCCACTAAATTCATGCAGCCATGAATATCTCTGATCTTCAGACTGCTGAGTCACATCAGAACTGTTACAGCCTTGAATAGAATTGAATGAAATCGTTGAATGTGAAGGGCATCATTAATCTGGCTGTCAATGGATCAACGGACTAGCTGGCTGAGAAGTGCTATGTCTGTTGCAGGGATGCTCTATTGCATCGAAGTCTTGTTACAGCTACCACATGGAGAGATGATCACGTTGTTTCTATTAATGTGTGGAATCTAAACTGAGGAGTAACAGCTGGCACCAATCGTACCTTCCTTCCATATGCCTAGTGGGATGCTACACCCGTGTCTCTTAATGCTTTGAGCTTGTCTTAATAAAATAAACACAAGTTAGCATAAATCAAAGGATAGAATTCATAACCATAACAATCTTAGGAATTAAAAAAGTAGGCAATAATAAATCATACCTGTCAGGATTCATGCTCAATCTTGAGGAAAGACATATATCTAGTTTATGAAATAAGGCAAGATAGGACAAAAAGAGGTAGTAGGTGTGGTAAAAAAGGGGCAATTCTAGGACCCAACAACCTCAACCAAGAGATCCACATCTCTTCTCTTCAATTTATTCCCTGCAATTTATATTGCATAAGTTGGATAAAATCAATGCATTATATGCATTCTTTGAAAATGCAATAGAATCTTTAACCACTTTAAATAATCCATACTTTACACAGAATATACAATCTTTTTCAATCTTATTTATGCCTTATTGGTAGCATTTCCAAGACACTACAATGGTGTGATTCATGTCACTTCAACTTCAACAACCAAGAGCTCTTATGTCTCTTCTTGCACTACCATTTTGCACATTTCAAATATGATAAATGCATGGAATGCACCTTTACTAGGCATTTCATTCTTCCATTACATGTTCACCTATCCATGCCAAACAAGGTATTTTTTAAGGATTCTAATATTATAATTAAATATAGTATTCTAGGTGATTATTTTGGATTAAAAAATCATATATATAGATAGGTAGGCGAATGTTAAATATGGAACATACAATTTGCTACTTAAACCTGTAAATTTTGGTGAATATTATGATAAAAATATATGTTTTATGTAAATATAGGCGATATTAGAGAGTAAAAATGACCAAATAGCAAATATGTTTTTTGAAAAAAAAACCCAAAAATAGCCAATTGGCAAAATTTTACCCCTAAATATTAATTTGATGCCAACTTCATCATGAATGTAACCAATCATCCAAACTCAATTTTACATCTAGCATGTTTATATACAACCATAGAACTCTTTTCATAGGCTTAAGAAGCTTTGTCAATCATCCACATTTTGATTTAACAAACAACCGAACCATAATTAGCTCATTCCATGGTTCCTTGCATATAACTTACATCTATGTATAACATCAACAAATACTTCAACTTTGGAATATAAATATGAAGAGGAAGCCACTTTTGAATACTTCCATTATCTTCCCTGCATCTTTTTATTTCCATTCTGAGACTTCTCATGATATCCATAGTTCCAATGGATTTACATTTTAATCTATATTCATTTGTTTATATTTCTCAATTTCCCACACTAATATCTTGGCTTTAGATGTCTTCTTCAGAACTTTATGGAAGCTCCCCATCTTCCCTTTTACACTTCTATATTTTTTCTGGAAACCTATCCTGTAATTGAGGCTAATACCATACTGTAATATGCAATATTGTATGTCATTACATCTATTAGACATAATTTAATTCTAAAAATTCAATAAAAATGTCCATAAATATATACATGTATATCCATATATTTTAAATTATGAAAAATAAACACCATTTCACAATTTTGTCAAATAGGGCCTGTAGGTCCATTTCTTCTCATTTCCTGAAAAAAACTATATTGCTTAGTTTGGAAGGCTATTTCATCCTTATTATCCTTAAGATAACATTTCCAATGACTACTCCCATTTCCATTTTTGAATTAAGAGTTCAAATTTACATCTCTTCAAAATCAACAAGTTTGCTTATTTTACACTGTTCCTGTAGCTACAATTGTTTTGAACAACCAATTTTTGAGATCTATAGAAGAAAATCAGTAAAGAATTGGATTTTTTTTATATCGGGTGTTGATAGCCCATATGATTTTTACTACCATATACTTTCATTATTCAATCCTGATGCTCCCATCAAATTTTATAAAATATTGTAATCAACAACTTTTAATTTTTGCACTTTTTCCAGGACTTTTCTCTGAAATCTGCTATCTCCAAAACTAAGCATTTCTGGAAACTTTTCCTCTAAGGAAATTTGTTCATATTGATGAGTAGAACAAATGTTGAAATCAATAAATTTTATGGCTATGAGTTCTAGGGCCACTTTTCCTCCTTCAAGTTTTAAAAAATTGCACTTACATGCACCCAAATAATGGATTTTGGTCTTCTTTCATCTCCCAGCTTCACATATTTCGCAATTTGGCATAAAGGCTCCATTTTTGTATATGTGCCTAGGTCACTCCTACACCATAACAATTTGGGCCTCAACCGTCCCCCCATCTGTCCTCTATCTATGCACCTTCAAAACCCACTAAATTCAGTTTTTTGTAAAACTTAAACAGAATGGGGAAATGTCCCTCACTAGAAATCCTATAGCATCTATAAATAGTGTCAAAATGGCGCAAGACCCATCAAATTATGATTTAATTTGCTCCTATTATGGTAAAAAATATAATGGCTCAAGACTTAATACTTTTTGTAATTTCTGCTAACATGGCATTATGCTAATGTGGCATGGTGTTGATGTGGAAGGGTGTTGATGTGTAAATACAACTATCACTTGAGGTTTCAGATAGTCCCATGTGTCACCCCATGATGTAGCCATGTCACCCTCCTACTAGTAAATGGTTTCATTCTCAATGAAGAAGTGGTTTAAGAAAACAACTTCTGAGATCTTGCACTCCTCTAATGATGTCACGTGTCCCTAGTGGTTTCCTTCCAAGATTATGCTCCTTAAAATAAAGATTGAAAACATTCATGATCCTGGACACTTAAGGACTGTGGATCTTCCACCCCAATATCTTCTCCCATCCTGATCGTCGTGCAACTCCGACAGGAACATGCCACTTCTTTCAGTCCCATCATGTCACATCATTGAACCATACACACTCTCCAAGGTTGATTGAATAGACTAGATGGAATTCAAAACTTGGTGCTTAATATGTAATTTGGAGGTTTCACGATTGGAGAGGAAATAGTTTAGACAAACCACTTTTGAGATCCTTAGTGATTTTAGTGAAGACACGTGTCCTTAGTGGTTTTCTTTCAAGATCGTGCTTATTAATATAAATTTTGAGCATCTTCCTAAGCCTGAGAAGATATAAGACATTGCTTTGATCAAGTGTGATATGAACCATGTTAGAATTCTATGTCCTTGATTCCATCCAAGAATCTCACAACCTAAGGATCTAAGCATAATGTAATCTTCACTAAGAATTACAACAAATATTTGCAGAGAACAAAGAAGAAGAGTGAGCTAGAAACACACAAGAAAGAACTCAATTAATAAAATCTCATCATCTTATTAATGAGCAATGAGCGCACCCCCCAGCTCCGGGTGCCACTGCCATTGTCAACAAGGCCGCCAAGGGAGACACGTCTCCTCCTCCCGGCACCAGTTCCCAGGCGATGCATTAAATGAGAAATACGAAGCCTATACATTTGGCCTCCCTACACGCAATGGTTCACATCGCCCACATGGCCCGGGGGATGGCATTTATGCTGGCTCTATTTTCTTGGTCCTCTCGCCTAAGCTAGTATCAACTCGCATTTACTCTCTCGCATGCGATCTCCTACGCTCTCCACAGGTCTTGTTGGGTTGTGAAGAACCAGGCTCACTCCACTGCATTCATTACGCCTCTTGGTTATGCCTGGTCTGCATCCACAGCAGAGAGCTCGGCACCTGCGGAGAGTTCAGTCCTTTTGCTGCCCAATTCGATCATGAAGCGCACCAGAGGCATTTCTTGGCGAGGTTCCAGTCAGGGCACTGGAAAATCTACGTCGGTGGAGAAGGAAATTCTAGCCAACATCAGCTACAAAGACAACGTTTCAATGACAGTTTGTCGACTGGTGGATGATTGGGAGTCCAGGAGTGTTGCTGAGATTCTCACCTTCAGTAGCCCTAGTACTCAGGTGAACCACTACTGGCTGCTTAAAAATTTGCTTAGTTCTCTAGTTGAAGATATGCTTACTAACTGGAATGTGGCTAAGATGACCATAATGGACACCAGGTCCAATATGGCACATTTAGATGGTATTCGTGTTTCTCTTGAAGCCTGTCTCTCGGGAAGTAGATATGCTCTCTTCCCCCACCCGTCTCTACCCCTGGGTGTTGGTCTTGAAGGCCCGGTGGCTAGTACTAGCGATGGCATGGTCAGGGTGAACAAAGGTTTTGAGCCTCACACAATTGAGCAAGCCGTTGGGAGCTCACTTCACAATTCTAGGGACCTCGCTGCCTTAGTGGACACCGCTCCAGCACCTATTCCTATTCATGTTCCTGCTCCTCGTAGTATTCAATGTCCTAACTCCCCAGCTGCTGCTATGGTGGATGTTACCTCCCCTCTTGTGACTTCTTTTCCAATACCTTCTACAATTGACAATGTCCATAGCAAGCACCTTCGAAAAGATGATGCAGCAGTGATTCTTTAGCGCAAAACAGAGTCGCTGCCATTCAAGCTCCCAGAGCAGCAGTGGACTGATGATCTCTTCTAACCCTACCCCATCTCCGAGGACACGCATGACTCCAAAGGCATAGAAGCTATCTCTTGAGCTCTGCATTTTTGGTTCTTTTACTATGTCTTTTTGTACACTCTGGCTTGAACAGAGTTAGAGTATTTTACTGTCTTTCCTGCTTGATAGCTATCTAGTTAATATCCATAAGCTTGGTTACCATGCTCTGTTTTGTAAAGATGGGACTTGTAAAGATGGGACCTTGTACAGGGCCAATATGATCTATCTAGATTTTCCTAAGGACTGTAATATTTTTGTACTATAATATAAAATTTCCATGCAGCTTACAAAAAAGAATGAGCAGTGAGCATACATTATATAATACATCTCCAAGGAGAAATTATAATGCCTTCGAGGAAATTCGAAATGCTCACATGTTGTGGGATTAGAATAGAAAAAGTCCCCCCATCTAGGAAACATCAATCTCCAACTCAAGGAAAGAGGTCACGAATTGGCTAACTAAGCTTAGGTAGGCCATGAGTGACCAAAAGGAAGTAAGTTGGAGGATTTTCAGGAGAAAAAGCAGGAAGGGGTTGAGGAAAAATCATGCAGACTTTCCAAAATCATTCTAGTGCACTTACTTAATCCTAATCCATCCGAAAAAGAGAACAAAGCTGGCTTTGACTGACAAAAGCTGGATAAAGTAGGAATAAAGCAAGAATGGCACCTTAGCTCATAAAATATCAGTAAAATAAAAAACTAAATAAAATGAGGGTGGAAGTTTTAAACCTGTGCATAGAAGCAAATTGTTGTGAGGAAAACACACCTATAGTTTAGGGGAGAAACTACCAACTTACAGGGATGAAAGATAGACCTACTAATGTTCTGCAAGTACAACTAGTAAGCAAAGAGATTAAAGTTAGAAGGATGTGTACCTTATTTAGAAGGTTGATCCAAGCCTTTCTCTTCCTTGCTCTTCAATGCTATTCAGTGTCGCAATGCCCACACCTACAAAACAACTTCATACCTTTCTAAAATACATTTGACTACATATATAAGACTGATATTCATGACAGAAGAAAACATCAAAGTATAAGCAAACTGTAATCAAATCTGAGACACTCATGAATAGGTCATATTTGGAAAGGGAAGAAGATCTGATCTTTATTAATGAATGAAGCAAGTACATAAAATTATACCTTCCTTCAAGCTTGGCACTTCACGAAACCTAGATTCAAGGTCTCCTGCTTCTGTTCTCCAAGGATCCCAGCCTCTAATTAGTTGTGCTAGGGTTTATCAGAAACTAAGGCACAGGAGAGGGGCATGAGGGTCTCCATTCCTCTAGCATAACATTATTATGACCTTGGTCCCTCCTCATGGCCCTTCTACCTTCTTTATATAGTCAATGAAGGAGAGGAAAAACAGTTATAACCGATCAGGAGGTTCCCAAACCAACCCAATTTGACCAAAATTCAAGATTTTGGCTGATTCAGGAAAGTACCCTACTCTTCCTACTACAAACCAGTGTACTTTTCAAGGTGGACGCTACTCTCTGCATAGGATACTAGCGTACATGTGGAAATATTGCCAAAACAGGGTTTTCTGATGATTTGTAGAAGGTGGTTTGGTCTGGAGATGTGTTCCTAAGGGTTATGACCATCAAATGGACCAGGAGTGAGGTAATTTCAACCATGTTAAGTGTCCCAAATGACCCTTCCATCCACAAGTGTCCTGTTGTGTGACTACACTTAATCTCAAGAAGTGTCGTCATGCGACCAAGCGATGCAAGTGTCGTCACGGATGGATAAGTGTCATTTTAAGCTATAACAGATGCCCCCTAATGTGTGAGGTTAGAGGGAGTGAGGGAAACAATGGCCAAAATACATTATAAATAATAAAGAGTTGAATCATGGAAGCGGAGACCGGAGAAACCAAGAATCATAGGCTTAAATGAAGTAACTGAAAGCAAAGGCAATCTCAGACAAACTCATCCTTGGGGTAACTGTCCATGTTCAAATAGTGGAACATGACCTCCAAGAGGATACAATAATGATCCAAATACAGATGCATATATCTTGGCCACTAGAATACAAGCGTGGATCCATGAGGAACATAAGTGTAAACATAGCCACATAAATACAAGGTGGATCTATGTCAAAACTAGAGAACATAGCCATAGAGAACAAGCTGGATCTATGTCTCATCAAGAGACAAAAATATTGTGGATTAGTCTTGCGCAACTTGGGCGATAACATAAACAAGGTAATGCTATCGAGGATCCCAAGGTCTTCATCCAAAACCAACCCAAGGCACAAACCTATCCATGCGAATAAATGAGTTGATGTCGAACATGGGAGGTATCGTTTGATTACCGGTCATTGACGTATACCGTTAACAAACATGAGGGTGTCCACCAATAATAAAAATGGAACCCAAGGTACCTAGTGCATTCAAGCAAGTGCGAATAAATGGTCTTTCCATCGAACACTTGAAGAATCCATCAGATAGGAGACATTGATGTATTCCCATCTATCCAATAGCAAGGGAAACTGCCACTAATGACTGCAATCCCCAAGGTACTAATAGAAACTCTAAACTTCATTCCCAGAGCACAATGAGTTGAAGTCGATGGGAAGAAGTCCGTTGGAAGGGAGGCCTTAAGGCATCCTCCATCATCCAACACGAGGGACATTCAATAGGTATGAGCTGATTTGGAGTAGGACTGAACACATGATGAAACATACTGACACCAAGGAATGGCCGACGCATGAGGTCAAGGAAACTGCAGAATGGCCGACATGGGTTATATCATTGAATAGTGAGAATGACACAAGAGTGACTTAGGAAGCTTTTAACACATAGAGACCATGATGCAAATCTGCAATGTAGGAGACATTAACAGATTCTCCATATGATTGGAAGACTAACCAAATGGAGGAGTAAGAACTCTGAGATAAGGTTTATCCTAAGGTCAACACTAGAACCCAACATGTTTGATAGACTCAAAATAGGTGCTTTGTTCAAGGAGATAGTTGACTTGCTGCCATCATATTGAAAGATATTTTAACAATCTTGCCTTCCCTTACCTTTTTCATTTTTTAACGAGCTTGACAAAGAACTAAAGCATGCTTGACGGTATTTTCATATTTAAGGAGTCTGAAAAACCTAGAAGAAAACTCCATACACCTATCCGTGGATTTTATATCGAGCTAGGATTGGTCTATACTCGACGGTGTTTTCTTGCTTATAGAGTTGAAAAACTTAAACAGTCCTCTATCAACCATCTCGTGGATTTCACATCGAGCCCGAGTAGGTGAAAGCTCACTTGGTGTTTTCACATTTCGAGAGTCTGAAAACCCTAAAGACGACTCCAAAGGTCCTTTTTTCATAAAATTAGTCTCCTTCCCTGAAAGAGTGTAAAATAATGGAAGAAGAACTCTTCTAGCACATACCAGAGTATACCTAGGGTATACATTTTCATAAATTATCCACCAAGGCACGAAAAAGTGGTAATTCTATACCTAAGTGGATGTCAGTTCAGTTATTTTAATGAGCTCGAAAAGACAACTATGCTTAGCAAACTTTTCCTATTTAAGGAGTCTAAAAAGGGCTTAAAAGAACTCCATAGGGATCTTTTCCGTAAAGGTTTAACGAGCCCGAAAAAGTAAACTCGTGACCTCCTTACTATTTTTAACGAGCTCAAAGGAGATACAGAAAAATGCTCATAAATTCCTTACTGTTTTTAATGAGCTTGAAGTGAAGATGGAAGAAATGCTCAAAACCTACTTATTGCTTTTAACGAGGTCAAAGTAAAGGTGGAAGAATGCTCGTAATGGGAGGAGACAAGTGTCAGGGACATGTGAAACTAGCTCCAAGCGCATGGAACAAAGCTATACCTAATGCAAGGAACATGAGAAAGATAAGGACACTCAGGGTGTGTCTCCTCCAAGTAAAAGGTGTCAAATTGTGAAGGCAAAATGATACAGGGCTTAGCAGAAATGAGATCAGAGATGGAGGTGTATATAACGAGCTAAAAGCGTGGAAGATGGCATCAAGATCATTAGCGCAAGTAGGATCATAACAGATGCATATGCAACTTGAACACAAATATGGGAGCCTTATCAGGGATGGCCAGAAACATATGAGAAAGAAAGTTATGAGGCTTCTTCTCAAATTCATGGTAAATATAAAAAGGCTCCCAAGCCTATGAGAAAAACTTAGCATGGGCACCAAAATGGCATAAGGGTGCTGACTAGTGTGACCCATGTTAGGTAGGCTCTGTTGTCGAACTGGTGCACAATGCATGAAGATATGGGTAATACATCAATATCCAATAGGTTCGACCCTATGGCGAATTCGGATGGAAAAAGGTTCAAATGCAACATAATAGCAGGGAAGCTTAAACCTATATGCAAGGTTCCAAATATACCTGACATGGTCACACAAGGTGTCGAAAAGGACCAGTAAGCAAGTATAAATCCAACTAAGAATCCTGTCTCCGAGAAACATTAATACCAAGATAATATCTTAAACATATGTAAAGAAAGACCCGATACAAGTCACTATGGTAAAAATACTTTCAACTTCACTATCATCAACAGCAGGGATAAACAAGGCAAAATTTTCAAATGAAGACTCTATGGTACCCAAGCCCGAAGACTTAAAATCAACAAGATCGACTTCAGGATGAAGATCAAAGTTGAAGGACATGATGGAATCTGCAGAAACAAATTCATCATCACGGGAGTTGAAAATTCTAGAATCAGAATCAAACTCAATAGGAACACCGATTTGCAGATCTATATGAGAGTCCAAAGACTCAACAGTAGGAATATCATACTTTAAGGTCAAACCGAAGCTAGACATAACTGCGACTGGATCAACATCCAAATGAATGGAAGACTGTACTGTGGACTCTAGGAAAACTTCATCAAAAGGAAGTATATCGTCCTATATAGAACACATATCTAAACATTCAGATCGAGGTGTCCCTTGTTCAAAAGTCGGGACTGAGTCCCAAGAAGGTAAGCATGAACTCAAAGACTTCTTCTCAGTAGCAGTTGAACTCAAGGAACAATATGCCACATAAGTCCCATGTGTCATAGTAGTGCCTAATGACAAGGGATCTGGGTAGTCTACAGTTGGGTAATAAGGAGGATCAACGAATGCAAACTGGTCGATAGTGACGATGCTTTCGTTATGAGGAAAATACATCACACGAAAGAGCGTAGACACCGCCGCATGCATAGCATAAACGTAATCATGCCCGAGGATCATATCAAAGTCCACAGGGTCCTTTAAAACCACAAAATCAACTGAGACTGTTTTTCCACCCAAAGTAACAGGTACCTGAGAGAGGAATCCAAACGGTTCACTAGGTCTTCTATCGAAGGTCAACGACCAATTAAAAGTTGGAATAACATTAGGGAATCCCAAATATCTCCAAGCATAAGCGGATAAGATACTGACAGAAGCTCCTTCATATATAATGCATCGACCAATCGTATGGTTCCCAATATCAACCTTTATCTGGAAAGGTGTCGAAGAAGGAAGAGGAGGTTTCGCTAGACTATTCCAATCAAAGGAAATGATCCTAGGGCTTGGTACGGGTTCACATGGCATAGATGAAGTGCCCCCTTTTTTAGGAATGTCCAAACTGGTAATGCAGAAGACTTCCATAGTAGGTGCATCAATCTTTGCAGGACTGACGGGATCAGTCGAATATTGCATCGATTCGATCACTCGACCCTCCGAAGGAAGAGTGGGATTGACCAATAACTCTTTTGGTTCAACCACTTTATTAACCAAAGGTTGATCTGACTGTAGGGAATCTATAGACAACTCAGGAGCAGCGATTCCTTTAGACATCGACCACACTCTTCGTGCCTCTAGAATGGCAGGGCATCGGTGAGTAAGGTGATCTCCCTTACAAAGTTTAGAAGTGAACTTTGGTTTCCTACCTATAGGTTGAGACTCCTTTACAACGTCAGTACTCTCAGCATGACTAGCATTGGCTGACAGCTTTCCCCCAGCATGACATGCAGTCGCTGGTTGCTCAGAAGTAGAAGACTTTTGAACTAAGGACCAAACTTTTTGCACTTCTAGAAGTATAGGGCACAAGTAAGTAAGGTGGTCTCCCTCACAAAACTTGCAAGTGAAATTATACTTCTGTTTATTGGGTTTATCGACAATGTCAACTCCCTCAGCATGACTTGCAGTGGCTGATCTAGTGTCTCTAGTATGACTCACAGGAACTGGTGACTTTTCATTAATATGACTAGCAGTGCTAAATGGCGTGTCCTCAACATGACTAACAGTGGTTGAAGACAAAATTTCAATGTTATTTTCAGTGACAAAGTTTTCTCCCAGTATGACCTCCAGAGGCTGGGTAGGTGCCCCCTGCATGATTTGCAGAGGCAGGGTGCTTTCCCCCAACATGACTTACAGAGGTTGGGTTGTTGCCCCCTTATTTTGGCATCTTCTTCATATTCTTCCTCCGTCTATTCCTTTTATACTACTGGTTACTAGTATTGCTACTTTCGCCACATGAGGTAGAAGGAGGAGGAGAAGATGTTACTGGCAAAGAAGGCACAGGGTTCTGATGCTCTTGATTTGAGTTGCTTACAAAAGAAGCATCAGGAGCATGCAAGGAATTCAAAGTGGAGAACAACCAAACCGGAAACCCTATAGTGAATCCAGGAAGATTCATAGTAGCCATTAAGGGAGTACCAATGTTACCAATGAATGGAACAACACAAGGATCCCCTGGAACAAGGGTACCTTGATTGGCGCTCACCGGAATGCTAGACATAGTTTCCTGCTCAAATGAGCAAGAAGTTATCTAAGGAAAACTAAGACAAGTAGCACAAAGAGCACACCACTAAAAAAGGTCCTAAGTAAATCAAACTAGGCAAATAGATGCCTTCCAGAGAAGAGTCTAGGATGATGAGGGCCCATAACAGATCAACGAAGGAAGAAGGAAAGTTACCCGGGGTCCACAATACAATGACTAAGGGTGCAAGCACTGGAATCACCCAATCGCCCTCTCAAAGACCTGCAAGGGATTTCCTCCCACGCCTGTCCTAGGTATAGCAGATATAACCCTCCGTCGTCACCTGTGTATGATCCTATGGTCAGATACTAAGGATACCACCACACCGAAAACTCCTGGAGGAACCGTCTCTGGTCGAATCAGAAGGTGTGGGCAAGGTAACTGAGCCAGAAACTCAAACGAGTCCCCAAACGCGATCTGATCTTGGTATATGCTAGAAATAGAATGTAGGAGGTTTATTCCCAACAATCTGATCTCACAAGACCTATTGCATAGATCCCAGGGAAGTTTTCAATGAGGTGGGTTTACCTGTGATAGTCAAACTACGATTTTTGCGTAATGTGTGATCTTGGGTGGTTTAAGGTGTTTTAAACCCAAGATCCTAACCAAGACTAGTTGCTAAATAGTGTAACCTAGAAATGAAAATGTTACTAGTACATTTGATTAGAGTTCATTTTAAAGGTTACTTGCTTAGTCAAAAAGGTAGTGGCTGTGTGAGAGTGGTTATAACAGAAATAGAATACTAAAATGAAATGTTTACCACTAAACAAATCTTTTCTTTTCAATGCAAGTCTTAAAGATACGATCTAGAATGCATGTGCAAATGCAATTTTTAGTCTTTTCGAATGCAAAAAGGTAAAAATAAAGTCTAAATCTACAAAATTAAACTCAAAACCTAAGAATGCAGCTACTCAAACAAATAAGTATGCAAAAGAAAACTTGCTCTTTTTTATGCAAAGCACTCTTAAATCCTTTAAGCCACTTGCAAGGTGCCCTACTCAAAAAAATAAATCAAAGTTTTTCCATGCTTTTCAAAGGTGAGAAAAAAAAACTCAAATTGAAGGTAACCTACTATCAAAGCAAAAGTAAAGAACTTTAAGGTTTCCTTATTGAAACAGTAAAAGCTACCAATACGACTTTCATATTCTTCTTGATGTAAGCATGCCAACCATTGGGAAAAGCGTATGAAGCCTAATTTTAGACCCAAACAAAGAAAATGACCTACAAATAAGTACGGTTTGGTAAATTCAGCTCTGCACATAAACAGTGCAGTCAAGGTCCTGAACAACAGCAAAGACTCTTGAGCTTTCACTACAAAAAGAAAACTAAAAGCATAAGGAAGGATAATAAACCAATATAAAGAGAAATTTCACTGAAATAGATAAAAACAAGGTCAAGTAGACTCAATAGGTTTCAAATCCAGTGAAAATGGAGCAAGTAGATTCAGTTGGACTCAAATCAGGGTACAAAACACCAAACTGGTCCACAACCCCCCAACTTGGGTCAACAAGCCCCAAAACTTTCCAAACAAGCCCAAATTGATCAAATAAGGTCCAAATCATGAACATAGGATTAGTACAAGTATAGGATACCACTTACAATGGTTTAACTAAGACCTAGGGTCATCAGGGACCCCAAAAAATGCAGCCACAACCCCCCAAAACTGATCAAAACTCAAAAAATCAGTTCCAGAATGTGTATGCTACTGTCTATGAGGCAAACTAGCATCCAAATAGGGGAAAACACTACTCTGCTTCACAATAGTAGCATCGATGTGGGAAATGTTGAAAAAATAAGGCCAAAACCCCCCAAACCTGAGCTAGTAAGGGTCTGTAAGGGCTAGGAAGGGTCTGTAAGAGCCAAGGAGGGTCAAACAGAGCTTAATAATTGATTCTAATCAAGAAATTTAACAAAGACCTTAAAAAAAAACTAAATAAACGACCTTGGATACCCTTAAGTAGATAGGCTATCCCAGTGGAGTTGCCATTCTGTTGTGAGGAAAATACACCTATAGTTCAGGGGAGAAACTACCAACTTACATGGATGAAAGATAGACCTACAAATGTTCTACAGGTACAACTAGTAATAAAAGAGATTAAAGTTAGAAGGATGTGTACCTTATTCAGAAGGTTGATCCAAGCCTTTCTCTTCCTTGCTCTTCAATGCTATTGAGTATCGCAATGCCCACACTTGCAAAACAACTTCATACCTTTCTCAAATACATTTGACTACATATATCAAATTGATATTCATGACAGAAGAAAACATCAAACTACAAGCAAACTGTAATCAAATCTGAGACACACATGAATAGGTCATATTTGGAAAGGGAAGAAGATCTGATCTTTATTAATGAACGAAGCAAGTAAATAAAATTATACCTTCCTTCAAGCTTGGCACTTCATGAAACCTAGATTCAAGGTCTCCTGCTTTTGTTCTCCAAGCATCCCAGCCTCTAATTAGCTGTGCTAGGGTTTATCAGAAACTGAGGAACAGGAGAGGGGGAAGAGGGTCTCCATTCCTCCAGCATAACAGTGTTATGGGCTTGGTCCCTCCTCATGGCCCTTCTACCTTCTTTATATAGTCAATGAAGGAGAGGAAAAATAGTTATAACCGATCAGGAGGTTCCCAAACTAACCCAATTTGACCAAAATTCAAGATTTTGTCCGATTCAGGAAAGGACCCTACTCTTCCTACTGCAAACTAGCGTACTTTTCAAGGTGGACGCTACTCTCTCCATACGATACTAGAGTACATGTGGAAATATGGCCAAAACAGGGTTTTCTAATGATTTTCAGAAGATGGTTTGGTCTGGAGATGTGTTCCTAAGGGTTATGACCATCAAATGGACCAGGAGTGAGGTAATTTCCACCATGTTAAGTGTCCCAAATGACCCTTCCATCCACAAGTGTCCTTTTGTGTGACTAAACTTAATCTCAAGAAGTGTCATCATGCGACCAAGCGATGCAAGTGTCGTCACGGATGGAGAAATGTCATTTTAATCTATAACACAAATCATATAGATGCTTTTGAGCAAAACAAAGGTTACACCACATCATTCACACATAGTAGATAGCGATTTACCATGGAAACCCTTACCCGAGAAAACCAACAAAACTTATAGCCGCACCTCTTATTTTCTCATACTCATTATGAATCACTCAAAATACAATATAGGTATTCCACAACATACAATACCCTAATCCATTAACCTTGATTATAAAGTAGACCCGAATACCTTAATCAGGATTAAATTACATATTTTTAGACAATTCCCAAAAATAGCCAAAAACAAGCTAAGAAAATTTGGCGCTCGCTGCACTTGCAGATGAAAACGGACTATTGGTTGTTTCCGTATCGGAAATGGCCTACTGGATATTTCCAATTGGAAAAAACCTAACATCCGTTTCCCTGAAGGTTCTGTAGGGACCGTAAAGCGAGCCGCTGATAGGTGCACCACCCCTGTCCACACACATGCAAAGAATACAACACATACCTAATATTCTCCCAATTTTTTTTTCTCTGCATAACAATGAGTCATGCGCTCATACATTTATAGGTCCAGGGCATCAATTCCCATATATTATCTACACCAATATAAATTCTATGTATTGGCATACTTTGTTAATGAGTCTGCAACATTCTTCAAGGTGTCAACCTTTTCCAATAACACCTTCTTGTCTTCAACCATATCTCTCAAAAAGTGATATTGCACATCAATATGCTTTGTCTTAACATGATAAGCAGGGTTCTTTGCCAGGAATATGGCACTTTGACTGTCACAATCTAACCTTACATATTTCTATACAAATCCAACACCTGAACATAATCTATGCAACCATGCAACTAAAGAAGTTGCATGAGTGTCCGCCATTTATTCAAATTCTGTAGTTGAGAGTGCAACTATATCCTCTCTCTTTCTCATCCAAGTGATAACTCCTCAAAATTGGTTAAACACATACCCACTTGTAGATCTTATGTCTTCAATATCTCCATCCCAGTTTGCATCAACAATTATGTGTGCATTTATTACTTTGTCTAGTCCAGATCTTCCTTGGTAGCATATTGCATAATCTGTAGTGCCACGCAAATATCTGAAGATCCTATTTACAGTTGTCTAGTGCTCTTTCCCTTTTTTTGACATATATCTACTCAATACTCCCACTATATGTGCAATGTTCGGTTTGGTATAGAGCATTGCATACATCAAACTTCCAACTGCACTAGCATATGGAACTCATGCCATATCTTCTTCCTCTTCCTATTTCACGGGACACTAATCTACAGATAAATTTACACCTACAAGTATAGGGACCTTGACCATCTTACTTTCCTACATGTTAAATCTTTATAGTACTGTCTGAACATATATATTTTTATTTAACTAGATCTTCATGTTTGAACTATCTCTTTTAATGTCCATTCCTAGTATGAATTTTGCAGCACTGATATCCTTCATCTCAAATTTGGAGGATATATGACAATTCACCTCCTTCATGACATCTTTGTTGTTTCCAATCAACAACATGTTATCAAAATGCAGTACTATGTTAATGAAGTGATCACCAACATATTTAGAGTATACACAATGATCATTCTTGCTTCTCACAAACCCCAATCCAAGTATTTATGTGTCAAAATTTTGGTACCACATCCTTGGAGATTGCTTTATACCATAAAGGGACTTATTTAGTTTACATACTAGCTTTTTCTTTCCCTTTACTACGAACCCTTCTATTTGTTTCATGTAGATTGTTTCTTCTATATCCTCATGTAAGAACGTTGTCTTCAAATCCATGTATTCTACTTCAATATCAAATGCAATAGCAATAGAAAGAATAAATCTAATGGATTTAATTTTGCAACTAGAGAAAATATTTCACCAAAATCGATTCCCTCTACATGAGAATATCCCTTTGCTACCAAGCAAGATTTGTACTTTTCCACTTTACCTTCTGCATTTAACTTCCTTTTAAACAACCATTCACTGCCAATGGATTTTCTTCCAGTAGGTAACTGAACTAAATCCCACGCTTGATTTTTGTCCAAGGCATCGATTTCTTCAAGCATGGCCATCTTCCAGAGATCACTATCCTCTGAATCAACAACATCCTTCACATTTCTAGGATCATCATTAGTAATGGATAAAGCAAAACTAGACCAAAAATAAGTAGGGGAATACATTTCTGGTTTTCTTCTTTCTCGAGATGATCTCCTCAAAATAGGGGTATGATGCTCTTCTTCTTCTGATTCAACTTCTTATGTTGAGTTAGATTCTTCATCTTTTAAATCAAACTCTATCTTTGATGGTTCCTTTCCATTGGAGACACTTCCTGTTTGGGAAGTTCTCTGACCTCTCTAAACACAGCATCTCGATTGTAAACAGTCTTCTTAGTTACAAGATTCCAAAGCTTATAACCTTTCATACCATCTTTATAACCAATAAACATACAGTTTTCATCTTTATTGTCCATCTTATTACTTTAGGGAAAAGAAACCTAAACCATTTTTAGCCATACCATTGGTTTCCTTAAGCCACAATGGTTTTCCCCGTCACCCAAAAACTATAAAAAGGTGATAGGGGCTCCTCACTATTCACTCCACATTCATCCTATCCTCATGCTGCCAAAATCCCTCCTGATTTTTTTGCCCAACCATTGCAGCACCTTGGAGGAGAGAAACCATTGGAAGATTGGAGCACCTCAACAATGCAGCTGCCCCAACTCAACATCTTCACCATTTGAGGTATGTTCTTGCAAGCCATTGCTTGCCCATCAATATAAAGTTTCAAATTCTTTGTTTCCTACCTATCTTATAGATCTCATGGTTTGGTATATCTAAATGAGTTTTTATTTCTTTGCACATGTTAGATCATTTACTGTTTCACATTAGTCCATTTACATTTGTTTTTGCTTTACATTGAGACTGCTATTACAAGTTAATAGGTGTTCTTTAGCACATGCTTGGGAGGAATCCTAAGCAACAGTTTTTTGGAGACTCCGCTGGTTTTTCGAACCTTGGAATCTTAAATCTTTACTTTAGATCTTTTTTTTTAGTTGTTTTTTCCCATTTAAAGTTGCGGATCTGCCATACTAGACAGCCTCTTCATTGCTGCCCTAGCCTTTAGCCCTTTCTGCAGCCTAAATAGCTCAAAATTTCAATTTTTGAGTTCGTTTCCAGCGACTATTTTTCCATCCGCACATCGTGCTTTTGGGCCCAACAGTCACGTTGCTCATCGCGGCATTGTGCCTTTTTTCCGTGCTGCGCATCGTGGCTTTTTAGCCATTTTCCCCACTGCACATCACGGCTGCGTCTCACATCATCGCGCTGCACATCGCGGCTGTGGCTCACATTGCTGCGCTACACATCGTGGCTGTGGCCCACATTGCCACACTACACATCACAGCTATGGCCCACATCGCTGCACTACACATCGCATCTTTTTGCCATAAAGCCACGATATCGCCTGTTTTCGGTCGGCTCATTTTTTCAAGTTTTTGTTGCGTTTTTCGACCATTCAGCCCATTTTTTCCAGCATCATTTTCTGCAATTTGGGACAAATTTTTGGTAACATTTTTTGATAAAGAAGGAAAATCTGAGTTGGGTGCAGCTCAGAAAAAGATGTAATTTTTTCTAAGTGTTGAGGGTACTGTGAAGTTGTGGGCAGCATCCGAATTTTGGAGGCACCGCAAAGAACAGCAATGCGAGAAAGCAGTGCTGCGAAGTAATCAAGCCACGTGGAGCCAGCAAAGCGGAGTGCTGGACAAAGATCAAGTGCAGGTATCAGATGGAACAGTAGTGGTCTAATTTTGGAAAGATGCTCCAGGAGTGCTAAGCGGTGGGCACAGAAAATAAGGAAGGCAGCCAATGCATGAGTTTGTTAAGGAAAGGGAAAGTGATAGCTTGGCACGCCTGGTGGGAGAAACCGTTAGAGATGAATGGTTCATAGAAAGTGACCTGTTGAACGCGTGCGAAAGGAAGGCCGGTAGCGACAGAAGGATGACATGGAGAACCGCCACGATGAAGCAGACACTACCAAATGCCAGGAAGTCGGTTTAGGGAAGAACCTGGGTCTTATAGAAAACCTCTGGGTCAGTTATAGCCAACAAATGGTTTCATTGCCGTGCTAGAATCCATGATGAGTTGCAATCGTGATGTGTGATGAAGAATACCAGTTTCCTGAAGGCTCTGACAAATGGCATCCTGAAAAGTCAGAAATCCAAGCTTGGTGGGAAAAGACCAGAAGAGACTTTGCAAGGCAAGAGAATAGACATCCGCGTCTATCTGACACACAGTGGTCTGATAGATATCTGTGGGAAGATATTCATGATATTTTCTGGGCATCATTTCCAAATCAGCTACACGGGTGGATCTTGCAGCTCACAGAAAAGAAAACCTATTTTCAAGTAGGCGTTCCTACAGCGTGGACTCCTGAGCTAATAGCGCAGCTCAAAGCAATAGACAGCTCGTTGACACGCGCAGTTGATTTTTGGGTTGATCATATGCTAGAAGCCTTCGTAGCAGAATTTCCTGTAGACATACTCAAATCCTACAGCCAAGCCAAAGCATACTTTTTCGGAGGATTCCAACATAAGTTACTGAACAATCTCAATCTATACATTAAGATGTTGTTAGCTAAGAAAGGTGTTTTAAGAATGTAGTAATATTCTTAAGTTTGTCATGGTAAACAGTATATATAGTGATTTTGATGAAGATACCCATAATCTTAGAAGTGGAAAGAGGTATAAATTTAATAAGAATCTTGGAGGCCCTGGACTCCATATTCACACTGCGATTCCTTGCAACCTTGACAACGAAGCTGCACCACCATTTACACCTGACAACCCACCGACTGCAGAGACTACACCACCTTTATCTCAAAACCCACCAGCTACGCATCCCACCCCGCAGAATACTCAACCTAGTACATCTATCCCGGTAAGCCAATTTGTATTCATTGCACAGAGCCCTTTATAGTAGCCGCGCACTAATTCGGGTGCTCCACCACCTAATATAACAATGGCAAACACAAATATGAAGCTACCGATATTCAAAGGAACTAGCCTAGAAGACCTTGGTCAGCATTGGTTTCTTTATGAAGCCATATGGAGTGTAAGACAAATCCAGGATGATGCAGTGAAGAGAGCACAGCTCATCACCACTTTTAGGGACAGAGCTTTACATTGGTTCATGAAGTACTCTACCACTTAGCCATGAACCCTCACAGAAATTAAAGCTGCACTTGTGGCAGAGTTTAAGAAACCTAAATATGAATCTCAGTGTATAACCAAGTTGAAAGAAATAAAATAGAAACCAACTGAAACGGTTTGGGAGTTTGATCAGAATTTCAAGACCCTACTTGACCAAGTAAGCTTTGTTATAGCCTCGGAACAACACAAGGAATGGTCCATTGCTGCGTTGTTGCCCCATATTAGATTACCATTGATGCAGTAGAAGGTTATGTCACAGGAAAAGGCCTTGAAGATCGCAATGAAGCTAGAGGCTTCACCAATTGGTGAGACTAGTTCTAGAATGTCTCAGATCCAGAACCAACTAACCACCTTGACACTAGAGCTGCAAAGCATGAAGAATGGCAAAGAACAAAGGTATGAACCTAGACATGAGGTCCGGTGTACAGGTTGTAAAGGAGAAGGCCATGAGTGGGAGCATTGCCCTTTATTCCGCCATTATCTTAATACTGGTGCGCCCAACCCACTAAATCAAAATCAGGCCCCATGGTGTGAAATTTGTAGAACTAGAGGACATAGACCTAAATATTGCTATCTTATACAGAAATATGTGAAAATACCTAAAAATTTATACTGCAATTTATGTAAATCAGTTGGACATGATGAATCCAACTATCATGCATATGAGCTAATGAATGCGAGAAAATGGGATATGGACTCAATGAGAGGCGCTAGCTTGTACCCTGTACAAGAAGATAACCAGCCAAAACAAGAGAATGCACAATATGACCAAGGAGGATATAGAGGTCATGGTGCTGGATACTGCGGGAGAGGAAGAAATGCTGGCCCGTCGCAGGGAAGAGGCCATGGCCAGGTCATTTGTTATAATTGTGGCCAGCCAGCTCATGTATCTAGAGATTGTGTTAACCCATGCACTATGTGCAATTATTGTAAATCATTTGAGCATGTTATTCAAGATTGCCCAGTGCTAGAGGTGGAAATGCAGAAAAGAAGATGGAGAGATGCACCAAACACGAACGTCCAGTGGATCGCAGTAGAGAAAAGACCAGTAGACCTGAGCATCAATGTGGTCACATGCAGTGGTGCTTAGACAGGCCGCGATAGGGGAGCAGAAGCATCCACGCTAGGGGAGGCTCACACAAAGCAGTCTCCTCTTTAGAAAGTATGGATAAGGAAAGCTTCGGGTAAAATACCTGCTCTCGACCTACAAAAGAGCAAGGAAGTCTTTATCGACGCGCGGGATACCTTTAGAGAGCCAGCAATAGAATCACAGAGGATCCCATTGCGCAGTCAAGCACCACATGTTGAAGACATGCCAGTGGCCCATGACAAAACAAGCACTGCAACGAATGTTAGCACCTCCGTTGCACAGTTCTTGCGAAGCTGTATGAAGTTACTAAAAAGTCAAAATGCCATAGTAGAGCTGCAGAAGCTCATAAACTAGTATGAGCCACAGACCAGAACAAAGACTTCTGATAGCGCAGTACATCACATAAGGAAGCATAAAAGAACAGGCCGAGAAATGAGACTTACCGCGCAGATTGTAGATTTTTAAATGGATGAAGTCATCCTTGATCTGGGTTCTGAAGTAAATGTCTTAACAAAACAAACACGGCAGCAGATGGGTCGACCAAAGTTGTCATGGTCACCTATCTAGTTGAGAATGGCTAACCAAGAGAAAGTCATACCTTTTGGCTGGTTAGCTGACATGATAGTTGACATCAATGGAGTCCAAAGTCATACAGACTTTGAAGTTATTGAGATTGTGGATGATAGTCATCCTTTTCCTGCATTGCTAGGAATTGACTAGGCTATGCATAACTTGGCTATTATCAACTTAAAAACAAAGAAGATGATATTTGAAGGCAAGCATCTTAGGGTCATCGCACTATTGGATCCTATAGATGGTGACAGATACAGCGAGCTGATTCAAGAGGAATTCAAGGCTCAAGACTTGGACAGACTATACTAGCTCACAGCGAACCAGGAATATTACATCAATCCTAGCGCATATGGCACACTCAGCTGGAGATTTGACAGCTCCTGTGTCTCTGATTCGGAGGTGGGGATGGAAAATTGGCAAAGCTAGATGCATGAAGTATCAGCAAGAAGGTGCACGCAGGTTACGAAATCATTGTGCTAGATTGGGAAGGAGGTAAGTCCTATTCCCACATATGATGGTTCTTCTAATGTTTATACTTTCATCCAAGAATACACTACATCTATTACAGATGAGCACAGATTACCAGCATTGGATATGGCACTGTGCGACACACCTTCCAGATGGTGGAATGCGCACAAGAAGACATTGACCACTTGGGATCAATGTTGAATTAAGATGCAAATCTGATCTGTTGAAAGGGTTACCTTACCCTTTGAAAAGTTTAATGGACAAACAGACCCTAGTCAACACATTGAAGTCTATTCACATGCATGGGTAGAAAGGCCACACACAGAATGGGTGCATCTATTTGTACATATGCTGGATGATGACATTCCAAAGAAATGGTACCTAGACCTGGAGTTGCGCAGAGAAACCACTTATTGGGAAATGTTGACTGCGAACTTCCAGAGGGACTTCAGCTTCGAGGACAAGAACCCACTGATCTATGAGGCATTACAAATAATTAAGCAATGCATATTCAGGGAAGACTATCCTCACAGAAATATGACATTGGAGGAATTCTTTGGGGCAGATCACGTTCCTGCACACCTATAGTAAGAATGGAAGGAACATGAAGAACACCTTATCGAGTGTTACAACCTAGCTGAGGACATCGATGATAGAAATGAAGACATTGATGATGATCCACACAACATAAACATACCAGAATCGGAGGGTGTGCACGACGTAGAAGGACCTCCATTAGAAATCCCAGATATGAGCGGACCAATAAAAACACAGAAGGTGAATATTGGCAAAAAAGAAGAACCAAAGTTCACAGCAATCAGAGATTATTGGGATGATCAGACTGTTGCAGAGATCGTAGACACATTGCATGAGTATCAGGAGCTATTTTTGACAAAATTCACAGAAATGAAAGGAATTATGGGAAACCTAGGAGTCATGAAAATACCTTTGAAGCCAGGCGCAAAGCCTCTAATGCAGAGACCGTACAGACTAAATCCATGCTACAAATAAATAGTATGCACAAAGATGGATAAGATGCTTGAATCAGGAATCATTGAAGTTGTTGAGGAATTAGAGTGGATTAGTCCCATGGTTGTTCAAGACAAGAAAGCAAAGGTTGAGATCAGGATTTGTGTTGATCTCAGAAAATTGAATGATGCTTCCATGCACGACCCATTCCCCACTCCTTTCACAGATGAAGTGCTTGATAATGTTGGAGGGAATGAGGCCTATTCTTTTACTGATGGTTTTTCGGGGTATCACCAGATAAGGATTGATCCCGCAGACAGGAATAAGATGAATTTTTCTACAGAATGGGGGTCGTTCCAGTACACGGTAATGCCTTTTGGCCTGAAGAACGCACCTGCCATATTTTCTAGAGTGGTCCTCGCAGCATTCAAAGAGTTTATGCATAAGTTTCTCGAAGCCTATTTTGATGATTGGACTATGTTTGGTCTATTGAAGAACCATTGTGCGAACCTCAGAATGATGCTTGAGAAGTGTCGACAGCATTAGATCTCTTTAAATCTAAAGAAGTGTATTTTTTGTGTTCCTTATGGGATTCTACTTGGGCACATTGTTTGTAAGCAAGGACTGATGGTGGACCCTGCGAAGATTTCTATTATTGTGAACTTGCCAACACCAAATTCAGTCAAGATGTTGTGCTCTAACTTTAGCCATACTGGATACTACAGGAATTTATAAAGGGTTACGCGTAGATAACCGCAGCAATGGAAAAGTTGCTAAAGAAAGATGCACCGTTCATTTGGAACACGGAATGCGAACAGGGTTTTGATACACTAAAAGAAAAGATGGTGACTGCGCCAATTCTAGTCTTCCCGGATTGGATGAAGCCATTTAATGCCCATGTTGATGCATCATGCATTTCCTTGGGAATCGTATTATCTCAGCCAAGGGAAGGAGGTATTGACCACCCTATTGTATTTTCAAGCAGGAAGCTCTCAACAGCAGAGAAGAACTATACTGCTACCGAGAGGGAAGGCCTTGCAATGGTATATGCCCTACAGAAATTCAGGCATTACTTGCTTGGTACGCACTTCCTTATGTTCATTGACCATTCTGCGTTGAAATACTTGGTTAACAAGCCAGTGTTAGGGGGGCACATATGCAGATGGCTGTTGCTGTTCTAGGAGTATGATTTTGAGATTGTTGTTAAGCCAGGTAGACTGAACTCGGGACCTAATCATCTATCAAGAATTGAGTCAAGAGAAGAGCCGATGAACATTGAAGACAGTCTTCTTGATGCACAGCTATTCGCTATATAGGTTGCCGATGATTATTATAAGGATATCATTAATTTTTTAACGACAGGGCTGGCACCGCAGGAATTATCTATCCAGCAAAAGAAGAAGCTAGTGGTGCACACCACAGACTTCACTATAATTGTAGGTCGGTTATACAAACTCGGATCGGATGAAGTCTGCGCAAATGCATACTAGATAATGAGAAACCATTTATTCTAGAAGAGGCACATTCAGGGGTCACGAGAGGTCATTATGCAGGAAGGGCCACTGCGCAGAAGATATTACGTGCAGGGCTATGGTGGCCCACGATCCACAAAGATTCCAAAGCACACTGTAGGAACTGTGATGTCTGTCAAAGGATAGGGAAACCCTCATGAAGAGATGAGATGCCATTAAACCCACAGTTGACCTTGCAGGCGTTTGAGAAATGGGAAATTGATTTTGTGGGTCCTATAAACCCACCAGGGAAAAGAACTGGTGCAAGGTATATTATTACTGCTACTGATTACCTCACCAGATGGGCAAAAGCAAAGCCAATAAAGGACTGCAGTGCCAGTATTGCTGCGAAGTTCATTTTGGAAGAAATATTGTCAAGATTTGGCTATATGAAGATTTTGATGAGTGACCAAGGTACTCACTTTTTGAACAAGACCATTGAGGCACTTACAGAGGAATTCCACATTCGTCATCAGCACAGTACTCCATATAATCCATAGGCGAATGGCACTGTTGAGGCTTTCAATAAAATATTGGAGAACGCACTGACTAAGGTCTGCAATGCAAATAGAGATGATTGGGATCTGCGCGTCTCCTCTATGTTATGGGCATACAGGACTACATGCAAGAAATTGACAGGACACACACCTTTTCAGTTGGATTATGGGTAGGAAGATATAATGCCAATGGAGTACATTGTCCCTAGTTTAAGGATCGCTGTGTTCACAGGGTTGGCAGACCGCGCAACATTAGAAGAAAGGTTGCTACACCTTGCTAGGTTGGAGGAAGATCGCTTCATTGTTGGCTTCCATCAACAAGTTCAGAAAGACTGCGGGAAATCTTGGAACGATCGCCATATACAGAACAAGTGCTTTCAGGTAGGTGACCTAGTCCTCCTGTATGATAGTAAATTCATGAAGTTTCCTGTTAAATTCAAGATGCATTGGCTTGGTCCATATACTGTGATACATGTTGCTAACACTGGTGCAGTCTAGTTAGACAATTTAGACGACAATACCCTACCAATTTTGATAAACTGAAGCAGACTAAAGCTGTATCATGACAACCTTGCTTCGCAGAATCTTGAATAACAAGCAGAAGAAGAGATTTCCAAGTGTCAGGTACAGTTGAAATTGGACACTGGAAATGTAAAAGAGTCTGTACATGTATGATAGATAGAACAATGCGTGTACCGCACAGCATTGTTGAAGCTGCGCGGAAGAAAAAAAAAAAAACAGAAGGAAGAAAAGAGAAAAAGGAACCGCGCAGTTGAAAATTATGGCACTGCAAAGTAACTATGCAGGATCCCAGATGGCTTGCTGCGCAGCTCGGCGCAACACTCAGAAAAATAGTCGTTACACAGCCATTGGAAAAAAAAATATAGCCGTTAGGTGACCATTGCAAGCACTCGCTTCAGCATTTAACGAAAAGATAGCCATTCTGAACACAATGACGACGGAAGGGACTGAAGGATTCATTCAAATTGGTCAACGGACACCACATTAAATGCTCATCTAGCCATTGGAAGGCGTGGTGGGGACTCAGCTGCACATATATATAACGTCGCATAAGGACTCGCGGGCATTACCAGACACTTAGAATTTTCATGCCTTCACTCTTGTGTTAAGCAATCCTTAGTCATGTTTCAGAGTCAGTTTCCTACTCTCGCCAGTGAATGTCCAAATCACCAAATATAGAAGAAGAGATTACACTGCAAGAAGCAATCCGAGTCTTTCAGCACGGGGGAATTGTAGAGTTAATGAAAACCCCTACCAAGAAAGTTGTACTCAAACCAGGTCAAGCATCCAAAAGATCACCTCGCCATAACCCAATCATGCAGGACAAAGGGAAAGATAAAGGGAAAGACGTAACTACACCACGAAGAAAGATTCTAAAGATGGGCCAGATGGCACAAAGATCGCCAGTATTTCAGAAGGAACCCCTAAAGTTGAGACCCGAGTATGTATCACCATGGGCGTTGGATGCCCCAGTTTTTAAATTTCCCAAGAGTGCTAGATATGAATCCCATTGTCGCCGATTTCAAAACATGTAGAGGTTTCCAAGAACCTACTCGAAAAGATCGCAGACTGTAAGTGGGAGGATTTTGACCTCCTAGGTGTTCAAAAGGAAGAGCCCCATGCACCTAAGTGCCCACAGTTCCATCCTAACCAGTATATGTGCTAGAAAAAGGATGCCAAGGGAACTTATAACCTGGTGGTTGAAAGTTGGCTGACACTCGTCGTTCAGTCAGGGTTGTTGAACTTGTTGAGGTTGCCACATTTTGATCGATCACCAGAACTGAATGTGGTGGTTCGCACGCTAATGGCGCGAATCCACCAGGGATATCTGTGGCTTGATAGAAATGTCGATATAAACATTGATTTAATCCACTGCATCACAGGGTTAAGCAAGCACGGTAAGGATCCCAAGCTATTCTTCCAAGGGAATAATAAGGAGAAAGAAGCGATCGAAAAGATGAAGAAAACTCATACATTGGTGAAAGGGAAGAGAGGTTTTCCCACCGAAGGCATTGAAGACAGAGCGACAAGATTTGTTACCCAGCTGCTCACAGGAAAAATCATCATAACAACTAGGCCTTCGGAGGTGCATGCGGGTGTAGTACTACTCAGTGCCGCAGCGGCTGAAGGAACCGAATTCAATTGGTGTCAGTATCTTCTTAATGAATTCTTGGATGAGCTCAATGATACCCAAGAGAATGGTGGACAGTTCCACTTTACATGGCCGATCATCCTCATTGCCTTGTCCGGATCGAAGGAGCCAAAGGACAATGTGGGTGTCATTGCAGAAACCAACGATCCTAGAGGGTTCCATTATGTCAACCTCTGGGCAAACATCAACGCAGAGCAACAGCACGTGACAAGTGAATTTTTCTATCAGTATTACACTCAGCTGCGTGATGTGATCACCGCTACGGCCCGCTTCACAAAGCAGGTAACATCAAAGTACATTCACATTCTTGATTTCATGGCGAACATGCGATTTATCTTTATTTCACCCAAAGTAAGAATGGTACCTGGTAACTACCATATGTATGAGGATGACATTGAAATCCTCATGAAGGACTGGCCTGCCGAATTTTGTGTTGAAGTCATGGATGTTGAGACAGACTCTGATTTTAGACGAGCCAATCCCGCTGTCATGCCTGATTGTTGAAGAAACAGGAAAGCGGAAAGAGCCTGAGACCTTGTAGAAGCTGAAGGCGTGGAAGAAGATGAAGGCCACAAGGACTCAATCTGAGACAATTCTAAACGTAGATGACTTCGAGATGATAGCAGAAATAGTCTTAGAACAGATGAAGGAGCTCATGAATGACAAGGGAAAAAAGGATAAGGTCATCCAAGATGACCTACAAAAGATGAGGCTCGCACTGCAAGGTCTCATGAAGAAAATGGACGATGTCTAGAAGAGCCTAACCTTGTCGCACGACACAACAAATGCTGCCGCAGCTAGCCATAACGCTACCATCAAAGACCAGGATTGTCCATGTGGACCCATTGGCTATTGCATTACCAATGGTAGAACAAATTGTCCAGGACACAAAGGGAGTCGAGCAGGTAGAGGTCGACTTGGAAAAAATCCCCTTACAAGGCTTACACTTCATCCACATGCAGATCGTCGAGGAGATGCATGAACGAACAATAGAGTCGATGAAGTCACAAGCGGAGCTCCATGTAACAAACAGGCAACTCAAGTTGCATGTAGACATGCAGCTACGTGATGAACAGGACCACCGAAAACAATTGGAGACTACCATAACTACTATTTCCCAAGATATTGAAGGTCTAGAAATCCAGGATGATCTTGCGGACACAGTTCTGAGGATCGGAGACAAGGTGAGATCTTTGAAGATGGAGATGCAGGATAAGGACATCCTTTATGAAGTCGAGCTTCAAGCCTTGAAGGAAAAACTGAACATGCAGGTGCCATCAACTGATTAGCAATTAAGAGAGCAAGCAGTGAGTGTTTCCATGCAGAGCATAACGAGTGAGATGGATAAGTGCCAAGATCTCATGGAAAAAGTTTCAAAGGTATTCACTTCCCTTGAAGAGGATCAAGGGCTACTACAGGTAAAGACCGTGGTAAAAGAAAAGCAGACCGTGCTAGAAAAGTTGGATGCATATCTCAAGGCTCTGCCACCCAGGGAGAGGCTGTCCAGGTATAAGGAAATATCAGGCTTGAAGAAAGAATTCCAGGCATTGAGAGAGAAAGAGATTGAGATGGATAATCAATCACAGCAACTCCTAGAGGATGCTACAGCAGTGTCGTAGCAGATAGAAGATAAGCTGAAGGAACTGCACAACAACCAGGAGTAGGTACAAGGATAGATTAGAGAAGAGATAAATCCAACACTGCTTGAGACAGTACAAAAAGTTGAACAAGATACCAGAGAAGTAGTGGAATAGTTGTTCAGTACATATAATGAGTTCGCGGCCAAATTAGTTCCAATGGTCGTGGAGCATAGTGAGATGACCGAAGCAGCAAGTGGCTCGGGGACGAGCCACATGTAGGTGTTAGGGGCATGTTGGGCCCAAGTTGGGACAAAGTTTTGGTAACATTTTTTGATAATGAAGGAAAATCTGAGCTGGGCACAGCTCAGAAAAAGATGTAATTTTGTCTAAGTGTTGAGGGTGCTGCGAAGTTGTGCGCAGCATCTAAATTTTGGAGGCACCGCGAAGACCAGCGCTGCGAGGAAGCAGTGCTGCGAAGTAGTTAGGCCACGTGGAGCCAACAAAGCAGAGTGATGGACAAGGATCAAGTGCAGGTATCGGATGGACCAGTAGTGTTCTAATTTTGGAAAGATGCTCCAGGAGTGCCAAGCGGCGGGCACGAGCAAATCAGGAAGGAGGCCAATGCACGAGTTTGTTAAGGAAAGGACAAATCAGGGAAAGTGATAGCTTGGCATGCCTGGTGGGAAAAAACGTTGGAGATGAATGGTTCAGAGAAAGCGACCTGTTGGCACACGTGCGATAGGAAGGCCGGTAGCAACAGAAGGAAGACATGGAGAACCACCAAGATGAAGCAGACGCTACCAGATGCCACCAAGCCAGTTTAGGGAAACCAACACAGTTTTGTAAACCCTAAGGGTTTCTGGGTTAGGTCTTCAGCATTCTAAAGACATGACCTTTGAGCATGATCTATTTAAGAAGAAAATTTTGTATGGGATTGGGTTACACTTTACTCTTGCAGTTACAATTTTGGATGGTTGTATTGTAAAATCTCTTTTGAGTTAAGAAGATTGTAAAGGCTCTGCAGCTGTGTGCGGAGAGACCTATCTGAGCGGAAAGAGAGTCTGCAACTGAGTGCACAGACTAAGAACGGTTGTCCCCGTCCATTTTAAAGAAATATATTACCAACTATTCTTGTGGACATAGCTTCCCATCCGGGGGAGTGCACCATGTTAAATCTCGTGTTGTGTGATTGTGTTTAATGAGTGGATGATTATTTGTGTTTTCTGTAAATGAACATCTAGATGTTTCCTTGTATGTTGTTATGAGAGAACTTTGATATACATTTGCTTGCAGAAGAAGTATGGAGATGATATGTTAAGTTCTGTATGAACAGATGAATTATGAACATTTAGCGTTGTGTTTGAAGACAGTGAATCAGTCATTTAGTTAAACACTTTCCTAAAAGAATTCTTAACGGTCGGATTGTATAGTCATAAATGTTCAAATGGCAGCACCCCAACTTAACAAATGAATGTAAGAAGAATAGTCAGTTAAGCACCTGAACGAATGGATGAGTGATATTCGGTTCAGTTCCTTAAGTGTCTTCAAGATAACCCAAGTATAGAATAGAGCTGCATTGGTCAGAACTTCAAGGGAAGCCCCGCAATAGAAGAACATAGTTGTGTGGACTGCAACATTTCCCATCGTTGCGCAGTCTCACCTTGCAGCACATACCCCTTGTTGTGCTGTGCAGTACGTTCGTCCAAGAAACTTATCACTTACTGTGGAAATTTGATTCCGTAGTACCCCATAGATACACCTCGGTTGAGACCTCAACCTGCTCGCAGGTTGTTGCCGAAAGGGCTGGTGCGAAGGGGTTTTGTTGGTCAAAGGGAAACTGTGAAGAACCCGGGTCTTATAGAAAACCTATGGGTTAGTTATAGCCAACAAATACCGCAATCCATTTAGTCAGCGAAGGACACCTACTCGTTGTTCTCATTGTACCACCCTTATGGGATTACAGCGGTGATAGAACATGAAGCTGCGGATTCACCTTTCCGGACGTGTCTTGAACGGCGTATCTTAGTGACGAATATTTTAGGACTATCTACCAGTGTCCCTTCCGGTAGGCTGATATCTAGCCTTTGGTTATACAACTCATATCATCTGACTTGGATTTCATCACCTTGTAGAGGATACATTTTGTTTAATCATAATACCATTTTAGTTAGGTGTTTGCATGCTCTACTACCCCCCTTGGTCTAGTAAGTATGCCACATTTTCTAAAAGCCGCTTGCTTGTTGGTATTTTGACCACATTTCTTGATTACTCCACTTACTATAGCACTATTGTTATAGTAAGTGTTTTTAAGGTTGGTTGTTGGCATGAGAGCCATTGTTTTTTACACTCCCCTCCTGCAAACATAGTTGCATCAGGGTTTTGACTTTTTTATCTCAACACCATCTATTAGCCTTACTAGACAACTCTCACCATTGAGTACTCGAGAAGATCTCAGCATTTTCAGGGTGAACCCCCTCAGTACGGTTCACTTGAGTCTACTCGTCACAGACGTAGAGCATTGTCCCTTGACTCCACATGTCATCGGCATAGAGCCCCGTCATCCGATTCTGATGCACCTCATTTCACATCTGACTTTGAGGTTGAATCTGAACATCCTATACAAACATTTCCATCTAGCCCCATTACTGGATCGTATTTTGACTCCCTTTTCGCAGGAACTATTGGTGCCACATCAACAACCCCCACCACCACAATGACCACCACAGTAGCCACAACTACCGCGACCCCCTTAGGTATGCCTAATATGGGACCCACACCTAATTTAGGCATGCCCAATACAAGACCAACATCTACCACAGGTATGCCCAACATAGGGCCCACACCCACTCTCACCGCCACTACTCAGATCCTAGTAATTATTGGAACCATTCCTAACCCATCTGTAACTCATGTTGCACTTGGGGGCATAGGCCCCTCCCACACAACATTGGTTGGGGGGCACATCCCTTTCTCACCTAGCATACCCTTGGGGGGCACTGGCCCAATCCATAATGCTACCATTAGCACCTATGCCCCAGTGACCATGTCACACCCATCTGCCAGTCTTCCATTTATGGCTAGTCTGAACTTACCAGACCTGGAAAGGTCAACCAATGACCCAATTAGGCATGACACTACGTGGCCCCCCCATGCCCAAAAAACTCTCGTCAGACATCCCCAAGTTTGAAGGGAAGGATGGGGAAGACCCACAAAATCATATTATGTCTTTCCACCTATAGTGTTCTTCAAACGCCATAGTCGATGATTCTATTCGACTTTAACTTTTACAAAGAACTTTCACTAGCTCATCTTGAAGACAGTTGTATACTTCCTCGAGTGTACAGTTCAGTATACTCTAGAGATTTTGACTCATAGTTTTTGAGTCCCCACAGTAGTTGGACACCTTCAAATTCAGCATGTTATTAGTCATTCTGATACCACACAGAACGATTAATGATTTTCTAGTGTATCATTTTCAGATCAGTCATGGTATGACCATAAGTATGTCCCAGCTTTGTGTCCCCTCTGGACCATTATGATGTACACATCAGTTCTACATGTTTTGTTCAGGTCCCCTTTTATGGGCCTCATTATTATTTTTATATCTTGATACGAGCATGGGTATGCCCGCCTCATCCATTATCAGAGATTATTCCTCATTCATTTTGAGGCTATGTATTTTTTAGTTTGCCCAGTTTGCATGGGCCAGGTGTTCCAATCTCCAATCGGTATCTTCTCCCCTCTAATGTCTATAATGTCTATCGGCCATACGATGAGCTCCTTCCCTCACACATCAGGGGGCAAACTGTTAACACCCAAAAAGTGCTAACTAGCTCATTTCCCTTTACACATGACCCATTTGTCCACTTTTCCCACCATTTGAGCCTCTAAAACCTTCAAAAGGTCACCAAAAAGACCATAATACACCTTTTTTCCCTTCAAAGTATGTATTTTTCCTCAAAAAACACAAAAAACCCTCAAAAAGGGTCCAAAATTCCCAAAAATATGAAAAGGGAATAAAAATATTCAAAATATTCAAAAATGATGAAAAAAGAGGGAAAAGAAACCTAAACCATTTTTAGCCATACCATTGGTTTCCTTAAACCACAATGGTTTTCCCCATCACCCAAAAACTATAAAAAAGTGATAGGGGCTCCTCACTATTCACTCCACATTTATCCTATCCTCACACTGCCAAAATCCCTCTTGAGTTTTTTTCCCAACCATTGCAGCACCTTGGAGAAGAGAAACCATTGGAAGATTGGAGCACCTAAACATTGCAGCTGCCCCAACTAACATCCTCACCATTTGAGGTATGTTCTTGCAAGCCATTGCTTTCCCATCAATATAAAGTTGCAAATTCTTTATTTCCTGTCTATCTTATAGATCTCATGGTTTAGTATTTCTAAATGAGTTTTTATTTCTTTGCACATGTTAGATCATTTACTATTTTACATTAGTTCATTTACATTTGTTTTTGCTTTACATTGAGACTTCTATTACAAGTTAATAGCTGCTCTTTAGCACATGCTTGGGAGGAATCCCAAGCAATACCTGTCATACATGCCAACAAATTGCTTCCGCCAAGCTATTCCTTCTTTCACGACCTTTGACAATTGGTTCAACTAGTAGTTCTTTGTTTGCATGACCAGTTGTCTATCTCGATCTGCACCTACCCACTGCTTGGTATTTATCGATGATCTTTGCCAATAATAGGTCTTCTGTGACCTAACCAAAATAACTGTTGTCATCCATCCAATGCTCTGCTTAGCTATATCTCCATCGATGTGGCACATCGCAGTGCTGTAATCCTTGCAGCACCGACCTCGTAGCTCTTCCGACACTGCATTGTGCTCAACATCGCAGCATACCAAATTTGTGCTGCGATTCTCCTCGCAGCATATCAAATTTTTGTTGCACTTCTCCTTGCAGCTTCCAAAAATTGATTTTCACAAAAAGTCTCCATCCATGCTATGCTAAGCTTCGAAGTTCCCAAAAACTTAATGTGTTCAAAATTTGACCCCCTTATGCCAGGCCTAAAAGGCCCCTAACACTTACATGTGGCTCGCCCCCAAGCCACCTGCAACTTCGACATCTTCTAGATGTTCCTCCTCCGGTGGACCGGTTGACGCAATGAAGTCATTCTATTCAACAATCAACTTCTTGATTGCTTCCTTCATGTCCTTTTTCACTTGCCTTACTATGTCGAGCATTTCAGGTGTTATTTCTTCTCCTTCCTATTCTTCCACCTACTACTGACCGACTCGCAACTCTTTCAGTGTGTCCTCGATCTCCTGTGAGATGAGGCTGGCTTTTTCTAGGAAGGGTTGTGTTTTATCAGCAATTGTAGCCTCTTTCTCTCTTAAATTCTGCACTTCTTTCTTCAGCGTGTTGACCTCTTTGTATCTGTGGAGTTTGTCTCGTGCTGGTAACGCTTTAACTTCCTCATCCAACTTTTTGAATTATGTCTGCTTAGCTTTGAGAGTATTCTTTGCTTCTAGCCACTCTGGATCTTCCTGAAGGGTAGTGAATGCTTCAGAATCTGCCTCTAATAAAATTTCACATTTAGATACTTCCCTTGCTATGCTTTCTGCCGCGGCTTTCACCTCTTTTTCCCTTATTTCTTCCTCGGTCGGTAGTATCTTTTGCTCAAGTTGAGCCATTAATGCAGAAATATCAGCTTCATGGTTTATCTCCATATCGTCTATGTCTTCCTTAAGTTTGTTCACCATCTGGCCCATCTTGATAACAGTATCCACGGGCTCCATTTGTACTTCAAATTCTGGTATTTCATCCGCAACCATAGTGATCGTGGATTCTAGCCTTTTTCGACGATCATGTTCATCTTGAAGATCCATAGCTCTCTGTGAGCTAGTTTCCTCCAACTCTTTGTAGCTTGTCTATAGTTCTGGTTGCCCTTTCATTACATCAATGGTTCTATCATGCATCTCTTCAAAAACTTACAACTGCAAGTAATGTAGGCCTGGAAACAGGATCTTCGCAAGATCGATTTCCACGCGCTATACGTCCTTTGTATCCAACATTATTTCATCAGGTAGCGGAAGCCTTACTGTTAATGGTTGTAAATGGATGATGTGGGACCTAATCGGTGCCACCAGAGTCAACTGCGGAGTGCCTCTCAACTTCGCCTCAGAGTCTGAGTCTTTCTGCGCTGGTAATCTCTAGTACTGTACCTATTCAAATTTCTCCGTAATCACCTCCAACTTATTAATGTTATCCTTCAAGATCTCGTGAAGCACCTTTTCCTTCTTCTCCTTCTCGATCATCATGTCTTCCATCTTTTCATTGACGACCTGAGCGATTATTTCATAATCGTCCTCTTTAAGGACTGTATCAATCTTTTCTTTACTTGCTTTGGACTTTTTCCATGGTCCCTTTGGGTGTAGTGGACTTTCAGGTTCCTTCCTCTATAGTGGTTCTTCAGTAATGGGGACCGAAATTGGGTTGTCCTCCCCGTCATTGCTTAGGACATCAAATATCTCAACCCGATACTGCGCAGGCCATTCTTTCATGAGAAGATAAATATCTTCCTCTGTCATGTGATAGCATCCCTTGAACCATTCTATGTTCTTCCTTTGCGCCTTTGCTGAGATTTAACTGCAACACATGTTAGCATAAAAATTTATAGTTTGTATGTATTTTCTTGTTACCTCTTTTGATATGCACATCGTGATGGTGATAATATCACGTAGTTGATGATAGTAGGTGTGGAACACCTTATTCGTTGCATGCTACTTCTACGGATCTAGGTTATCCCATAGGTTTTGATAGCGTGGTCCTCTGCAGTCATCTTTATCAATGATCACGCTGATGTAATCCTTTGGTTCCTTCCAACCGACGAATGCTATTAGGACTATCAGCCATGTGAAGTGGAAATAAGTTCCACTTACCTATACTTCAAGCAGCTCATCGAGGAATTCATTTAGTAGGTACTGACACCAGTTATACTTCTCTCCCTGTGTGGCACTTGCACCTAGTAATACAGCGCCCGCAGTTACTTCTAGCAATCTACATTTCCTTAGAATTTTACTAGCAAACAGTTGTGTGACAAACTTTGTTTCATTGTCATTTATATCGTCAGACTGAAAACCTCTCTTTCCATTCGCGGCAGGTGTAGTATGTTTCATTAATGTGGCTACTTCTTTATCCTTACTTTTTCCTTGAAAGAATTTCTTCGGATTTGTGCCGCTCTTGCTCAAACTTGTTATGTGATGGATCAAATCAATGTTCAAGTCGACGTTACGGTCAAGCCACAGTTATCCTTGGTGCATGCGCACCATTAAGGTTCGCACCACCACATTAACTTCTGGCGACCTGTCAAAATACGGGAGTCGTGATAAATTTAACAGTCCCGACCCCGCAACTCCAGATAACCAACATTGTGTGACTAAGTTCTAGTTTCCTTTTACATCTTTCTTCCAGCACATATACATGTATGGTTGGTACTGCTGAAACCTTGGTTCATTGTCCTCCTTCTGTATTTGTAGTAGGTCATAGTCTTCTCATTTGCATTCTTGTATTTTTTCAAGGAGATAATTGCCAATTTCACATGCATTGAAATCGGTGACAGTGGAGTATTGTATTTTGTATTTTTTGGTAGCTTCAGTGTTGGCGCACCCTGTGCCCTCGGCAATATATAGCCAAGTGTGAACCTGAGTAGAATTTGCTTAGTAGTCTGCAGACACTTCAACAATATCGAGCTTATCTTTGGTAACTTCACCTTCTGCACCAGTTCTTTTCATTTGGGCTCCATGGATACAACATGCCTTGGTGATCTTCGGGATGCTTCGGGCTTATCTTTGACAATATTATTTACGGGGGTTTTCATTAACCCTTCAATAGCTTCATATTGAAATATTTTCACAGCCTCTGGGAGCGTGATTTTTTTCTCTACCGAATACCTTTCAGTCATTCACTTGGGGCTTTCCCAATAGGGTACCTTCTAGTTTATAGAAGAACATAGAAAATAATGTCTGCAAGGAATTCTAAGTGTTTGGTAATGCCCACGAGAGAGGGTACAGCGGTATTGATAGCCATAGCTGGCCTCCCTCCGCTCCTCTTAACAGTTAGATAAGAAGTAAATGTTGTAACCGTTAACCAAATCTATCAAGGATATCAGTCCTTTATGTCATTAACCTATTCAGAACGATTATATTTGCTTTAAATTCCCAAGCGGTTGATAGGAAAGTACTGTATAATAGTTATATTTGCAACTGATACTATAATGACTATTTTTCTAGAGCATTAGGTCAAACTCCGCAGCAGGTGAACGTCAGTCCTGCGCAGTTACTTCATAGTATTTCATTTATTTTCTCTGTGCGGTTGCCTTTTTAGCGTCGCAACAGTGTGGTGTTGGGTTTTTTTTTTCTTTCCCACACATAGCTTCAGCAGTGCTGCGCGATACAGAGACCTTTCTTAATAAATTACATGTACAGACTCAGTAATTTCTAGTGCCTAATTTTAACTATTCTTGACACTTAGAATTTTTCCCTTCTTTTTGATCATACAGGATTCTGCGAAGCAGGACTATCGCAGTAAAGCTTTAGTTTGCTTCCATTTATCAAATTGGGTAATGTATCACCTGCTAAAGTAGCTAATTGGACTGCACCCCTATTAGTGACAAGTACTACAATATATGGCCCAAGCCAATGCATTTTGAAATTTCTTGGAAACTTCATGAATTTACTATTGTACAGGAGGACTAGATCACCTACCTGAAAAGACTTATTCTTGATGTGGCAATCGTAACATGCTTTTCCTCATTCTTTCTGCACTTGGTAGTGGAATCCCACGATGAAGCAATCTTCTTCCAACCCAACCAAGTGTAACAGCCTTTCTTCGAGTGCTGCGCAATCTGCCATCCCTGTAAATATAGCTATTCTCAAGTTGGGAATAATATATTCCATTGGAATTATTGCTTCCTGCCCATAAGCCAATCTGAAAGGTGTATGTCCAGTTAATTTCTTGCATGTCATTTTGTATGCCCATAAAACAGATGGAATGCGCAGGTCCTAGTCATCGCGGTTTACATTGCATATTTTGGTTAGTGCATTCTCGAGCACTTTATTGAACACTTCAATAGTTCCATTCACCTACGGATGATAAGGCATACTGCGTTGATGATGTATGTAGAACTCTTCATTCAAAGCTTCAATAGTTATGTTCAGAAAATGAGTGCCTTGATCACTCATCAAAATTTTTGGGCATCCAAATCGTGTAATGATGTTCTCAAAGATGAACTTGGAAGCTATGGCTGCGGTGCAGTTTTTCACTGGTTTTGCTTCTGCCCATCTAGTGAGGTAGTCAGTTGTAGTAATAATGTACCTCGCGCCAGTTCTCTTTCCCAGTGGGTTAATAGGACCCACGAAATGAATTGCCCTTTTTTGAATGCTTGCAATGTTAGCTGAGGGTTCAATGGCATTTCATCTCTTCATGACGGTTTTCTTATCCTCTGACAAACATCGTAGCTCGAGCAATGTTCCTTTGAATCGTTATGGATTGTTGGCCACCATAGCCCTGCGTGCAATATTTTCTGCATAATAGCTCTCCCTGCGTAGTGACCTCCCGCTGCTCCTGAATGCGCATTGGCCAATATACAGTGTTTCTCATGTTCCAATATGCACCTTCGTAGTATTTCATTAGTTCCTAACTTGTACAATTGTCTTGCGATAATGCTGAATTCTGCGGCACGTACTACCAACTGCTTTTTCTGATGCGTAGTAAACTCTTTAGGTGCCACCCCTGTAATTAAGAAGTCGATAATGTCTTGATAATACTCATCGGAAATCTGTATAGTGAACAATTGCGCATCAGGCAGATTGTCTTCAATGTTTGTAGGCTCTTCTCCTGACTCAATCCTGGATAAGTGGTCGGGTCCTAAGTTTAACCTGCCTAGCTTAACCACTATTTCAAAATCATATTCTTGGAAGAGTAACAGCCATCTGCATATTCGCCCCCCTAACACTGGCTTATTGACCAGGTATTTTAATGTAGAATGGTCAATGAACATAGAGAAGTGTGCACCGAGCAAATACTGTCTGAATTTCTGTAGCGCATATACCATTGTGATTCCTTCTCTTTTAGTAGTGGTATAGTTCTTCTTAGCAGATGATAACTTTCTGCTCAAAAATGCGATGGGGTGATCAATGCCTCCTTCTCCTGGCTGGGCAAGAATAATTCCCAATGCTATACATGAAGCATCAACATGGAAGTGAAATGGCTTCTCCCAGTCTGGAAATACTAGGATCGGTGCAGTGACCATCTTCTCTTTCAAGGTGTCAAATCCTTTATCACAGTCCTTGTTCCAAATGAACGGTGCATCTTTCTTTAAAATTTTCTCCATTGTTGCAGTTATATGCACATAACCTTTTATGAATTTCCTATAATAAACGGTATGCCCTAGTGTAGTTCACAATTGCTTGACTGAATTTGGTGTTGGAAAATTTACAATAACTGCGATCTTCACAGGGTCAACCATCAATCCTTGCTTGCAGACAATGTGTCCCAGTAGAATCCCATAGGGAACACAGAAAATACATTTTTTCAAATTCACATAAGTCTGGTGCTATCTGCATTTTTCCAGCATCATCTTGAGGTTCGCGGCATGGTTCTTCAGTAACCCAAAAATGGTATAATCATCAAAGTAAACATCTAAAAACCTATGTATGAATTCTTTAAATGCTACGATCACCACTCTAGAAAATATGGCTGGTGTGTTCTTTAGACCAAAAGGCATCACTGTAAATTGGAATGATCCTAATTCTGTTGCAAAAGTGGTCTTGTGTCTGTCTATGGGATCAATTCTGATCTGATGGTATCCAGAAAATCCATCAGTAAAAAAGTATGCTTCATTCCCTCCAACGTTATCAAGTACTTCATCGGTAAAAGGAGTAGGAAATGGGTCATGTATTGAAGCATCATTCAGCTTTCTGAGATCAACATAGATTCTGATCTCATCCTTTGTTTTCTTATCTTAGACAACCATCGGGCTTATCCATTTAGATTCTTCAACCGGATCAATGTTTCCTGCATCGAGCATCTTGTCGAGTTCTGCCTTAACTTGTTCTTTGTAGCACGGATTTAATCTATATGGCCTTTGCTTTACGGGTTTAGTGCCAGACTTAAGAGGGATTTTCATCACTCCTAAGTCTCCTAGAATGCCTTTCATCTCTGTGAATTTGGCCGGGAATATTTCCTGATATTCCTATAATATATCCGCGATCTCTGTAACTGTATCATCATCCCAATAGTCTCCTATTGCTGCGAGCTTCGACTCTTCACTGGTGTCGATGTTCACTTTCTTCATTTTAACCGGTCCACTTATATCGGGAATTTCTAGTAGAGGTCCTTCTATGTCGCGCGTTCCTTCTGATTTAGGGATCTTGATGTTGCGCGGGTTCTCCTCATCATTGTCTTCATTATCTTCAATTTATTCGGCTAAGTTGTAACAGTCCAGGGCATGCTCTTTGTGTTTTTCCCATTCTTATTGTAGACTTGTAGGTTCACTGTTTGCTCCAATAATTGTTTCTAATGATGTATTTTCCTTCATGCAATCTGGTCTAAATATCTTTTCTTTGATGAGTTGCAACGCGTCATTGATAGTAGGATGGTCATCTTCAAAACTAAAGTCCTTCTGGAAGCTCGCAGTGAGGACAGACCAATCCATAGTTTCTCATCCTAGTTCCACCTCTAGATACCATTTCTTTGGAATAGGCTCTTCCAACGTATGCACAAAAAGGTGTACCCATTTCGTTTGTGGCCTTTCTTCCCAAGCTTCTACACAGGCTGCAATATGATCCCCTAGATCCGTCTGGACATTGTATTTCTGAAAAGGTAATGTAACCTTATCAGCAAACCTAATCTGTATTTTTATTCTACACTGGTCCCATGTTAATGTCTTCTTATGCATAGCCCACAATCTGGCAGGTGTCTCACAGAGTGCCATGTCTAATGCTGAGATGCAATGTTCATCTGCAACTCCTGCAATGTATTCTTTGATAAATGAATATACGTTAGCTGTACCATCATAAGTGGGGATTGGACTTACCTGCTTTCCAATCCAGCAAAGTGACTTTGTAATTGTTTCGCATCTCCTGGCAAATACTTCATGCATTCTATGTTGCCAGTTCTCTAATCCTACCTCAAAGTCTGAGATGCAAGAACTATTGCAGCGCCAGCTTATCGTTCCATCCGCAGTAGGATGAGTATAATCCGTAGCAGTTGTTGTCATCTTATAGATACGGTTGAGATCCTACGCTTTGTACTGGTCTTGAATTGGTTCAACATATTGCTCCCTTTGCGAAGGGTCCAGTGGTGCGATGACCCTTATGTCATTGCCTTCAAATATCATTTTCATTGTCTTTATATTTATAATGGTGGAGTTTTTCATTGCCCAATTGATACCCAGCAGCGCCGGATAAGGATTGTTGTCATGCACAATTTCAATTACTTCGAAGTCTGCATAACTTCAGACTTCGTCAATGTCAACAATGGTATTGGGTAACCCCCCCAATGGTATGACTATTCCTTGATTAGCCATTCTTAACTGTATAGGTGACCATTGTAACGTTGGTTTCCCCATCGCCTGCCATGTCTTCTTGGTCAATACATTTACTTCAGAGCCGAGATTAAGAATGATTTCGTCCATCTCGTAGTCTCCAATATGTCCAGTGAACCACATTTCCCTCCCGGTCCTTTTGGGACTCCTAATGTTATGAACTGTGCCATGGGCAGTCCTTCTCTCACTATGTGATTCATACTGATTTATCATTTTTTCAAATTCCATAAGAGTGTCTTTGTTCTTCAATAATTTGATACAGCTCCGTAATAACTATGCAATAGAAGTGGTTGTATCTGGTGCAGTGCACGTCTAATCGTAGGCTAGTGGCATGTCTTCTGTCTGTGGTATTTCACTTCGCAATGGGATTCTTGGTGAAGTAGGTGATTCTTGAAATACCTCTTTATTTTTCTGTAAGTTCAAAGGAGGTGTTTTCCCTGGAGCTTTTCTAATCCATATTGTTTCTCCAGGGGTCTTCTTAGTATCATTGGTTCCGGAAGTTGAGACTTCCCCGCCTCTGTCTCTTCCTGTGTCTGTGCCACTTCGCATTACCACATTTATACTGAGATATGTAGTTCTGTTCTCTGCTGCGATTAACTGAATATTATGGTTTGGCATTTCTGTCCTTCTCCTTTTCTGCATTTCTACCTCAAGTACAGGGTAGTCTTCGATTACATGATCAAATGATTTACAGTAGTTGCATGTGGTGCATGGATTAGTACATTCTCTAGGTACGTGACCCGGCTGGCCATAGTTATAGCAGATTACCTAGCCTCGGCCTCTTCCTTGAGTTGGGCCAGTATTTCTTCCTCTGCCGCGGTATCCACCTCCGTGGCCTCTAAATCCACCCTGATCATACTGGGTGTTCTCCTATTTAGGATGGTTTTCTTCTTGAGCGCGGTACATTCCAGCACATCGCATCGCTTCCATATCTCGCTTTCTTTCATTCATCAGCTCATAAGCATGAAAGTTGGACTCATCATGTCCAACTGGATTACAGAAATTACAATATAAATTTTTAGGAGTTTTGACATATTTCTATAACAGGTAATAGTCCTCAGGCTGGTGTCCTCTGGTTCTACAAATTTCACACCACGGTGCCTAGTTCTGATTTAAATTTATTGAGTTTGGTGCACCACTATTAAGGTAATCTTAAATTAAGGGGCAATGTTCTCTGGTATGTCCCTCTCCTTTTCATCTTGTGCACCAAACTTCATGTCTTTCTTCATGTCTCTGTTCCTTTCCATTCTTCATACCTTGCAATTCTAATGTTAAGGTAGCCAACTAGTTCTGGATCTGTAACATCCCAGAACTACTTTCTCGAGTTGGTGAAGATTCTAGCTTCATTGCAATCTCTAGGGCATCTGCCTGTGACATGAATTTCTGTTGCATCAGTGGTTGTCTGATATGGGGAAACAACGCAACAATGAACCACTCTTGGTGTTGTTGCGGAGCTATAACAAAACTCACTTGGTCCAACAAAGTTTTGAATTTTTGGTCGAATTCCCATACCGATTCAGTATGTTTTTGTTTGATTTATTTCAACTCGATTATGCATTGCGATTTAGATTTTAGCTTCTTGAATTCTGCTAACATCGTGATTTTGATGTCTGCTAGGGTTCTCGGCTGTGCCTGAGAATACTTCATAAACCAGTGTAATTCTCTATCTCTAAAAGGGGTGATGAGTTGTGCTCTCTTCACAGCGCCATCCATCACTTGCTTGACGCTCCATACAGCTTCAAATAGAAACCAATGTTGATCAAGGCCTTCTAGACCTATTCCCCTGAATATCAGCCGCTTTATATCATTATCAGTCATCCTTCTTCTGGGTTGTGTACGATTCTGCAACAAGTTCCCTGCGGAAAAAGTAGATGCAAGTTGGTGGGTTGTGCTAGCAATAGTATTCTGCGGAATTGTCTGAGTCGAAGTGGTCTGAGCACTCGCTCCTGTGTTGCTACTAGTATTGACGATCTGTGGGATTTCACGATGCTCGGAGTGGGTGGGTTCTGGATTGATGGATTCAGAGGTGTAATGCGCTCGATCATGGCTGATAATGGCATTGTGTGAATATTAAGGTCACAGGGAATTTCAGTATCTCTGCAGTTTTTAGGTGCCTTAGTATTCTTTCTGTTATCCGACTTATATCTCTTTCCACTTCTTAAATTATGGGATTCTTTGTCAGAATCAATATATGTGTTTTTTATCATGACAGATTCAGGATTATTACTGCATTCTTAAAACACCTTTCTCAGCTAAAAGTATTTTAATGTGTAGACTGAGATTGTTCAAGAAATTACCTCTAAATCCTTCGAAAAAGTATGTTTCAACTTGGCTGTAGGATTTCAGTGTGTCTACAGCAAACTCGGTCACAAATCCTTTGAGTATGCTATCAACCTAGAAGTCAACCGCTCACGACAGTGGGCTGTCTATTGCTTTGAGCTGTTCAGTAAGGTCCGTAGTCCACTATGTAGGTACTCCTCCTTGAGAACAATTCTTTCTCTCTGCAAGGCATGATATCCACTCTTGTAGCTCGTTTGGAAATGACTCCCAGAAAATTTTGTGGATGTCCCTGAACAAGTATATGTTTAACCACTCTTCGTCACATAGATGTGGGTATTTGTTTTCTTTCTTTGCAAAATCTCTTTCAATCTTATCACACCAAGACCAAATATCTTTCTTTTCTGGATTCCAATTGTTAGACATTACTTTTTCAAACACACTATCGCATCACTAAGCCTTAGCACGGCAACATAACCATTTGTTGGCTTCAATTTTGATCTAGAAGTTTTCCAATGTAGACCCAGGTACTTCATGGTGCAAGAGACCAACAAAACCCCTATTCACCAGCCCTTTTGGCAACAGACTGCAAGTATCTTGAGGTCTCACCCGAGGTGAAGCTGAGGGGGTGGTTGCAAAAGCAAGTTTCCACAAACTTGTGATGCAAGTGTTTCAACTGGTTAATGTGCAGCGTGGTGATAGACTGCATGCTGCGGCTAATGATTGCGCGAGGTCTTTTTCTTCGCGTCAAGTACTGCGGAAAGTAAGGATTCTTGCGCAACCAGTGCATTCATTGACTGTGCAGTGGGATTACTTCCACTCTACGACGATAAGCTATCAACAACTTATTGCACATAAATTCTAATGGATCGGCGCGTCAACTAGACCGCGCAGCCGTTTATGAGACCTAATCACTCCTACTCAATCTTATTTGATAATCCTTAATCATTCATCATTACTTATATGGATAAACATCATAGCTTATGAAAATGAGTGAGATGCACGATGCTGTGTGCTCTAATATCCGATTCAACCTTAACAATTAACTGTGTGTTTATCTCACAGATCCATTCATTCGAGGACTTATAGGTGCTTGGCTGTTAACATTCATCCATACACGAACTACTAACATCTTATCCCATCCCTTCCATAGCAAATACAGATAAAAATAAACATATATTAGATAACAGTAACTTCATGCATGCACTGTAAGTAATTCAAGCAAAGTAATGGCAATCATATAACACAAGGTTTAATGTGGTTCACTCCCCCGAATGGGAAGTTACGTCGACAAGAATTGTTGTTTATTATATTAGGAAAGGGTACAACAGTTATTCGCCTGCACACTCAGCTGCAGACAATCTTCTTCCTCAAAGTTAGGTCTTTGTGCACTCAGCTGTAGAGCCTTTACAATAGCTTTAAGCTTACAAAACTCTAACAATATTCAATCATACTCAACAAAATGAGAGTCTCAATCAATAAGACAGTAACCCTTTCCCATACAAAATTGCCTTATTTATAAATCAAGACCTGTAGGTCATGTCTTTACATTTTGAAGGAAGAAACCCTTAGGTTTACAAAACTGTCATGGTCTTTTTCAAAGCTGGAATGATGATGCCTAGTAGAAGATCTTCAGTTGTGGCTATCCTCTATGTAGACACATTGCTATCTGTTCCCCTATCATGCACGCCAATAGCTTGCTTCCGCCAAGACATTCCTTCTTTCACGGCCTTTGACAATTGGTTCAACTAGTAGTTCTCTATTTGTGTGACTAGTTGTCTATCTCGATCTACACCTACCCACGGCTTGGTAGTTATTGACAATCTTTGCCAATAATAGGTCTTCTGTGACCTAAACAAAATAACTTTCGTCATCCATCCAATGCTCTACTTCGTTGGATCTTTGTCGACATGGCACATCGCGACACTGTAATCCTCATAGCACCGACCTCGTAGCTCTTCTGACACTGCACTGCGCTCAACGTCGCAGCATACCAAATCTGTGTTGCGCTTCTCCTCGTAGCTTCCAAAAACTGATTTTCACAAAAAGTCTCCATCCATGCTGCGCTGAGCTTTGCAGTTCCCAAAAACTTAATGTGTTCAAAATTTGACCCCCTTGGGCCAGACCCAACAAGGAGATATATTTGTAACCACTCTTCCATAGATAAGAGCAGATGTCTATTTTGTTTCTTCGCGAGATCCTCCTCTGTCTTAGTTACCTAGTTCTGTATCTTTGTCCACTCGAGATTCCAATTATCATAGCACATCACCATTTCAACCTTGGAAACGAACCCATTTGTTTGTTACTACTTTTTTCTTTAACTTCCTTGTACTGACCTAGGTTCGGCATGGTTAGGGAACCAAAAATACCAGTTCTCTAGTGGCCCTTTCAGAAACAGCTTGTGTACAGGAAGAGATCTCAGTCGAGGAAAAGTTATGGGGGATTACAGAATCACGTTTCTGTAATCAGGTGATGCATGGTTATGGGAATGGCTCGGGCGAAGTTCTCCCAACTTAACACATACATTGTTGTTATAGTGCACACATGGGATTGCACACTTCGCAACTACCACAATACAATATGACAACGCAAATCCATAATGCACTTCTAAACAATTGCACACTGTTGATGTATATGTAACTTCAGAATGTATTTCATCTATGTATTTCATATATATTTATTGTACCCTTATTAGAGATGTGTTATTCCTCTATAAGGAAGTGTCGTCATGTGGATTGACAAGTGTCGCAAGTGTGTGTACTTGCCGATGGGTTATTAGACCACCATGTGTGGGTTCGGCCCTGAAATATGTATATTATAATGTGGATGTACCTAGCTAGACAAGTCGTCCCCATAAGGTCACTGGGCAAACAGGTTAGTATAAATAGAGATCAGGTGATCTCTATTTAGATCATTCGAAAAGTCATCTCTCTCTCACTCAGAAAGTGGCGCACTAGTGAGGAGGAGGATCATCTGCTTCTAGGAGATTATCTCAAGTGTATTTTGGTTGTACTTTGGTTGAGCCACTGCTCTCTCTATCTCTAAGGAAGTTGTGGGGTTTTTCACCTTAGGGTTTTCCCCACGGAAACTCTGTGTCTCTTGTCTCTCATGCTTTTGATTCTTGTGATGCTTGCCATGCTTATTGTGATTGTTATGCACTGATATACTGTATATGTTATTCTCTCATAGAATATCCTAGAGTATTTTAAATTAATGCTCAAAATTTAACATGGTATCAGAGCTAACCTGAGAAGAAGACATTTTACAGTGATAGAAACTTACGTTTCTTGTTTATTGGGTTTCTCTCCATAGTTTTTGGAAAAGCAGTATAGTAGGTTGACTCTACTCATCAAAGCGAATCTATCTAGCCAATCAGAATTCAATTCTGAGCATTTTCAAATTTGGCCCTAAAAATTAGGGTTTCCACAAAAATAGGAATTTTTGGAATCTGAAGACACAGCTGGAAGCTCCTTGCAAAAATCGAAGTTTAGAGCTTTGGATCGATATTTTTGGCTGGGTAGATCTCCGAGAAACTCAAACCCTAATTCAGGGCTCTCCTAGTGAACCCGGGAGGACAAAAAGGAAAATCTGAAGGGTAAAACTTTGCTGATCTCAAATTCTGAATGCACCAGGCTTATTAGCTCATCAAAGCGCAACTTTCTATCCTTTCAAAAAATTGAAATTCACATTTTGAATTTTTAGGGTTTTTTCGATAAACCCTAATCCAGGACCAGATCCGGTTTTCAACATTTCAAGTGGTAAGACCTGAATATTTTCTATTTCCATTTGAAGTACTCTTTAAGATGTCTCACCACACCAAGCTTGAGGATAAGCTTGAAGGGGCTGATAACATCCGAGCTTGGAAGTATAGGATTGGGTTAATCCTAGAAGAGAATGAGTTGGACTCATATATAAAAGAAGACATCCCTATCCCAGAGGATGAAGAGGCGAAGGTATTGCATAAGAAGAACTTGGTCAAGGAAAAGAGAATCATTGCTAATTCTATCAAAGACCATCTCATACCCCATGTGTCTTCTCTAAAGACACCCAAGGAGATGTTTGACTTTTTGACCAAGCTATTTGAAGGGAAGAACATAAATCGAAAGATGACTCTGCGGAATCAATTGAAAGGGGTCAAGATGTTGAATCGAGAAACCATTCAATCTTACTTCTCCAAGGTCTCTCAGATGAAGGAGCAACTTGAAGCAGTGGATGAAATAGTGGACAATGGTGAAGTTGTTATGACCACTCTGAATGGCCTACCTAGGTCATGGGACTCCTTTATTCAGGGAATCTGTGCAAGAAAGAAAATGATCTCTTGCAGTAAACTATGGGAGGAATGCTCTCAAGAGGACGCTAGACTTGTAGCTCGTGAGGAAAAGATGGGAGGTTAAGATCAAGCTCTCGCAACTCACACCAAAAGAAGCAAGCCCAAGAAGGAGCACTCTCGCTACAAAAGATCCTATCAAAAGAATAAGAAGGATCTAAGATGCTTCACATGCAATGAGAAGGGTCACTTTGCTTCAGATTGTCCCAAGAACAAAAGGGATAATAACAACAACTTCAGCAAGAAGAAGAAGGGCAGCAAAAGAAAGTTCCATGCTCATGTTACAGAGGATGATGAACCTCCAAAGAAGAAGGCTAGGGCAAAAAGTGATGATAGTGACGATGACTCATCAAGTGAAGAAGAGTATGTTCTAATCTCTGCTCTCACAGGTACTATCTCCCATGGCTCTAATCTAGGACAAAGAGAAAGACCATAGATGATACAATAGTGATTGGAGAGCAAGAGGGAGGTTTGTATAAATTGAAGGGACAACCTGAACATGCCATGGTACATGAATCCATGGAGCCAAGTGAACTTTGGCATAGAAGACTTGCTCATATGCACTATAGGGCACTTCCAATTGCAAGCAAGGCTGTAGAAGGTCTTCCTGAAATCAAGACCAAACATGAAGGTGTTTGCAAAGGATGTGCAAAAGGTAAGAACATTAAGAAGGCTTTCCCACGCAGTGAAAGCAAGGAAAAGGATATCCTTGAAAGCATCCACTCAGATGTATGTGGTCCTATGTCATCCAGTTCTCTGAGTGTGTATGTTTACTATGTCTCATTTATTGATGACTTCTCTAGGAAGACTTGGGTATACTTCTTGAAGAACAAAGATGAGGTGTTTGATAAGTCCAAGGAATTCAAAACTTTGATGGAGAATCAAACTGACAAGAAGATCAAAACATTCAGATCCGACAATGGTGGAGAATTCACCTCAGGTGACTTCAAGAAGCTTTGTAGTGATTCAGGGATTAAGAGGGAGTTGACTGCTCCTTATAATCCTCAACAAAATGGAGTTGCAGAAAGGAAGAATAGAACTATCATGGAAGCAACAAGGGCAATGCTGCATGACCAGAATCTTCCTATGCATCTATCGGCAGAAGCAGCTAGAACAGCTGTATATGTGCAGAATAGAACACCCCACAAGATATTGGACAACAAGACACCAGATGAGGTCTTTTCTGGTAAGAAACCTGAAGTTAGCCATCTCAGAATATTTGGTTGTCCAGTATACACTCATGTCCCAAAGGAAAAGAGGACTAAACTAGATCCTTCAGGAAAGAAGGGTATCTTTGTGGGTTACAGTGAAAGATCGAAGGCTTACAGAATATACTTTCTAGGGTTCAAGAAGATTGATGTCAGCAAGGATGAATATAAGTTTAAGGACAGGTAATCTAGGAAGCAAAGATCAAGAGGGAGCACACTCCATCAGCTCCTGCAAGGATGCAGATTTTCAGAGGGAGTTGACCATCTTCCTACATTCCACAACAGAAAGGTGTGTAAGAAGCTACTTCAGCAGCTCCTTCCAGGAAGCAAAGACTCAGAGGGAGTCCACCCAACAAACAAACAAAGATAAGTATTTCAATTATCATTTCTTGCCTATTTTGTTTGTTTAAATAATATTATGCTTATGTTCCTAGACTTAGGAGATGTATTGTGCATATTAGAATGATTGCATTAATGAACAATATACTATTAATATGCATGTGATGGGTAAGTGGCCTATGGCACTATACAACATTCCCGTGCTACTTATCTAGAATGAAACCTCTTTGCTAACATGTTGGGAGTAGTGCAAACTCTTAACAATGTTCTGGTAGAGACTGGAAGGCATCTAGAAAGTTGTGGAACATGGATAAATGTTGTATTGAAGCATTGCCTAAGATAACTGCATGACTGCATGACATATTTCTTTATGTGTAAAGAATTTGTTCTTAAAATTATGAGATGTTTCTAATCATGCAATTTAACTTGTTTTGTAGGAAAGACCGTATATCTTCACCTACAAAAGGACTACAACATTTGTTCCAGCAACAAAGATATCTATTGAAGATATTGAAGATATTGAAGATAATGAAGTTCCCAGGATCTGGGATGAAGAAATGGAATGCCATGATCTGTCGATCATGAAGAAGATGTTTGGGATGCAGTCCCAAGACTTGACAGGGAGTCACATGTGTGCAGATTGAAGAAAGCCTCGTATGGCTTGTAGCAAGCTCCCAAAACTTGGTGTGATACTAAGAGGAAGCTTGCTGCTGAGTTCAATATGAAAGATTTGGGAATGATGCATTATTTCCTAAGTATGGCGGTGTGGCAGAGTGTAGGTGGGATCTTCCTTGGTCAAGGTAAGTACACAATAGATATCCGGATGAGATTCGGGATGATGGATTGCAAGGCCATGGCCACACCTATGGCATCGAATTTGAAGCTTCTATGTGATACTGTTAGGAACCCATGTCTTTACTTTGTTAGTATGTTGTTGTTGGACGCATATGCTTTGTAAGTCGTCCCGTAGTATTTGTTGATCAATAGTTTGTGTTATTGTTGTTGGCGCATATGCTTTGTAAGTCGCCCGTAGTATTGTTGATCCATAGTTTGTAACGGCCCATGGTTTTGACCCATAGTATTGGCGCCTAGAATTAGTATATAAGTGTGTGTTGAGACCTATGAAGGTACCGTGAAGTTATTTGTATTGAGCTTGCTCATAGGAGGTTGCCCCCTCGAAGTGGCCTGTGATCAATATAAAAGTGATTCTGAGTTCTGTCATTTCTGCTACTTCGCATATTCGTATTAATTAATTGTTGCAGGTGCCTCACATCTGGTATGAGAGCACTTTCTTGGGCTCGTTGGGTGAAATTTATGCCAAATTGTTTTTCGCATCTGTTGCAGGTTCGAATTCTGGAATAATCCCTATCCGCTTAACTGTGGGAAGTACTTGGGCATAAGCCCTAAAACTCATTGTGAGGAGTACCACAGGAACCCCGAAGTAGCTGGCCCATTGAGAGGACCTGCCAGCGAAAAGGGCAACGACCCCTACCTGATTGACTAGTTCCCACCCATGAGGTAAACCAAGAGCTGTCGTTTGTGGCAAAGCGGTTATCAGTTTTACCTGAGCCGTGGAGTGAGGGGTACTGCCCCAATACGCAAGCTATCAGACAGCATTGGTGGCCAAGTGAAACCCTTGAATTGTTAGGAAGCCGCACATACCTGGGGTCCATATCTAATTTCAGCTGAACTATCGTCGATCATTGCTGCGCCGTTTTACATCTAGTCATTCAGATCCATTTTGAAAGCTGTTCCAGATATAGCCATTTTGAATCCATTTGGCGCCGTTTCAGATCCCTTTCGAGCCGTAGCCACTCCAGTCTGGAAAAAAAAAAAAAAAACAGAGTTCATTTCTGAATTCTGCTTCTTTGTTCCCCTCTACCAAATTTTTCCATTCTTTCACCCCGCTTCTGGAATCCTCATTTTTGTTTCCCTGTCTATTCAACAGTGTCCAAAACCTAGTTAAACCCCAATTACCCTTCATATTTTTTCCCTAGTCCAGATTTTCCCTTACTGAAGTAGTTTCTGTTTTTGTTTTCCTACCTAGTCAACCAGAAGAAAAAAAAAAAAAAAAAACACTCCTGGTTATGGTTGTCACCCATGCAGGAGAAAAAACCATGGGGGAAGCACTTGCAACCATCCAAGCCAATCTCCAGGATCTGGATGAAACATTTCTCGGCCTCCATATTGAACATTCAGCTATGAACAACAAATGACAGTCCGAGTCTTCATCAGACAATGGGTTCTCCTCTTCCAGCAATTTCCGTGGTCCGAAGCTTGATTTTCCTCGCTTCAATGGTACTGATCCAGCTAGACGGATCTATCATGCAGAAGAGTATTTCATTCTGCATAATACTTTTGATGTCAACAAAGTTCCGCTGGCATCCTTTCACTTGGAACAGGAAGCTCTTCAATGGTACCATTGGTACATCAAGGCTCATCCAGAGCCCAAATGGCTAGACTTTTGCCATCTCCTTTTGCAAAGATTTGGTCCTAGTGCTTTTGATGACTTCACAGGAGCCCTCACTAAGCTTCGCCAAATTGTCACGGTGAGAGAGTATCAAACCAAATTTGAGAATCTAGCTAACCACACCGAAGGATTGTCTGATGACTTTTACCGAAGTTGTTTTATCAGTGGTCTAAATAATGCCATCCGCTCTAAGGTCAAAATGTTCTGTCCCAACACAATGATGGAAGCCCTAGGGTTCGCTAAGTTGGCAGAATATAAGATTGCAGCCCAACAACGCTCCAAGCCCACTTTTGTTCCCTTCCAAAATATGGGTTCTCAGCGACCACCTATACCGTAGGCTCCTCGACCAACTCCTATCGAGCGTTTTTATGAAACAGAGATGCAAGCATGCAGAGTAAAGGGGCTTTGCTATAATTGTGATGAGAAATTCACTCGGGGACATAGATGTGTTCAGCAAAAGCTCTATCTCTTGGATGTGGAGTCTCCACCTGCCTCTGAAATTGGTGATGAAGATCCAAAAACACTGGATACTCCGGTCGACATTCAGGAACTGCCTATTGACCCTCCGTCTCAGGATGACCAGCCAGAGATATCTCTCCATGATTTAGCTGGAATCACCACCCCCCAAACAATGCGGGTTAGGGGTTACTTCAAGAAGCTTCCTCTTACAATACTCATTGATTCTAGTAGCACTCATAATTTCATTGACCCTCGGATTGCCAAACAAGCTGATTGTTTTATCCATCCTTGCTCCAACTTTGAAGTCATGGTTGCCAATGGGGGCACCTTACCTTGCAAAGGGAAGTGTCGAAATGTGCGTATCTCTATGGGAGATTATACCTTGCGCTCTGACATGTTTGCTTTGCCCTTAGGTGGATGTGATGTGGTTTTGGGTGCTCAATGGCTACGCACACTTGGCCCTATCTTATGGGATTTTGCTGAACTTTGGATGCAGTTTTCCCTCAATGGACAAAAACACACATTGACAGGATTACAACCAGGTTCTCTCAGCAGCATCAGTTCACATTGCATGGAAAAAATCCTCAAGAAGAATTCACATGGTGTCGTTGCTCAGATCCATTCCATCCAGATGCAACCATCAGCGGTCTCCACTACTCCTTTGGATCTACAACAAATTCTGGATCGATATACAGGTGTCTTTGTTGAACCAGTGGGATTGCCACCTTCTAGGCCAGAAGAACATCGTATTTAGCTCCTTCCTGGTAGCGTTCCTCCCAACATCAGGCCTTATCGCTACCCATTTCACCAAAAAATGGAGATTGAAATGCTCGTTCGGGACTTATTGAAGCAAGGTATTATTCGCCCAAGCACTAGTTCCTTTTCTTCTCCAGTTATTCTTGTCCGCAAAAAAGATGGGTCATGGCGCCTCTACATTGAATTCCGAGCACTTAATCACCTCACCATCAAGGATAAGTTTCCAATTCCTGTTGTTGATGAGCTTCATGGGGCTCACTTTTTCTCCAAGTTGGATCTTCATTCTAGGTATCATCAAATTCGGGTTCATGAGGATGATATTCCTAAAATAGCTTTCCGCACACATGATGGCCATTATGAATTTTTGGTCATGCCCTTTGGCCTCACTAATGCTCCTTCCACATTCCAGGCCTTAATGAATAAAATATGTCGACCCTACTTGCGGAAATTCATTCTGGTATTCTTTGATGATATCCTCATCTACAGTAAAACATGGGATGAACATCTCCAGCATCTGGATCTTGTCATGCAACTTTTCTCTGACCATCATCTCCATGCCAAGCAGTCTAAATGTGTTTTTGGACAGAAGGAAGTTGAGTATCTCGGGCACATTATCTCAGCACAAGGGGTTCACGTGGATCCTGCCAAAATCGATGCCATGAACAATTGGCCGCATCCTCAGACACTCAAGAGCCTTTGTGGTTTTTTGGGGTTGACTGGCTACTACCACAAGTTTGTCAAGGATTATGGGAAGATTGCAGCTCCATTAACTTCTCTATTGAAAAGGGATGCTTTTACATGGACACCTGCTGCTCAGTGTGCATTTGACAAACTAAAACAAGCAATGTGTACTACACCTGTGCTAGCTATGCCCGATTTTTCCAAGCCCTTCACTATTGAGAGTGATGCTTGCGGCAATGGACTTGGTGTTGTTCTCCTTCAAGATGAACAGCCCATTGCATTCACCAGCAAAGCCCTTTCAGGTAAGAATTTAGCTGCCTCTACCTATGAGAAGGAAATGATGGCTATTTTGCATGCAGTACAGAAGTGGTGCCCATACCTATTAGGGAATCATTTCTGCATCAAGATTGATCACCAAAGTCTGAAATATTGCTTGGACCAGCGTGTCTCCTCCCCGGCACAACAGAAATCGATTAGCAAACTCATGGGTTATGACTATGAGATCACTTACAAGAAGGGTAAAGACAATATTGTGGCAGATGCTCTTTCTCGCACATTTGATTCCTAAGGTTCTCTTTCAGCTATTTCTATGCCTGTTCCAAATTGGTTGCAATCTGTTCAACGGGGTTACATCAATGACTCTTCCTTATCTCAAATCATCCAATGCTTGACCAACAACCCTTTTGCTGTACCACATTACTCTTGGGATGGTGCTTCTCTGCGATAGAAGGGTCATCTAGTGCTTCCCCAGAGCATAGATCTTCAACAGGCTATCTTCTATGAACTCCATGCTTCTCCATCGGCAGGGCACTCTGGGTTCTTCAAAACTTATGAACGAGCACGGCGTAACTTCTTTTGGCAGGGCATGAAAAGGACAATTCAACAGATGGTGGCCGAATGTGATACCTGCCAGTGCAATAAGGGTGAAACAACACCCCTTCCAGGATTGCTTGAACCCTTGCCCATACCTACACAGATTTGGACAGATATTTCTATGGATTTCATTGAAGGGATCCCTAAATCTGGCGGGAAGACAGTGATTCTTGTTGTGGTTGATCGCCTCTCCAAATATAGTAATTTTTGTGCTCTCAGCCATCCCTATACAGCCTCCTCTGTCGCTCAAATTTTTCTGGACCAGATCTTTCGTCTTCATGGCATCCCTTCTTCCATTGTCTCGGATCGTGATGCGACTTTCACCAGTCATTTTTGGATAGAACTATTTCGCCATACTGGCACCAAACTGAAGATGAGTTCAGGATATCACCCACAAATAGATGGTCAGACTGAAATTGTCAATAAATGCTTGGAAACTTATCTTCGTTGCTTCACCTCGGAACAACAACATCAGTGGGAAAAGTGGCTCCCTCTCGCTGAATGGTGGTACAATACCTCTTACCACATTGCCTCTAAAATGACCCCATATGAAGCAGTCTGTGGTCAGGCACCTCCAGCTCTTCTTCCATACATCCCCACCAGTTCACCAGTTCAGGAAGTTGACACGGTCCTTCGAAACCGTGATCAGATTCTTCTCATTTTGCGGGACAATCTTCACATGGCAAGAAATTGCATGAAGCAACAAGCTGATCAGCACCGTTCGGAGCGCACTTTTCAAGTCGGCGATATGGTTTTTCTTCGTCTCCAACCGTACAAACAATCCTCCTTGAAACTCAAAGGGCTTCATAAGCTCGCTCCAAAGTTCTATGGGCCATATCGGATTCTTCAGAAGATTGGGTCCGTTGCTTATAAATTGGAACTTCCTCCTTCTTCCCGCATTCATCCCGTCTTTCATGTCTATTGTCTGAAAAAAGTTCTTGGCACCAACATCAGTGGACAAACGATTTTACCCAAACTGGATAATGAAGGATCCATCCTTTTGGAGCTAGAGGCGATCCTCAATTGGCGCACGCGTCAGCTTCACTCTCGCTCTATCACAGAGGTCTTAATTCAGTGGCACGGGATGCAACCAGAGGATGCTACATGGGAACCACTCCTTCAGATTCAACAACAATTTCCACATCTAAAGCTTTGAGGACAAAGCTTTTTTTTTAAGGGGGAGGGGATGTTAGGAACCCATGTCTTTACTTTGTTAGTATGTTGTTGTTGGATGCATATGCTTTGTAAGTCATCCCGTAGTATTTGTTGATCAATAGTTTGTGTTATTGTTGTTGGCGCATATGCTTTGTAAGTCGGCCGTAGTATTGTTGATCCATAGTTTGTAATGGCCCATGGTTTCGACCCATAGTATTGGCGCCTAGAATTAGTATATAAGTGTGTATTGAGACCTATGAAGGCACCGTGAAGTTATTTGTATTGACCTTGCTCATAGGAGGTTGCCCACTCAAAGTGGCCTGTGATCAATATAAAAGTGATTCTGAGTTCTGTCATTTCTGCTATTTCGCATATTCGTATTAATTAATTGTTGCAGGTGCCTCACAGATACTTCATCTGAGCTGGTTGATGTCTCTATGTATCGTCAGATGATTGGGTCCTTGATGTACTTGATGAACACGAGACCAGATATTTGCTTTGCTATGAACACATTGAGCCAGTTCCTGACTGGTCTGAGGAGTGTTCACCTGGTTGCTGTAAAGCATGTTCTAAGGTACCTGAAGGGTACAGTGGATTATGGGCTCAAGTATGAAGCGAATCAAAAGTTTAACCTATAGGGTTATGTTGATTCAGATTGGGCTGGCAGTGCTGTAGATAGGAAGAGCACATCTGGGTGCTGCTTTAGTATGGGATCAGGTGTGATCTCTTGGTTTAGCAGGAAGCACTCCTGCATAGCACTGAGTACAGCTGAGGAAGAGTATGTTGCAGCCTGTTCAGCTAGTTGTGAGGCAGTATGGCTACGGAAGCTACTGTCTGAGTTATTTGATCTCCCGTTGGATGCTAATGGTATCTTCTGTGATAACTAGAGTTGTGTGAAGCTGTCTGAGAACCCAGTGTTTCATGATAGGTCGAAACACATAGAGATCAAATATCACTATATCAGGGATATGGTGTAGAGAGGAGCTGTGAAGCTCCTGTATGTTGCGATGGACAAGCAAATTGCAGATGTGCTGACGAAGCCACTAGCCAGGGTGAAGTTCGAGTACTCCAGAGAGAGGCTTGGTGTTCTTCGGATTGATGACACTTCGAGGAAGAAGTGATGGACACATTTGCTGAAGCCATTCCAAGCATGTTGGAAGGAGGATCCTTCACATGGCTATGGATGTAAGCGCTGGATGATGAGCATCAGGATGATGTTCTGGTGGATATGATCAGTTGGATCATTTATATGTATGTATGCATCATGTTGGATGCTGGATATGATCAGTTGGATCATTTATATGTATATGTATGTATGCATCATGTTGGATGCTGGATATGATCAGTTGGATCATTTATATGTATATGTATGTACGGATCATGTTGGATGTTGGATATGATCAATAGGATCATTTGTATGTATTTTGTATATGCATCATGTTGGATGCTTGGACCATGTATCTGTATATGTATCAGGTGGATACATTGTATGATCAGGTGGATCATATATGGTGATATGTATCATGTATTTGTATTTGTATCAGGTGGATACACTGTATGATCAGGTGGATCATGTATGATGATATGTATCAGGTAGATACTTGGTATGCATCAGGTAGATGCATTGTATGATTAGGATGATCATGGATGACGAGCTTCAGGATGTTGCTCCAGATGACATGCAGTAGGATGTTGCAGTGATGATGATCAGGATGATCATGTGTACATCACGATGATGTATGGTGAGTATCAGGTTGATACTCTATGGTCGTGGATCAGGTTGTGCAGATGAGCATATTATTTGGCCCTAGGAGATTTGTAGATAGTCTTTCGAGGTTTTGGCTATGGCATATAATTTGGCCCTGGGATATCTGGCAAATGCTCTTTTGAGGTTTTGCTCTGGGAGGACATATAATTTGGCCCTGGGAGATCTGTAGATAGTCTTTCGAGGTTTTGCCTATGGCATATAATCTGGCCCTGGGATATCTGGCAGATGCTCTTTCAAGGTTTTGTCCTATGGCATATAATATGTCCTTGGGAGATTCGATAGGTTGGGCTGTGTGCCCATAATAAGTCCTGGGATGCTCTTGCGAGGTTTTTCCATGACCACATATAATCTGTCCCTAGGAGATCCTATAGGTAGAACTGTGTGCTCGTAACAGCCTGGGATGCTCTTGTGAGGTTTTGTGCTGACCACATATAGTCTATCCCTGGGAGATCCTATAGGTAGAGTTGTGTGCTCATAACAGCCTGGGATGCTCTTGCAAGGTTTTGTTGTGAGTTCACATATAATATGGCCCTGGGAGATCCTATAGGTAGAGCCGTGTGCTCATAACAGCCCGGGATGCTCTTTCGAGGTTTTGTGACACACGTAATAAGTCCTGAGGATTCCACAATATGGCCAGTGATGACAAAGACCTGCAGGTGGTGGGCCTACATCCAGTATGAAAAAGGACTAGCTCTGTAGAATTTCCTATGACGAGTAGAGTCAGAGATTGGTTGAGATAGCAGCAGCAGTGACGATGACGATGATGATGCATTGATGACGATGATCCCGAGAAGAACACTAGTCTAGAAGATCTTTGTCAAGAAATGCCTTCCTAGTTAAGAGGGAGTGTTGATGTATATGTAACTTCGGAATGTATTTCATCTATGTATTTCATGGATATTTATTGTACCCTTATTAGAGATGTGTTATTCCTCTATAAGGAAGTGTCGTCATGTGGATTGACAAGTGTCGCAAGTGTGTGTACTTGCCGATGGGTTATTAGACCACCATGTGTGGGGTCGGCCCTGAAATATATATATTATAATGTGGATGTACCTAGCTAGACAATTCAGCCCCATAAGGTCACTAGGCAAACAGGTTAGTATAAATAGAGATCAGGTGATCTCTATTTAGATCATTCAGAAAGTCATCTCTCTCTCACTCAGAAAGTGGCGCACTAGTGAGAAGGAGGATCATCTGCTTCTAGGAGATTATCTCAAGTGTATTTTGGTTGTACTTTGGTTGAGACATTGTTCTCTCTATCTCTGAGGAAGTTGTGGGGTTTTTCACCTTAGGGTTTTCCCCACAGAAACTCTGTGTCTCTTGTCTCTCATGCTTTTGATTCTTGTGATGCTTGTCATGCTTATTGTGATTGTTATGCATTGATATACTATATATGTTATTCTCTCAGAGAAGATCCTAGAGTATTGTGAATTAATGCTCAAAATTTAATACACACTTTACAGACTTCGCTACCTTAGTGTTTATCCCTATGACTTATGCATTCCACCTACTCATAATTATTTGCACATTCAGTTATATATGTTCAATACTTAACATATTATTCTCATCAACCATACATGTGAAAATACATATAAAATAAACTACATAAACATAAGCAATCTCACAGATTCAATCACATAACATAGGTATTTATGTGGTTCACCCCCCGGATCGGAGATATGTCCATGGGAACTGTGTTTTATATTAATGGGAAGGGTCAACAGTTCTAATATATGCACTCAGCTGCGGACTCTTCTCTTTACAATGGGTCTATGCACACACAACTGCAGACTCTTCTCTGTACAATGGGTCTCTGCATACACAGTTGCAGAGCCTCTTTCTCTCTTCTTTCTCTTACAAAACCTAGTCTTTTCTAAAATACATAAGACCAAAAATAATACCATGAGAGACCAACATAAGATCTTCAATAATACCAATAAGACCTCCCAACGTAAACCAACCCTCACCTTACAAAATTTCCCCTTTTATGGATCGTACTCGAGGGTCATGTCCTTACAATCATTGTGGGCCAAGAATCCTATACTACCCAAAAATGGCGCAGTTACCCTGCTAACCAGGCCTATCATAGATGAAAGCTACTTCACTTGACTTTGATCGTCTTTCTGCACCGCTTCTAGCTTCGATGCTTCTTCTGACAGCCATAGTTATGACTGTGCGGCTCTGAATGCATACTGACATGTTGTTGAACGGGGTCCAAGTGGGTGGAAAAAGGCACGAGTATGGAAAGCTACGCATTGCGCGCTGTAGCAGGAAGAAGAGGAAATTTTTATGATTGTGCGCTGCGACATGAGGAAGATGCAGTTTTGAGAAATTGTGCATGGTCGCGCAGCAGCAAGTGAACAATATTGCGCAATGACTGGTGCGTAGATCGCGTGCAACAACCATTTTGGATGAAGGATGAAAGGAAAGTTCGGAGTGGAGAAAGCGACCTGTTTTGGGACGTGGAGATGGATGGAAAGGTCTTGTCAAAGAGACTAGTGGCAAGCAGTTGAGAAGCTAGGCCACGACGCTGATGGAGACAGGTAGGCAAAGGAGTGGAAAGGGATAGGTCATGATGCAGTTGTAACTGTTTTGAGGATTGCGGCTGTCAGAAGAGCATGTGAGCCACGAGTGGCCCAGCTAGAGCAGGCGGAGCAGGCTGTCGACGGTGATTGCTAGGGTGGCAGTTAGCCATGCCAGTTTTGGAAACCTTAGGGTTTTGGCCTAATTATTTTAAATACATGACCTACAGTCATGATCTATAAATAAGGCACAATATTGTAAGGGAAGGGTTACTCTTACACTCTCATTTTGTTAAGCATCGATTATTGAAAAATCTTAAGCTTAGAAAAGCCATTGTAAATGCTCTGCAACTGAGTGTGCAGACACCTATTTGAGAGAGAAGAGAGTCTGCAGCTGAGTGTGCAGACTAAGAACGGTTGTACCCTTCCCATAAAGATCAATATTAAACAACCGTTCTTGTCGACATATGGGGGTTGCACCATGTTAAATCCTGTGTTATGTGATTGTTGTGTGTTTTATGACTGTTCATTTGCTTAATATGAAGGTTGATACTGCAATGTTTATTATGTGATTGCTTTTGTATGTATTCGCCATAGAGAATGGGAATAATATGTTAAGTGATACATATAGGGACGAATGTTAAGTATTCAAAAAGTATAAGTCTATGAATGCATGAATTTGATGAATAATCACACAGTAGAACACTGAGTTTAAGCACATCATTGGAGACCACAGTATTACATGTTTGCATACTTGTTCACAATATAATGTTAAGAGCCTGAATGAGCCGAATGGGTACGGTTGCTTAGTGAATCAGTTAGAGATAATCGTCTTGGGTGGATGCATGGTCTAGCTGACGTGCCGAGCCATGAGAGTCACTGCGAGATAAGCTACCTATAGCCTCTCTTCGTAACGCGAGGAGTACCATAGACTGCGTGACCCCAGACTACAAGGGGTGCATGGGCCTCATACCCTGTTGTGGAACTGTGCGATGAGACCTTCGCAGCGCAAGAGTCAACTCGTAGCGCAAGTTGTTAGTGTGCTGCGCCATATGTACATCCACCATCAACTCATCACCTACGCTGTGGAAAATTGATTCTACAGCACCCCCATTTCACCTCAGGTGAGACCTCATCCTACGCACAGGTTGTTTCCGAAAGGGTCGGTGAAAAGGGGTTTTGTTGGTTAAGTCTAAAACCGTAAAGAACCTGGGTCTACACTGAAAAAGCTCTAGATCAGTTAAAGAATACAACAAATGGTTCTGTTGCTGGGACTGTTCCTTGTTAGTCCATTGGTTGTAAATGTAATTTATACAACAAATGGTTCCGTTTCCCGACTAAGACCAGTGATGTGATAGTGTGATTGGAAGGTAATGTATGACGAAGAATATCAGTTCTTGGAAGGCTCTGACAATTGGCATCCTGAAAAGAAAGAGATCTGGGTGTGGTGCGACAAGCACCCACGTCTACTCGACGATGTGTTCGCACAACGAGATAGGAATGAGTTCCGCACCAATAGGTTACACGGACTCAACATACGATGAAGAAAACTTCAGTCCAGAGGAACTACTGCTGTTGAGGATGGAAATAATATCCATAAATCGGTTCCTTACTAATAGTATCAACTTGAGCGAGCTTGAAGACCAAGCAAATCAAACAACAGTTGCTACTGAGAGTGACGTATCCCTTACCGAAAATATTGACTATATTTCTACTGAAAGCCACACTGCTATTACCGCCATGGAACCTTTCAATCCGTATCCTCAATAGGACATTTGTACTCTTTTTAACATGCTAGTTCTCTATAATTATGTAGATTTGGATGACTATGCTAGCATTGCAGGACACAGAACATTGAAGCAGCATTACAACTTTTGCAAGAAAAATGGGTCTGAGATTCAGACTCGCCGACACCACTAGTTCAAAGTTCAGCACCGTTGAAAAAGGAAAGAGATCACATATGGTGACGCTGCTCATGAAGGAAGTTGCATGCATGACACACGGAATATGTAGGAACGTTGTTCCGTGGAGAAAGTTATAAGTTCCCAGACATCTGTATCACACCTTGGTGAAGTGGATGAACTTGTGTGCCAGAAAGAAAGCCGATGGATTACTCAGAAGGGCGCACAAGAGGTAAATGATCAAAGTTCAGTGAAAGTTATGGCCGCTGGTAGGAAGTACATGACAGCAAGCTGTGACCCATCAGTATGTTGTAAGACATACATAACCACAATGCTGCTCATTGAGAAGAATAATGTTGTAACGTTCAGCGCAACATATCACGAGTTCTGTTAAAACTCACTCCATGAGCTGATGAAGAACCATTGGATTTCAAAAATAAGTACAGCGGAGGATGCGGCACCAAAGTCTGTAGGTACAAGTGGCTTGGGACGAGCCACAGGTGTGTGTTAGGGGCCTGTTGGACGGGGTCCAAGTGGGTGGAAAAAGGCACAAGTATGGAAAGTTGCGCATTGCACGCTGTAGCAGGAAGAAGAGGCAATTTTGATAATTGCGCGTTGCATGCTGTGACATGAGGAAGATGTAGTTTTGAAAAATTATGCATGGTCGCACAGCGGGAAGTGACCAATATTGCGCAATGAATGGTGCGTGGATTGTGCGCAATAGCCATTTTCGATGAAGGATGAAAGGAAAGATCGGAGCGGAGAAAGCAACCTGTTTTGGGACGTGGAGGTGGATGGAAAGGACCTGTCAGAGAGAGTAGCGGCAAGCAGTTGAGAAGCTAGGCCACGACAATGATGGCGACAGGTAAGCAAAGGAGTGGAAAGTGATAGGCCATGATGCAGTTGTAACTGTTTTGAGGACTACGGCTATTAGAAGAGTATGTGAGCCATGAGTTGCCAAGCTGGAGCAGGCGGAGCAGGCTGTTGACGGTGACAGCTAGGGTGGTAGTTAGCCACGCCAATTTTGGAAACCTTAGGGTTCCGTCCTAATGATTGTAAAGACATGAACTACTTGCATGATCTATAAATAAGGCACAATATTGTAAGCGAAGGGTTACTCTTACACTCTCATTTTGTTAAGCGTTGATTATTGAAAAATATTAAGCTTAGAAAAGCCATTGTAAAGTCTCTATAGCTGAGTGCGTAAAGACCTATCTGAGAGAGAATAGAGTCTATAGCTGAGTGCGTAGACTAAGAATGGTTGTACCCTTCCCATAAAGATCAATATTAAACGACCGTTCTTGTGGACGTAGCCTCCATTCGGGGGGCGAACCACGTTAAATCCTGTGTTATGTGATTGTTGTGTGTTTTATGACTGTTCATTTGCTGAATATGAAGGTTGATACTGCAATGTCTATTACGTGATTGATTTTGTATGTATTTGCCATAGAAAATGGGAGTAATCTGTTAAGTGATACATGTAGGGATGAATGTTAAGTATTCAACAAGTATTGTTGGAGCATAGGCCGCAGCTATGGTAAAGCTGCGAATTTTGAGGAAAAAGCACAAGTGTTGAAGGGAAAGTGCTAATTTTGAGTAAGCACCAATTTTTGGTAGAAGCGAATAAGTGCGCAGTACGGTGCCAGATGGACGAGATCAGCGCAGATTACGGTCCGAAAATCATGGAGCTTGCGTGCACACGTCAAAGAAGAATGAATCTGGCCGAGTAGAAAGCTCAGCTACCATAATAAATGAAGCGACGGAATAGAGGGCTTAGCTACCCTCATTAAGGCTAAGTACAGAAGTTATGGTTGCCCTGACCAAGGAAGAGCAACGGACCAAAGCATTGAAGGTGAAGGACAAGGAGCAGAGAACGATGAAGCGGCGCCCATACCCACAATCTGCACCGAAAGTCACGGAACCTGCAGGAAGTGGTGACATGACTGCAAGCGGCGCCTACAGTACACCTAGCCATGTCTGTGGTTAGGGTTTTTGGGGAATACTACTGGGAAAGGCCCACAGTTTTGTAAAGGTGCGACCCTCAGGGCCACCTATATATATGTGTAATTGCAAAGGGAAGAAGGTTAGCTTGATTAGAGGTTGGGTAAGTTAGAAATAAGTTAGATTATTTGAGAGATAGAGTGGTTAGAATTTCATTGTAAGATGATGTTTGAGTTGCAGAAAATCTAAGTTCATGTCTAAGTCATTGTAATCTTTGTAGAAGAAGAGAGTAGATCTAAGAGAAGGGCTCCCAGCTGTGTGCGTGGAGTTTCCTGGAAAGATCTAAGGCTGCAGCTATGTGTTCAGCAGAACTATGTAATTCCCATTTCGAGATAATATAAGATAACAGTTCCAGTGAATGTGATTTCCCCGTGGAGGCGAATTCTCGTTGTTATGATGCTTTGTTGGGTTAATGCATGTTTTGGTTTACTATCTATGTTTACATGAATGTTTTGTTGTCTTTATGAATGAGTATATAAAGCAAGTCCTTGAAGCTCCCTTAGAAGGTATTTTTGCGCACTATCGAAGGAGTCGATAGGAGCACTATCACTGCAGTGCCAAGGAATGTGTTACTACACTAGGAGAGCAAGCAGAGATGATACACAGTGTATCAGACGGAGTGGGTAATTGCCTTGTGCGCAGGAGCGGAGATACCACGCAGCTAGGCTGGTTAAGCGTGAGGTTCTGCGCTGTTGCACTGAGAGGTCTGCGGAAGAGTAAGAAGTCTCGCTTTGAGGAATCCTCTCATAAGAGAGAAAGGGAGAAGATTGCAGTCTCCACGTCGCCTAGGTTAAGGAAGCCTAATTCCTTAGCCCCCCCATAGCCACTTCGGGTGAGACTTCGGGCTGCTGCGCAGCTCATTGCCGAGAGGGCTAGTGCGCCAAGGGGTGTTTGTTGCTGCGCCTCATTAAAACCCAGGTCTATCCAAAAAGCAGCCAACAAATGGTTCCATTTCCTTGAGACTTGTTATTCCAGTGACGCGCGAGATTGATGTGAAACCCGAATAAAGAGGAAGCCAACAAATGATTATGTTGCTGTGCGACTTGTTGCCTTGCAACTGTTTAAGCCAAAAAATGGTTTCGTCGTCGTATTTAACCCTATTATTTTGAAGGCAATGTGGTGCTGGAATCCTACAGCTAAAGAAATTCAAGACTGGTTTGATTCAAAGGCTAGAGAGTTCGCTGAACAAGAAAATAGAAGCTCTAGGCTTCAGACAGAAGACTAGTTGTAGAAGCATATTTATACTGACCTTCACGAAATTTTCTTTGTAACATTTGCACTTGATTTGCATGCGTGGGTAGCCAAGCTAGCAGATACTAGACCCACTGTGCATGTTGATCAACCCGTCGTCTGGATGCCTAAGCTACTTAGCATTTTGAAGTGGGTAGATAATCCTGTGTCCCGCGCAGTAGACTTTTAGCTGAATAGTCTGCTGGAAGGCTTCATCACCGAGTTTGCAGTAGATACGAGAAAGAGCTTCGGCGAAGTTGAGAGGAGCTTCTTCAAAGCATATAGGGGTAAGTTCTTAAATTCTATGAACCTGTCGATTAAAATGCTTTTATATGAAACAGGAAAACTATGCATAGCTTCCGATGAATAGCATAGACAAGTAATGTCTGCAGATTCTGATAGTGATCTTGAAGTTATTGGCTGTAATCGTAGTGGAAAATGGTATAAAGTAGGCCTTGACCAGCATTCTTTTGAGTCTAGACCAGAAGATAGTCAAGTTCCTAGAGCGATCCATATAGAGAGACAAGGGAGTGCTCATATCCCTTATCACCCTTTTACACCGCAAAAGCCAGACGGGGCTCAGCATAACCCCGCAGTAACACCTTCTAGTAGCCCGCACGGTACTTCTAGTACCTCAGCACCACCTTTGTTTAACCATCCAGGAGGTAGTGCCACAGCACCTCCACATTATCCTAACACAAGAAGGATGGGTGATGACATGAAACTACCGACTTTTAGAGGAACAGGGCTAGAAGACCCTGAGCAACATTGGTTCCTATGTGAAGCCATTTGGATGGTTAAGCAAATTAATGATGATGCTGTTAAGCTAGTTTAGTTAGCAACCACACTAAGAGAAAGAGCCTTAACTTGGTTCATGAAATACTCAGCAGCACAGAATAGGACACTTGCTGATGTCAGAAATGCTATGATTAGAGAATTCAAGAAACCAAAATCAGAATCACAGTGCATAACCGAGCTCAAAGACATAAAACAGTTACCCATAGAGTCAGTATGGGACTTTGACCAGAAGTTCAAATCCTTGATGGATCAAGTAAGCTTTGAGTTTGCACCGCAGCAACATAAGGAATGGTTCATTGCTGCGCTGCTTCCTCAGATTAGACTTCCTCTTATGCAACAGAATCTTACTACTCAGGAACAAGCTCTAGAGATGGCTATGAAACTAGAAGCTTCACCAATTGCTGGAACAAGCAACGATGTTGCACAGTTGTAGAACCAGTTAGCAAACTTAACCCTGCAAGTACATGATATTAAGATAGGCAAGGAAGTTAAAGAAGAAATTTGGTGTACTAAATGTAGAGCACAAGGTCATTCAAAGGACCATTGTCCCATTTTCATAGAGTATATTGCAACTGGAGCACCTAACCCTTTACCACAGGCACAGGGGCCTTGGTGTGAAATCTGTAGAACTAGAGGTCACAGACCACAAGAATGTCACTTGTTACAGAAATACGTACAGACTCCAAAAAAACCTATATTGCAATTTTTGCAAATCAGTGGGCCATGATGAGAACAATTGTAGAGCATATGGCCTTATGATGGAAAGGAAACATGATGTTTATAGAGTACAGTCAGAGGCACAAGGACCCACAGCAGGTCCACAGTACGACCAAACTCGCGAAGGCCGAGGAGGAAATTATAGGGGCCGCGGACGCGCAGCATATTTTGGTCAAGGAAGAGGACAGATCGCTTGTTATAACTATGGAGCTCAAGGTCATTATGCAAGGGATTGCCAAAATCCTACCACCATCTGCAGATACTGTAAATCTTATGATCATGTCATTGAAGAATGCCCTCATTTGATGGCTAAGATGCAAGCAAAGACACCACAGGTTAACCAGAATATTCAGCTGATTGCAGTAGAAAAAAGAGAACCAGATCCTACAGTTAATATAGTGACGCGCAGTGGAGCAACTACTGGTACGCCAGAGTTGGGAACTAGAAAGCAAGCGATGCAATGGGTGTGCCGCGCTAATATTAAACCGTCTCTGTTCGACCTGCAGAAGCAAAAAGAAGCATTCAAGCAAGCTCAAGGGTATTTCTTAGACCCGCGAGCTTCAAGTTCTGTCACAATTCTGCATAATGATATCAGATCGCAAGTGCTAAGACAAGAGAACCTGGTACAAGAACAAGCCACTACATCTGGAAGGCCTGATGAGGAGGATGCACTAGGCAATGTCCATGCTTTCCTGAGAAACTGCTTAAAGTTGTTACACAATGAAAAAGCAACTATGGAACTCCAACACCTGTTGGATCAGTGTCAACAATATGCTTCGATGAATACACCGCAGTGTGTTGTTCATCAGATTGGGAGTCATGATAGAACTGGAAAAGAGATGAGACTCACAGTGCAGATTGGAGCATTTGAAATGGATGAAGTTATTTTAGATTTAGGCTCAGAATTCAATGTTCTCACCATGCAGACATGGGAACAGATGGGTAGTCCTCAGCTTACAAGATCTCCTATCCAGCTAAGACTTGCCAATCAGCAACGAGTTTCTCCATTGGGCAGACTACCCAATGTACCTATTGATATTGAGGGAGTAAGAAGTTCTGTAGACTTTGAAGTAATCAAAATTCTGGATGATAGTAGACCTTACCCAGCACTTTTAAGCATAGACTGGGAATTTCATAATTTGGCTATCATTAATTTGAAGAAAAGACAGATGACCTTTGAGGATGAGCAGATCAGGGTCATCGCATCGCTTGATCCACTTCAAGGACCACGGTATGTTGAACCCATTCAGGAAGAAGAGGAAATGCGCCAAATGGAAAGTTTGTATCAGATGACTGCTAGTCATAATGACTATGTCAATCCCACAGCGGACGGCCATATCAGCAGGCGATGCGATAGCTCGTGCATATCAGATTCAAAAGCAGGATTGGAAAACTAGCAGAATCACTTACATGAAGTTTCTGCAAGGCATTGCGCCCTGATGACTAAATACATTCGATGGATTGGCACAGAATTGAATGACACACCAATATTTGATGGTTTAACTGAAGTAACCGAATTCATACATACATATGAAGAACAGATCCTAGATGAGCAGCGCATACAAGCATTGGATGTAGCACTGCGCGCTACACCTGCAAGATGGTGTGGTGCGCATAAAGGGAATATTCACACATGGCAAGACTGTCGCAAATTGATACTGCGCAGATTTCAGAAAACTACAGCAGGAGTTTTGCGCAAATATGATGGACAGAGTGACCCTAGGTCACACGTTGAAGCATGTATTCAGCAATGGTCACATATTCCAGAGGATGAATGGGTTCACCTATTCATCCACATGTTGAATACAGTTCCAAGGAACTGGTACATTGAAACAGAATTGCGCAGAGGCACTACCACTTGGCCTCTCATGATGGAAAGTTTTCAACTCACTTTCAGCTTTGAATCAGAACATCCAAGCATCGACCACGCTTTAAAGTGTATTAAAAAGAAGGTATTTGAACCATGTGCTGAACCAGAATATTCTCAACCAGATTGGGCTGTCCAGATGGAACATGCCCTGGAATGCTATAATTTCACCACTGGTGAAGAGGAAGATGATCCTCGCGACATCAATATTCCAGAATTAGAGGGGACGCACAAAGTCGAAGGCCCTCAGCTTGATATCCCTACCATTACAGAACACATCAAGCTCAAGAAGATTAACATTGGTACAGAAGCCGAACCCAAGTTTGCTTCTATAGGAGATTATTGGGATGATGAAACTGTTGGCCATGTTTCAGATTTATTACGTGACTACCAGGATATCTTTCCAAACGAAGTTTATAGAAATGAAAGGTATATTAGGAGATTTAGGAGTCATGAGCATACCTTTGAAAGCAGACGCCAAGCCAGTAAAACAGCGCCCGTACAGGTTGAACCCGCGATATAAAGAAAAGGTTAGAGAAGAAATTGATAAGATGCTCGCAGCAAGTATTATTGAGCCAGTAGAGGAAAGTGATTGGATTAGTCCTATGGTGGTACAAGATAAAAAGGAAAAAGGTGAAATAAGAATTTGCGTGGACTTGCGCAAGCTGAATGATGCATCAGCGCATGATCCATTTCCCACGCCCTTTACAGACGAAGTGCTTGATAATGTTGGAGGACAAGAGGCTTACTCCTTCACTGATGGCTTTTCGGGATACCATCAAATCAGAATCCACCCAGAAGATTGCCATAAGACCACTTTTGCAACTGAATGGGGCTCATTCCAGTCTACGGTAATGCCCTTTGGTCTTAAAAACGCACCTGCTATCTTCTCTAGAGTCGTTGTTGCTGTTTTTAAAGAATTCATTCATAAGTTTCTAGAAGTCTATTTTGATGATTGGACTGTGTTTGGGTTACTAAAAAACCATATAGAGAACCTGTGCATGATGCTAGAAAAATGTAGATAGTATCAGATTTCCCTTAACTTGAAAAAATGTATTTTCTGTGCTCCTTTTGGTATTCTGTTGGGCCATATTGTATGCAGACAAGGACTCCTGATGGATCCTGAGAAGGTTGCCATCATTGCTAACTTACCTGTTCCCAACTCAGTTAAACAATTGCGCACTACATTGGGACATACAGGGTACTACAGGAAATTTATCAAGGGTTACACAAAGATTACTGCGCCTATGGAAAGATTGCTGAAAAAGGATTTGAAGTTCCAATGGACAGAAGAATGCCAACAGAGCTTGGATACACTGAAAGAAAAGATGATCACAGCGCCTATTCTAGTTTTCCCAGACTAGAGAAAACCCTTTCATGTTCATGTAGATGCTTCTTCCATAGCATTGGGGGTTGTGCTTACACAACCAGGAGAAGGAGGTATCGACCACTGCATTGCTTATTCTAGCAGAAAGCTGTCCACAGATGAGAAGAACTACACCACTACAGAAAGAGAAGGACTAGCTATGGTGTATGCCTTACAGAAGTTCAGACACTATCTATTGGGCGCTCATTTTAAAATGTATACTGACCATTATGCTTTGAAGTACTTGGTCAATAAGCCAGTGTTAAGGGGAATAATTTGCAGATGGCTACTACTCTTCCAGGAGTATGATTTTGAGGTTATTGTGAAGCCAGGAAGATTGAATGCAGGACCTGACCATTTATCAAGGATAGAGTCAGGGGAGGAACCTACAAATCTGGAGGACAATCTGCCTGATGCGCAACTGTTTTCTATTCAAGCAGCAGATGAATATTATTCTGATATTCTTGAGTTTCTCACTACTGGGAAAGTGCCAGTTGAGTTTACAATCCAGCAGAAGAAGCAACTTGTTGTCAAATCCGCAGACTTCACTTTGATAGCAGGCCAGCTCTATAAGTTGGGCCCTAATGAAGTCTTGCGCAGATGTATCTTACCGCATGAGAAGAACTCCATCATCGCAGAAGCACACTTAGGGACCGCAGGAGGCCATTTCGCAGGAAAGCCGACTGTGTAGAAGATCTTAGCTGCAGGTCTTTGGTGGCCAACATTGCACAAGGATTCTAAGGAATTCTACAAATGTTGTGATGTGTGCCAGCGAATAGGAAAACCTTCAAGAAGAGATGAAATGCCGCTAAGACCCCAGATAACATTGTGTGCTTTTGATAAATGGGCCATTGATTTCATGGGACCTATCAACCCACTAGGAAAGAGAACCGGTGCAAGATACATCATCACAGCCACTGAATACCTCACCAGATGGGCTGAGGTGAAGCCAGTTAAGAACTGTGACGCTACCACTGCCGCGCAGTTCATTTTTTAGAACACTGTCATTAGATTTGGATGTCCACTGATTCTAATGAGTGATCAGGGCACACACTTCTTGAACGAGACTATAGAGGCCCTTACTGAAGAATTCCACATTAGTCACCATAAGAGTACACCCTACCATCCTCAAGATAACGGTACGGTGGAGGCATTCAATAAGATTCTCGAGAATGCCCTGACGAAGATCTATAATCAACAAAGAGATGATTGGGACCATAGAGTCACCTCTGTGTTATGGGCTTATAGAACCACATGCAAGAAATTAACAGGTCACACACCTTTCAGTTTGGTGTATGGACAAGAAGCAGTTATGCCCATGGAATACATTATTCCCAGTCTCAGAATTGTGCAAATTACAAAATTGGTAGATACTGATACTATGAGTGAAAGACTCTCACATTTTCTTGCCTTAGAAGAAGACAGACTTTTAGCAGGATTCCATCAACAAGTGTAGAAGGCAAGATAGAAAGCTTGGCATGATAGGCATATTAAGAATAAATCTTTTCAAGAAGGAGACTTGGTACTCCTCTATGATAGCAAATTCATCAAGTTTCCAGGCAAGTTTCGGGTACATTGGTTAGGCCCTTTTCAAGTGACGAAGATAACAGAAGGAGGAGCAGTTTAGCTTGCGAAGCTTAATGGAGAATTGATGCCCACAAAGATCAACGAGAGTCGGCTCAAGCTTTATCGCGATGGCCACTCCACCCTGTCGACTTAAGTAGATGCTAAAGAAGTGCAGATGTCGAGTGTAGTTGAAAGAGGCATCGCATTATCATAGTCTACACAGAAATCGTGAGACACTCAGTCTCTGGTTTCCCGCGCAGTTCCTTGAAACATCTGCGCATGCCAATAAAGTTTGTTTTGAGGGAGCTTATTTGCGCTCTTGCGAAGTTTTTCCCCGGGTTGTCAAACCGTCGCTCTTGCGGAGTCCCCTGTTGTCAATTTGCCGCTTGAGGAGTTCTCCTCGCCGTGGAGCCCTCCATGTGCACAGTTACCTATGCTGAAGTGACCCGCCAAGAATTTGAAATACGGTAGCTCTATAACTGCGTCTGAATATTAATGAAGCATAAGATTGTCATTTAATTATAGTTGCTCTGACAGAGTCGGCTTGATCTCCCTAAGATTCGCATTTAAGGAATGAGCCAAAAGCTTCAGCTTCTCTCGGAAGGTTGTCAGAGCCCGTCCATCACAATTAATGCACCACAGAGGTGCGCGGGTAGGGGGGTTGTCAACTCATGCATAGGCACCTATGGCTATTAGCCCCACTTGTTCGTATTTACTATCGCCTTTAGCTATAAATACCCCGCACTCGTATATCTTCGGGTTACTTTTCTCAAGTTGCATAGTGTCTTGTTTGAGAATCTAAGTTATTGTTTTCAGAACCCTGTCGTGCAGACTGCTTCCTTTGTTTTCAGCGTTCATATCCTACGATGTTCCGCCAATTGTCTGTTCAACTATTTGTTGTGTATACTGGTTCATGATGGAGAACCTGTCAACTGAAGAAATTGTTCGTCAATTTAAGTGCAGAGGCTTAGATTTCGGCATGACTACCCCGGTGACGACCTCGGCTTACACACATCCTGGTTGGACTGATCCAAGACAATCTTCGAGCACAAGGGCATCTCAGCCGCAGCAGCCAGATGAACCCGTTCCAGAGCCCTTGGCCACTATGGTTAATTACATTCCTCCGCGTCCAGATGATGCACCCGAGGTGCATATTCCGAAGAATGCAAAGTATCTGATTCCGCTGCCTCCAATGGCGGAAATCGTGCGACAAGAAGGGTCCCTGCTTGGACACCTTCCACTTGTTAAGTTTTCTGATTTCAACTTGGGTGACTACAGAACATATCCTCAGTTTGCGCCAGATCACTATCTGACGGTAGTCCATAATCCCACTAGAAAGGTTGATGAATTCATCCCAAAGGAATTTGCCGCAAATCTTGAGCGGCCTGGACTGTTGAACTTGTTGAAGCTACCGCACTTTGGGCATAGCAATGAAGTCAATGCAGTTGTTAAGGCACTGCTATCCTGCGTTCATGGTGATTACCTTTGGTTGGGGAGGCCAATCGATTTGAATGTCGACTTGATTCATCATATTACAGGCCTATCTAAGGTTGGTAAGGACCCCAATATTCATTTTGTTGGTAACGATAAGGACAGAAAGTTGGCTGCACAGTTGGTGCAGAAATACAAACTGACAAGAGGAGGTCGGGCTTATGACCTCACTATAGTTGAGGATGAAGCACTTAGATTTACAGGCAGTCTGCTTGCAGGCAGACTTCTCATGAAGTGCAGACCTAAAGAGGTCACTGGAGCTGTCGTGGAGCTCGCAATCGCAGCTACGAAGGGAGAGCAGTATAACTGGTCTCTCTTCCTCTTGAATTCTATCTTGGAAGACTGCCGGAATGTCCAGGACACCGCCAGTCAGTTGTTCCATTTTTCTTGGATTTTGATTCTATGCACCTTTGTTGGGTGGAAGGAGCCCCCCAACACTCAGTTCCTTCTGCGCCACACAGGAGAGGTTGCAGGAATGCGCTACGTCAACCTCTGGGATTCTAGTAATCCCGCGAAGTGCAAGATGAACTGCGCTGTGTTCTGTGAATATTACCATCTCCTCAAAGATACCATTCAGGAAATGCCGAGGCTGAGTGAGGCGACAACACAAATATATGGAACGAAGTTGGCCTTTTCTGCCAACTTGCATGAAATTTACCTTTGCCCTTGCGGAATTCAGGAAGAATGGGCCGTAGGCCTCTACAGGATGACTACTGAAGATGTTGAAGAAACTGTCAAGTCCTGGTCAGATGAATGGAGGGATGCCGCTGAAGTCGCATCCGCGATGCCACCCCCTTCTGCGCAAGAAAAAGATAGAGGAAAGGAAAAGGGCACGCAGGAGACTGATGAAGGTCTGGCAGGACCACCCCCAAAGAAGCAAAAGCTGTTGCACCCCGCAAAAGTGACAGAAGACCCCTCTGAGACCCTTTCCTCGGGGATCAGCCAGTACTTGAAGGAGCAATTTCACGAGCTACGAACCTCGCACGCTCACATCAGAAGTGCTCTAGACCTGCAGTTCGTGGAATTAAAAGGTCTCGCAGGAAGAGTTGCGCAGACCCATGCGCTAGCATCTAGTTTGCAGGTGCCGCAGGCACCTACAAGTACCGAGCGAGTTGAAGTACTTGCAGAGAGGCATACTATCGTACACATCTCGCCTACAAGCATGACACTTTCGGATCCTTTGGTCGCACTGCAAGTAAGCAAAGTTGGCCCCATTGAAATAAATTTGTCTTTGATTCCGATAGAAACCTTGCAGTTAGTGCAAGAGAAAGTCTTTGTTGAGCTGAGAGCTAGAGAGCTCTCCACATTCCATGCAAACCAAACACTGCAATCGCAGAAAATAGAGCTGAAGGCAAGCTATAAGAACATCTCTGAGAAGCTTGCACTTTATGAGGCACAAGACACTGGGATAAGAGACGTAGTTGATGAAATCGCCCAGGAATTGCTGGCCTTCCAGGTTCAACCAGACCTTCCTCTGGTTGAGAAAGTTCAAATTATTGGTGGAAGGGTAAAATCCCTAGAGCAGGAAATAGTTACTATGGCTGAGGACCATAGAACGCAAATTGCCGAGTTGTAAGCTCGTGTTGTAGCGCATCCTACAGATGATAGGCAGGAACAATTTGAAGCATTACGCAGAGCTTCCACACAAATGAAGTGCAGAGCAGATGAAGCCGAGAACCTTATGATGCAAGCTATGGAGGCTTGGGCCGAGCTTGAGAAGCTCCCTTTCAAAGTCGGTCTTTTGGAACAGGTACAAGCAGCAGAACAGTCCCTAACTGTTCTGAGTGAAGAAGCTAAGGCCTTAGAAGGCTTAGCAAAAATGAGGAAAATGAGCGAAGTGCGCAGAGTACAACAACAACTGCACAAGCTCAGAAATGAAGATGCTAAACTCACCAATAGAATTCAACCATTTATGGATGAGTATGCTGAACTTGCTGCCCAAGCCGAGGCAAAGATCAATGAAATTGCTGAATCTCAACAGTTGGTTGATGGCATAACTGAAGAAGAAGCCATTGCAGAAATGGTGCAGACAACTGCGGAGTGCGTCGATGAAATGGACTCCGCTATTGCGCAGTGGAAGAAAGCATTTTTCGTGACAGAAGCAAAGGCAGATGCGCAAGTAAAGCGACCACACGCTAGTGCGAGTGGCTCGGGGATGAGCCACAAGTAAGTGTTAGGGGCCTGTTGGAGCATAGGCCGTAGCTATGGTAAAGCTGCAAATTTTGAGGAAAAAGCACAAGTGTTGAAGGGAAAGTGCTAATTTTGAGTAAGCACCAATTTTGGGCAGAAGCGAATAAGTGCGCAGTATGGTGCCAGATGGACGAGCTCAGCGCAGATTATGGGCCGAAAATCGTGGAGCTCGCACGCACATGTCAAAGAAGAATGAATGTGGCCGAGTAGAAAGGTCAGCTACCACAATAAATGAAGCGACGGAATAGAGGGCTCAACTACCCTCATTAAGGCTAAGTACAGAATTTATGGTTGCTCTAACCAAGGAAGAGCAATGGACCAAAGCATTGAAGGCGAAGGACAAGGAGCAGAGAACGATGAAGCGGCGCCCATACCCGCAATCTGCATTAGAAGTCATGGAATCTGCAGGAAGCGGCGACATGTGTAGCTAGGGTTTTACCCCTAGCTTATGCAAATGAGCACCTACTAAGGAGAATGGACTCCTTAGTAGCAGTTCAGTAAATGGAAATAATTAAGCTAAAACAGAAGTAGAAACTACTCTAAACATGTGCATGAAAAATAAACAACAATTTGTAAACAATGGTTTTGTATTAATATTACCTTCAATGTGACGGTTGATGAAGCTCCTTGCAATGCCCAAGAGGGTTGCTCCAAGCTCCAATGTGCTCCTTCTCTTTCTCCAATGGTGGGAATGGGCCAAAAGGGGCTCTCAAGGTGAAAGTAGTTCAATGGTGAACTAGGGTTTCGAGAGAGATTTTGGTAGAGTAAGGGTATACTTGATTGTGGATCTGAAATAAGGGATCTCCATCTCCTATTTATAGTTTTTTGGTAATGGAGTGCTAACCCATGGTTTTAGGAACCACATGGTTTAGGGCAGCTGTATAGGGTTTTTTCCTCCTTTTCCTCATTATTTTATATTTTTTATCCCTTTTTAGGGGGTTTTTTCTATTTTTAGAGGAATTTTGGATATTTTTGGAGGAAAAGGGGGGTTTTCAGCCTTTTTGAGGCTATTTTGAGGGTTTTGTGGCCTTTTGGAGGCATTTTAGGCCTTTTGGAGGCTTTTTAGTGGGATTTTTTGTGTTTTTAAGGGAAATATGGTAGGAAAATGGACAAATGAGACATATAATGTGGTAGATGAGGTAGTGAACACTTTTTGGGTGTTAACAGATTGCCCACTGATGTGTGAGGGCAGGAGCTCATCGTATGGCCGATGGACATCATAAGTCATGAATGGTTTTCCTGGTGTGTGGAGAGAAGAGAAGAAACAAACTGAAGCCTGGAACAACGATCCCGAACAACTGCAAGAACTAAAAGTACATAACCTCAATAATGGATGAGGAATCATCTGATCATATGGATGAGGCGGGCATTCCCATGCTCGTATCAGGATATAACATAACAATAACAATGCGGTCCAAAAAATGGGGACCTGAAATATACATGACCTCAAATACTGACTAACGAATAATCTCAATATATGGACGAGGCAGGCATACCCATGCTCGTATCAAGATACATAAACATAACTGTGAGGCCCGAAAAGGGGGACCTGTAAGATACATAACCAATGTGTACATCATAAGAGTCCAGAGGGGACACAAATCTGGGACATACTGCTGGGCTGATCATGTGTGAACTGAAGAACAGGTGCACTGGAACAATCAACAGTGCTACTGAGTGTGGTACCAAAGGGGCTGATGAGCTACTGGATCAGAGTGACAAGGGGTACACTCACAATGGTACACTGAACTGGAACTGATCTGGGACTGAAACTGGGTACTCAAGGAAGCATGTAACTGGATGGCTTCCGAATACAAACGCCAACGCAGCCCGGACATCCACGGGAACATATAACTGGTCGTTCCGAAGTGACTCACCAATGTGCTAGAGTCAGGGGAAATCCGGGGTCTTCGACAAATAATGTAAAGGATGTAACCCTACGCGATTCTCAACGATGCGATCAAGGTGCTGAAGTCGAGCATGTGAGAAACAACCACTCAGAGAGGCAATGATGACTCCTCTCAGAATGATCTGTAGGTACTTGCCACAGATGGTGATAAGTCCAAGGCGTAGGGACCTCTGGGTCTATCCTCTGGAATAGAGGTGCTGTCGTCGACAGAGGGAGACCTGCAACTATCAAGGCAATGATGTTTCCTTGATAGGAGCGCGAGGTGGAGAACCGAAATGTGATAGTACTGATGGCAGGACTGACCAAACTGTGGGGGGACAACTAGGAAAGTAGAGTGGGTGGACTCAAACTTCCTTTGTTCAGAGTATGATAATGGGAATGATCTGGCAGCATATGAAACTAACTGAGGGGAAAGGGATCATAGCTGTAATGGATCTGGGAGGGTAACTGGGATGAGGGAGACTCAAGCTGGTATAAAATTGCAGGAGACTACAGAATACTCTGAACAAAGGAGACCTGATTGGGGCTGCTGTCGAGATGATCGATCATAGTGCTAGGAGGCACGGGGGGGAAACTTCTTCATGGGTTAAGGAACTAGAAGAAGTGTGTGTAAAATGATACTGTCGTGTGGATTTATACGAGCGCAGGACAGTTCATTCTCGTGGTTGCTTTCAATTTTAAGGAGTCTGAAAGCGATAAGAAGACTCTGAAATGATGGAATGGTACTGTCGTGTGAATTTTACGAGCCCAGGACAGTTCATGCTCGTGGTTGCTTTCAATTTTAGAGAGTCTGAAAGCAAATAAGAAGACTCCAGGGGGTTGCTTTTTCGTAGATTTAGTCTCCAAGGCCCAAAGAAGCATAAAAGGATGCAATGAAGAACTCTTCTAGCCGGTGTGACTAGAGTATTCCTTTTTCGTAATTAGTCTACCAGGTCTGGAAAAGGGTTAAACTTATACCAGATAGACGCCCTTTCAGGTACTTTAACGAGCATGAAAGGAAGCAAGATTGCTCAGCGATCTTTTCATTCTTTAAGGAGTTAGAAAAGAGCTTAACGGAAACTCCCTAAGTGCCTTTTTCATAAAGGACTTGTCCGGCCCGAAAAAGGGATAAAATTATACCGAACAAAAGGAATGGCCAGGCAAGGAGGAAGTGTTCAATCAAGGATCAGTAATGATGACCAAGAACGAGGGTAGGGGGGAACACTGGTGGACCTCCTTGCGGGGTGAATGAAATGGTGGCAAAATAACAAAACATTTGCAGTATGACAGGAGTGGAGGGCTCATGTAAAAATGTGGAACAATTCGATGGCGGCCAATGGGGCACGCAAACCGAGGCAGCAAGGTGTCGGGACACAATGTTAAAATTGTATCAAGTGAGAGCGAGAAATGGTCTCAAGCAACATTACAAGCTCAGAAAAATGAATCCAGCGATATAAAGGGTGTCAAAAACGGAGAATGGCCGATGTGGCACACAAACCAAGGTGACGGGGGCGTTTTGGAAAAATGCCCAAAAAATATGGGGGTGAGAGCGAGAAATGATCTCAAGCATCCTCACGAGCTCGAAAATATGAATCCAGCAGTGCAAATGGTGCAAAAAATGGAGGTCATAAGGACTCTGGAATGGTCAAAGGAAAGAACTATGCGTAAATATACAAGTGACACGTGACCTCAAAAAATGGTTGAGATCACAAATGTGAAAAAGTGAGCAGGGTTAATGACTTGCCCCCATGCTATGTGCAGGGGGTTTGTGATTGTGGATCACATATGTGTTGGTTTGAACAATGGGTTCATTGACATGCTGAGATAGATGTGATGGGGAAGGTTCAAAATGATTGATCATGCCCCCTATCCCAGGGTCTAGGGAATCTATGGTGTCAATGTGGTTCTCTATAATAGCGGGGTCAAGACCAGGCATTTCGGTATAGGACCAGGAAAAGACATCCCGGAACTCTCTGAAGAGTTGTTTGTATTCCTCAATCTCCTGCTCGCTGCAGGAGGCTCCTAATTTGATGAGTTCAAGGGTCTCAATCGTAGCTTTAATAGCGGGGAGCTTTGAGGGATGAATGGGATGCTGTTTCTGATGAACGGGGGGTACATCAGGCCATGTGTCAATGTGGTGCTCTATAGTGGTGGGGTCAAGACCGGGCATTTCAATGTAGGACCAGGCAAAGACATCACGGAAGTCTCTGAAAAGGGTTTGGTAGTCTTCAATCTCTTGTTCACTGCAGGAGGCTCTTAAGGAAATGCATTCATTGACGCCAGGTGGGTCATAGATATCTATGTGGATGACGGGTGAGATGTTGGCCATGTTACCTTCCTCGAAGGCATCAGGAGCAGGAATAGGGTCCTTGAACCAGTCGACCTTAGTGGGAAGGAAGTCTTTGGATTCAACTGCAAATTGGGTAGCGGTGCTAGAGGAAAATGCTTCTGGGATGAAGTAGGAACGATGATGCATATCATCCCAGGGATAATCCGGGGCGGTAAGGGCCTCAAGAATCTCCTCATCAGTACGGAAAGTTTGTGTCGTCAAATCGGTTGACGAGGGAATGGTAGTTGAAGAGATCATATAAATGGTATTAACCTCTCCAGAAGGGGAAGAGACCGGGGGGTAGATCTCCTCAATGGTGGGTGGTGCCATCTCAAGATCCAGATTGTTCATCTCATAGAGAGCCGCTCTGTAATCTGGGAGATCAGGACAATGATCGGAGTAATGCCCGTAAACACCGCATATGGAACAGGGGTAGTTGGTACGCAGGGATTTGGCTTTGGGCTTGGGGGTGGGGTTGAGTTCGACAACGGGAATGTTGGGGTCATCGTCGAGCATCTGCATGTGTCTCTGTAATGCTGGTAACTGTGGGCACTGATGAGTCGCATGGCCTAACTCGTCGCACAACGAGCATTTGGGCGGAGTGCGAAACACTGGAGGGTTTTTGACTGTCTTGGGAGGTGGTACAGCAGTGTAAGGTTGTGGCCCTTTGCCCCCAGTGGGTTTGGGAGTAGGAGGGGGAGTCGTGGAGGACGACGGGGGTAGCGACACCGGGAGGTGGTTGACTGGTAGTAGCCATGGGTTGCACTGGTTGGAGGACGACATCTGGTGTCGACGGGCGAACGGGAGGCGAAAGGTACCAGACAGGTAATCCCAAGGTTAACCCAGGGAGGCTAAGGGTAGCCATGACCGGGGCGCTTACTACTCCCGATGGAGGGACTAGGAAGGGGATTGTATGGATAGGTGTAACACCAATGTGGCTAGGTACCAATGGTGGTTTAGGCAACAAGGGTAGTTGATTATTAGGTGGTTGGTTATCATGGGATAAGGTACATAAGTCAGACACTTTGGGCGTAGATGACGGGGGAGGAATGGATTGGAAGGTGGAGGTCATCGGTGTGTCTGAGTAAAATCCAGGTCCCGTAGAGGAAACGAACGAGGTGATGGCACGAGAAACAGGTTGTTCAACCATGGGGAGAACATTTTCAGGTGCCGCGGGAGCACTAGGATCATAGTAGGTGAGCTGGTCAACCTTGACCACGAGTCCCTCATGGGGGAACATCATGGTGCGAAAAACGGAAGAGGCAACCGCCGGCATGGCATACATGTAGCTGCGGCCAAGTAAAAGGTTATAATCCAGTTGGGCATTGATTACCTCGATGTCGATGAGGACGATTTTTCCACCTAGCTGGACGGGGACATTGGGTAGGAGGCCTTAGGGCTGGGCCGACCGACCGTCGTAGGCGCGTAATGCAGTGGTGGACTACTGGAGAGTAGGGGATCCAAACTTCTGCCATACGAATGTAGACATAACGCATGTGGAGGCACCTTCATCGATGATGCATCGATGGATGACAAGATTCCGAATGGAAACAAAAACTTGGAATGCTAAGGAGGAAGGCAGGCGGGGTTCGGATTGGTCCAAATCAAATGCCATTAAATTCGAATCATGTGGGTCAATCGCCCCAATGGCAGATAATAGAGTCTTGCGCTGAGAAGGGCAATTTTTCAAGACTTCTAATGCAGACATGGCTGCGGGAGATTGGGCTAGGTCATCGACGATGTTGTAGTTTGATGCAGCCCGCACATTGGGGTTATTGTTGATACGGCGAAGCGGGAAACGAGGTGCTTTGGGAGCACCCTCTAGTGGAGGTGGGGGTATGCGTAACGCTTGATCGGTGGGATGAGCGTTAGGGGTTTTCTCAGCAGGAGGGGCTTCAGTAGTGGAGCCATATTGGTTCCGATGAGTTTGGAGGTTGACGTCAACGGATGACATCATTAACAAGTGGTGGGTTCCCGAGTTAAACATGGGTTGATCGGGAGCAGCGTACGTGATCTGTTGTTGGGGTTGCACGTTGGCTTGAGGGGGAGCCAACGACTGAGCGTTCATGACGCCTTGGGTTGGTAAGGGGTTTTGCAGAACCAAAGGAGGCTGCTGAGGCTGAGGGGGGCTAGGTGGCGCCTGAAGAGCTGCATGCCCTTGGTGATGGGCATCATCAACCCAAAGTTGTCGAGCTCACTCCAAGTGTGGGAAAGCATGTGTGTAGTGACCATAGACCCCGCAAATAGAACAAGGGTGGTTTGTTCGCAAATTGGGGTTTTTAGCCTGCTTGGGCGGGCGATCAAGGTTTTGGTTAGCAGGGGCCACATTATTATTGTCGCGGGGGTTCGTCGGTTGACCAGCTTGGTCTGTAGGTTGGTTGTTCCCACGATTACGGCACTTGCCGCGGTTTTGTTGGCCCTGGTTGCGTTGGTTGTTCTGGTTTTGCTGCGGGTTTTGTTGGGCGTAAAATTGCCCTTGGACAGCAGGTGGATTCTGAGGTTGCGCAGGTGCGAGGGCAGGCTGCAGGGGATGATATGTAGGTGGAGGCTGCGCAGGTGCAACAGCTTGAGGAGGTTACTGATATGGCTGCGGAGTGGGTTGTGGGTTGGCCGTAGGGGCTTCCTGTGGCGGGTAATAAGCAGGTTGGGCTTGTGAGGGCCCAGGAGCTGGGGAAGCCTGCTGGTGGTAGTAGGGCTGAGGTGCGACCGGGGGGGGCATAAGCGGGAGTCGCATGACCGAAGCACTAAGGATGACATGAGGGTCCATGGTGGTGGTGATGTGTGATGGGAGCATACGAGTTGGTTGCTCCAGATTGTGAGGAAGCCCGTGAAAGGTCGGGGCCAGGGGTAGGACGTGTTATGGAAAATGGTTTGGGATGCGAAGAAACACGGCCAATGATACCGTCTGCGGCGTGGGATGCCCCCGGCGCATTGTGCTGGGAGGATTCGCCGCGAGGGGCGTCAGGTATAATGGTATAAAGGTAACCCGACTGGGTGTAAATGAGGTCGAACTGTTGGGCCTTAAGGATGGCCTCTTCTTCAGACTGGGGTCTTTCTGATGCCACATCCTTAGCAATAACAGGGAGAAGGGATTTGAGGAACCAATCTAGGAAGATACGGTCGTCTAATTGGATCTTGCATAAGCTACGGCGTCGACTCCACTCATGAATATGGTCCGTGATATGGGTAGCCGTGTTTTGTCTACAGGATAGGAGGATCTCAATGCTCGCATCATAGCGGACAGGCAACTGGAAGAACTGCAGGAAGGTCGAGGCAAGGGAGGAAAAGGTGGCACGGGTCCCATGGGGTTGCTCGATATACCACTTGGCTGCAGAGCCAATGAAGGTGCACTGTAAGAGACGGAGGTGAACAGAATCATCCACTATGGAGTTGGAGGAACACCATAAATGGAAGGACATGATGTGGTTTTGTGGGTCCTCACCTGCCTTGCCCTCGAACTTAGGGATGTCAGAGGGGAGATTGGTAGGCATATGAGGCCACGTAGGGTCGTGTCGAATAAGATCGTTGGTCAATCTGGCCAGGTCAGGTAGGTTGAGGCTAGCCATGAATGGCAAACTGGAAGAAAGATGTGACACAGTAGTGGGTTGGACCAAGTTGGGACCCATGCCCCCAAGTGGAGGGACAGGATTTGGGATGGTGCCCCCAAGTGGGGGAACAGAGGTAGTATAGGAGGGGCCTGCACCACCATGGGTAGTGTGAGCCACTGATGGAGTGGGGATAGGTATTCCTGCAGCGGGAAGAAGCACCGTGAGGGGAGCGGTAGATGGAGGCCCCATGGAGGGCATGCCCAAAACAGGTGTAGTAACAGGTGTAGTGGTGGATGTACCACCAATGGTCCCTACCAAGAAAGGAGTGGAAGTCACACCAGCCATGGGGCTAGTAGGGGCAGTGTAAATAGGGTTCTCAGACTCTTCATCAGAATCGGAGGTAAAGTAAGGGGCGTCAATATCTAGTGACGGGGTCCTATGTTGCTGATGAGTGGAGTCAAGTGATAAGGCTCTAGATTTGTGATAAGTGGTATCAAGTGATGATGATCTGTGGCGATGACGGGTGGTGTCAAGTGAAACGTGCTGTGGGGGCTCGCCCCTGAGGCACCGAGAATGTCTCGGGGACTCAATGGTGACAGATGGTGTCAAATCTTTGTGGGTTGAGGTGAGTAGAAAAATAGCTCAAAAATCCTAATGCAACCGAGTGTGCAGAAGGAGAGCTAAAAAACAAGGCACTCGGGCCAACAACCAACTCAAAACACCTACTGTAACAGCTGTGCTACAATAAGTGGAGTATCAACAAAGGCGATCAGAATACCAACAAGTAGCAGGTTTCCTAAAAATAAAAAATGGTGGACTCACTAGACCAAAAGGAGGTAAGGGAGCATGCAAACACCTAACTAAAAGTATTCTGACTCAACTAGACATATCCTCTGCAAGGTGATGAAATCCAAGTCAGACAATATGAATAGGAAATCCAAGTGGCTATGATATCCCCCTACCGGGAGGGACACGGGTATTCAATCCTAAAAGAATGGCAACTAAGATACCCCGTTCATGACATGTCCAGAAAGGTGAATCTACCATTTAGTCCGTTTACCGCAATACCCCTATACAGGGATATCCCGCAAACCACGAAAGGTAGCCCTTCGGTTACTGAATGGAGTGCAGTATTCCACTCAGGCCTCTGGAACCAGTCTCCCGACTTCAACCCTCCTAAGGGAGAGGCCCTCTGATAAACTGGTCGTGACCGTGCCAAAAAGTACTAGGGGATTTTGGTTCCCTATTTGGACAACAACTATGTCTCAAGTGTAAGTGACCGAGGGGTGTTATTGGAAGCCTATCCCCCCAACCCTACCTAACTACAAAGATTCTTTTGTTTTCCCCAAGTGGGGTTAGAATATTGGTTGAGTTAGGTACTTTTTAAGGCTCACTTAAATTATGTGACAGAGTGTGTGCTCGTGAGGTGATGAACCCAAAATAGAAGTGGCACAAGGGGGGCAACTTTTAACTATCAATAATACTGAAATTGAAACTTTAACTTGCAAAATTTTCTGAATTAAAAATACTGAAATTTTAAAAAGATTCTGTAAATGGGACAGAAATTATGTTGCAGAAAGGCTGTAAGGAAGTGGGGCTGCAGGTAGGACAGAGGGCTGTTCAGATGCAGAAAATATTGCAGCAAAAGGGGCTGGGTTCAAAATAGGAAAAATTACAGAAATCAAACCGCGGGTCTGTGGCGAATCAAAATAGGCGGACCACGGGTTTGAGGGAAACAGACGCGGTCAGGTCGTGGCTTTTCGGCCAATAGAAGCAGTCGGGACGCAGGAAACAGGGAAAAAGATGCAGTCGGATCACGGCAAAAAGGCTAACAGACGCAGTCGGGACGCCGAAAAGGAGCTGAAAGCTGCAGTCTGGACGCGGGAAAATGGCCGACAGGCGCAGTCAGATCGCAACAAACAGTCTTAGTATCCGCGGTCGGATCGCAGGTAACAGACTTGAATCCACCGGCAGGGCATCGGAAACAGTCTAAGAGCCGCGGTCGGGTCGCAGGTAAGGGCCTGAAAGACGCGGTTGGGACGCAACTGCAGAGGGAAAAGATGCGGTATACGGCGGCCGAAAGGGACAGCCGAAAGGAAAAATTTTTTAAACGGAAACCAGAAATTCAAATCTAGGGGAGTTGCCAAAACTGTAGCTAGGGTTTTACCCCTAGCTTGTGCGAATGAGCACCTACTAAGGAGAATGGACTCCTTAGTAGCAGTTCAGTAAATGGAAATAATTAAGCTAAAACAGAAATAGAAATTACTCTAAACATGTGCATGAAAAATAAATAACAATTTGTAAACAATGGTTTTGTATTAATATTACCTTCAATGTGAAGGTTGATGAAGCTCCTTCCAATGTCCAAGAGGGTTGCTCCAAGCTCCAATGTGCTCCTTCTCTTTCTCCAATGGTGGGAATGGGCCAAAAGGGGCTCTCAAGGTGAATTAATATTACCTTCAATGTGAAGGTTGATGAAGCTCCTTGCAATGTCCAAGAGGGTTGCTCCAAGCTCCAATGTGCTCCTTCTCTTTCTCCAATGGTGGGAATGGGCCAAAAGGGGCTCTCAAGGTGAATTAATATTACCTTCAATGTGAACGTTGATGAAGCTCCTTGCAATGTCCAAGAGGGTTGCTCCAAGCTCCAATGTGCTCCTTCTCTTTCTCCAATGGTGGGAATGGGCCAAAAGGGGCTCTCAAGGTGAAAGTAGTTCAATGGTGAACTAGGGTTTCGAGAGAGATTTTGGCAGAGTAAGGGTATACTTGATTGTGGATCTGAAATAAGGGATCTCCAACACCTATTTATAGTTTTTTGGTAATGGAGTGCTGACCCATGGTTTTAGGAACCACATGGTTTAGGGCAGCTGTATAGGGTTTTTTCCTCCTTTTCCTCATTATTTTATATTTTTTATCCCTTTTTAGGGGGTTTTTGCTATTTTTAGAGGAATTTTGGATATTTTTGGAGGAAAAAGGGGTTTTTAGCCTTTTTGAGGCTATTTTGAGGGTTTTGTGGCCTTTCGGAGGCATTTTAGGCCTTTTGGAGGCTTTTTAGTGGGATTTTTTGGGTTTTTAAGGGAAATATGGTAGGAAAATGGACAAATGAGCCATATAATGTGGTAGATGAGGTAGTGAACACTTTTTGGGTGTTAACAACATGACTGCAAGCGGCGCCTACAGTACACCTAGCCATGTCCATGGTTAGGGTTTTTGGGGAATACTGCTGGGAAAGGCCCATAGTTTTGTAAAGGTGCGACCCTCAGGGCCACCTATATATATGTGTAATTGCAAAGGGAAGAAGGTTAGCTTGATTAGAGGTTTGGTAAGTTAGAAATAAGTTAGATTATTTGAGAGATAGAGTGGTTAGAAGCTCATTGTAAGATGATGTTTGAGTTGCAGACAATCTAAGTTGATGTCTGAGTCATTGTAATGTCTGTAGAAGAAGAGAGTAGATCTAAGAGAAGGGCTCCCAGCTGTGTGCGTGGAGTTTCCTCGAAAGATCTAAGGCTGCAGCTGTGTGCGCAGCAGGACTGTGTAATTCCCATTTCGAGAAAATATAAGATAACAGTTCCAGTGAATGTGATTTCCCCATGGAGGCGAACTACATAATTCTCGTTGTTATGATGCTGTGTTGGGTTAATGCATGTTTTGGTTTACTATCTGTGTTTACATGAATGTTTCGTTGTCTTTATGAATGAGTATATAAAGCAAGTCCTTGAAGCTCCCTTAGAAGGTATTTTCGCGCACTATCGAAGGAGTCAATAGGAGCACTATCGCTGCAGTGCCAAGGAATGCGTTACTGCGCTGGGCGCACAAGCAGAGACGATACACAGTGTATCGGACGGAGTGGGTAATTTCCTTATGCGCAGGAGCGGAGATACCGCGCAACTAGGCTAGTTAAGCGTGAGGTTCTGTGCTGTTGCACTGAGAGGTCTGCGGAAGAGTAAGAAGTCCCGCTTTGAGGAATCCTCTCATAAGAGAGAGAGGGAGAAGATTGCAGTCTCCGTGTCACCTAGGTTAAGGAAGCCTGATTCCTTAGCCCCCCCATAGCCACTTCGGGTGAGACTTCAGGATGCTGCATAGCTCGTTGCCGAGAGGGCCAGTGCGCCAAGGGGTGTTTGTTGCTATGCCTCATTAAAACCCGGGTCTATCCAAAAAGCAGCCAACAAGTATAAGTTTGTGAATGCATGAATATGACGAATAATCACATAGTAGAACACTAAGTTTAAGCGCAGTGTTGGAGCGTGCAGTATTACATGTTTGCATACTTGTTCACAATATAATGTTAAGAGCCTGAATGAGCCGAATGGGTACGGTTGCTTAGTGAATCAGTTAGAGATAATCGTCTTGGGTGGATGTGCGGTCTAGCAGATGCGTTGAGCCATGAGAGTCACTACGAGATAAGCTGCCTATAGCCTATCATCATAACACTAGGACTACCCTAGACTGCACGACCCCAGACTACAAGGGGTGCGTGGGCCTCATACCCTGTTGTGGCACTATGACGAGACCGTCGTGGTGCAAGAAATGACTCGCAGCGCAAGCTGGTAGTGCACTGCATCATATGTACGTCCACCATAACCTCATCACTTACGCTGTGGAAACTTGATTCTGCAGCACCCCCATAGCTTCGCCTCAGGTGAGACCTCAGCCTACGCACAGGTTGTTGCCGAAAGGGACGGTTAAAAGGGGTTTTGTTGGTTAAGTCTAAAACCGCAAAGAACCTAAGTCTACACTGGAAAACATCTAGATCAGTTAAAGAAGCCAACAAATTGTTTCGTTGCCAGGACTGTTCCTCGTTAGTCCATTGGTTGTAAATGTAATTTATTCAACAAATGGTTCCATTTCCCGACTAAGACTAGTGATGCGATAGTGTTATTGGAAATTAATGTGTGATGAAGAATATCAGTTCCTGGAAGGCTTCGACAATTGGCATCCTGAAAAGAAAGAGATCTGGGTGTGGTATGGAAAGCACCCGCATCTACTCGACGATGTGTTCGCACAACGAGATAGGAATGAGTTTCACACCAATAGGTTACACGGACACAACATACGATGAAGAAAACTTCAGTCCAAAGGAACTACTGCTGCTGAGGATGGAAATAATATCCATAAATTGGTTCCTTACTTATAGTATCAACTTGAGCGAGCTTGAAGACTAAGCAAATCAAACGACAGTTGCTGCTGAGAGCGACATATCCCTGACCGATAATATTGACTATATTGCTACTGAAAGCCACACCACTATTACGGCCATGGAACCTCTCAATCTGTATCCTCAATAAGACATTTGTACTCTTTTTAACATGGTAGTTCTCTATATTTATGTAGATTTGGATGAATATACCAACATTGCAGTACAAAGAACTTTGAAGCAGCGCTACAGCTTTTGCATGAAAAAGGGGTCTGAGATTCGAACCCCCCGACACCACTAGTTCAAAGTTCAGCACCGTTGGAAAAGGAAAGAGATCACACATGGTGACACTACTCATGAAGGAAGCTACATGCATGACATAGGGAATATGCAGGAACATTGTTTCGTGGAGAAAGTTACAAGTACCGGCACATCTGTATCACACATTGGTGATGTGTATGAACTTGTGGGCCAGAGTGAAAGCTGATGGAACATTCAGAAGGGCACACACGAGCTAAATGATCCAAGCTCAACGAAAGTTATGGCCGCTGGCAGGAAGTACATTATAGTGAGCCACGACCCATCAGTATGTTGTAAGACATACATAACCACGATACTGCTTGTTGAGAAGAATACTGTTGCAATGTTCAGTGCAACATATCATAAGTTTTGTTAAAACTCACTCCATGAGCTGATGAAGAACCATTGGATTTTGAAAATAAGTACAGTGGAGGATGTGGCACCAAAGTCTGCAGGTACAAGTGGCTCAGGACGAGCCACAGGTGAGTGTTAGGGGCCTGTTGGACTGGGTCCAAGTGGGTGGAAAAAGGCACAAGTATGGAAAGCTGTGCATTGCGCACTGTAGCAGGAAGAAAAGGCAATTTTGATGATTGTGCATTTCCCGCTGCGACATGAGGAAGATGTAGTTTTGAGAAATTGCGCATGGTCGCGTAGCGGCAAGTGAGCAATATTACGCAATGACTGGTGCGCAGATCGCGCGCAATAGCCATTTTGGATGAAGGATGAAAGGAAAGGTCGGAGCATAGAAAGCGACCTGTTTTGGGACATGGAGATGGATGGAAAGAACCTGTTAGAGAGAGTGGCGGCAAGCAGTTGAGAAGCTAGGCCACGATGCTAATGGCGACAGGCAGGCGAAGGAGTGGAAAGGGATAGGCGATCATGTGGTTGTAAACATTTTGAGGACTACAGCTGTCAGAAGAGTGTGTGAGCGACGAGTGGCCCAACTAGAGCAGGCGGAGCAGGTTGTCAACGGTGATAGCTAGGGTGGTAGTTAGCCATGCCAGTTTTGGAAACCTTAGGGTTTTGGCCTAATGATTGTAAAGACATGACCTATGGGCATGATCTATAAATAAGGCCCACAATATTGTAAGGGAAGGGTTACTCTTACACTCTCATTTTGTTAAGCATCGATTATTGAAAAATATTAAGCTTAGAAAAGCCATTGTAAAGGCTCTGCAGCTGGTGCGCAGAGACCTACCTAAGAGAGAAGAGAGTCTGTAGCTGAGTGCGCAGACTAAGAATGGTTGTACCCTTCCCATAAAGATCAATATTAAACAACTGTTCTTGTCGACGTAGCCTCCATCCGGGGGGTGAACCACGTTAAATCCTGTGTGATGTGATTGTTGTGTGTTTTATGACCGTTCATTTGCTTAATATGAAGGTTTATACTACAATGTCTATTATGTGATTGCTTTTGTATGTATTCGCCACAGAGAATGGGAATAATATGTTATGTGATACATGTAGGGATGAATGTTAAGTATTCAATAAGTATAAGTCTGTGAATGCATGAATATGATGAATAATCACACAGTAGAACACTGAGTTTAAGCGCAGCATTGGAGCGCGCAGTATTACATGTTTGCATACTTGTTCACAATATAATGTTAAGAGCCTGAATGAGCCAAATGGGTACGGTTGCTTAGTGAATCAGTTAGAGATAATCGTCTTGGGTGGATACGTGATCTAGCTGACGTGCCAAGCTGTGAGAGTCACTGCAAGATAAGTTGCCTATAGCCTATCGTCATAACACGAGGAGTACCCTAGACTACGCGACCCCAGACTGCAAAGGGTGCATGGGCCTCATACCTTGTTGTGGCACTGCGCAATGAGACCATCGTGGCACAAGAGCCGACTCACAGTGCAAGCTGGTAGTGCACTGCGCCATACATACGTACACCATCAACTCATCACTTACACTATGGAAACTTGATTCTGCAGCACCCCCATAGCTTCGCCTTGGGTGAGACCTCAGCCTGTGCACAGGTTGTTGTTGAAAGGGCCAGTGAAACGGGGTTTTGTTGGTTAAGTCTAAAACCGCAGAGAATCTAGGTCTACACTGGAAAACCTCTAGATCAGTTAAAGAATCCAACAAATGGTTCCGTTGCCGAAACTCTTCCTCGTTAGTCTATTGGTTGTAGATGTAATTTATACAAGAAATGGTTCCATTGCCTGACGAAGACCAGTGATGCGATAGTGTGATTGGAAAGTAATGTGTGACAAAGAATATCAGTTCCTGGAAGGCTTTGACAATTGGCATCATGAAAATAAAGAGATCTGGGTGTGGTGCAACAATGTAATGTCCCCATTCAAATAAGTGCATAGTAAGACAATCCCATCAATCCTACTAGTTTCCTAGGTTGGATGGGGACATGTGGGATGGTAATAACGAAGTTAATAAATGATATTGAGACATTAGAAGGGTTCAATCATTTAATAAATATGGTGAATAAATAAATTCAAGAGAAATTCAAAGTGGAAAGTGGTTTTGGAGAAATATGGAGGTGTTGGGACCCACACTAGCATGATTTTTCAATGACACATGGCAGCTCTCTCTTTCCAATTTAAATTCATGGGAAGGTGAACAATCTTGGCTAAGTTGGTAAGTCATAACACATGGCATTGAGCATCTTAGGTCGAAATGGGATGGAATAGTAACCTCCATGGGAGAGGAAGAGTCAAATTGGAGACTAGTGGACTGTGAGGCACCTGCAACAATTAATTAATACGAATATGCGAAATAGAAGAAATGACAGAACTCAGAATCACTTTTATATTGATCACAGGCCACTTCGAGGGGGCAACCTCCTATGAGAAAGCTCAATACAAATAACTTCACCGTGCCTTCATAGGTCTCAACACACACTTATATACTAATTCTAGGCGCCAATACTATGGGTCGAAACCATGGGCCATTACAAACTATGGATCAACAATACTACGGGCGACTTACAAAGCATATGTGCCAACAACAATAACACAAACTATTGATCAACAAATACTATGAGACGACTTACAAAGCATATGCATCCAACAACAACATACTAACAAAGTAAAGACATGGGTTCCTAACATCCCCTCCCTCTTAAAAAAAGCTTTGTCCTCAAAGCTTTAGATGTGGAAATTGTTGTTGAATCTGAAGAAGTGGTTCCCATGTAGCATCCTCTGGTTGCATGCCGTGCCACTGAATTAAGACCTCTATGATAGAGCGAGAGAGAAGCTGACGTGTGCGCCGATTGAGGATGGCCTCTGGATCCAAAAGGATGGATCCTTGATTATCTAGTTCGGGTAAAATCGTTTGTCCGTTGATGTTGGTGCCAAGAACTTTCTTCAGACAAGAGACATGAAAGACTAGATGAATGCGGGAAGAAGGAGGAAGTTCCAATTTATAAGCAATGGACCCAATCTTCTGAAGAATCTCATATGGCCCATAGAACTTTGGAGCGAGCTTATGACGCCCTTTGAGTTTGAAGGAGGATTATTTGTACAACTGGAGATGAAGAAAAACCATATCGCCGACTTGAAAAGTGCGCTCCGAATGGTGCTGGTCAGCTTGTTGCTTCATGCGATTTCTTGCCATGTGAAGATTGTCCCACAAAATACGAAGAATCTGATCACAGTTTCGAAGGACCGTGTCAACTTCCTGAACTGGTGAACTGGTGGGGGTGTATGGAAGAAGAGCTGGAGGTGCCTGACCATAGACTGCTTCATATGGGTTCATTTTAGAGGCAGTGTGGTAAGAGGTATTGTACCACCATTCAGCGAGAGGGAGCCACTTTGCCCACTGATGTTGTTGTTCCGAGGTGAAGCAACGAAGATAAGTTTCCAAGCATTTATTGACAATTTCAGTCTGACCATCTATTTGTGGGTGATACCCTGAACTCATCTTCAGTTTGGTGCCAGTGTGGCAAAATAGTTCTGTCCAAAAATGACTGGTGAAAGTCGCATCATGATCCGAGACAATGAAAGAAGGGATGCCATGAAGACGAAAGATCTGGTCCAGAAAAATTTGAGCGACGGAGGAGGCTATATAGGGATGGCTGAGAGCACAAAAATGACTATACTTGGAGAGGTGATCAACCACAATGAGAATCACTGTCTTTCCGCCAGATTTAGGGATCCCTTCAATGAAATCCATAGAAATATCTGTCCAAATCCATGTAGGTATGGGCAAGGGTTCAAGCAATCCTGGAAGGAGTGTTGTTTCACCCTTATTGCGATGGCAGGTATCACATTCGGCCACCATCTATTGAATTGTCCTTTTCATGCCCTGCCAAAATAAGTTACGTCGTGCTCATTCATACGTTTTGAGGAACCCAGAGTGCCCTGCCGATGGAGAAGCATGGAGTTCATAGAAGATAGCTTGTTGAAGCTCTGTGCTCTGGGGAAGCACCAGATGACCCTTTTATCGCAGAGAAGCACCATCCCAAGAGTAATGTGGTACAGCAGAAGGTTTGTTGGTCAAGCGTTGGATGATTTGAGATAAGGAAGAGTCATTGACATAACCCTATTGAAAAGATTGCAACCAATTTGGAACAGGCATAGAAATAGCTGAAAGAGAACCTTGGGCATCAAATGTGCGAGAAAGAGCATCTGCCACAATATTGTCTTTACCCTTCTTGTAGATGATCTCATAGTCATAACCCATGAGTTTGCTAACCCATTTCTATTGTGCCGGGGAGGAGACACGCTATTCCAAAAAATATTTCAGACTCTGGTGATCAGTCTTGATGCAGAAATGATTCCCTAATAGGTATGGGCGCCACTTCTGTACTGCATGCAAAATAGCCATCATTTCCTTCTCATAGGTAGAGGTAGCTAATTTCTTACCTGAAAGGGCTTTGTTGGTGAACGCAATGGGGTGTTCATCTTGAAGGAGAACAACACTAAGTCCATTGCCGCAAGCATCACTCTCAATAGTGAAAGGCTTGGAAAAATCGGGCATAGCTAGCACAGGTGTAGTACACATAGCTTGTTTTAGTTTGTCAAATGCACACTAAGCAGCAGGTGTCCATGTAAAAGCATCCTTTTTCAATAGAGCAGTTAATGGAGCTGCAATCTTTCCATAATCCTTGACAAACTTGCAGTAGTATCCAGTCAACCCCAAAAAACCACAAAGGCTCTTGAGTGTCTGAGGATGCGGCCAATTGTTCATGACATTGATTTTGGAAGGATCCACATGAACCCCTTGTGCTGAGATAATGTGCCTAAGATACTCAACTTCCTTCTATCCAAAAACACATTTAGACTGCTTGGCATGGAGATGATGGTCAAAGAAAAGTTGCATGACAAGATCTAGATGCTGGAGATGTTCATCCCATGTTTTACTATAGATGAGGATATCATCAAAGAATACCAGAATCAATTTCCGCAAGTAGGGTCGAAATATTTTATTCATTAAGGCCTGGAATGTGGAAGGAGCATTAGTGAGGCCAAAGGGCATGAACAAAAACTCATAATGGCCATCATGTGTGTGGAAAGCTGTTTTAGGAGTATCATCCTCATGAACTCGAACTTGATGATACCCAGAATGAAGATTCAACTTGGAGAAAAAGTGAGCCCCATGAAGCTCATCAACAACAGGAATTGGAAACTTATCCTTGATGGTGAGGTGATTAAGTGCTCGGAAGTCAATGCGGAGGCGCCATGACCCATCTTTTTTGTGGACAAGAATAACTGGAGAAGAAAAGGAACTAGTGCTTGGACGAATAATACCTTGCTTCAATAAGTCCCGAACGAGCATTTCAATCTCTGTTTTTTGGGGAAATGGGTAGCGATAGGGCCTGATGTTGGGAGGAACGCTGCCAGGAAGGAGCTGAATACGATCTTCTTTTGGCCTGGAAGGTGGCAATCCCACTGGTTCAGCAAAGACACCTGTATATCGATCCAAAATTTGTTGTAGATCCAAAGGAGCAGTGGAGACCGGTGATGGTTGCATTTGGATGGAATGGACTTGAGCGATGACACCATGTGAATTCTTCTTGAGGAGTTTTTCCATGCGATGTGAACTGATGATGCTGAGAGAACCTGGTTGTAATCCTATCAATGTGTTTTTTTGTCCATTGAGGGAAAATTGCATCCAAAGTTCAGCAAAATCCCATAAGATAGGGCCAAGTGTGCGTATACATTGAGCACCCAAAACCACATCACATCCGCCTAAGGGCAAGGCAAACATGTCAGAGCGCAAGGTATAATCTCCCATAGAGATACGCACATTTTGACACTTCCCTTTGCAAGGTAAGGTGCCTCCATTGGCAACCATGACTTCAAAGTTGGATCAAGGATGGATAAAACAATCAGCTTGTTTGGCGATCCGAGGGTCAATGAAATTATGAGTGCTACCAGAATCAATGAGTATTGTAAGAGGAAGCTTCTTGAAGTAACCCCTGACCCGCATTGTTTGGGGGGTGGTGATTCTAGCTAAAGAATGGAGAGATATATCTGGCTGGTCATCCTGAGACAGAGGGTCAATAGGCGGTTCCTGAATGTCGACCGGAGCATCTAGTGTTTCTGGATCTTCGTCACCAATTTCAAAGGCAGGCGGAGACTCCACATCCAAGAGATAGAGCTTTTGCTGAACACATCTATGTCCCCGAGTGAATTTCTCATCACAATTATAGCAAAGCCCCTTTTCTCTACGTGCCTGCATCTCTGTTTCAGACAAACGCTTGATAGGAGTCGGTCGAGGAGCCTGCGGTATAGGTGGTCACTGAGAACCCATATTTCAGAAGGGAACAAAAGTGGGCTTGGAGCATTGTTGGGCTGCAATCTTGTCTTCTGCCAACTTAGCCAACCCTAGGGCTTCCATCATTGTGTTGGGACAGAACATTTTGACCTCAGAGCGGATGGCATCCTTTAGACGACTGATAAAACAACTTCGGTAAAAGTCATCAGACAATCCTTCGGTGTGGTTGGCTATATTCTCAAATTTGGTTTGATACTCTCTCACCGTGCCAATTTGGCGAAGTTTACTGAGGGCTCCTGTGAAGTCATCAAAAGCACTAGGACCAAATCGTTGCAAAAGGAGCAGGCAAAAGTCTGGCCATTTAGGCTCTAGATGAGCCTTGATGTACCAACAGTACCATTGAAGAGCTTCCTGTTCCAAGTGAAAGGATGTCAGCGGAACTTTGTTGACATCAAAAGTATTATGCAGACTGAAATACTGTTCTACACGATAGATCCATCCAATTGGATCAGTACCATTGAAGCGAGGAAAATCAAGCTTCGGACCACGAAAATTGCTGGAAGAGGAGAACCCATTGATGAAGACTTAGACTGCCGTTTGTTGTTCATAGCTGAATGTTCAAGATGGAGGCCAAGAAATATTTCATCCAGATCTTGGAGTTTGGCTTGGATGGTTGCAAGTGCTTCCTCCATGGTTTTTGCTCCTGCACGGGTGACAACCATAACCAGGAGTTTTTTTTTTTTTTTTCGGTTGACTGGGTAGGAAAACAAAAACAGAAACTACTTCAGTAAGGGAAAATCTGGACTAGGGAAAAAATCTGAAGGGTAATTGGGGTTTGACTAGGTTTTGGACACTATTGAATAGAGAGGGAAACAAAAATGAGGATTCCAGAAGCAGGGTGAAAGAATGGGAAAATTTGGCAGAGGGGAACAAAGAAGAAGAATTCAGAAATGAACTCTGTGGTAAAATTTGAGGGTGATTGGGTGAAATTTGAGGAAGTTATGGCAAACCCTAAAAATAGACAAATGTGGGATTTCGGGCTTTGGGAAGGGGAATTGTGGATAGGGTCCTTCGGAATGAAATATGTAGAATGGGGTGAAAGGGGTTCCCCAAAAATTTCAAGGGAAACAGAGTGAAAAAAAGGGAGATATGGAGAAAAAACTGAATTTTATACTCTTTTTATTTTTATTTTTAGACTGGAGTGGCTACGGCTCGAAAGGGATCTGAAACGGCGCCGAATGGATTGAAAATGGCTGGATCTGGAATGGCTTGCAAAATGGATCTGAACGACTGGATGTAAAACGGCGCAGCAACGATCAATGACAATTCAGCTGAAATTAGATATGGACCCCAGGTATGTGCGGCTTCCTAACAGTTCAAGGGTTTCACTTGGCCACCAATGCTATCTGACGGCTTGAGTATTGGGGCAGTACCCCTCACTCCACGGCTCAGGTAAAACTGATAACTGCTTTGCCACCAACGACAACTCTTGGTTTACCTCACGGGTGGGAACTAGTCAATCAGGTAGGGGTCGTTTCCCGTTTCGTTGGCAGGTCCTCTCAATGGGCCAGCTACTTCGGGGTTCCTGTGGTACTCCTCACAATGAGTTTTAGGGCTTATGCCCAAGTACTTCCCATAGTTAAGCGGATAGGGATTATTCCCAAATCCGAACCTGCAACAAATGCGAAAAAAAATTTTGGCAGAAATTTCACCCAGTGAGCCCAAGAAAGTGCTCTGATACCAGATTTGAGGCACCTGCAACAATTAATTAATACGAATATGCGAAATAGCAGAAATGACAGATTTCAGAATCACTTTTATATTGATCATAGGCCACTTCGAGGGGGCAACCTCCTATGAGCAAGCTCAATACAAATAACTTCACCGTACCTTCATAGGTCTCAACACACACTTATATACTAATTCTAGGCGCCAATACTATGGGTCGAAACCATGGGCCGTTAAAAAATATGGATCAACAATACTACGGGCGACTTACAAAGCATATGCGCCAACAACAATAACACAAACTATTGATCAAAAAATACTACAGGATGAGTTACAAAGCATATGTGTCCAACAACAACATACTAACAAAGTAAAGACATGGGTTCCTAACATGGACACTTGGGCTAGATTCCCTAGTTTTATGACAACAATAATGAACCATCTATAACAATTATGAAAAAATTCAGACCTGACTTCTTACACCTGACCATTATGACATGTCAGCCCCAAAAATAGGCTCAAGGAAGGCGCTCATGGAGTTGGGGGAAGCTAAAGAGACTCAAATTCGAATTTCGGAGAAGATGGAAGGTTGGAACTAGGAGACAAGTGGCAAATGAGGAATATTTTCTAAATGGAAATTTGTTGAATATATTGAGAGGATTTCAACCCCTTGAAGGCTAATGTTGGTTATAAAATGTAGAAATCAAGTATGAGAATAGCTTTTGATGATTTGAGAAAAATTGCATTTGTGAAGAGAGAACTAGTGGATGACTAGTTTCTTCCCTTAGCCAATTTCGAGGGTGACAGATTCCCATCCAAGTTGGTGTTTGGAGAGGCCACTCAGATCTTTCATGGTGCTTTAATGGAGTTTTATTTGTAGGTATCAGCTACAGGAAGTTTCATGGTTTGGTTTAGTGCAGCACTTTCTCTCCACCATTTCCAATTTTGAAGGCATATTCGGGCTCCTTGAGGGATTGTGCTTTGGGTGAGATCTTGCACTCATTGGGAGAGCTTCATATGATATTTTTCTGATTGTAATAGCTTCATATCCTCTATTCTTCGTATTCAAAAACTCTCAGGTCTAAATACCCATTGATTGTATGCAAAATTATTGATTAATGAGCAAACAATGTCCATTTCCCCAATGCTTTGATGTATGACACTATAAGGTTGATTATTTCGAATGGGTGGATGATTCTCTGATACATTTGTGATTCATATACTTCCATGGATATATTATACAAGTTTAATGTACTATACTTGAGCATTTGAAGCATTTTTACTCAGTTTGTTTGTATTGAGAGGTGAAATAGTGCCATTTCCCCAAGGGTTGAATTGGGGGTTTTTGCTGTTGAATGTGAGAGAGTTAGAACAATAGTAAAAATAAATTAATGGTGCATATGAGACCTTAATCACATACTTAACACATTACATACCTCTTTTCATAAATTTGTGGGAGTTTGGAGGCATTTGGAAGGCCATTTGCAGTGTTACCCCGGGGGGGATTTGATGCACAAATTACTAGTCAAAATTACATATATTGATGAGAATATAAATCAAGTTTGTAGCAGTATTTGGAGGGCCATAAAACATCGCTGAACCTAATATTCAATTCTAAATGCCATTCATACACTCCTACAGAATATTTGGGAGCATTTGGGTTGATTTGGAGGTCAAAACAGTAAAACTAGTCAAAGGTCGAAATTGGGGAAAAAGTGGAAAAATTGGCATTTTAATAAAATTTTAAAAAATGGTCATTACAAGCGGTATCAGAGCATGGTCTTGGCACCTGATGATATTAAGAAGAATCCAAACAAATAAACCACCACCCTTTGAATCAGTAGTTGAAGAATTTTTGGTTGAAGAGGAGATAGTAGCATAAAAAGAGTTTTTTTATAAAACAATGGGTAGAGAGGAGGAGGAAAAATTAAGACATAAGGAGGAATTTATTGAAGCCTTAAAACCATGTTTTGAAGGAATTACCATGGTTATGCTAGATATGAATAAACAAATGATGAAAGGTTTCAAATTGTTGGGTAGCCAACTTTCAGGCAAAGGGATGATAGGAGATAATAGTGGTTCACACTCAGGGGAAAAGATGAAAGGGAATGAGCATATTTTCTCAAGTACAGGACCTCATAATAGACCTGATGAATTTCAAAGCACACAAAGGCATACTGCACTTAAATTTCTCACACCCAAAGAAGAGCCCAATCTTGAATTGGATTACAAGAAACTAATCAATGATTGGAATGATTTGAATGAAGAGTGTAAAAGAGGTGTACCACTCAGTGACTACATTGATGCTATGCAAAAGATTAAAAGGAAGGGAGACAATAGGAGTCCATTCCAAAACAAAGAATTGAATAGTTCTATTGGAAAAATGTCATTTCCTACTTTTGATGGTTCTTCTCAAAATTCTGCTAACACTTGGGTGCAAAAATTGGATGTATATTTTCAGCCGAATCCTATGTTGGAAGAGGATGCATTAAAAATGGCCATTTTGCATTTGGAAGGAGATTCCAATGAATGGTGGTTTCATGGACTGAAAACCTTGGGTCATAATCAGGTTAAAACATATGGAGAATTTGTTGACAGGGTACTAGAAAGATTTGAACAAAAAGATCCAGAATTGCCTTTCAAAGAACTAGCTCAATTGAATCAAACTGGGTCCCCTACGGAATATATGTTGGAATTTAAAAAATTATCAGTCGAGGTGGCTGATGTATCTATGGGAAGATTAGTATTTCTTTTCACTGAAGGTTTGGCTGAACCCTTAAGAGGTTTGGTCAAATCCCACAAGCCAACTACATTAAAATATGCAATGAGCTTGACTAGGGATCTCCAAAATGTGCTTCCTAGAACGAAATTTCCTCCTAAGCCTAGCTACAAATTTGAAAAGAAACCTTGGAAAAGGGATGGATATGATAAGAAACCTTGGAAAAGAGAGTCATTTGAGAGGAATAAAAAGAGGGACTAAACAGGGATGAACTTAGAAAAAAGAAATTGTGCTTCACATGCTTCCAACCATGGACATGAGGGCACAAATGTACCAAAGGAAAGGCTCAATACATAGAAGTATTTTCTAATAATGAGGGGTATGATGGGGGCATGGATGAAGATGGACATATTTCAGATCAAGAAGAGGTATATGAGACAGCAGTAGAAGAGGAAAGGTAAGAAGAAAATCAGCCTTCACCAGACAAAGCAAGAATGGCAGTGCTTTCAGCAGTACCTCGCTATCATACTATCTGATGCAAAGGTGTGGTACAAGGACAAAGAAGTTCAGTTTTGGTATATGGAGGAGCCACTCATAACTTCATTGATGCAGAGATGGTAGAGAAAATAAAGATACCTATTGAACCATTTGATGGCTTCACAGTTGTGATGAACCTGCAATAATTAATTAATGCAAATACATGAGATATCAAAAATAATAGAACTCAGAATCACTTTTATATTGATCACGGGCCACTTCGAGGGGGAAACCTCCTTTGAGCAAGCTCAATACAATTAACTTCACGGTGCCTTCATAGGCCTCAACACACACTTATATACTAAGTCTAGGCGCCAATACCATGGGTCAATACTATGTGTCAATACAAACCATGGGCTAAGTCTAGGTTCCAATACTATGAGTCAAAACCATGGGACATATAATACTATGGGGCGACTTACAAAGCATATGCGTCCAATACTACGGGTCAATACTATGGTCTAATATAAACTATGGATCAAAAAATACTACGGGACGACTTACAAAGCAAATGCGTCCAACAACAATATACTAACAAAGTAAGGACATGGGTTCCTAACATCCCCTCTCCCTTAGAAAAAGCTTTGTCCTCAAAGCTTTAGATGTGGAAATTGATGCAGAATCTGAAGGAGTGGATCCCGTGTAGCATTCTCGGGTTGCATTTCAAGCCACTGGCGCCTTTGGAGTTTCAGGGAGGATTGCATGGAAGGCTGTAGACAAAGAAGAACCATATCAGCGATGTGAAAAGTGCACTCAGAACGGTGTTGATCGGCTTGTTGTTTCAGTCGAATTCTTGCCATGTGAAAATTGTCGTGTAGAATGAGAAGAAGCTAATCATGGTTTCGAAGAATTGAGTCAATTTTCTGAACTGGGGAGCTGCTGAAGGTGTATGGAAGAAGAACTGGTGGTGTCTGTCTAGAGACTACTTCATATGGTGTCCTTTGAGATGTGGTACTATACCACTGGAGCGCTTTTAGGAAATCCATAGAAAAAGTTGTCCAAATCTGTGGAGGGATGGGCAAGGGTTCGAGCAATCTTGAAAGGAGGGTCGTTTCACCCTTATTGACCTAGAAAGTATCACAGTCAACCACCATCCATTGAATTGTCCGTTTGAGTCCCTGCCAAAATAAGTTACATTGTTCCTGGTCATATGTTTTGAGGAACCCAGAGTGCCCTACTGATGAAGAAGCATGGAGTTCATAGAAGAGATAGCCTTGTTGAACAGATTGCAACCAATTTGGAACAAGCAGAGGAATAGCTGTAAGAGAAACTAGGTCATCAAATGTGCGAGGAGGATCTTCCACCATATTGTCCTTACCCTTCTGGTAAGTGGTCGCATAGTCATAACCCATGAGTTGGATAACCCATTTCAGGTGTGTTGGGGAGGAGACCCGTTGTTCCAGGAAAGTTTCCAGACTCTGGAGATCAGTCTTGATGCATAAATAATTCCCCAATAGGGATGGCTTCCACTTCTGTATTGTATGCAAACTAGGCATCATTTCTTTTTGAGAGGTAGATGCGGCTAAATTCTTACCGGAAAGGTATCTTGAAGGCAACAAGCTCATTGGTTCAGCAAAGACACCTGCCTATCTATCCAATGAAGTAGTGGAGACTGTTGATGGGTGCATCTGAATGGAATGGAGTTGAGCGATGACACCATGTGAATTATTCTTAAGTATTTTTTCTAGGCAATGTAAAATGATGATGCAGAGAGACCCTGGTTGTAAGCCCATAAATTTGTGTTGTGCCCCATTGACTGAAAACTGCATCCAAAGTTCAGCAAAATCCCATAAGATGGGGCCAAGTGTGCATAACCATTGAACGCCCAAAACCACATCACATCCGCCTAAGGAAAAGGAAAACATGTGAGAGCGCAGGTTATAATCTTCCATAGAGATACGCACATTGTGACACTTCCCCTTGCAAGGTAAGGTGCCCCCATTGGAAACCATGACTTCAAAGTTGGAGCAAGGATGGACAAAACAATCAGCCTATTTGGCAATCCGAGGATCAATGAAGTTATGAGTGCTACCAGAATTAATGAGTATGGTAAGAGGGAGCTTCTTGAAGTATCCCCTGGCTCGCATTGTTTGTGGGGTGGTGACGCCGATTACAGCATGGAGAGAGATCTCGGGTGGGTCGTCCTGAGATGGGGTGTCAACAGGCGGGTGTTGAATGTCAACCTGATCATCTACTATATCTGGAGCTTCTTCATCAAGTTCTGAGGAAGGCGAAGAATCCACATCCAAGAGATAGAGCTTTTGTTGAACACATCTATGTCCCCGAGTGAATTTCTCATCACAATTATAACAAAGCCCTTTTTCTCGGCGTGCCTGCATCTCCGTTTCAAACAATTGCTTGATAGGAGTTGGTTGAGGAGCAGGCGTGATGGGAGGTCATTGGGAACCCATATTTCTGAAGGGAACAAAGGTGGGTTTGGAGCATTGTTGAGCTGCGATCTTGTCCTCGGCCAGCTTAGCCAACCCTAGGACTTCCATCATTGTGTTGGGACAAAACATTTTGACCTCTGAGTAGATTTCATCCTTGAGACCACTGATAAAACAACTCCTATAGAATTCATCAGACAATCCTTCTGTGTGATTGGATAATCTCTCAAATTTCATCTGATACTCTCTCACTGTGCCAGTTTGGTGAAGTTTAGTGAGTGCTCCTGTGAAGTCGTCAAAAGCACTAGGACCAAATCATGGCAAAAGGAGTTGGCAAAAGTCTGTCTAGTTTGGCTCGGGATGAGCTTTGATGTACCAACAGTACCATTGAAGGGATTCCTGTTCCAAATGAAATGATGCAAGTGGAACTTTCTGGACATCAAAAGTATTATGCAGAATGAAATATTGTTCTGCTTGGTATATCCATCCAATCAGATCAATACCATTGAAGTGAGGAAAATCAAGCTTCGACCCATGAAAATTGCTGGAAGAAGAGAACCCAGTGGCTGCAAAAGATTCTGGCTGTCGGTTATTGTTCATGGTTGAATGCTGAAGATGGAGGCTGAGAAATTTTTCATCCAGATCTTGGAGTTTGGTTTGGATGGCTACAAGTGCTTCCTCCATGGTGTTTTCTCCTGTAAGAGTGACAACCATAACCAGTAATTTTTTTATTTTTTTGTGGGGGGAGGAATGGATAGAAAAACACAAACACAAGCTTATTTAGTAAGGGAAAATTTGGATTTGGGAAAAACTCGGAGGGGTAATTGGGGTTTGGCTAGGTTTTTGACACTTTCTGAGGGACAGTGAAGCAAAAAATGGGGATTTCTGAAGCAGGAACTCTATAGTAAAATTTGAAGGCAATCGGGTGAAAATTGAAGAAGTTATGGCAAACCCTAAAAATAGACAAATGTGGGATTTCTGGTCTTGGGAAGTGGAATTTGGGATAGGGTCTTTAGGAATGAAATATGTAGAATGGGATTGCAGGGATGTCAATGAAGTTTCAGGGAAACCAGAGTTGAAACAAGGGAGATATGGCCGAAAAACAGAGTTTCTGGAAACAGCGGCACAACAAATGGATCTGCAACAGCGCGAAAGGGATCGAAAATGACTGGATCTGAAAGAACGACTCGATCTAGAACCACTTTCAGAATAGATCTGAAACGGCTGGATCTGGAGTGGAAGTGACTGGAAACAGTTCAACTGAAAATAGATATGGACCCCAGGTATGTACAGCTTCCTAACAGTTCAGGTGTTTCACTCAACCACCAATGCTGTCTAACGGCTTGCGTATTGGGGCAGTACCCCTCACTCCACGGCTCAAGTAAAACTGATAACCGCTTTGCCACAAATGACAACTCTTGGTTTACCTCACGGGTGGGAACTAGTCAATCGGGTAGGGGTCATTGCCTTTTTCGCTGGCAGGTCCTCTCAATGGGCGAGCTACTTTGGGGTTCCTGTGGTACTCTTCACAATGAGTTTTAAGGCTTATGCCCAAGTACTTCCCACAGTTAAGCGAATAGAGATTATTCCCAAATCTGAAGCTGCAACAGATGCAAAAAAAAAAATGGCAAAAATTCCACCCAACGAGCCCAAGAAAGTGCTCTGATACCAGATGTGATGAACCTGCAATAATTAATTAATGCAAATACACGAGATATCAAAAATAATAGAACTCAGAATCACTTTTATATTGATCACGGGCCACTTCGAGGGGGCAACCTCTTTTGAGCAAGCTCAATACAATTAACTTCACGGTGCCTTCATAGGCCTCAACACACACTTATATACTAATTCTAGGCGCCAATACCATGGGTCAATACTATGTGTTAATAAAAACCATGGGCTAAGTCTAGGCGCCAATCAGGGTATTTTTTAAGGATTCTAATATTATACTTAAGTATAGTATTCTAGGCGATTATTTTGGATTGAAAAAAACATATATATAGATAGGTAGGCGAATATCAAATATGAAACATACAATTTACTACTGAAATTTGTAAATTTTGGCGAAAATTATGATAAAAAAACATATTTTATGTATATATAGGCGATATTAGAGACTAAAAATGACCAAATAACGAATTTATTTTTTGAAAAAAAGCCCGACAAATAGCCAATTGGCGAAATTTCGCCCTTAAAAATTACCCTAGCGCCAATACTATGAGTCAAAACCATGGGACATATAATACTACAGGGCGACTTACAAAGCATATGCGTCCAATACTATGGGTCAATACTATGGGCTAATATAAACTATGGATCAACAAATACTACAGGACGACTTACAAAGCATATGCGTCCAACAACAATATACTAACAAAGTAAAGACATGGGTTCCTAACAACAGTTGTCATTCCCAGTCACAACACAATGCAATGCAAAACATGGGTTCCAAAGCTGCAAGTCACCATAGGTAACTATACTTTTGTTGATAGTTTTTATGTGGTTGATGTTGCTGATACTAGTGTGGTTTTGGGAGTGCAATGGTTGTATTCAATAGGAGAGCATACAGTAAATTATCAAATTCCTGAAATAAAATTCGAAGATTCAAAAGGAGTACAAAGAATTGTGAGAGGGAAACACACTTATCCAAATCAAGTAGTAACTTGCAATAGTATGAGATCTATATTGAGGCATGGGGATATTGAATGGGTTGCTGAATGTCATATTACATCTCCCAAGCCAACTATAAATATTGTCAAAAACCCAAAGGAGATAGAGAGACTTTTGCAAAAATATGAAAAGGTTTTTAGAGACCTTCCACATGGTAGGCCACCAGATAGGGGGGTTGAGCACAGTATTATTTTGGAAGAGGGTACTTCACCCATTCAGATACCACCTTATAGACATCCTAAAAATTTCATAGATGAGATTGAAAAAGATATCCAAGAACTCCTAGAGTTGGGACTCATTCGACCAAGCTCTAGCCCTTATGCTTCTTCAGTAGTGCTAGTGAAGAAAAAAGATGGAACATTGAGAATGTGCATAGATTTTAGAGCCTTGAACAAAAAGACTATCAAGAATAGGTATCCTATTCCTATGATTGATGATCTCATGGATGAGCTACATGGGGCCAAATACTTCTAAAAAATTGACCTTAGATCAAGGTATCACCAAATTCGAATGAAAGATGAAGATGTGCAAAAGACCGCTTTTCAATGTCATTTTGGCCACTTTGAATTTATTATCATGCCTTTTGGGTTAACTAATGCTCCAGCCACCTTTCAAGCATGTATGAATAGGATATTTTGCAAGCAACTAAGAAGGTTTGTTCTGGTTTTCTTTGATGATATTCTCATTTACAGTAAAACATGGGAAGAGCATTTGCAGCAGTTAGAGATTGTGTTGAAAATCTTGCAAGAAGAGTCCTTATTTGCTAAGTTATCAAAATGTGAGTTTGGGATGAAAGAAATACTGTATATTCGGCACATTATTGGGCAAGAAGGAGTGAAGGTACACATGGAAAAAATCAGGGCTATCTTGGAATGGCCATCACCAAAAAATATTACCGAATTGATAGGTTTTATTGGCATATGCACCTACTACAGAAAATTTGTGAAAGGGTTCTCCAAGTTGAATTCTCCACTCACTGATTTGACTAAGAAGGATGCTTTCAAATGGGATGAAGAGGCTAAAAAGGCCTTCCAAAAAATGAAACAGGTAATGAGTAGTTGTCCCATACTTGCACTTCTTGATTTTACTAAACCTTTTGTTGTGGAATGTGATGCTTCGGGTGGAGGAATAGGGGCTGTCCTAAAGCAAGGCCAACACCCCATAGCCTTTGAGAGAAGAAAGTTGCAGCCTCATGAAAAAATTTGCTCCATATATGATAAAGAAATGTTGGCCATTATGCATGCATTGGCCAAATTCAGACAATACTTGGTGGGCAGCAAGTTTCTGGTGAAAACTGACCACAATAGTCTAAGACACTTTCTCACCCAAAAAGATCTAAATGAAACGCAACAAAAGTGGGTAAGCAAGATTCAAGATTGTGATTTTGATATTGAATATGTCAAAGGAAAGAATAATATAGTAGCAGATGCTTTGTCAAGAAGGCCTTTTTTTTCTCTCATGGATATTGCCAAGGATTGGAAAAACATGCTACTAGTTGAATATGCCAAAGACAAATTTGCTTGTGATGTGTTGGATGGAATCAAAGGGGATGATAATTATAGTATTTTGAATGGGTTGATATATTATAAGGGAAGAATTTATTTAGTTCATAACTCCAAGCTCAAGTACCGAATTTTGCAAGAAGCACATAATTCTCCACTAGCGGGCCATCCGAGGATCTTCAAAACTTATAGATAGTTGAGGCAAATATTTTTTTGGAAGGGGCTGGAGGAAGATGTTCAGAAGTATCTGAATGAATGTAAAGCATGTCAACAAAACAAATCAGAACTTACATGTCCAGCTGGCCTATTACAACCATTTCCCATTCCAGAGCAAAAATGGGATAGTATTTCCATGGATTTCATCACCGGATTGCCTAAATCCTTCGGTAAGGATTGCATCTATGTGGTAGTTGATAGGTTGACAAAATTTGATCATTTATTTGCTGTTACATCATCTTTAGTGCTGCACAAGTGGCTGATATTTTTTTCAAAGAAATCTTCAGATTGCATGGGCTCCCCAAGAGCATTGTCAGTGATAGAGATAGTAGATTCATGGGTGCTTTTTGGCAAGAACTTTTTAGATTGGTAGGAACTCAATTGACTCCAAGTACCAACTATCATCCACAAACTGATGGACAAACATAGAGGGTAAAGCAATGGTTGGAAGGATACCTAAGAAACTATGTGGGAGGGCAGCAAAAAGCATGGGCAACATGGCTACAATTTGGTGAGTTTTGCTACAACACCACTTATCATATGTCAATAGGAATGTATCCTTTCAAAGAATTATATGGTTATGATGCACTTACATTTGCTGACATTATCTTTGGTGATAGTAGAGCTCCAAAGGCTAAATATTGGGTGGAAGAGAGCCAAGATATTTTAAAGCTCTTGAAAGACAATTTGCAGGTTGCTCAAAATCAGCAAAAACAATATGTTGATAGGAATAGAGAAGAAAGAACCTTTCAAGTCAATGATTTAGTATATTTAAGGTTGCAGCCTTATAAACAAACATCTCTAAAAAATAATCCAGCAGAAAAATTAAAACCAAGGTACTATGGGCCATACAATGTAGTGCGGAAGGTTGGAGAAGTAGCATATGAACTAGAACTTCTGGAAGGGAGTAAAATCCACAATGTATTTCATATTTCTTGTTTCAAGAAAGCTCTTGGTCAACAAATCATCACTTTAGAAATACTTCCTCCTTTCGATGATGAAGGTCAACTCACACTTGTTCCGGAAAAGATTTTGAAGACACGGGAAAGAATGTTGAGGAGTAGAATCATCAAAGAATATTTAATGCAATGGAAGGACTTACCAAATGAAGATGCCACATGGGAAGAGGATAAGATTTTGGAGCATCCAAATCTGAAATTGCTTGAGGACAAGCAATCTTGGGTGGGGAGGACTGTAATGTCCCCATTCAAATAAGTGCATAGTAAGACAATCTCATCAATCCTACTAGTTTCCTAGGTTGGATGGGCACATGTGGTATGGTAATAAGGAAGCTAATAAATGATATTTAGACATTAGAAGGGTTCAATAATTTAATAAATATGGTTAATAAATAAATTCAAGAGAAATTCTAAGTGGCAAGTGGTTTTTGAGACATATGGAGGTGTTGGGACCCAAACTAGCATGATTTTTCAATGACACATGACAGCTCTCTCTTTCCAATTCGAATTCATGGGAAGGTGAACACTCTTGGGTGATTTGGTAAGTCATAACACATGGCATTGATCATCTTAGGTCGAAATGGGATGAAATAGTAGCCTTCATGGGAGAGGAAGAGTCAAATTGGAGACTAGTGGACACTTGGGCTAGATTCCCTAGTTTTATGACAACAATAATGAAGCATCTATGACATTTATGACAAAATTCAGACCTGACTTCTTACACCTGACCATTATGACATGTCAGGCCCAAAAATAGGCTCAAGGAAGGTGCTCATGGAGTTGGGGGAAGCTAAAGAGACTCAAATTCGAATTTCGAAGAAGATGAAAAGTTGGAACTAGGAGACAAGTGGCAAATGAGGAATATTTTCTAAATGGAAATTTATTGAATCTATTGAGAGGATTTCGACCCCTTGAAGACTAATGTTGGTTATAAAATGTAGAAATCAAGTATGAGAATAGATTTTGATGATTTGAGAAAAAATGCATTTGTGAAGAGAGAACTAGTGGATGACTAGTTTCTTGCCTTAGCCAATTTCGAGGGTGAAAGATTCCCATCCAAGTTGGTGTTTGGAGAGGCCACTCAGGTCTTTCATGGTGCTTAAATGGAGTTTTATTTGCATATAGAAGCTATAGGAATTTTCATGGTTTGGTTTAGTGCAGCACTTTCTCTCCACCATTTCCAATTTTGAAGGCATATTCGGGCTCCTTGAGGGATTGCGCTTTGGGTGAGATCTTGCACTCATTGGGAGAGCTTCATATGATATTTTTCTAATTGTAATAGCTTCATATCCTCTATTCTTCATATTCAGAAACTATCAGGTTGAAATACCCATTGACTATATGCAAAATTATTTATTAATGAGCAAACAATGTCCATTTCCCCAATGATTTGATGTATGACACTATAAGGTTGATTATTTCGAATGGGTGGATGATTCTCTAATATATTTGTGATTCATATACTGCCATGGATATATTATACAAGTTTCATGTACTATAATTGAGCATTTGAAGCATTTTTACTCAGTTTGTTTGTATTGAGAGGTGAAATAGTGCCATTTCCCCAAGGGTCGAATTGGGGGGTTTTGCTGTTGAATGTGAGAGAGTTAGAATAGTAGTAAAAATAAATTAATCGTGCATATGAGACCTTAATAATATACTTAACACATTACATACCTCTTTTCATAAATTTGTGGGAGTTTGGAGGCATTTGGAAGGCCATTTGCAGTGTTACCCTGGCGGGGATTTGATGCACAAATTACTAGTCAAAATTACATATATTAATCAGAATACAAATCAAGTTTGCAGCAGTATTTGGAGGGCCATAAAACATTCCTGAACCTAATATTCAAGTCTAAATACCATTCATACACTCCTATAGAAGATTTGGGAGCATTTGGGTTGATTTGGAGGTCAAAACAGTAAAACTAGTCAAAGGTCGAAATTGGGGAAAAAGTGAAAAAATTGGCATTTTAATAAAATTTTAAAAAAGGGTCATTACAGACAAGCACCCTCATCTACTCGACGATGTGTTCTCACAACTAGATAGGAATGATTTCTGCGCCAATATGTTGCATGGACGCAACATACGATGAATAAAACTTCAGTCCAGAGGAACTACTACTGCTGAGGATGGAAATAATATCCATAAATCAGTTCCTTACTAATAGTATCAATTTGAGAGAGCTTGAAGACCGAGCAAATCAAATGACAGTTGCTGCTGAGAGAAACGTATCCCTGACCAATAATATTGACTATATTGATACTAAAAGCCACACCGCTATTACGACCATGGAACCTCTCAGTCTGTATCCTCAACAGGACATTTCTACTCTTTTTAACATGCTCGTTCTCTATATTTATGTAGATTTGGATGACTATGCTAACATTGCAGGACAAAGAACGTTGAAGCAACGCTACAGCTTTTGCAACTAAAAGGGGTATGAGATTCGGACTCCCCGACACCACTGGTTCAAAGTTCAGCACCGTTGGAAAAGGAAAGAGATCACGTGCGATGATGCTACTCATGAAGGGAGCTGCATGCGCGGCACAGGGAATATGTGGGAACATTGTTCCATGGAGAAAGTTACAAGTTCTGGCACATCTGTATCAAACCTTGGTGATGTGGATGAACTTGTGTGCCAGAAAGAAAGCTAATGGAACACTCAGAAGGGTGCACGAGAGCTAAATGATCAAACTTTCGTGAAAGTTACGGCCGCTGGCAAGAAGTACATGATAGTGAGCCGCGACCCATCAGTATGTTGTAAGACATACATAACCATATATTAATTGTTGAGAAGAATAATGTTGCAATGTTCAGTGCAACATATCATGAGTTCTGTTAAAAATCGCTCCGTGAGCTGATGAAGAACCATTGGATTTCAAAAATAAGTCCGACGGAGGATGCGGCACCAGAGTCCGCAGGTACAAGTGGCTCAGGACAAGCCACAGGTGAGTGTTAGGGGCCTGTTGGATGGGGTCCAAGTGGGTGGAAAAAGGAACAAGTATGGAAAGCTACGCATTGCGCACTGTAGTAGGAAGAAGAGGCAATTTTGATGATTGCACGTTGTGCGCTGTTACATGAGGAAGATGCGGTTTTGAGAAATTGCGTATGGTCATGCAGCAGCAAGTGAGCAATATTACACAATGACTAGTGCACGGATCATGTGCAACAGCCATTTTGGATGAAGGATGAAAGGAAAGGTCGAAGCAGAGAAAGCAACCTGTTTTGGGACGTGGAGATGGATGGAAAGGACCTGTCAGAGAGAGTGGCAGCTAGCAGTTGAGAAGCTAGGCCACGATGCCGATGGTGACAAGGAGACAAAGGAGTGGAAAGGGATAGGCCATGATGCAGTTGTAACTGTTTTGAGTACTGCGGCTGTCAGAAAAGCGTGTGAGCTCAGAAGAGCGTGTGAGCCACGAGTGGCCCAGCTAGAGCAGGCAGAGCAAGCTGCGACGGTGACAACTAGGGTGGTAGTTAGCCACGCCAGTTTTGGAAACCTTAGGGTTTTGTCCTAATGATTGTAAAGACAGGACCTACGGGCAGGATCTATAAATAAGGTACAATACTGTAAGGGAAGGGTTACTCTTACACTCTCATTTTGTTAAGCATCGATTACTGATAAATCTTAAGCTTAGAAAAGCCACTGTAAAGGCTCTGCAGCTGAGTGCGCAGAGACCTATCTGAGAGAGAAGAGAGTCTGCAGCTGAGTGCGCAGACTAAGAACAGTCGTACCCTTCCTGTAAAGATCAATATTAAACAACCGTTCTTGTGGATGTAGCCTCCATCCGGGGGGTGAATGACATTAAATCCTTTGTTATGTGATTGTTGTGTGTTTTATGACTGTTCATTTGCTTAATATGAAGGTTGATACTACAATGTCTATTATGTGATTGCTTTTGTATGTATTCGCCACAGAGAATGGGAATAATATGTTAAGTGATACATGTAGGGATGAATGTTAAGTATTCAACAAGTATAAGTCTGTGAATGCATGAATATGATGAATGATCACATAGTAGAACATTGAGTTTAAGCGCAGCGTTGGAGCACATAGTATTACATGTTTCAATACTTGTTGACAGTATAAAGTTAAGAGCCTGAATGAGCCAAATGGGTACGGTTGCTTAGTGAATTAGTTAGAGATAATTGTATTGTGTGGATGCGAGGTCTAGCTGACGCGCCGATCCATGAGAGTCACTGTGAGATAAACTTCCTATAGCTTATCGTCGTAATGCAAGGAGTAGCCTAGACTGCATGACCCCAGATTGCAAGGGGTGCGTGGGCCTGATACCCTGTTGTGGCACTACGTGACGAGACTGTCACGACGCAAGAGCCTACTCGCAGCACAAGCTGGTAGTGCGCTATGCCATACGTACGTCCACCATCAACTCATCACTTATGCTGTGGAAACTTGATTCTGCAGCACCCCCATAGCTTCACCTCGGGTGAGACCTCAACCTGTGCACAGGTTGTTGCCGAAAGGGCCGGTGAAAAGGGGTTTTGTTGTTTATGTCTAAAACTAGAAAGAACTTGGGTCTACACTAGAAAACCTCTAGATCAGTTAAAGAAGCCAACACATGTCCCTTTCAACCGCTTCACTTCTTCTATTGTAGTCGATCTGCCTCTCTTCTTATAACGATCTCCACTTCCCTGGCTATCTTAGTACTCTATTTGTACTAAGGTGACCAGTCGCTTTCCTCCAATTCCACGCCGCTCCTCACCCTGATCCCAGGATTTACGGAGTCACTTACCCAAAATAGGTCATTGTTGAACCTCGCTTTGCTTGTACCTATTACCAAAAATAACCATTGCGATGGAGCTATGTTTCAACAAAACTACGCCATGCTTGGACTTCGCTTTTCCAACTACGATTACTTGGACTTCACTTTTCCAAAACTTGTGCCAATTTGGGACATGCCCAACAAAATGTCGCTCTTTTCCCACTTTCATCAATATCCTTTTCCTTGTCTTTTTCCTATTATTATAGCTAATTCATCACTTTTCTAAGGGAAATCATGGATTCAAACAGGTATAACTCATTACTGGTTTGTTGTATTTAATTCCTAAAGATTACTTGTGGTTATGATTTTTTATTCCTAGTTGAGCTGATTTGTGAAGGATAAATGGTAGTGATGAAATATAGGTGTACCAGCTTGCTGAGACACACAAAGGAAGAAGCACATGGCCATCAATCACACCTTTTTTGGGTTCAGGTTCAACCTATTACAAAATCAGTTCGAAGCAAATTCCCACAACCCCTAAGATTTGGCTAGAATAGTTGATCAGTTGGGTGATGAAGTGTTTCAATACTGTGAAACAGATTTGATTCTATATTGTAATAATGTTGTAATTGTTTCTATTTTCGAAGCATTGATTCAGTAGCCTGAAGATCTTCGATCTTCATGGCTTCCTGAATCTTAAGGACCTGAATCTCCTTATCTGATATAAATAGAGAGAAGAGAGTTTTCAAAAGGTTAGTCTTATTTTCAAAAGAGATTTGTAACAGGAGTTGGGATTTTTCTATAATTGAACTTATCCATTAATGAAAGAGACAGGGTTTTCCTGATTCATTGTTGTTGAGTTAATTTGGTAGCCTTCAGTGGAAACTCTATTGGAAGGCCAGGGCTCTCCTTCTTATAGAGATGTTGAATTAGTTAGTTGTTTAATTTCCTTATTCAGTTGTGTGAATTTGCTAAGATTCCATTGTTGAACAGTTGATTGCTGAGTGTAGGATTTCTTAGTTTTCAATTCTTTCTTTGTTGAAACAGTGTGAGTAATTAAAATAGGATTTCCATTCATGGATTTTTAATTTGCTGAACAGTCGACTAGTAATGTATGATTCCTTATTGCAAGTGTGCTATTTAAATTAGGTTGAAACAGTTGTGCTCTATCTCTACATATCGCGAGTACTTCATTTGCTTTATGAATTATAGGTTTGATAGATAACAGATAATTCCCAGAATAGAAGAATATTGATTTCCTTTAAGTTAATTGTTCCAATCACAAATTAAATCTTCTTTGAGAGTTGATTTAGGATTTAACTTCTTGAAAAAGCAAGATTATTAATTCACTCTTGAGATAATTGATTCCAGAACTAATACTGTAGAAGTATTGTAAATCTCCTTGATTTTAACAATCAATGGATTATTGAAGTTGGATTGAGCAATGAGCAGATCATAGCCTTAGCAATTAGGTAGATTGGGTGTCTTTCATTTACTTGATCAGTTACTAAATTATTTACGCATAGATTTTGCTTAATTACATTTGAATAAACCAAACTTCCCTAGGTTAACAATTTATATTGAGCACTCTGTTTATCAACTCATAATTAATAGGCAATTAGAGTGACCAACACCCTATCTGCATAAATCAGTGACCAATTAAATGACCAGTTAACAACAATAAATGATTGATCAAATGACGAGTTAACAACAATCGGTGACTAAATAAATGACCAATTAATAATAATCAATGATGAAATAAATGACTAGTTAACAACAATTAATGACTAAATGTACTACCAAACAACGATAATTAATGACCAAATAGTGATAATTAATGACCAAATAAATGACTAAATATATGACCAAGTCATGAAGCAATTCAAGAAATTTATGACTAAGTGATAAATGACCAATTTTGTTGGGTGATAAGTGACTCCTCATTTATGACCAGCAATCACATGACCAAATTTAGTCATTTATCACCCACTGTTAGTCATTTTTTTAGTCACTTATCACCCATTTTATACTAGTGTCGGGAGAATGCATTAAATATCTCCATGAGATCTTATCAAGAGTGTGCGTTAGCTGATCCATCCTTTTCAGAATGTCTGAGAGATCTCCTAACTCCATCTTAGATTGATTGAGATAATGTTGTGGCCTATCCATCCCATCTCAGGATGTTTGAGAGATCTCATCACTCCATCTCAGAGTGATTGGAAGAATGCAGTGGCCTCTCCTTCCTATCTCAGGATGTCTGAGATATCTCCTAACTCCTTTCAGACTGATCGGGAGAATGCTTGGTCTCTGTATCATCATCCTTCCCTCTTAGAAAGGGATATAATCATGGAACCAATATCCCCACTCCATCACAGAGTGTTAGGGAGTACAGTCGGCATTCCCTCTTACCGAGGGAGTCAATTATGAGACTAATCTCCTCACTCCCTCTCAGAGTGATCAGGAGAAGTTACTGGCACACATATAAACTAACAAAGGCATGAAGTATATTGGGGTAGACATTTCCATCCCGCCCGATTCTAGTCATGAAACTCAAATAAATGAAATAATAACAAATCACATGCAGGGTAATTTTTAGGGGCAAAATTTCGACAAATGGCTCTTTTTTGGACTTTGTTTTTAAAATAAATTCGTTGTTTGGTCATTTTTAGTCTCTAATATCTCCTATACAGGGTATTTTTTAAGGATTCTAATATTACACTTAAGTATAGTATTCTAGGTGATTATTTTGGATTGGAAAAAACATAGATATAGATGGGTAAGCGAATATTAAATACAAAATCTACAATTTACTACTGAAATGTGTAATTTTTGGCAAATATTATGATAAAAAAAACATATTTTAGGTAAATATAGGCAATATTAGAGACTAAAAATGACCAAATAGCGAATTATTTTTTTGAACAAAAGTCCCGAAAATAGCCAATTGGTGAAATTTTGCCCCTAAAAATTACTCTACTCCTATATTTAAATAAAATATGCTTTTAAGCATAATATTCACTAAATTTTACAAGTTTCAATAGTCAATTGGATGTTTCATATTTAATATTCCCCTAACTATCTATATATATGATTTTTTGGATCCAAAATAATCGCCTATAATACTATACCTAAGTATCATATTAGAATCTTTAAAAAATACCCTAATCACATGTTTGAATTTATGCACCTGCATGGGAGAGTATCAAGATACTAGCCTCCCCACCCTATCATAGGGTGTCTGGGAGATCTACCATCCTTTCTTAGAGTGTTTGGGAGAAAATATGGTACTGCCATTGGATCGCTCACCTTTAGCCAAGTTACATGGCTAATAATTACAATCATGCTCATCACATCTTCCTCTGTGTTCGAGCGTCCTTCTCCCTTTGCATCTAAGCATCATGCTCCCTCTGTACTTGAGCATCCTGCTTCCTCTCTGGTGCTATCCATAGGTAGGTCCATCATCCTATCACTTCGGGTGCCAATCTGAGCACCAGTTTTCACAGAGAAACGTTCATTACTAAACTGTAAGTATCCATTCTGAATAAGCCAACAATTCCATCAGTGTAGCTAGGGACTCACAGTCATCGTGATGGATCTACTCAGGATCTAAATTGTGTTCTTCCTCAACTTAGGAATATCTCATTAGGTTTCTATCGCAACATTAATAGGCCAAGGTCCTCATCTCAAGGGATAATTCCCTATACTCTAATCCTTTTTTCATGACTCTAACTAGAAACCCATTTCTTTCCATAATCATTGAAGAACCGAACATCTGTAGTAGAGAGATACCAACATTTATTGGAGTCTTCTTCTCCCAAAAACCAATCTCTATATGAGATACTTTGGTCATGTGGGTCATGTATCAAATATAGTTGGATGTATTAGGTCCTTGTATGTCCATTGTTGTATAGTCATGGATTCCATCTAACTTCTTTGTCTAGTTGTCATTCTTCTGGGCTGAGAGTCATGATCCTAGAAGTTTCCTGCCTTTTGATTAATCTGAACTTCAACGAGATTCATGTGTCCATCACTTTGTTCATCAAAACAAGTCTCATCATCTCTCTCTTGTAGGCCATATCATATGGTGTTTTCCCTACATGTAAAATCTTGTCAGATTATTAACAACATTGCATAATCAAATTTAACAAATTTATATTTCAATGCAATGGTAATAGTTTACACACATATGTGGGAATCTTAGCTAAAGATTCAGCACAACAATCATAAACATGTATCCCAAACATATCTAGTAACTATCTAGATGTCTTCTATCTACACTAGAACATGTCGTCAAGAGTGTTCACTACTCTAAGCATGTAAGAAGGATATCTATTATCTAGACTAGCTCCATCTGTTTTTCTACAGCTCATATGCATAGTACGTACAACAAGTGCCTACTGTACATCAATAAGTGAACTATATCAAATTCTCAACAAACTTCCTAATAGATCTGCATACATTTTTTTATGAAAACATATAAGACAAAAAAGATCTACGTGAGCAATAAATCCAAATACTTATATTTTATTGTTTTCATGGGTGGGCTCCCACCACCTCCTTGTGGGAATAAGAGTCCTATGTCCTTCAATTTTCTTGCTGGGAGTCCATTGCAGCCTGGATATTCATATTGTCACTTCAACATGGATAGCACTAGAAGATGAACTATGTACAATCATCATTCCTTGACTTCTTGTTAGGAACCTGTGTCAACCCTTCTCTTTACTTTGTTAGTATATTGTTGTTGGATGCACATGCTTTGTAAGTCGTCCCATAGTATTTGTTGATGCATAGTTTGTATTAGCCCATGGTATTGACCCATAGTATTGGACGCATATGCTTTTTAAGTCATCCCGTACTATTATATGTCCCATGGTTTTGACCCATAGTATTGAGCATAGACTTAGTATATAAGTGTGTGTTCAGGCCAATGAAGGTACCATGAAGTTATTTGTACTGAGCTTTCTCAAAGGAGGTTTCCCCCTCGAAGTGGCCTGTGATCAATAAAGCGATTCTGAGTTCTATTATTTCTGCTATCTCATGTATTTTCATTAATTAATTGTTACAGGTTCTTCACATCTAGTATCATAGCACTTTCCTGGGCTCGTTGGGTGAAATTTCTGCCAAATGTTTTTTTCGCATCTGTTGCAGGTTGGGATCTGGGAATAATCCCTATCCGCTTAACTGTGGGAAGTACTTGGGCATAAGCCCTAAAAATCATTGTGAGGAGTACCACAAGAACCCCAAAGTAGTTGGCCCATTGAGAGGACCTACTTGTGAAATGGAAAATGACCCCTACCTGATTGACTAGTTCCCACCCGTGAGGTAAACCAAGAGTTGTCATTTGTGAAAAAACAGTTATCAGTTTTACCTGAGCCGTGGAGTGAGGGGTACTGCTCCAATATGCAAGCCTCCAGACAACGTTGGTGGCTGAGTGAATCCCCTGAACTATTAGGAAGCCAAGCATACGGGTTCCATATCTATTTTTAGCTGATAAATTGCAGATTTCCTCTATCCAGAACTGTTGTTGATCACTTCTGAGTCATTTCAGATCTATCTTTTTCCGATCCCTTCTACGTCATTTCAAATCCATCTGTTGCTAATTCCTTTCGCATCGTTGAAGATCCATTTGTTTTGATCCCTTCTGTGCCATTGCAGATACATTTTTTCTCCAGATCTCCCTTGTGTTAACTTTGTTTCCCTTGAAACTTACCTGACACCCCTGCAATCTCATTCTACATATTTCATTCTTAAGGACCATATCCCAAATTCCACTTCCCAAAGCTGGAAATCCCACATTTGTCTATTTTTAGGGTTTGCCATAACTTCTTCAATTTTCACCCACTCGCCTTCAAATTTTACCACAGTGTTCATTTCTTATTTCTGCTTCTTTGTCCCTCTCTGCCAAATTTCCTCATTCTTTCACCCCGCTTCTGAAATCCCCATTTTTTTATTTCCCTATCCATCAGAAAGTGTCCAAAACCTAGTCAAATCCAAATTACCCATCCAAGTTTTTTCCAAATCCAAATTTTCCTTTACTAAAATAGTTTATGTTTTTGTTTATCTACCAACTCAAAAAAAAAAATCCTTGTTATGGTTGTCACCCGTGCAAGAGCACATATCATGGAGGAAGAAATTACAATCCTCAAAACCAAACTCCAAGATCTAGATTAAAAATTACTCAACCTCCATCTTTAGCATTCAACCATGAACAATAACCGATAGCCAGAATCTTTTACAGACACTGGATTCTCTTATTCCGGCAATTTTTGTGGGACAAAACTTGAATTTCCTGGCTTCAATGGTACTGATCCGACTGGATGGATATACCGTGCAAACCAATATTTTAGTCTGCATAATACTTTTGATGTCCATAAAGTTCCACTTTCATCCTTTCATTTGAAACACGAAGCCCTTCAATGGTACCATTGGTACATCAGAGCTCATCACGAGCCAAACTAGACAAGTCTTTTCCAACTCCTTTTGCAAGGTTTTGGTCCTAGTGTTTTTGATGACTTCACAGGAGCACTCACTAAAATTCACCAAATTGGCACATGAGAGAGCATCAGACAAAATTTGAAAAACTGACCAATCACACAGAAGGATTGTTTGATGAATTCTGCAGGAGTTTTTTTATTAGTTGTCTCAAGGATGAAATCAGCTCAGAGGTTAAAATGTTCTGTCCCAACACAATGATGGAAGTCCTAAGGTTGGCTAAGTTGGAAGAGGACAAGATTGCAGCCCAACAATGCTCCAAACCCACCTTTGTTCCCTTCAGAAATATGGGTTCCCAACAACCTCCCATCATGCCAGCTCCTCAACCAACTCCTATCAAGCATTTGTCTAAATTAGAGATGTGGGCACATCGATAAAAAGGGCTTTGTTATAATTGTGATGAGAAATTCACTTGGGGGCATAGATGTGTTGAGCAAAATCTCTATCTCTTGGATTTGGATTCTCCACCTACATCTGAACTTTGTGAAGACGCTCCAGATACAATAGATGATAAGGTTGACATTCAACGGCCGCTTGTTGACCCCACATATCAGGACGACCAACCAGAGATATCTCTCCATGCTTTATCTGGTGTCACCACCCCCAAAACAATGCGGGTCAAGGGTTACTTCAAGAAGATCCCTCTTACAATACTCATTGATTTCATTGGCCCTCGGATCGCCAAACAAGTTTATTGTTTTGTCCATCCTTGCTCCAATTTTGAAGTCATGATTGCCAATGGGGGCAACTTATCTTGCAAGGGGAAGTGTCACAATCTATGTATCTCTCTGGAATATTATAACCTGTGCTTTGACATGCTTTCCTTGTCCTTAGGTGGATGTGATGTGTTTTTGGGAGTTCAATGGTTACACACTCTTGGCCCCATATTATGGGATTTTGATGAACTTTGGATGCAGTTTTCAATCAATGGGAAGCAACACAAATTTACGGGCTTACAACCAGGGTCTCTCCACACCATCAGTTCACATCACCTAGAAAAGATCCTTATGAATAATTCACATGGTGTCATCGCTCAAATCCATTCCATTCAGATGCACCCATCAATGGTCTCCACTAATTCCTTGGATATATATGCAGTTTTATTTGCTGAACCAATGGGATTGTCGCCTTCAAGAGACATTTCTGGTAATAATTTAGCTGCATCTACATCTCAGCAGGAAATGATGGCTATTTTGCATGTAGTATAGAAGTGGCAGACATACCTATTAGGGAATTATTTCTGCATCATGATTGATCTTCAGAGTCTGGAAAATTTTCTGGAACAACGGGTCTCCTCCCAAACACACCTGAAATGGGTTATCCAACTCATGGGTTGTGCCTATGCGATCACTTACAAGAAGGGTAAGGACAATATGGTGGCAGATGCTCCTTCTCGCACATTTGATGACCCAGTTTCTCTTACATTTATTTCTTTGCTTGTTCCAAATTGGTTGCGATTTGTTCAACAGGGCTATCTTTTCTCTGAACTCTATGCTTCTTCATCGGCAGGGCACTCTGGGTTCCTCAAAATGTACGACCGAGAACAATGTAACTTATTTTGGCCGAGACTGAAAATGACAATTCAATAGATGGTGGCTGATTGTGATACATTCCAGGTCAACAAGGGTGAAACGACACTCCGTTCGAGACTGCTCGAACCCTTGCCCATCCCTACACAGATTTGGACAACTATTTCTATGGATTTCCTACAAGCGCTCTGGTGGTACAATAACACATCTAAAAGTACACCATATGAAGCAGTCTATGGATAGGAACCGACATTTCTTCTTCCATACACCCTCAGCAACTCCCCAGTTCAGGAAATTGACTCTGTTCTTCGAAACCGTGATCAGATTCTTCTCATTTTGCAGGACAATCTTCACATGGCAAAATTCGACTGAAACGACAAGCCAATCAGCATCATTCTGAGCGCACCTTTCACGTAGTTGATATGGTTCTTCTTCATCTACATCCTTCCAATCAATCCTCCCTGAAACTCAAAAGGCGCCGGTGGTTCGGAATGCAACCTGAGGATGCTACAGGGGAACCACTCCTTCAGATTCTGCATCAATTTCCACATCTAATGCTTTGAGGACAAAGCTTTTCTAAGGGAGAGGGGATGTTAGGAACCAATTTCAACCATTCTCTTTACTTTTTTAGTATATTGTTGTTGGACGCATATGCTTTGTAAGTCGTCCTGTAGTATTTGTTGATCCATAGTTTCTATTAGCCCATGGTATTTACCCATAGTATTGGACGCATATGCTTTGTAAGTTGTCATGTAGTATTATATGTCCCATGGTATTGACCCATAGTATTGGGTATAGACTTAGTATATAAGTGTGTGTTGAGGCCAATGAAGGTATCGTGAAGTTATTTGTATTGAGTTTGCTCAAAGGAGGTTGCCCCCTCAAAATGGCCTGCGATCAATAAAGTGATTTTGAGTTATGTTATTTCTTCTATCTCGTGTATTTTCATTAATTAATTGTTGTAGGTTCTTCACACTTATTTTGTGAAGTATTTTCATCAATATTTGTAGTTGAGTCTTCATGCTTCATTTTATTTGAACTTTGAAAATAACTGGCATAGTGGCCATACTTATTGCATTTGAAGTACTGAATATGAGAGATCTTTCTTCTTCTTTTGATCTGGTGGTAGGCTTGATCTTCTATATTTGTTTCCATTATTATGAAACTTTCATCCTTTTCCTTTGTCTCTCCTGGCATGATATCACTAGTACAAAATGAGAGATAAGTTACCAAGCGACCAAAAAAATTGGTCACCACATCTTTTTCAAGGGATAAATAACCAAAATTGAGAAATTTTAAGTGAACTGACTAAAAATGACCAAGATAAATGACCAATTTAGTCACAGGATAAGAACTAAACTAAAAATGACTTAGATAAATAACAAATTTGGTCACGAGATAAGAATTACACTAAAAATGACCACATAACAATTGGTCATTTTTAGTTGTGTCATTCCGACAATGGAAAATTATAATTTTGATAATGAATTTGAAAAATTTACTAAATTTTAAACCGCAGATCGATTCGGAGACCCCCTAGGGGGGTCTCCGAATCGATCTGCAGTGTTAAAATTTAGTAAATTGTAACATTAATAGTACACAACTCGGATTATTTTTCAATACATGTCTTTGAAGGGATCATTTATTTGAGGCCATCCTGATGCCTATTATGTTAGATGATAGGAGAATCATTGAGATGCTCATTTAGGGGTTTCTCTACTAATTAGTTCCTTGGGGGTGGTGAGTTGATATCTAGATAATACATCATATCTTGCATATAGTTTATCAAATGATAGATGAGTTCTTCTACATGTGGTTGAGTTGAGCCTTACTCGATATTTCTTGTCTTTCCCTTTTGGAATTGTCATGTCCTAAATTTAGTGTCACAGCTCCATCCAGCTTGTTGTACTGGTTGTGTTCATATTTTGTTTGAACAGAACCATCATCATTTCACCATCTCGACATTCTTTTAAAGCTTCGACAAGTTCATGTATTTTGTTTCATGTTAGCTAAAAAATGTCAATTTCACAATCTCCATTAATTCTCCATATGCATTCATTCACCATGGTTCTCTTTGCACCTGAGTTCAAAAATATTTAAAGTCCCCCTCGGTCCCTCCCTTACAAGAAATAGACAATATCCTCCATTTTGAAGAAAAAATAATTCATCCCTTTTTGTAAAAATCCCTTTGTTCCCATCTCCTTGAATTGTAGCTAACCCCTTCTCCTTTCACATATAAAATAGATAAATTATCAAAAACCTTTTTTCCCTCTATATTTTCACCCATATACAATATTAATATATTTCATAGTTATTATATATATTTCTATAATTAATATATGTAACTAGTATTAACAAATTAAGAAAAGAAGAATATAAACAAAACATCTGTAACAAATAGAGGGAAACTCAAAAAAATGAAAAGTGAATGAGCAGTGAATTAGAAAAAAGATTGAGAGGGAAAATAAAAGAAAATAGGGCCTCCAATAGATTTAATCTCCATGAATTGCTCAGAGAAAGCAAATTTTTGCAAGGATCTCCATGTGATCTCCATGAATTGCACACAGGAAGCAAAGTTCTCCATATGTTTGCAAGGATCTCTATGTGATAGGCTTCTTGATTTTGCTTCAGATCATCTATTCGCCATCAATTTTTTCAACAATCTTTGGGGTGGGTTTGAAACCCTAGCTCAACTACTCCACCACAATCATGCTTCAGGTAACAATCATGCTTCAGGTAAAAATCATGCACATTAAGATCATTTGTAAGCTTTGTTCTATCTGGGAGATCCAAACTAGCCATGAATGGTAAATTGGGTGTACGATTGGCACCTGCAATTATGGATGGATGGCTACTATAAGTATTGATCGTGGAAGAACGCCTCATTCTGGCATGCGTGGCCTCGGCTTGCTAGTGTGAGTGAAGAAATAAACGGGTAATTTCCCTATTAAGTTAGTCAAGGTACAACCTAATCGTCTGTTAATAGGGCATTAATGAAGTTATTTCATTTACCCTTTATTCCCTATAGGAAATGGACTCTTTATGGATTATCTGGGGAAACAGTAACTGCAACATATTTTTGTTACACGTTATCTGACCGGAATTTAATTACAGAACTTTGCTACAGGTACGTCCCCTTCAGGGTAATTCCTATATGTAAGTAGGAATTGCAATGATTAGGTAACAATTCCTTCCCTTGCAAGGTCATTACTGTCTAGAGTAAAATATTTTTTCACCATGGTGAAGGTTGCTTTTCTTTGACTAGTGGATATTGGATTTTAACATTTATTATGTGGTTGGTGGTTGGATGTCTGCACCATTAGCATTCTTGGAACAACATTGTCTTAGAGGGTGGGATATGGCAAGTCTAATAGCAGCCAGGATTGGCACATCCTCGAGGTTGGGGCGTTTTCCCATATTTTGCGAGCAAATATATTGATGGGATTTCCTTATTCATTTTCCATATTGTTGATTTTATTTTTGCTACCTCCTGTCATATTATTGATCCTGTAATTGTCAAACATCGTGTTTACCCTTTTCAAATGGAGGATATTTTTTGTATTTTTATTAAGAGATTGCCTCCACACACAACCCCCTTGAGATCCATGTGTATTGTGCATATTCTATATGTGACCTTTTCACATTTCATCTCCATTTATAACAGGGGCCATATGCACAGATCAGTACAATTAGCCATTGATTACTTATGCACAACTTTATTTTTTATCAATATTGTTTTCTATGAATCATCGTATAAATATAGTGAACTATTATTTATTTATATTTTTTCAATTGTCCTTTGTTGAGGAAGTATGTGCTATACCATCATCGGCTTAGATGCCACGACTGAAGGGTATTTGTTATTCCAAGTTTGCCTGGATTTGTATATGACTGTCAAGGTTGCTACGATTTCCACCCGACGGTAGTGAACTTTGATGGCTATGTTAACTCTGCAGCATCTCTTTGAGCGCTTTGAACCTAGTTCTAGCACTGAGAGTGATTTGATTCAACCACTTGACCTGAACAATCAATGACTTGAATAGAACAACCAATGAATTGACGTGAACCCACTTGACATGATTCTTGTGAACATGGTCAAGGGAGTAGGAAGAAAATTATAAGTAATTGTAAAAACAAATCTCTTTGCTAACTCAAATATATTTTTACAAATATTTTCGGTGATGCATTTCCATTTGCACTATGTGATTAATAGAGTATCAAATAACATGCATGTATGATTTCTTAATCAACAGGTACTTCGTCCTAGTGTCCTGTACAAATGAGCATACTTTGCATATTTTGTCTCTAATGGTTTGGAATCTTTAAAATCATTTTTTCCATTAAAATTTTATGTATTTCTTTGTAAACTGAGTGATTGAGTTCAAACCAATCTGATTCATGATCAAGTCAGAGTTTGATTTTGAGTTGACCCTCAGCTGATTTCGAGTCCAAGTGCAAGTTTTAAAACATTGGCTATAGATTCCATTCTTAAAAAATAAAAAATAAACTCAATATGATAATATCGAGAATTTTAAAGATGAAATAGATAAAACATTTGAAAGGACAATCATAAAAAAGAATGCATTGAACCAATACCTACTCCAAAAGAACTAGAATTTGATCCTGAAGCCAATGAAATATACCCTCACATAGGAAAAGATGATGATGATGAAGTCAATCAATTTCCATAGTTGAAGGATTTTTATAAAACAGTGATTGTAGAAGAACCTATAGTGGGTATCAAGTCAACATTTGATTCCATCCCTCACAGCTCCTTTTGCATTTGTTAATGTGTAAATAAATCGTATATGCCCTCATGGTATTTAACAAGATATAGTAAAATATTTCCCGATATGGCCCACACCATGAAGCCCACGATGCCTCTTCAATGCTCATGTTGGGCAAGTTATAAACTGGGCAAACTCTCGATTACGAGAGCACTGAAGTATCTAAACATCGTGCAGCTCTACAAATTCATGGCTAGCGAAAACAAAATATATTTTTTGATGCAGTATGTCAATGGAGGAACCCTTTTTGACAAAACAAAGTTATCTCACTATACAAAATGGACTGAACTGGAGCATACATTGAGTATATATTTCCAGCAGCTAATCAGTGTTGTAGACTTTTGTCACAGCAAGGGAATTTACCACAGATACCTCAAGCCTGATAATATTATCTTAGACAATAAGGGGAACCTCAAGACTTATGTCACTGTTTAGATCTTATTTTCTGAAAAAATAATTGTATTATTTTAGATTTGAATTTTTTGGAATTAAGTACCAAGGCATTTTAATCAACAAATAACTTGATCACAACTTTTCTAAGCATGTGCAAATTTCCACTTCGACCAATTTGGCCCATCAAATGTGTTAAGCGACTTTGATCTCAGAGCGAAACCAACTTAGGGAGGTCAAACAACTTCAATCACACACACAAAAGGTCTCTACACCTGCCCGGATTTGAACCTAGGCTGCTTGCATGGCAGTGCCCCATCACAACACTAAGCCACAACCTGATAGATAAAACTTCACATATACATTAGATTGATAGTAAAATTTTAGAGATGCTGACAAAATACTTCATAGGATTTTCCCAATATACATTAGTGTTCTGGAAAACATGTAAAGACTTACAGGAAATTATGCCAAAATCATAAGCCATTGAAATAAATGAATACTTTTAACATCCTTTTTTTGCAAAGTCAAGACTCAAAGATACAAAGAGAAGAAATTTTAGAAAAATCAAAATATAAAACAGAATAATGGTATATCTAGAATCCCATAAGTAAAGGTCCAAGGACCACAGAGGGGACAAAAAGAACTATTATCACTACCAGAACCATGAGTTTGAAAAGACTAAGAGTCTCTGAAATGCATCTCTAGATAAACATATTTTTTGGCACGAGATGATTAATCAACTCCCAAATTGAGGTATCATCTCTCACTCATGAGTGACACAAGGAAACACTCTAAAAAGATACCCATCAAAAACTGTGCATACAACAGTCTATGCTACTGATTTACATGTAATATTTCACCAGTAACTTTTGATCTTATCTGCTTTCGGAAACATGTGAAACTCCAAAATTTTATTAAGTTTTAAGTTCCTTTTTCAGGGACGTCAAACTGCACATTTTTTTGAATTCATTGCAATATCAATAAAATTGTATCAAGTTACCTTAGTAGTACTAACTGAAGCCTTTGGGTTCACATGATCTAGGTCAATTATTTTTGGCTATCTAGTTATGGATTTCATCATAGAATTTCCTAACTTAGTTCTTGTCAACTCTATTTTTGAACCAGCAACAACATTCACTAGAACTACTTGAACAAGAACCCATGTTAGGTCTTTTTGCTTCCTGTCAAGGGCCTAAAAAGTTATTACTTGAATCCTACCAACCTGTAAGAATCTGATAAAATCTTATACCAAGATAATAGTGGGTTTTTCAAGAAATATTATGCTAAAAAATATGTATTACAAACATTGGCATGTTCCTTGTTCCTTACCTTCTGTGCATCTTCGGTAAAATGAGAAAATATTACACCAATAAATCCTGGATCTAGCAACTGATACAATCCTTGTGTCTGCTCATCTATAAAAGATTAAATAATGAAAAATCTTATAATTTGAAGTACATGTCATTTTCAACAAGTTAAGACAGCAATTACAGTCAATTCAAAGAAAATTAAAAATAAACTTGAATGAATCAAATTAGTAAAATTGGTAAAATTGCTTAAAATTGGATTAAGGGCCAAGGTTCTCACAACTATTGCCCCATGTCAATAAGAAGTTTTAGAAGGTAAATCTAGTTTCCAATAGTTGGATGTCAAAAGATATGTATCCATTAATGATAATGTGGAATTGAAATTCATCCCAAATGAAGCATCAATTCAAACACATTTATGAAATGAGGACAAACATATAGCAATAGATTTAAAAAAAAAAAAGCTTATACATTTTGCAGTTATTTGTAATTATGATAAGACATCTCTCTTTCTTCTATAAAAGAATTCAATTAGATAACATACTTCCATACTTTCTTTTGCTAATGCATATGCCTACTTTTAAAGACTTTTACTTGTCACCACAAGAACAAGAAATGGGCTTATACCTGTATGGAATTATTTTTTGCCTGATTTTTTACTTCATTAGCCCAGATTGGTATCCAAGATTTATCAGATGCAACAAGTGTTATGTATTTTGAAAAATATAGTATCATAAGTACGTATAGCATTATTTGTTATTATATTTGTATATGATTATTAGTATTGTGATTGATGGGTTAACTTCAAGTTATATGAGGTGCAAAAAGTTCTAAAATGATTGTAATTTGATAGTGAAACTGTAAAATTTGGCCATGTTACATTTTTCTAGAGCAACAACTGGTTTGGATATTTTAGCAAAGAACTAGAGGAATATGTGGAAATCCAAAGTGATTCAGGAATCACATTCAATGTAAATCCAAAAATTAAGGCCTCCAAAATTGTTGAGAAATCAAGAGATTCAATATTGAGTGGTCAGTTTGATCAGGTGATACATTGCTATTAACTGAAGGCACTTTTAAAATTTTGTTTTAACTATTGCTCTAAACAAGTTGCAACTTTCATCATGACTTTATAGGTTCGCGTGAATCTTCCTAATGGTGACATGGTAGGGCATACTGGTGATATGGATGCAACAATTATTGCATGTAATTTTGATGATGAGGCTGTAAAGGTAGGAACTAAAATGTTATTTTTCCTCTTGCACATGTTATATTTTTTGTTTGAGGTTACAGATTGGAAGTTTTGTTTCCAAATGAACATCTAGTTCATGCAGAATTGCATTTATTTTTTATTTTGTTGATTATGCTTGGGTTTGTGCATGTATCCTTTCCTGTAGCTGGGGAGATCATCAAATTTTACATCCATGGCCTACGTGTAGATCTAGATACCCCTGTGCATGTGTGCATCCACATCTATGCAATAACTTTACATACATGCATATGCATGATTGCCTGTTTGTCTGCAATCAAACATGTATTTGTGGGTATTCCTTTTGGCTCTATAGCTCTTTAGCTCCATGAATCCCTGTGAAGGCATGCAAAAAGTATTGTGTGCATGGCAGCATGCCCATGTGCACTTTCTATTGTATGTATTTCATTCCCATAGCTCCTCAAATCCATGATAGTTAAAGTTTCGAGTAAAAATGGTCAGCTTCCTGCAGAGATACCCTTAGTGAGAAAAATGTTTCAATATACTATAGAGAAGTGAGGTGCACTCTACAGCACAAGGTGGAAGAATTGTGACACATGGGTGGGTAGAAATAATAAACTAAAACAAAGAAAATTGACTTTTTCTATATAATATGAAAACAATTAAAGAGTTGACCATTTATTAATTACAATTACCAAAAAACACAAAAACAAAAAAAACTAGCATAGATCTGTCTTAAACCTGGATCTTTTAAGCAACAAGAGTTTTGCATCTTGGATTTTTTGATCCTGTCAATGCTTAATAGCTCCATGTCTAAGATGGATCCATGCTAATAAATGTCTGGAGATCATTTTCTACACATTTATAGGCATGTTCACAAATATTTTGGAATTAAAGTAGTGCATAAGGACATTAAAAAAACTAGTAAAAGCTTCATATTGTCACCTCAAACCATTTTGGGATCTTAAACTTTCCTTTTCCTGGGTTTTGTCAGATATGTGTACTGAAATTAATACTTTGATAGGAGTTTATTTTTGAGAAGGAATCATGTGCTAATTTTATGTAATCAGGCACTAGTTACGTTTTGGTTGAGTTAAGCATTAATTTCTGAGTTTTGAGAGGTTTGAACATATATTTTATGTAATCAGGCACTGGTTATGTTTTGGTTGAGTTAAGAATTAATTTCTAAGTTTTGAGAGGTTTGAAGGCCCCAAACTACTTGCACTTGAATTATATGTTTGAAAAGAGCGCAAGGATATTTTTTGGGGCAAGTTAGATGCTTGAGAATAAAAAATACCACCACACCTAGTTTTTGTCAACTTAGAACTAAGCAGTTCTTTTTTCTTTGCACATTCTAGAGTCTTTTTCCCAGATAGAGGACACATCAATGTCTCTCACCTTTCCCATGGTGCATCCATAATAATCATAGTAAAAATAATGCACCTCATTACAAAGAAAATAACTCAGTTCAAATCTTAACTCCATCACTAGTTTTAGACTGATCTTAAACAATATCAAACAACATCCATTACATTGAATAACTCACATGAGCTCACAATTCTTAGTGACAGTAATAATCTTCTAGTATTTGATAGCATGTGAAAAAATATATTTTAAATGAAAATCCCTGCAGAATATAAAAATAAGTATTCTCTATCAACCATGACATCTCAGTATCTCAAAAGCCTTCTGGAGAAATTCTTACCTTTGAACCAGCTATAAAATAATCTTGACCTGAGCCATCTTTCAAGAGTGTGGAGGTTTTTTCAACCTCAAGCAAAGACTCAAAAATACTTCCATCCACTACTTTGTTGTAATGTCCCCACCCTTGGACCCAATGCAAGGAAGGGAACCTGATGCTATTCTATGGGAGTTTCTCATAATCTCAGCCCATTCATTAGAATCAAGAAATAAATCATTTGTGTGCAGATGTAAAACTAATCAATTATGCACAGTAGAATTAATCTATCCACACACATCTTTCATATGACTTCAACATATCAATAAACATCAATTAAAACATTGCAGAAGTAAAATGCACATACAGAACACTTATCTTCATTAGTGCAATTCCCCCCAACAACTAGCTATGTCAGTGCAACGTTCCTCCCAACCGTAGATATCTGCCCAGCCTATATTATTTCAGCACTCAGAGACCACCCCCGAGCTGGGCATGATATCCACAAGGAAAATGGGACTCTCAATCCCAGTTCATCCCAAAGCAAAGGTAAAGGTTACCCAACTCAAACCCCAGCATTTCTTAATACACAGCAACTCAAAACTAAGCATGGATACAAATAATAGCAAAAACACAATTGCTGGGCATGAAGAGAAACGTTTTTACAGTGGAATGCACAAAACAGGGTTTCCTTGAGCTTCATAAAAATGTGGGCAACTAAAAACAAGCTGGTAGATGGGGATTCAATCCTGGGGAAGCAAATCCGATTTCAGAAAAACGTCCATGGAAGTTCTGGGGCAAAGATGACCTCCATAATAGTCCCAAAACGTGGCCCTCCTCTCCCAACTACTGTGCTAACCAAAAAAGAGTTCCCAGCCATGGAAAAAGGAGGAAAACACAGAAAATCAGTGGGGAAAAATGCCCAGCAGCTCCCAAATTGTGAGAGAGACAAACTCATGGGTGAATAATGGCTTAGGGTCCATTTCATGGCTCTCCTCTTGCCCAAGAATCCAAGCACGATTTTCTAGGAAGGATGGCTTGCCCATACTCGAATTTGGACAGCCATACCTGTCCAATCCCCAAGGCATTAACTGCCTCAACTAACTCTTGAATGATTGGGTACAGAGGTCAACATGGGTAGTTGAGGGTTGATTGGGTTCTCCCATTGACACTTGGCTTAGCTTGATTGGATCAAGGGTTTGAATATTTCCCTCCCAATTCCTTGTAAAATTCATGCCCTCATCTCTTGTTGCATTGCATAGCTAGTTGTGGGCATTTATATTAAGATGCATATTTACAATTCCCATGGTTCACTAGCACATGGGTAGCATAATTACAAATACTTGCATCTTCTAGATCGATCGTTTAGTAGCAGGGCCTTGGCCTTGAGCTCCACGCTAGGAATCATACAAAATAATGCATACAATATTTACATTATATCCCAAATATTATAGGGGTCAAGAATGGGGGACATTACATTTGTCAATATAGGTACTAGTTTTACCAAGTCTGTGACACAACTTTTATCCTTGTCTATATAGTGCCTGCTCAAATTGCATTTTGAGAAAAGAATAGGCTTAAACTATCTGATAGCATTGAAAGTCCTCATCTTTTACTTTCACCCCATAGTTACTAGGTTGTTGAAATAAATTCCAAACGTTCTTAAGAAGAACACCAATAGTCTCACATTTGCATACCAAATGTGAGATCATTCATCACATAAAGGATACAAATCATCCACTGAGTTACACAACCTCAAATTTGTCATTACAATGTGTCCAAGTAAATGTAGCATCAAGTATCATTTAGTTTCATAGCATAAGATAATCATAAATCTTCAGGATACATGTGTCAATGTTTGTCAATATTATTATGTCAAAGAACTAATACTCATGAGTAAAATCCAAACTTTGGTATGTTATCAAATTAAAGGAGTTATGGAGTTATGTAGTATGTATATCAGTATTAAGTGCTATCCAACCAATTCCAAACTTAAATTAAACAAAATCAAGTATTAACCTAATCAACCAAAAATAAGATTAAACTATATGTTAAAGAAACCCTTTACACCTGCTGTAAGTAAAGTCTTATTTACACATTAAATTATCTTGAAATGCAGAGAAAATTGACCCTTGCATAAAATTGAGAAGTGTCTATGGTCCTTTATAAAATAGGACCAACAAACTTACAATTTGATGGAAGAAAAATGCCTTTTAAGAAAGGTGGAAAGGAGAGAGGGGGTCCTGGATGGCCCAAATCTTCCTCCTTCCTATTAAAAAAAATGCAAAAAAAAGCCATGGAAAAGGCACTAAAGATGCCAAATAAGTCGATTAAGAGCTAAAAAAATTCCCTAATCTTAAGTATTGAAAGATAGAATTTTAAACGAGATAGAATTTCCTAATCCCCTCCAAAATGAAGCTAGATTTGCATTTTTTTTTTACCGAGAAAATGCCCAGCTTGGTCTCACCTATATTCACATTTATCACCACCTCTTTGCAGAAGCTCCAAATCCTGCAAATGGTCTTGTAGGTTGTGTAGTGTCCTGGCTCCCAAGATAACATCATTTGCATAGAGGAGGATTTTTATGATGATCCCTGTTCTATTCAATCCTCTCCCTCTTCTGATTTATCCATCCCTTTAGTTTGTAGATGTAGAGTCCAAATAGAACAAGGGAGAGAGGGCATCCCTGTTTCACACCTATGTCACTACTGAAGCATTCCAATAGACCTTCCTTGGTTCTTATTTTTTCCTTATATAGGTGATGGTTAGATTCCCTACATTGTCTGGAATTTCCATGTCTACTAGCATTTTCCCATAGCTTTATCATTGGTACTCTATCAAATTCCTTCATTTAATCTACAAAGAAATATCATTACTCCTCATCCTTGTTGTCCCATGTTTCTCTATCATGTTTCTTATAGTGAGGCAATGGTCTATTGTTTTGTTCAAAATCCTACTTGAACCTTGACTCTCTTTCACTCTTCCTTTTCCTATTTGATTATCTTTCTTTCCACTATTCCTCCAAACATTTTACAGAATATTGGGCTAATTCTGATGGTCCTAGTTTCCTGGGTCATTCCTCCCATTCCCTTTGAAGATGGGAAGAATGAGAATTGTCTTCCAAATGTCTAGGAATCCTTCTTTAATTATTTGATTAAAAAGTGATGCTATATGTTCACTGAGGAGGTCCTTGCCCCATTCAAATATTCTACTTGCAACCTTGAGAGAGAGAGAGAGAGAGAGAATTCAATTCAATTCAATTTTGTTAACTGCTCACAAGAACAACCACTCTATGGGACAAAAAGCTTACATAGATTGGGCTGTCCTAGATCTATGCATGTAACAAAAGACAGAAACAACAATAGTTCATGAAATAAACAATAAGGCAGATATCAGACCATGAATAGTTGTATACAACCTAACTATGTGTCCCTCCCACATCTGAACTATCATCGGAGCTTGTCGCGTTGGCTCTTAGCTAAGGGCATGTGCTAATTGAAAGTGTTTAGGTAGGGGCCAGGAGAGAAAATAGAAGAAGACACAAGTGTTTTTCAAGAGAGAGAGAGAGAGAGCACTCATTAATGCACATATGGGAGAAAGGTAAAATCATTGGAATGGTAAATGGAAAAGGTGAAGCATAATATTTTCCAATATCTTCAGTACTCTGATACTACCAAAGAATTTAAAATAGTTTCCTATAGGAATCTTATCAGAATATTAAAGATAGTATCCATACTGAGTAGACTGTAGCACATTAGGAGATTTTTTTTCCTTAAGAGGTACATAAGTTCAAATTATGTACATCAGTGATGGCATGTCTCTTCCACAGAGATTCTTATGGAAAAAACCGGGTGGTAAATTTCAAACATTAAGATGTGAAAGCTGAATTAAAATAATAACAAGTCTAGAAAAACAAGATTACATTTTTAGTGGCCATTGATGCTCTAAGACAAGGGCACTTCCAACTGAAAATTCAGAAAAATTAAATTTTACGTATTTTCTTTCAAAGGAAAGATATGAATTCAATATCAAAGAGAGAAGGGAAAAATAATTGACTAACTTATTTCTCCCTTTGTGGAAAAAAAGAGCACCTACACCCCAGAAAATAATCCTTTGGCCCATGTTGAAACAAAAACTAAAAAGGAACTTGAAAATTCCAAACCATGGAAAGACTAAAATACAAAATAGTCTCACACAAACATGCCATAAGAGCTTGGTCAAGCACAACAACTCTGTTGTGAGGAAATCAACTTTGATGATAATTTTCCACATGACCCCAACCATACTTAATATCAAATAGGACTGGTTTGGAGACTTAACTTTAGGAAATTATTCTTTCGATTAGTAGTAAGAAACCTTCATCCATGTATTTGTACCATTTAATTTAAAGACCATATTAGCTATGAGGTAAAAAATTAACAATGCAAGAACTTTTCACAAACATGGCCATGTTCTATATCAAAATAATCAACGATAACCATGTAGCCAACAATTCTGCACAGTTAGAAATTATCTTATAGAGAAGCCACACAAGTATATATTAAGTGGTTGACAATATACTTGAAACCAAAGAGATAATTGGAGATCATGGTAGATGTGCATGTGTGTGTATGAATACTACAATTGTGGCAACATATCCTATACCTTTTTCAAGGAAAAAATAGAAGCCCAATATATAATGGAAAATGAAGCAAATTTGAAATTTTGCTGAGCTTAAAAACATTTATAATCAAGTTATATTCACTATTTTTTGTCCAGCCCTAATTTGGAATTATGCCCCTTAGGAACCTATGCTTCTCTTGCAAACATTGCCCCTTCGGAATCACCTCAGATGACACGGAGGATACCTTTGGAACCACTGCCATTGGTATTTCCTCCCCCCTCCACCTGCTAAAGGTATGGAAAGTACATAATATATTTTGTTATTCTTTGAGCATTCATTTTGTTATCACGACTTGAATTTATCTATAATTGTTATCATTTTATTTGCAAATAAATTTACTCCATGCATATAAGATCAGTCTGCTTAGATTTCACCTTATTTCTATGTATAAAGAATCAAGATACCTTATGTGCAACTAAATTGATGCATTATTTGTACAATTGTGGTTCAATAACTTGCACTTAACCATTGACTTATACTCCTCCCGGTGCACGATGTGGCTGTGTATATCCAATGCACGTGGAGCTTGAGCTTGGGGTGGCACTTTATGCCTTTTTCCCATTGGTTTCAGTGCTGGCTGCATAGAAAGCAGCAAGAAATTTCTTGAAACAAAGCCAAGTAAGGATAATGGGAGAAAATGCAGATGCCCAAGATCAGCAAAAGACAATTGTGATTCTTGATTTGGCACCACTCGGAGAAAAAATTGACAATACAACTGCATTCTTGATTTTTGAGATATTTTGGCAAAAGAAGGTTATCCTTAACATGACCCTTTTTGGTGACTATTGGGTAATATTTCCTTCTTACCTAGGTATGTGACCCTTTTCCAGAATTTGACAAGATGGTGTTAGTTGTTGGAAATTTTATTCTCATATCAATCCATAAGGAATTCTATTTAAGGGTGCTAGGTCAATGGTAGAGCACCTTCCTTATAGGAAAGAGGTTGGTGGTTCAATTCCTCCGTACCCTATATATATTCTGAAACCACTAAGAAAAGATAAATGACTAAAAAAATTACCAAAATTTGCATATAAACGACCACTAGTACAACATGAGAGATAAGTGACCAAAATATGCATATAAATGACCACTTTTGAGTTGGTGATCGTTGGTAGCAAATTAGCGGTCATTTATCACGTGACAAAAAATGTGGTCATAAATTTTGTTATTAATTGTGACAATTAATGACCAAATATATGACCACAGGATAAGCTATAAATGACCAAGCTAAATATGACCACATTTTTTGTTGCGTGATAAATGACCTCTAATTTGCTACCAGTGGTCACCAACTCAAAAGTGGTCATTAATATGCGGATTTTGGTCATTTTCTGGTCATTTATCTCTCATTTTGTACTAGTGTATGTAAATGTTTGATTCTCTTTGGGTTTAGTACCATCTATTTTATTCCGGGCTGCAATTCTTGTTTCCTCCTGGATGCCATCTGGCCATAATCTATCAAATTTGGGAAACTTGGTTCATCCACTTAGACTTTGGATGAATGTTTCCCAAGAGGGAGGGATACCAATAAGATTTGTTATAACAAGTTCTCTATATTCAAGGGATTCTCCACTAGTGTTTAGTTTGTCCCTTAGTTCAAAGATCCTCATAAAGTAAGAAGCAATTGATTCTGACATTGGCATCTTCCAATTTGATAGTTGATTCCTCAATGTAAGAGTGACGTTTATGCTACTATGTTCAAATAACTTCTTCAGGGTTTTGAAAATATTCCTATCTATCTTCTCTTGTGATATCTGAGGAACCAAATGATCTTTTATTGAATCTACCAAGATTCTTTTTTCTTTGGCATCATTCTTTCTCCATTGGTTCTTTCTTATTTCTTCTTCTGGTTCTGGAACCTTCTCATTTACAAAATTAAATAGGTCATTTTCTTTGAGAATTAGAAGAACTCTAGACTTCTAAGAGTTGAAGTTGGAATCCCCATCCAACTTATCTTCAACCTTCATTCCAATCATCGTGAATGTAGAGCTGGACCAGAAACTCTAGCGGGATCTAGGTCAAAATTGAAGTTTAGACTTTTGAAAAACTAATTCCACAGGTAAATGTGGCCTCCTAGGGAGAGTTAAAATACCTCCTTTTCTCCAATATCTATGGATAGAACAACTCAAAACTGGAAACCCTAGTTTCTCGACTTAGGTAGAGAATAGGTCAGAAATGAAAATTTCTAGATCTGAAACTTGATTCCAGAGATAGTTATTCCCAACCAAGGCAAGTTGGAGAAATATAAGAACGAGTCAAAATGGTTGGAATAAGGGATACAAATTGGAAACCCTAATTTATGTAGTTGTTGCAATTTCTACAGAATTAGGTCAAAATTTTAAAATTCTCAGAACTAGAATTTTCCTTCATAGAAAGATGCACCTTCCCTAGGGTGAAATTCCTAGTGCTATTTTCAATACAAACTATGGTGGGAAGGATTCGGAATATGAAACCCTAATTTATGGTAATGGATTCTTTTAGTACTGCTCTGAACCCATGTTATATTTTATACTATTCTAGCAGTATAATTTAATTGCGGATAAAACAACAATATCACTAAAAGAATAACCAAGTACATAAACAATAGACACAAGAATTTTATCCTGGGAAAGGCAACAAGGAGAAACCCAACAACCTTCATATAGAGATTAATTTAGAGAACATAGCAAATCTAGATATCAAGAATAAGAGAGAGAAGAAAGAGAAATTTCTCCCAAGTGTAGTAGCCCCAAGAAACCCTTCTCCAGCTACAATAGTGAACCTTTCCTTCCTTGAGTGAACTTTATTGAGTTGAGTGAGTGAACAAATGAGAGCTGTGACCACTCTATTTATACTAGCAAAAAATGACTTTTTACCTAATTGGGCCGACTAGAATTACCCTAACTGGGGTAGTTCTACCCATTGTTTGGGGAAGACTACCCACTTTTGGGGGCATTTTACCCAGTATGATGACTTGTCTTGCGGCAATACAAAAATTACATTTAATAAATGTTTCCTTTGGGTGATTCCAACCCAAGGTTTACAATTATTTTTTCAAGGTCTTTACATCATCAATTACATTAATATCTTCTCCCAAAGGAGGTACAACATTAATATAATAATGTACATTAAGAATAACTTCCAAATTTACATTATTTCCAACAAATATAAGCATTCCTCTTTGGAGCTCCTTTCCAATATACAATCAATGGGATCACATATAGAACTGGATTCGAGGCTATTAATAATAACAACATCAAATTAAACCATCCTAAATTGTTTGTTAATGGAGCTAATCCCACAACATTATTTAGTCCTAAATGGTCAGAAGGTTCAATAGTTTTGGGCACAAAAGGAAGGGAGGTTGGTTATTCAAAACAAAACCTTATTCACGAAATCTAATCAAATGTGAAATAGAAGAAGCCAAATCATTCAACCCAACAAGATTTGGTTTATATCTAGGAATTTCAGTACCCAAAACCCTACTGATATATTCATTTTCCCATTTTTCAATACAGTTTAATCAATTTCAGATAATTGGCTAAACTAAGTGGGATAGATTTCTTCCATCATACCTAGGAAAGAAGAAGGATTGAGTGAGAGACCATGGATATCCTGCAATGAAGAAATATATCTATATGGATTGGGAGCTGACATATCCAATTGAAAAGGTGTAATGTACCTTCCCTTATGTAAGGCACACTAGGAAGAAATTTGAAGGAAAGACAATGACTAGTTTCGAAGAAATTGCACAAAAACTTAAAATGGACCCAGAAACTCTCTCAAGACTAGGTAAAGGGGAATTTGTATACTTCATGGAAGTGGATGTCTTGTTTTTAAGTTCCAATATCTCTATCACAATTCAAAATTAAATTTCATATCTGATTTGGTGGAATTTGGAATTATATAGTAGATTTGAGAACACCAGAACTGTTCAACTAGTCAATATTCAGGATCTTCCAAATAGCTCGGAGGACGAACGAATTGACAAAATCAGATATGTATTATGTTCATTGAGATATTAGTTGACATAAAGAACTGACATAATTGAAATTCAATGAGCGAAAGATAGTAAACTCGGGCAATGCTGAAAACTAGTCAAAATCTATGCAAATCTAGTAGGGTTGTAGAAAACTCAAAATAATTCATACTTCTGCATTATAAAATTTATGACTGATATTAGAGTTTCAACATAACATAAAATACATGATATGGGAGCCAAAAAGATTCTTAGAATAGTCCAAATTTTTAACCTTTTCAACACAATCAACTAGCACTAGAAATAACTGGAATACTTGAGGATTCAAACCACAGATCTCATGATATCTTCTATGGGTTTTGAACCAGACTAAGATTAGCTACAGGACCTGCAATAAAATCATTGAAAATTTCTGAATTCCATCGTCCAAGCATATAACTGAATAATTAGCTAGATGGAAGCAGTAGGGGTACATCTCCCAGTTGTGACTAGGGGCACATCTCCCAAGTCAAATTGAGAGCTCAAGAGATATCAAAATTAAAACATAATTAGCCCAATATTGCGCTAGTGGTGCACCCTCCTTATACATTGAGAATGACTTGTGGAGAAAGTATCCTAAGATAATGCGCCCTCATGGATGGATAAGCAAATCTTTCTTTCAAACCTTTTCTCTTTTTTCTTTGCTTTATCCTTTTGCTTTTCTTGCTTTTGATTTTCTGCTTGTGATTGCTTTCTTCCTGATTTTTTGCCTTTGAATGCTTTCTTCTTGATTTTCTTCCTTATCTATCTTTTCTACTTTATCCTGCTTTTATGTCTTTATCCTACTTTATGTTTTTATTCTGCTTGTTGCTTTTCCTGAGTTTTTGTTGCTTTTCTGATTTGTGCTATATCTTCTTTCTCTTTCCTCCTTTCCTAACTTTGGCTACTTTTCAACTTTACTTCTCTTGCAAGTAACCTCTTGGTCGACCTTATCCTCTAAGGCTCACTTGTGGAGCATTATCCACTTTATTCCAAAATAAAAATATCTATTTAATGAAAAACAATTTCATCAAGTGCATTTCAAACTTTAAGAAAATAAAATCAACATCTCCTAATTAATTAATTCCTGAACTTTCAAAATTAATCTCAAGTAAATGAAATTTCCTTCTCAACCCAAGGGATTGATTGGGTTAGGAACTCAATCCAATGATAATTATTGAGGGGACATGACATCCCTTCCCTCCCAAGATTTCTTTTCCTCAAGCAATTTCAAGCTTGGATGCTATAAGATGTGTTCTCCTTCCCATGTAGCATCCTCACTAGGAAGCCCTTCCCATTGCACCAAGTATTCATTAATGATTCTACTTCTTAGATTCTTTTCTCGGGCCTCCAAAATATTCTACGGAACTAACACCAAATTTCCATCATCATCAATGGGAGGAAACTCTTATGAAACTTTAATTTTCTTCCCTATTTCCTTCTTCAAACAAGACACATGGAAAACACACTTCCGGGAGGAAATTCTAGCTCATACGCCACTTCACTGATCTTCCTTAGGACTTGGTAGGGACCATAGAACCTTGGATGCAGATTCTCAACTCCCTTAGAATTCCCTGAGGATTTTCTATAGGGATGCAACCTCAAATATACCATATCTCCTACATGGAAGGTCCGCTCCACTCTATGCTTATTTGCATTCACTATTTGTCTATTATGTACTACTATCAAGTTGTCCTTGATATTTATGATTATGTCTTGAATCTCTTGGAGCCAATCCTTTGCCTTTTTTTTCTTGCAATCACCGAATATCATATCAACAAAAGTGAGTGCATCATATCCGTATAGGGCCTTGAATGGTGACATACCAATTGATAAATGAAAAGTAGTGTTCTAACAAAACCCTCCCAGATGAAGCCAAGTAGTCCATGTCTTCTGATGACCAGTAACATAGTTTCTTAGGTACCCTTCTAGCCATCGGTTCACTCTATCTATTTTTCCATCAGTCTATGGATGGTAGATTGTACTCATGTCTAAACTTGTCCCCACCAACTTGAACAACTCTTTCCATAAATTGCTAGTGAACTTACTATCTCTATCACTGATGATAGTCTTGGGCATGCCATGAAGTTTGAATACTTATTTGATGAAAATTTCAGCCACTTGGATGGCTACAATATTAGTTGTGACATCAAAGAAATGTTCATACTTGGTTAGTATTGTTGGCTGCGTTTTGGACAGACCCGGGTTTTAATGAAGCGCAGCAACAAAACCCCTTGGCGCACTGTCCCTCTCGGCAACGAGCTGCGCAGCAGCTCGAGGTCTCACCCGAAGTGGCTATGGGGGGGCTAAGGAATCAGATTTCCTTAACCTAGGCGACGCAGAGATTGCTCTTTCCTCCTTGATGATTCCTCTAAGGTGAATGTCTGACCCCTCTTCAGACTTATGAGCGCAACAGCTCTCAAGCTCCTGCTCCACAGCTTGGCTGCGCGATACTTCCACTCCTGCGCTAGGACCAATTACCCTCTGCGCAGATATTCTAAGCGTCGCTCGCTAGCGCGCCCATCGCAGCAACACGTCCTCCTATCGCTGCGGCGACGTTGTCTTACCGATTCCTTCGACCCTTAACGATTGTAATTTCCAAGGAAGCTTTAAGAAATTACTCAACGCACTCATAAAGATAATGCGACATTCCTGCAATTGATGTTAGTAAACCAAAACAGGCAATCACTCCAATCACAACATCACAACAACAAGAAATATGAAGTCCACCTCCACGGGGAAAACCTGGTCCACGGGAGTATCTTATATTAACCAGACAATGATAGGTTTATACACTATGTTGCGCACACAGTTGCAGCCTTAGATCTTTCCAGGAAACTCCACGCACATAGCTGGGAGCCCTTCTCTCGATCTAGTCTCTTCCTCTTCAGAGATTACAATAGTTCAGACGTCGACTCCGACTGTCTGCAACTCAAGGATTAGCTTCACTGCTAACCAGCTCTAACTCCTGTTTTCTAGCAACACGGTAGAAAACAATCAACAAGATCGTAACAGAGGATGATCAGCTCGATCAATCCTTCTTACATCTAGTATCTACTATCTTAGCTAGCTCACTCACAGGCTTAGCTAACTGACTCACTAATTAACCAGTTCACTAACGGGTGAAAAAATGAAGATGGGTGTCTATTTTGGGGGGTCTCGTGAGAAAATAATTCTGTTTTTTTCATGTCTTCCAACTTCGGGCGAACAAAAGTGATATTTTTATTTAAAATTTCACTTTGCCATAAAAAGAAAACTTTTGTAGAATTATGTTAGCTTTCTACTCATAATTTTTTCAATTTTTTTTATTAAGATTTGATATGTCGATCTCGCAAATGTTTGACAGTGTGTTCTTATAAAATGAAAAGACTACAAAAGAGTTATGATTTGTTGCACCACTAAAATCGTTGTTAGACTTGTGTTTTGCAAAAACTGAAAATGCTACGACAATCTACACACAATGTACTAACGCGTGACTATAAGTTTGCATCCAATGGAACTCTATACTAATTATTATATTTTTTTAAAGTCGATCCATGGGGAAACTCAGTCGATTTTCAACAACCTTTTTGTTGCACCACTTTTCTCTCAACCGGCTATAAAATCAAAAAATCTAAGACCACCCTTTTGAAGTAGACACGTCAATGAATCGACCCACATTTTCTTCGATTTTTTTGGTGTTGTATTTACAAAGTTATGGATTTTTCTTTTCGCTGTTTTTTTAAAGAGCTGAATCATAACTCGACACATGTTACAAATATAAAACTTAAAAAATATCAGTTCTTATCTATATACAACAAAATTTATACCCTCGTAAAGTAGATTCAATAATGAATCTACTGGTATGAAGTCCGACATTCGTTTTGTTGTGTAAGAGGTGGTTTTCTCCTTCCGAAAATGGAGAAACCTGAAAATTTTGCAGAGATCTGAATCGGTCATGTTTCAGAGATTATTCGGCCGAATTAATTATTCGGCCGAATAATTATTCGGCCGAATAATTATTCGGCCGAATAACTGTTTTCCGTAACGGCGCCGTAACTTATAGCGAAGGTTATTCGGCCGAATAACTAAACGGAAAAAAATTTTCGTCGGCCGGAAAAAAAATAAAAATAAAAATTTATACTCATATAAATAAACATAAAGTTAATTCATTATTTTCGCATGTTTGAACTTCGCATTTTTTTGTCAAACTAATTTCGGAAGGAGGATATAATTTTTGCAAAAGGAGATTTTTACAAGGTATGTTTCTTCTTCTTCTCTACAAAAGGCACATTGAAGGAGTTTTTTTTTCTAAGGCATATTTACAAGAAGTTTTTTCAAACTATCTCTTTTCTTGTTGCATTTTTACAAAGAAGACATTTTTTGCAAAATGAGGTTTTTACAAGCTATGTTTCTTCTTCTTCTTTACAAAAGGCACATTGAAGGAGTTTTTTTTTCCAAGGCATATTTGCAAGGAGTTTTTCCAAACTATCTTTTTTCTTATTGCATTTTTACAAAGAAGACATTTTTTGCAAAAGGAGGTTTTTACAAACTATGTCTTCTTCTTTTTTACAAAAGGCACATTGAAGGAGTTTTTCCAACATATCTCTTTTTTATTGCATTTTTACAAAGAAGACATTTTTTGCAAAAGGAGGTTTTTACAAGGTATGTTTCTTCTTTTTTCCAAAGGCACATTGAAAATTTTTTTTTTCTAAGGCATATAAATGCAAGAAGTTTTTTCCAAATATTTATTTTCTTGTTGTATATTTGCAAAGAAAACATTTTTTTGAAAAAAAGATTTTTACAAAGTATGTTTCTTCTTCTTTTTTCCAAAACACATTGAAAGTGTTTTTTTTAAGGGATATTTGCAAGGAGTTTTTTCAAAATATTTCTTTTCTTAGACATGTTTGCAAGGAGGTTCTTTGCAAGGATGTTTTTTTTTCAAAGTAGCTTTGCACTTTTTATTTAATTGAAAGAGGTTTTTTTCAAATAGTTGTTTTCAGTTCATGTTTTTATAAATTCCGTAAATGTTTTTAAATCTTAATTTATTTGTTTTTACTATAAAGTAACATGATTCTTTAATTTATCGTCTATAGATTAAACAACCATGGGCAATAAGAGAAATCGTAAAAGAAAAGCTGATCGTAAACGTGATGATGATGATAATAGAGAGAAACAAAAACTCAGATATATTGCCAAAAAACAAAGGGTTGCTGAAACGGAAGAGAGAACTATTGAAGATATAAATACAGATTTACATGACAATGTTGAAGAAATGGAAATTGAAAATAGAGTACAAGAAGAACAAATTGAAGTTGAAAAGAACATTGTAGAAGATGTAAATAGTGATTTACATGCTAATGTCGATGAAATCAATATTGAAGATCAAGTTCAAAATCCAGAAATTGAACCTGGTATGTATATATCATATATTTTCCAAATTCATTTTTTTATAATGAATTTTATTTTTTGATATATGTTAAATTTAATTTAATTTGATGTATAGGTACTTTTACTATTGATGATGAAATGTTAGAAGACATTGATTGCGACAAATATGGAGAAAAACTACCAGTACATGTTGCACGATATCGTGCTACAAAATTTTATGATGAAGTTCTCAAAGATTACTCAATAGCAGGACAAGCACAAATTTTGAGATGTTTATTAGTGTCCAAGAAATTAGAAGGTGCTACATCGTTATTGGGTATTCACAAAGTAACAAAAGAGTCGAAATTGAAACAAAATGTGATGGAAAATATAGGCGATGCAATAAAAAAATTTGGAAAATCCAGGAAGAAAGATATCAGTGCTGCACGTAAAGCAATTCATACAGCAATTCTTTCAGCTAGTACTAAACAAAAGCGTTTGACAACAGAACTAGCAAAAACAGTTGGAACATCAAGAAAAACATTATACAAACATAGCAAATTCAGAATGCAAATAGATGAAAATAATGAACTTGCTTGTTGGGCAATTATTTGTAGACAACCTTACAAAGATAGATTAGGAGCAGGGGTTAAAGATATTGTACGAGAATATTGGTTGGAACATGCTCGAGTTTCACCAAATGCAAGAGATGTGATACGCAAAAGAATATCACGAAATGTATATGAAAGCCAACCAAAACATATAATGGACATGACACAAGTACAATTGTTCAATAAATTCAAGGAAGATCATCGTGGAATTAATATATCAATCACTACATTTGTGCAACAAAAACCATGGTATGTTCGACCTATAACTATACGTGATACATGTTGTTGCCGTTATCATGTGCAATTTCAGTTATATTATGACACGTTTCTTGAATTTGGTAAAATGTTTTGGACAAATTCACCACCTCCGCCGACGATACGTGAATTCATATCTCAAATTTTATGTGAGAGAAATCACGATGAAGTATTTTATTCAAAGAAATGTGTCAATGGAAAACATTGTCATCATTGTGGAAATTTGGTGTTATTCCACAATAAATACCCTATCGATAATGATCAATCGTTGTCAAATGTAAATGTTGATTGGAAGAGATACGAATACATCAACTATACTACAAGTTCTAGTGATTCACGTTCCAAAAGAATTGATTTGCTAGAAGACAAGATATGCGTCACAGATTTTCTCAAAAAATTTGAAAACGAAATTTATAAATACACCCAACATTCACATAGAGCACGATGGCAAGATCTTCAATTCAAACAGTCTCGTGAAATTTTTCCACCCGGAACAATTTTGTCGGTGGTTGATTTTGCTGAAAACTATACATTTGCTGCACAAAACGAAATACAGAGTGAATACTATCACTCTGACCAAGTTTCGATATTTGTCCATGTTGTATATAGACATTCTCAACAGGATATCGATGGCATTGAAAGCACATGTGACAATCGAGATGTGATTAAAGAATATCACTTCTATATCAGCGATGATCGTACACACGACACACATTTTGTCCAACATTGTATAGAAAATATTTTCTATGACTCACTGAAAAAACGCGAAGTCAAATTCAAAGAGCATTGGATATGGTCTGATGGATGTGCGGGTCAATTTAAATCCTCACGATCATTTTTTTGGTTATGTCGACTTCATAAAGCGCTGAACATCAAACATCGCTGGAATTTCTTTGAAACTGGGCATGGAAAAGGTGAGCATGATGGTGCAGGAGCATGCGTGAAAAGAGCACTTCGAAGATGGCAAATGAACTATTCTTCAGCACGGTTTCATTCAGCTGCAGAGGTTGTCCAATGGTGTCAATTAAATCTAAGCCATGATTATAATCAACAATCAAAAGACGTGCGCAGGTATGTCCACTATTTTTTTAATTTATATTATTTCTTAAAATTAAAAAAAATGTATATACTAACATTTAAGTACACATGTACACTATTTATTGTGTAGGTTTTTTTGGCTTGTTGGGGTCCAAGATATAAATAGATCAATACCATATGACGCTAGCACCATACATGGAACTAGAGATCTTCACTCTATTCAAACAAAATCATTTCACAACGTGTTTGCATTTGACAGTAGAAAGCAATCATGCTTTTGTCATATTTGCATTGAAAATGTCGAATCTACAGAAGTTTGTGAAAACATAACAAACAACTACGTAAAAGCTTGGAGACACACAGAGATTAATCCAAAAGGAAAAATGCCACTGGCAAGTGTTGAAGAATTAGAATCAGAAGAAATAGCAATATCGTCTGATGGCGATAGAATTTCAGATCTCGTAAGAGAAGGTAATAAACTTGTTTTTGACTTTTTAATCAATTGTTCATTCTAATCCTTCGCCATAAGTGGTCAATTCAATTCATTTAAATACGCTAACACCAATCATAACTTGCACAGGAGATGTTTTCGCTGTGATTGCACCTATAGACAACAACGAAAATGTCAAATATTATTTGATGCGATGCACCGAAGGAAAAATGAAATTATTGGAGGACTACAACGACAACGGATTTACATACGAAAGAGGATCCATCATTTTAAAAGGCTACTTTTTTCAGCAGACGCATATGACTAAAAATTATGTATACTTTCAGGATTATGAGCCTGATGTTATATGTTGTCAATATAGTCATTTAGTATGTGCATCTCGAATAAAATTGATACAAGTTCCATCAAAAAAACAATTGAAAACCAAAAAATGGAAACTATCCATATGTGACCATGAACGGATAGTTGAAGATGGTATTCCATTACGATGTTTTTAACTATATATCAAAAATAAATTGATCTATATTTTTGTCCATGTCAATTGTTGTGTGCAATATATTTTTTGTCCAATTATCAAAATTGTTGTGCCCAATATATTTTTTCATTGAGATTTTATGAATATTTTCTTGAATGACAACTAAGCTTAAATGATTGTACTTTAACATGCTTAAAAATGAATTCAAATATAATTTAAAAATTCAAAAGTACTTTATTCGGGTCCCCATATGTCTATTAGACCACTAAGGGATGAGATAACGGATGTGGCTATGCCCACTCCGCCCCGAATTTTTACTTTTGGTTGATTAATACTAACGAAAAAATACAAAAAGACCTATTAAATTTTGTAGTATATTAATCCATCGAACATGTTTCTTTAATACATACTTCACCATACATATGATCTTAAATAGATGTCTTAAAATTGTAACCAAGTTCTCCGTCCCAAATCTTTAATTTAAAATATCGCTTATGCAAATTCACATAACTGAAATCATGGCAAATGGAGATAACGATCATTTGATTTTTAATCACAAGCAAGGATTCCAGGATTGTGAAGCTTATGCTAAATTAGAGAAATGATTATTTACAACAAATCAATGAAAATTCATCAAATTGTTGTTTAAAATCATTGCTCTAATTTAGCACAAACTTCACAATCCTGGAATCTTCGCTTATGATTAAAAAACAAAAAACCGTTACCCCCATTTGCCATGATTTCAGCCTTCATCAAATGTACCTGAACATTGAAAATAAAAATTAAATTAATTAAAAATCCATTAATTTTTCCCAACATTAATTCTTACCATAACATTCATTTTCAACATTGAATATTTCCTAACTTAGATTATCATTTTAAAAACATTTCCAACACCTCCCATTCATTCCTACCCTTGGGTTGCACCTATCAAGACATTTTAAACATTCATGCAAAACATATTATAATAACACTTATTCTCAACATAACAAATTGAAAACATTCATTCTTCCATAACACCTCCCATTCATTCTTTCCCAACATTTCTTTTTCTCTAACACCTCCCATTCATTTTTTTCCAACATTGATTCTTACCATCACATTCATTCTCAACATTCAACATTTCCCAACTTGAAATAACATTTCAAACATTCCTAACACTTCTCATTTTCTAACTTCATAACATTCATTGTCATCATTCAACATTTCCTAACCTTGGATTGCACCTATAAAAACATTTCAAACATTCATGCAAAACATATTATAAATATTATCAAAACTCATGCAAAACATATTCTAAACATTTACCAAATGAGAAATAATGGACATGTACTCATGTATATAATCCAAAAAAGAGTTGATGAACTTGTGAATTCAATGTACATATATATATAATCAAAAAATAAATACCCTCCATGTTCAAAACAACACCAATATATAGATATCAACAAAAACTATAAAATCTGAACCACTATCCATCTCGACCAATATCTTTCCACTATTTTCCACTAGGACCTTCCCTGGGACTCAACTCCACCTACAACACACAGAAAAACAAATTATAAATTTAGATCATAAATTATTTAAACAATTTTAAACTAAATTCAAAATATTAAGATATTAAACTCATCTACAAAACAATTCAATTATTAAAAAAATCGTACATCAAATTCTTTGGATGCATGTCCACCACTTTTTTCCCCTAGAGACTTTCCTTTGGCTCCAAAAGATCTAAAAGAGCCAAGCTGCAACATGTACAAAAACAATTTTCAAATAAATCAAAAAAATATAAAACATTAAACTTATGTCAAAAATCATTTCTAGTTCGACAAAATTACCTCAGTGCCAATATCGGCATTCATTAAAGACCCCACATCTTCGCCCCCAATTTCCAAGTGGTCTCTTTCCTAAAATTTGAATTTTGTTAGTAAATAAAACATAGTAGATACAAATAATAAATTAAGCAAATTAACTTAAAACCAAAACAAAAAAATTAAAATCATTAGCTCACAAGAGATGGTAAACCATCTAAAAAGTTGGAATCTAATGAAACCTGCATAGATAAGTCAAATTAACAATAAGATACATTGATATTTATTAAAATTCAAGTAAACAAAAAAAATATCATGTTCAATCATAAATATTATAATTAAAATACCTCTCCTGAGCGCTCTTCATTTTGACTAGGATGCTCTTGATTTTGACTACTGGAGAATCGAAAATTATTTGCATTTAACATTCTCGTAAACTACAAACAAAATACATTTGCTTAATATACTTATTCCCATGTAGCAAAATATTCAATTCAAAATGATTAATAAAAAATCAAATAGATTATCATAGCATAATCAACAAACCTCTCCCATGCTCGATGTGTCATTAGATAACACATCTGAAGCTATATCTCGACAAAACTTAGCATAAGCCCTGAGATCATCAATGCTCAATGCATCTACCTCGTCATTCGTCTTGTAGACAAAACTCTGACGAAGAATAGCGCGAGCCTTCTCTCGCCCCAAACCAACTTCTACTCCTGCAAGAGCTGAAGCTAAACCATCACCTACTGATTCCCTTCCAATTGTCCCTAGTTGAGATGTTGTCTCCATCTCTGATCTTAAAGCCACAACCCTTGGTGGACGAGGTATCTCAGGTGGAGGTTGTATAGTGGCAGGGTCTCTAAGAGCACCTTTTCGATTATATATTCTACCCTTTCCAGCTCCATAAAAGTCAGAGGGAACATCGGTATAGTTAGGCTTCATACCTAGAAAAAACTCCGCATAAAAAAATCTAGCAAAATAATTAGGAACCTCATCGTTCCAAGGCAATCGACCATAAGCTGCAAGAAATCGATCATATATGAAATGTGCAATTTGAGGATGCTTGAAATATTGCACTTTCAACATTTTTCGCTTAAGGCCTTCTTTGAAATTGAACATTGAATTGGCTTGTTCTCTACTGACTCTCTCCTTCACAACCTCCCACTTATCTGGACCCATAACTTGCTCCTTTCGCATCCGCATCAAATGAACAAAACTATTTGTAGTTGGTCCAAGTTCATCGTATGCATCAATGAATTTTTGCAAAGATGCCAAAACAACCTCTAGACTTTGTCGACTCTCTGGAGGGAGATCCAAAGAACAAAGATCATTGTTCAACCTGTCATAGTGGGATTTACAACTTTCAAGAATAGTTTGTTGCACAACACCTCGCCATGGAAGCTCATCAGGTAAATCAGACGGATACGTTGATATGGGTGTACACCCCTCATCTAGTGGAACATATGTCGTCCTAGCTCTAGGAGGAACTTCAGGACCCTGCTCTCCACCCACACCTATTCCATCATCTATATTCCTATCTTGATCTTCCCCTCGCTCCATCGAATTACGCACATCTTCTGAACATCGCTCTGCTTCAAATATAGCCGTAGTCAAAAATTAACTTTTTCCATAAATTCAACACACAAAAAATACAAATTATACATTATTAAACATTAATGTTCATACCAACAGAACGTTGGGATCGACGCTCTCCCACAGAAGACAAAGGAGAATCATTTGTACCCCCTCGAACTTGTTGGTGATCAAACGACTCGGACCCATGCAATAAACCTGAACCCTGCGGTGAATTCGACAACCTTCGACTACCAATTGGAACACCAATTCCTGAAGATTGTGATGACCTCCTACGCTTTCCCTTCGCAGACTCTCTTTCCATTTGATATAACTTCTAAATTTACACAAACATTAACATATTGAAAATGTACATAACTACCACTACAAGCATCAAGCCAATATTTGATTAAAAACTCCAACAAAATTTAAGTCCCCCTCCTAACTCTAATTAATTAACTAAAATTCCTTACCCTACCTAATATTGCAACATAAAGAACATATCTAATAATCATTTCATTATAAAACACAATTAATTGAAATAGTATAATAACCTTAAAAACTTTTAATCCAACAAATATGTTTGAATTATATATGTCAACAAACAAACATCTCACTAAACATATATATGTATTCTTATTAAAAGAATTCTAACTTATATTTATGATAATACAATTTACACACATTGAAGTTGTACATGTTAACTCTACAAACTCAAAACATATCTATTAAAAATCTGCATACAAAATGCAGAGCTTCCTCAAATAGTATAACATAAATATACCCTTATTAAGAAACTTCTAGTTAAGATCTTTGATAAAACAATTTACAAACATTGATGTTGTACATGTTCATTCTACAAAATTAAAAACATATCTCTTAAGATCTGCGTAAAAAATGTAGAGCCACCTAAAATATTATAACTTACTTTCTTTTGTAAGTTACTCTCCTAACTCTAAGAACAATATTGCAGCATAAACATGACATCAATAATCATCCCATATTGTAATAGTTCAATCACCTTCCTAATTTTTAAACTATCACTTATGTTTTCATTCTATATCTCAATAAACAAACATTCCTTAATTTTTATAAAAAAAATACTTAATAACTTACAATATTGAATTTTTAAGTGACTTTCTAAGTTAACTCTGTTCATGAACAAAGTTCATGAACAGAGTTCATGAACTCAATTGACATTCTTGTACCTGACTTAACATCGTCACACCACATGTTGATCATTTATAAAGTTGTTTAATATATCCTTTATCATCACTTTATTGAGAATTTGGAAAACTTAATATAAAACTCGTCAGGGATTAAGGTTTAAATATTCATATATATAAAGAAGCAATAATTTCATGAACAGAACTCTGTTCATGAACAGAACTCTGTTCATGAACAGAACTCTGTTCATGAACAGAACTCTGTTCATGAACAGAACTCTGTTCATGAACAGAACTCTGTTCATGAACAGAACTTCTATGATAGCAAATGAACATTCATGGTTGATGGAGTAGTAGTAAGTTCATAGTTTTCATAATATTATACAGATACCCAATTCCATGTAGGAGGTTGAGATTCATTGTTGAATGCATGTGATTAGATTGAATCGAAACGACCGACTACTTTAATGGGGTTAGTTCATCTCAATTATCTAAAAGCTTACGTCAATCAGAGAACCAATACCCTTTGAACAATGATAACAACATTATTACAGCTAAAGATCATTAACTAATCATAGCTAGTACTATTATATTATTCATATTCATATCTAACCTATAAGTAATGGTATTCTGTTCATGAACAGAGTTCTGTTCATGAACAGAGTTCAAGAACAGAACTCTGTTCATGAACTCAGTCCATGAACAGAACTCTGTTCATGAACTCAGTCCACGAACAGAACTGTTCATGAACAGAGTTCACGAACTGAACTGTTCATGAACAGAGTTCACGAACTGAACTGTTCATGAACAGAGTTCACGAACTGAACTGTTCATGTACAGAATGGACAGAAAACTGATTCTCTAAAATAAAAACTGCATTTTAAAACATTTAACCTTCCCATATTAAAAAGCACTACAGATTTTTTGAATTCTAATACTGCCAACAACATAAAAACAAAATTTACGACGATGCATACCTGTATATAAAAATGCAGTGAAGAATCGTCGATCCCAACGCCGCCTCTATTCAACCCAGCAACGCTCAAAACAACACCTATTTCCTTCACAAACAACAACGAACGTCATTACATAAGCCCTATAACATTAACAAACAGAAATATTAAGTAAAAAAAAAGGCGAAAACGCACCTTCAACCGTTCAGATAAAACCGCAACACCTTCAAAGCAGCCACCTACCAACACACACCTGACAACGAACACAGCCCAACCGTCACGCTCCCACCAACGAGCAGCAACTAGCAGAAATCACAACCCGACGAAACGTGAAAACCGACAATCGACAGCAGAAATGACCACCAACAAACTCGCTGCTAAAAACGAACAGAGCAAGGGCAGATCACACCCCGAAGCAACGTAAGAAAAGACGAACGACAGCAGCAATAGAGCAAAAGCGAGTCGCGGAAAAATAGCCAGCCGTGAAACACAAGCAGCGGGGTGGCGAGCAGTAGGTTGGGGCGTCGGCAGGGTGGCAGAAGACTACAGCGGGCCCATGCGGGGTCCAAATAATTCCAACAGGGAATGACAAATGGCAGCCGATGCTGTCTTTTTATGCAGAATAATTATTCGGCCGAATAATTATTCGGCCGAATATATATTCGGCCGAACAATTACTCGGCCGAATAAATATTCGGCCGAACAATTATGCGGCCGAACAATTATTCCACCGAACAATTATTCGGCCGAATAATTGTTCGGCCGAATAAACTATTGCCCGAAATTTTTTTCCGTCCGGCAACCGTTTGCACAAATTTCAAGACTCTCCGTTAAACGGGACGGAGAACTGTTTGTGGTTATTCGGCCGAATAACTTCAAAATTATTCGGCCGAATAATTTCAATTATTCGGCCGAACAATTATTTTTATTCGGCCGAATAATATTTTTATTCGGCCGAATAACTTCCGCTAAGACGATTTTGCACTGATTTCTCACGAAAGTGTTACCCACCTTCACGTTTTCACCCTAACTAGCTAACTAACATCTACCCATTACAATTATTCATATATATAGGTGGCCATGGCGGTCGCACCTTTACAAAACTGTGGGCCTTTCCCAGCAGTAATCCCTAAAAACCCTAACCACGCACATGGCTAGGTGTACCGTAGGCGCCGCTTGCAGTCATGTCGCCGCTTCCTGCAGGCTCCATGATTTTCGGCGCATCTTACGGGTATGGGTGCCTTGTCCTTCGCCTTCAATGCTTTAGTCTGTTGCTCCTCCTTGGTCCGAGCAACCATAACTTCTGTACTTAGCCTTAAATGAGGGTAGCTGAGCCCTCTACTCCGTCGCTTTATTTATTATGGTAGCTGAGCTTTCTATTCAGCCACATTCATCCTTCTATGACGTGCGCGCGAGCTCCGCGATTTCCGGTCCGTGATCTACGCTGAGCTCCTCCATCTGGCACCGTACTGCGCACCGTCTCCTTCTATCCAAAACTTAATGCTTGTTCAATATTAGCACTTTCCTTCCATACTCATGCTTTTTCCTCAAAATTCGCAGCTTTTACCATAGCTGCGGCCTTGGCTCCAACAAGTATATCAACCACAACAAAAATATTGTCTTTACCTTGTATTTCAGGGAGCCTGATGATGAAATCCATCGATACACATTCCCATTTCTGCTCAAGGATAGGAAGGGGTTGTAGGAGCCCAGTTGGATGTGTATGTTTTACCTTATATTTCTGACATGCCACACATACTCTAACATAATCCATCACTTCCTTCTTTAGGCCCTTCCAAGGTAGCCTTTCTCTTACTTTTATGTATGTCTTCACAAACCCCGGATGTCCTTCTAGGGGCGCATCATGAGTAGCCTTTAGGATCTTCTTCTTTAATGATGACTATGGAACCAGGAAGATCCTATCCTTATGATAGATGATTTCATTGAGAATATTGTAAGTATCATCATAAATTAAACAATCAAATAAATTAAAAGAAAATTGAATCTTGGCATACTCTACTCCTAGTCGTTCCTTCCAATCATCATGAAATTTCATCAATGCACGTATTGGTCTTCTAGAAAGTGCATCAGCTACAATGTTCATCTTACCCTTCTTGTATTCAATGTCAAATCCAAATGCTTGTACCTTACTTACCCACTTTTGTTTCCTATAACTCAACTCCTTGTGTGACAGGAAGTGTCTCAATATATTATGATCAGTTTTGATGATGAACTTACCCGCCGGAATATATTGTTTGAACTTGACTAGTGCATGCATGATGGATAGCATCTCCTTGTCATAAACTAAGTATAGCCTCTCATGGGGCTGAAACTTACTACTTTCAAAGGATATGGGATGTTTTTTTTTCATCAAGACAACTCCAATTCCATTTCCCAAGGCATCACAATCAAGAAAAAAAGGTTGAGAAAAATATGGAAGTAAAAGAATAGTACAACTACTCATTACCTCCTTCATCCTCTTGAATGCTTGTTCAACTTCTTTTGACCAACCAAAGGCTACCTTCTTAGTAAGATCTGTCAATGGATATGACAACTTTGGAAAGACTTTGACAAAATTTCGTTAGTAAGTGCATATTCTAATGAACCCTCCCAATTCAGTGAGATTTATAGGACTTGGCCAATCCAAAATGGTTTGGATCTTCTCCATGTGAACCTTAACTCCTTCTTGCACAATCACATAACCAAGATATAAAATCTCAGTCATCCAAAACACGCAATTGGATATTTTTGCATAGAAGGAATGATCTGCCAATATTGTTAGTAAAACATCCAATTGGTATAAATGCTCCTCCCAAGTTATACTATAGATTAAGATATCATCAAATAAAACAAGAACACACTTACATAGCTGCTTGTTAAACATTATGCTCATGCAAGATTGAAAAGTTGCAAGTGCATTAGTTAGACCAAAAGACATGCAATGTCCCCTGGGGATATCAAAAGGTCTCAGAGACATATCATTATCTCTCTAAGGCTAAATAATTTATTTTTAGTGCAGCGGATAAACCATAAACACTTAATTTCTATTTTCCCAAAATTAATTGCGACACAAAATCCAATAATTAACAATAATTTAATTTAAACTCATTAACACATACAACATATAATATAAGGTATGGGAAGTATTCTTAACATCATATAACATCATAAAACCTTCAATCCAAGCCATATTAAAGATTATAACCACTTCTAAAGGCTAATTATTCTTAATCACAGTTAACTAGAAATTGAGGTGTTAATTACGACACTTAATGACACTTAATCCACAAATGACAACACTTATCACAAATCCATTTGTTTAAAAAATAAGCATAGATTATAAATCACAATTGTTTAATAACATCTAGTTACATGTAAATAATACCTAATTATCAAAATTACAATAATTAATCATGGTAATTGTTAGTGTTATTATCAGCCAACGGAAACTCATCACCAGACTAAAAGATATTTCCGAAAGAGAATCTAGAGCAGTGAATGGCGTAGGTGAAATAGAATACTTTTACGCCATAGTGACCGGATGATGCAGCTTAAGCTCAGAGGATTAGTTTTCATACACCAGCTATAGACAAGCACGGTCAGGATCCTTAAGCACTTCGTGCTTATTTTGGCCCAGATCACCCCGAATAAAAAACCCGCCATGGACACGTGTCAGCTTCAGAGGTGTTCAGGGGCCTCAAGGTTGTTTTCCCAAACCACTTTGTGGGGGCCCTGAAACTATTGAAACCACCATGGTAGTTTTATGAATCACAGGGTGCTAGACAGGGAGGTCACGCATAGAGTGGAACCCATTCAAAAAAATTGCATCTCCTTAGCATAGATCACGAGGGGGGCTTAGTAGAAGATCGATGGTCACCCAAGCATCAGGATGGTGAAGTTGCATGAATTTTATCATACATGGTTCCCCCCTGAAGCAAAACCACTAGTTCCACGTGGCAGTCCCAGGAGCATTCAAGGGCCCTAAAGCAGTTTCCCTAAACTACCTTCTGAGGATCCTGAAAACTATTGGTGGTTTTTTGGTATACAGCTACTCAATGGATTTTATTTTCCACGTGTTTCAAAGAGATTCCCTTCGGTGGTCTTGTCAGTTCCCGTTGTCATTCTGAAGTAGCATCTCTTGGTGCTCATTGATGTTTCTGCCACCATACAGATTACAGTCCTCTCTCAACACGCAAAGCCTAAAAAGTGGTTGTGTAATCATTATCCAGGTACAACACGTTCTTCAAGGATCATTCAAGCAGTGCTACAAATACTCCCACAGTTGCATAAATTTGAATTATGAAGCTCCCGAGCCTCACCGGTCCAGAGCATAGAGCTTGAAATGCACAGATTCATTAGAGCTTACTAGATTAAGCTGAAAGATAAGTGTTCTCAATGGCACATTTCATTTCTAGTGGATGCTCACAAGGAACTATTAGGACTCGGATGACCAGCATCCTTGAGCAGCCCGCAGATGTGCATTCATAGACATTCAAGCGAGAGGAGCCTGAGGTCTCACTCGAGATGTCTAAGAAGAATTCAACAATTACAGTGGTTAAAAAGGAGATGGGCGTTCTGAATGCAGAAGCATAGAAGGAAGGGGCACGCCAGTCCTAGCAAAGGATGATCAAATGGTGAAGCGGTAGTACCTAAGAAGTGTATCTAGGTAATGAAGGAATCGAGTCCTGTTTCACATTTCAGTAGCATGGATGGCCTTTTTCCTTGTCTAAAACAAGGTTTGAGAGCAAAGGGATTGGATGGGGTAGAAGGGATAGATGATAGAGGTTCCTTAACCAACATACAACAGCAAGGTGGCCACGTATACATCTTCATGAGGCCATAATTTGTTCGACGAGTATGTCAAAGGTTCTTAAATAGCTCTGAAAGAAAGGAACATTGCTAATACATGTATGACTCAGATTGGTAAGAGTTTTGTCCAGCCGGACGTATTGCTTTTCCAGCAAGGTGGTCCCGGGTCATAGTCATAGGATAGCCAATAGTATTCCATATGACTGTTATTTGTAACAGACTATGTTAGAGATACAAACATAAGTACTTAAAGACGTTGGGCTGTAACAAATTGTAAAAACTTTTTTTTATAAAGGAGATGAAGGCTATATATATCCAAATAGGCAGTAGCCAAAGGGTCGGCTCTCTTTTGTAAGAAGTATCACTTCTAATATTGGACAGTTTCAATCAATACAGAAAGAAGAATATCATTGCCATATATTGAATCTCTTATGGATTCAAAACTTTCATGTGTACAGTTAGTGTTTTCTCTTGTTATTCATCTCTTTCATGTTGTGTATGATTCATATATCTATTATGGGTTTAATATGAGTGTAGCTGCTTAAAATTATTTCTTCTAAGATGATTATCACATAAAGGGTTCATGTTAATTTGTCTGCAGGTGATATCCTCATATTATCCAATGGCGGTTTTGTGATCATTTTGTTAGGACTGTTGAATTCCTCTCCTAGGCTCAATACGCCATTCTGTAACATAAAATAAATATTTACTCCCTGCAGTACCTTTATGTTATGCCATTTCATTTTCCATTGATACTCAAAGTTTGGTTTCTGGCACATTGAAATACTGCCCATATATTTCAAGATTGGAATTCCACATTATTTTCTGTTAATTGTGATTTTGATTCAATAAATAATTTAGAAGATATTATTGATGCCCAGGAATAGTTCTAAAGACATCCTTAGAACATCTTTGAGACTAACAATAACTACGAAAGAGAGTCCACAAGACTAGCTAACTAGTTTTCCAATATAACAGCTAGTCTTGCAAAAAAATAAACTTGTTACAATGGCATTAAACCCAAAATAAATCCTACATCCATTAACAAAATATTTAAGCATTCACTTACAACAAATTAAAGGTTTATTTTCATATCATTCCAATTGCACATAAGGTGATCTTTTCCATCAATTCCAATGAAACTAGTTAGCATTCACCGCAAGGAATTGAGTCTAAATAACTGAACCAAAATGAGATCCATCCATAAGTAAAGGATCACACCTGATAAGTATCCACCTGTAGCACAATAACATGTTATAAATAGAGCACATAGCTGTAGCATTCCATTTTTACGAAAAGAGAGATTTCAATCCACAACTAGTTATCAATTTTCACCACAATGTACCTAGTTTCCAATTTAACTTTCCAAATGACAAATAAAGATAAATATATGAATAATATAGCTCATGGAAAGTGTAGCAGGGGTCACTTAAATTCATATGTCTGTATCTTTCCTCCCATATACATTCTATTAAATAATTCACAAAACTAGCTAATTCTACTCATATGAATTGACTAGTAATTCTAGGAATCACTAGAATAATTAAATACACTGGTCATAGAATAACTCAAAATCTAAATAAAGTTTTTTATAATTCATAACATAGGTATATATCATTCGAACATTTCATCAAACACTTCATATGCAATGTCACAAATCTACTCAAAAAAATTCCATTGAAGGAGCTAAAAATTGGAAATTGATCTAAAATTTAGGTAGACATTTCCCAAACACTATAAAGAAGATTTACCCTCAAATTATCACACAAATTGAAGTGTATTTATCATACATAAGTATAAAAATAACACTCGCACACTTTTACAAAAACTTAATGTGCCAAGTCTCCAAACTATGCAAAACAATCCAATCGAAGAACTAGTTTTTGAATAAAAGGTAGAAGCATCAAAGAGAAGTGTATTAAACCATTCCAAGGATAAAGCACCATCAAAATACAGATTATATAATCAACAGAGGCAGAAATATCAGTTTCTTATCATAGGTTTCAAAGAATCATTCCCTCAAACAATTTGTGTACAAAATCCCAAAAACTAGTTTCCAATTCCTTCACAAAATTTACTTGCATACATAGATTGAATTCCATGAGAAATTTATTCCACAAATAGCCCATACATTTCATAAAACATTTCCTGTGCATCCAAAAATAAATCATATCAGATACAAATAAATTAAATAAACATGAGATAAATCACTTATATTTTCCAAATACGCAATTGGAATCGATTGTGCCACATTCCACCCAGCCGTAGACACAATGCAGGCCAAACATCACTTTTCAATGGTCACACATGAGCCGAAACCATGATGCCACAAGTAATATCACACTCAACCACAAATTCTCTCAAGAAATAATTCCAACCACAACCCAATGGAAAGTGTGGCCTCTACTTCAACTTTAAGTAAATTTAAGTGTCTCCAGGACAACAATCCAACCACAACCCAATGGGAAGTAGCACTTCCAATATAGGGAAATTCCAATGGCTCCAGGACAACCTTAAATCCAATGCATTGGTCCTCTCCCCTGCTACCAAACTAGGATCTCCAGAGGAAATACACAGCTCTATCCAACCTCAAATCCAATGGCAGTGGACCTCACCCCTGCTACCAATCCATGATCTCAAGAGGTAATTCCAAGACATACACCAGTGGCTCTAGATTAACTCAGCTTGAGAACAGACTCCACAAGGGTTCAATGAATGTTAAGTATCTCATACCAAGAGAATAAAAATCGAACAACAAGTTCCAAACACAGGAACAAGAGAAAATCATGAACCAACACACAAGTGTGACTAGCCAACACAACCAAATCAAATTCCTTCATGAGCAATTTGACTTGGGAGAGAGAGGGACACAAGCATGAGAGTTACATTCCCATAATAGTAAACTTGAGTTACACATCAGGATTCTACACCAAGAGACACACTAATCCAATTCATGAGGGAACACTAGGTGTGAGAGGGACACCAATCCTCAAATTAAAAAAATTAATCTCAGGGTAAATAAAACCAAGGAGTGACATAACACATCAGGGTGCATAACCAAGAGGTTCCATCAAGTACATAAGAAGGGTGTACAACATCAACATAGGCTCAACACACATAGATAAACACTTTTCAACAACCCCTTGCTCCTGAAATCATGGTTCCTCATACTCTATTTCATGGCATCAGTCACCCGATTGTTTTTATTTTATTAATTATTTATAAGTTCAACATAACAAAAATAATAATAATGTGCAAACCATACTCTAGGCACCTTGTGCCACTATGTCCAACATCGCAACAATAATAATATGTCCAGGGGGTAAACCAGAGGTTACAAGGCATAACTAGAAACTCAAAGTGTCCATAATGACATCTGAAGGTTGTCTTCCAAATTTCCTTCTCCTGCATATTGATTTGAACTAGAGTGAAGGTCAATCTTTGAAAAGTATTTGGCTCCATGTAGTTCATCCATCAACTCATCAATCCTTGGGATAGGATATTTGTTCTTGATAGTATTCTTGTTGAGAGCTCTATAGTCTATGCACATGTGCATGGTCCCATATTTCTTCTTCACAAGGACAAAAAATGATGCAAAAGGGCTTGAACTTAGTATAATGAACCCCAAGTCAAGCAGTTCTTTGATGGTTCACTTTATATAATCCTAGAATTTTTTGGATGCTTGTATGGATGGAATTTGATAGGTAATGTTCCTATCTCCAATTAAATTTCTATGCTCCACTCCTCTATCAAGTGGCCTACCATGAGGAAGGTCCCCAAAAACCTTCTTATGCTTTTGGAGAAACTTATAAATGTCTTATGGATATTGTGCTACTTCCAATGAGGTGCCTTTAGTAGTGATTAGGCACTCTTCATTGTTATATTTTCATCATTTAGTTCAATAGATCTAGGATCTTAACTGAAAGAACAACATGTACAGCATATCAAGCATAAGAGACAAGAGACAAGAGACACAAAACATTTCATCTGGGAAACCAAGAAGGTGAAAAACCCCGCAACTTCCTCAGAGATAGAATAAGCACTAATACAATGATCATGAAGATGAATCCCCAAAAGATATATTGCTGTAGAAGCTACTCCTCCTCCACTTGTGCTCCCTCCTCCTCTCTCTCACTAATGCGAAGTGATTGAATAAGAGAAGGGTAAAATGAGAGAGACACACTCTCTATTTATACACTTACTTTCACTTAACCTTTACTCGACTAGGTTGGCCCCAACTTAATAACTTAATATAATGCTGACCGGGCTGACCCCCAATAGGGTGGTCTAATAAACCTTTAACCCACATGACTCATACAAGGCCAACCCCATCAAGGTGGTCTAATAACCCATAAAGTATAAGTTACGACACTTACAATATAACTTGCAACACTTGGAAGTACAACTGACAACACTTCCAACCGGAGGAATAATACATCTCCGTTGGGGATACAATAAGGTACAAATGTAATACATACAATATACAAGTGAATATATTCTGAAGTTACACATACATCAACAGCAACCTTCCTTATTAAAGGCCCTAGTAGTAAGGGTGGCCGCAGAAGGGTACATTAGCGTTAGCCATATATATCCAGGCAGAATTTGCATTTCTTCCAAAGCTTAACTAGGAAGCTATTCTCTTGACACGAGTCATCAATACATATAGGAACAAGTCTTCAATTATGGAGCTGGATCATCACTGGATCAAGAAGCATCATCGTCACTGCTGCTATACTCGTCATCTCGATCACTAGGTTATCTCACAATTCTTCTCGTCATAGGAAGTTCTACAGAGCCAGCCCTTTTCCATGTTGGATGTAGTCCCACCACCTGTAGGTCTTCATCGACAATGGCCATACTGTGGAATCCTTAGGACTCATTACGTGCATCACAATTCCTTGAAAGAGTATCCCAGGATCCTTTATGTTCCGAAGCATGACCAACAAGATCTTCTAGGTCAACTTACATGTGACTGTCACAAAACCTTATAAGACTGTCTTTCCTAGCAAGATCTCTAAAGAGCATTCGAGGCCTTTTGCGTGACTAGCACAACCTGTCCGGATCTCCAAGACATATTATATGTGACCCCCACCACAAAACCTTAAAAGAGTGTCTTGCACAGCAAGATCTCTAAAGAGCATCCGCGGCATTTTACGTGACTAGCACAACCTGTCCGGATCTCCAGGATGTATTACATGTGGTCCCCACAAAACCTTAAAAGAGTGTCTTTCCCAGCAAGATATTTAAAGAGCATCCGAGGCCTTTTACATGAATAGCACAACCTGTCTGGATCTCTAGGATGTATTACATGTGGTCTAGCAAAACCTTAAAAGAGTTTCTTGCCCAGCAAGATCTCTAAAGAACATCCGAGGCCTTTTATGTGACTAGCACAACCTGTTCGGATCTCCAGGACCTATTACATGCTACCCTTGCACAACCTGTCCATGGCCACAGAGTATCAACTTGATACTCAGCATACATCATCCTGATGTATCACATGATCATCATGATCATCGTCACTGCATCGTCCTGATGCATATCATTTAGAGTATCATCCCGATACTCATCACACATGATCATCCTGATCATCATCACTACATCCTCTTGATGCATATCATCCAGAGCATCATCCTAATACTCATCACACATGATCATCTTGATCATCGTCACTACATCTTCCTAATGCATATCATCAAGAGCATTGTCTTGATACTCATCACACATGATCTTCCTGATCATTGTCACTGCATCGTCCTAAAGCATATCATCATACATGATCCAACTGATCATACAAACCATCCAACTGATGCATATCCAAAGCAGTAACTGGAGCATCGTCCTGATGCTCATCACACAACACTTACATCCACAACCAGGGAAAGGATCCTACTATCACCATGCTTGGAATGGCTCCTATAAATGTGTCCCATCATTTCTTCCTCGAAGTATATTCAATTTGAAGAACACCAAGCCTCTCTCTGAACTACTCAAACTTCACTCTGGCTAGTGGTTTCGTCAACACATCTAGAACCTACTCATCCGTCGCAACATACAGAAGCTTCACTACTCCTTTCTGCACCATATCCCTGATATAGTGATATTTGATCTTGATGTGCTTCGACCTGTCATGGAATATGGGGTTCTCAGACAGCTTCACACAACTTTGGTTGTCACAAAAGATACCGGTAGCATCCAATGGGAGATCAAATAACTCAAATAGTATCTTCCTAAATAGTACTACCTCACAACTAGCTGAACAAGCTGTGACATACTCCGCTTCAGCTATACTCATTGCTACGCAAGACTGCTTCCTGCTAAACCAAGAGATCACACCTGATCCCATACTGAAGCAGCACCCAGAAGTGCTATTCCTATCTATAGCATTGCTTGCCCAAGCTGAATCAACATAACCCTCCAGGTTAAAAATTTGATTCTCATCATACTTGAGCCCATAATCAATTGTACCCTTTAGGTACCTCAGAACATGCTTTACAACAACCAGGTGAACACCTCTAGGATCCGTCAGGAACTGGCTCAATGTGTTCACTGCAAAGCAAATATCTGATCTCGTGTTCGTTAGGTACATCAAGGACCCAATCATCTGATGATACACGGTGACATCACCTAGCTCAGATGAAGCATAACACAATATCTTCAGGTTCGATGCCATAGGTGTGGCCATGGCCTTACAATCCATCATCTCGAACTGCTTCAGGATCTCTACTGCATACTTCCCTTGTCCAAGGAAGATTCCATCTGCACTCTACCACACCTCCATGCCTAGAAAGGAATGCATCATCCCCAAGTTCTTCAACTCAAACTCGACAACAAGCCTCCTCTTCGTGTCGGCAATTAATCTATCCTCAACTATCACAAACAGGTCATCCACATATAATAGTAGTATCACTGGATTGCCTTCCTCAACCTTGTAGTAAAGGTTGGAATCCGCTTTACTCTTAGTAAAGCCCAAACTCGATAAAACGATGTCTATCCTACCATACCAAGTCCTAGGAGATTGCTTCAAGACATACAAGACTTTCTTTAACCTACACACATATGACCCTCTATCATGTGTCTCAAAACCGAGTGGCTGCTCCACATACACTTCCTCTTCAACTACACCATTCAAGAATGCTGTCTTGATATCCATTTGGTGTATCTTCCACTTCATCACTGTAGCTAGAGCAAGTACTCTTCTGATTGAAGTGTATCTGGCTACAAGAGAAAAAGTCTCTTCATAGTCTATTCCTTCTTTCGGGGAGAAGCCACGAGCCACAAACACTGTATTTCTCTATGCTACCATATACAGCATGCTTGATCTTGTAGATCCACTTGGAAGTCACAACAGACTTCCCTTTTGGTCTTGGGACCACATCCCAAGCATCATTCCTCATGATCGACTGGTACTCCTCGATCATGGCATCCTTCCATTACTGCATCCCAAATCCTGGGAACTTTATATTCTTCAATATCTTCAATAGATAGTTTTCTTGGACTTCGTTGCTCGAACAAATGTTGTAGTCTTTATTTTGTAGGTGATTATACACGATATTTCCTACAAGTCAAATTCAATTGCATGATTAGAAACTTCTCATAGTTTTTCAAAAGCACATTCTTATGCATAAAGACATATGTCATACAGTCATGCAATTCTCGTATCCAATGCTTCAATACAACATTTATCCATATCCCGTAACTTTCTAGATGCCTTCCATCTCTACCAGGACATTGTTAAGAGTGTGCACAACTCCCATCATGTTAGCAAAGAGGTTTCATTCTAGATAAGTAGCAATGGAATGTTGTACGGTACCATAGGCCACTTACCCATTACTTGCTTATTAGTAGTATCTTGTTCATTAATGTAACTTTTCTAATATGCATAATATACATCCTAAATCTAGGATCAACATCATTTAAGTAATCATATATATATAATAAATGATAATTCAAATACTTATCTTTGTTTGGTTGTAGGGTGGTCTCCCTCTCAATCTTTGCTTCCTGGAGTGCTCCCTTTTGATCTTTGCTTCCTTGATTACATGTTCTTGACCTTATATCCATTATCCATGCTTGAGTGTGCACTAGTGTCATCATTGTGTCATCCTCAACATCTCATACATAATCATACATCCATTAGTATAATCTCAATACTATCAAAAACCTTATGATTCTAAATAATCTTAAATATGTATGGTCATGATCATTTCATACATATGTAATAAACGTTAGTATTCAAGGTTTCAGGGAAGACTTCTTTTACTCATGCATATTCTTATTTGACCATAGGACTCTTCTAGTTATTCATGTCATCAATCAAAGTAAGAACCATAATATGCATAAACCTTTGATTACTTAAACTTCTAATATTCAAGAATAATCATTATCATTCATACAAAAGTATAAGATCCTAACACAAGGATTCTAACTTGATATAGGAAAAACATACCTAGATTATCATGCTTGTTAGTTATGTCTAACATACCCATATAATGTCTTTTTGTTCTCTTCAATGACTTGTGCTAGTAACCTGCATATCTCATAAGTTAACCATTGTAGAACCAAATCATACATACCTCATAAGTAGAGATTCTATGTGATCCATGACTATGGATGAGTCTTTTCCTTCATGTCACAATGGTCATATGTTATTGATCTAGAACTTTCTTGATGTACCTTTCATGTTAGAGGACAACATCATCCGCATACAACACCATAGTGCATTAGTACAATCATAAGTGTCAAAACCCCAATCAATGAATATCTTCTATCATGCATTCATATTTTTACTATGGTGATAAGACAAGTCTAACATTAAGCAAGATTATACTAACCTCAATGATATGAAGAGAAACATATCATAAACTTAATCATAAACATATTTCAAAACATACTTGTATGAGTCATACCTACCGAGATTGCTTGTAGTCTTCTTATGTAAGGCCTTAGCCTCATCTCCCTCTGGAACTGGAACTTCTTCACTTATGCAGGTGTCCAATTCATTCTCTTCTAGGATTAACCCAATCCACTTTGATTTGCTGAGACTGGATCTGGAGTTGGATTAGGGTTTGTCAGAGAGACCCTAAAAATTAAAATTTTGAATTTCAAACTTCTGAATGGATGAAAAGATGCACCTTGATAAGTTGATCAAGTTGGTATACTTCAATTTTGAAATCTCCAAAATTTGACCCCTGAAAATTGACTTTGAAACATCCGGATCTTCTGGACAGGATCCCGAACTAGGGTTTGATAAAGCCTGGTATTCTTCCCAACCAAAAGGTTTGATATTGTAATCTAAACTTCGATTTTTCTGAGGAACTTCCAGCTGTGGTCACAGATTTCAAAAATTCCAACTTTTGAAAAAGCCCTAATTTTCCACCTTTCCAATAAAAATCCCGAACTCGGGTTTGATCAAGCTCGACCTTCTTCCCAACCAAAAAATTCGATCTTGGTCTCTAAATTTCTATTTTGATGAGGAGCATATAGCCGTGGTCTCTGATTCCAAGAATTCCAACTTTCTACGAAACCCTAATTTCCCACAGCAGTGATGATCCAAAAATGAAGGTGCTTAGAATACAATTATGTTTGGACAGAAATATATTCCATATTGTTTCCAATGTATCTCTGAAATTTCAGATCTACAGGGTCTGAAAATTTGTCCTCTGGTATCCTGACCTGTCATCTTTCCAACCCCGCAGGTCTGACCTCAAATGGATTCTCTAAGAGATATTTATGCCAAGTGTCACAATTTGACCTGTTTATGGGGTAAAACAGTGTAGCGAACTTGTACAAAATTCCACATTTCATTGGTTAAACTTTGGCCTCTGAAACACTTACCTGTGAAACTAAAATCCGTTCTCTTACTGTCACTTTTTACAGAATTGCATTTGGAGCTTCCTAGCCCGAGATATGACCTTTTTTCCTAGGTCACATGTGTAGGACTGCATTCTGGAAGAGGTAGAAACCCTAACCTGTACGGATCATAAATCACAAAGTACAATGAATCTGAGGCTTTCCTTTGGAAACAAGGTACAGGGGGATATTATCTACGACCTATAAAAGTTTCCAAACCTGAACCTTTGCCAAAATGGATTTATAGCGAAAGTTCCACGATGATTGGTTTTTGCTATATCAAGCCCTAACCTCCAATTTGTCGCAAGTGCAACAAGTGTCATAAATGCCATACCATGCCTTCTTTCAGGATAGCTCTAATACCATGTTATATTTTCATCATTAAATCAATATATCTAGGATCTTAAATGAAAGAACAACATTTACAGCATATCAAGCATAAGAGACAAGAGACAAGAGAAACAAAACATTTCACCTGGGAAAACCAAGAAGGTGAAAAACCCCGCAACTTCCTCAGAGATAGAATAAGCACCAATACAATGATCGTGAAGATGAATCCCAAAAATATAGATTGCTACAGTAGCTACTCCTCCTCCACTTATGTTCCCTCCTCCTCTCTCTCACTAATGTGAAGTGAGTGAATAAGACAATGTGTAAAATGAGATAGACAAACTCTCTATCTATACACTTACTTTCACTTGACTTTTACTCAACTAGGTCAACCCCAACTTAAAAACTTAATATAATGCTTACTGGGCCGACCCCCAATAGGGTGGTCTAATAACCCTTTAACCCACATGACTCATACAGGGCCGACTCCATCAAGGTGGTCTAATAACCCATCAAGTATAAGTTACGACGCTTACAATATAATTTGCGACACTTGCAAGTACAACTGACGACACTTCCAACCGGAGGAATAATACATCTCCGTTGGGGATAAAATAAGGTACAAATGTAATACATACAATATACAAGTGAATATCTTCCGAAGTTACAAATACATCAACATGCATCCCACTCAATGTATCCATGCCTCAATGGAGATCTCATACTATGTGCACTCACCACTTGCTTTGGCTAGGTGTTGATCCCTCTCAACACCACCTCCTTTCCACCTTCATCTTGAAATCCCATCTGAAGGACATTGTATTCTATGGTGTGCTTCCCAATTGAATACAAAAACTGTACCCCCAAAACTATGTTAGCAGCGGCCACATTGACAACATAAAATCTATATGTAACAATGTAATCTCCTATAGTGACTTGCAATTTAGGAATCCATCTAGAACAATCCATAGAATGATTACCTGGAATGATGACAGTGAAATATTCAAACTTATCAGTAGGTAGCTTTATTCTTTCAACCAAAGATGAATCAATGAAGTTATGTGTTGCTCATATATCTACCAATATAGTGATTGATTTCCCTTGCACCACTCCTTTGAATCTGAGAGTGTGAAAGTGAGGCACTCCTGACAATACTGCAATTTTGCTCACTTCTGAAGGATGCTCTTCTTCAACAGTCTCATAGGCCATTTCTGCATCTATTGGGGCCTCTTATTTTTCCTCCTCAGCTTTTCTCTCTGGATAAACTTCAATATAGTGTGTTTTTCCCTTAGCACGCATGTGTCCTGGAACCCATGGTTCTTGACAGATGAAACACATCTTCCTTCTTCTCAATCCATCTATATCTTTGGAGAAATTGTCCTTCTTGAAATTTCCGGAAGGACTCTTCATGGGTGGCCTTTGATTCTTGAATTGAGCAGGAGCAATAGCTCTAGGAGAAAATATTTTCCTTGGAATAGAATCTTGCAAATATCTTCTTCTATTCAATGCATCTTTCAAGGTGGAGGGTCTGTAGGCCTTCACTAAACATTTCAAAGGTTCTGCTAATACATCAATGAACAAGAGGATCAAGTGAGTTTTTGAGATATCAATGACCATCACAACCAACTTATAAAACCCAAATATATAGGCTTCAAGAGTTAAAGTCTGCTTCACATGCGCCACCTCTCTGAAAGTGATTTCAGGGTCTCTTATTTCAAATATTTCAGCCAACCTTCTTGTGAAATCTTCATAAGTGATCACTTGATCATGTCAAATTGTATTCATGCCATGAAACCACTCTTCATTGGCTTCACCATCTACGTGTAGAGTAGCCAACTTGATAGCATCTCTCTCAGCCATTGGATTAAACTAAAAATAAGTATCTAGCTTATGGATCCAAGAACTAGCAATACACTTTTGTGAGCCATCAAAGTAAGGCAATGAAATATTTCCAATAGCATTCTTCAACTCATAATTTTGATTTGGAATCCAAAATATTCCTCTTGAATTGGTATTTTCTTGTAGATCAAATAAATCTTTGAATGAAAAAGCTTTTCTACATTCTTCATTCAGTGTAAGGTACTCAACATACTTGTCCTCCCATGAAGCAAGACCTTCATTTTGAACCTCAAGTTCCTCCTATTTCTCTTCATTGAATTTAGTCATAGTGGGCCTGGGTGTGTATTGAGACTCCATATTGAATTCATCAGGGTGATTGTGAGGCCCAATTCTTGAGAAAATAGACCCACTAGTGATTTTATTTTCACCATGTTGGGAGCCACTATTGCTCCCCTCCCCATTTTTGTTTCCTAGTTGCTGAGCTAAGAACTCTTTGGTTTCTTTGCCAGATTGAAAAATGCTATGAGATATGTCTTGTAAACCTTTCATAATGCTTTGAAAAAAGAGTTTTAATTCATATTTCTCTTCATTATGAGACATATTTGATTCTCCTTGTAACTTGCCTTCAATAGAATTGAATTCTTCACCTTCTTCTTCCTCTGTTAAAGGATCTTTCTTCTTGGCATCTGAATTTATTTTGGGACTCATTGGAGATTAATAAGGTCAGGCTCAGAGGACCATGCTTTGATACCATTTTACTGTACCTTCCCTGATGTAAGGAATACTAAGAAAGTTGAAGGAAATACATTGACTAGTATTGAAGAAATTGCACAAACACAAAAGATGGACCCAGAAACTCTCTCAAGACTTGGTAAAAGGGAATTTGGATAATTTATGGAAGTGGATGGATTTTTTTTAAGTTCCAATATCTCTATTAGAATTCAAATTATAGTTCAGATCTGATTTGGTGGAATTTGGAATTATAGAGTAGATTTGAGAACACTGGGACTACTCAACTAGTCAATATTCAGGATCTTCCAAATAGCTCAGAGGACCAACAAATTGAAAATAAAAGATATGTATTATGTTCATTAATATCTTAGTTGACATCAGGAATTGAAATAATATAAATTCATTGAGCAGAAGATAGTAAACTCAAGCAATGTTGAAAACTAGTCAAAATCTATGCAAATCTAGCAGGGTTGTAGAAACTCAAAATAATTCAGACTTCTGCATTATAAAAATTTATGAATGATATAAAAGGTTCAACATAACAAGAAATACATCACATTGGATCTAAGAGGATTCTCATAATAGTCCATAGTTTTAACCCTTTTCAATACAATCAACTAGAACTAGAAATCACTGGAATACTTTAGGATTCAAACCACAAATCTCATGATATATTCTATGAGTTTCAAACCAGACTTGTATAAGCTACATGACCTGCAATATAATCATTGACAATGGCTGAATTCCATCATCCAAGCATCTAACTAAAGAATCAACTAGTGGAAGTAGTAGGGGCACATCTCCCAAGTTAAATTGAGAGCTCAAGATCTATCAACATCAAAACATAATTAGACAAATATTTTGCTAGTGGTTCTCCCTCCTTATTTTATAGATTGAGGATGACTTGTGGAGCAAGTGTCCTAAGCTAATTCACCCTCATGGATGGATAAGGAAAGATCACTTTCGAACTTTTTCTCTTTCTGCGTTGCTTTCTCCTTTTTCTTTTCTGCTTTTGACTGCTTTCTTCCTTCTTTTCTTCCTTTGACTACTTTCTTCCTACTTTTCTACCTTATCTAGATTTTTTGCTTTTCTGTCTTTATCCTTATTTTTTATTTTATTATGCTTTCTATTTTTCTTGAGTTTTTCTTGATTTATTGGCATGTGCTATCTCTTCTTTCTTTTTCCTCCTTTCCTAAATTTGGCTACTTTTCAAATTTCCTTCTCTTGCAAGTAACCTCTTGGTCAACCTTATCCACTAAGGTGCACTTGTGGAGCATTATCCACTTTATTCCAAAATAAAAATATCTATTTAATGAAAAACAATTTCATCAAGTGCATTTCAAACTTTAAGAAAATAAAATCTACATATCCTAATTAATTAATGCCCGAACTTTCAAAATTACTCCCAAGCAAATGAAATTTCCTCCTCATACCAAGGGATTGATTGGGTTAGGAACTCAATCCAATGATAATTAATGAAGGGACATGACAAAGGGTACATTGTCTTCCTCCAATTAATTATCTTCCATAGTATAGCCTAGGCATTTAGATTTTAGATGCCTCGTTCTACGTTAGGAATGGCATATAAAGGGAATTCCTTTATAATCAATTTTTTGAATGAAGGTCAAATTTCCCTAGGAAATATCAACCTTCGTTGGAAGTCCTTTCTACACATTGAACTACGAGGAATGAAGCCATGCGTTTATCCTCAAAAGTGAGTATCTCGTTGTCTATATTAATAAAATTTCCAAAAGTGATTTCGACCTCCACGAAAATATTTTTTGTCCAAAACTATAAAGAAAATATCAAGTGGAGCATCTAGAGATGTTGCTTTAGTATAGGCTCTTTAATAGGGTTGAAATCTATATGCCAGTGAGAGGGAACTAGTGAACCTGAGCCAATAACCTAATTCTTTTACAATATCAATGTCACGTTTTCAACAACCAAGAAATGGAAATAGTACCATCCTTTCATAAGTGAGATATTTTCTGGGAAATGCCCCAAAATCGGTTTCCAGGTCTCCAAAATCCACTTTAGTATCTCAAGGCTAGACATAGTCAAGTATTCAAATCTTTCGACCAATTCCATTCAGACCATATTCTCCACTTTGTCAAGATTTACATCTAGTCCAAGAACCATATGCTTCCTCCATTGTTCCACTTTGAAAGCCTAACATGATTAAAATAAAATAATTTAGGATGTCCATGTGTAAAAGTAATTTGAAATTGAAACATGAGTCTCTATTTTACATTTTTTTTATATGAAATGTTAGTTGCATTAATTTATTTAGTGATGAAAGAAGAGTGATATTTTTCTTTATTTTCAAATTCCTCGCATGATTTACAAAAAAAATAGGAGAGCCATTTGTAAAAGTAATTTGGCATTGGGTAAGAATTTTTAAGTAATAAGTTTGAAACCTCATGGTAATTTTTTCTGTTACTTTCTAGAAGGAATTTTTTTTTGTAAGCTATCTCTAGGTCCTTCTATTACCGATAAAATACATATAGAACAAAAGAGTGCTAGTGGCTCAACTACTAGAAGGGAAATAACATGAGCCATTGGAATAATTTCACAAAATTAAACTAGGGCTGGGAAGCCTTCCCTTCAAAGTGAAACTAGAGCTCTCCGCCCCTCTAAGATGTCTTAACAACAAAACTTTTTGTTGAAAAAAAAACAAAAATTGATTGATATGACCAAAAATATTGAATGCAATATAGAATTAGAGGATGAAAACTAGACATAGTTAGACCTAAGAAATTGCTTTAGTTTCATCATGAGGTCGGTCCCACACCTACAAAGGATTATTTCCGCATAAACTAGGGTATCCATCTTGTTGCGACTACTATGATAACATCTCAAATGGATGGTACTAATGCTCCATGAGGAATATCTTGAGGAGAATTTTTAGAATCCACCAAGGATCCAAACTAGAAATCTACTTCGAAGCCTCAATCACTATTCTAGGAAATCCATTTGGTTTGATTTCCTAATCCTCTGTCGGGTGAGGATGGAGACTTGTTGAGAGGATTTCGTCTACCCATTCGATATAAAATCGAATGTGGCATGGAAGCTCATTGGTAAACCACCATTCGAACATATTTTTCCTTGCACCTTCCCCTTGACTACTTCTTTCTCATTCATGTATTAGAGATAAATAATTTGCAAAGGAAACATGATTGTTCTAGAGCCAATAAAAATGACTCATAAGAGCAATGAGAAACACCCATACATGCCTAAATACATCCGCTAGCCAACACTTAGTTGAGGCATTCTCATAAATCATAGTGAAGAATCAATTAAGAAGCTAATGATTGATCTTGGATCTGATGTACTCCTAGATCGCAATTTTTGGTCCATTCTATTGTTCGCCATGAGTTCCAAGATCACATGATATCACAGGTCAAGTCAAATTAACCTCCGAGAACAATTTACCACATTAATGTCAATAAATTTGGGATCCCATGCACCCCTCTTCGTTGCTATTGAATTCCTTCCTACATGACATCTCCACCCTCTTTATTAACACTAGACCCCTCCACATGCTGGTCACAAGAAGTATTGACCTATGTTCTCACCCCCATCCAAGGACATTGTAAAAGGAAGTTAACTTAATCGATATATTATGGTCGAACTCTATCATTTACACCTAGTCCAATCTAGCCATTACATTGAAGGAAATAGGAGTAAGGTCTTTGAGAAGAAAAGTATCTGAACTTTTATTTTGTAAATGACAATGAAAAATATGATTAGTTTGTTGGGATCAACTACTAACAATCTAGTCTCAACAAATCATAAATTTTAATTACAATCATTACAATGAAATATATTTGAATTATTATGGAGATTCGTAATAATAATAATTGAACAATTTCATAATGATAAGAAACATGAATAAAGTTTTCCAAAATACAAATGTATGAACCTCAATTTTCTAAATGACAATGAAAAATATGTCATTAAGCTTATGAGCAATTGCAAATGGACAATAATTAATGTGTTATATGTTATTCATCTCATGGGATATGTGTAAGTAGACAATAATTGATAAGGTATATACCACTATACTTATAGAACAAGTGGAAGTGGATAATAATTCACGAAGTACCTCACTTAAGAGGACTTTATTATAATGAAGTAGTATGGTGGACAAGTAATCATAAATACACTTAATATGATGCAAAAGTATGATTAAGATTTAATAAACAATTTATAAAATCTATACTAAACATGTTAATTCAAAATGTGATATAAAATGTATAATTGAGTATGAGGTTAAGTATATCAATCTAATATAATATAGAATAATGCTAAACTTGATGAAGAAGTAATGATAAATATAAAATGTTATTAAAATTTAATAAATAATTAATAAAAATAATATTGAACTTGTTAATTCATTATAAAATTTATAATTTAATATAAAGTTAAGCATATCAATCTAATATAATAGAGAATAATACTAAATTTATTAATGTTTCTTAATGAGATATAAAACTAACATTATTAATTCATAATGTAAATAAAATTTATTTTCTACCCATACTTCAAAACTAAGATTTTGGAATATAATACTTACTTTACAAATTCATAATATAAATAAAATTTATTTCTTTCTATATTTCAAAATTAAGATTTTAAAATATAATATTAACTTAGCTAATCCATAATGTAAATAAACTATATATTGAAACATAAGACTTTATTCATATTTTAAAATATAATACTAACCTTGCCAATTCATAATGTAAATAAAATATATTTTCTTTCCATATTCCAAACCTATGACTTTATTTTTAATTCATATCTGTAACTCACCACACAATATTTAAATTTATTTTTTCTTCATACTTGGAACCTAATTACACTTATTTTTTATTCACGGTTGTAACCTAACACGCATTATTTATGCATGAGAACTTCTTTGTAAATATAATACTAACCTTGCCAATATAATACTAACCTTGCCAATTCAAAATTGTAAATAAAAATTAATTTCTTTCCATATTTCAAACCTAAAACTTTATTTTTAATTCATATTTATAACCTACCACATAATATTTAAATTTATTTTTCTTCATACTTGGAACCTAATTACACTTATTTTTTATTCACAGTTGTAACCTAGCACACATTATTTATACATGAGAACTTGAATCTTTGTTTGCAGACCCGAGCGCAGCGCCAGAGAGTTTGAGTTCTCCATATCCACCAAAGTAGTGAGTGGCTTTTCTATTAATCCATCGTTGTGTTTTTCTTAACTTTGAACATCCATGCGTCCCAATGTTTGAATTTCCCCATTGAATTGTGAATTTATTATTTTTAGGCAGTAATTTCTTTACATGGCAATCGATCGTCATTATGTAGGAACAAGGTGATAATCCAATCCAATCCTTGTGATGGGAATTTATTTTGTCTTGTTATTTTATGTTGTTTCCTGATTATTATTTTTAAGACGTTTCTATTAACGGAATTCCTTCATTTCATTGTTATTTTTAGCCTAACAATTTCCTAACATTGTAATCCATCATTATGTTGAATTTCCTAAAACAAACTCATACTCCATGTTGCTTTTGACTAGGATCGTCTTGGAAAGTGGTTTTAACGAACACATTTACAAACATTTTCCATGTTGGCATAAATCAATGTTCCTACCTAGTTCCTTGATGGGCTAATTTGTTAGCCAATCGAATGTTCTCCCAAATGATGTGGAAATAAGAAATAGAGAGTGGCTTATTGATATGCATTATGTATTCATGAATCCTCCTCCACCTTAAGGATTTGGTTACATATCCTTGCTTCATTTTTTGAATTACTTTTCTCGAATCTTCAAAGACCGTCAATCTTGGAATTTTCAATGTGAGATTATTTCTAGTATTAGAGGAAGAGCCAATCATTTCACTTCATTATTGGTTTTAGTTCTTAGCCCCCAAGAAAAAGAGTTGACTATTTTTCCTCCTGGATCAAAGATGATCTTTTTCACACCTGTCAATGCCAACTATCTTAACTATCCTTCCATGTTAAAATGCATTACTATATTTTATATTTTATGATTTAATTTTGTCACGTTAGTTTTTAAATTAATATTAACTATATTTAAATGCTTGCATGTATGTTTTAGAAGATGGTTAAGCATGAATGCTTTGTTATTAATACACTTTAAATGTTTGATTAATTTACTATAATTTATATTTTATGTTATTTAAATATTTGAATGTGTAATTTTGTCATATTATTATTTTTTAATTAATATTAATTATATTTAGATTTTAAATAATTGCATATATGTTTTCGAGTAGGGCTAAGAATCGAATGCTTTGTTATTAATACACTTTAAATGTGTAGTGACATATTGTGTCATTATATTTTATATTTTATGTTATTTAAATGTTTTGAATGTGTAATTTTTCTACAATATTTTTTTAAGTAATATTAACTATATTTAAATGCTTACATATGTGTTTTAGACGATAAGAAGACACGAATTCCTTGTTATTCACACATTTTATCTTTGCATGTGTGATTTAGACAATGGGTAGGACTAATGTCTTGTTCTTAATATAATTTATCTTCGGATGTGTGATTTAGATGATGGTTAAAAGGAATCTTTTGTTATTATTTATTTTTATGTTAGGTGATGTGCAATATAAATTTTGTAAATTTACATATATTAAAATGTTTTAAAATTGTTTGTGGTTTTTCAATATTAAGACATTGGTTTTATTTTTTATTTTTTTATTATTAATTTCATAAAATTTTGTATTATTTCAATTTTGTATTAATAATTTTATTATCTTTTCCAATTTTATCTTTATATTTATAAAAATATAAGATTTAATATTATGAATCTAATAATTTTATTTTATGTTTAAATGGTTACTATTCATACTAGAAGTAATAGCATGGATTCTATTTTTTTTAATCAAATTTAAGAGTTTATATTTGTAATTTTATATATCGTGCCATTAGAATATATTAAAAAAAAATGTAATAACATAAGATGTATTTAAAAAACAAACAATTTCTTAATTATCTTGGGCTCATTCCAAGTTGTATAAACAAGTAAGTTGTTTAACTCAAAGATGATGTCTTAAGATCTAGGAGAGGGTGTTGCTACCACATGAAAAGGCACATGCAATAAGTATGCAAAAGAATATGAAGATAAATTATTAAAATAATTATTTTTTTCTCATCTAGCAACTCTAGTGGAGAAGAATTTGCAAACAAGTTACCCTATAAAATCATCTACTGCAAATAAAGGATTAGATCCGGTACTTCCTATACAAGATGTTAGAAAAGCATGAAAGCAAACCGATAACACATGCAAATCCTAAATCTCTAAGCATAGAAAAATTGTAAATGAAGTCAACCTAGAATCATTTACCCTATGAGTTGATACCAACTTTCACCAAGGACGAGGCCCCAAGAGTATAATTTTTGGCAAAAATTGCAACTATGGATAAAGAAATTTGATTTGTTGCAAAAGGGATTTGTACTTTAGAAGCTAAGGAGGCTACCCACCAGATTTAGAGTTTGGATTCTTTTTCTTAAAAAAATATATGAAATTGTGCAAATAAAACATAAAGTCAATGGTTGTAAGGCTAGTTTCCCTCTCGGGTTCTTTAGCAAGGTTCTATTTCTCATTTTATAAAAATAAAATAAAGTCAATGGTTATAAGGCTAGTTTCCCTCTCGAGTTCTTTAGCAAGGTTCTATTTCTCATTTTCTAAAAATAAAATACTAGGGACGAGGCCCACCTAGTTTCCCTCTCGGGTTCTTTAGCAAAGTTCTATAAAAACCTAGTTTCCCTCTCGGGTTCTTTAGCAAAGTTCTATTTCTCCGGTTACTCTCAAAATATTGTTTCCCAAGGTGACTACATAATCCAAATGTAAGTAGTATAAGATTTTAAGTCTAAAGATAAAATATAAATATAAATGGTGTTAATGGATATAAAACAATTAAAAACGTTTAAAACAATTTTTTATTTGAAAAAATGCTTTAATATATGAGTGGAAATTATTTAAAATGTATATGTATGTAAATATTAAAGCAAAACAAGGTTAATAGATAAATAGAAATGGCCAAAGTTAAAAGAAACAATTTGTATTGTACTTTATTATGATTTATAAAATAACTTCTCAACTTATAGGACAACTACAACAATACTCACGGTTGGATTTTCACAGATCCCACTTTCATATATACTCTTATTCCTTGTTGCATTTAACATGACCAAAACTTGTACATTATCTTTTGTATTTTGCCAAATCTTCTACATGGTTCTCTTGATTAATCAACTCTAGATTATACGGCATATTCTATAGATTGTCGTTATTGAGACCCTCACTGCTCCTCCCATAAGTGATTTAAGCTGATAATTCTAGTGTAATCAGTGTGATCATATTCGATGATCAACTTAGATGTAACTCATTATTTGCAAGAACCACAAGGTTTTATTTTTGTTGTTCTTCAAGATGTTCCTAGCTAGATATTGATAAAAGCATAACACTCATAGTATTCTTCCTCGGAATAAAATCTGTAGAGACCCTATATCTTTTACTCTTAAGTTTATATTCAACCCTTTAAAATGTATAATTAATCCATATAAAAACCTTTTAAGATTGAATTTATTTTCTCCTTTAACAGTATTTATTTTAATTACTTATCCTAATTTGAAGAATTATCAATCCATTACCTTTTAATAATTTATTTCCATTACTTATCCTAATTACTTATCCTAATTACTTATTTTAATTACTTATCCTAATTTTAAGAATTATCACCACGAGATTTTATTGAGCCATATATCGCTTATCCAAGAACTTCTATATTATTTGCAATGTATCACTATCTACCTACACTTCAAGCATGCTACGTATTACATGTATAATATATTTCTTCGTGTGACATATATGATTCCCAAATTGATATGAGAATGTTCTGCACTCAGAAGTGTTTTCTCCATGTGACAAATCATATGGAACAAATTTTCTTATGATGCGGCGTATCACGAATAGAATTTCTATTTTCTCCATGTGAAAAATTGCATGGAATATAAAGTTTATTTTGAGAAGATATATCATGAATAGAAATATTTTAGTCACATGATTTTTTTGAATAAGAGTCATAAATATTTGATTACTAAATAATGTAGCTATACATAATATTACAAAATTTGCTCATACAAACTGAGATGTTTCTCAAGTTTCTCACATTCTGAAACTGTCCACCCTTCGCATTCTACACATAAATAAAACAGACTTCACCCATTTCATTTTAATACCTCATGTTGCCACCCGATGAGCTTTTCCATGTGACATGACATACCTTTTATCTCTAGCATGGTTGACCCTTGACAATTCCAAAGGGTTGGAACTTGTAATGTGTCAAGTACCCAAAATGTTTTTGACATGTCATTTGTTGTGAATATTAAAATATTCTACCTCATGACATGCTACATAACCCCAAAGATAAACGATCTATAAGCATGTCAATCATTGCCAATTCAAAAGGATTGAACTTGTCATGGGTCTAAACCTTTGAAGATAAGTGAACCATGGTATATGGTAAGTTATAAGCCCCAAATGAATGTTACCATTCATTTGTTTTAAAAGTTTAAAATAAGAAATATGCCATGGGTAGATTTGTTACACTATATTTTGCCACCTTGTGAGCATTAGCACTCCTTGGCCTCCATTATCCATTTATGGACTCATAACCACATTTTTGGTCCTCTCGGAACCATTTTTCCCTATTTTTACTCCTATATGCAAGATGCTTCAATACAACTTGCGCATACGCGGGTTGCACCATTACAGCCCGTACATCGAGTTAATTGGTAAAAGAGAGTAAAATCCCCCTTTTCACTCCAAAAAGCGACCATTATGACCTTTGTCCCTCCATGTATCTCGAAACGACTTGATCCAACCTTTCACTTGCTTTGGAAGGTTATATATTGAGCCATTATGCATGGAAGGAGAGGAGAAAGAGAAGAGCATTGGAACTCTATCGCAATTTTTCCTTGCTTGAGTCTACATCCATTGATCCTAGTTGTTGTGAACATTTTATGTTCACCTCCCAATGCCACTGAGTTGTTGTAAACTTTTCACATGGTTCGACTTATTGAGTTTTCTTTCTTTCTTGGACTCATTAAAACAACAAGAAGGATATTCTTTTATCAAAAAGAATAAGGGATGAGAAGGGTATCTCGCATCTTTTTCAGTTTCAAAGGCAGTTAAGTTAGCCATATCCTTGAACACAGCACCTATTTGAGTCTATCATACAGTTGGGTTTTAGTTTTTTGACCTTAGGGTGAAACTGATCTTCGAGTTTTCAACTCCCTCGATTAGTTATTCTTCCAATCATATGGAGGGTCTATTAATGTCTCCTATATTGCAGGCTTATATGATTTCCCCGTCATGTTAAAAACTACCTAAGTCACTTTGTGTCGTGCTCACTGTTCAAGGATACTGCTTGTGTTGGCCATTTTGTAGTTTACCCTGACTTCATGAGTCGGCCATCTTGGTGTCAGTTTGTTTCATCTTGTTATTTGTCCTACTCCACATCAGCTCATACCTGTGAGTGTTCCTCATGTTAGATGATGGAGGATGCATTAAGGCCTCCCTTTCAACAGACTCATTCCCATCGACATCAACTCATTATGCTTTGGGAATGAAGTCTAGAGTTTCGGTTAGTACCTTGGGGATTGCAGTCATCAGTGGCAGTTTCCCTCAATGTTGAATAATGGGAATACATCAATGTCTCTTATTTGACAGGTTCCTCATGTGTTCGACTTCAATTCTACTTATTCACACTTGTTGGAACGTACTAGGTACCTTGGACCCCATTATCATTATCGATGGAATTCCTCGCGTTTGTTAACGGTATACATCAATGACCGGTAATCAAACAATACCCCCCATGTTTGACCTCAGCTCATTTATTCACATGGTTAGGGTTTGTACCTTGGGTTGTTTGGATGAATATTTTGGGATTCTAGTAGCATCATCCTATTTGTGTTATAACCCAAGCTGCACAAGACTGAGCCTCACTCATTTTTTGGCTCTTCATGAGACATAGATCTAGTTTGTTGTTATGGCTATGATCTCCTATTTTGACATGGATCCATGCTTGTATTTCAGTGGCGATGCTATATACATCTCCTAGTTATGTATCGGAGATCATGTTGTATCATGCTACACATCGATATGATGTCAATATTGTAATTGCTCGCTGACCTTGATTGTTGTTTCAAGTACTTTTGTGACTTGGTTCTATGGTTTCTTGCTCCTCCTTTGACTTGGAATTTATAATATATTTAGGCCATCATTTTCCTCTAACCTCACACACTAGGGGGCATCTGTTATAGGTCAAATCTTCACTTCTTCGTCTGTGATCACATTGCTCTGTCGATCACACAAAAGGACACTATGGATGAAAGAGCTAGGTTGACCTAGATGAGTTATGGTTGGAACTACTCTTTACAGCTGAGAAATTTACTGTTTCTCTTGATTTCAACACATGTGTGCTACTATTGCTATAGTAAACCAATGCACAGCTCAAAAGATGCACTGCTTTCCTCAAGGACAACCACTGCACACCTTCAAAAATATTGCAAATGCTTGTTGCAAAGCACAAACGTTTCTCTCTGTGCGCTACTCTTGTTATATAAAACTCGCGCATATCTTAAGATGAAATCAAAAAATATTAAGATTACGAATTGAGATTAGTTGAATTTGGTTCTGCAACTTCCGCAACCTCCCAATTCAACCACCTCTAGAATCCAACTGCCTACCTTGTCCCATAAATACAAGGAGGATCCATGAGAGAGTGACCTAGAAAGAATGCTTTGAGTGTTGTTACGCTGGAGGAATTCCCAAGTCATTGTGAAGAGCAGGAGCCCAGGACTCAGTTGCAGAAGCATCTTGACATGTCAGGTAAGTGTTGTTATGCTGGAGGAATTCCCAAGTCATTGTGAAGAGCAGGAGCCCAGGACTCGGTTGTAGAAGCTTTTGGATCGGTTTTGCAACCAGGCTTAGTGCTATGGGCACCTGCTAACTAGTAGCAGCAGTTTCAAATAGAATTAAACAAGAAACTAATCTAAACTAAACTAATCATGGATCTATGCAAGAATCTTAAGCAAATAATGTAAACATTTAAAAAACAAGAACAAGAAAATATTAAAGAATGAATTTGTATTGAAAAATGGGGGCAAGCAAGTGCTTGCGATAATACCTTCAATGGTGAAGGTTGATGTTGAGCAACTCCCAAGATGAGTAGCTCCAAGCTCCAAGAGGTCTCCTTCTCCAAGGTTGCTTCAATGGCTAAAATGCTCAAGGGAGATTTTAGCAGCATAAGGATGAGATAATGGATGGATGTGAAATGAGGAGCCCCTACCACCTTTTTATAGGTTTTGGTGGTGGGGAATACCATTTGTGGTTTTGTGGAAACCAAATGGTATTGACCAACATGGTTTAGGTACTTTTCCCTCCTTTTTCCTTTTTTGAATAAAATTAATATTTTAATTCCCTTTTTAATATTTTTGGGAATTTGGACCCTTTTTTAGGGTTTTTTATGTTTTTTTAGGAAAAATAATCTTTTTTAATGGAAAAAGGGGTGTACTCAGGTCTTTTGGTGACCTTTTGTTGGTTTCAGAGGCTCAGATGGTGAAAAAGTGGACAAATGGGTCATGTGAATAGGGAAATGAGCTAGTGAGCACTTTTTGGGTGTTAACAGAAGCATCTTGACATGTCAGGTATATTTGTATTGATTCATGTTTCTTTGACAATAAAAAGGTCGAAATACCCTTCTTGTCCCAAATCGAATGTCTATTGGATTGTATGTTAATTTGGCTTAATATTTGATTATAGTTGATGTTTAATTGCTTTCAATTTCATCATCCTTATTATAGTCAAGATACGCTAAGGAAGGTTTCCTTTGTGTTGCAGGTTCATCATAGCGAAGGATCAAGCGAAAATTAGGACTAGTCTTCGATAAAAGGTACATCTTTCGATATCTTGATCTCTTTCCTTTGTAAAGAACTGAAGGCAATATAATGAATGTATTTACCTATCACCCCACCCAAGTTGGTAGTGTCCACTCCTCACTATAAGGTAATAATCCTGCACAACACCTACCACTACACACACACACACTCAAAACACACATTAAATAGCGTTGCACTATAAGATCATTTCATGATTCATTGTCATATATATCTCAGTCAATTGAGCATACATTACATTTAATCATTTTTATTTCATAATTCTCAATTAAGCATATATCATCCAATCACTTTCATTTCCTAGTTTCTCAGTTATTCGAGCATGTTAACAGAGCGTCTATCGATAGGGGGGGTTCACTTCGCACTATCTCCAACAAACTATCAACCCAAACTCCCTTATATACTGGCCTGGAAAGGTGTAACCCTTCCTAGCAACACTTGAAGAGAAAGTGCAGTCTCATCCAAGGTGGATAAAAGGGCTGCTGAAACCAACTTTCCGCAGTTATGTAGAGGATATGCGCCCATTACTTTCACACTAACCAGAGATTGGAACATTCACAACATACTATTTTACTTATCATTCGCATCTTAAGCCATTCATAGTTTCTAACACGTATTTAACATACTCAATGATATATTCGCATTAATCAACATACAACATTCACATAACCCCATTATTCATCATCACATCATTGCACAAAGATAGAATTCATAACCGAACATCTTCATTCATTCATCAAACCTGCGGAATTAACCTCGCAGAAACCGTCAATACATCATGTTGCGGATACAACGCCAAAACCCGAAATGTAGGATCAATCTCCAAAACTCCGATGCCCTTAGGCTTACAATCCTACTTTATCTATATGCTTCTATTTTATTACAACATGATCTACATGAACAACTTGGGTAATCTAACAAATCTTATACTTCTGCAAAAAGCCGTGAAAGGTCATTTTTCCGTGGATTGACCCTTTCGCACCTGTCGGCTTCCGCACTTCCTGTAGATCTATCCCGTGCCAACAGAGCATATATTTCATTTAATCATTTCTATTTCATACTTCTCATATCAACATATATCATCCAATCACTTTCATAATATAACATTCAACAAAATTCTAAGGTTTATGTTATAATTAGCTGGGTCACTTCAAACTAGTGCCCTCAATAGTCAAATCAGTCGAAAGTACTGAGGCGGGCATTACACATCTTCATGTTGATAGGTATGATGTAGTTGTTTTGGACATCTAGGAACTTTATGTTTGGATTATATATGCACATTGAACTCACATGTTCAGGAACCTTTTCTTTGGATTATATACATGTACATTGATCTTGGCATGTATTCTGTATTTGCTTTGAATGATTTAATTTTTTGGGGGGGCTAATTACATAGCATGTACTTTATGTGGTAAATGCTTAGAATATGATTTTGCATGACCTTCATGAATGTTTTTTCAATCTTGAAATGATTATAAAATATATTAGTACACATGTTTTAATGTTTAAACTACTTTATTTTAATATTTAAATGATTCATGTTCGATCTTGAAATGGTTTTAAAATATGATTTTGCATGGTGTTTATGAATGTTTGTTCAATCTTGAAATGGTTTTAAAATATATTAGTAAACATGCTTTAATGTTTAAACTACTTTATTTTAATGTTTAAATGATTCGTGTTCAATCTTGAAACGGTTTTAAAATATGATTTTGCATGATGTTTGTTGGGTTCCAATCTACTGGTGTAAATTAGAGCTTATATTTATGTCAATCTGTAGTTTGTAAGACTTAGAGGCATATCCCAAATATAGAGATTCAGACCTAGACTTAGTTGATAATTTAGTTTTACTATGAAATAAATCTAATGGATACTAGAATGCTGTTAATAAGAAACACAAAACCTTCCTTACATAAGTACCTTCATTTGATTTCTTAATCTAATCAACAATTCATTTATGAAATACTCTAAAACTAAAAACATCTAAATTATGAAGGTAAGCTACAATGCTTAATATCTTACTGTTGAAAGCAGACAGTCATCGATTTCTCTTACAAGAAAACAGTTCACAATGCTTAGCTCTTTTCAGCAATTCAATATTAGATAAAAAGTAATTGGGATTGATCCTACAGTAATAAAATCATGTGCATCTATATATAATCTAATCCAATCTGCAATGCATGAACTGATAATCAAAATCAACTATACAGTAAAAAAATTAAAACATACCAATGCGCAGTAATAGAGAAATGGGTGTGTAGGTTCAACCAAGGGGGCCCTCCAATGCTTCACTCACACACACAGTAAAGACTACAGAATTATTGGATCATGTTCACAGCATAGAATGACATCCAAAAATAATTTGAAAATGTAAATCTTTATTTCAGAATCATAAGTTCGTTGTCATGCCCCCCATTACATTCCGAATACCAGTATTTATAGAAAATGTCTTTTTAAAACTTAAATGCTACAACAACTACTAATATTAAATGCCATTCCCCTAATATCTCTACCATCCATGAGTTTGTTCTTTAGATCCATGAAAATAGACTAGAATGATCCAAATTGTAACTGTCCCTGTTTTTATGCTTCCTAGCAGCATAGGTGGTCATCTTTGACTGGCATTGACTCAACACATGTGAGAGCCATATCAAGAGTTTGCTGGAAATAAATCTGTCCTTGGACATCAAGGATTCTCTCGCATATTCCAAATCTCGCCTAGTCATCCTATAAATATTCAAACCTAGGAGCATTTACGGGAAGTTAGCAAATCCTGTAATTTGAATAAAAACCTTAATTTCAATGCCTTAAAAGTCACATAATTCAATTTATTAAAAAGAAACAACATTTATACCTTGGACCAAGGTTTTGTGGATGGACATGAGGTTTTATGGATCAAGTATGAGGGCTTATGGAGAAAAATGAAAAGGATTTATAGGGAAAAATAGGTATAAAATGGTGTCCAACATCTCCCCCAAGAGGAAGCTGTTGCATGTCCTCACGCATAAAAAGTTTTTCCCAAAAAAATTGACCCTACTTATATCATGCACAAAAACTTTATTGTTGTACCTCTGCTTCTAATCATCTAATAGATCTTCTATTTGTGATGATGCATCTGTAGAATCTCGAGCTACATAAAGGATTTTCAGTTTCTCATACTTTGCTTTGAAAGTCTTCTTTTGTTTATGCCATTTACATGCATGCTTAGAGATCTGTAACTTCTGAACTTGAAGCTTCCTATTTTTTTTTCTTAACTTTTCATTCTTCCGTTCTAATTCTTTCACTTCCAATTTCAACTTCTCAATCTTTTTACTGTCTTTGGAAGATTTATTTTTTCTTATCTTTATTGAAGGCTGCTCAGAAACAGTGTCCTTCCCTGATTCTTCATTCTCTTGCTCTGAATACTCCTTCTTTTCTTTTTCTATGGCTTGCTGTTCAAAGACAGGAGAAACTTTATCTTCTGCATTTTCCTGTCCTAAATGCTCTTTCTCTTCTTTTTCTTGTTGTTCAAAGAAAGGAGAAACTTTATTGCTCTGTTCTATCGCTTCATCTGGAATCTTTTCAGTTTCTTGGGTATCTCTTTCTTCATAAATTTGCCCTATCTCACCCGTTGGACTCTCCTCTTGACTTTCCAAGGATTGAATGTATGCATATTGTTTTTGCTGGCTCTCATCATCCTCCTCTAGTGCTTGCTTATTCTGAGCTTGCTGACATTTCCTTGACTTTTTCTCATAAGTGGTGAAGATCTTATCTTTCTCCTGGAATTTCTTCTCTTCTCTCATCATGCTCCTTGTTCTCATTCTTATGTGAGGTTGTTTTGAGCTTGTTTCCTCAGAGTCATCTTCATTATATATTATCATCAACACTCCATCTTCTTTCCTTCCTCCCTTAGGTGATTTTGAGCTTGTTTCCTTAGGGTTCTATTCTTCATCTTCAATGTATGTTATCATTAACACTTCATCTTCTTTCAAGATTTCTTCAAGCAGTTCTTCTGGTTCTTCAAACTAATTATTAATTATAAATTGTCGCCATGTCAAGTTTTTCTTTTGTAACTCATGTATGATAATTATTTTGATGAGCCCACAATGAAAAAGGCTTGTTAGCTTGTCTTCTACATGTTTTTGAATAGCTTTAGCCATCTTGGAAAGGCTTTGTAATAGAAAATGGGGTATGTTAATCTCACAATCACCCCTCAAATGCTGCAATATCTTGATGTGATAAAGATATACAATACTGAATCTTCCTTCACAAGTGATGACTCTTTGGATGACATATATTATTTCATCACAAATATGAATAAAACAACTCCTTGGTATTCCTTTATTCCACTTTATTGATCCTATCCTTGATCTGCATAAGAAGGGTGTCCATGCCTTCTCCTTAAGTTGTTTTGTCTTAAAGAAACTCTCCCCCTATTGAGGTAAGCCAATTATCTGTGACAAAATATCTCAGACAACCTGAAAGTCAAATCACCTATTGTAGCCCGCTCTCCATCAAATGAACCAGCAAAAGCTAGGCTAACATTGTCAGTATGCCCATCAAACGTTTCAAAAAAAGGCACCCACTGTTTCTTCTCAAAAATTTCCATGTATCTTTCATGAATGGCAGTGGGATCGAATTTCTCTGGTTCTAGTCTAGACACCATTTTGAAAATTTAATAGGAAAAATCCATCTTTTATGCAATGGAAGACTTCAAGATAGACTCAACCCTAGCTTGAAATTTTAATTTCAATTTTAAACTTTGTAAAATTTCTCGTCTTCAAATCATTTCTCTAGAAGTCTGAATTGCTAGCAAAACCAGAATTTCAAGCTTACCTAGCCTACGTGGTTCCTTGCTGTGCACGTTCTGAATGAGATACACATTCTTATGGCTGTCTTTCTTCCTCAGTTTAATCAGTATCCATTCACTCTTTTAACCAGCGTGGGTATGAAGTTTGGGAAAGAGCAAGTCGGTTGGACAAACCCACTGATATGTAAAATATCACTTTGAATTTTAAATTTGTAGAATGTGCTTCCCCATGCATAGACGAAATTCGTGGGGGGTAGGATCAATGATTCCCACCTCTCCTGTAATGATGATTTGAACAGGCCACTCAATCCATGTTAACTTGCCACATAATCGATGTTCCATGATCCACTTTATATACTCCTTTTTTTTTAACTTAATGCATACCATGCAATAGTATCTTTATCTTAGAGTATATAAAAAGAAAACATAAAAACATTTGAATTCCCTTGGTAAACACACACAAAAAAAAAAATCTCTGCTACCTGTTGAAAAAGCCTGCCTGTAGAGTGCAGGCCTATAGAATGAAATTTAGGATTTGATAAAAATTAATATAAAATTGCTTCTGTGATTGATTCTGACCACCATTTTGATACCTAGGGTAAGATAATGGGAAGTGAATGGACTGCTGGCAAGGATTGTGAAGGTGATAGGGTAGATAGTCAGGTTTGTGAGGGTAGGTATTTTTGTCATCACTTGAAAATAAAGAACCATGCAAATGTTTAAAACATAAAAATTAAAATTCTTACAGACTTTGTTTGATACCCCGATATGCTTTTCTTGCTGCTTGATGTAGCTAGTCTGCTTGTCTGTTGAGAAAAGAATTTGCATGTTCCTGGTTCATACATGTCCTTGATGTGTCTTGTGTTGAAAATTGTCTTCTATCTCAGGTCCCTATGCAAAAAATAATAATAAAAGTACTTCTTCTCAGGTCCCTTCTACTAATTTTCTGATGCTTTGTCTGAGATCCCTTCTGCAAGGCTGGAAGTCAGGTCCCTCTGCTGAACTGGAAGCTTACTTGAGGTCTTCTACAATGAAGCTTTATGCTGGAATAAGAATGAAATTATGGCATTTGTAGAAGGCTTGTAGGGTTTCTAGACTTTGAAAAGGAAAACTTGATGTGCTCATCCCTCTCAGGCCTATTTATTGACTTGTCCTCAAGTCAAACAAAACTTGATTTGTTGATAAAAATTGAAATGGAAAAACTGCTTATGGCAAAAATAATGGATGAAAGAACTGAAACTAGGAATTTGAAATTGTTTTGTGAATTTTCAATGGCCAAGTAAACTTGGTTTTGCAAGGAATTTTTATTTTTTTTGTGCCAGTTGCCTGGTTTTCACATTTTTTTTATTTTTTTTATATCAGAGTATTTCTAAGAAGAAAGTGAAGGAGAAACACCAGTGTGTTTGTCCAGCAACTCCATCTCCCTTTGCTGAGAAATTTATTGTATGAAATCTTCTTTGTTGACAGGTTTAGTGTAGAGTTTTAACCTATGGCCATTGACCACAAATGTACTTGCTTCATCATCTATTGTTTGTAGTTTGATTGAGCCATTGTCATAGACCTCTACAATCTCATATGGACCAAGCCAATGAGTTGTGAACTTGGCTTTGAAGTATTTGAACTTGGAATCAAACAATAAGGCCCAGTCACCGATGTGAAATTGTCTAGTTTTGATGAACTTATCATGCCATTGGGATCTTTGTTGTTGGAACAAAATATTGTGTTCTACTGCAGTTTGTCTCATCTCATCTAATTGATTTAACTGTAGTATCCTTTCTTCTTGTGCTTCAGAAAGATCCATCCCTAAATCAACTGCTAATTTAAAAGTATCAATTTGAAACTCAATTGGTAATAGTACTTGCTCCCCATAGACTAGCTGATAGGGAGAAAAACCAGTAATGTTTTTCCAAGTAATCCTGTATGCCCATAAAGCTTCAGTAAGGTTAGCTGACCAATTTTTTCTGTGCATCTGGATTGTTTTGGTGATGATTCCTTCCAAAGTTTTGTTGGTAGACTCCACTTAGCCATTGGCTTGTGGATGATAAGGTGTAGATTTTCTGTGCTTAATCTTGTACTTGGATGCTATCTCCTGCACCAGTTTAGAACTAAACTGTGCCCCTTGATCAGTAACAATCTCTCTAGGAACTCCAAATCTAACAAATATTTCTTCAAAGGGAAAGTTTACTACTGTTTGCTCTGTGGCTCTTAGTAATGGTTTGGCTCCCACCCACTTTGTAACATAGTCAGTACATACTAAAATGTACTTTGTTCCTTGTGATGGTGGATTGATTGGACCAATGAAATCAAGAGCACATTTTTCGAATGGCTCTATGAGAATTTGTGGCTGGAGTGGCATCTGATCAGATCATACTGGGCGTCCCATCCTTTGACAAATATCACAGCTCCTAACATACTTCTTAGAGTCTTTGAAAATAGAGGGCCAGTAATACCCCAAGTTGAGTATCTTGTATGTTGTTCTTTTATCTGCAAAATGGCCACCACACGGTTCATCATGACAAGATTTTAAAATTTCTAAAACCTCATATTGTCGTACACATCTTCTAATGATAAGATCATATCATGTGTAGAAAATATCTCTATTGACCCATATGTGTCTAGCACTTTGCTTAATAACTCTTTTCTTTTCTTTGGATGACATAGATGGAGGGAGATGTCCTGATGATAAATAGTTTGCTATATTAGCATACCAGGGAGTTATAATAGAAATAGCAAATTAGTGTTCATCAAGGAAACTATCTGAAACAGGAACAACCTCACCAAAATTGTGTAATCAAGACAGAAAATCTGCCACTTGATTTTCTCTTCCAGGTCTATCCAGAACAATAATGTTGAATCCCTGCATCAATAAGAGCCTTCTGGTTATCCTTCCATTAGTAATCGACTTGTTCATCAAATATCTTAAAGCATAGTGATCTGTATGGACAAAGATTTCATAACCAGTAATGTAATGGTGAAATTTGTTCACAGCATGAACTACTTCCAACATCTCATTTTCAGTAACTGTGTAATTCAATTCTGTAGGGGTTATATTTTTGCTGATAAAATAAATAGCATACATCATGGCATTCTCTTTTTGACCCAAAGAAGCCCCTATTGCAGTATCTAATGCATCAGTGGAGATATGAAATTGTAATGTCCAGTTGGGTCCTCTTAAAATAGGTGCAGATGATAACTTTTCTTTAAGTCTCTGAAAGGCAAATTGATAGTTAGTATCCCAATCAAAATGTACATATTTCGAAAGTAATTTGAACAATGGAAGAGCTATTCTACTAAAATTTTCAATAAACCTCCGGTAATAGCCTGCATATCCTAGAAAACTTCTCACATCTTTTGGAGTTTTTGGTTCAGATAAATTCACAATGATTTGTATTTTTGCAAGATCCACATTAATTCCAGATGATGAAATGTGATGTCCTAAGACAATCCCTTCAGTTAACATCATAAAACACTTTTCATTGCTAAGGGAAAGATTTGATTCAACACATCATTTTAATATTTTCTCTAAATTTTCCAAGGAATCCTCGAAGGTATTGACATACACAGAAAAATCATCCATATAGACTTCAACACATTCATCAATTAAATCAGCAAAGATGGCCAAGACTGGTCTCTGAAAAGTGGCTAGAGCGTTACATAAACCAAAAGGTAAAACCTTATAGGCATATGTACCCCAGGGACATGTAAAAGTAGTTTTGTCTTGGTCCTCTGATGCAATTCTAATTTGATTATATCCGCTGAAGCCATCTAAAAATGAAAAATAGTGTTTTCCAGCTAATGCATCTTACACTTGATCAATAAATGGCAATGGAAAATAATCTTTAAGTGTTGCTTTGTTTAACTCTCTGTAATCTACACATATTCGCCATTTGCCATTTTTCTTAGGAACAACAACTAACAGAGAAACCCATTGGCTATCATAGATAGGGTAGATATATCCTACCTTTAATAACTTCTACAATTCTTCCTTAACTATCTCTTTTAGTATGGGGTTAATTCTACGTTGAGGTTGTCTCAGAGGTCTGATTTTATCATCTGTGTAGATATGGTGAGTGCATGTTTAATGATTAATTCCCGGCATGTCAGTGTACTCCTAAGCAAATGCCTTGTGATACTTATTCAATAATCCAACCAACTGTTCTTCTTGTGATATAGTAAGATGTGCACCAATATTCAAATGTTTCCCTGGACTGATTTCAATTGTTTTGCTGTGGACATCAATTATTGAATGAACATTAAAAATATCATGAAGTGCTAATGCCAAAGAATGAGCTGTGCAATTTTCCTGAAAATTTTGTTCCAAAACTTGATCTACAATAGCATACTGCATGTTTCTTAATTCCTCAGAAATATCAGGTTCAGCAATAAAGTAATCTAGCAAATCTTCATTGTTTTCTTCTTGAAAATCAAAACGTTGATTAATACTTAAGACAAGCTGAACTACCTCTTCTTGTTGTTCCTTTGTTTCATTAATCCATGATAATTGATCTGGTACAGAAAGTCTTTAGGCCGAAGGATAGAGTATAATCTGTTTTCTCTCCGTTCCGTGTGAAATGAGCATACATCTTGTTCTACAACCAATAAAAGCATCAGCTCTTGCCAACCAGGGTCTTCCAAGGATAAGTGGATGTCCAACTAGATTGGATTTGGGTTGGAGAACTACGAAATCTACTGGATACTCCCAAGAGTCCAAGGAAACTATGATGTCTTCGAGTATCCCTTCGGGAGTTATTTTGGATCGATCAACAAGTTCTAAGACCGTAGTGGTTGATCTAAGATTCTGCAAATTCAAGTATCTCATCGTTTCTAATATCATCACATTAATGGATGCTCCTAAGTCAATTAATGTTTTTGAAATTGAAAAATTGTTGATAGTGATTGTGACCATTGGGATTCCTAGATCAACATATTTTTCAATAAAAACAGTGTTAGACATTAAACCTGCTAAATTTTCCATCACATGTATTGTTGGTGGATCCTTCTTCCTCTTATTGAGACATAATTCTCTAATTGCTTTTGTGTATATTGGAATGTCCTTTATAGCTTTATAAGGGAATTTTGACATAGACATTGGTTAATTCATTCAGAACATCAAAATCAGGGAGAGAAATTGAGACTTTTTCTTTGACTAACCTTTTGGAAAAGGAGGTGTATGAGGTACTAATGCTTTCCCTTTTTGACTGTGATTATCTGACTACAATTTTTCTATATTAGATTTTTTTGGATTTTTCTCTTTTTTTGTTTGTTCTTCTAAAATAACAAGAGATTCTTTTTGCAAAAGTTTTCCAGATCTTAAGTTGATGTTTTGAAGCGGGAGGATTGAGTAGGGGAGTGCCATTCCTTCATCAACATCATACATGGGTTTGTCCATTTTGTTATTCGGATTTGGTATTGGCTGGGCTGGAAATTGTGTTGTTCAAGGTGGAGGTTGGTTAGATGGTAACTGAATTTGTTGAGGTTGTTGGCCTAGTTGGGGAGCAAGAGTTGGTTGTTGGAAAAATGAAGCTTGGTTCCGATGGTAATGGGGGTATGCAAAGGGTTGTCGATAGGGTTGTGGATAGGCCTGTTGATATGTCTGATTACCATGAGTATATCCTCGCCAATTTGGAGCAGGTTGGGTTGAATGTTGCTGAGGAGACCAAGTTTTCCAGGGCATAGGTGTACTCCATGAATTTTGAATAGAGTTTGATAATTTGAATGGAACTATTGCATAGGGTCTTGAGACCTACTTGAAAAATGTGGCTGCCAAGGTCTTCATTGTCCCAAAATATAGAGAGACTCCATGCTTTGATTCTCTTCCATTCAAGCAGCTTACAATTCTTTCAATCTGGGACAATCATCAGTTTTATGATGCAGTACATAAGCCACAAATTTGAATAGTATTTAGAGGGCACTCTTTTAATGAATGTTTCTTTCTATATTTAGGGAAGAAAATAGATAGGGCTTGATCTTGTTCATCTTGTTTGTCTTGTCTCTTCTTGGTTTTTGATATCTCGACATGTGTTCCCAAGGTACTCAAAAGATCAGTTTTGAAGTCTTCTAACAAGTTTCCAAGTTCAGGTCTGGATATGCCACTCGTTGTTGACTTGGTTATCTTGGAAGTTACATCTCTCTTTCCATTTCTGGCCTTTCCTCTTGAATACTTCTGACATAAGTCTGTAATTTCATCAAATGGTAAGTAGGAGATGTCACATTTTCCCATTACATTCAAAATATCAAGATATTCATCTCTTATTCCGTTCAAAAAGATTGTCTGAGTCATCTCAGATGTCAAGGAATTGTATTTGGATTTCTGCAGGTTATACGAGAATCTTTCAAGATACTCTTCCAAGATTTCATCCTCTTGCTGAGACATCCTAAAAATATCATCTTTTAAATCTTTTGATCTACAGTATGCTTGATATTTCCTAAGAAAATGTTTCCTCATATCATCCCAACTAGTTATAGAATGCTCTCCTAATCCCATGAACCATTTCAATGCAGCTACTTTAAGAGTGGCAGGGAAGAGACGAAGTTTGTGTGTGTCATCAATATATCCATGGGTACGGCATAAGATATCAAATTCAAATAGGAAAGAATCTGGATCTTCAGAAGTCATACCATATAAATTTGGTAGAACAGATGGTGGAATATTTTTCATCCTGACCTCTTCTCCTAGGATGATGCTAGTGTCCAAGATTGTGAATTTAAAGGTGGCTTCCTGGTCTTCTTCTGTTCTTTCCTCCCTTTCATACCTTCTCTCTTCGTCCCTTTCATTTATTCTTTCTTCTCTCAGTTTATTTTCAATTTCTAACCTTCTCTCATACTCCCTTCGTTGTTCTGCAGTTGGCCCTTTTAATGTTTCTCCCTCAGCCATTTCTCTTCATTTTTTTTCAACCTCCATCCTATGTTCATATTCCCTACATTGTTCGAGGGTTAATCCTCCTTTATTAGATGTCTCTTCTTCAGTCATTTAAAAAGTATCAACAGTGTTAATGAATCCTTTTCTATTAGATAAATAAGTTCCTGTTATCTCTATTTTTGGTGGGTTTTTGACAAATCTTCCTTTTTCGTCTCTTTCTCTTGACATAAAACTAAAATCTGCACTGTGTTTTTTATTTTATTTTTATAAGAGACGAAATTTCTTAAGTCTAACTCTAATTATGCCTCCCCGGCAACTACGCCAAAATGTTGGGTTCCAATCTACTGGTGTAAATTAGCTCTTATATTTATGTCAATCCGGAGTTTGTAAGACTTATAAGCACATCCCAAATATAGAGATTCAAACCTAGACTTAGTTGATAATTCAGTTTTACTATGAAATAAATCTAATGGATACTAAAATGTTGTTAATAAGAAGCACAAAACCTTCCTTACAGAAGTAACTTCATTTGATTTCTTAATCTAATCAACAATTCATTTATGAAATACTCTGAAACTAAAAACATCTAAATTATGAAGGTAAGCTACAATGCTTAATATCTTACTGCTGAAAGCAGACAGTCATTGATTTCTTTTACAAGAAAACAGTTCACAATGCTTAGCTCTTTTCAACAGTTCAATATTAGATAAAAAGTAATTGGGATTGATCCTATAGTAATAAAATCCTATGCATCTATAAATAATCTAATCCAATCTACAATGCATGAACTAATAATCAAAATCAACTCTACAGTAAACAAATTAAAACATACCAATGAGCAGTAATAGAGAAATGGGTGTGCATGTTCAACAAAGGGGGCCCTCCAATGCTTCACTCACACACACAGTAAAGACTACACAATTATCAAATTGTGTTCACAGCATAGAATGACATCCACAAATAATTTGAAAACGTAAATCTTTATTTCAGAATCATAAGTTCGCTGTCATGCCCCCCATTACATTCTGAATTCCAGTATTTATAGAAAATGTATTTTTAAAACTTAAATGCTACAACTAGTAATATTAAATTCCATCCCCCTAATATCTCTACCATCCATGAGTTTGTTCTTCAAATCCACGAAAATAGACCAGAATGATCCAAATCATAATTGTCCCTGTTTTTATGCTTCCTGGTAGCACAAGTGGTCGTCTTTGATCGGCATTGACTCAACACCTATGAGAGCCATATCATGAGTTTTTTGGAAATAAATCCATCCTTGGACATCAAGGATTCTCTCGCATATTACAAATCTCGCCCAGTCATCCTGTAAATATTCAAACCTGGGAGAATTTACGAGAAGTTAGCAAATCCTGTAATTTGAATCAAAACCTTAATTTAAATGCTTTAAAAGTCACATAATTCAATTTATTAAAAAGCAACAACATTTATACCTTTGACCAAGTTTTTGTGGATGAACATGAGGTTTTATGGATAAGTATGAGGGTTTATGGAGAAAACTGAAAAGGATTTATAGGGAAAAATAGGTATAAAATGGTGTCCAGCAATGTTCATGAATGTTTGTTCAATCTTGAAATGGTTTTAAAATATATTAGTACACATGTTTTAATGTTTAAACTACTTTATTTTAATGTTTAAATGATTCATGCTTTCAATTTTTAACTAATGATTCATATGTTCAATGTATGTGAACAATCTTGAAATGTTCAATCATTGAATTTAAAATTAGTTATGATTGAACATTTCATAATTAGTTATGATTCATGCTTTCAATTTTTAACTAATGATTATCTGTTCAATGTATGTGAACAATCTTGAAATGTTTAATCATTGAATTTAAAAGATGGATGGGTATATTAAAATATTAAATATAATATAATATTATTATATATTAGTTGTAATATTAATTACTATTACTATTATATATTGGTCATGTATTATCTAAAAGATGGATGGGTATATTAGTTATTATATTAGTTAAAAGTTATTGGACCTAACTTTTGACGCTTATTATAACATATTAATTGTAATACAATATTATTATATATTAGCTATAATATTAATTACTATTACTATGGTCAAATATTACCTAAAATATTGATGGTTTTGTTAGTTATGATATTAGTTAAAAGTTATTGGACCTAACCTCTCACAGTTATTATAAAATATTAATTATAATATAATATTATTATATATTAGTTATAATATTAATTACTATTATTATTATATATTGGTCAAATATTACCTAAAAGATTGATGGGTATATTAGTTGCTATTATATATGTTATATATTAGTTATGACAATAATAAAGGTTATTTGACACAATACTCTTATTATATATTAGTTATAATATTAATTATTATTACTATTATATATTATTTATGGATCACCTATTACCTAAAATCAATTAGCATATTAATTTCATTATCAATATCCAAGATAATTTCGGGAATTTTGGGTAACTTGGCCACTGGGTAGACAAATTATATGATTAAAAAACTCCACTTATCCCCAAATTATATAATAAAAAATTGTTCAAGAGGTGCTCCCTTTTTTAATTTTAAAGCATTTTGATTGGCTAATACATGATGACATGGAATTCTAATTAGGGTTGAAAGGCCCATTTTTCATCCAAATTTCCTCTAATTGATTGGTGTTGTTCCTTATTTTGTAGGGTTGAGAAAACTATCTAGCTTTTGGGTGAAATTGAAACGGGTATTAAAGGCTTTCAAAGTGGAACAATGGAGGAAGCATATGGTTCTATGACTAGATGTAAATATTGACAAAGTGGAGAATATGGTCAGGATGGAATTGGTCGTAAGATTTGAATACTTGACTATGTCTAGCCTTGAGATACTTAAGTTGATTTTGGAGACCTGGAAACTGATTTTGGGGTATTTCCCAAAAAATATCTCACTTATGAAAGGATGGTACTATTTCCATTTCTTGGTTGTTGAAAACAAGACATTGATACTGTAAAAGAATTGAGTTATTGGCTCAGTTTCACTAGTTCCCTCTCACTGGCATATAGATTTAAACCCTGTTAAAGAGCATATACTAAAGAGACATCTGTAGATTCTCCACCCGATATTTTATTTATAGTTTTGGAGCAAAAATATTTTGGTGGAGGTTGCAATCACTTTTGAAAATTTTATTAATCTAGGAAATGAGATAGTCGGTTCTGAGGATAAATGCATGGCTTCATTCCTCGTGGAGTTCAATGTGGATAAAGGAATTCTGATGAAGGTTGATATTTCCTAGGGAAATTTGACCTTCATTCAAAAACATGATTAAAAAGGAATTCCCTTTACATGCCATTCTTAACGTAGAATAGGGCATCTAAAATCTAAATGCCCAGGCTATACTATGGAAGATGATTAATTGGAGGAAGATAATGTACCCTATGTCATGTCCCCTCATTACTGATCATTGGATTGAGTTCCTAACCCAATCAATCCCTTGGGTTGAGGAGGAAATTTCATTTCCTTGGGATTAATTTTGAAAGTTCAGGCATTAATTAATTAGAAGATGTTGATTTTATTTTCTTAAAGTTTGAAATACACTTGATGAATTTTTTTGCATTAAACACTTAGTTGAGGCATTATCATAAATCATAGTGAAGAATCAATTAAGAAGCTAATGATTCAGCTTGGATCCGATGTACTCCTAGATCGCAATTTTCGGTCCATTCTATTGTTTGCCATGAGTCCCAAGATCACACGATATCATAGGTCAAGTGAAATTAACCTCCCAAAACAATACCACGTTAATGTCAATAAATTTGGGCTCCCATGCACCCCTCTTCGTTGCTATTGAATTCCTTCCTACCATGACATCTCCACCCTCCTTCTTAACACCAGACCCCTCCACATGCCAGTCACAAGAAGTATTGATCTCTGTTCTCACCCCCATCCAAGGAAATTGTAAAACGAATTAACTTACTCGAGATATTATGATCAAACTCTATCATTTACACCTAGTCCAATCTAGCCATTACATTGAAAGAAATAGGAGTAAGGTATTTGAGAAGAAAAGTATCTCAACTTTGATTTTGTAAATGACAATGAAAAATATGATTAGTTTGTTGGGATAAACTACTAAAAATCTAGGCTCAACAAATCATAAATTTTAATTACAATCATTACAATGAAATATATTTGAATTATTATGGAGATTCATAATAATAATAATTGAAAGTTTTCATAACGATAAGAAGTAGGAATAAAGTTTTCCAAAATACAAATGTCTGAATCTCAAGTTTCTAAATAACAATGAAAAATATGTCACTAAACTTATGAGCAAATATAAGTGGACAATAATTAATGAGTTATATGCTATTCATCTCATGGGATAAGTGTAAGTAGACAATAATTGATGAGGTATATGGCACTATACTTACAGAACAAGTGGAAGTGGATAATAATTCACGAAGTACCTCACTTAAGAGGACTTTATTATAATGAAGTAGTATGGTGGACAAGTAATAATAAATACATTTAATATGATGTAAAAGTATGATTAAGATTTAATAAACAATTAATCAAATCTATACTAAACATGTTAATTCAAAATGTGATGTAAAATGTATAATTGATTATGAGGTTACGCATATCAATCTAATATAATCTAAAATAATGCTAAACTTAATGAATAAGTAATGGTAAATATAAAATATTATTAAAATTTAATAAATAATTAATAAAAAAATATTGAATTTATTAATTCAATATAAAATTTATAATTTAATATAAAGTTATGCATATCAATCTAATATAATAGAGAATAATACTAAATTTATTAATATTTCTTAATGAAATATAATACTAACATTGTTAATTCATAATGTAAATAAAATATTAATTATAATATAATATTATTATATATTAGTTATAATATTAATTACTATTATTATTATATATTGGTCAAATATTACTTAAAAGATTGATGGGTATATTAGTTGCTATTATATATGTTATATATTAGTTATGTCAATAATAAAGGTTATTTGACACAATATTGTTATTATATATTAGTTATAATATTAATTATTATTACTATTATATATTATTTATGGATCACCTATTACCTAAAATCAATTAGCATATTAATTTCATTATCAATATCCAAGATAATTTCAGGAATTTTGGATAACTTGGCCACTGGGTAGACAAATTATATGATTAAAAAACTCCACTTATCCCCAAATTATATAATAAAAAATTGTTTAAGAGGTGCTCCCTTTTTTAATTTTAAAGTATTTTGATTGGCTAATACATGATGACATGGAATTCTAATTAGGGTTGAAAGGCCCATTTTTCATCCAAATTTCCTCTAATTGATTGGTGTTGTTCCTTATTTTGTAGGGTTGAGAAAACTATCTAGCTTTTCGGTGAAATTGAAACGGGTATTAAAGGCTTTCAAAGTGGAACAATGGAGGAAGCATATGGTTCTATGACTAGATGTAAGTATTGAAAAAGTGGAGAATATGGTCAGGATGGAATTGGTCTTAAGATTTGAATACTTGACTATGTCTAGCCTTGAGATACTTAAGTTGATTTTGGAGACCTGGAAACTGATTTTGGGGTATTTCCCAAAAAATATCTCACTTATGAAAGGATGGTACTATTTCCATTTCTTGGTTGTTGAAAACAAGACATTGATACTGTAAAAGAATTGAGTTATTGGCTCAGTTTCACAAGTTCCCTCTCACTGGCATATAGATTTAAACCCTGTTAAAGAGCATATACTAAAGAGACATCTGTAGATTCTCCACCCGATATTTTATTTATAGTTTTGGACCAAAAATATTTTGGTGGAGGTCGCAATCACTTTTGAAAATTTTATTAATCTAGGAAATGAGATAGTCGGTTCTGAGGATAAATGCATGGCTTCATTCCTCGTGGAGTTCAATGTGGATAAAGGAATTTTGATGAAGGTTGATATTTCCTAGGGAAATTTGACCTTCATTCAAAAACATGATTAAAAAGGAATTCCCTTTACATGCCATTCTTAACGTAGAACAGGGCATCTAAAATCTAAATGCCCAGGCTATACTATGGAAGATGATTAATTGGAGGAAGATAATGTACCCTATGTCATGTCCCCTCATTAATGATCACTGGATTGAGTTCCTAACCCAATCAATCCCTTGGGTTGAGGAGGAAATTTCATTTCCTTGGGATTAATTTTGAAAGTTCAGGCATTAATTAATTAGAAGATGTTGATTTTATTTTCTTAAAGTTTGAAATGCACTTGATGAATTTTTTTTCATTAAACACTTAGTTGAGGCATTATCATAAATCATAGTGAAGAATCAATTAAGAAGCTAATGATTCATCTTGGATCCGATGTACTCCTAGATCGCAATTTTTGGTCCATTCTATTGTTTTCCATGAGTCCCAAGATCACACGATATCATAGGTCAAGTGAAATTAACCTCCCAGAACAACACCACATTAATGTCAATAAATTTGGGCTCCCATGCACCCCTCTTCGTTGCTATTGAATTCCTTCCTACCATGACATCTCCACCCTCCTTATTAACACCAGACCCCTCCACATGCCAGTCACAAGAAGTATTGATCTCTGTTCTCACCCCCATCCAAGGAAATTGTAAAAGGAAGTTAACTTAATGGAGATATTATGATCAAACTCTATCATTTACACCTAGTCCAATCTAGCCATTACATTGAAAGAAATAGGAGTAAGGTATTTGAGAAGAAAAGTATCTCAACTTTGATTTTGTAAATGACAATGAAAAATATGATTAGTTTGTTGGGATAAACTACTAAAAATCTAGGCTCAACAAATCATAAATTTTAATTACAATCATTACAATGAAATATATTTGAATTATTATGGAGATTCGTAATAATAATAATTGAAAGTTTTCATAATGATAAGAAGTAGGAATAAAGTTTTCCAAAATACAAATGTCTGAATCTCAAGTTTCTAAATAACAATGAAAAATATGTCACTAAACTTATGAGCAAGTGTAAGTGGACAATAATTAATGAGTTATATGCTATTCATCTCATGGGATAAGTGTAAGTAGACAATAATTGATGAGGTATATAGCGCTATTTTTAAAGAACAAGTGGAAGTGGATAATAATTCACGAAGTACCTCACTTAAGAGGACTTTATTATAATGAAGTAGTATGGTGGACAAGTAATGATAAATACATTTAATATGATGTAAAAGTATGATTAAGATTTAATAAACAATTAATCAAATCTATACTAAACATGTTAATTCAAAATGTGATGTAAAATGTATAATTGATTATGAGGTTACGCATATCAATCTAATATAATCTAAAATAATGCTAAACTTAATGAATAAGTAATGGTAAATATAAAATATTATTAAAATTTAATAAATAATTAATAAAAAAATATTGAATTTATTAATTCAATATAAAATTTATAATTTAATATAAAGTTAAGCATATCAATCTAATATAATAGAGAATAATACTAAATTTATTAATATTTCTTAATGAAATATAATACTAACATTGTTAATTCATAATGTAAATAAAATATTAATTATAATATAATATTATTATATATTAGTTATAATATTAATTACTATTATTATTATATATTGGTCAAATATTACTTAAAAGATTGATGGGTATATTAGTTGCTATTATATATGTTATATATTAGTTATGTCAATAATAAAGGTTATTTGACACAATATTGTTATTATATATTAGTTATAATATTAATTATTATTACTATTATATATTATTTATGGATCACCTATTACCTAAAATCAATTAGCATATTAATTTCATTATCAATATCCAAGATAATTTCAGGAATTTTGGATAACTTGGCCACTGGGTAGACAAATTATATGATTAAAAAACTCCACTTATCCCCAAATTATATAATAAAAAATTGTTTAAGAGGTGCTCCCTTTTTTAATTTTAAAGTATTTTGATTGGCTAATACATGATGACATGGAATTCTAATTAGGGTTGAAAGGCCCATTTTTCATCCAAATTTCCTCTAATTGATTGGTGTTGTTCCTTATTTTGTAGGGTTGAGAAAACTATCTAGCTTTTCGGTGAAATTGAAACGGGTATTAAAGGCTTTCAAAGTGGAACAATGGAGGAAGCATATGGTTCTATGACTAGATGTAAGTATTGAAAAAGTGGAGAATATGGTCAGGATGGAATTGGTCTTAAGATTTGAATACTTGACTATGTCTAGCCTTGAGATACTTAAGTTGATTTTGGAGACCTGGAAACTGATTTTGGGGTATTTCCCAAAAAATATCTCACTTATGAAAGGATGGTACTATTTCCATTTCTTGGTTGTTGAAAACAAGACATTGATACTGTAAAAGAATTGAGTTATTGGCTCAGTTTCACAAGTTCCCTCTCACTGGCATATAGATTTAAACCCTGTTAAAGAGCATATACTAAAGAGACATCTGTAGATTCTCCACCCGATATTTTATTTATAGTTTTGGACCAAAAATATTTTGGTGGAGGTCGCAATCACTTTTGAAAATTTTATTAATCTAGGAAATGAGATAGTCGGTTCTGAGGATAAATGCATGGCTTCATTCCTCGTGGAGTTCAATGTGGATAAAGGAATTTTGATGAAGGTTGATATTTCCTAGGGAAATTTGACCTTCATTCAAAAACATGATTAAAAAGGAATTCCCTTTACATGCCATTCTTAACGTAGAACAGGGCATCTAAAATCTAAATGCCCAGGCTATACTATGGAAGATGATTAATTGGAGGAAGATAATGTACCCTATGTCATGTCCCCTCATTAATGATCACTGGATTGAGTTCCTAACCCAATCAATCCCTTGGGTTGAGGAGGAAATTTCATTTCCTTGGGATTAATTTTGAAAGTTCAGGCATTAATTAATTAGAAGATGTTGATTTTATTTTCTTAAAGTTTGAAATGCACTTGATGAATTTTTTTTCATTAAACACTTAGTTGAGGCATTATCATAAATCATAGTGAAGAATCAATTAAGAAGCTAATGATTCATCTTGGATCCGATGTACTCCTAGATCGCAATTTTTGGTCCATTCTATTGTTTTCCATGAGTCCCAAGATCACACGATATCATAGGTCAAGTGAAATTAACCTCCCAGAACAACACCACATTAATGTCAATAAATTTGGGCTCCCATGCACCCCTCTTCGTTGCTATTGAATTCCTTCCTACCATGACATCTCCACCCTCCTTATTAACACCAGACCCCTCCACATGCCAGTCACAAGAAGTATTGATCTCTGTTCTCACCCCCATCCAAGGAAATTGTAAAAGGAAGTTAACTTAATGGAGATATTATGATCAAACTCTATCATTTACACCTAGTCCAATCTAGCCATTACATTGAAAGAAATAGGAGTAAGGTATTTGAGAAGAAAAGTATCTCAACTTTGATTTTGTAAATGACAATGAAAAATATGATTAGTTTGTTGGGATAAACTACTAAAAATCTAGGCTCAACAAATCATAAATTTTAATTACAATCATTACAATGAAATATATTTGAATTATTATGGAGATTCGTAATAATAATAATTGAAAGTTTTCATAATGATAAGAAGTAGGAATAAAGTTTTCCAAAATACAAATGTCTGAATCTCAAGTTTCTAAATAACAATGAAAAATATGTCACTAAACTTATGAGCAAGTGTAAGTGGACAATAATTAATGAGTTATATGCTATTCATCTCATGGGATAAGTGTAAGTAGACAATAATTGATGAGGTATATAGCGCTATTTTTAAAGAACAAGTGGAAGTGGATAATAATTCACGAAGTACCTCACTTAAGAGGACTTTATTATAATGAAGTAGTATGGTGGACAAGTAATGATAAATACATTTAATATGATGTAAAAGTATGATTAAGATTTAATAAACAATTACTAAACATGTTGATTCAAAATGTGATGTAAAATGTGTAATTGATTATGAGGTTACGCATATCAATCTAATATAATCTAATATAATCTAAAATAATGCTAAACTTAATGAATAAGTAGTGATAAATATAAAATATTATTAAAATTTAATAAATAATTAATAAAAAAATATTGAATTTATTAATTCAATATAAAATTTATAATTTAATATAAAGTTAAGCATATCTATCTAATATAATAGAGAATAATACTAAATTTATTAATATTTCTCAATGAAATATAATACTAACATTGTTAATTCATAATGTAAATAAAATATATACTTTTCCATTTCAAAATTAACAAAATTTATTTTCTTTCCAAAATTCAAAGGTAAAACTTTATTCATATTTTGAAATATAATACTAACCTTGCCAATTCATAATGTAAATAAAATGTAACCGATCACACAATATTTAAATTTAATTTTTCTTCATACTTGGAACCTAATTAAACTTATTTTTTATTTTTTATTCACAGTTGTAACATAATTCATAATGTAAATAAAATGTAACATAATTCATAATGTAAATAAAATGTAACCGACCACACAATATTTAAATTTAATTTTTCTTCATACTTGGAATCTAATTAAACTTATTTTTTATTTTTTATTCACAGTTGTAACATAATTCATAATGTAAATAAAATGTAACCAACCACACAATATTTAAAATTAATTTTTCTTCATACTTGGAACCTAATTAAACTTATTTTTTATTTTTTATTCACAGTTGTAACATAGCACACATTATTTATACATGAGAACTTGAATCTTTGTTTGCAGACCTCGTAAAAATAAGTCTTCATCAAGTATGAACATTTCTTTGTTGTCACAACTAATATTGTAGCCAACCAAGTGACTAAACTTTTCATCAAATAAGTCTTCAAACTTCATGACATGCCCAATACTATCATTATGTTAAAAAATTGTGGTATAAAATGAAGCATGAGTCTCTATTTTAAAAAAAAAATGATATGAAATGGTTATTGCATTAACTGTTTCACAAAGGAAAGACGAGCCATAATTTGTTTTACTTTAAAATTCCTGACATGATTAAAATAAAATAATTTAGGAGATCCATGTGTAAAAGTAATTTTAAATTGAAACACAAGTCTCTATTTTACATTTTTTTTATATGAAATGGCCATTGCAATAATTTATTTAGTGAGGAAAGAGGAGTTATAATTTGATTTATTTTCAAATTCCTATAATGATTTTTAAAAAAATAGGAGAGCCATTTTTAAAAGTAATTTGGCATTGGGTAAGAAGTTTTAAGTAATAAGTTTGAAATCTCATGGTAATTTTTTTCGTTACTTTCTAGAAGAAAGTTTTTTTTGTTAGGTCCTTCTATTACCGATAAAATACATATAGAACAAAAGAGTGCTCTAGTGGCTCAACTACCACAAGGGAAATTACATGAGCCATTGGAAAAATTTCAAAAAATTAAACTAGGGCTGGGAAGCCTTCCCTTCAAAGTGAAACTAGATCTCCCCCCGTGCCTCTAAGATGTCTTAACAAAATATTTTGTTGAAAAAAAAAGTGATTGATATGACCAAAAATATTGAATGCAGCATAGAATTAGAGGATGTAAAATAGACATAGTTAGACCTAAGAAATTGCTTTAGTTTCATCATGAGGTCAGTCGGACACCTACAAAGGATTAGTGTTGCATGAGCTAGGGTATCTAGCTTGTTGCGAATACTATGATAGCATCTCAAATGGATGGTACTAATGCTATATGAGGAATCTCTCGAGGAGAATTTTCAGAATCTACCAAGGATCCAAACTATAAATCTACTCTGAAGCCTCAGTCACTATTATAGGAAATCCCTTTGGTTTGGTTTCCTATGCCTTGGTCAGGTGAGGCTGGAGACTTGTTGAGAGGATTTCCTCTACCCATTCGATATCAAATCAAATGTGGCATGGAAGCTCTTTGGTAAACCACCATTCGAACATATTTTTCCTTGCACCTTCCCCTTGACCGCTTCTTACTCATTGATGTAGTAGAGCTAAATAATTTGCAAAGGAACCATGATTGTTGTAGAGCCAAGAAAAATGAGTTAGAAGAGCGATGAGAAACACCCATACATGCCCAAATATATCCGCTAGCCAACACTTAGTTGAGGCATTATCATAAATCATAGTGAAGAATTAATTAAGAAGCTAATGATTCAGCTTGGATCTGATGTACTCCTAGACTGCAATTTTTGGTCCATTCTATTGTTTGCCATGAGTCCTAAGATCACATGATATCATAGGTCAAGTGAAATTAACCTCCCAGAACAATACCACATTAATGTCAATAAATTCGGGCTCCCATGCACCCCTCTTCGTTGCTATTGAATTCCTTCCTACCATGACATCTCCACCCTTGTTATTAACACCAGACCCCTCCACACGCCAGTCACAAGAAGTATTGATCTCTGTTCTCACCCCCATCCAAGGAAATTGTAAAAGGAAGTTAACTTAATGGAGATATTATGATCAAACTCTATCATTTACACCTAGTCCAATCTAGCCATTACATTGAAAGAAATAGGAGTAAGGTATTTGAGAAGAAAAGTATCTCAACTTTGATTTTGTAAATGACAATGAAATATGATTAGTTTGTTGGGATCAACTACTAAAAATCTAGGCTCAACAAATCATAAATTTTAATTACAATCATTACAATGAAATATATTTGAATTATTATGGAGATTCGTAATAATAATAATTGAAAATTTTCATAATGATAAGAAGTAGGAATAAAGTTTTCCAAAATACAAATGTATGAAACTCAATTTTCTAAATAACAATTAAAAATATGTCATTAAGTTTATGAGCAAGTGTAAGTGGACAATAATTACTGAGTTATATGCTATTCATCTCATGGGATAAGTGTAAGTAGACAATAATTGATGAGGTATATAGCACTATAATTAAAGAACAAGTGGAAGTGGATAATAATTCACGAAGTACCTCACTTAAGAGGACTTTATTATAATGAAGTAGTATGGTGGACAAGTAATGATAAATACATTTAATATGATGTAAAAGTATGATTAAGATTTAATAAACAATTAATCAAATCTATACTAAACATGTTGATTCAAAATGTGATGTAAAATGTGTAATTGATTATGAGGTTACGCATATCAATCTAATATAATCTAAAATAATGCTAAACTTAATGAATAAGTAGTGATAAATATAAAATATTATTAAAATTTAATAAATAATTAATAAAAAAATATTGAATTTATTAATTCAATATAAAATTTATAATTTAATATAAAGTTAAGCATATCTATCTAATATAATAGAGAATAATACTAAATTTATTAATATTTCTTAATGAAATATAATACTAACATTGTTAATTCATAATGTAAATAAAATATATACTTTTCCATTTCAAAATTAACAAAAATTATTTTCTTTCCAAAATTCAAAGGTAAAACTTTATTCATATTTTGAAATATAATACTAACCTTGCCAATTCATAATGTAAATAAAATGTAACCGACCACACAATAATTAAAAAAAATATTTCTTCATACTTGGAACCTAATTAAACTTATTTTTTATTTTTTATTCACAGTTGTAACATAATTCATAATGTAAATAAAATGTAACATAATTCATAATGTAAATAAAATGTAACCGACCACACAATATTTAAATTTAATTTTTCTTCATACTTGGAATCTAATTAAACTTATTTTTTATTTTTTATTCACAGTTATAACATAATTCATAATGTAAATAAAATGTAACCAACCACACAATATTTAAATTTAATTTTTCTTCATACTTGGAACCTAATTAAACTTATTTTTTATTTTTTATTCACAGTTGTAACATAGCACACATTATTTATACATGAGAACTTGAATCTTTGTTTGCAGACCAGAGCGCAGCGCAAGAGAGTTTGAGTTCTCCATATCCAGCAAAGTAGTGACTGAATTTTTTGCCAAATGGCCTTCCTTCCTTGCTGATTGCTACTTTTATTTTTACGATTTTTCCATTAATCCATCGTTATGTTTTTGTTAACTTTGAACATCCATGCGTCCCAATGTTTGAATTTCCTAACATGGCAATCCGTCCTTTTGCCAAATGGCCTTCCAAATGTTTGAATTTCCTAACATGAAATGCTTCCCAATGTTTGAATTTCCTAACATGAAATGCTTTTGCCAAATGGCCTTCCGTCTTTGCTGATTGCTACTTTTATTTACCAAGTCATGAATTATAATCCAATCAAATCCTAGTGATTTGAATTTATTTTGCATTTTATTTTATTTATTGTTATCTTTTCAGTTTGTGTATCTTGCTAATCCAATCAAATGACCACTCAGGGAAAGGTTCCAATGGGAAAACCTCAACCTCCTCCTGCTAATGATGTAAAGGTATGTATATCCATTACTCTACTCAGAGCTCTTAGATTGAAACAATTTTATTGTGCAATTGAGAAAAGTCACCTCTGACTGTCACTTACAGGTAGCCGGCGGCGGAATAACCAAGCCAGAAGCGCCGATCGGAAAAACCAAGCCAGAAGCGCCGATCGGAGCGGACCCCGCGGGTCTTAGCGTACCGAAGAGGGGAAGCAAGGAAGACTTAGACAGTAAAGGAAAAAGGAAAAAAGAAGACAAGAAAAAATGAGCATAGTCTTTAAAATTTGTGGAGTTAGAATATCGAGGATTGGACCTCAGACTTTATGCTAAATAATAATAACTCCAGATATTATATTTTATGCTAGTTAATATTAAATATATTTTTTTTTTTAATAAAAACAGTAAATCTTAGATGGGAGTTAGTGACTTGTGATTTTTTTTTGGATTTTCTTGTACTGGCTGTTATGTCATGGTTATTAGCATTAGGATCTTATGAAAGATCTAGATCTATCTTTGTACTATTTGATTCACCTTGAATAGCAATAATAAGTTTTTTCTGTTGAAAAAAAAAAGGTTGTGCATAGTCATTCACATACATAAGATATCTCTATTCATTCTCCTTCATGTTGCTGGAAGCTGCCATCAAGAAACCATAAATGTCGCATGTGTGAGCTGGACCAGTTATTGCAGAATAGACTGCCGACACATTGTTTTTATTACCACCACAAGGAGCAGACCTTTCGAGAAGGGAGGAACCGGCCCCTCCATGCATTACGCCATGCATCCCCCACGATGAGGAAAAGGGGAGTAGCCCCAAGCTCCTAACAACAAACTCATACTCCATGTTGCTTTTTCCTAGGATCGTCTTGCGAAGTGCTTTTAAGGAACACATTTACAAACCCTTTCGAGGTTGGCATAAATCACTGTTCCTTGTTTATTCATAGTTCCTTGGTGGGATAATTTGTTAGCAAATCCAACGTTCTCCTTCATGATGTGGAAACAAGAAATAGAGGGTGGCTTATTGATATGCATTATGCATTCATGAATCCTCCTACACCTTGAGGATCCTTCTACATATCCTTGCCTCATGTTTCGAATCTCCAAAGACCATCAATCTTTGAATTTTCAATGTTGAGATTATTTCTAGTCTTAGAAGAGCCAATCATTTTGCTTCATTATTGGTTTTAGGTCCTAGCTTCCAAAAAAATAGTTGACTATTTTTCCTCCTCAATCAAAGATGATCCCTCCATGTTTTAATGTGTTACTATATTTTATATTTCATGATGTAATTTTGTCAAGTTAGTTTTTAAATTAATTTTAACTATATTTAAATGCTTGCATCTATGTTTTAGAAGATGGTTAAGCATGAATGCTTTGTTATTAATACACTTAAATGTTTGATTAATTTACTATAATTTATATTTAAATTTTAAATAATTGCATATATGTTTTAGAGGAGGGCTAAGAACGAATGCTTTGTTATTAATACACTTTAAATGTGTATTAATATATTGCGTCACTATATTTTATATTTTATGATATTTAAATGTTTGAATGTGTAATTTTGCTATAATATTTTTTTTAGTTATATTAACTATATTTAAATGTTTGCATATGTGTTTTAGATGATAGTTAGACATGAATGCTTTGCTATTCACACATTTTATCTTTGGATGTATGATTTAGAGCATGAATTTTATCTTCACATGTGTGATTTAGATGATGGTTGAAGAGGAATCTTTTGGTATTATTTAATTTTAGGTTAGGTGATGTGTATTATAATTTTTGTAAATTTACCTATTTTAAAATTGTTTATGATTTGATTTTTGAATATTTTAAAATTGTTTATGATTTTGAATATTAAGATATTGGTTTTTCTTTTTTTTTAAATATTAATTTGGTAAAATTTTATATTATTTCAATTTTTTTATTAATGATTTTATTTTTTTTTCAATATTATTTTTAGATTTATAAAAATATAAGATTTAATATTATGAGTATTATTAATTTAATAATTTTATTTTATGATTAAATGATTACATAGAAGTAATAGCAAGGATTCTATTTTTTTATCAAATTTAAGAATTATTATTTTTATTTTTCTATATCATGGCATTAGAATATACTTAAACAAAAATGTATTTGTTTTTGTGTTATAGATGATAGTTAGACATGAATACCTTGTTATTCACACATTTTATCTTTGAATGTGTGATTTAGATTAATGCCTTGTTCTTAATATATTTTATCTTCACATGTGTGCTTTAGATGATGGTTAAGAAGAATCTTTTGTTATTATTTAATTTTATGTTAGGTGATGTGAATTATAAATTTTGAAAATTTATATATTTTAAAATTGTTGTGATATTTTAATATTAAGATATTGGTTTTATTTTTTTATTTTTTTAATTATTAATTTGGTAAAATTTCGTATTATTTCAAATTTTTATTAATAATTTGATTATATTTTCCAATTTCATCTTTAGATTTATAAAAATATAAGATTTAATATTATGAATATTATTAATTTAATAATTTTATTTTATGATTAAACGGTTACTATTCATACTAGAAGTAATAGCAAGTTATCAAAATTAAGAATTTATATTTGTATTTTTATATATCATGGCTTTAGAATATATTAAAAAAAATGTAATTATATAAGATGTATTTAAAAAAATGATTTCTTAATTACCTCGGGTTCATTCCAAGTTGTATAAACAAGTTAGTTGTTTAACTCGAAGATGATGTCTTAAGATCTAGCAGAGAGTGTTGCTACCACATGAAAAGGCGCATGCAATAAGTATGCTAATATGAGGCGAGCCAAACATGACTTTTGGACATATTTTGTGAAGCATTGACAATTAGGTAACTAGAAGGGCACTTTTCTTGGTTGATTTTGACTCAACCATGTTAGTACTCATCACTTGGAATATGACTATGACAAGGACAAAGGCGTGCTTGGCTTAGGAGACCCATAGTCATCAAATTGGCAGCTTCTAGAAGATGACATTCCCTCATAGAAAAAATGCTCAAGGCAAGGAAGGTGAAAGTGCACCTATTTTAAACTCATGATGGGCTATGTAACTTCAAGCTCAAGCAAGGGTTTGTGGATGATGATACATTAGTGGACCTACATCCAAGTTGATTTGACTTTCTTGAGGTTTTGGAGGAGGATTAGAGAGAAAACTCAGTTTTCAACTTGTTCTCCATCAATCTTGTAAATTTGAATGTTTGTAACACTACAAATTGTTTCATATTACTATAAGCTAGTTTTCCAAGGCCAATATAGAAAATTTATGGATTTTTTTGGTCAAGTGAAGGCCTTTTTTAATATGGTCCACAAGTCCATTCTCTTATGTTCCTTGATGTAAGTCTATCCCACTATTTTTATTGCTTTTGGAATATGACACCAGTTCATCCTCCTTGTTCCTTGATGTAAGTCTATCCCACTATTTTGGTTTCTTTTGGAATATGACACACATCCAACCTCTTATGTTCCTTGATGTATGTCTATCCCACTATTTTGATTGCATTTTATATTGCACGGTTCATTAAGGAATATTAATGTGTATTGAAAAGCATATTTTGAGCATTTCATCATGCCTTCGAATAATACTCAAAATGGTTCCCTTGGTCGAGTACATCTTAGGTCATATTCTTGAAGTTTTTCATCACCTTAAATTAAACCTCTATTAGTATCTTGACTTGATAGACCTAATTGACAAGGCATCGTTCTTATTGAATCTTACCACTATTTTATTGAAAACCCTAAAAGCATTGAAAGCCTAATAATAAGATTTGCAAATCTAAAATTGTAAGAATATATTAGTATCATGTTTCTAAAGAATCTCCCCTTCTTGTTGGCATGAAACAATTTAGAAATTAGAGGAATGAGGCCATGGTGATTATCTTAAGTGCAGGTTTTGGAAAAAATTTGATTCCGTTAATGAGGACAAAGTCCATTTCCTCAATATCAAAAGAATATGAAGATAGATAATTGAAATAATTAATTTTTTCTCATCTAGCAACTTTAGTGGAGAAGAATTTGCAAACAAGTTACCCTATAAAATCATCTACACTTGGTTCCTCTCAAAATATTGTTTCCCCAAGTGACTACATAATGCATATGTAAGTAGTATAAGATTTTAAGTCTAAAGATAAAATAAAAATAAAAATGGAGTTAATGGATATAAAACAATTTAAAACACTTTAAAAAATTGTTTATCTGAAAAAATGTTGTAATATATGAGTGTCCTCTGTAAGCATGTCAATCATTGCCAAGTCAAAAGGATTGAACTTGTCATGTGTCGTAAACTACTAAGACAAGTGACCCATGGTAAATGGTAAGTTGTAAACCCAAAATGAATGTTACCATTCTTTTCTTTTACAAGTATAAAAGAAGAAATATGCCATGGGTATATCATCTTGTTTGACGAGAATGACAGCCAACAAGACTCGAACCACTGACACCTCTTAACACTATAGCTTGGGAAAACTCTATTGATAAGCCTATGCCAACTCCATTTGTAGTCCACTTGGAAAATTGAACATTATTTGCTAGGTAGGCTCTTGTTTCTCCTTTTCAGTAAACAATTTCTTTACTCTAGCATTAAAATAACAATACTGATAGGTGGGGGTTCTGTAGCTTTGCTCAGTGCTCTCGGGTGCAGATCATAAAAAAGAAGCAAGCAATAGGTGTTAGCCTCCTATGAAATTAAAATTGAAATGTGCATTGTCTTATGTGATATGAAATAATAAGGGGCAAGATCCTTTCTATTATTTTAATTAATTCCCCAAAGATAATTGCACATGAAGTCAACCCCAAGTGTTCTATCACATGACAATGCCCTTAAGGAAGCCATCATAAAGGTGAATAAATGTTCTATCACATGACAATGCCCTTAAGGAAGCCATCCTAAAGGTGAATAAATGAGTATTATATTAATCTCCCAAGCAAAGGGTACATGGAAAAGGAGGGGGACCACACCTTTATGTTTTCATGTGTTGTTTCAAAGGAAGCTTGATTATGATGAAAGGAGAGGCCCACTTGCCTAATATTGAAATTAAAAGGTATTTTATGATTTTAACAAGAGCCAAGAGCGGGCACAGTTATCAGCCATAAGAAGAAAGAAAGTTGCACCGATATTGTTTGACTAGCCATGTTGGATTCTGATAATATTGAAGAAAATGGTAGCCAGAGGGTAGGAATGACCCTGTAGCAAGAAGCATCGAGGGAGTGAGCAGCCATAAAGGCCATTTAAGAGGTTGTAAGCCATTTCCTTCAACATGATTCTCTTTTTTACTTCATGTTCCTGGTACCTAGCTGCTCCCTCTTCTGTCACTGCATTGTTTGCAATATTCATTGTACCGGCATCTGTACTATTCTTTGTCACCTCAGCTTCATTTGTCTATGCATCATAGATAATGTTCACTAATGCTTCTGGTACGCACTTCCAAAGTTTTCCCTTCCATGTCAACGCTTGAAATGTATTGTTACTTTTGATACAATTTCTGCCACTGATCTTGGATAATGAATCAATGAGGAGACACTAAGAGCAATAATGGTGAAACTGAAATATTTTCACAGCGTCGAAATGATTCCAAGATTGGAACTGCACTAGCAACAAATAAGGGCATTGCAGTGATCACATTTCGCGCAGTATCATTTGTACATAGCGGCTGGCGCAACTATATCACGGCCAGAAATATCTATATGTATTAAAGTCTCAAGATTTTGTTTTATGGATATTATCATTTAGGGAAAAAATGCAGCCCTAAGATGTTCAACAATATGTAGATTGCAATGAAATTTAAACGCTAAAAATATAATGATGTGTTATTGTTCGATATCCTTCATATTCACAATCGAAGTCTGTTCTTTAGATCTTTCAAATGCCTAGATAACGGGGCCTTCTTATGAGCAAAGGATTGTCAACCAATTATGAGAAGTTCGTTAGAAATCGAAATCGACTAATTATGAGAAGGTCGATATGTTAAACTATCAGATATCATATAATAATAGAAGAGAATGTTCAATCTCACGTTAATGTAGAAAATCAGAACGAACTGCAATATGACTATTTTGGTTGACATGAAATGATTGTTTCAGTTCTGTGAGATCAGAATCTCTCAAACAATGGAAGGCAATCAACATACAAGTTTTTTAAAGCACTTAATGAAGAGATATTTTTGTTGACATATTTATCCCAGAGAGAGCAGTATACTTGTCAATGAAGTCGAAACATGATTTTATTACTTGATATTTATTTTCGCCCTTTGATTAAATATAATTAAATATATTATGTATTATTGACCTCTTGTGACTAGCCTGTAAAAATTATATTGACTGGTTGTGTAATGAATAGATAGAAATAAAGAGTAACAATTTATCTTATTTATATATAAACGTACTAAAAATCATAGCTTTCTAATTAGAACAATCCTTTACTATGGACGACCTTTCTTTTGATGCCTTTTCAAAAGCTAGCGAGTTATCCCTTCCCTATAGAGCCCAATCTTGCTCCTATCCTATGAGGTACTATACGCCACCCTAACCAGACTTTGAACGCATGTTTCCTCAGTTCATGTATGTTTCCAGATGCTTTGGGAGCATCGGTACCAGACAGAATATCAAAGGATATGTGATTTATTCTTTGCACCATTGCAATTCATTGTGATTTATTCTTTGCTTCAAAGGATATGTTTGGAAGCACCATGCATGTCATAGAATGCAAGGGATTTCTTACAAGCTATTGGTGACTGGTACATTACACCCGGAGGTGTGGATATTCGAGTATATGGAACCATGAAGCTGCTTGATCACCTATTTCCTAATTGTGTACCTCACTGGTTGGTATTGCAAGAGATCATTTATAAAACATACATGCATGGTGTGGAAGTTGTCTTGAAGAGGAAAATGATAGAATCATGGACGAAAGTTCCTCTTACCATCGTTTCATACTTTGTGAAAAATGAATCCGATATGCAGAAGGATTTTTATGTGCTCAACTCTTATCCATTCACCAATGGGAGATTCAGGAAACATAATCACCTCTATTTTGTGGAGAAACATCGTTCTATCGAGTGAGTCTCATGGACTTATACTCATGAAGGTTTTCTTGAGGATGAATCTTATGTACGGGCCACATTATTGAAACAAGTTCGGGCTCGATTTGGTATTAGGAAGAAAGCTTCAAAGAGGAGTACCAAAGCCAGAGAGATCGTAAACATGGAGGAAACCAATCGGTAAAATAAAAGCTGGAGCAAGCTGTAGAGGAGATTGTGAATGAAGTAATTGTCTTAGAATGCAAATGCAAACATGTGCAAGAAGAAGTAGCTGATACTGCAGAGATTGAGATGGTACTGGAGAGTCCTCCTTCGAAAAGCAATGTTGCAAATGAATAAGATCGGAAGCGAATGAAGGAAGCTATTCTGGAACAATTATCACTTGGAAGCGAATGAGGGAAGCTATTACATTACATTACATTTTTGTTCCTCAAATAGAGCTGAGAATTAATGTGAAGCCCTAACCGAGACAAGACGGGAATTTGTTCAAATTTTGTACTCCATGCCTGTTTCATTCTTCCTTCTCTCTACCTGGATCAATGCTACATTGTTGTAGATGAAACAACCACAAACCTCGTACACCAAATCATGATTCCAAGCTTGGACCCTAAGTAAGAAGAGAGCATGGCATACACACTCGACAACTGGGCACCTGCCACAAAACATCACCTTCAGCTTCATAGTTGGGCGAGGAGTGGTAAAATAAATGATAGAGCATCAATAGTAATTGCCCATAATTATTACCTAAAATGCGCAAAATTATTACCTAGAATAACTGAAGATTCGCTGAGTCCATGATGAGAACTCGTTCCACAACAACGTCAACAATGAATGCGATAGCGCGCAGAGAGACCTCCAGGTCTGGAATCTCAATTATTCTATGCCTGTCAATTGAACAATTGATGACGGTTTCAAGATTTTAGTGCCTATCGTTTTACGTTTTAGACAATTTCACTGGGTGTCAATTTATTTATATGTAAATGTTAATAAAATATTTGCATAAAAATTTAACTCCAAATGTACAACAACCACAACAAACAAATTCTAAAATCATAAAGAAAAAACTTTGGGAAAATCCGAAGGCAAAGCACAAAATCTAATCATGGTAACAGTATTTATTCTTTCTTCCCATGTACAGCAATGTCTCAAACCTTAATTGTCATGACCAATACAACATTGATTCCCTCTGTATATTTTTGTTGAAATTTAATGAATTCAGTGTTAATCACAATCGCGTCCGGTCTCAATTGCTCATGGAAAAATACAGGAATTCTTTGGCAGAGAAAATCATAACGATGGTGGAGTCATTCCTGCTAATCCTTGAATCTTTGGAGGAAAAAAACCAAGTATTGCACTTTTCATGTATGCAAATTCTCCATTGCAAGTGCGACTGCAGTTTTCCCAACAATATAGTGGGTACCTTGAGTGAGGAGGAAGACTAGATTTCATAGCACATAGCGCATGAAGACTAGGTTTCAGAGGGCAAATCGCACAACATCATCATAAAACAGTTTCATGGCTCATAAGAGGAGTTGGAATGGAGCAATGTAACGATCGAGACCACAGGTATAGTGCATCAAGTAGCAACCACCTTGCACCTTGCATACCATGAAGAGCAAGCCGACTTCCAAGTTGAGTGTTGCATGCACCCTGAGTGCTTCAGATCACAAATCATAGAGTTGTAAGGGATGTTGGAATTAATTTCAACACTGCCACATCACTCATCGAGCCCAGTGTTCACGTGAATATCAGCTGGTGTAGTTAATGCGATGTATCTTCCCAATGAAGCCAATTAGTGAGCCTTCTAGATGTCTCCACGAAGTTCGCCTTGTAGAAATTGATATTCCTGTTAATGAAATGAGAGAGGTTCCTGGGCACTTTGGCCCTGTCGTGTATTGTGTTATGGGCTGCTGTGTTTTTTGTTGAATGCATAAATACGAATTGTGTGTATGAATTGGGGGTTTCCGCTGTGCCTACTCCCACAATTGGTATCAGAGCAATACCAAGGCGTCGAGCTTATTCTCCGCCACTTATTCTCAGTCTTTTCAGAAGCCGCCAGCCTAAACGAAGGAGCTGGCTGTTGTGTGAGCTGTTGTATAAGGTCTGTTGTGAAGGCAGAACCTCTGGGTGTTGAGTTTATCTCCACCATTCAGCCAAAATTCTGTCGGTTCCAAGACTGCCCGCTACAGAATGTAAGTTGTCGAGTGTATCAAGACGTCGTTTTTTCTTTGAAAGGAATCGTAGTTTGTGGGTTAGCTTCTGTAGCAGTGTGTTCAAGCTGCCCTTTCGTCTTGTGTGAAGAGAAGTGATGGCTTGTGTGAAGAGAAGTGAGGGCTGAAGCCCATGATGACAGAGTGAAAGGACTGGAGGTCGCGTCCCTGGAAAAGGAGAGGGTCGTAACCCATAGTTTTTTTCTTTTGTTGAGAAGAAGAAATCCCCTGCCACCAATATTTGGTGCTGGGTGAGTCGGTGCTGCCTTTGATAGATGCAGCCATCTTTGCAGAGACCCTCTTCGTTGGTAATCTTCCTTTGCTGAGGGCGTTGAACCATTTCTGTTAATAGCTATAGCGTGAGGCATTGTCTCTGGATGAGTATGAAAGAAAACCTTTGTGGCTGTTGAAGAAGTTTCAATGTTTCTGTTTGTTCCCATGTCTGATGAGCTACGCTTGCTCACATTACCTAGAAGTCATCGTGGCTTGTAGTTTGTCTAATTCTGCATCTGTGTATTTGAGCCAGTTGAGCCGACAGCTTTGCTGCCGTTATGGAAATGAAGTAACAGTTGCTGATGTCGTGAGTTCTGAATTTCTCGGCTTTTTGGTTTTGATCTGTGTCTTGTGTTCCTTAGCCATGTTTGCAATTAGAGCCACTAACACCAATGAAGGGATTTCTTTTTTTCTGGAATAAATCCATATTGTGAGCCCGAATCCAGATGCTAGGAAAGGCCTTGTACTTTGTAACTGTTCTGTAAGCTTTCTGCTGAGCCACTGAAAGGAATGATTTCCTTCCTGCGCCAGAGGATTTAATGGTCGCTAAGCTGCCTTTTAGACCTGGCATAAGCTTATATTCTTCTTTCAGAGAAGAGCGAAGATTATTGTGCCAAGTGTTCTCCTTATGGGAGGAAGAAAGAGATTCAGGGTACTCTCGTTAATTGGAGAATGAAGAACACGAGAAACAACATTATTATCATTCATAATCACATCGACAGGGAATTTCAGGGGGGTGCTCTTAGCGACAGAGATCGGCTCCGGAGGCGCTGACTCCCACATAGAATCTCTGGGCGTGTTGATCTCTTCCTTCCCCGACTGGGATCTAGGACAATAAGCAGCTTAAGTTCCTTGGAGTCTGGATAATAAGCATACCTGCCATGGAAAGTCAAAAAAAAGAGCCCAAGCTCTCTTGATCTGTCTCTTTCTGTCAGAGAATGATAAATTGAAACGAAAATGCCCCGAGCATAGAAAATCCAAGAAAATTATAAAAAAAAACAGAGTGTTTTGTATTAAGGGGGCGTTTTTGACAAGTCTTGCAGCCTGCAAGCAATCTCATATTTTTTTTAGGGGGCGATAAGGGAGGAAGAAGCAAGTAGGAGACTTGCAAGAAGAAGACAAGTGCCAGCACAGAACGTGCCAACAAAGAAGAGAAGAAATGGGTTACCAAAGCAAACTCAAGCAGATAAAAAGAAGAAATGCAAGGGCAGAGGCAAAGTATTTTGCACATAGATTTGGAGAAGTTCCCATTGCATAGGAGCTTATTAACACAGTTGAAGTCCAAGAGGAGAACTAGGATAATTGGAGCAGCAGAGTTCTCTTTGTACCCCCACATTTTTCAGGTAAAAATTATGAGTTTTGGGCTATTAAGATGAGAAATTTTCTTAGAGCAGAGGATTTATGGTATTTAGTTCAAAATGAAAGTGTGCATCCCCTAGATCTAGAGGGTTTTGAGGCCCTGGCAGAAGACCAAAAAATGCAGAAGCATGAATTAGCCTTTCATCTCATCCAACAAGCTGTGGATGAAAGTATTTTCCACAAGATTGCAGTAGCGAAGACTTCCAAGGAAGCATGGAGAATCTTGGAAGAGGAGTTCGGTGAAAGGGGGAGTGACATGTGCAAGCAGCCAACAATGTCACAGCCTATTGAAGAAGTAGCAAAAGAGAATTCTGCAGTTGAGAATCCTGCAGTTGAAGCAGAAGACAGCCAAGCTATTAGTGAATCCCATGGTGTAGAGGCACTTGTGGATGAATATGAAGATGGAACTGCCATTGCAGCAGTAGAAACTCCAGCCATAGAAGCTATTGAGAAATTCGGTGAACCCCACACAGTTGTGGATAATGAAGTTGAAGAACCTGCTATACTAGCAGAAGCACTTTCCCCAAACACATATGAAGTAGAAGTTGAATGTTTGCATGAAATGGTTGAGGACTCTGTCAGCCAAGCAGAGCTAGATATGTTTGAGAACAACGAAGCCCACTGTGCAAAGCCACAAGTGGAAGAAGATGACAAAGATGGTGTTGAAGATGAGGAAGCTGCCAACCCATATATTCTTGAAGATGGAGTTGCCATAGCAGCAGCAGAAAATGATGAATCAGCAACTCAAGAAGTTGCAGGATAGCTAATAGAGGCTGAAAAAGAAGCTAAAGCAGTAGAACAAATCGAAGAAAATGAGCTCATGAAGAGCATGTCCATGAGGGCAGAAGTTTTTCCTAACAGTTTAGATGTTTGTGAGTGTGCAGGTATTGAGAGCAAGATTCAGCCTACAATAGCTAAAGAAAAGGAACAAGAGCATGCAATCAAAGTAACAAGACATTTTGATGAAGATTTGAAATTTATTGAAGAGTGGCTAGCAAAGCCCAAGCACGATGAAGACTGTAATTTTATTGAAGAGTTTGACAAGATTATCGAAAGCTGCATGGAAGATGAAGCATTTGAATTCAGTAATGATGGGCATTGTGACATGCCAAGAGTGCTTAGCAGCACCATCCATGAAGAAATATGCATTGAAGATGCAGATGATGAAGCTGAACCAGTTGAAGACATTTTTATGAAATGGAGTCCTGAAGAGATCAAGCTTTACTATCAGTTGTTAGTGTGGCAGTTGGCCATTGAAGAGGTTGATGAAAACAAGTTGAAAAAATGCATATGGGATCCAAACATTCCCATACCCCAGCAATTGAAAATGCAGAAATCTGAATTATCAGCCCATGATGTTGAGGGCATTATGAACCTGATTGAAGATGAAGACACAAGGCATAAAGCCATTGAAGAACTTGCAGACATTGATGGAAGATTCAAGCCCAAGGAGCTTGAAGAAAACATGAAGAAGAAGGTGAGAATGAAGAAGAAGGTGAAGAAGAATGCTGAGTTCAAGGTCTGGAGCAAATGAAAGAAAAAGAAGCCGTTGAATCAACTTGTAGCAGACAAGAATAGTAAGATATTTTTTTTTGAGCTTTGACATGAACGGAATGTAAACCTTGCTGAGAATTTAGACCAGTAGGCCATGATTTTTTTGTAAGCTATGTAGATGTATTGTGGCTGTTGAAATTAAGGGGGAGTGTTGGAATTAATTTCAACACTGCCACATCACTCATCAAGCCCAATGTTCACGTGAAGATCAGTTGGTGTAGTTAATGCGATGTATCTTCCCAATGAAGCCAATTCGTGAGCCTTCTAGATGTCTCCACGGAGTTCGCCTTGTAGAAATTGATATTCCTGTTAATGAAATGAGAGAGGTTCCTAGGCACTTTGGCCCTATCGTGTATTGTGTTATGGGCTGCTGTGTTTTTTGTTGAATGCATAAATATGAATTGTGTGTATGAATTGGGGGTTTCCGCTGTGCCTACTCCCACAAGGGATGTGTCAGGACTGTCCACATCGCAGAGTTGTCAGGACTGTCGGACAGAGCACTGCCAACCTCAAATTTCATCGGTCATCCTGAACTGGCATGTACGGATGCGACGTTAGTCCGCGGCACCCTCTCGGGAATGGAAAATCAAGGATTACATCACGTCCTGCAACCAATAAGCTTTTTGAAAAACATCAATTTTAAAAATTCGACAAAATATTATAGACTTAAAACTATAGTTGATATATAGTAGTGGGGAAAAATTTATAAGTTTTAGAGGCAAAATAATAGGAGCTTGTCGATATATATATGATCCCCTTCGGGGACATAATAACAAAATGGTTGAGTAACTTTATTATTAAAATAACCCGTTTAAAAAAACAAAAGAAGTTAGTTCATTGAAAAGAACAAAAGATGTATATAAGGAAATACGAAGTCATTTTAAGAAGGAAGGGGTCTCAGCAAGAGCATTTTTAGAGCAATAGTAAGTTCTAGTAGGGGAGAATATTTTTTCCGGTTTTGGTTTTGGGACTGAAATGGCCTTGAGCATCAGTTGTTTGTGCTGGATTCTTTGTTTATTTTGACAAAGTCCGTGCCCTTCTTTGTAAACCTTTTCTTCATTAAGTGCTTCCTATTTTGACCCTCTTTGTATTGGCATCTAACTTGTAGATCTGAACTGTGAATTTAATACAACAAGGAGTTTCCTATGTTTTTCTTCATTGTTTTCACTCGGGTGAAATTTTCTAGTGTGTTGGAGAATGTAGAAATGAGGACATTAGCATGACTAACCCTTAGTTTTGTTTTTCTAGATCCATCAAAGTTGATCCTATATGCAATTCTTCTAAATATGTTAAAAATGGTTGAATTCATTCTTGTTAAATGCTCATCCACAACACATATGTTCTCTTTTCAAATATTTGCACTCTGTAACCAAGGACTACATTGCCCAACGTAAGCCGCTAATATAATTTTCATGTTTCATTTCCAGATCTAGAAATTCTCTCTTCATTTTCAACCATGCTTCACCTAAATATTTGATCTACTTTGTCAACCCCACTGTGATTTAAATTTTTCTTTAAAATTATGCTATTACCATTTTGTTGTGTGGCTATCATTAAGGCACTTAGGACAACTAGCCCCTAAAATTTAACTGAGGAATCCCCCTTTGGCCCACGACCAATCTGGCGCCTAAATTAGGTGTTAGGATATTTTTGACACTTAGGAGTTAGTTAAGTTCAACTTGGTCTAATATATCCATTAGGTATGCATTTGTATATATGTAATCCAAAGGTCATGATACAAAATGATATGACAGTTCAACTTCTCTCGATCTTAATGACACTTGATCTATGGATTAACACCCGATTGGTCCATGATCTCTATAAAAGAGCATGGAGGGTCATTTTCTGAATGATTCATTATTGAGAGAAGCTCATGTAATATTTTTCTTTTGCATAATAAATTTCTCTATAGAAGCTATTTGGCCAGAGCCGTGGACTGTTTCCCTCTAAAGGGTTTTAACCACATCAAAACACTAGTGTATTGATCGATGATCTTTGTGTGTGAGCAGTGTCCTTGGTGTTCGGTCTGTGTGGATATACCTGTTATTCAGACATGGTATCAGAGCGATGTTGAGGGCCGTCTTTGTTTTATTGCGATCTAGATTTGAAGCCGGTGCGACTGCATGTGGGATCTGTTGTCGAGATCTGCTATTTCTATCCATTTCTTGGACTGGCTTAGGCACTCCATTGTGTTCAGAGCATTGGTTTCATTAAGGATCTCCCTTAGTTTTGTACGAAAAGGGTTTTGTTCTCCCTAACAACAGCCTTTTTCATAGATCTGAGGTATATTGTTTTGTGTTCCGCATTTTTATTTCTCTGTCTGTATTTCATTTTGATTTGTTCCTTTTTTATTTTTTTCCTGAAAGTGATATCCTCCTCTCTGCATATGCTGGCGGTATCAGCCGACCACAAACAGCAGGAAAGGCATGCCGCTTACCAAGAGGGACTAATATAAAACTAATAGAGAGCGGGAAACCTTTGAGTTTTTTTTCTTCTTATTTTTCTATTTTTTGTGTGTAAAGTTGTTTTTCAAGATGAAACAAGGGTCTGTGGGGTAAGCACGCACTACAAGGAAAGAAGAGTAAAAAAAAAATAAAAAATAAAAACCTCCTCTTTCACAATATGTTCTATATTTTTACTATAGCTCACTTGGTTTAAAGTTACTTATTAAGAGGTCTTAAGTTCAAATGATATGCTTCTTACTAGTACTAACTATTTTGTATGGATGTCTCATGTGGAATATATTCTTAGAAGCAAAGGGTTTTATAGACTTGCCCCTGGCATGAAAACTCCTCCCTCTGATACTGATAAACTAGCAAAATAGGAAAATATAAATGATCCAGCTCATGGTTTAATTGGTTTGTAGTTTCTCCTGATATGTAGTTTCATCTTCAAGGCATTCATGCACCGGATGATGCTTGGCAAAAGCTAAATACTATTTTTGGTATTAAAAATGATATTAGAGCTCATCATCTTGAGAATGAGTTGATTACATTAGATCCTAATAATTTTTCTTGCATGCAAGATTTTATAACAAAATTTTAAGACTCTTAGAGTCTTGTTGGTTGCATGTAAAGTCATAAAGGTAGATGATGGCCTTATTTACGCCATTATTTCCAAGTTGGGGCCTGCATATTTGTTACGGAGAAAAACTTCCTATGGCTTGGGGTAGACCACAACAGACAAATGACTACCAAAAATCAACTCAAATTCCAATGCAATGCTATATAAATGTAAATGCTAATATGTGGAGTAAATAACCAACCTTCAACCGAATGTTCAAAGTAGATCCCCGTTGAGATTTCAAATCTCTACACTTGAACCCACAGCTTAGTCTCAACAACAAATACAAGCAAGTCCATATAATGTATGAAAGATGTTAGCATAGACAATAGCATGGTCCATGATATACTAAGCAAATGTACCCAATGTTAATTAACCATTCACAACATCAATTGTACGAGAAAATGAGTATTTCTATTAATGAAGCAAGAAGTACATGACGCAACCTCTTGCCAACAACTCATCTGAACCGAGAACTAGATCCCTCCACTTGTGTCTCCACCACTTCAATCCCCCGTGCAATGGAAAACTCAAACTATGAAGGAGTTTGGTAGGTGAACATAAGGGGTTCACAACAATAAGGATCAGTGGGTGTAGACTCAATTTATGGCAAAAGTCCAATGGAGTTTCGATGCCCTCTCTTTTCCCCCCGTCCATGTACCATAAGAGCTCAATATATAGCCTTCCAAAGGTAGGTGAAAGGTCGAATCGAGTCGTTTCGAGATACATGGAGGGCCAAAGGTCACCCTATGATCGCTTTTTGGAGTAAAAAGTGAGTTTTTATTAAAATTTACCATTTTAACTTGATGTACGCGGGCTGTAGTGGGACAGCCTGTGCATGCGCGAGTTGCAACAAAGTAACTCGCGCATAGGAACAAAAATAGGGAAAATTGGGTTCCTGAAGGGAAAAAGTGGTTCTGAGCCCATGAAATGAATATCAGAGGCCAAATAGTATAAATGATCATAGGGTGGAAAAATACATTGTAACAGATTCCCCCTAATGTGTGAGGTTTGAGAAGGTACTAAGATGGCCAAAATACATTATAAATCTCAAAAGTGGAGTGATGGAAACACAAATGGAAGGAGTATCCCACTCGCCATAATACAATGATCTCTCTGAATACATATTGGTACAATACATAGCAACCTGATACAATGGCCATGAATAGGCGGTATATAGTGAATACATGGCATAAGTGGTCATAGCCATGACCCAATAAGATATGGTCTCCTGTCGAAGAGGAAACAACTGATGCAAACTGAAGGTGCAAACTGTTGATGTATGAGACTGATCTCTCATAAGCATAATCACGATCACCAGTAGCATACTGAATGCCACTGAAGTCTGGAGGTCTTCTACACAAATCATCTACAGTGCATGCCCTATCAAGTGAATAAAGGTGTTGATGTCAAACCTGATGTGGCATCGTCTGATTACTGGTCATGGATGTATACCATTAACCGATGTGAGATAACCCACCAATAATGAAAATGGGCATCAAGGCACAAAGTACATTCATCAAAGTGTGAATAAAGGTGTTGAGGTCGAACACTCTAACGAATCCATCGATCAGGAGGCATTGATGAATCCCCAACTGTCAATGGCAAGAGAACCTACCACTAATGAATGCAAGCCTTAAGGTACTCAACCGACTGTAAGTCTCAATTCTAGAATAAATGGGTTGGAGTCGACGAAATGAAACTCGCTAGAAGGAGGGAATTGATGAATCCCCCCTCAGCCAGCATGAACGAACAAGCTACACTAAAATATTTGGACAAACTTGGATATATAGATCGGACTGTATGGGATGGCCGACATGCAATAATCAATAGATATGTGGAGTGGCCGACTCTGGTTTCAATACTTCCTTTGAACAAGAGCATGAGTAGATGGATAGACTCGGGCAGCATAGAATCAAGTACTAGATGATAATAATACTTTGTGATGCAGGAGGCATCAACAAAGGCTCCATAATGAATGGAAGTTTAACCAGCTGGTGGAGTATGATCTGAGAAATGAGTACAACTCCTAAGGTCCTACTAATGTCCGGACTCATAATGAATGGAGTGGAAATGAATGCTCTATTCAAAGGCGACACAGTAGCTGCCAATAAGAGGTATCAAAGATTTTCCCATCCAACTTTTTGAATTATTTGATTTTTTTGGCCTTTTTCATATTGTAAAGCTTGAAAAAGAATAAAATTGCTTATGGGTGAAAACGTGAAGGTGGGTAACACTTTCGTGAGAAACGAGTGGGAAATCGTCTTAGCGGAAGTTATTCGGCTGAATAATTTACATTATTCGGCCGAATAATTTACATTATTCGGCCGAATAATTTAAATTATTCGGCCGAATAATTCAAAGGTTATTCGGCCGAATAACCACGAACAGTTCTCCGTCCAGCCTAACGGAGATCCTTGAAATGTGTGCAAACAGTTGCCGGACGGAAAAAAAAAATTGGCAATAGTTTATTCGGCCGAATAATGATTCGGCCGAACAATTAATCGGCCGAATAATTACTCGGCCAAACAATTATTCGGCCGATTAATTGTTCGGCCGATTAATTGTTCGGCCGAATAATTATTCGGCCGATTAATTGTTCGGCCGAACTATTTTTCTGCATAAAAGCACAGCATCGGCTACCATTTGGCATTTGTTGATGTAAATTTGCTGGACCCCGCAGCGGGCCCGCATCGCCTCTGTCGCCACCTTGCCGCTATCCGACGACCCGTCTGCTGACGCTCCGCGAACTGCTGCTACAGTTCGCCACCATCCTGTTTCCCCACGACTAGCTGTTGCTGCCTGTGACCTGTTGATGCCCGTCGGCTATACGGTTGATAGCTCGTCGCCTACGCTCACCGCCCTGCTGTGTCCCGACGACTCGCTGATGCCCTGCGATCTGTTGCTGCTCGTCGGCTTTACGGTAGATAGTTTTTCGGTTTGTTGGCTGGTTCATGCTCTTTCTTGTTGGGTGGAGCTCGTCGTCAGTTACGCTTTGGGTGGCAGGTTGCCCGTTTGTTTTTCTGCGTGGAGGTGGTTGCGATTTTGTTTGCAGGCTTCAAATTTGTCATTTAGGTGCGTTTTTTTTCTGAGTTGTGTTGTTTTGATTCTGGCTGTGTATGTGATATGTTTAGTTGATGATTTTTTTTCTGCTTGGTGAAGGAATAAGTTTCGTGGAGCGTTGGTGGAACGAATAATAGCGGTGTCGTTTGGATACAGGTATGTCGCATATTCTGCCCATTAGTTTGTGGCATTAGAAAAAAATTAAAAAAAATCTGTTATGGCTGTTAAAATTAGAAGTTTTAACTTTTTTATAATCAATGTTGATTTTAGAGATGATTTTATGTGCATGAACAGGGTCCATCTACTCTGCACATGAACTCTGTTCATGAGCAGAGTCCATGTACTCTGCACATGAACTCTGTTCATGAGCAGAGTCCATGTACTCTGCACATGAACTCTGTTCATGAGCAGAGTCCATGGACTCTGCTCATGACTCTGTTCATGAGCAGAGTCCATGGACTCTGCTCATGACTCTGTTCATTAGCAGAGTCCATGGACTCTGCTCATGACTCTGTTCATGAGCAGAGTTTATGGACTCTAAGAGGTTAATGAACTGTTCATGAAGTGTACCACAAGAGTATTAAACCTTTGTAGTAATTTAAGCCTGCTTGTATCCGAAGGAAAACAAGTATATTCAGGTTATGCTCGTAAATAATATCCATAAGTTTATGTTAGGCATAGTCATGCATGACGTGCTAGGTATTAAACCTTAATAAGGTAGTATTAATAGTTTATTACAGGATTAGCTGTATTACGACCATGTTATATTTAATTAGCCTGATTCTAATCTTCGTTATAATGCATCGTTATTATGCTTGTAATTTAATTATTAATACCGAAGCACGTCTATATTACCTGGAAAGCTAATCTGGTTAAAAGTAATGCTCTTTACTGTGCCTGGTTTAATCCGAGTAAGCTTATTTCTGGTTAATAAGAGCCTATAATATTTTAATTAATGTGGCAGGAAATTGTAATTGACTAATCACTTCACCATTAACACTGTATAATGAACACAGTCCATGGACTCTGCTCATGAACTCTGTTCATGAGCAGAGTCCATGGACCCTATAATAGATATATTTACCCTAAGCATAGCTAGGTCCACTATTTTACAAATTAATAGAGTTGTTTTGCTTAAATGTTTTATGTATTTAACGTTCAATTTGGTGTATAAATAGAAACATGTTTTATTTGCCGAGAGATAATATAATGGGGTAGAGCAGAGTTCATGAACTCTGCTCATGAACTCTGTTCATGAGCAGAGTTCATGAACTCTGCTCATGAACTCTGTTCATGAGCAGAGTTCATGAATTCTGCTCATGAACAGAATTCTGCTCATGAATAGAACTTTGCTCATGAACAGAACTCTGCTCATGTTATGGTCTTTTTTATATATAAAAATGGTAAGATATTTTTTATATCAAACAACATAACGTGTATTTGTCTTATTCTTATGGAATGCAACGCCATGGCTTCTTTATATAAATGGATATTTAAACCCTAAACTTGAATGAGTATCATATTAAGTTTCCCTTAAAAGTTTGATGTTCTTAGGTATTTTTTTTATAAAAATGAAGGAATGTTTGTTTATTGAGATATAGAACAAAAACATAAGTGATCAGTGAAAAATTTGGAAGATTATTGTGTACTATTACAATTAAATGATTATAAGATGATTATTGATGTTATGTTTATGGTGCAATAGTGTTCTTAGAGCTAGAAGAGGAACTTACGAAAGAAAATAATTATAATATTTTAGGTGGCTCTACATTTTGTATGCAGATTTTTAAGAGATATGCTTTTAAGTTTGTAGAATGAACATGTACAATTTCAATGTGTGGAAGTTGTTTTATCATAAATATAAATTAGAAATCTCTTAATAAGTGGATATATATGTTATACTATTTTAGCCAGCTCTACATTTTGTATGCAGGTCTTTAATAGATATGTTTTTAAGTTTGTAGAGTTAACATGTACAACTTTAGTGTGTGTAAATTGTATTATTATAAATATGAGCTAGAATTCTCTTAATAAGAATATATATATATGTTTAGTGAGATGTTTGTTCATTGACATATATAATTCAACCATATTTGTTGGATTAAAAGTTATTAAGGTTATTATACTACTTCAATTAATCATGTTATGACTTATATTTGATAATGAAATGATTATTAGATATATCTTTATGCTGCAATATTAGTGATGGTAAGGAATTTTAGGTAATTAATTAGAGTTAGGAGGGGGACTTACATTTTGTATTGTTTTATCAAATATTGGCTTGATGTTTGTAGAATAGTCATGTACAATTTCAATATGTTAATGTTTGTGTAAATTTAGAAGTTATATCAAATGGAAAGAGAGTCTTCGAGGGGAAAGCGTAGGAGGTCATCACAATCCTCAGGAATTGGTGTTCCAGTTGGTAGTCGAAGGTTGTCGAATTCACCGAGAGGTTCGAGTTTATTGCATGGGTCCCAGTCATTTGATCATCAACAAGTTCGAAGGGGTACACATGATTCTCCTTCATCTTCTGTGGGAGAGCGTCGATCTCAACCTTCTGTCGGTATGAACATTAATGTTTAATAAAGTATAAATTGTATTTTTTTGTGTTTTGAAGTTATGGACAAGGTTAATTCTTGACTATGGCTATATTTGAAGCAGAGCGACGTTCAGAAGATGTGCGTAATTCGATGGAGCGAGGGGGAGATCAAGATAGGATTGTAGATGATGGAATAGGTGTGGGTGGAGAGCAAGGTCCTGAAGATCCTCCTAGAGCTAGGACAACATATGTTCCACTAGATGAGGGGTGTACACCCATATCAACTTATCCATCTGATTTACCTGATGAGCTTCCATGGCAAGGTGTTGTGCAACAAACTATTCTTGAAAGTTGTAGATCCCATTATGACAGGTTGAACAATGATTTTTGTTCTTTGGATCTCCCTCTAGAGAGCCGACAAAGTCTAGAGATTGTTTTGGCGTCTTTGCAGAAATTCATTGATGCATATGAGGAACTTGGACCAACTACAAATAGTTTTGTTCATTTGATGCGGATGCGAAGGGACCAAGTTATGGGTCCAGATAAGTGGGAGGTTGTGAAGGAGAGAGTCACTAGAGAACAAGCCAATTCAATGTTCAATTTCAAAGAAGGCCTTAAGCGAAAAATGTTGAAAGTGCAATATTTCAAGCATCCTCAAATTGCACATTTAATATATGATCGATTTCTTGCAGCTTATGGTCGATTGCCTTGGAACGATGAGGTTCCTAATTATTTTGCTAGATTTTTTTATGCCGAGTTTTGTTTTAGGTATGAAGCCTAACTATACTGATGTTCCCTCTGACTTTTATGGAGCTGGAAAGGGTAGAATATATAATCGAAAAGGTGCTCTCAGAGACCCTACCACTATACAACCTCCACCTGAGATACCTCGTCCACCAAGGGTTGTGGCTTTAAGATCAGAGATGGAGACAACATCTCAACTAGGGACAGTTGGAAGGGAATCGGTAGGTGATGGTTTAGCTTCAGCTCTTGCTGGAGTAGAAGTCGGTTTGGTGCGAGAGAGGGCTCGTGTTATTCTTCGTCAGAGTTTTGTCTACAAGACGAATGACGAGGTAGATGCATTGAGCATTGATGATCTCAGGGCTTATGCTAAGTCTTGTCGAGATATAGCTTCAGATGTGTTATCCAATGACACATCGAGCATGGGAGAGGTTTGTTGATTATGCTATGACAATCTATTTGATTTTTTTTAATCATTTTGAATTGAATTTTTTGCTACATGGGAATAAATATATTAAGCAAATGTATTTTGTCTGCAATTTACATCAATGTTAAATGCAAATAATTTTCGAGTCTCCAGTAGTCAAAATCGAGAGCATCCTAGTCAAAATGAAGAGCGCTTAGGAGAGGCATTTTAATTATAATATTTATGATTGAACATGATATTTTTTTTGTTTGCTTGAATTTTAATAAATATCAATGTATCTTATTGTTAATTTGACTTATTTATGCAGGTTTCATTAGAATCCAACTTTTTAGATGATTTACCATCTCTTGTGAGCTAATGATTTTAATTTTTTTGTTTTGGTTTTAAGTTAACTGCTTAATTTATTATTTGTATCTACTATGTTTTATTTATTAACAAAATTTAAATTTTAGGAAAGAGACCATTTGGAAATTGGGGGCGAAGATGTGGGGTCTCTAATGAATGCAGATATTGGCACTGAGGTAATTTTGTTGAATTAGAAATGATCTTTGATATAAGTTTAATGTTTTATATTTTTTTGATTTATTTGAAAATTGTTTTTGTACATGTTGCAGCTTGGCTCTTTGAGGTCCTTTGGAGCTAAAGGAAAGTCTCTAGGGGAAAAAAGTGGTGGACATGCATCCAAAGAATTTGATGTATGATTTTTTTAATAATTGAATTGTTTTGTAGATGAGTTTAATATCTTAATATTTTGAATTTAGTTTAAAATTGTTTAAATAATTTATGATCTAAATTTATAATTTGTTTTTTTGTGTATTGTAGGTGGAGTTTAGTCCCAGGGAAGGTCCTAGTGGAAAATAGTGGAAAGATATTGGTCTAGATGGATAGTGGTTCAGACTTTATTGTTTTTGTTGATATATATATTTTGTAGTTGTTTTGAACATGGAGGGTATTTATTTTTTGATTATATATACATGTACATTGAATTCACATGTTCATCAACTTTTTTTTGGATTATATACATGAGTACATGTCTATTATTTCTCATTTGGTAAATGTTTAGAATATGTTTTGCATGAATGTTTAAAGTGTTTTGATAATATTTATAATATGTTTCGCATGAATGTTTAAAATGTTTTTATAGGTGTAATCCAAGGTTAGGAAATGTTGAATGATGAGAATGAATGTTATGAAGTTAGAAAATGTTGAATGATGAAAATGAATGTTGAATGTTAGGAATGTTTAAAATGTTATTCCAAGTTGGGAAATGTTCAATGTTGAGAATGAATGTTACATGTTAAGAATCAATGTTGAGAAAAAATGAATGGGAGGTGTTAGAGAAAAAAGAATGTTGGGAAAGAATGAATGGGAGGTGTTATGGAAGAAGGAATGTTTTTATAGGTGTAATCCAAGGTTAGGAAATGTTGAATGATGAGAATGAATGTTATGACTTGCTAGAAAATGTTGAATGATGAGAATGAATGTTGAATGTTAGGAATGTTATGACTTGTTAGAAAATGTTGAATGATGAGAATGAGTGTTATGACTTGTTAGAAAATGTTGAATGATGAGAATGAATGTTGAATGTTAGGAATGTTTAAAATGTTATTCTAAGTTGGGAAATGTTCAATGTTGAGAATGAATGTTATGGTAAGAATCAATGTTGAGAATATATGTTAAAATTTTTGATAGAAACATGGATGAATTAGGAAGTTTAAAAGCAAATATATGTTAAGATCAAATTTTGATATAATGGATTTTTAATTAATTTAATTTTTATTTTTAATTTTCAGGTATATTTGATGCGGCTGAAATCGTGGCAAATGGGGGTAACGGTTTTTTTGTTTTTTAATCATAAGCGAAGATTCCAGGATTGTGAAGTTTGTGCTAGATTAGAGCAATGATTTTAAACAACAATTTGACGGATTTTCGTTCATTTGTTGTAAATAATCATTTCTCTAATTTAGCATAAGCTTCACAATCCTGGAATCCTTGCTTGTGATTAAAAATCAAATGATCGTTATCTCCATTTGCCATGATTTCAGTTATGTGAATTTGCACAAGCGATATTTTAAATTAAAGATTTGGGACGGAGAACTTGGTGACAATTTTAAGACATCTATTTAAGATCATATTTATGGTGAAGTATGTATTAAAAAAACATGTTCGATGGAATTAAAATAATACAAAATTTAATAGGTCTTTTTGTGATTTTTCGTTAGTATCAATCAACCAAAAGTAAAAATTCGGGGCGGAGTGGGGATAGCCACATCCGTTATCTCATCCCTTAGTGGTCTAATAGACATATGGGGACCCGAATAAAGTACTTTTGAATTTTCAAATTATATTTGAATTCATTTTTAAGCATGTGAAAGTACAACCATTTAAGCTTTTATGTTAGTTGTCATTCAAGAAAATATTCATAAAATCTCAATGAAAAAATAAAATCTCAATGAAAAAATATACTGTGCACAACAATTTTGATAATTGGACAAAAAATATATTGCACACAACAATTGACATGGACAAAAATATAGATCAATTTATTTTTGATATGTAGTTAAAAACATCGCAATGGAATACCATCTTCAACTATCCGTTCATGGTCACATATGGATAGTTTCCATTTTTTGGTTTTTAATTGTTTTTTTGATGGAACTTGTATCAATTTTATTCGAGATGCACATACTAAATGACTATATTGACAACATATAACATCGGGCTCATAATCTTGAAAGTAGACATATTTTTTAGTCATGTGTGTCTGTTGAAAAAATTAGCCTTTTAAAATGATGGATCCTCTTTCGTATGTAAATCCATTGTCGTTGTAGTCCTCCAATAACTTCATTTTTCCTTCAGTGCATCGCATCAAATAATATTTGACATTTTCGTTGTTGTCTACAGGTGCAATCACAGCGAAAACATCTCCTGTGCAAGTTATGATTGGTGTTAGTGTATTTAAATGAATTAAATTGACTACTTATGGCGATGGATTAGAATGAACAATTGATTAAAAAGTCAAAAACAAGTTTATTACCTTCTCTTACGAGATCTGAAATTCTATCGCCATCAGACGATATTGTTATTTCTTTTGATTCTAATTCTTCAACACTTGCTAGAGGCATTTTTCCTTTTGGATTAATCTCTGTGTGTCTCCAAGCTTTTACGTAGTTGTTTGTTATGTTTTCACAAACTTCTGTAGACTCGACATTTTCAATGCAAATATGACAAAAGCATGATTGCTTTCTACTGTCAAATGCAAACACGTTGTGAAATGATTTTGTTTGAATAGAGTGAAGATCTCTAGTTCCATGTATGGTGCTAGCGTCATATGGTATTGATCTATTTATATCTTGGATCCCAACAAGCCAAAAAAACCTACACAATAAATAGTGTACATGTGTACTTAAATGTTAGTATATACATTTTTTTAAATTTTAAGAAATAATATAAATTAAAAAAATAGTGGACATACCTGCGCACGTCTTTTGATTGTTGATTATAATCATGGCTTAGATTTAATTGACACCATTGGACAACCTCTGCAGCTGAGTGAAATCGTGCTGAAGAATAGTTCATTTGCCATCTTCGAAGTGTTATTTTCACGCATGCTCCTGCACCATCATGCTCACCTTTTCCATGCCCAGTTTCAAAGAAATTCCAGCGATGTTTAATGTTCAGCGCTTTATGAAGTCGACATAACCAAAAAAATGATCGGGAAGATTTAAATTGACCCGCACATCCATCAGACCATATCCAATGCTCTTTGAATTTGACTTCACGTTTTTTCAGTGATTCATAGAAAATATTTTCTATACAATGTTGGACAAAATGTGTGTCGTGTGTACGATCATCGCTGATATAGAAGTTATATTCTTTAATCACATCTCGATTGTCACATGTGCTTTCAATGCCATCGACATCCTGTTGAGAATGTCTATATACGACATGGACAAATATCGAAACTTGGTCAGAGTGATAGTATTCACTCTGTATTTCTTTTTGTGCAGCAAATGTATAGTTTTCAGCAAAATCAACCACAGACAAAATTGTTCCGGGTGGAAAAATTTCATGAGACTGTTTGAATTGAAGATCTTGCCATCGTGCTCTATGTGAATGTTGGGTGTATTTATAAATTTCGCTTTCAAATTTTTTGAGAAAATCTGTGACGCATATCTTGTCTTCTAGCAAATCAATTCTTTTGGAATGTGAATCACTAGAACTTGTACTATAGTTGATGTATTCGTATCTCTTTCAATCAACATTTACATTTGACAACGATTGATCATTGTCGATAGGGTATTTATTGTGGAATAACACCAAATTTCCACAATGATGACAATGTTTTCCATTGACACATTTCTTTGAATAAAATACTTCATCGTGATTTCTCTCACATAAAATTTGAGATATGAATTCACGTATCGTTGGCGGAGGTGGTGAATTTGTCCAAAACATTTTACCAAATTCAAGAAACGTATCATAATATAACTGAAATTGCACATGATAACGGCAACAACATGTATCACGTATAGTTATAGGTCGAACATACCATGGTTTTTGTTGCACAAATGTAGTGATTGATATATTAATTCCACGATGATCTTCCTTGAATTTATTGAACAATTGTACTTGTGTCATGTCCATTATATGTTTTGGTTGGCTTTCATATACATTTCGTGATATTCTTTTGCGTATCACATCTCTTGCATTTGGTGAAACTCGAGCATGTTCCAACCAATATTCTCGTACAATATCTTTAACTCCTGCTCCTAATCTATCTTTGTAAGGTTGTCTACAAATAATTGCCCAACAAGCAAGTTCATTATTTTCATCGATTTGCATTCTGAATTTGCTATGTTTGTATAATGTTTTTCTTGATGTTCCAACTGCTTTTGCTAGTTCTGTTGTCAAACGCTTTTGTTTAGTACTAGCTGAAATAATTGCTGTATGAATTGCTTTACGTGCAGCACTGATATCTTTCTTCCTGGATTTTCCAAATTTTTTCATTGCATTGCCTATATTTTCCATCACATTTTGTTTCAATTTCGACTCTTTTGTTACTTTGTGAATACCCAATAACGATGTAGCACCTTCTAATTTCTTGGACACTAATAAACATCTCAAAATTTGTGCTTGTCCTGCTATTGAGTAATCTTTGAGAACTTCATCATAAAATTTTGTAGCACGATATCGTGCAACATGTATTGGTAGTTTTTCTCCATATTTGTCGCAATCAATGTCTTCTAACATTTCATCATCAATAGTAAAAGTACCTATACATCAAGTTAAATTTAATTTAACATATATCAAAAAATAAAATTCATTATAAAAAAATGAATTTGGAAAATATATGATATATACATACCAGGTTCAATTTCTGGATTTTGAACTTGATCTTCAATATTGATTTCATCGACATTAGCATGTAAATCACTATTTACATCTTCTACAATGTTCTTTTCAACTTCAATTTGTTCTTCTTGTACTCTATTTTCAATTTCCATTTCTTCAACATTGTCATGTAAATCTGTATTTATATCTTCAATAGTTCTCTCTTCCGTTTCAGCAACCCTTTGTTTTTTGGCAATATATCTGAGTTTTTGTTTCTCTCTATTATCATCATCATCACGTTTACGATCAGCTTTTCTTTTACGATTTCTCTTATTGCCCATGGTTGTTTAATCTATAGACGATAAATTAAAGAATCATGTTACTTTATAGTAAAAACTTATTTATAAATATATCTGGGAAAAAATCATTGTAAAGAAACAACTCTTTGAAAAAAACCCAATTTCAAAGAAATAAGAAGTACAAAATTACCTTGTAAAAAATCCTTTGCAAAATAAGATAACTATTTGAAAAAACTCCTTTCAAATAAATAAGAAGTGCAAAACTACTTTGGAAAAAAATCATTTGCAAAATACCTTAGCAAAACAACTATTTGAAAAAACCTCTTTCAATTAAATAAAAAGTGCAAAGCTACTTTGAAAAAAAAACATCTTTGCAAAGAAGCTCCTTGCAAACATGTCTAAGAAAAGAAATATTTTGAAAAAACTCCTTGCAAATATCCCTTAAAAAAAACACTTTCAATGTGTTTTGGAAAAAAGAAGAAGAAACATACTTTGTAAAAATCTCTTTTTCAAAAAAATGTTTTCTTTGCAAATATACAACAAGAAAATAAATATTTGGAAAAAACTTCTTGCAAATATGCCTTAGAAAAAAAATTTCTTCAATGTGCCTTTGGAAAAAAGAAGAAACATACCTTGTAAAAACCTCCTTTTGCAAAAAATGTCTTCTTTGTAAAAATGCAATAAAAAAGAGATATGTTGGAAAAACTCCTTCAATGTGCCTTTTGTAAAAAAGAAGAAGACATAGTTTGTAAAAACCTCCTTTTGCAAAAAATATCTTCTTTGTAAAAATGCAATAAGAAAAGAGATAGTTTGGAAAAACTCCTTGCAAATATGCATTGGAAAAAAAAACTCCTTCAATGTGCCTTTTGTAAAGAAGAAGAAGAAATATAGCTTGTAAAAACCTCATTTTGCAAAAAATGTCTTCTTTGTAAAAATGCAACAAGAAAAGAGATAGTTTGGAAAAACTCCTTGCAAATATGCCTTAGAAAAAAAAACTCCTTCAATGTGCCTTTTGTAAAGAAGAAGAAGAAACATACCTTGTAAAAACCTCCTTTTGCAAAAATTATCTCCTCCTTCCGAAATTAGTTTGACAAAAAAATGCGAAGTTCAAACATGCGAAAATAATGAATTAACTTTACGTTTATTTATATGAGAATAAATTTTTATTTTTATTTTTTTTTCCGGCCGGCGTAATTTTTTTTCCGTTTAGTTATTCGGCCAAATAACCTTCGCCATAAGTTACGGCGCCGTTACGGAAAAAAGTTATTCGGCCGAATAATTATTCGGCCGAATAATTATTCGGCCGAATAATCTCTGAAACATGGCCGATTCATATCTCTGCAAAATTTTCAGGTTTCTCCATTTTCGGAAGGAGAAAACCACCTCTTACACAACAAAACGAATGTCGGACTTCATACCAGTAGATTCATCATTGAATCTACTTTACGAGGGTATAAATTTTGTTGTATATAGATAAGAACTGATATTTTTTAAGTTTTATATTTGTAACATGTGTCGAGTTATGATTCAGCTCTTTAAAAAAACAGCGAAAAGAAAAATCCATAACTTTGTAAATACAACACCAAAAAAATCGAAGAAAATGTGGGTCGATTCATTGACGTGTCTACTTCAAAAGGGTGGTCGTAGATTTTTTGATTTTATAGCGGGTTGAGAGAAAAGTGGTGCAACAAAAAGGTTGTTGAAAATCGACTGAGTTTCCCCATGGATCGACTTTAAAAAAATATAATAATTAGTATAGAGGTCCATTGGATGAAAACTTATAGTCACGCGTTAGTACATTGTGTGTAGATTGTCGTAGCATTTTCAGTTTTTGCAAAACACAAGTCTAACAACGATTTTAGTGGTGCAACAAATCATAACTCTTTTGTAGTCTTTTCATTTTATAAGAACACACTGTCAAACATTTGCGAAATCGACATATCAAATCTTAATAAAAAAAATTGAAAAAATTATGAGTAGAAAGCTAACATAATTCTACAAAAGTTTTCTTTTTACGGCAAAGTGAAATTTTAAATAAAAATATCACTTTTGTTCGCCCGAAGTTGGAAGACATGAAAAAAACAGAATTATTTTCTCACGAGACCCCCCAAAATAGACACCCATCTTCATTTTTTCACTCTTATAGTACAACAAGTGAGGGAACGAGTGTTGAAGGGCGAGCAAACTAATTCCAAGTAGTGGAACACACCTATGATCAATGCAAGGAAGCATGTGCAAGATATGGACACTCGGGATGGGTGTTCCCTCAAGGTAAGGGGTCGATCAAGCTATGAAAGATAAATGGAGGCCCTGCTTGGCTCGTAAGGAGAAAGTGCACAGGAACATGGCTAATCACTAAGAAAGCATGAGCCGACACAAGGCTCAAAAGGCAAGCAGGATAATGCAATGCAATCACAACTCGATGTAAATAGGGAAGTCCTCATGGGAGATGGACAGAATAAAATGAAGTAGAGTATGAGTCTTCATCGCAATGTCATGGAGTGACTATAAAGGACTCCGAATCCTAAGGAGGAACAACGGCATGGGCGCCAAAAGAAATAAAAGTATCTAACTAGGGAACCCATGGTCGGACAAGCTCTACCACCAAATAACGACACTTCTAAAGCAGCATAGAGGTTATGTGTCAGTTAAAAAGCGGGGTCGCACCTAAGGTTAAGGAATGTGGTCATAAGGTAAAATGAAAAAATGCAGGCGAAATGACATCCTAACCTATATGCCAGGTGTAGAAAATACCTGTCGAAGGTGCAAAACGGTCAAAAAATCCATTCTCGTCAGAAAAAACTGTTCAAAACGACACTTTACAGCTTCATATTAGTCCAAAATGACAAAAACTATAGGAAAGTGGGTTTGAAAAACTATAAGTAGTAATAAAGAATTAATTGCATAAGGGTAGTAATGGGGAGCATGGAGTCGGCAGGAAGAGGGGTTAAGTGGAAGGATGGTTGGGGAAGTAAGGGGCATCTTTACCTTAGAGATTTTGGGGGAGAATTGAGAGAGAGTAGGGAGAAAATTGTAGAGAAGAGAAGGAGGTTCTTGTTGGAGAAAATTCAGAAGGGAGAGCAGGTTGGCTTTACTTGGTTTGGGCTCGAGGGTCCAAAGGGGTACCTTTGGAGATGGGTGGTCGACGAGACCTCGCCAGTTGGCAGGGTGGAAAAACTATTTTGGGATGGTTGAGTTTCAGAGTTTTGGGGGAAGGTTTTGGTTGCAGGGAACTGTAAAAGGAAACAACAAAACAAGGGGGATCTACTAGCTATTTCACCAGGTATTTTTCATAGAGGTATATTTTCTCATTTCTACTCTGTCAAATTATTATTTCCAGTTATGAAAATGAAACCTATATTTTGTTTCACCTGCACATAAGAAGTAAATGTTACAATTGGATTAACAATAAATGTAAACTTGATATATCTTACATGCATAGAAATAGACATAAGTTAGAAAATACAAATAAAAACTGAAAAACTTAAATGAATGTGAAAACGGAAGTAAGCATGGTTTATTATTACAAACTCAGAGAAATTTGGACTTGGGTCTCTACACATGGTATTAGCGCTGTAGGCTTGAAAACTAGGACCTTAGGGCCTACTTACACCTGAAATTGCTATGAAATTTACCAAAACCTATGAACAAAAGGTATTCTACTTATGCTAATTACTGCTGCTACAACTTACTGCTACAATCTAGACAAACAAGAAAAAAAATAATAACAATTTCTGAACTTAGCTTCTAAACATGGAATCCTAAAACTAGACATTTAAAAAAAAAAAAACTATTATGAAGGCTGGGGAGGCTGGGCGGTCCCATACTCCAAGTTGTGGGTAAAATCTTTTATTTTCTTCCTGCAAAACACAACCAATTAGAAACATGGCAATTTTTTTTTATTTTATGTTATTTTCTTTTAAGAATGAAATAGTAAATAAGTAAATTATATATATATATATATATATAATGAAGATAGAAAACAAATCTGTAAACTCCAGAGTTTGCATACAATTGGTTATAAATTACCTGTAGTGATTATATAAACAACTTAAGAGTAAATCGCACAAAGTTCAGCAATGTTGGATCACAATTTGAGGCATGCCATGGAAATGACTACTCATGAAAGCTTGACAAGACTATTTGAGCTACCCAAAACACTGCACAGAAGTGAACAAGCAAATTGAAACCTTACCAGCTAATTCAAAAAAAAGAAATAGTCTCAAGGATGTACTAGTATGTACAGCGTGAAGACTTGAATACATCTGCCGAGATTTAGAATAATTTAAAAAAAAAACTCAAATACATGACATCATAGCACCTTATGTGTATCCCTATGTACTCTTTGGCCTGCCCCTCATAAAACAACAGGAAACAAGTGATACTTAAAACAGAGTTATTGTGTAAAAAAAAAATTATTAACAAAAAAGAATAATTTTATTAATAAATAAAAATAATTTCTCTTTATATATAGAAGGTCAGGATTTAAGCCCAGTATCCAGATCGAAGTACAAATCCACGCTTTCTGTTATGTTCAAGTCTGAATTCAAGTCATAAGGCAAGCTCAATCGACGGGCATGGGATAACTGGCACTCAAATCGACGCACACAAGTGTCAAACCCAGCAAGCCAGAGCCATGAGTCCTTCCTATGCACTACACGCTAACGATGGTTGGGAGGTTAACGTGCCCAAGCAGAAGACAGAGAATGAGGGGCAATCCAACACCATGATGAGAAGGATATACCCGCCCCAGGTTTGATACCGACTGTAGCATAATCTTCACTATGGATGTCTTTGTTAATGTTCGGTGACCATGATGCACTGGCCGTAGAAGCCTTTAAATTTGGACTTGATTGCCACTGCTCTTGATAAACAGTGTGGGACTTCGATAGTTAAGACAGTACCTACTGCACTTTCGGCACTCTTGATGCCTGATGTGATTTTTACCATAGCTTTTTCGTTTTGATAAACTATAAAAAAAAAACAAAAAAAACAATAAAAAACTGCTCGGTCTAAATCCAAACGAAGCTCGTGGCTCCAACGTAACTCCATGTTGGGTTGACTGATAAGAGAATCAATCAACCATTATTTGCTGCTAAACTTCAAGTGTGCATTGCAAAAAAAAAAATTGCAAGAATTGTTAGCATTATGGTCAATACAATCAATGCATTCCCATACCTAATGCATTATCACAGATGATGTTAAACAAGCAGAGTCAACACCCAATTTTGTATTGACCCTTGAAGTGTTAATCGCCTAATTGCACTAAGAGGAGCGCCCACAAGGTGAGTCCATCACCTCTACGCAGAGGGAGAGGCCTGTGTGAGAGAGATCCCACCTACCTGTGCGCGGGAGAGAGAAAGGGGGCCTACGGGTTTCTGCAAAGAGGGAGAGACCTACGCAGAGGAAGAGCCATAGAGAGAGAACGCATGGTGCACATGCTAATGCTCCTTCGTCGGCTCCTCCATCGTGACTTGGTACTTGGTCTCGACGCTGCCCTGTGATATTTGTGTATGTATGGGGGAGAAACTCCGATAGCAGGGGGGGTGACGCCATTGACAAGCCTTACTTCTGCGAAGATACCAATGTTTCCATACTTGCCAAATCTTCTTCTTATCCACCTTGTGCTGCATGTTAGTCGTGGAGATCAGGCACACATAGGAAGAGCCCCACAGGTTGTTCCCATGCCAAACCAGAGGCCAAGGGAAATTCTAGGGTTAGGAGAGGCCACCTGGGGTGAGCCACAAGAAGATCATGGTCATGTAGACTATGCTCATGCCGGACCACAACAAAATAAAAGGGATGGAGATGGTGCAATGGCCATCCCTCCAAGAAGGGAAGAGATCCTATGTAAACCTTAATAAATCCAAGAGCATTGCGGCAAAGATCATGGTACCGAGCTCATCTTGACAATTTGGTGCGCTTTAACCAGTAATACCAGGAGCAAAGGTAAGGATGGGACTGCATTCAGAAGGGAAGGTTGCACCCTTAGCGGCGCTGGAGCCACAACTCCTTAGTTGAGTTAGAACGAAAAAAATAAAAATAAAAATTTATATATATATATGAATAAATATATATATGGTTTGCGCTCAAGCTAAAGAAGGAATTTTATACCTTCGAGGAGAGGCCTGCAGACAGGGAGTGAGCTGCGTCCTTATCAGGTCGTCTGTAGCGCGCCTTGTTGACAGCTCCCAAGATATCCATGTTTCCATACTTAGTGGTTCTTTCGAAAAAAAAGTGGGGATGGATACTTTACAACCCCTATAACCTGAGCCTTCAAAGGAAATTAGCCAATGCCCACTAGGAGCACCATGCGGATCCACAAGGGGCAGAGCTGTACTCTACCTGTAACTCCTGAAGCTGAAGCCATGGATCTTGGTGGAGCTCTTGCACTGAGTTGTAGAGCGGGCTCCTAGAAAATTCGGTGGAGGATAATGGGGGAGGGTTTACCCCTGGTCGTTTTGTTGTTGAGTGGGATGCCCAAATGAGGACACATGGGACTCATGCAAGGATGTGACCGGTCCATTAAGATATTAGGGTTAGGTTATTATTTGAACAATTTATTATTTATTATTTAAGTTTTGTAATTGTATAAATTGTTAAATATTTAATAATATTATTATAATTTAATGTTGTCCATTATTGAATGATAATTAATTAAAGTTATCTTTTAGTTAAAATTAAATTCGGTTAAATTTTATTAGCACAATTATCAAATTATTTAAAATTTAACAAAATTATAATTCCATTTTTTTTAGTGTTATTACATGAATTATAAATTAGAATTAATAATTATTATGAACTATGGTTTAGTTTTATAATATATATATATATATTATTAATTATTAAAATTGATTAAGGTTTACATCTCATGTTGGGATTAGTAAAATTCTATTTCCTTAATTAATTAACTCTATAATTAAAAAAAAAACTTATAATAAAATTTTAGGTTTAAATTGTAAAGTAATTTGAATTGGTTATAGGATTAGGAGTTGACTCAAGGTAGATTGAGTGACATAAGAGGGTTCATGCACAAGATCACGACAAGTGTAACCTCTCAGTAGATATGGCCATAGATGACTGCCTAAGACATGAGAGCAATCCAATGCCTTGCATTTTACCAAAGACATAGTATCTTACCTCACGAATCACATGATTGATGCCCTTGTGGGATCATGTAGCCCATAAAGAAGTTCCTTAATTTCTATTATCAATGAAAGAGACATTTTTTCTATACCAAGGAGTGTCGCATTTGATGACATGTCATCGAGGATTCTACTTAGGTATGATAGGGAAAATTATATCGTTGTACATAAGCTATAAGAGTAGAATAAACGCATTAAATGGAAGAAGGGAAACTGTCGTGTAAGGGAGGGGGTGAAATTTTAGGGCAAATTGTCTACTTATTGCATGATGTATCATGATGTGTGACATGGTGTTTAGACCAAATTATTAAAAGCTCTGTAATGTTGAGCTTACTCACGTTGAGTGTGCATCAAATTGTGGAGTAATCTATGCTCAATTGTTGAGGGAGGACAACACTTGGTATACTTAATGAAATAATTGCTTCTACCACCTTATAAGTAGGTGATCCTTTTGGATAATCTAAAGAATTACAAGAAGAGATCCATATAGCAATTTCAATGTTCACACGGGTTACCTCTATACTTGAGTGCTAGTGGGATGGAGTCTTGACGTGATGAAGGTGTGGCATCAAGTCCAAAACAACTAGTGTTGTGAGTGGGATATCTTGGTTTCATTTGGTTTATATAAAAACATTTGCATCATTATCACTAAATTGGTGAGTTATGTTCGATATTAGGTCTCATGTGTGTGTTTTCTTATGATGATTTATGACAAGGCTATGTATTGTGCCGAATTCCCAAATGCAAAGGATGAGAGGGATTCCATATGTTCTATTATTATGAACGAGGTAGCATGTGAACTAATGAAAACATTACAAGTACTAAGGATACATTTTGAAGAGCATTAAATGTAGTGATGCATCATAACGATTAGACATGTAAATTGGTAGGCACTAAGATGTTTGAAAGTGATAATGATATCAGTAGGTATATATGCGATAAGTAAGGACAACATAAATTCAAGTAGGTAAAAGACAAGATGTTTCAACGACACATGATTACCATAAAAGTGTTAGTGATAGAAAGAGTGGTACAAAAGGAATAATTATTTCAAACCTAGTATGGGAGAAGGTGAATGGATAAATGAAATTTAATTTTCGTTATGACAAAATGGTATGGTAGGGATGCAAGCTAACAACTAAAATAATAATAATAATAATAATATAGAAGGTGTAGCCATTATTGAAGTTACTAATAAATATGTAGTAATTGTTGTATGCCATTATACAAGTAATATTTGATAGTTGTAATGAAGGTAGAGAACGACACTAACACCACATTAGAAGATAGAGTTATGCAAGAAAAGTACTCAAAATCATGGGTGGGATAGGAATTGATAACAACATAAACGATGAGATAATCAAATAAGGAGCAGTAGTTGGCGAATGATGTACATATAATGACTAGGAATAACAAAATAAATGGAATTCTCATTATGTCTAAAATGTGTGAAGCATATAGATATCAAACCAATGATTGTATGAGGTAGCAATAGTGTAACGTACCACAAATACATTTAGGGCATATAACTTAGTCCCTGTCAGTGATAGTACAAAGACACATGATGTATTAGTGAGTTAATGATAAAATAACAAGGCAAATATAATATGCGACGATAATAATAAGTAGTAAAGCATAATAGAATAAATATGTGCACATGGTGTCTAGTCGTGGGGATACACAAGATTAATTTAAGTATTTCAAATAAAGACGTGTTCTTCATCTTCACCATGTAAGGATGGATGAAAAGTCGATCAACAATGAATGGGATTGTCAAATCGTAAACCTTTATGAGTAAACTATGTGGACATGCTAGGAATTCATGGTGGAGTGATGGTATCCTAGAAGGGAGTGACCTTGTATCAAATTTAAGTTGTAACCAAAAAAGGTGTAAGTTAAATGATACAATCATGGTGATGCCTTGAGGTCCAACTGAATTCATGTATGATTAAAAACAACAACAACACAATTGCAACATATCAATTATAGGCGTGTCAATGGAAAAATCATGGTGATGCCTTGAGGTCCAACTGAATTCATGTATGATTAAAAACAACAACAACACAATTGCAACATATCAATTATAGGCGTGTCAATGACAAAAGACCGTTAAGATAAGTAAAAACAGGTTAAACAACATGAGAAACAACCATAGTATCTGGTAAGGTGTGATAATAACTGATGAGCTCATTTGCATATTGTGATGAGAGTATTGTTTAAATATAGTATAAGCAATGATGAGTAAGGACTATACTGTTAGTGTGCAAAAATAAGTAAGAGTCATCATCTTGCATAAGTAATGGATTATAAATAAGAAGAACTAATAAGAGTAACTTAGATACTAAAACTAATAGGGTAGATAGGATTAGTGGGTCAACATAAAGATGTGAATGAAGGAAATGAGTATGTCAAGGTAAGGGATAGTTAGAGAAATAGTACCAAACATAGGACAATGATGTGAGGATTTCAAGATAAATGGAAATGCAATAGAAGACAAGTTCTCGTAGAACTTGGAAAGTTGTTAATGATGATATGGAAATTTCTCCATGATGCTTAAACTGCAGTCTCAAGGGTGTATCATTTAACCCACCAACCTTTAAACAAAGAGCATGTTGGCTTCATAATTTATCACTAAAAATAAATCTTGATATAGAGAAATGGTGTAATTCAGGTGAAATTAACTAAAGATGATATCGGATTAAAAGTCATGACAATGACTTAGAATCAAATTACAGGTTATATATAAGACAAGGTATTCTTATGAATCGCATTATGGAATGTACAAATTAATTTAATTTAACAAGGATGTTGACTATTATATGGATTAAGCATGGTAATGAACCTTGAGTAGTCAAACCAACAACCTATGCAAATGTTAAACAAAATGTAAGAACACCTCCAATAAGATTAAATGAGTAAATTTTGTAGATGTCGTTATGTAAAAGTAGGAGGTGATCGAGTAGGGTAAGTATACCCTAGGTTCTACCACCTAGGAGGATGCATAGATCATGCGTCGTGATTATCCCACACTATTTTGACCATAACTTCAGGACGAAGTTTCCTGAAGGGTGGGTGTATGTAACGCCCCGTTTTGACATTACTACCTGAACTACTATTATATGTTGTAAATTGTTTGATTGTGAGACTTCGTCGGTTTGACGACACTATGGACATATGGTTCTATTATTTTGCCGATATATATATGTGTGTGTGTGATTTTAGTATTATGATCGGTAGTCATGTTTAGATATGTATCATGTGTTAATTAGATATACAAGTTACTAAATGATGGGTACGTGGATACCGTTACAGTTATATGTTGAATAAATGAATGTTATGCCAGGTGCATGGCAAATAAATGAATTTATTGTCGTTATGTTATGATGAAATGTATGTGTACATGTTGTGGATTTATGCACAATATTCTAGACTGTATGTTAGTGACTAACTTACAGGTTAAAAGGCTAAGTAATAGCTAGATCCTACGAGGTGGGAGGACCTCAGGGACATGGACTTCGAAAGATAAAATGGTATGCAAGTGATGCATTATTTACGTTCGCATGTTTATTATGTTGTTTAGGATGATGTATATTATGACATGGGTGGGGAAGGGTTTCAGGAAACTCAACCGCCCAGATTGGTTATACGATGACAAACCGAGTACAAGTGCAACGCTGTTGTTATGTCAGGAAGACATAGTCCCTCATTCCATTAGGGGGGTGGATGATTTACCCACCGTTTATCCCTGAAACCCAGAGTCATGGGAGGGTTGTGCTACGGCGCGCTCCCCAAGGTGTGTGATGATGACTGGTGGTTTCCTGCTGGGGAAGCTTGGTCGATGTAGTCGACACTTCCGCTTACGGGTTCTAGCTGGAACCGGTCATGGATTGACATTTTAGGGTAGTCCAGCAGAGGAAAGGATAGGATGTGGAAGTTAGTGATGATGTAGGTAGATAGGTGTATCTTGAAGTAGGGGTGAAAACAAGATCTAACTGTATGTGTGTAAAACCCTTGATTGAGTATGTGTCGTAACTCAGTAATGTATGAATTGTCGTAACTTAATAAGATTTCAGTTAGTTAATGGATTGTACCTTGCAAACTACATTTAAAACTTGTGTCAGTGAACAACAGGTTTCATGATTATGATTGATGTGTGTGAACTATTACTATTAGTGTACTTACGCGAGGTATGTAAGTAGTAGCTACGCTTACATAACTCGCCTACATATTTATGATTGCATGAAATACTGCTGAATACTAATGTTAATTAGTGTCGCTTAATAATTAATTATTGTACATTAATGATTAATAAACAAGTTACAGTTAAATTATATAGTAAATAATGCATTTGGTTAGTAAGCTTAATTAAATATTAATGAGTTTGATTAGTAAAGACTAAGGGTTAACATGTTAAATGATTATTGTAGTGATAATTAAAGTAGTATTAAATTGATAAGTTACTATTAATTGCAAGGTTAGATAATTAATTAAACTGTATGGATAAGAATTAATTTATATCTATTAAATTTTATGATGACCATGCAGAAGCTAATTGGAACATAGGATAATTTATGAATAGATGTAATATGAAATTGATAAACAAGTGTCGGGTACACACTTGGGAATTGTTCATGAAAATGATAAATTAATTATAAGTTAATCAATTATGAATTAATTATAAAGTAATTCTAAATTAATTATGAATTAATTAAGGAAGACATTACCTTATGTCATTTTATATCAAAGTTTATAATTATAATGTATTTTAGTTAATAAATTAAAATATTAATTAAATTGTAATTATGACCACTTGAAAAGACAAGGGCAGTGGAACCGCATTAATAATTTAGTTGACTTTTACATACGGTGTTTGCACAAAAGAAAGGGATAATATTTATAATTCATTTATAAATTAATTAATTAATTAATTAATGTATTGAAGGTATCAATAAATGTGGACATGTCTCGAGGGAGAAAAGGAGGACTAACATCTTAGCTAGAATTGAATGGAGAGGATAAGGGTAGTAATGGGGAGCATGGAGTCGGCAGGAAGAGGGGTTAAGTGGAAGGATGGTTGGGGAAGTAAGGGGCATCTTTACCTTAGAGATTTTGGGGGAGAATTGAGAGAGAGTAGGGAGAAAATTGCAGAGAAGAGAAGGAGGTTCTTGTTGGAGAAAATTCAGAACGGAGAGCAGGTTGGCTTTACTCGGTTTGGGCTTGAGGGTCCAAAGGGGTACCTTTGGAGCTGGGTGGTCGGCGAGACCTCGCCAGTTGGCAGGGTGGCAAAATTGTTTTGGGCTGGTTGAGTTTCAGATTTTTTGGGGAAAGTTTTGGTTGCAGGGAACAACAAAAGGAAACAACAAAACAAGGGGGATCTACTAGCTATTTCACCAGGTATTTTTCATAGAGGTATATTTTCTCATTTCTACTCTGTCAAATTAATATTTCCAGTTATGAAAATGAAACCTATATTTTGTTTCACATGCACATAAGAAGTAAATGTTACAATTGGATTAACAGTAAATGTAAACTTGATATATCTTACATGCATAGAAATAGACATAAGTTAGAAAATAAAAATAAAAACTGAAAAACTTAAACGAATGTGAAAACGGAAGTAAGCATGGTTTATTATTACAAACTCAGAGAAATTTGGACTTGGATCTCTACATGTTCTCACTGTCTTCTATTTCGAATTCTGAGCAAGATAATCCAGTTCATACTCTAGAATCTGAAGAGGTTCTTAAATCCTCTCTTTCACATGAGTCTGCTGGTGTGTAGAATGATGGTCTATTGAATGTTTTGGAGGTTAAATCAGAGCTTGGAGGTGATGCATTCTCCCTCCTTGATCACATGCTTCCTATTTACTTCTATTCGATCAGTGACACATGTTCTCATAGTTTCAATAAAGATGGGGGACACTACCATTTGCTTGGGTTCAAGTCTCGGGAATATTTTGGTGATTTTGGTTTTGATATCACCCCTGTTGGTTCAAAGGAGATCACAAGAAACCATCTATCAATTCTTGGAGTTGATTTGAAGTCCAAGCCACCACCATCATGTCATAGTTAATTTGGTTATGATATCACCTATGTTGGTTCAAATGAGATATCAAAGAACTATCTACAAATTCCTTGAGTTGATCCTACCTCAACTGGTTTGAATTACAGGTTCCATGATGATCTTCATATTTTTGGATTTGTTCTCACCATGTTCGGTCTGAAGAGCAAGTTCACAAAGCCTCCATATTCACTTGCATCCACTGAAGGAGAATACAAGCACATGTTTTTGGAGCATGATACACTTCTTCCCAAGAGGAATATACCTCCAGACATATGATCAAGCATCACACCTACTTGAGTTTGGAGCAATTAATCTTTTGGTGTGTTTCAGTCTATTTTGAGGGGGGGGTTTCCCATGAGGTTTTCCCCATTTCCTTAGTTCATGGTCTGTTCTTTAATTTTTATCATTTATTTGATTGTATGGGCGACCTTTGGTCTTAGTAACTAGGGCCCAGGATGCAAAAGTATAGATTAAGGGGGGTGTTAGGATATTTGAATACTCCATCCTTGTCCTACCTAGCATTATTTATTTTTCCTAGTTATAGATGATGTCATTTCCCCCCTAGTGGTGTGCATATGTCATCCAAGATCCATATACCACCTTCTGAGCCTTGCATGCATCATTTTAGGACCACTTCAGTCAGTTCCCTATTTTATAGGAACCAACTCAGTGTTCCAATGCAGTCCACCTAAGTTAGCTGACTGTTGTGGGGGGTTGGAGCTCTGAATGCCACTAATTATGGCCTCATGTGCCCATTTTTTATTGAAATGCATGAAAAAATCACTATTTCTCCCTCCTTAGTCAATTAACTAATTGTGACTTTAGTTAGATGATTTTAGGTTCAGTTCAATTGAGTTTGAGTCTTCCGAAGCAATCCAGTGGTGATAATCCCTATGCTAGACCAACCGTGGTTTGAATTCTTATGCATGATTTGAATTCTCTCCATTGTATTATAATTGTTCATTATACTAATAATTGAGTAGTGTGACATTATTCTGCTCCTCTCTGAGTTCTGCTGCATTATTATTCGTCTGCTCTTTTTTACTGCAGTTTTCACTCTTCTTCAATTTTTCTGCTCATTCTTTCTTTGTGAGGTATCCTCAGCTCTTTAGATCTGTTGTGACATAGAATTTCACAAGAAGAAGTAAGGTCAAAATCAGTCAAGCAACACTAGCACTTCCACTAGCACAATTTTTATGGAATGTACTTCCACACTTGAATATAATGTTGTCCAAGAAAGTCCATGCGACATATGGTATTTATATTCAAGCTGCAGTAACCATATGACAGGAAATTCAGATATGTTTTCTAGTCTAGATGAATCAATTTAAACTGATGTCACACTTGGTAATAATATTCAAGTCATTGTTTTGGTTAAAGGTACTGTTGATATTTTGGCCAAAAAGGGGGAGAAAAAAACCATGCCTAATGTATATTCTGCCGCGGGTCTAAAGCATAATTTAATGAGCATTAGAAAACTGTTGCAGAAAGGATATAGAGTATACATATAAGATAATCGTTGTGTGATCTTGGATAGGTACCCAAGCAATCAACTCATTTAAAGAATAAGGTAGCAATCACTTGTTTCCCTTAAGAATAAGGTCTGATATGAAAGAAAGAACTGCACAAGACACAAATGATGCGCACTTCAGAGCTACATTTAAAGTAGAAAGTGAAGAAGCAGTCAAGCCTTGTTCCAAGGAAGAAAAATATAGTTGTATAGAAACACAAGCATCATTTCATTCAGAGTTTCAGGATGAGTCTTGGCTATGGCATTTCAGATTTGCAAATTTAAACTTTGGAGGGATGAAGCTACTACATATGAAGAATATGGTGAAATGTTTTCCATTGATTGAGAAATGAGAAAGAGTCTGTGAAGGTTGTATTTTTGGAAAACAACATAGAAAGTCATTTACAGTTGGAAAGTCAGTTAGAGCACACGCACCACTTGAAATTTTGCATTCAATTATCTGTGGCCCAATGCAATCACCATCTATAGGAGGCTGTAATTACTTTCTCACAATCATTGATGATTTTACAAGGAAAACTTGGATTTATTTTCTGAAATATAAATCTAATGCATTTGGATGCTTTCAACAGTTCAAGGCACTTTTAAAGAAGAAAAGTGGTTACTACATCAAGGTGTTAAGGGAAGATAGAGGGGGTGAATACATATCAAATGATTTTCTAAATTTTTGCAAAACTCAAGGAATACACAAGCAATTTATTGCATGATATACCCCTTAGTAGAATGATATTGTAAAGAGGAAAAACTGAACCATTATGGAAATGGTGCACAGTATGATGTCATCAAAATATTTGTCAAATGAATATTGGGATGAGGTAGTAGCAATTGCTATATACATCATGAAAAAATGTCCAATGAAGAGTGTGAAGAACAAAGTTCCTCAAGAAGCTTGGACAGGTATGAAACATAGTGTTTCTCATTTAAAAAATTTTGGGTGTGTTGCATATGCTCATATTCTAGATGAGATGAGAATGAAATTAGATAACAAGGGACATAATGTATATTTGTTGGTTATTCAAAATATTCAAAAGCATACAAATTGTATGAACCCATCACTAAAAAGGTCATAATCAATTGCGATATCTAGATTGTGGAAAATACAGCATAGGATGGAAGTGCAGAAAAGAATGTAAAAATTATAGATGTTGTCCCTCATGAATAGATTGCATATGAAGTGGTTCAACTAGCACATATAGTACAAAGTGTTGCACCATCCACTCCTAGAATTGTGCAACATGTCGTAGCACAAGCTACCGCACCAGATGTCGCAACACAAACTATTGCACCACGTGTCGTAACACAAGCTACTCCATCAAGTACACCAAGAGCACATCAAATTCCAGCAAGCAGTCCAAGTAGTTCTACATCTTCAGATCCAACATTATCAAGCTTGCTTCCATGAAAAACAAGAAGTCTGCGTGAGTTGTGTAATATTGATACAACAATATCATTTTTAGTTTTTGCATTGTTTTCTAAAATAGATGATCCACTAACCTTGAAGAAGCTGTCAAGGATGATGTATGGGCACAAGCCATGGATGAAGAAATTGAATTCATTGAAAATAATCAAACAAGGGAGTTGGTAGAAGTACCTAAAGACAAGGATGTAATAAGTGTAAAATGGATTTATAAAACCAAGCAAGATGCTGATGGGAATTTGCAGAAGCACACGGAAATATTAGTCGCAAGGGGTTTCACACAACATCCCAATATATATTTCAATGAAACATCTGCATCTATTTCATGAATGGATACATTTAGAATAGTTTTGGCCATTGTTGTGCACAAAAAATGGCATGTTTAACAAATGGATGTCAAGTTAACATTTTGAAATGGTTATTTAGAGGAGGAAATATATGTGTAACAACCTCAAGGTTACGAGATTCCAGGACAACAAAATAAGGTATATAAGTTGAAGAAGGCTCTTTATGGATTAAAGCAAACTCCTAGAGCTTGGTACTGTCGCATTGACTCATATCTCATTCAGAATGGATTTCAAAGAAGTGATTGTGAGCCAATTTTGTACATCAAAGTCAACAAGCAAGGTAATATGTTAATTGTTTGTTTGTATGTGGATGATCTAATCTTTATTGGTGATATAATCATAGATGATTTTAAATCAATCATGAAAGATGAATTTGAAATGACTGATTTGGGGATTATGAAATATTTCCTGGGCATTGAATTCCATCAATCCAAAGATGGTATGTTTATTTCACAGTCCAAATATGCTAATGAAGTCTTGAATATATTTAATATGTTAAACTACAAAGCTTCCTCAACACCAGTTATAATAGGATTGAAACTAAGCAAGGAGGATGGTGGATCAGATGTTGATTCAACACTGTTCAAAAGGCTGGTTGGAAGCCTTATGTATTTGACAGCCACAAGGCTTGATATTATGTATGGATTCAGTATGATTCTAAGGTTTACAGAGTCCCCAAAAGACTCACATTGGTGGGTAGGTAAAAGAATTTTGACGTATGTAAGTGGCACAAAAGAGATTGATATTCTTTATTCTACTTTAGAATATTTGAAACTTATTGGATATATTAACAGTGACAATGGAGGCAACATAGATGACATGAAAAGCACATATGGGTATACTTTTTATTTTAGCACAGGAGTTGTGTCATGGGATTAAAAGAAACAACCCATTGCAAGTATTTCTTCAACATAAGCAGATTATGTCACAGCTACAAGTGCTGCTTGTCAAACTGTTTGGATTGTGCATAATGTTAAAATACTTTTCATCGTGTCAAAAAGAACCTACACCAATAAACTGTGACAACAGTTCAACCATTGCATTGTCGAAGAATCATGTATTTCACAAGAGAACCAAGCATATTGACACAAGGTATCATTTTATCAGAGAATTGATAAATAACAAGGAGATTTGTTTAGGGTTTTGAAGGTATGAAGATCAGCTGGAAGACATTTTCACAAAACCTTTAGCAAGGGACGCATTCCAATATCTATGAATTTCTTTAGGTGTAACAAATTTTGAGAATATCTATGGGCAGTAAATCTTATTGTGCATAAGCAATGAAGCTAGAACTGCATAGAATTCCAGCTCTAAGATGTTTTGAAATAATATTGTTGATGATCCCCATTTGTTCATAATTAAGAGGGAGTGTTGGAGATATTAATTACAAACATATGTGCATCACATCTCTGTTGCTTCAGCGAGTCTACATATTAGTTCAGTCTATCCGACAATTAGTCTTCGATTGTACTTTTTGTGTATGGGTCTTAATAATTACACATAAAGTATTTTCCAAGTCATGTTATTAGGTGAATTCCAGCCATAAATTAAATGAAATTAAATGTTGTCTTTAATATTAGCCTATAACTTCAAAGAGAAGCCAATATTAAGTATTTGCATATTTAGTTGAATTTCAAGTGTAATGTATGAGAATTTAGTTGTTGAAGACGAGAGAGCACAAGCTCATGGTGTTAAGAGTCTGCAGAAATTGTTGAGAGTCCAAGCTCTCTGTAAAAGTGAGCTTGGACTCTCTTCTTCAAGGCAAGAATATCTCATGTCGCATATTTCTTAATAGTCACTTGTGTGAATGCAATTGACAATTACTTATGAAAGGTAAAGAACAATTAGCATTTTTTCTTTATGTAAGTTTTATAACAGCATAGTAATATAAAGACTTTGTCTTTATATATTGTTCTTCAACTCTCTTTTATATCACCGTGCATTTGTGGACTGCGACGAAGCTTTCACCACACAGTTGATCAATGCAAAACATGTCGCAGTAAACAAATTGGTTCCTAGGTTCCTATCTTAATACTTTGAGTTGTGTAGTAGCTTTTACTACGCGATTCTCAGGAACATCACAGGATTGAGCCAACGTTTTGTGCAAAACTCTGCATTAAAATTTGTAGGAACATGAATGTTGTTCAATGCCCAATGGACTAAGGATCGATATTTGTTTAATACACTAATGATGAATCGCTAGTGATCTGATTGAGCCATTGTTCCTATGTACGTAATATAGCTATAATTTGCAAAGAAAGCAAGAGGAAATTGTGCTATGATTCTCTCATCAGTTCAAGGTGCGTAATATCGCTATAATAATCCACAAAGAAAGCAAAGGAAAATTGTGCTAAATTCTCTGGTCAGTTCGAAGTGAACTTTTGTTTGGGATTTACTTACTAGCATGTTTTTATTGCCAAAGGCATTGTCATGACTCACAACTTAAAAAACAATAGGCCCCGTAGCATTCAAAGAAAGGCAGGGATAATTTTTTTAAAATATTTTGGGCATATTTGACTTATCCTACATACAACAGCATCAAATTCATTATTTTACTATTGTTATTGAGCTAAAATGGGCAAGAGAGTCATGCACAACAAAATCCTTAAATGTTGGTGGCCGAATCCAAGACACGTTGAGTCTAGTCTATTGCTGTAAGAGATTTTTTTTAAGAGTATGGAGCCAAAAATTCAGTGAGTCAATGTTAAAGACAATTTAAAGTCATGATCAAGTTTACACTTAATGATTCAATGTAAAATGAAGCTTTCCTTGAGTCACATTTCAACTCGGGACAAAGTAAACTCAAGCTAAGACAAAGTTAAGGTGAGTTAAAGCCAAAGTCAAAGTGTAATTTGAGGTAAAGTCAAAGGTAATAGCAAAGTTAAGGTGAGTTAAAGCCAAAGTCAAAGTATAATTTGAGGTAAAGTCAAAGGTAATAGCATATTTATTCGAGGACAAGATTAGTGTTGTGTTAGTATAACACTTTTGGGTGCAGTACGCAACACCCCTATAGTTGTTGCGTTTTTTACTAATGGGTGCATGATCGGTTGTACTTGACACCCTGTTTGTTGTGTTGATTCTTTGACAAGCAAGTGTGATCATTTGACATTTTTTAAAACAGTTAAAGGAGGGAAAATGATGCAAAGTGGTAATCATGAAATTTAACTACTTCAACAAGATATTAATGATGCTCTCAAAGAAATTGACAGGTTACATAAACAAAATAATTCAATAAGGGGCCAATTCTTTCACGAATTTTGTTGATTTCACTAAAAAATGCACAAGTGAACTAGAAGAAAATTTTGCATCTCTGGATCAATGTTTAAATGATCTCTTAAAACTTCATGATAAGAAAGATCAAATGATAGAATCATTGCAGCAAGAGTTATTGGCAAAGGAAAATATGTTATTGGCATTGAAAAATGAAATAGAACAATTGAACAAGGAAAAAGTAATGTGTGATGCAATTTGTGACACAAGTGATTTGCTTCAAAAGTTTGGTTGTTCATGTGATAGCAATACTTTGTTTGATGCTACTATTGATGATGTGCATGTATATCTCTCATGCTATGAGACTCATGATAATGATCTTGGTGATATCTTTGAAGTTGAAATTCATATTGAAGATGATGATTCTAGTGATATTTATAAAGGTGAACCTCATATTGAAGATGACAAAATTGATTGTTTTGAAGGCCATACACACGGAATTGGGACCAAATGCACGAATATAATGGTTTATGATGGAAAAGGTTTAGGAAAGAATGGGGAATACATCCAAAATCCCATAGAGATATGTATATGGCCAATAAATGAAGGCATTGGTTATGAAGGTCACACAAGTAATGGTGACATGAAATTTGTAAAAGAAAAAACAATCAATAGAATGTGAATTATCTACAAGTAACAGTGCAATGAACCAGGAGCAAAAGTAGGAACAATGGTGTTGTCATTGTGGAAAAATAGAACATGTACAAGAAAAATGTTGGAACTTGCATCCTTGTAGTATTTGTGGTTTTATGAATCATGATCATCATTGATGTTGGAACAGAGAAATATCAAAGCCTCATATACATGTACAGTGTGGTTGAATAGATGTGCAGGAATGACATAAAGTGACTTCTATGTTGAAAATATTCTACGAATTGAAATTTTTTAATGCACAATAATATCTCTAACTTGAAAAGGTCCATGAGTTAGTTGGTCTTCAAAATTCAAGTTCTGATTAAGGATAAGTCCAAAAAGTCACATGACAAAAAGAAGGGGTTGTATGTTTATATATTAAGTGCTTTCTGTGAGTAAATCAAAACACAAGTCATTTTCTTGTAATAGTTTGTGGTAATCCAAAAACTACTAGTAATAGTAAATGATAAGCCAAGGAAAACCATGGATATGTTGTAATGGTTAGGGGTAATCCAAAACCCTGGATATGATGTACCGGTTAAGGGTAAGACAAAGAAAACCCATGAGATGGTTGAGGATTAGCTGAGGAAACCCCCGATATGAAGATGAAGTATTCCAGATGATTGACTCAATAATCATACTTCTGTTAGATTATGGTAACTTCAAGATGGCCCCCATGCTTCAGATGCCTTGCATGGAGGTACATCAGCACTATAGGCATTAGGATAGACTAGAGGGTGAGATGCACTCTACTCAGTGGCATGAATCCAGTGGTGATTGCATGCGGACCTTCCAGGGTGATTTGAACTTTGCATGCATGAGATATGCATGACCTTTCAGTGATCATTGGTTGCATGCAAAAGTGACTTTTGCATGCACCGAGAATTAGGGTTTTGGTAAATCTAATTCATCGGTGAGATTATTTATAGAGGCAGGGGGTCCTCGGATGAGGTTTCTCAGTTGTATTATCAGAGAGTGATAGTGCTGGAGTGAGGAGGGCGCAGTTGTGCATGTAGGGTGACTTTCTGTGAGAGAGAGGAGTTGCTGCAGGAGCTAGGAAGGTCAGATTTGAGCTAGATCAGTGACCTTCAGCTCCAGTTTCACTAGTCACCCAGGTCTGTGGACTGAGACAGTTCATCATAGAGCATTCTGCTCAGTTTAGAGGATGAAAAGTTCACTTGGAGGAGGGCACATTTCCCAAGGAGGGAGAAGCTCATTTGGAGCCAGATTGACCGATTCAGAGTTTGAGACTTCCAGGATAGCCTTGCCTCAGCATTCGAGGAAGGTTAGGGACGATCGGAGCTAAATCTACTGAGATCCGGTCCGGTACGAGCATCAGAGATCCAGAGGGGAGGGCGCACTTCTGCATGTAGTGGAGGTCGCATTCTTCAGAGGGTTGTCTTCAGAGAGAGCAGATCAGAGCAGTGTGATACAGAGAGGCATATTAGTCAGAGGCACCTGCAGAGATACTCAGATCCCGTTTACCAGTTAGGGATTACTCTTCCAGTGCATGCATCAGCTGATGCATGCATATCTAGAGTCTGTCCGGTTCAGGGATTGAATTACCTTTGAGGTAATACTGTATTGTACTTGTCCATTTATATATATGCTCTGGGATTGAGAGAGAAGATAGCCCCACAGATTGTTGGTTTTCCCCGGTTGGGGTTTCTAGGGTATATTTGGTGTTCTTTGTGTGATTGCATGTGCTTCAGTTTGGTAATGAGATCTAGCTGTTGAGTTTATATTTATATGAGCATGTATTGATATCGAGACTCGAACTCCTTGAGATCTCAGGGTGATTCAAAGGGAGTAGTGATCTCTGAATCAAAGATTTACATGGTATCAGATCTCTAGTAAGGGTCAGAAAGGGAAGTCACACAGAGATCAGTGACGATAGAGACCAGATCTACCAGATCTAAGCAGCACAGTTCAAATCCGAGGTTGTAGAGGTCAGATCTATCAGATCTGTGGTATTGGAGACTAGATATGAGCTAGTGGATCAGTTGAGATACAGACCAAATCTACCAAATCTGAGCAGCATAGTTCAGATCTGAGGTTGTAGCGGTCAGATCTATCAGATCAGTGGGTTCAGTGGTTAGATCTGTGATAGATCTACCAGATCTGTGATCAGGAGAGACTCTTGTTCATTGTGGGTTACAGTATTTCAGTTGAGAGAGTATGGCCACCAGCTTGAGAGTGGAGGACCGGTTGGATGGGGCCTCCAACTATAGTGCATGAAGAGCACGGATTACTCTATTGCTGAAAGAGTGTGAACTATGGGATGTTTGAACAACACAACAGAAAATCCAGTTACAGTTCCATCAGACGCCACTGCCAAAGCAGTGTATGATAAAAAGAATGTGAAGGCTGAGAGGATCCTTCTTGATGCAATCAAGGATAATGTTATCCCACATGTCTCTACCAAGGACAATGTGTTTGAGATGTGGGATGCATTGAATAGTTTGTACCAGAGCTCTAATGCAAATAGGAAGATGGTTCTCAGAGAGAAGCTCAGAAGCATTAAGATGGGGAAGGATGAGAGCATGACTACCTATCTCACCAAGATAACTCAGGTGAGGGATGAGTTGGGAGGAGTGGGTGAGAAGGTATAGGATAGTGAGATGGTTCGACAGGCCTTGAATGGCGTGACTGTGCCATGGGAAGTGTTCATTCAATCTATCATAGCTCGAGAAAACCTTCCCAAGTGGGATCGTTTGTGGGGTGATTTCACACAGGAGGAGATCAGGAGAGGATACATACAGGGTTTAGCTTCTGCTACTCCAGAGGAGGAGGATGTGGCTCTCGTAGCAGGAGGGAAACAAAGAGGTAGACAGAAGAAGGATCTTAGAAAGATCAAATGCTTCGCCTGCAACGATTATGGACATTATGCGGGACAATGTTCGCATAAGAAGAAATGGAAGCAGGAGAAGGATGAGCAGGTGGCAAAAGCAAAGGAGGTTGATGAGTTTACTTCTCGGTTTGAGAAGGAGTTCTCATTAGCCTCAGTTCATTTAGGACATGATAGTAGCCTACCAGAGGCTCAGGTTGATCATAGTTGGAGGGTTGACTACATTCTCAGCAGTCACATGACAGGAGTGCGGGATGCATTTCTTATCCTAGAGCACACACCGTTACAGTTGGCTCGGGATGTGTACGGGGTTGACCACTTGGTCACTGGTGTAGGTAGAGTGAGGTTTATGCTTGAAATTGGAGAGCTCCTAGAGGTGTCAAGAGTTCTATTTGTTCTAGGACTGAGAGGGAGTATCCTCTCAGTGGTAGCTTTGGAAACTGCTGGCCACTTAGTAGTGTTCCAACAGGATCAGATCTCCACTTATCCTAAAGGAGTATACCTAGTCTTTTTGGGTCACGGTATCAACGATGAATACTTGGTTCAGGGACAACCTACTATGGGCACATCAGGATGGCTGAGTAAATCCTCTTCAGAGTCAGATGGGGATGATGAGAGAGATGCTCATAGCATAGATGAGGCCAGGAGGAGTGAGTTCAGTCAGCAGATGGGTGAGCGAGGTGCTCACCATGATGAGGAGGATCAGGGGAGTGATTATGGAGTTCAGATGGATGAGCGAGATTCTCACCATAGTGATGAGTCTTAGGAGATTGAGCCCTTGGGCTCACACCATATGGATGAGCATGTTGCTCATGCAGGCACCAGTCAAAGATTGAGATAGTATGATATGGTTGAGATGGACTTAGCTCAGGAGAGAGATGAGTCAACTCAGAGACAGAGAGAGTTGACTTACAGAGAAGATTCTACTTAGGGACATAGACATATCACCTACAGAGCAGTGGATCCACTTGACAATGCTCTTCAGGACTGGTTATAGCAGTAGAGATTTAGAGGAAGTCTAAGTCAGAGTGTAGTGATAAAGTCAGCAGTGGTTGATCAAGGGACTTCTTATGAAGCCACACTTATGGAGATTGATCAGGGTTCTTCAGGTCAGAGGGCAGCAGTGACAGGGAGATCAACTAGATCAGTTTCAGTAGCAGGGGGACTTGTTGGATCTAGGCATCAGTGGTAGAAATTCCCTCATTAAGAGGGAGTGTTAGATTATGGTAACTTCGGGATGTCCTCCATGATTCAGATGCCTTGCATGGAGGTACATCAACACTATAGGCATCAGGATACAGTAGAGGGTGAGATGCACTCTAATCAGTGGCATGAGTCCAGTGGTGGTTGCATGCGGACCTTCCGGGGTGATTTGACCTTTGCATGCATGAGATATGCATGACCTGTCAGCGATCATTGGATGCATGCAAAAGTGAATTTTGCATGTACTGAGAATTAGGGTTTTGGTAAACCTAATTCATCGATGAGATTATTTATAGAGGGAGGGGGTCCCCGGATGAGGTTGCTCAGTTGTATTATCAGAGAGTGATAGTGCTGGAGTGAGGAGGGCGCAGTTGTGCATGCATGGCGACTTTCTAAGAGAGAGAGGAGCTGCTGCAGGAGCTAGGAAGGTCAGTTATGAGATGGATAGTGACCTTCAGCTCCAGAGTCACTAGGAACCCAAGTCTATGGACTGAGACAATCCATCAAAGAGCATTCTGCTCAGTTTAGAGGAGAACATGTTCACTTGGAGGAGGGCGCATTTCCCAAGGAGGGAGAAGCTCATTTGGACCCAAATCGACTGATTTAGGGTCTGAGACTTCCAGGATAGCCTTGCCTCGGCATTCGAGGAAGGTTAGGGACGATCAAAGCTCAGATCTGTTGAGATCCGGTCCAATATGAGCATCAGAGTTCCAGAGGGGAGGGCGCACTTCTACATGCAGTGGAGGTCGCATTCTTCAGAGGGTTGTCTTCAGAGAGAGCAGATCAGAGCAGTGTGATACAGAGAGCCAGATCAGTCAGAGGCACCTGCAGAGGTACTCAGATCCAGTTTACCAGTTAGGGATTACTCTTCCAGTGCATGCACCAACTGATGCATGCAGATCTAAAGTCTGTCTGGTTCATGGATTGAGTTACCTTTGAGGTAATACTGTATTGTACTTGTCCATTTATATATATGCTCTAGGCTCGAGAGAGAAGATAGCCCCACAAATTGTTGGTTTTCCCCGGTTGGGGTTTCCGGGGTATATTTGGTGTTCTTTGTGTGATTGCATGTGTTTCAGTTTGGTAATGAGATCTAGTTGTTGAGTTTATATTTATATGAGCATGTATTGATATCAAGACTCAAACTGCTTGAGATCTCAGGGTGATTAAGAGCGAGTAGTGATCTCTGAATCAAAGATTTACAGCTTCTCAAAGAATGGTGCAACTCATGCACGATACAAAAAGGCGATGATAGCTAAAGTTGCAAATGAAGATGAATAAGATTGAAGATTATGCAAAGTGCAAAAGAATGAAAATGAAGACAACTCAAAAATCTAGATTGAATCACAATTATTCATTAAGGGGGAGTATGAAGGAATAACTCATACTTGTGATATTTAATGGCGATAATGTAAAATGCAGTGATGCATATAATGCACAAAGTCTACATATGATTCAAAGATGAGAACAAAGAGATAAGTTAGAAACAAGGATCTCATGAAGATCACTTGTGAGATTTAATGGGAGATAAAGTGACAGATAATTATGCATATGGTTGAACAAACATTCTTATTATGACATGGTTATTATGGTCACCTATTCTTATACAAAGGACCTCAATGTACTTTCCCGTAGATGATAGAAATCTAAATCAATACAAAGTGAAGTTTTTGGTTATATCGTGTTCCTATGGATTGATATTTGTGCATAAATGTTTGATGGCTACGATGCTCTAATTCCTAACATTAAACACCTATCCTATTAAAACATGGACCAAAAAATATTGAAAAATTTGTCTTCTCCTCATTGAAAACATTATTATTTAAAACATGAATAAATAAATATTGGAAAAATTGTCTTGTCCTAGTTGAAAACATTATTAAACAATAGTCGATGAAATCATATTTGGAAAACTATTTCCCATACTTAAAAATTTGTTGTCTCTAATGTTTTAATTAGTTTAGAATTTATATATCGTAGAATTATAAACTTCTTACTATTAAATCGAAAATATTTTATTTATTTATTTTTCATGGTCAAAAATGATAAATTTTATTTTTTTAACATTTTCATTTCATAAATTAAATAAATAAATTACTTTTAATTTTATATATTGTAAAATAAGGATATTTAAAACTTACGTTTAAGAATTTTTTTTTAAATTATTCAAAATATTGATTTCCATTCCTGTAAAATAAGGATATTTAAAACTTACTTTTAAGAATTTTTTTAAGAATTTTTTTTAAATTATTCAAAATATTGATTTCCATTCTCAATAAAAAAGAATATGATAACAAATATAAAGTCCATTTATGATGCAACTTAATGCGAAAAAGCAAGTGATGTGAATTGTACCCCATATCGTACCACCATCAATACGTATTTTTAATCCTCCCTTTGATTTGCTGGATGCCCACCTTTGCTTGAGGTGTTTGGCTTCTTCAGCAGTATTTTATCTCCTATCATCTCAAGGGATTGGGATTTTTTCAAGAGGGAGCGTACCATAAAACCCCCTAAATCTTATGTCGGGTCTTTCTTTGCTGAGCCATCTAACCCCTTTAGATGATTGGGACCTTATCTTTAGCAACTAGTTTAGGTTTTACACTTTATCTTTGGGAATACCTTTAATTTGGGATGGGGCATAATGATTTGAGGAAATTTCCTTTATCACAGTTACTTAGATGTTTGGCGACCTCCCTTCTCATTATGTCTTACGTAGCAGGATATATATGAATCGCTCACCACCTATTAATTTATCTTTATATCATTTTGATTTTTTTTTCTCTATAAAATTTATATAGTTACAACTCTGTTTATTAAATTAATTTTTTATGAAAATCTATTTATCTTGAATGTAATTGGCTCTAAAATGATGGCTTAACTCTTAAAATTATGACTTAACCGGCGATTTGATAGTCATTTACAATCCCTTAATCTACTAAAAGTTTGATAGTCATTTACAAGCCTTTGTAATACATTGGGAAAGCTTAAGGGTTTTAGGTTTTTTGTTCATACTGAGAGAGATATTTCATTATAATTTACTAATAGTTTAACAGACATTTACGAGCTTTTAAAATATGTACATAGGATATAAGCAATTTGTGTTTATAATTATAGAGTATAGTGAAAGGGATATTTTGTTCTAAATTATAATCTATTAGCAGTTTGGCAGTTATTTATTGGCCTTTAGAATACATTAGCAAAGCTTAAGGGATAGCTTTTAGAATAGATTGATAAAGCTTAAGGGATATATGCATACAATGCAGTTAAAGGGATCTTCAACTCTAATTTATTAGAATTTTTGACAATCATTTATAGGCCTTTAGAATATACTTCAAAGTGTAAAGGATATAATATTTTTTTTGTTTATAATTATACATTATAGTTAAAGGCTCTTCTGTTTTGTAATGCCCGTGTAATGCCCCTAAAATGACTATGGACTTTAAGAGCACCTGTCGAGTGACCCGGTGGAACAGACTTCAATAAAGTGGCCCTTCGAGATAGGATGTGTCTTAATAAGGGAGAATCACCTGATGATGTGCATGACTATAGTTGATAAATGAATTAATGAATTGAATTATATGTGTGGACTGGGATAATTGATTGATCAGTTCTTGCTTAAATGCTTAGCCTTGATTGGTCAAGTCAAAGTATAGTAGGACAGCTACAACCTTAGCTTTGTGACTTGGGAGGACGCAACTGAGATGCGTCATAGCTTTCCACATTTATTCTGAACTTCGGGACGAAGTTCTAAATAAGTAGGGGTGAATGTAGGGCCCCTCCTCTAGGGTATTTGTTGTTTAACCTAACACTCAACCACTTGATACAAAAGAGATTAGAAAGCATAATGACTGGATAATGATTAGAAAGCATAATGATTAGAGATCTAAATAGTTGTTAGCAGAATTAATTATTGTATAACCTATGTTCTGGTAATTGAAATCTAATTTACTTCTGTGGGGAAATCGATAATTATTCATGAGGTCGCCGTTGTATAATTTTCATACTCAAATCAATTCTCTTGTATCTTCAGTATTGAATTGAATCGAAAGTCCAAATTAACACTCGCTTATATTCTACCGTTTCAAAGGGATCAGCAATTGACTGGTGGATACCCATTTTAAATTAAACACACTCTGTTTTGAAATGGAGAGGCATCCAGATCCGAAACTATGATGGCTCATTATTTCATATTTGTTATTTTTTTTCTTAATCCCTTCTGCTCTGTTCTCAATTTGGAAAGGTGTTTCCAAGATCCTCAACTCAATGGTATTTATTTATGAAACTGTCGAATCCCTGCAAATAGGACCAATTTCATGTGCTGTCTGAATGTAAAAAAAAAAAAAAAATAGAGTTACTGTGATCATGTCAATACATTTTAAAGGAAAATTCGACCCGGATCAATTAGAGTCATGCTGATTATGTGTATGCATTGTGAAGGAGGATCCCATGCTGCGTGAGGGTTTAAAATTTAGAGTTGCCAAGATTATTTATATGCGTCTTATAGGAGATCCCTTACTACGTGAATGTTTAATTTAGAATTACTGTGATCATGTCAATACATTTTAAAGGAAAATTCGACCCGGATCAATTAGAGTCATGCTGATTATGTGTATGCATCGTGAAGGAGGATCCCAAGGAGGATCCCATGCTGCATGAGGGTTTAAAATTTAGAGTTGCCAAGATTATTTATATGCGTCTTATAGGAGATCCCTTACTGCGTGAATGTTTAATTTAGAATTACTGTGGTTGTATGATTGCACTTAGAGGACAATCCAATCCCTATTACCGTGAATCCCTTTCGAATTGATATGGTGTTCCAGATCTCTTAAACTTAATTTGTAATTTCTCCTCAGAACTTAGATCTGCTATCAAGTATCGGTAACCAATTCCGAAAACAGTCAGATCGATGTCGCCTTGATTCTCTGGCATTCAAAGACTGCGATCCGTATTACTGATGGTCCTGGTCCCTTTTTCAGCGTCTTTGTGTTTATTTATTTTTTTCTCAACTACCTTTTTGATCCATAGTTTCAGTGGAAGCTTTATGGTTAGAGAGTCGAACTCTCCTTTTTGGGTATTGAAACTGAGATCTTGGGTATGCCCGTATTAGATCAGATCCTCTTCCTTAACATAATTTCTAAAGTAAAAGAAATCGCCTTGCTGCACATAATTTTGGCATTAATTCTAGACATACGTTCCAATTCCAGATTGTGTTTTAATTCCCTGCCCTGGAAGTACCCGACCTCTGTACAGACTTATGCCCTTGATCTCATCCTCTCTAGCAACGTTTCACATCCACACCGGTGCTCTGAAAACCCTGCAATGTCTGATGGCTGTGGAAATCATGACCTGAAAGTTGTTATATTAAATGTTATTGATCACACTGACCCTGTTGTTGTCTTCCACTGTCAGTGGCATTACCCTGTGCGTCTAGGCAGTTACTCCAAACCGCGTTTGATGGGGTGCCTTTCAGTTTTTCTTGAGTGCTTGTCTATCTTGTAACTCTGATTCCTACGTTCTGGAGTATCCATTTGATTATCTATTTTACGTCCCAGAACTCTGAAGTGAATTATAAATTCTGACTTTTAAACTTAGCCTGCATCAAGGTTTGAAAGGATAATCGTCTTCCATAATTTTAATGTGGTGTACCCTAACCCTTAAAAATTGTTGAGTTCATTTCGAAAACTGAAGAAGATTCTCCTAGAGTCCATAAATGTGTTGGTAATTTTGGCTTTCAAATTTATGTGTATTTATTAAAATCCGAATGACGTTTTCCAGAAATTCGACTTAGAGCTGAGTGTGTTAGTCTTCTTTGTGTGCTTAGCTTTCACACCGAGCTGAGGTTAAAGCTTCTGTCCCAGTCCCCTTGTTTGGTTCAACTTCCCGAGATCTCTGTCTTTAAGACTAAGAGATCGAATTCATGCCGAGTTCGCCGAGAGCTATTGATGGAGTTGGCATCAGTCACATGCTCTCTAGCTTGTTCTTTACCTACCACGTGTTTACAGCGTGGGTCGGTGTTCGGTTGCGTAGCACTTCCGAACGCTTTCTTAATTACCGTATTGTCTTATGGTCAAACAATCTTATAAACGTGGTAAAGTTTATTTATTTGTTCCTATAATTGTTTTTATAATGTGACACGAAATCGATTTGAGAATCGGATGAATATTTGGTATGTAAATTATGAATTATGTTAATTAACTTTATGGTTATAAATTATGAATTATGTTAATTAACTTTATGGTTATAAATTATGAAAATCACAATGTTGACATGAACTCGATTTTAGAATAGGACGGATATTTTTGTTATGAAATATGTTAATAATTTTATTGTTATAAATTATGAAAATTATGATTTATTATTGTTATATAAAATATTTCATGATTATATATACATTTAAAAAGTACTTTAACATTGGAGAGTGCTCATAATAAACGACGGGTAATGGAAGTGCTATACGGTTTTTATTTATTTACATGATATCTATGCATATTAAATTTAATGTTTATCAAAATCAAATAGACTAGGAATTTAGCTATAAAGGATAATAGGTTTTAAGGTCCCTTATAACTTAGATGGTTTATATACTTAGCATCGAATGGTTATGTTACTTGGTTAATATGGTAGCTTTTGAACATATAGAGGTATTTATGTGTATATCTTGAATTCTAATCTAAAAATGAAAATCTTCATAGATAATCTTTCTCCATATACTTTATTTCTGGGTAAAATGTATTGGAAGTGGAACATTCTTATCTATGTCAATTACATTGAAAAGGTAGAATTGAAAAGGTAGAAGTTGAATATTCTTATTAAGTCAATTTAGTTAAAAGGGTAGAAGTGGAACATTCTTTTCAATTACTAATATTAGTGAATAATGTATATTAAAGTATAGAATTGTTTACATAAATTGCATAGTGATGAGTATTCAATTCTGTTAGCCATTAGTTAATCGGAGGTATTACTAAAATATAGATTTCTAGTTGAATGAATGGAAAATGATAAGTATTATGTAGATATATCAAGGTAATTACAATTGCATGGGATGCCATGATAAGTAAGGATAGGTATCCTTGCCTTGTTATGTAATATTGAGACATGAATGTAGGTATTCCTTTATTTATCTTAAACAAACATATATGAGGTGTTATGGAAACAATAATAACTGATCATTATATATGAAGGTGGAAAGTTCACCTAATTACATAGTTGTTATTTGATTAAGTAGGATGGCATGATAAGTAAATATTGATAATTTATAAATTGCCTTGTCATGTAATGTTGAAAAATAAATTATAAGTTAATGTTAGTCTTAGAGGGATCTCTTAAGAGTTCACCTTACCAAAAAAAAAAAATGACCCTAAAAATAGAATGGGATCTCTGAAGTATTACACTTAGAAACAAGTAAAACACATATTAGGTAAGTTTATGGGATTTCATAACTTAAATGAAATGTTAACAATGTCCTTGGTTTGGGATTGAAGTATGCAAAGTTCTTTTTTAAGTTAGGTCTTGTAGGATTCAGAGAGATGCATCATAATTTAAGTTGGCTTCCGTTCTTTAAAAAACTAATTTGATGAATCCCTGATAACCTTAACAAGGTACGAAGGTGGTGTACCTCCTTTGGTCTAGAGTCTGTAATTTTGTATTAAAGTAACTTTGTTACCTTGAATGACGGTCCCTACATTTGGTATAGGTGCTCAAATTGTATTAGAAAATGTGGATGAAAATGATTGATTCCTTGGAATGAAAGGATGGTTAGCATTTAATAAATTTTGTTATAGAATATGGATTATAAATTATATGTACCTTGCCCTTAGGAATTGTAAGTTGTAGACATTTACCCTTGGAATATCTATTTATATTATTGCAAATGAAGGAGACATGTTGTGAAATACACATATTTTATACACAATAAGAAAAGGGGACATAGGGATGTATCTTCCCTTAATAGGATTATGAAAGTAGTACCATTCGTTATGTGTATAAGAACTAGCATGCTATATTTTTAAGACCTAGTAAAACTCCTTATAGATGTATTCTTGGTAGGATTTATCTAGTTAGGAATGAAGGAGTTATAGGCTACACCAGAGTTTTAGAGAGAATTCCTTTATAATATTTCTTTTCATTTGAATGACTGATTGTAAACATTGTACTACCATGCTAGAAGAAAGGGAAATGACCATGAAATAATTATGAAATCTAAAGAATAGTGTACTTTACGTAAATGGAAAGAAATCATTTATAGTGTATCTCTGAGATAGATGTTGATTGATGAAGCGCTTGATGTACTATGTGTAATAAATTTCAATGATGAAAATGATGTATGAATCTTGAACGCCGGATCTTTACTTCTTCTCCTTCGGCAAGGATACTTCCAGCTTCTCGAACATGTGAGAATTATTCTCCTCTAAAATTGCTACTATGAAAGATTGAATGATATTCAGGGTTCATATACTTTGATGAGGGGTTATGCATCAAGAATTTTATGGATTCGTTGTAAATGCTTATTTTCTGAAATCAAGGCGATGGCCTCGCAGGTATGCACTACTAGTTTGTAATCATGCCTTGGATTGCGAAAAGAGAGAAGTTAAAATTACTTGAATTATAGAATCTTAACTGTGCTCGAGTTAGGAAGAAAAGAAAACCTTACATAACTTCGTTTATATAAAAAAATTGAGATTATACTTTTAGTTACACTAAGTAAATGGCACTCCAGTATTTAATTATACTTTGGATTATGAAAAGAGAAAGGTTGCATGTAAGATTAGTTTAGGAATGGATAAGGTATGTATTGAAGAACAAAATTCGGAAAGGTTAATTCTTATTTTGAAATTCAGATATCGTTTAAAACATATGATAGATTTACGTAATTATAGAGAAGGAAGAAGTTGGAATTATCCCTTACGTTGAAATATGTTAGTGCTTTCAGTATTTTTGTAAATGATATACTTATAGTTTGTTGAATCGAAAGAATTTGTTGTAGACGATTTCAACCCTAGTTACAATTAGTGAGTCAAGAGAGAACTATTGTGGGGATTACTACACTATGAAAGGTGCGATTTAGTTATATTATCAATTATGCGATTTATACTTTAATGAGGGTAGAAAAGAAGAAATGAAATGTTATTATCAATTGTGATTATGTTGAAGAAATGAATGTGAAGAGAAAGTGAAAACTCATCATGGAAGCACATGAGACTTAACTTCGAGACGAAGTTTTAATAAGAGGGGGTGTATGTAATGCCCGTGTAATGCCCCTAAAATGACTATGGACTTTAAGAGCACCTGTCGAGTGACCCAGCGGAACAGACTTCAATAAAGTGGCCCTTCGAGATAGGATGTGTCTTAATAAGGGAGAATCACCTGATGATGTGCATGACTATAGTTGATAAATGAATTAATGAATTGAATTATATGTGTGGACTGGGATAATAGATTGCTCAGTTCTTGCTTAAATGCTTAGCCTTGATTGGTCAAGTCAAAGTATAGTAGGACAGCTACAACCTTAGCTTTGTGACTTGGGAGGACGCAACTGAGATGCGTCATAGCTTTCCGCATTTATTCTGAACTTCGGGACGAAGTTTTAAATAAGTAGGGGTGTATGTAGTGCCCCTAGACTACTGTAGACATTGAGGGAACTTGCTTAGTGACCCGACTATTTCAAACATTAATAAAATAATCCTTTGATTTTATTTTGAGTATATTTATGATTACGATTGATTGTAAATCAATAAAATAATGATTTATGTTTGTGAGAAATGTGTGTAGCGATAGGTGAAACGGTTCACCGAAGGACACACAAAGGAATATGAAGGGTCGTAGAGTACGGGTAAATCACACACAGGGGAGCGACGATGATGTCAACTTCCGACAAGAATACCACGCATGAGCAGATAAGCACTGACCCGCTTGCTCAAGAGGAATGCGTGAGGGCGTACGAGGTAGGCCACGACGGAGCTGGTCACGTACGAGTTGAGGGGCGCGCAGTGAGAACGGACTCACTCCTCAGCGCCATTAGTCCCTAGATAGCATGTAGACGGAAGATGGATGGTAACGATTCCTAAAATCCCTACAAGAGTTCCCGCAAGTCAAAACGGAAAGATGGTGGCAGAAGGGCCCGACGATGCGATACCCTGTCGAGAAATTAAAGAATGGACGCAAGGACCCAACGATGCGATACCATGCCAAGGAATGGAAACCATGGATGACTGGACACGACAGAGTGGTGCCATGTTAGAGAATTAAAGTTAAGGAACCAGGAGCCCAACGACGCGGCACCGTGATCCTAGTGAGTTTAATTGTTAAATTTAACTGCTTAAAAACTTATAAGATTAACTCTAGATTATTACTTGGCAAATGCATAAAAATATTTTAGGCATTTGCACATGAATAGTTATTTTTGTTGAGCATTTAAAATAATAGAAATCATTATTTAGGAGCAAAATATAATCCTAAGATTAGACACCTAGTCAACTAAAAGCTAGGAGTTAACTAAAGTATCTAGGGGACAGACTTGAGGAAACCTAGGGATTTAGGTGCATCTCCTAGAAAAGCTGACACTTGGATGGGTGAATGTTTTCTTTTAAAATTTAAAAATAATTATATAATTGTGCATGAAGCGACATGTGTCGCAGGAGGTTTTCCTTTATAAGGAAGACATTGGGAAGAGGAAAAGGGCCCATAATTTGGACGATTGTCGTAATTTTCGAGTGCCTCAAAGACTTGCTGCTAATTAAAGGGTTTGGCTAAGAAATCTTGGGGGGAGGGGAAACCCAAGCTGGATTTCTGAAAAAACGTGTGTGAGCTCTACGACCCGAAGCTCGGGGGAGGCCATGCGACTGAAAGCATGAGACTATGGTTGGGTGGCGAAGCTAACGGTTGCTTCGCCAATGGTTAAACGAGCTTTGCTGGTTATGGTTATGGTTTGTTTTAATTTTCTAGTTTATTCATTTATTTAGTTTATTTATCCAATCATTATGCTTTCTAATCTCTTTTGTATCAAGTGGTTGAGTTTCAGGTTAAACAACAAAGACCCTAGAGGAGGGGCCCTACATGTTTTAATTTACTAATAATGTGACAATCATTTACATTTACATGCCATTATAATATATTGGCAAAGATTAATGGATATAAGAATTTTGTGTTTATATTTATTCAGTGCAGTTAAATGAATTTTTCATTTTAGTGTTTTAGTTTACTAGTTGGTTCAGTCATTTACATGCATTTACTTTTAGAATATATTGACAAAGCTGAAGGATATAACCATTGTGTTTAAAATTATACAGTGTAGCTAAAAGGATTTTTTGTTTTAATTTATTGGTAGTTTGACAATAATTTGCAGGTTTCACTTTCTTTTACCTTCCCCTTCTGATGTTTATGCAGCGGATTATCATGCTGGTTTTGAGTGCATGCTTTTTGGGACAGATTGGTGCTCTGAATGTTGCCTTCAAGATGCCTACAAATTGGTTTTGCAAGGTGAGGTTGACGTCCAAAGAATTTATTTTTATTTGAGTTTAGGTACAGTGCCTGCTTTACTGATTAGAGAAAATTGGTTCGATTTTTACAGAAGAAGCCAACAAGGATACATTCCAGAACATGGTATGAGCATTAGTTTTATATGATGTGTGAAACATTTTGGATGTCATCTGCTACTTTTGTAGTTTCATTTATTTTCTGAGAAGGTTGGAAAAATTATACGATTCATTGTGCAATGCATGTGGTCTGATCTATTTTGTACATCCAATTGAAAATAGTTTTTTGCAATGAATACTTTTTCTACGAAGAGGACCAACCATCTTTTATCTTCATATTAGATGAAGGTGAAAGGAGAAGCTTGTGAATAAATAGAAATAATAGATTTCAAAATGCTCCACTCCTTTATGATAGATAGGTGTCAAATACTTCATCCTTCCTTTCATAACAAGCAATATATTTATTTTGAGCATTAATGTGCTTAGTGTTGATGCAAGGTGATGAGGACAACTTAGTAGTCTATTCATAGCCTTATCATGTGCATATTATTAATATATACTTTTCATGTCCCCTCCCATGGATCCAACGCAAGGAAGGGAACATGACATTAGCATTTTGGGCTTTTACAAAAAATCAACCCCATTCATCGGATTCATACAAATAAAACACATATGTGTGCGGATGCATAATCAAATAAACATGCACTGTGGAATTAAACTATCCACGCACATTTCACATGCATTCAACATATCAATAACAATCATCAAATTAAAACCATTTGCAGAAGTAAAACACATTGAGAATACTTATCTTGATGGTGAAGTTGTCCCAAGCAACTAGCTACGCAACTGGAATGTCCCACCCAACCATATTCTAGTTGTGTTCATCAATCCCTTAACACAACTGTCACCCCCAAGCTGGGCATGATTTCTACAAGGAAAGGGAACACTCAAGCTCATGCACAACCAAAGCAATGGATACCCATAACCCATACCCCAACATACTCTTTCCACACACAACAAGCACAATTGTTGGCATGGGTAAACGTTTTCAACTATGGGATGCACAACACATGGCGTCCATGGATTTCCCAAATCGTGGCACACCCAAAAACGAATTGTGGGAAGGGAAATCAACCCCAAGGAGAAAAAATGAGTTCCCAAATAGGTATGTGGGCATTCAGAGGGAAAAAAACGACCTCCCAGGACCCCCAAAATGGATTACTCTTATTCCCCACTGTTCTATATCACAAAAATGCCCTTCTCCCAATTGAGAATGAAGGAAAACACAGAAATTTCATGGAGAAAAATGCCCAGGTAACTTCAAACTCATGATAGGGCCAAATTGGTTGATGAATAATGGCTTGGGGAGCAAATTCATGACTCTTTTCTTGCCCAAGAAGCCAAAAACATGTTTTCCAAAAATGGTGGCTTGCCCATACCCGAATTTAAATAGCCATACCTCTCCATTCCCCAAAGTATTAACTACCTCAACCAACTCTTGGGAGAAATAAATGATTGGGTACAAAAGTTAGCATGGGTAGTTGAGGGTTTATGGGTTCTCTCATTGACACTTGGATTGACTCGATTGGTTCAAGGGTTTGAATATTTCCCTCCCAATTCCTTGTAAACATCCTGCCCCCATACTCTTGTTGCATTGCATTGCATAGGTAGTTGTGGGTATTTGATTAAAATGCATATTTACATGATATTTACAATTTCTATTGTGCCCGGATAGCACACAAACCATATGCATCAATTTTAACACTAATTCGATAGTGGGGCCTTGGCCTTGAGCTCCTCCCTACGATTTTATAATGATATTACATCATTTACATTTTTAATGCAATGGGGTCAAAATCGAGATATTACAATACCAGAGAAAAATGCTACAACAAAAAGAATTCAAAAAGCAGGAAACACAGACAATTGCTTTATGCAATTTGATGATGCCTTATTTACATATACTTACATAAATATGATATTATGAATATGATATTATGTATTGTTCACCTAAGAGCTTTTGTTAACTAACTACCTAATTTACATCTAAGATGGAAAATAACTCTACCTCGTGGCATGTCCACATGAAACCCTTGTTTATTTATTTTTTCTGCAAATATTTGTAATTAATTGTTCTATTTTATTATTCTTTTCTCTTTGTGCTAAATATTATTTTGATTTTTAAAGTTAAGAATTCATCTCTAAATAACCAATTTATTATTATTATTATTATTATAATAATATAATGAGTATGTACTCCTCTCATAAAAATAAAAGCTTTTGGATAAGGATTCAAATATTTTAAATTTTCGGTATAGGTTAATGGAATAATGTTAAAAAAATGTTAATGGAATAATGAGTATGTAATACTCTAATGTAAAAGCTTTTGGATAAGGATTCAAATATTTTAAATTTTCGGTTACGTATCCAGCTTATTATAGATTAATGGAATAATGTTAAAAAAATGTTAATGGAATAATGAGTATGTAATATTCTAATATAATATATCTATAAAATATCCTTATACAAGTTTAGGTGCTTTGTATTCCAATCTCAAAGTGGCAACGGTCTGATATATATATAGATATATGTTTTATATATATGTATGTTGTATTTATTTGTGTTAATATGTATTATATATGTATAGATGTAGTTGTATTATGTATATATAATATATATGTGTATTAATGGTATATATTGTATAATATTATATATTATGTTATAATAGTATATTATAGTGTTATGTTATGTGTTTAAATATATATATATATATATATGTATATTATATGTGTTATATGATATATATGTGTATGGTGTTTATGTATAGTAATATAGTGTTATATGTATATCTATATGTCGTATATATATATTATGGTATAGTATATATTATAGATATGTATATTGTATATATAGTAGAGTTGTATATTAATATATGTGTATTGTATATAAATAGTATATTATTATTATATACTATAATATATATGTATTGTATAATATATAGATATGTATAGTTGTATATAATTGTATATTGTGTCGTATATATTATAAATATATATGTTATGATATAAATAATGTATATTATAAAGTTATATATATTATGTATATATGTAGCAGATGTATATGTATATATATATATATATATATATATAAAATATATAGTGCTATCAGAACCAGAGAGAGCTAAAGGAATTGCTTAAAAGAAAATAAAAAAAAAATAAAAACTATATATTTATATACGCACATAATATATAACTACTAATATACAATTTAATATAATAAAATATTATACACATACTAATAATAACATTACTACATTAAACATAACATATATATATATATATATATATAATATATATTATATATAGGTATTATGTAATAGGTGTAAGTTTATGTATGTATTATTTATAAATATGTGTTTATTGTAGTATTATATATTATATATGAGTTCGTTGATGTGTATATTATATAAATGCATATAATATGTTATCATATATATTATTTTAATATAATATAATTTATACGTTGTTATATATAATCTATATATTATAATTTATAATTTATAATGTATGTAATGTGTAGTATATGATAGTATTATACCAACTGGCTCTGATACCAACTGCACCAGGATCTTACAATCTTCAAACTTTTTATTGGAATTTTCAGCAATATTACAGACTCAAATAGTGGATCAACCTTGGTTTGCGAAGTTCATCACCACTGCCACTCATAACTATGCCTGAACATAATGTCTTGGGTCTGTTTAGCTTTTGCAACTTCCCGAAGGCATGAAGCTACTCGCAGGCTCCTGGGAGTCCCAATATATGCTCACTATCACACCCTTACACAGACTCGATTTTATACAGAGACGAGTCTCAGTGTTCTGATGCAATGTTATACCAGTTACGGCAACTCGCAGAGCATAATCACTTCGGCTCTCACACAGACTTGCAGAGCGGACTACTTGCTCATGCGACTCCTACTTGCAAAGCGGACTACTTGCTCATGCGACTCCTAGACTCAAGAACTCTCGATATCCAAATGAGCTCGAATGCCTCATATTTATAGCTTGGATGAGGGTTAACCAGTAAACACAAATTTACACTAACCGGTTAAAAGTTCAGATTCCTGGGGACATGATGGGACCACATCATGTTTATCTCATCCCTCCGAGGCTTGGCCATACGGGGACCTGGTACTATGACAGACTAACAAACATTGACTGACGCCGAAAGTAAATTTTGCGGCCGAAAAACGACTGGCCCACTTATATCAGTCACTATGCAAATATTCTTACCGACATATTACAATTCATCGGGGAAAAGACATCCCGAAAAGTAAATAGGGAAAAGGCCTAAACATGGCCGACAAAGTACAAAGTGGAGCATTAACCGGCCCACTACGGCTTCCAATCAGCAACAGAGAAATATGTACAAAGATTCTCATCACATGGATCACGGACCAAAGCGCTTCATTCCCATACTGACAGCTAGCTTTATTAATCAGTACCATAACCAGATCCGCAGACACATCGGATCTCATTAGGTGATCCACATGGAACTCCATCACAGACACAGTCCAGAACTCCTTCATCGAAAAGATTTTCTTCGATTTCACGCTTTTCCAAATCATCCTCCCAGTTGTAAGGCTAAGAGTCAGTGTTCTGCCAATATGCATCTTCAAGATATTCTACTTCAGGATAAAGTAGATCACCGAAACATTGTTCCACATCAGAACCATGCAAAGCTTCATTAGGACCAAAAATAAATTCAGAGGCAAATAAAGATTCAACTCTGTAATTTAGAGGAAGGGTTCTGCGATGAACTTTGGTGTCCAATCTGTTACCATTAAGATCCCTTTTGATAAACTTCTGGGTGATATTAACAGTATGCTCTAAAGGTGTATAGCGTCCACCATGGTGTCTGAGCAGAAAATTGAACCATTGATTATGCTGGTCTGCAGCTTGCATATCAGCCTCCAAATGCAAAATAAAGTTAGCTTTCCAATTGAGCCAATCTACTCTGGGCAAAATTGATCAAGAAAAACCTCAGTCCAGCCAGACCACTTTCTGTTTCTCATATTACCTGGATCTGCGCATATTACTACAGAGGTTTGCTCTTTGCAAAACTGAAGGATGAGGTTGTAGGACAACCATGTGAGGTTACCCTCACCAATATCCACATACCAGACTAATCCATTCTTTTCTTCATTGCAGTCTACCCGCAATTCTCGACACTTTCTCAACTGATCTTGAGCATTACGAAAGCCATTGAAAGCTTTCTTTTCCCATCTTTCGAGAATCTGGAGCTTACATGGATTCTCCTGGATTTGTTTAATCAGCGTCAGACTGAGATATCTTTCAGCCTGATCTCTATCAGCGAAGTCGAGCAATTCTCTTCGCTCAACATCTGTTAAGCTATTATCCCAAGGCTTTAGAAATAATGCATTTCTTAGCAGCTGGTCTTCATTTGGCATAGGGGCTTTCCCTTTGTCTTCTCTCGTTTGAGAACTGGAACTTGCACCTGCTAAAAACATGCTTAAGCTAGGAACTTCTTTCTGCAGAGTTTCCCGTGTCAACATATCAGCAAGACAATTTAAATAACCAGGCTTGTAGACAATATCATAATCAAAATTAGAAAGCCAAATAAACCATTTTAGAATTCTACTGCTATTTTCTGCCATCAAATTTTCATTCTTGAATATACTAGGCATTATTTTGAGATCTGTCCTAATTGTAAAACGCACTGGTTTCAGGTAAAGAATGAAATGATTCACTGTTTTCTTTACAGCCAATATCTCCTTATGGCTGCTGGGATAATTTAGTTCGGCACCCTTAAATGAACCAGATGCATATCCGCAAATATTTTCTTTTCCATTTATTTCCTCAAGAAGAACACCACCCCAAGTGGTATTGGATGCATCTATCTCTATTATCAATTTACCAGTTCCCTGAGGAAGATGTAGGGCTGGTAATGACTTGACTCTGGATTTAATCTATTCAACTGCAAGAGTCATTGCTTCAGACCATGGCACAGGCTTTTTCTTTAACCGCTGCTGCAAACAATGGATGTCAGAAGCCTGTCCTTTATAAAAAGGTCTGATATAATTTAGGCAACCAAGGAAACGTTGCAACTGGGTCTTCTCTAATATTTTATCAGGAAAGTGATCAAATGATTTCAATACATGATCTTGCAATACTACCTGACCTCCTTTAATATGTAGACCCAAGAAATCCATTTCTGTCTTACCAATTTCCATCTTGGATTCAGACAGAACCAAACCATGTTTAAAAACCAAATCATAAAACTGCTGCAAATGTTTAAGATGTTCTTGTAAATTCTTTGAACAAATCAGAATATCATCTATAAACACAGCTAACCAAGGAATGTCTCTAAATATATCCTCCATACGTTTTTGGAACTCTGAAGGAGCATTATTTATACCAAACGGTAAGACTTTCCACTAGTATTGTCCATGAGGGACAACAAAAGCAGCTTTATACCAATCCTTTGCCTCAATGCCGATCTGGTAGAATCCGGACTTTAAATCAAACTTGTTGAAAATGGAACATCCTGTAATTTTCTACAACAAGCTTGCCTTATCTGGTAAAGGATGTCTAATCTTTTGTAACATGGCATTTAGTGGTTTAAAGTTCACCACTAACCTCGGCTTACCTCTCTTCTGTTCTGAGTGCTTATTTACAACAAAAGCACGACATGCCCAAGGACTTTTAGAAGGTTCAATTAGTCCTTTGTTCAGTAGATCTTGAATTTCTTTTGAACAAAAATCTCTTTCTGTTGGGCTCATTAATCTAGCAGAGGCTTTCATAGGCCGAATCTTTTGCAATGGATTAAAGGGAAGGGAAACAAAATATTTTTCTCGTGTCCAGAAAGCATTAGGGCTTTCAGAACAACAATCCTTTTTAATCTTTTCTGTGATCCCTGCAAGAAACTTTTCACTGTGTACTTCTGCATATGAAATACACCTTTCCATTTTATTGAGTGAGGCTTTGGACTATACAGGAAGACTCTGAGAAGCAGGCAATGGTTCACAACGCTGTACAAACTTATGACTGAGAGGGAGACTCACGAACTGATTATTTACAGTACAGGAAAATATCATTTTCTTGGTATCAATAGCAAATGGACTGACTTTCATAAAAAATTATGAACCTAAGACACAATCCTCACGAACTGCATCTAATCTGAAAAGAGAGACTGGACTTTGTACACCAGACAGAGATACAGGGAAATCCTTAACTTTACCATTCAAGTAAACAGGGGTTCCTTGAATGGCTGATCCAAATTCTTTCGTAGATTCCCAATAGAATGAAGGTATGGCATTACCTCTAGCAAGGTTGAATTGGAAACCTGAATCTATCAGACACTGAACTGGATAGGATCTGAATTCATCAAGGCAGAAATCTAGGTTAATGAACAATTTGGGACCTAACAGGGCTTCAAGCAAACTTAAGCTTTGTGACTGAGGAGAGGGAGATCTTTCAGGGGAAGACTCAGGGGACTCTTCCTTCTGCTCTGGCTTACCACATACTCTTTCAATTTCTTTGGAAAATTCTTCATCTGAAGATTGATCCTTTTCTTGAATCAAAACAATAAGAGCATGCTTTATTGCATCAGCTTCTTTTAGCAGTTCTTTTATTTTTGCTTGCTTCTCTTTCAACTGCATTCTCAAAAATTTCTCTCTATCAGTTCTATGTGCTTGCCTGTCTGTATGGCTACGAGGGTATTCTTGATATAACTCTACTGGATTAAATGCTACAGTAGCCTTTGCTTTACCTTTTGCCTCTGTCAATGTCTGCAATTGGGATTGCAGAGCCTTTTTCTCTTCTCTTAACTCTGTTCTTTCTACATGCCGATAAATAGGAATAGCGGGTAACTTCAAATCAATAGCAGCTATCTGTTTTTCAAGCTGATATGGGGAAACAGAACTGGAAAACATGTACAATGAAAAATCAAAATCAAATTCTGGCTTCTCACACCCCTCTAAATGTGGTTCAGGGTCGGAATCGGACGTTGAAGAGGAAGATGAAGACTGACCACATTTAGCTAGAGCTGGGTAATTTTCCTCACTTTTTGTACAAGAGGAAGATTCAGACTCAGAATCAAGAAGATAAATTATTTCATCTGGAAGATCTGGGGAAGAAGCAGAGACTTTGTACAAATCCCACCAAGTAGGATCAAGATATTCACACAAGGCTACTAGCCTTGGCTTTGACTTTCTTTCTGGGCATTTGCTTGCCCAATGGCCAGGCTTTCCACATATGAAGCAAACATCACCTCTACCTTTTACATGTCTTCTTTTCACATATCGCTTGGCCTTATACTTGGATTTTTTGTAAGGCTTCTTATATCTGTACTCTTTATAGTGATGTTTTGATTTATGCTTGTATGGTAGATCGGGATGATACCTGGATTCAGAAGTAAAAAACTTCTTATGTTTCTTTCTTTTTTCACAGTGGCAACCTCCTTTGCCAAAGTGACCTCTATTGTGTGCACCACACCCCCAATCGGGCATACCTGCTACATCCTTACAGAAGGATGCAGAAAACATCTTCTGGTGCCTCTTAAAATCTTTACTGAATCTTTTATCCAGACAATGCTCTTGCCATGTTTCTAAAATATGATTATGTAATTGTGCAAGAGACAAACTTCTTAATTCTACCTTTTTATCCTTGAGAGCTTGTTCTACTGCATCTGGGACATGACCTAGGTAGCTTCTCAAGTAATGCTTAAGGTAGGCTAGATTTCCTGATTTTCCAGAGGAGATAAGTAACTTCTGCATATAGAAAAAGTATTCTTCTGCTTTGCTAAGATCACATAGCCGGGCTGACATAAATAAAGAGGCTAAGTGGTCGTAATCTTCTCCACCCTCTGGACCATAAAATTCCCTGCCAAGTGCAGAGAGGATCTGTTCATCAGCATCATCTGCTGATAACAGTTCATTTCTAGTTTCCTGTGGCAACCAACGCCACCATTCATATGCAAGTCCTGATAAGCCAGCAATTAACTGAGTTCCTAACATTTGGCCTGTTAGGTTATGATCTTGCTGCTTTTTGTACAATATCCAATGAGTTAACAACTGAATAGAATTTTTGATTTCCTGACGAGACTGACACTGGATATTAAGGACTGGCTGTTCTGGCATCTGAGTGATCAGGTTATTCATTGAGTTAATCCCAAAATTAAACACTTTTGGAGAAGGAGCGGATGCGGAATTTGCATCAGGCATATGAGTATCAAATTGTTCAAAACGAGGGGCTTCTATCCTTCTTCTGTTGGAAGATTCTTCCATCATATTCAAATCACCAATATATTTTGGATCAAGCACTGGTCTGAAATTTTTAAACTCAGTGATCCAATCTTCTATTCCCTGCTTAAGAGCATCACTTTCACCGAAATCCCATTCCGGTTTTTCTTCATTGGGAATGACATTGCATTGACCTAACGAAGCAGACTTGTTATGACCCTTTCTTGCTAATTTTAGCACATGATCAGGAACAACATAATGTTTATGTTTTAGCTCTTGAGTTTTGGAACTTAAATCAGCTAAAACTACCATTCTTCTTTCAAGCTTTTGGGAGGCTTGATCTACGGCTTGTTGGATCTAGATCGTGTCATGAAGCAGGTGATCTAATAATTCCAATTTGGTGATTACTCTATTAAGCTGTTCTTTCTGCTCAGAACAACTGTGTTTTAACAGAAGGATATCACTAGCCATGTCATCCAGATTCCTTGTAGTATGGATTGCCTGCGAGTTACTCCAGTTGGCCAATTTGATTTCATCCGAGACGGTTTGATCTGCGGCTGAGGATTTAGAAGGCAGGAATTGCCTTCTGGTCAAACCATCATTTGAATATTGTCTAAATGCAGATTCTGGCAAATTTCTACCAGGAAGGAAGGTTTTTTGGCCAGACGCATTTGTTATTTCAACACCTCCTTTTTCTCTAGGAAGAGAAAACATTCCTAGTGTGGGAAACTCATGGAGAGACTCTTTTTGTTTATTTTTCTGAACTAATTTTTGTTTTATTTTTCTGCATGCTGGACAATCAGCATGTTGACCTCTGTGCTCAAAATCTGAAAGACCAGTATAAGAAGAAGTATTTACAAAAGACTCTTTACTAGACTCGGCTAAGTACTGTTTAGACAACTGATCCGACATTGCTTGAAGCTTGGCATTGTTGTACGAGGACATGGATGTTGACTTGATCAGTGGGGGACCAAATCTTCTGATTGGCTCTTCTTGGGCAGATCGGAAGGAGCAAGATGCTTCATCATAGATTAGAGGTTTGGGATTCATGGTAGCAGCTACTCTTTCACGATGTCTCAGTTCTGAGTATTTTAATTCCCAAGACTGTGGATATTGAATTCCAGTCCAGTTAAATGTGACAGGGGTTGTGTTTTTAGACATGGCATTGGGTTGTTCCACCATGCTGCAGTCTGCAGAACTCTGGTGAACATGGGAGCGTAATTGGGGTAGGGTGTCATTGCCGAAACTGACACATACACCACCTTTCAACTGGATGATTCGGGAGCCATTTTGCATGTCAAATCCTTTAGGAAGAATATAAGCTTTGAGAATATTGTAGATGTGCGGATCATCTAAGCTGACAGAAAAATTAGGATAGATGGTTCCAAAGGCAGGACCATCATGCAGAGGGGCTGTAAAGCCACCTATTACAGCATCAGCAAAATTATTGTGGCTAGTATATACAACACAACATAAAGAAGAAACAGCAAGACGTGGGCGTACAAGAGGACCAAGGCCTAATTTAACCGCTCCAAAATGAGCATATTTAAACTTTTTAGATCGTGCCCAATCAATCTGATCTTTGTTAAGTAAACTGATGTGGATAGGTTCTTGATTATCGGTAAAAGCTCCATCAATGCTTGACACTTTAATTTGAGTGACATATGTTAAATTCCACCAATGAAGTCTATATACATCACGGGGTAAGATATGGGGTAATTGCCAATTTTCAGAGGGATTCTAGTCATGAATAGTTATGTATGATGATTCCTCAGATGATGAGGGATTAAAAGAAGAACTACGTCTTTCTGCTAAAGAGATTTCTGTGTCGTTGGCTGATTCACACTCTAGATGGGTCAGCAAAACAACATCCATTGTAGGATCCATTCAATTAAAAGGTGAGGGTTGACTTTTTAGTCTTCCGGAAACCTTGTAGACTTACTCCCCTAACTCTGGCGGGCCTTACTGCTACGACCTCGGACTGACTCTTACACCTTTTGGATTCCTACAATCCGCTCAGCGGTCATTTCCACCGCCTACAGGATACTATTTATAGAGTGTCTTAACAAATAGATCAACCAATTGCATACACAGAGATGATATTGCAGCAGATTTTAACACACATAACAAGATATAAGCATAGATGTTACCAGAATTAAAGCAATTCCTCTGGCTCTCTCTGGCTCTGATACCAACTGCACCAGGATCTCACAATCTTCAAACTTCTTATTGGAATTTTCAGCAATATTACAGACTCAAATAGTGGATCGACCTCGGTTTGCGAAGTTCATCACCACTGCCACTCATAACTGTGCCTGAGCACAGAGGTCAACATGCTGATTGTCCAGCATGCAGAAAAATAAAACAAAAATTAGTTCAGAAAAATAAACAAAAAGAGTCTCTCCATGAGTTTCCCACACTAGGAATGTTTTCTCTTCCTAGAGAAAAAGGAGGTGTTGAAATAACAAATGCGTCTGGCCAAAAAACCTTCCTTCCTGGTAGAAATTTGCCAGAATCTGCATTTAGACAATATTCAAATGATGGTTTGACCAGAAGGCAATTCTTGCCTTCTAAATCCTCAGTCGCAGATCAAACCATCTCGGATGAAATCAAATTGGCCAACTGGAGTAACTTGCAGGCAGTCCATACTGCAAGGAATCTGGATGACATGGCTAGTGATATCCTTCTGTTAAAACACAGTTGTTCTGAGTAGAAAGAACAACTTAATAGAGTAATCACCAAATTGGAATTATTAGATCACCTGCTTCATGACACGATCCAGATCCAACAAGCCATAGATCAATCCTCCAAAAAGCTTGAAAGAAGAATGGCAGTTTTAACTGATTTAAGTTCCAAAACTCAAGAGCTAAAACAGAAACATTATGTCGTTCCTAATCATGTACTAAAATTAGCAAGAAAGGGTCATAACAAGTTTTCTTTGTTAGGTCAATGCAATGTCATTCCCAATGAAGAAAAACCAGAATGGGATTTCGGTGAAAGTGATGCTCTTAAGCAGGGAATAGAAGATTGGATCACTGAGTTTAAAAATTTCAGACCAGTGCTTAATCCAAAATATATTGGTGATTTGATTATGATGGAAGAATCTTCCAACAAAAGAAGGATAGAAGCCCCTCGTTTTGAACAATTTGATACTCATATGCCTGATGCAAATTCCGCATCCGCTCCTCCTCCAAAAGTGTTTAATTTTGGGATTGACTCAATGAATAACCTGATCACTCAGATGCCAGAACAGCCAGTCCATAATATCCAGTGTTAGTCTCGTGAGGAAATAAAAAATGCTATTCAGTTGTTAACTCATTGGATATTGTACAAAAAGCAGCAAGATCATAACCAAACAGGCCAAATGTTAGGAACTCAGTTAATTACTGGCTTATCAGGACTTGCATATGAATGGTGGCGTTGGTTGCCACAGGAAACTAGAAATGAACTGTTATCAGCAGATGATGCTGATGAACAGATCCTCTCTACACTTGGCAGGGAATTTTATGGTCCAGAGGGTGGAGAAGATTATGACCACTTAGCCTCTTTATTTATGTCATCCCGGCTATGTGATCTTAGCAAAGCAGATGAATACTTTTGCTATATGCAGAAGTTACTTATCTCCTTTGGAAAATCAGGAAATCTAGCCTACCTTAAGCATTACTTGAGAAGCTACCCAGGTCATGTCCCAGATGCAGTAGAACAAGCTCTCAAGGATAAAAAGGTAGAATTAAGAAGTTTGTCTCTTGCACAATTACATAATCATATTTTAGAAACATGGCAAGAGCATTGTCTGGATAAAAGAGTCAGTAAAGATTTTAAGAGGCACCAGAAGATGTTTTCTACATCCTTCTGTAAGGATGTAGCAAGTATGCCCAATTGGGGGTGTGGTGCACACAATAGAGGTCACTTTGGCAAAGGAGGTTGCCACTGTGAAAAAAGAAAGAAACATAAGAAGTTTTTTACTTCTGAATCCAGGTATCATCCCGATCTACCATACAAGCATAAATCAAAACATCGCTATAAAGAGTACAGATCTAAGAAGCCTTACAAAAAATCCAAGTATAAGGCCAAGCGATATGTGAAAAGAAGACATGAAAAAGGTAGAGGTGATGTTTGCTTCATATGTGGAAAGCCTGGCCATTGGGCAAGAAAATGCCCAGAAAGAAAGTCAAAGCCAAGGCTAGTAGCCTTGTGTGAATATCTTGATCCTACTTGGTGGGATTTGTACAAAGTCTCTGCTTCTTCCCCAGATCCTTCAGATGAAATAATTTATCTTCTCGATTCTGAGTCTGAATATTCCTCTTGTACAAAAAGTGAGGAAAATTACCCAGCTCTAGCTAAATGTGGTCAGTCTTCATCTTCCTCTTCAGCGTCCGATTCTGACCCTGAACCACATTTAGGGGGGTGTGAGAAGCCAGAATTTGATTTTGATTTTTCATTGTACATGTTTTCCAGTTCTGTTTCTCCATATCAGCTTGAAAAACAGATAGCTGCTATTGATTTGAAGTTACCTGCTATTCCTATTTATCGACATGTAGAAAGAACAGAGTTAAGAGAAGAGAAAAAGGCTCTGCAATCCCAATTGCAGACATTGACAGAGGCAAAAGGTAAAGCAAAGGCTACTGTAGCATTTAATCCAGTAGAGTTATATCAAGAATACCCTCGTATCCATACAGACAGGCAAGCACATAGAACTGATAGAGAGAAATTTTTGAGAATGCAGTTGAAAGAGAAGCAAGCAAAAATAAAAGAACCGCTAAAAGAAGTTGATGCAATAAAGCATGCTCTTATTGTTTTGATTCAAGAAAAGGATCAATCTTCAAATGAAGAATTGTCCAAAGAAATTGAAAGAGTATGTGGTCAGCTAGAGCAGAAGGAAGAGTCCCCTGAGTCTTCCCCTGAAAGATCTCCCTCTCCTCAGTCACAAAGCTTAAGTTTGCTTGAAGCCCTGTCAGGTCCCAAATTGTTCATTACCCTAGATTTCTGCCCTGATGAATTCAGATCCTATCCAGTTCGGTGTCTGATATATTCAGGTTGCCAATTCAACCTTGCTAGAGGTAATGCCATACCTTCATTCTATTGGGAATCTACGAAAGAATTTGGATCAGCCATTCAAGGAACCCTTGTTTACTTGAATGGTAAAGTTAAGGATTTCCCTGTATCTCTATCTGGTGTACAAAGTCCAGTCTCTCTTTTCAGATTAGATGCAGTTCGTGAGGATTGTGTCTTAGGTTCAGAATTTTTGATGAAAGTCAGTCCATTTTCTATTGATACCAAGAAAATGATATTTTCCTATACTGTAAATAATCAGTCCGTGAGTCTCCCTCTCAGTCATAAGTTTGTATAGCGTTGTAAACCATTGCCTGCTTCTCAGAGTCTTCCTGTACAGTCCAAAGCCTCACTCAATAAAATGGAAAGGTGTATTTCATATGCAGAAGTACACAGTGAAAATTTTCTTGCAGGGATCACAGAAAAGATTAAAAAGGATTGTTGTTCTAAAATCCCTAATGCTTTCTGGACACGAGAAAAATATTTTGTTTCCCTTCCCTTTGATCCATTGCAAAAGATTCGGCCTATGAAAGCCTCTTCTAGATTAATGAGCCCAACAAAAAGAGATTTTTGTTCAAAAGAAATTCAAGATCTACTGAACAAAGGACTAATTGAACCTTCTAAAAGGCCTTGGGCATGTCATGCTTTTGTTGTAAATAAGCACTCAGAATAGAAGAGAGGTAAGCCGAGGTTAGTGGTGAACTTTAAACCACTAAATTCCATGTTACAAAAGATTAGATATCCTTTACCAGATAAGGCAAGCTTGTTGTAGAAAATTACAGGATGTTCTATTTTCAGCAAGTTTGATTTAAAGTCCGGATTCTACCAGATCAACATTGAGGCAAAGGATCGGTATAAAACTGCTTTTGTTGTCCCTCATGGACAATACCAGTGGAAAGTCTTACCGTTTGGTATAAATAATGCTCCTTCAAAGTTCCAAAAACGTATGGAGGATATATTTAGAGACATTCCTTGGTTAGTTGTGTTTATAGATGATATTCTGATTTGTTCAAAGAATTTACAAGAACATATTAAACATTTGCAGCAGTTTTATGATTTGGTTTTTAAACATGGTTTGGTTCTGTCTGAATCCAAGATGGAAATTGGTAAGATAGAAATGGATTTCTTGGGTCTGCATATTAAAGGAGGTCAGGTAGTATTGCAAGATCATGTATTGAAATCATTTGATCACTTTCCTGATAAAATATTAGAGAAGACCCAGTTGCAACGTTTCCTTGGTTGCCTAAATTATATCAGACCTTTTTATAAAGGACAGGCTTCTGACATCCATTGTCTGCAGCAGCGGTTAAAGAAAAAGCCTGTGCCATGGTCTGAAGCAATGACTCTTGCAGTTCAACAGATTAAATCCAGAGTCAAGTCATTACCAACCCTACATCTTCCTCAGGGAACTGGTAAATTGATAATAGAGACAGATGCATCCAATACCACTTGGGGTGGTGTTCTTCTTGAGGAAAAAAATGGAAAAGAAAATATTTGCGGATATGCATCTGGTTCATTTAAGGGTGCCGAACTAAATTATCCCAGCAGCCATAAGGAGATATTGGCTGTAAAGAAAACAGTGAATCATTTCATTCTTTACCTGAAACCAGTGCGTTTTACAATTATGACAGATCTCAAAATAATGCCTAGTATATTCAAGAATGAAAATTTGATGGCAGAAAACAGCAGTAGAATTCTAAAATGGTTTATTTGGATTTCTAATTTTGATTATGATATTGTCTACAAGCCTGGTTATTTAAATTGTCTTGCTGATATGTTGACACGGGAAACTGTGCAGAAAGAAGTTCCTAGCTTAAGCATGTTTTCAGCAGGTGCAAGTTCCAGTTCTCAAACTAGAGAAGACAAAGGGAAATCCCCTATACCAAATGAAGACCAGCTGCCAAGAAATGCATTATTTCTAAAGCCTTGGGATAATAGCTTAATAGATGTTGAGCAAAGAGAATTGCTCGACTTCGCTGATAGAGATCAGGCTGAAAGATATCTCAGTCTGACGCTGATCAAACAAATCCAGGAGAATCCATGTAAGCTCCAGATTCTTGAAAGATGGGAAAAGAAAGCTTTCAATGGCTTTCGTAATGCTCAAGATCAGTTGAGAAAGTGTCGAGAATTGTGGGTAGACTGCAATGAAGAAAAGAATGGATTAGTCTGGTACGTGGATATTGGTGAGGGTAACCTCACATGGTCGTCCTACAACCTCATCCTTCAGTTCTGCAGAGAGCAAACCTCTGTAGTAATATGCGCAGATCTAGGTAATATGAGAAACAGAAAGTGGTCTGGCTGGACTGAGGTTTTTCTTGATAAATTTTGCCCAGAGTAGATTGGCTCAATCGGTGAGCTAATTTTATTTTGCATTTGGAGGCTGATATGCAAGCTGCAGATCAGCATAATCAATGGTTCAAGTTTCTGCTCAGACACCATGGTGGATGCTATACACCTTTAGAGCATACTGTTAATATCACCCAGAAGTTTATCAAAAGGGATCTTCATGGTAACAGATTGGACACCAAAGTTCATCGCAGAACCCTTCCTCTAAATTACAGAGTTGAATCTTTATTTGCCTCTGAATTTATTTTTGGTCCTAATGAAGCTTTGCATAGTTCCGATGTGGAACAATGTTTCGGTGATCTACTTTATCCTGAAGTAGAATATCCTGAAGATGCATATTGGCAGAACACTGACTCTCAGCGTTACAACTGGGAGGATGATTTGGAAAAGCGTGAAATCGAAGAAAATCTTTTCGATGAAGGAGTTCTAGACCGTGTCTGTGGTGGAGTTCCATGTGGATCACCTAATGAGATCCGATGTGTCTACGGATCTGGTTATGGTACTGATTAATAAAGCTGGCTATCAGTATGGGAATGAAGCGCTTTGGTCCGTGATCCATGTGATGAGAATCTTTGTACATATTTCTCTGTTGCTGATTGGAAGCCATAGTGGGCCGGTTAATGCTCCACTTTGTACTTTGTCGGCCATGTTTAGGCCTTTTCCCTATTTGCTTTCCGAGATGCCTTTTCCCCAATGAATTGTAATATGTCAGTAAGAATATTTGCATAGTGACTGATCTAAGTGGGCTAGTCATTTGTCGGCCATAGAATTTACTTTCGGCGTCAGTCAATGTTTGTCAGTCTGTCATAGTACCGGGTCCCCGTATGGCTGAGCTTCGGAGGGATGAGATAAACATGATGTGGTCCCATCATGTCCCCGGGAATCTTAACTTTTAACCGATTAGTGTAAGTTTGTGTTTACCGGTTAACCCTCAGCCAAGCTATAAATATGAGGCATTAGAGCTCATTTGGATATCGAGAGTTCTTGAGTCTAGGAGTCGCATGAGCAAGTAGTCCGCTCTGCAAGTCTGTGTGAGAGCCGAAGTGATTATGCTCTGCGAGTTGCCGTAACTGGTATAACATCGCATCAGAAAGCTGAGACTCGTCTCTGTATAAAATCGAGTCTGTGTAAGGGTGTGCTAGTGAGCATATCTTGGGACTCCCAGGAGCCTGCGAGTAGCTTCATGCCTTCGGGAAGTTGCAAAAGCTAAACGGACCCAAGACATTGTGTTCAGGCACAGTTATGAGTGACAGTGATGATGAACTTCGCAAACCGAGGTCGATCCACTATTTGAGTCTGTAATATTGCTGAAAATTTCAATAAGAAGTTTGAAGATTGTGAGATCCTGATACAATTAATATCAGAGCCAATTGGTATAATACTATTATACACTACACATTACATACATTATAAATTATAAATGATAATATATAGATTATATATAACAATGTATAAATTATATTATATTAAAATAATATATATGATAACATATTATATGCATTTATATAATATACACATCAACGAATTCATATATAATATATAATACTACTATAAACACATATTTATAAATAATACATACATAAACTTACACCTATTACATAATACATATATATATATGTTATGTTTAATGTAGTAATGTTATTATTAGTATGTGTATAATATTTTATTATATTAAATTGTATATTAGTAGTTATATATTATGTGCGTATATAAATATATAGTTTTTATTTTTTATTTTTTATCTTTTTTTAAGCAATTCCTCCGGCTCTCTCTGGTTCTGATACCATTATATATTATATATATATATATATATACATATATATATATACATATATACATAATATATATAACTTTATAATATACATTATTTATATCATAACATATATATTTATAATATATACAACATAATATACAATTATATACAACTATACATATCTATATATTATACAATACATATATACTATAATATATAATAATAATATACTATATATATACAATACACATATATTAATATACAACTCTACTATATATACAATATAGATATCTATAATATATACTATACCATAATATATATATATACGACATATACATATACATATAACACTATATTACTATACATAAACATCATACACATATACATCATATAACACATATATATATATATATATATATTTAAACACATAACATAACACTATAATATACTATTATAACATACTATATAATATTATACAATATATACTATTAATACATATATATTATATATACATAATACAACTACATATATAATACATATTAACACAAATAAATACAACATACATATATATATATACAAGACGGTTACCACTTTGAGATTGGAATACAAAGCACTTAAACTTGTATATGGATATTTTATAGATATATTATATTAGGATATTACATACTCATTATTCCATTAACATTTTTTTAACATTATTCCATTAATCTATAATAAGCTGGATAGGTAACCGAAAATTTAAAATATTTGAATCCTTATCCAAAAGCTTTTATATTAGAGTATTACATACTCATTATTCCATTAACATTTTTTTAACATTATTCCATTAACCTATAATAAGCTAGATACGTAACCGAAAATTTAAAATATTTGAATCCTTATCCAAAAGCTTTTATTTTTATGAGAGGAGTACATACTCATTATATTATAATAATAATAATAATAATAAATTGGTTATTTAGACATGAATTCTTAACTTTAAAAATCAAACTAATATTTAGCACAAAGAGAAAAGAATAATAAAATAGAACAATTAATTACAAATATTTGCAGAAAAATAAATAAACAAGGGTTTCATGTGGACATGTCACGAGGTAGAGTTATTTTCCATCTTAGATATAAATTAGGTAGTTAGTTAACAAAAGCTCTTAGGTGAACAATACATGATATCATATTCATAATATCATATTTATGTAAGTATATGTAAATAAGGCATCATCAAAATGCATAAAGCAATTGTCTGTGTTTCCTGCTTTTTGAATTCTTTTTGTTGTAGCATTTTTCTCTGGTATTGTAATATCTCGATTTTGACCCCATTGCATTAAAAATGTAAATGATGTAATCTCATTATAAAATCGTAGGGAGGAGCTCAAGGCCAAGGCCCCACTATCGAATTAGTGTTAAAATTGATGCATATGGTTTGTGTGCTATCCGGGCACAATAGAAATTGTAAATATCATGTAAATATGCATTTTAATCAAATACCCACAACTACCTATGCAATGCAATGCAACAAGAGTATGGGGGCAGGATGTTTACAAGGAATTGGGAGGGAAATATTCAAACCCTTGAACCAATCGAGTCAGTCCAAGTGTCAATGAGAGAACCCATAAACCCTCAACTACCCATGCTAACTTTTGTACCCAATCATTTATTTCTCCCAAGAGTTGGTTGAGGTAGTTAATACTTTGGGGAATGGAAAGGTATGGCTGTTCAAATTCAGGTATGGGCAAGCCACCATTTTTGGAAAACATGTTTTTGGCTTCTTGAGCTAGAAAAGAGTCATGAATTTGCTCCCCAAGCCATTATTCATCAACCAATTTGGCCCTCTCATGAGTTTGAAGTTACCTGGGCATTTTTCTCCATGAAATTTCTGTGTTTTCCTTCATTCTCAATTGGGAGAAGGGCATTTTTGTGATATAGAACAGTGGGGAATAAGAGTAATCCATTTTGGGGTTCCTAGGAGGTCGTTTTTTCCCTCTGAATGCCCACATACCTATTTGGGAACTCATTTTTTCTCCTTGGGGTTGATTTCCCTTCCCACAATTCGTTTTTGGGTGTGCCACGATTTGGGAAATCCATGGACACCATGTGTTGTGCATCCCATAGTTGAAAACGTTTACCCATGCCAACAATTGTGCTTGTTGTGTGTGGAAAGAGTATGTTGGGGTATGGGTTATGGGTATCCATTGCTTTGGTTGTGCATGAGCTTGAGTGTTCCCTTTCCTTGTAGAAATCATGCCCATCTTGGGGGTGACAATTGTGTTAAGGGATTGATGAACACAACTAGAATATGGTTGGGTGGGACATTGCAGTTGCGTAGCTAGTTGCTTGGGACAACTTCACCATCAAGATAAGTATTCTCAATGTGTTTTACTTCTGCAAATGGTTTTAATTTGATGATTGTTATTGATATGTTGAATGCATGTGAAATGTGTGTGGATAGTTTAATTCCACAGTGCATGTTTATTTGATTATGTATCCGCACACATATGTGTTTTATTTGTATGAATCCGATGAATGGGGTTGATTTTTTGTAAAAGCCCAAAATGCTAATGTCATGTTCCCTTCCTTGCGTTGGATCCATGGGAGGGGACATGAAAAGTATATATTAATAATATGCACATGATAAGGCTATGCATAGACTACTAGGTTGTCCTCATCACCTTGCATCAACACTAAGCACATTAATGCTCAAAATAAATATATTGCTTGTTATGAAAGGAAGGATGAAGTATTTGACACCTATCTATCATAAAGGAGTGGAGCATTTTGAAATCTATTATTTCTATTTATTCACAAGCTTCTCCTTTCACCTTCATCTAATATGAAGATAGAAGATGGTTGGTCCTCTTCGTAGAAAAAGTATTCATTGCAAAAAACTATTTTCAATTGGATGTACAAAATAGATCAGACCACATGCATTGCACAATGAATCGGATAATTTTTCCAACCTTCCCAAAAAATAAATGAAACTACAAAAGTAGCAGATGACATCCAAAATGTTTCACACAACATATAAAACTAATGCTCATACCATGTTCTAGAATGTATCCTTGTTGGCTTCTTCTATAAAAATCGAACCAATTTTCTCTAATCAATAAAGCAGGCACTGTACCTAAACTCAGATAAAAATAAATGCTTTGGACGTCAACCTCACCCTGCAAAACCAATTTGTAGGCATCTTGAAGGCAACATTCAGAGCACCAATCTGTCCCAAAAAGCATGCACTCAAAACCAGCATGATAATCCACTGCATAAACATCAGAAGGGGATAGGTAAAAGAAAGTGAAGCCTGCAAATTATTGTCAAACTACCAATAAATTAAAACAAAAAATCCTTTTAGCTACACTGTATAATTTTAAACACAATGGTTATATCCTTCAGCTTTGTCAATATATTCTAAAAGTAAATGCATGTAAATCACTGAAACAACTAGTAAACTAAAACACTAAAATGAAAAATTCATTTAACTACACTGAATAAATATAAACACAAAATTCTTATATCCATTAATCTTTGCCAATATATTATAATGGCATGTAAATGTAAATGATTGTCACATTATTAGTAAATTAAAACAGAAGAGCCTTTAACTATAATGTATAATTATAAACAAAAAATATTATATCCTTTACACTTTGAAGTATATTCTAAAGACCTATAAATGATTTTCAAAACTTCTAGTAAATTAGAGTTGAAGATCCCTTTAACGGCATTGTATGCATATATCCCTTAAGCTTTATCAATCTATTCTAAAAGCTATCCCTTAAGCTTTGCTAATGTATTCTAAAGGCCAATAAATAACTGTCAAACTGCTAATAGATTATAATTTAGAACAAAATATCCCTTTCACTATACTCTATAATTATAAACACAAATTGCTTATATCCTATGTGCATATTTTAAAAGCTCGTAAATGTCTGTCAAACTATTAGTAAATTAAAACGAAATATCTGTCATAGTACCGGGTCCCCGTACCAGGTCCCCATATGGCCGAGCCTCGGAGGGATGAGATAAACATGATGTGGTCCCATCATGTCCCCGAGAATCTTAACTTTTAACCGGTTATTGTAAGTTTGTGTTTACCGGTTAACCCTCAGCCAAGCTATAAATATGAGGCATTAGAGCTCATTTGGATATCGAGAGTTCTTGAGTCTAGGAGTTGCATGAGCAAGTAGTCCGCTCTGCAAGTAGGAGTCGCATGAGCAAGTAGTCCACTCTGCAAGTAGGAGTCGCATGAGCAAGTAGTCCACTCTGCAAGTAGGAGTCGCATGAGCAAGTAGTCCGCTCTGCAAGTCTGTGTGAGAGCCGAAGTGATTATGCTCTGCGAGTTGCCATAACTGGTATAACATTGCATCAGAAAGCTGAGCCTCGTCTCTATATAAAATCGAGTTTGTGTAAGGATGTGCTAGTGAGCATATCTTGGGACTCCCAGGAGCATGCGAGTAGCTTCATGCCTTCGGGAAGTTGCAAAAGCTAAACGGACCCAAGACATTGTGTTCAGGCACAGTTATGAGTGGCAGTGGTGATGAAATTCGCAAACCGAGGTCGATCCACTATGGTCACATATAATCTTGGTCACATATACTCTTCAGGGATAATTTTAAGGACCCATACTTATTTAAAAGTGTATAAACCTTGGCGAATCTTACCAATTCTTAAAATGTCAACTATAAAATATTTGGCGACATTTTTCTAAAATTATTTCAATTTCTAAGGAATTTATATAGTTTATATAATAATTTGGCGATTTTTAGAGTGAAAAAAGTTTACCCCATCAAAATTGGGCGAAATGGGGCTTCAAAAAATGCAAATTGACGAATCTTTTTTTGGGAAAAAACATGGAAAAATAGCCCATGGGCTAAATTTCGCCCCAAAAATTATCCTTGATACTCTTGTTATTATTTAGTAATATGATGGATGTCAAATCAGTAAATTCACAAAAAAATTATGTGAAACTTATGCAAGATATTTTTCATATTGGATATAAGATCTTTTCAACAAAACTATTTAGTTGTTTCTTAGTGTTTTCCATATATATAATATATTTCAATGCAGTCCATCTATGTTGAGGAAAAATATATTTTTAATAAAAATGTTTTTTTTTTTCAAAGTAGAAGGATTGTTTTATTTTTCAAATTTCACCCCTGATTTCAGTGACTAAGTTAAGAGGTTAATTATAGTAGATTTGTTTTTAGGTTAACCCCACTAACAATATCCCATCTAATAAAGTCTAAAGATAACATTAATTGCTTAGTTTGTCAAGTGTAGAGCTCAACACTGGAGACCGAAGCTTGAGAGTGTCAGGGACAATGACAATATGAATTAATGACCGCAAGCGATTTTTAAAAATTAAGGGATCCTCTTTCTCATGATCAATTTGATGTTTGATGTATGGTGCTCTTTTCTTGTTTGCACATTCTTTGAATAATTCTTCCATAGATCGGCAATTCGGCCAAGATTTGTGGTGCAATATTATATAGTGCTTCCTTGTGCAGTTTTCACATCGTCGTTTTGAAGGAATATAAACTAGCAATTGCCCCAAAAAGGTGCAATAATACGCCGATAGGTTGTTGTTGGAGGTGAAATGGTTGAAAAGGGAAAAATAAAATTGATTTAATTCTTGCTAGAATTATTCATCCTTTATATTTTTAATATCGTTGAATTTTTAAGAAAACATGTCTATCTATCTATCTATCTATTTATCTAGCTTGCCATTGTAGTAAACTTTAGCCAAGTGATCTACCCAATAATCCCTTCTTGTTTTCTTATCATTCACATTCAAAAACACTTTCATTAGGAAAGATGTGAGAGATTTTGTTCGAAGGGTTCCATCCAACCTAGGGGCATTCCTATTGTCCTTTAGGGAGAAATGAGTTCTTTTTTACTTACTCTATCATTGTATTATGTTTTCTCATATATTAACATAATCATCATTTTTCCCCAATAGAAAAAATACATTATGTTGTAAGAGGAGCATATGAGTCTTGTGTGTTAATATTATCATATGCATAATGTATAGAATAAATGTAGAAATGTCATGATCTCACTTGTTGCTATAAATTTTAAGGTCTACATTAAAAACATAGCAAATGTTAGTTAATCCTCAATTTCAATATATAATTTTTGGAACATACTTGAATTTGTTGTTGAAAATAGTCAATTATACTATGCATCATTGTCCTTAATACATAGTTGATATAAGCATGGATTTCCTTACTATGTTGTGGGGTTGCTAGGTTGGCATATTCAAGGAGAATGCTTGGAATAGTTACAAAGTTTTGCTTCAATCTAATTGCAACTTAGTGATTTTTTAATAGCCCTATTTGTTTCTATTTATTTCATCATTTTCTGTAACTTTCAATGTCAACCTACCTTCAAACTTTGGCATGCTTTTGAAAAATTCATGTGTCTCATCCACGAAACAAACACAATCATTTTCTATGACTTTTTAATGTCAACCCACCTACGAACTTTGACATGTTTTTGATAAAGTCATGTGTCTCATCTAGAAAAACAACACAACCTAGAAAGTCCACTATATATACATATAAAGAAAGTACATATTACCTATAAACTGCTATAGAGAGAGAGAGAGAGAGAGAGAGAGAGAGCATATATGCATATAAAATGTTACGATTGGATATGCAAGTTGAATGGATGGTACACATTTATTCACCCTCTCTCCATTGTTTTCTTCTCCAAACAACAAAAACAAGCTAGACCTTTCACTCAAAATGCATGGATGGCGATGATCAATTTTTGTATTCGTTTCTATCACCGCCAACAATCTCTATCTGTTGATCGCTATTGCATCAATCTCTCTAGGTACAGACAAGATAACGAGAGTGACAAATGGATTAAAGATGAGTTCCTTCTTATGCCAAAGACAAAGTTATGTTGATTTAAAACTATTTTCAAGTCCATAGAAATATTTTTTCCCTCCACTCATCCTTTTCACATTGCTATAATTCCATTTAAAAGCCTATGATGAAGAATGATTTTAAGATATTTGTATGAAGTCATTTACTCCAAGTTGTTATCATACACATACTATAGAAAAAATCCTTGGTAGTTTTTATTTTTGTGTCAATATCAAAGGGACTCCTCACCATAAGAACAATATCATTTGCATAAAGAAGGATGATGAATATACTAGCCAAAGTCATGCCGACACAACATGTGTCTTCCAAACAACCCTCTTATCGCTATGCATATTTCTGCAGGGATGGATAATAGTGGTTGGTCTAGCGATAGCAGTCACTAGATGTTGTTAGAGTTCTTACGTAGGTAAGGTATCAACAAGAACATGTGAGAGGATCCAAGTTTCAATGATAATGGTAGGACTAGCCCTTGTTGATCAAAATGCTAGGAATAGTGGTAGTGTAGGTGAATTCCCTTAGTCATAATACAACATAAGCATATAAGATGTTTGTATTTGATATATTAAATATAGATTTAGTTCTAAAAGGTTGAGGGACGAAATAATTTGTCACTTTTGTGATACTAAGAGGTTTGAAGATGAAATCACTTTATGTTAGAATGTGCCACTTACACTCGCGTTAGATTGTACTTCAAAATATTTGCTACAATATTCAGATTTTCCTAACTTTCTTTATGTTAGAATGTGACACTTACATTCACATTAGTTTGTACTTCAAAACATTTTCTACAGTACTAACCTTCCTAACGTTTTAACTCATCACAAGTGTGGTTAAACCAATAATATTTCTCTTTTAAAGCCTTGCTAACAAATAAATAAAATCCTAAAGAAAACCAAGTGATTCCTTACCTTTAGTTCAAGGTCCAATAAATCAAAATTAGTCTCAGTGGACATTAATAACCATCATCATATAATTACCATTATCGTCATCAATATTAATATTAATAAATGTTTTTATAATATTGTTTTAATCATATTTAAAAATATCCATTAGTATGTCCATAAAAAGAAACATTAGTAATATATATATATATATATCTATAAAAATATACACCACATTAACGTTACTATTATTAATGTGTTGTAATTAACAATATAATTCATTTTAATATTAGTGTTCCCATATACATCCATAAATGTCTATTTAACGTATTAAAAATAGCAATTAAATTAATGTATGGAAAAAAATTATTAATATATTGAATATATATATGTGGAAAATAATGTGCATTATGGGCATTAACTTATTGTGTACCGCAAAGTGGAGAAATCATTAAATGCATGTTTTAAGTTCCATCCTTTTTAACTACAATAACATTCTTGATAATGAATGAATAATTGAGTTAGCTATTTTTTTTTAAATTAAATGATCTTATGATATTATTAAAAAAAGTTAATTATGCTTTGAATGTGACAAGGTCAACAATCCTTGAGATCTCTTGCCTTGTTATGAGGCAATAACTGTGCCTAAAACAGGTCAACCCAAAAAATGGTTCCCCCCAACTAAATTCCATATAGTTCTAGCATGACCCTAGATCTAAATTTGGCACAATAGGAAGATGATTAAAAATTAGCCAATACATCATTAACACTTGAAGGCATGGCTAAAGAGGATTTCCATCGCAAACCTCAAAAAATAGGCTTGTCATATTTAGACTTACTGTGAAATGCAGTAAATTCCTCCATAAAAGGAGTGGGATGCAAGATTGAAATTTGACGGTCTGACTCACCATGATCATATCACTGTATGAAACATAGGTAGACATTAATCTCATTCATGCAAACCAAAAGGACACATGTCAAAATATTCCATCTAAATTATCCTTGAACATAGTAGTTTCCCCTCAGAAGATGCTTTAGGGATGCAAGAATGTTAGCCCACACTACAAAAAATTAGAAGTAACAAGATGGAGACCTAATAGGATGGATCTACATTCAAAACTAAACCTTCTAAAATATATATCTACCCTACTCGGATATCTCTACTCTATCATGGTGGCTCTCGCAAGCATCTAAAATGAACCATCTAAATTTATGTGGGAATCCCTTACAACAAGAGGGGGAATAAAAGACTAAAATAAGAAAATTATCATTAGTAGTTTAGGAGATTTTCATCCTCCCATAAGAAAAAGGTTGGGTTGGGATATCCAAGATTAAAGAGTCTAGACCTAAATGCTAAGATACTAATGGCAAATTATGACACGTAGATCATTTTCAAGCATTAATTTCAACTCAAAATTGTTTGAAGTTGGATCATCAAGAGATGAGGCATGCATAAGAATTGCTTCAAAAGGTTCCTCAAGATCACATCTATGCAGCTTCAAATATGGGGTTTGAAAGTTGTTTCTGCAACTTGGTTGTACATCAAATTGCCTAGAATTGGGAGTCTGACATAGCCATTTCAGTTCGAGGAGTTGAGGTAGCTTCAGTGACCTCAACAATTTCAAATCCTTCATCTACTAAGCCTTCCATTGTTGTGTCATGATAATCTTTAGAGTGTTGAACATAGTCCAACTTCAAAATAGGTAATGAGTTGGTTGAATCTTGAGTATCAAAATCCCTTGCATATAATGCATTTGTTTATATGCCATATATCATTGCACAATTTAACTAACTAATTGGCCCCAAATTTACTTGGGAGTCTTGGTTTGCAATATCTATACAGTTATACCATAACATTAAGTCTCTTATATGTATCTTATAACAAAGTCTCAAGGTGAAACCCTCTTATTGTCACCTCTATTAATCCACCTATGGTATTTAAATATGTGCCCAATGGCATTAAGGCAATTTTAATCTAAGGTCTCATTAACAAGGTGTGCGACTTACTCATCTTCATCAATATAAGGTTATGCGAGGAAACTTTCACCAATTATATTTATTGATGAAGTGGTAGCGTAGCCGTTATTCGCTTTAGATTGCCCCTGTCTCTGCGATCAGCTTGCTTGTTGGTCTGTGAAAAGATAGGGTAAACATAACCAGGGTTATCAATCCAGATAAAACTCAGGTCAACACAAGTGGAAATCCACAACAACCCAAGGCCAAACTCCTGAACATTTGAGTGAGTGACTTCGTGTCTTACGACAGCTACAATTCCATCAGTATATCGGAGTGCAGGGATTCAAAGGCAAAGTAGTGTCTAGTTGGGTAGCTATGGGATGATACGATTAAAGTTGGCCGTGGGATTACTGAAATTAACAGAAAGAAAACTGGGCATGGGTATACAGAAATGAAAGGACTCGTTCTTCTGAGAAGAAATGTACCCAATTATGGAGAGGCATTGATCATTCTTTCCAAATGGAGCTTCCTTGCATAAAATAATCGAACCAAACCCTAGAATGAAATGAAGCTCATGGATGAGATTTGAGATAGATGGGAATAGATTAAAATGATCTAAATGAGCAACTATGGCATCTGTGAGAGCAGATAAGAGTAGAGGGCAAGGGAAGTATTGATAAATGTAGCCGGAATTAAGAAAATGCATTAGTCGCCCTTCGTTTGAATTGTTTGCTGCAACAATGGATGATCCAAATCCAATTACATCCTCCTCAATCACATGGTCCAAGATGAAGACACGGGCCCAGGCATAGAGACAAGATTACATAGATTGAGACACCCAATCACACATGGGCATACCAGACCAGAGATTGAGGCAGTTTTTCTGTAAGATTATTTATATATAAACTTTTTGTCTAGAAGATGCGTTTGCTTCCAAGACAAGCTAGCTCAAGCTCGTTGTGAAAGAGAGAAGCAGAGCATTTTCAAGAACAGGGGATGTATATGACTGTGTATGCAGCTGTAGCTTCTATTCTGTTTTGTTAATGAATATATATTATATCCGTGTTTGAATTTGCTTATATTGTCTTTGACCCTAAAGATTGGTGTTTCTATAGTTATCAATTCACAATTTCTGGAGGAGACAAAGCACGCACAGCCTTTGTATTTTCTTCAGAAAACAGAGCATCGTTTGGTTGTTATCTTGGAAAGTTAGATCCCCACCCAAAAAGCAAGTAAAACCAAAAAGGGCTCTCATTCATTTTTGCGATGCATGTCACTGTCGCTTACGTCAGCTCAATGCTTACCTCTCCTCTCCGGTGAAAGCGGATTAAACCTTATCTCAAACCCCAACCTGGTGGATTTTTGTGGGCGAAAATGAGAACATCCATGGCAATTTTTTATTTGTAGGAGGGATGACGATTGGGGAACCGTGCCCACAAACCCACCTCCGAAAAAAAGAAACGCCTTCGACATAATTAATCTATAATGACAATACTTTTATTTTAATTTTACCATTTGTGATTTAATTCTTTTAAGCAAATTCACATACATATATTTTAAATAATATTGTTTTTAAATAAAAGTTAATATCTATTTTTTGGGGATATATTGTTTTAATTAAATATTATAGATAATTCAAACCATAAAGTTCATAAAAATTCATTCTAATCTTAGCAATGTTATTATTTAAATTAAAATATTATTAATGTCAAAATTTTATAAGTAAACAATTACATAATTTCTTGCTTGACTACTATGAACTTATCGAAACATAGAAACTCGCATAGTTGGATTAAGGCTCGAAAAAGTGTCATTATTTTATTGTTTTCAAATTAATAATATTTTTATTAAATTTGAAATTCATAATTCAATTGTTATAATTGTTACTAGTTAATATTCTCATTAAACCACGTCGTAATACATACTCACTTTTATTACCTCATGTTATAATATAATTATAACATGTATATTTACATATTTTTAATATATATTAATTTTTTTCTTAAAATGTATAGTTAAAATGAAATTAGAAAAATGTTTTTAGTAATTATGATAAGACATTGTAATATTTTAAATTTAAATTTTATGACTTTTTGGAAAATACTTTATGAAGAATTTAAGAGGAATAATGATAGTAAAGCATTAGTGTTTATGTCAAGTCTTATTAGACGTGATTGGTTTCTAAGAAAGTCCAGCGATAATGAGAGAAAACATCTTACCTAAAAAAACATTAATATTTATAAATGAACATTATTACCATTGTTTTTACTCATAATTAAATTAGGCCAGAGCCATGATGTCTTCAAGAATTAAATTAGGCTAGAGCCATGATGTCTTCAACCCAAACATGTTAAACGCATCTTATCCATCAAATATGGTTACATGGTAAATAAAATTAATAATTTGTCGATTACATAAAGTTAAATTGTTTATTAAATTTTGAAGGCATATGGGATCCACTATCTTTTGTTAATATTATATAAACACCACCTAATTTTTCAACATCGCAAAAATGGATGGTGGTGGGTTGAAATTGATTACTTAGTGAATTTTATAAAAAATTAATAAAATATAATATAAGAAATAATTTGCTCACTTATTGGGGTGGGTAAGTTAAAGCTTGTGTATTGCTAAATACCGTTTCAAGCGGGTAAACCTTGTGTATCGTTTCCTTCAGCAACCAATCATTTAGTAAGTCTTCTAGTTACCCATGCTTCCTGAAGTTAAAAAAGTAACAAATGGGAAATCTAAAGCAAGAATGATAATCCAATTAATTCATAGTTCACATGCCAAGTTTGCAAATTTAAAAAAAATCTAATTTGCAATGGTGCGCGACATTGCCACCTCGTGGCTCTTGTTTCTACTTTGAATCTACCTATATGTTTTAGGTCGCTACTTATATGTTTGGATCATCGTTTGATAAAAGGAGTCGTTTTCCATTTATTTTCCCATATGTACTTATGCGCCAACTATTATATTATTATTTTTAGATTGATTACGAAAAGATGATTTGACAAGTGGTTAATAGTGAAATGAAAAAATGTTCATTTACTAATAAATATTCAACATATGAAGAACAATAACCATAAATCTATATAGGACAAGTAATAAATAAATGAGGTGGTTTTTTTAACCTCTATTTTCCTCTCAAGGGAGAAAATCCAAGCACATGCAAACAAAGTCGGTGTCGTTATACGGAATTTGCATTCCAAGCCTTGCTTCATTATAGAAATGCATGTAGCCCTAATATCCCACCATCTTTGGAGATAACTCGCACAAGGGACATGGAACTAGAGTAAAGGATTGGAAGCACACAAAGGAGGGAGCCTAGAGCATAGGGAAGTGCTTTGACTCCCTTGATTACCATAAAAATTTAATGATGTCTTGCATGAGGTGGGATGTGCTAGTTGTATGTCATGCTATTGGTTCTCCGATTCTCTAACAGTTGTGATTTGATGTTTGGTATCCACCCCCCTCCATAAAATAAGAACTAGGGGAGCCACCCAGTGAGAGTATTGTTGTAACTTCGAACATGCAAGATATTTTCTTTGTATTCTTAGTTAAGATGCCAATTGATCCTTTCTAAGTTTCTTCATAGGATTGTGCCCTCCTTATCAATTTTCCTCCTTTTTTAATAACCAAGAGAGAATCGAACAGTATGAGAAGAGTTTGAATATGGAGGTTGTGGACGATCTCCAATCCCATGAATAGATCGTACAATTCATCTTGATTGTTAGTCACCTTGCATATACCCCATGAGAAGGTTAATATTTTTTTCCATCAAATTTCAAGAGGACTCCCCCCGCACCTCTGATTCCCTTTTGAAGCTCCATAAAAAAATATTTTATGACACCATTGTAAACTCAACTAGTCTTGGAATTTTGATATACAAAACTCCAGGCACCAACTAGGAAGCTTGACTGAACTAAACAAACTTTGAAATGAGGGGTTCTCCCAATAAGAAAATCACTAGCCCACTTCCTCTCTTGGAATTTTAAAGGTTCTTTGTGCAACCCAAAGACAATGCAGGATAACATAGCTTCTAAGAAAAGTGATCTAGCTCCAATGGCAATTATGGCTGAAGGAATGAATTGCATTTCAAATATTGCTTTGTTTCTATCCATCTATACCTTCCATCATAAAAATTTAGGAACAACCATCCATATTCTCCCGAGAACCATCTTGTGAAACAAAGTTCCTAGGAAAAAAACTTTCCAATTAAGAAGAAATTCCTTCCATTGTGATGGCGGAACAAACCCAGATTCAATACCTGATAAAGCTTCTTCCCAAACCATTTTTGCATATTCAAACTCTAGGAATAAATGTTTGGTTGTTTCCTCTTCTTCCTGACAAGGAACACATCTTCACGGGCCTGCAGTTTGTAATTTTTTTAAAGAATTTTCACAGTGAGAGTTCTCCCATAAGCTAGCACCCAACAAAAGGAAGTAATTTTAGACAGTCCATCAGAAACCCAAATCTTACTACACATTCTTGAGCATGGGGGAAGAGTAAGAGAGTGAATGAGCCCGCCATAGACTTCTTTGAATTTGCAGTTTCCATTCAATCCCCATCTTCTAGAATCTCTATCTGAACTACTAATAGGAGCATCACCTTGAATCAAATAAAGAAGGGCCTTAAGGGAGTATTGAATATCACTTGATACATAAAGTTGTTTCTAGTTACACCATCTTCCCTATTGGTGCCAATATGAGATGTCATGTAAAGTCCTTAAACAATGGCTAAGCATCTAGTCCTTGAGGTCCCTCAAACCTTCCTTGTGCACCAATGGATGTCTCCCTAGGATTCTATCATCCCATATGTGATTTTTTCCCATTCCTGGAAATCCAATAGAGGTCATCTTGAATCAACTTACCCACCACCCTACATAAACATTGGATGCCAGATTCATTTCCCTCCCAACTGCATTGATATAAGAAGTGGTATCTTGAACCTCCTACGTATTTATTCCATATCAATTCTTTCCACCAGACTAATTCTCATGTAATAAATCTCTAGAATAATTTGGCTCCTAAGGAAATATTCATCAGATGTGGATCCCTAATTCCACTTCTCCCATGAGAGATTGGATCTTTTACTATATCCCAATTAATTAAGTGAAAATTATTTTTATTTGATTTACCAACCCACCAAAGAAACATACGAATTTACTTTCTAATACTATGCATAACACTAACTAGTGCAAGAAAGGAAGAACATTGAAATATTGGGAGAGAGGAAAGCACATACTTGATAAGAACAATTTTTCCCAACGTTGGGTTTAACCAGTGAGTGCCCCATTCATGGATCTTGGATTTTATTTTTTGTGTGATATGCACTGGTGGTCTCCAAGAATGGATGCCTAATTAGGGCATCTAGACTAGGAGCATACTTTAATTATCGACCAGGGGACGTACAAACTTCAGAGGTGCTAGCATTGTATGTGCTCTAGAGGATAGTCTTTGTTGTGTTTGGGGTGTTGGTATAGATCTTAAAGGTTTCTCTAATCAAAGAAGAAGGTGAGCTAAAAAGATTGTAAATCTATGAATGACAAATTCCTATGCTAAGAAGTTAAATGCTGAAAACTATAAATCTATACTAAGAATTGAAATGCTGAAAGCTTGATAAACTTTAGTCTAGAAATAAAATGCTGAAAGCTTGATAAACTTTAGTCTAGAAATAAAATGTTGAAAGCTGAGATTTTAATCTAAGAAGTGAATACTGAAAATCGAGTGCTGAATATTGAAAGTCTAATCTAAAAACTTAAACACTGAAAACCAAATCCAAAACGTAAATATCCAATGCTGAGAAGTAACCAATCCTATCTATTCGGATTAAACACTCAAAGTGATGATCATTAATTAAACCAAAGAACTGAAAGTAATTAACCTCTATGATCTAACTCTGATAAGGGAAATATGCATGAGCTCCTAGATCTGACTCATTGTTTTAAAAATAATATAAGAATGCATGAAAGCAGATGTCAAAATATGCTTGTGCAGAATGCAGCTACAGGACTACGGAAAGAGTTCTACCAAACTACAGAATGTGTTGTAACCAACTACATATATTGTGTTGAATCAAAATGATCGCTTTAATACTGAAATAAAACCATGTTATTCAAATTCCATCAAAATACTTTCATATATGATAAGGATTAAATCAGTGCACATCACATATGGAAAATACCTGAAAATAGAGTAAAACTCCTGACGTACGTGTTGGAGGGGCCCTCCCCAACCCATACTCAGGAGTATGGAAAACTTATAAACGCAGGTTTGAAAGTAACATCAGTCTTCTTATTAAAATAGTAACTTCATGGTTCAGGAAAAGTCTTTAACACAAATTGTCTTCGCAGTGCAAAAATGCATGAATGATTGATTCTACAAAATAGCAACAGGATCCCCTCGCTACCCAAGAGGTCCATATATATATGTCTCTAATTCTTACCTAGTATATGATCATAAATGTCGATCCTCTTAATCATGGATTCTCTAGAACTTAGGTAGATATGAGCGTTGATCCCTTTTGTTATCTGCAGTCTCGAGCTTTGACTCTCATTGATACCTCAAGACCTTCACGCCCTATTTATGCCTACTCATTCCAGGGTTAGCACGTATAAAAACGCTTTTAACATAAAAAGAATAATCTCTAAACATCCTTATTAAATAATCAAAGTTAATACATTTTCCCACAAAACAGGTGTATTTCCTTCATCACATATTGTGCTTTACTGTGGCAAAAAGGCTATAGGATACCTATAATTTGGGCTCATCATCTCCCCCATGCTTGAAGGATTCACCCATCCTTGGGTGACACACTCGGCTCTTCAATAGCTTATCTGATGTCCCATGCTACCATTCTGGGAGTCCCTGCCTGCCTGTAGTAACCCATGATCTGGTCATCCCTGGCCCATGTTCTTTTCTCTTCTTCCTCATTAATCTGCTCTTTAATAATTAGAGGAAGGAAAAAGGGAGGATTTAGCTTCATGCCAATCCATCTGAGCTTATTCTTGATCAAGGATTCTCTGTATAGCTTAGCTTTGACGAGAGCAGCTTCTAGTCTGAGAGGGGAATGAGATTCCTTCTTCTTCAAATCATCTCCAATCCTTTTCCACCTATCACTGATGGCCTCCTATACCTTTTTGTATGTGTGTAGAATGGTGAGATCAAAATGCGTGATTGCCTCCTGCTGTTTTTCAAGCTAGATAGGAATTAACTCTTCATTAGTGGTGATAGTTTGGTGGGCCTGAATTACCTTTTCAGGGTGAGATGCCTCGGCCCTAATCCGTAATGGATTTTGCCACTTCTTTGCAAGATATATATGATCATCTTGTGCCCTTTCCACCTCGTGGTTCATCCAGGAGCATAATGCACTTAGCTGGAAGTCGCCTACGTATGGATTAGGTGACCAGTTAGGTGTGCTTGGCACCATGAAATTCTGCAAGAAGAATTCGCATAATTGACCTTTTCCAACTCTGTGTAGTCCAAAGAAGTGTCCAAAAATTCCTTTGTAGTGTTCAGTTCCAGAGATAGGCCTTGTTTTAGCCTCTACAGCTAGAACCTTCCCCACTTTTCCTTTAAGTAGAGCGTAAAGATTCTGGACGGGGGTCTGAGTTGCAATATTTCATCATAGATTTTTGTAGTGGTAGTCAATGTGTCCTCTAATTGTTGGGATTTTCTGGTCTTTCTGAGCCAATTCTGTCTGAGCTTGGCCCAATTTCTCCCTCAGTGTTGCATTTTGTTGTTCTTCGAGCTTCAATTCCCCTGCGTGCTGCATCTTCAATATCTGGGTTTTCTCATGTGCAAACAGTGGGGTTGTTGGTGAAGCTGGCTGGCTTCTTTGTATTCTTGCCTCAATTTTTAATGCTGCCAACTCCTCCTTGACCTTTGCCAACTCTGTCAGTTCCTCAGCTAGTTGGTCAGTGACTCCAAGGTTTATATTTTGATTAGTAGGGTTTACATCTTGACCAGCGGGGTTCCATTGGTCATCATACTGTTCTTCAAGTGTGGTTGGGTCGTCCTGGTCTACCTAATCGTCATCATCGTCAGATACATCCTGAATTATTGGGTTGGGCTCCCTTTCTACCTCCTTTTTATGCTTGATTTTGGGTGGTTGTGTGAACCTTTTGCTTCACCGCTTTGACCCTTGCTCGCTAGTGGAAACCCCTGATACCTTTTGGCAGGAGACATCTCTTGAATGCTTAATTTTCATCAGGGTATCGGTCACGCTGTCCAGGTCGATTTTTCTCTTAGCTCCTGATGTAGAAGCGATCTTGTCTTTTGACCCGGAAGCTAGGGGTATGCCGACAGTAGGTGTACCCTTCATTCTCTATACATCCTCAGTTGAGATTACCACAAACTCCTCCTATGAAAGTTCTGGAACCTGTACTGTTAACTCTTCCTGAATTATCAATTTGATTAGCCCATGGTGGGCTAATGCATCTTCTTTTCCTTCAACTACTTTTTTGCTCATTTCTCCCAGAGACAGGAGAAGATAATAAGGAATGTTGATGTTGCTATTCGGTGTGATATGTCTCCTGTGCCTCAGAAGATCCAAAATTCATAAGGGAAGAGAGGGACATAGCTCAGCCTCCCTGTACACGTTACATATTTCTGAATGACAACAACTACTTCATCCCAAGGTGCTGGCATAGTGACCGTCTTGACTCCATTTTTGTCTTCTTCATAAACTTCTCTAGGTTTGAAGAAAACTGCCTTTGCACTCTGGTTGGCTTCCCTGTCTTCCCTGGCCCAGTGTAGACCCAAGGGTAGCCCTGTGTATTTTTCTATTTCCTCCTTGTCCAGTCTAATATGAACTCTCCTAACCCGAATGACGAACTACTCATCTTTGATGTGCTTCAAGTTTCTTGCGAATTCTAAATACAGCTCTATATTAGACCCTCTCAACCCTGAGATGAAGGGCATCCAGCCTGCATTACGGAGGATTGATAAAACCCTTGGGTTTTCATAAATGGCTTTGTGATCCTTTGATTCACTCTTTTTGAACCCCTTTGTCATCATGAATTTTCTACGATAATCAGCAAAACGAAAATTTTTGAGTGTGGCTGACTTACCTCAACTGACCGAGATTGATTCACGGGTTCAAAGGTAGCTTGTTGGCTGAGTGACAACGCGAAATTTCAGTTTTCCTTCTTCTGGAGAGCTCTTATTGCAAAACTGGGTCTTTTTTGTAGACTATGCCACCTTATTTAACTGTTCTCACACACCTATCCCGATCATTTTGAATTGTACCTGCCACCTTACACATTCCTTCCCATTATTGAGCCCTGCATTTCTTTCCATAATTGTGCATTGCACTTCTGCTATGATCATTGGGAAATATGGTGGCCAGACGCAGAGATTGTTATTCTGACATGCCGAAGGTGGGTAATCATGATTTTGTGAGGTAATCTGAACCTTGCTGCCGATTTAACTTGAAATCTGTCCTCAGCTTCAAAAATAACCGTTTTGTGGGATGATGATTTGACCTTGAAAATAAAACAAAGAGTTTTAGGGATTACCTGGTTATGCTTAGCGTACCTGAGTGCATGACGTGGCTTGATTTCATGGGCGCTGTATTCTGTAGTAGCTTTCCGCATTGTCTGTAGTTATTTTAGGTATGTCAGTAGTTACGTGTGTTTGCCTTCATTCAGCCAGTTCTTTTGAAAATGTTGTATCTGCATGCTTTGATTTTTGTGTCAAATTTTGATTTGACTTTGCTCTTATGCTCAGTACTGAGTTCAAAATATTCCTTGAATCTGTTGTCTTGATTTTTGTAGTGCATGATTTTTTTTCTGGGTCACTTGAATACGTGGCTGGCTCGCTTGAACAGATGGCTGGCTCGCTTGATTTCTAAAGTGCTTGATAATTTCTAGCTCACTTGATTAGATTTTTGGCTCACTTGAATATTGCTACCTGGCTCGCTTGATTTGATCTACTTGTAATATGCATGCTGGTTCTTCATGGGGATGTATGATTTCCTGCAATTCACTTGTGATAACCTTGAGTGAATCATTTTTTGATTTTTCATTTTCAATTCATTTTTCTCTTTTTCATTTTCTTTTTATTTTCTTTCTTTTTCTTTCTTCTCTTTTTTTCATTTTGTTTTCATTCATTTTTTTAGTAACTGCAGATCAGTTACATTTGATGCTCTCTATCAGCATTAGACTTTGCTGGTAGAGTATGTCTATGAATTCTTCTTTGGACTGTGGTGTCTTGTATATTTTTAATCTGTGTTCATTCACCAACATGGGGAATTTTTCTTCATCTATTGTTGTAATTTTGATAGCTCCGTTGTCATAGATATTTTCAATGATGTAGGGTCCGAGCCATCTAGTTGTTAGTTTTCCCTTGAAAGTGTGAAACTTGGAGTCATAGAGTAGTGCCTAGTCACCTTCCTTGAACTTTGTCTACTTTATGTGTGTGTCATGCCACTTCTTCCTTTGTTGTTGGATGATTTCAGTATAGCCAAGTGCTTGCTAGCGTTGCTCATCCAGTTGATTTAATTGTAGCATGCATTCCTATTGGATGCCTGAAAGTTGCATATTTAATTATGCTGCAATTCTCAATGTCTTGATTTCAAATTCAATGGGCAGCATAACTTTCTTTCCATAAACTAGCTCATATGGGGTGAAGCCTGTTGTTGTTTTCCATGTGGTATTATAAGCCCAAACTGCTTCACTTAATCTATCTGCCCAATCTCTTTTGTGGAGTTGCACTGTCTTCGTCAAAATCCTTTCTAACTCTCTATTGGTTACCTCAGCTTGACCATTAGCTTGAGGGTGATAGGAGGAGGACTGTCTTTGCTTAACATTGTTTCTTCGAAGCAAGTCTTCTATTAGATTTGATGTAAACTGTGGGCCTTGATCAGAGACTAGCTCTCTTGGGACTCCAAACCTGTGGAAGATATGCTCAGTGAAAATTTTTGCCACATTGGTTTCATTTGCTGTAGCAAGTGCTGCTACCTCAGTCCACTTTGTAAGGTAGTCAGTGCATACAAGAATGTAGCTTTTCTGATTTGATTGTGGATTGATTGGACCAACAAAATCAAATCCCCATTTCTCGAATGTTTCTAAGGAGATTTGTGGATTGAGAGTCATTTCTTCTCTTTGTGTAGGTTTCCCCATTCATTAGTAGTCATCACAGTGTGAAACATATTCATAGGCATCCTTGTGGAGTGTTGGCCAATAATACCCTGTTTGCAAAATTTTATAGGCTGTCCTTTTTGTAGCATAGTGTCCTCCACATGGCTCGTTGTGAGTGGCATGCATTATGTCATGCAATTCATCTTCTCTAATGCATCTTCTTAATATTTGATCTAGCCCTTTTTTTAAGAGCATTCCCTCTATCCATGTGTAAGTGGCACTTTGTCCTATGACTTTATTCTTCTCTTTGTAACTGTAATGTGCTGGAAATTTCCCAGACACTAAATAGTTTGCTATGTCAGCAAACCATGGGCTTCTTGTGGAGATTGCAAAAAGATGCTCATTAGGAAAAATGTCATTTACCACTTCATTGTCTTGTCCATGGGTGAGCCTAGACAGAAAATTAGCCACTACATTGTGTTTGCCTGACTTATCCAAAATTGTGATGTCAAACTCTTGTAGGAGGAGTAGCCACTCTAATGATTCGAGCACTTGTGGTAGGTTTATTCATGAGATACCTCATTGCTGAATGGTCTGTATGGACAAAAACTTGGTATCCATTTATGTAGTGCCTGAATTTGTTAATGGCATGTATGACAACCAAAAACTCCTTCTCTGTGATAGTATAATTTAATTATGCTCCTGCCAATTTTTACTAATATAATATATAGAATAGGGCTTCTTATCTCTTTCTTGTCCAAGGACAGATCCAATGGCCTTATCTTATGCATCTAAGTGGATGTGGAATGGAAGTGCCCAATCTGGTCCTTGGAGTACTGGAGTTGTAATTGTTTTCTCTTTTAGTTTTTCAAATGATAGCATACAATGTTTTGACCATATGAATTCTGTGTCTTTTGTGAGTAGAGCAAACATTGGTGCAGTAATTTTGCTATAACTCTCAATGAATCTTCTATAGTATCCTGTTTGTCCAAGAAAAATTCTCACATCTCTTTGTTTCACAGGTGGTGGTAGTGTTCTGATGACTGTAACTTTTGCTTGATCAACCTCAATTCCTCTCTGTGAAATATGGTGGCCAAGCACGATGCCTTCTTCCATGAGCATTCTGCATTTATCGTTGTTGAGGCATAAGCTCATCTCAATACATTTTTTCAAAACCAGTTCAAGATGTTTTAGTGCTTGGTCGAAATTCTGGCCATAGGGTGTGAAGTCATCCATGTAGACCTCCATTTGTTCATTAATAAAATAAGAGAAGATACTTAGGATCGCCCTCTGAAACGTTGCTGGGGCATTACAGATCCCAAAGGGAAGCACTCTGTATGCATAAGTGCCCCATGGGCATGTGAATGTTGTTTTGTCCTGATCAGCTGGGTGAATGAGGATTTGATTGTACCCATTGAACCCATCCAAGAATGAGAAAAACTTGTTCCTAGCTAATGTATCTAGTACTTTGTCAATAAATGGGAGAGGAAAGTGATATTTCTTGTTGCCTTATTGAGCTATCTATAGTCCACACAAATCCTCCACTTTCCTCCTTTTTTAGGAACTATGACCAGTGGTGATACCCACTCACTATCTGAGATTGGGTATATGAACCCTGCATATAACAACTTTTGTAATTCCAACTTAACTATGTCCTTTAATGTTGGGTTCATTCTTCTCTGTGGTAGCCTAATAGGAACAACGCCTTCCTTTATATAGATATAGTGCTTACAGATGTTTGGGTGGATACCCTTCACGTCAGTGTATGTCCATGCAAAGGCTTTGTTGTTGTATGATAGTACCTTCAGTAATTGTTGTTCTTGTCCTGGCTCCAGATTGGAGTTAATATTAACTATCTTGCCAGGCATTATCTCAACTGTTTTTATCTAAATTGGAAGTTGTTCAAGTGTGAGTACCTCTGCCCACATTTTGTCAAGATCGTGGTTTAATGTTTTCTCTCCTTGCTTCTGACTTGTGCCAAGAAAATCTTCAAACATATTCTGATTAGAAGAAGCATTTTGTATAAACCTATCTAAATGACTATATTCGCCAATTGCCTTTAGTGATAGGGCAGCTTCAATTGTAAGGACAGGTCGTACGTGTTGGTTGGATGTGTCATCATAATCGTCTATCCAATTCTGATATTCTAGGTCTAAAGACTTCCTAGCTAGGGGATAAATCATGATTTTCTTCTTAGCTTGGCCATTGGTGATTGTCATGTTGCCCGATCTGCATCCTATGTAAGCATCTGCAATTGCCAGCCAGGGTATTCCTAGTATTATTGGGTATCCACTAAGTTTACTCTTTACTTCGATGACTATGAAATTAGTTGGGTATTCCCAGGATTCTATATTGATAATTATGTCTTCGAGTATCCCTTCAGGTCTTACTCTAGATGTGTCGGCTAGCTGTAGCATGGTAGTTGTAGGTCTGACCATTGATTGGAGTCCTAGGTGTATCATAGTATCCTTGGTCATCACATTGATAACAGCTCCTAAATCAATTAAGCTTCTGTTTATCTGTCTGTTATTGATGGTCACGTTGACTACGGGGCTGCCTGGATCAAGGTATTTGGGGTTAACAACGATACCCAACATTAGATATGCTAACTGGCCCACTACATTTATCGTGGGCGGGTCACGTCTTCTTCTACCGGGTCTTTTCAAACAATTTTCTTTAATAAACTTGTTGTAGATAGGCACATCTTGGATGGCCTGTAAAATTGGAATTTGGATATTCAAGTGTTTCAATTCGTTCATAATTGCATTTTCCTCTTCTTCTTTTGTACTTCGTATAAGTTTTTCAAGGAATGGAGGGTTTCTATTTTGTGTGAGTGGTTGAATTTCTTCCTCCTAAGGGATTGGCTCATCTGGATGCTAAATATGAGGTTGTGTTGTTTGTTCGTGAGCCTCATCTTCTTGATTATTCTGTGTGTGTGTATTTTGCAATGTTTTCCCAGACCTTAGATTAATCTCATTTATTTCCAAGGTATCCACTACGTAAGTGGGAAACTGCATCATTTTAGTATTGTAGGCTTGTTGCTACCCTGGCCTGTTGTTGTTAGGGTTTGGAATTGGATGGGTAGGAATTGGTGGAGGTCTGGGGGGTGGTTGGTTTTGTGGTGGTGGCATGATGAGTGGTTGTTGCTGATGCAACGGAGCCCTCCAATTTGATGAATAAGGATATTGATTTCCATAATTCGTGGTTGGCTGAGCAAACAGTGGGGGGTATGGAGAGTAAGATTGTGGGTAATAAGGTTGTTGATATGGTTGGCTTTGCTGCCACTGGTTTGGACTTGGCTGAGATGGCCATGGCACTGGTACTGAATTCCAATTTTGCTGGTTATTTCCCTGATTATAGTAGGCTTGGTTGTTGGGTTGGTAAGGCCTAAGAAAATTATTCCTCCTTTGATTCACAAAATAGAGTTGTTCCATTGTACCTTCAGTTGTGGGATCTTGAATAGCAGCTTTGCACGAGGGAAAAAGAGGACATTTATCATTGGAGCGGTCGTCAGTGTAGAGGACACATATTTCTATGGTGTTTAGTGTGCACTGTCCCTTCTCATGTTTTTTTTCTGCAGCGTGGACAAAAGATTGCCAAGGCTTGGTTTATTTCATCCCGTTTCTTCTTGATTTGAAGTGCATCAAGTTGCATGGCCAGATATTGTAGGATATCAGTCTTCATGTCATCTAACAGGTTCCCTAAATCAGATTTTGTAAGGGTTGGTCCTGAAGATGTTGATCCCCCAGTAAATGGGTGTGAATCCCTTGTCCCACTTTTACTTTTCCTAGATCTAGAGTAGTTTTTGAAGATTTGTAGGATTTGGTCATAAGTCTTCTGGAATATATCTCCATCCCCCAGAAGGTTTAAGACTTCAATATTTTCCTCTTTTATACCTCTAAGAAGGACAAGTTTTAGTGATTCAGGATCTAAGGTGTAGTGACTAGCTCGTTTGTAGCTGAGTTGAAATCTTTGGGCATAATCTTCTAATGATTCTCTTTCTCCTTGTTGCATCCTAAAGATTTCATCTCTTGTATCCTTTGTTTTGCCGTAGTACCTATATTTTTCTAGAAATGTTTGTTTCAGTTGGTCCCAACTGAAGATACTGTTTCCTTCAAGGCTCATGAACCACCTAAGTGATAGATCTTTCAGTGTGGAAGGAAAAAGCCTTAGCTTTTGTGCATCAATAGTGTAATCAAAGGATCTGTAAACTACCTCAAACTCAAACAGGAATGTGTCAGGGTCTTCTGAAGTCAAACCATGGAAGTTTGGAAGATTATTAGGGTTGATATTCTTCATCCTGGCATCGCCAAGAGGTATACTGATGGGAAAGGTGAACAGTTCTCTATATTCTTCATCTTCTTCTGCCGTAGTAGTGTTTGAGCTAGAGCTAGCAAAGAAGTTATTTAAGTTTGGGTCGTAGCTAGAATCAGTTTCTTCCTCTGAGTCAAGGAATTCAAATTGAGAGTTATCAGAATTATTGTTGCTCATAGGGCGGGCAGGCAGGAAGCATCCAAATCTATCTCTCTGTTGTCTAGGCATTCATGGTAAAAATTTTAGGTTTTTGGTTGTTTTTATATGTTTTTTTTTCAAAGATGTCTCCTAAAGATTAAGCACCTCCTTGGCAACGGCGCCAAAAAGTGGTGGTCTCCAGGAATGGATGCCTAATTAGGGCAACTAGACCAAGAGCATACTTTAATTATCGACTAGGGGACATACAAACTTCAGAGGTGCTAGCACTGTATGTGCTCTAGAGGATAGTCTTTGTCGTGTTTGGGGTGTTGGTATAGATCTTAAAGGTTTCTCTAATCAAAGAAGAAGGTGAGCTAAAAAGATTGTAAATCTATGAATGACAAATTCCTATGCTAAGAAGTTAAATGCTAAAAACTGTAAATATATACTAAGAATTGAAATGTTGAAAGCTTGATAAACTTTAGTCTAGAAATAAAATGTTGAAAGCTGAGATTTTAATCTAAGAAGTGAATACTGAAAATCGAGTGTTGAATATTGAAAGTCTAATCTAAAAACTTAAGTACTGAAAACCAAATCCAGAACGTAAATATCCAATGCTGAGAAGTAACCAATCTTATCTATTCGGATTAAACACTCAAAGTGATGATAATTAATTAAACCAAAGAACTGAAAGTAATTAACCTCTATGATATAACTCTGATAAGGGAAATATGCATGAGCTTTTAGATCTAAATCATTGTTTTAAAACTAATATAAGAATGCAGGAAAACATATGTCAAAATATGCTTGTGCAGAATGTAGCTACAGGACTATGGAAAGAGCTCTACCAAACTACGGAATGCATTGTAACCAAGTACAGATATTGTGCTGAATCAAAATGATCGCTTTAATACTGAAATAAAACCATGTTATTCAAATGCCATCAAAAGACTTTCATATATGATAAGGATTAAATCAATGCACAACACATATGGAAAATACTGGAAAACAAAGTAAAACTCCTGACTTACGTGTTGGAGGGTCCCTCCCCAACCCGTACTCAAGAGTATGGAAAACTTATAAACGTAGGCTTGAAAGTAACATCAGTCTTCTTATTAAAATAGTAACTTCATGGTTCAAGAAAAGTCTTTAACACAAACTGTCTTCACAGTGCAAAAATGCATGAATGATTGATTCTACAAAATAGCAACAGGACCCCCTCACTACCTGAGAGGTCCATATATATATGTCTCTAATTCTAACCTATTCTATGATCATAAATGTCGATCATCTTAATCAGGGCTTCTCTAGAACTTAGGAGATATGAGCGTTGAGCCCCTTTGTTATCTGCAGTCTCGAGCTTTGACTCTTGTTGATACCTCAAGACCTTCACGCCTTGTTTATGCCTGCTCATTCCAGGGTTAGCACGTAGAAAAAACGCTTTTAACATAAAAAGAATAATCTTTAAACATCCTTATTAAATAATCAAAGTAAATACATTTTCCCACAAAACAGGAGTATTTCCTTCATCACATCTTGTGCTTTACTGTGGCAAAAAGGCTATAGGATACCTATAATTTGGGCTCATCATGCACCCAATCCATTGCTTTCATTTTTAGGGGAGACTGGAATTCCCATATATTTGAAGGAAGACCATTTGTACTACCCAATGAATCTAAAGATGAGATATATTCTATACAAGAGTCTAAGAGATATATTCTAACTATAAACCTTGGTTTTGTTTCCATTGACCGTTCCTCCTGAAGCCTTAATGAACATGTTGAGTGATACGGGTTTATGTGAGAACTAAATGAAAGTGCATAAATATATTCACATACACAGCTATATTGTAAGAAACACAGAGATACAACTAGAATGGTGGTAGCTATATCCCTAAGAAGAGATGTGGCGGCTACACTCATTTGTTCCAAGGTGGATACAAAAAGAGGCTGAAGGGGCCTATATATCATAAGCATGAGGTAAAGAACCCTAAACATCCAAAAAAGTAACCCTGGAAGATGAAATTTCATAAAGTTTGCGGCCCCAACGTGGTTAGTTAAACAATCAACTTTCCGGGGTCATAACTTTTACATATGATCTCTGTTTAGGGCACTCGATAGCCCGTTGGAAAGGTATATCTGAGATCTAAAAATTTAAATTGGGGGATAATAAATGCCATTGGAAACCATTGGATCCATATAATCACCAAAAACTTCATTTAGGGCCTCAAAATGGCCCCGGAAGCTCAAAACCCGAAAAACTATAGAAATATTACTACAAAATTGCCAAAATGGAAAATTGTTTTGAGCTAGTGGAATAGGTGGGTGGCCACCTATATCCACCTCGATTATCGAGGACATATTTAAATCTCTATGCGTTGACAAAAGAGAATTATATCATAAATATGGTTTCATCCACAAACTATGCCATATTTAGCTCCTCGAGTTATGATGATGCCAGATAAATTTATGTCCTCATTCCTTTTCCATATTCCTACTGAAGGACTTGTCCATGATGATGTGCAAGAAAGGATATAGGGGGAATCCCTAACGTATCCCATGAGAATCTTGGAATAAAGAGGTTGTTCTCCCATTGACAAAGGACGCTATCCACATATGCACAATGCAAGCCTTGACCCATTTAATAAATGAGGAGGAAAGCCAAAACTTATCTAGAACCAAGAAAATAAATTGTGTCTAACACTATCAAAAGAATTGGCTAAGTCAATTTTTACCATTATACCTTGGTCTCCCCCTATAGCTAGAGTGTATGGCTTCCTAGATCAAAATGAAGTTATTTGTTATCTTCTTCTTGGATTAAAAGTCCACATGATTTTTGGAGATGATCTTGAGGAGGACTATCTTGATTCTGGTTGTAATAATTTTTATTAAAATATTGTATGCCACATTGCACAATGAGATCGACTTGAAGCGAGTGAGAGAAGACTCCTTCAAAACTAGAGCTATGAATGTGGATTTAGTCACCCCTCCCACCTTCTCCTTCCCTTTGTTAGATCAAGAAACCCTATATCTAGTTACCTATACCATGATTTGATGACTCTAGTGGGCCATACCCCATCCAAATTGACCACCAAGTCACCCTTGGGTTGCATTCCTAGAACTGGGGACACATTCCTTGATTTGGGGGAACATTCCTTGATTTTTGGACTGATTGAGTCAATAGTTAGTTGAGGACTAGATGTGCTCCACTAATCTAGATCCTAACTAACCCTCAATGTTACTCTTCAGTCATTAGCGCCCATTTGAGTGTTATTAGGGATGTGCATGTGCATGCAATCAGTTGCATGTATATCCCTCAGCTAGAACTAGTGATTAGGGAGTCCCATTTCAATTTAACCGAGTTTGCGTGGCTAACTAAGGGTATTTTGGCTCTAGTTAAGCCTTGCTAGTCTCTCTTGCACTACATGAGAAATTCAAATTCCCTCTTGACCTAATTCAATTTTCCTTTCTATTTATACTGCTCATCTTCATTCATGAAGCTTCAATGTAATACAACATTCTCTTTCTCTCATATTTTTTTCTTCTCTCTTTTGTGTGATGATTAAAGTTTAGCACATTTATTTCATGGATTTGTAAAGTTTGATCTCTTTCAAAGTATTGTTTTCTTGTTCATTATTTGGATCTATATGCTCAAATTCTACATGGTATCAGAGATGCATGGGTGTTGAATGGTTGGTATATTAGTTTTACAGGGATTCAGTCTTAATGAAGGTTGAAGGATGCCCCAAAATATTTGCAACATATTCCCTACGAGGACATACTCACATCCATTGAGAGGATGAAAGAAGCATCATAAAATTCACAACATATGGACTACAGGGAAATATGCTCTAATACCATTGAAGGAACTAAAGTTCCCACTAATATAATAGTAAATACAAGTAACGTAGAAATGCCATGTAAGGCAAGTAAATAATGTAAAGTAGAATAGATGTAAGATGTAAGATGATTTACAAGAATTAATGTCGGGTATTTTATACCCTAAGTGGGAAGGGAGGTGACTTTTCAAGTCACCTCTTGAGTAATTAATTAATTACCCTAATTAACCTACTTAGTATTAAATGTTAATATTTATAACATTTATATTTGTTACAATCTATATGCTCAAATTCTACATGGTATCAGAGATGCACGGGTGTTGAATGGTTGGTATATTAGTTTTACAAGGATTCGGTCTTAATGAAGGTTGAAGGATGCCCAAAACTATTTGCAACATATTCCCTATGAGGACATACTCACATCCATTGAGAGGATGAAAGAAGCGTCATAAAACTCAAAACATATAGACTACGGGGAAATATGTGCATCCATGATCCACCACTCAGCTGAGGAAGGTCACAATGGCCGCTTTTTGGAGTGAAAAAATAGAGTTTTTACTATTATTTACCAAAAAGTCGATGTATGCTGGTTGTTGTGATGCAACCTGCATATATGCGAGGTGTAATGAAGTATCTCGCGTACAAGAGTAAAAATAGGGAAAAAAGGGGTTCAATGGGAACCACAAGTATGGTTTTGAGTCTATAAATAGGTAAGGGAATCCAAAGAGTATAAATGCTAACAAGGTGGAAAAATACGCTGTAACATTAGTTCTCGATTCGTTAACAACCCTTAGAAGATCACTGCTAGTAGTGTCAAAAAGAGAAATGTAGTATTCCACTAGAAGGCCATCAGGGCCAAGGATTTTTTCCTTTTGTAGAATTTTAAGCGTTGATTCCAATTCGCTGCTCGTGATCTACTGCATCAAAGAAAGGTTATCTTCCTCCTTAACCACGTTCGGGAAGAATGATGCCACTTTTACCACATCTGCTAAATGCTCTTCTTTCGGCGCTTTGAAGAGGGACCCAAAGAAGATAACAACTGCCCTTGCTATCTCTTCAAAATAATTCACCTCTCCTTCATAAGTAACTATGCTACGAATTGAATTTATGCTTTTCCTGTGATTAGCATACTGGTGAAAAAACTTCGTGTTCTCGTCCCCTTTGGCTAGCCATAAGGCCCTTCTCTTGATCCTCCATTCGGCTTCCTGTAATAAGAGTAGTTCCCTTTTCCTAGTTTCCCAACCTATAACTTTTTCTTTACAGACCTCCGATGGGAAGCCCATAAATTCCTCTTCATTCCACTGTTTGAGATTGACTTCAATCTCCTTTAACTCCTTATCTTTTTCGGCTCTCATTTTAGTCGACCAGGATAAAATCATCGGTTTAGCAGCTTTCAATTTTTTTAGAAATTGTAACGAAGATGACTCCATGGATGAAGAGTTAAAAGGAGTCCAAGCATCCTTTAACTTCTGTAGAAAAAGCGAATTATCCAACCACAATGGATTAAGTTTGAACGAGGTAGGAGGAGAAGTCTCGAAAGGGACCAGGTCTTGAAAAATAGGTCGATGATCTGAGTCTCCACCATTACTAACCCATTGGTTGAATCTGAAAGGTGAATCTAAAAGGTTCTCGCATAGCAAAAACCTGTCAAGTCTCTTAGCCACTCGATCAGCCCCTACCCTCCTATTGCTCCAAGTCGGTACTGACTTAATTAAGCCAATATCCAACATCCCCCTCTCATCAAAATTTTGCAGAAAAAAACTAGATCAAGGATCTGAAAAAACGTGCGGTCCCCAAACCTCTGAACGACCAATGGATAGGTTAAGGTCTACTCCTAAGACCAAAAAATCACGATTCAAGATCTTCTTTGAAATGAAAGAATCCCATAAAGGAGCTCTGTTAGCATAGGGACCGTAAATGTTGACAAAAAGAAAAGAAATCCCAGTCAACTTAGACTCCAAAATAGTACCCAAAATGGAGTCCGACGACCAGGAATTCAATAGAGACCACTCACCTAATTTCCATCCTGTTAGGAGTCCTCCAGATCGACCTTTCACATCCAATGCACAAAAATGCTAGTCTGGTAGCTTTGAAGAAATATCCTTAATAACTTGGTCTCTTACCTTCATAGATTCTTGGAGGAAAATGACATCTGGCAAGTTAGAAGAAATCAACCTGCATAAGGCTAAAATTTTGGAGGGTTTAGCCATACCTCTGATGTTTAGAGAAAAAACCCTCATCACGAATGCATTTTTAGAGGAGTCTCTACACAAAGCAACCCAGTGATAGCTCATTGAGAACCCCTTGCAGCTTCCAAGCGGGCCTTGGACTGAGCTTTCTAAAGGTGTTATCTCCTCCCTCTGATTCCTAAGACCATATAAGCTGGGTTGAATCCGATCCCCCCCACTTCTGTCAACCGCTTCCGAGACACCCTGTCGAGGTCTTAGATTTTCTTTGTACGAGCTTTCCAAAGGAAAAGCTGACACAGATTGGGTCAAAGGAGGAAAGGAGAGGGATAGATCCAAAGGAGAAGCAGTAGAAATGGGAACTTGCTGGAGTGGATAGAGAGGAGGAGCAGGCCTCAAGATAGGGGATGTAAACTGCAGGGGAGATGGAGGAAGAAAAGTGGAGGACTGCACCTCAGAAACCAACTTCGCTAGGGTAGAAGACAAAGAAGGTGGGCTTGGGATGACCACATAAATTTCCTTTGTAAAGGCAGGGGAAGCTAACCTGTGGGAAGAAACCTTCAAAACAGTACCAATGGGTTTTGGAAGCCACACTTTCCGCGTAAAGAACAGAGGGCAATCCGCAACAAGATGACCGTAAGAATGGCAACGATTGCACCGGAAAGGCAAGCCGATATAATCAAGAACTTGCGAGTGAGACACACCGCTGCAGGAGAGGACAATTTCTTTGGATAGACCCTCTCTAAGGTAAAGGGAAACAAGGATTTTAGCCACCCTGAGGATTCCAATAGAAAGACAGGAGAGGTCAGCGTCAACAAAATAACCTACCGAGTTCCCAATTGCTTTGAAAACCTCTAGCGACTAGAGATCAAAAGGAATATTGGGAAGTTTAACCCAAACCTGATTCCTGTCGAGGTGTTCCTTAGTGGCGTTGAAAAGAGGTGACCAGATCTTTAACGAGAGCACCGAGGAGTCCCAGCTCCAATTTCCCTTCAACACCTTTAAAGCTTGAGAACTGTTGAGAAAACAGAAAGCTACCCAAACTATGGATAACACAAAAGACTCCGGAGAAAAACAGAGCAGAGTTGCCCAATGGTTTACAACCCAGTCTTTCAAACCATGATCACTAATTTTTTGACCAAAGAACCACCCAAATAGCATGCATTCACTGTTTCGAAGCACTTCGTTCAGTTGTATATCCTCCCCAAGAAGTAGATTCAAGGGCTTTTTCTTTTTGACACACTTCTTCTTGTAATAGGGTTTGACTGGAGAACGTTCAGGGAGCAGAGGCAAGGAATCTGACACCCCACTTAGCTCTTCAAAGGATAAGTGATCTCCAATAAACCAAGAAACCCCCGTTCCAGAACCTGACCAGAGACCTCTAGAGGGTTGAGAGAAACCACCACAATGACCGATACAAGAGTTTCAGGGGAAAGAGGAGGGGCTATTGGTGGACCCGGGAATAAAAGTGAAGAGGAGAGGGCCACTTTCCCTTCTGGAAGCAAAGCAGGCATGTGATAGATCTCGGGAGGAGAGCTTAGATGAGGCCTAAATCCACCTGGCGAGCTTCGAGCTGAGAGTTTTTCCTTTTGAAGAGACATAGAAACCGAGGGAAGTTACTGAGTCATGATACCATACTCCTTCGAATCTGAAATCTTGGAGCTCCGCACCTATAAGAACATTATATTTATCTAATTCTACCTTAAATATTTACATATTTATCTTTAAAACTAATATTATATTCAAATAATGAGAATGAAAATCAATTTATATTTTAAAAAATGAGCATTAAAATAGTATTTTTAAGAGATTCTTCAAAATAATAATTTCTTAAAAAGATTAAGATATACATAATGAATATCTTTATACAAAATAATTATTATGATTTTTGAATATATTAAAAAGGACTAATTATAAAATATAAATTTATTTTTAAGTGTAATTTTATCCTAGCTTGGGAAGCCGCATACCGAAAAATGAGAGAGAGAAGGTTGGTTTCTTGACCTTGCATGTTGGGGATATTACTTATGAGATTGATAGAACTTTAAATGGATGAAACACTTGAAAGATGTAATCTTCTATAATTTGATTTCATTTTAGTATATAGTAGTATAATAAAAACTTCTTCAAAAAATTTAACTTTATTAATGATCGTTTAATTTAGAAGTTTAGTTATTTTTAAGTTCAATTTCTTATAATTTTATTTCATACCAATTTAGTATAAAAATGAATAAATATTAAACATTCATAATTAGAACTATACATACAAAAATAAATCAATTTATGTATATGTGTTATGCATATCCAATACTGAAGGTTAAACATTTATAATTAAAATTATGATACATTAATAAATAAATAAATGTACATCTGTGTGCTATGCATATCCAATACTAAATATATTGTATAGAAATTTGTTCATTCATAAAAGGTTGTAATCTTTAATTATACATCATTATAATATATATTATATATTGAAGCAGATTAAAGTGATATGGTATGAAAACATATTATATGTAATATATTTTAAATATTTAATAAACAAAGTTGTAATCTTTAATTATACATCATTATAATATATAATATATTGAAGCAAGATTAAAGTGATATGGTTTCTAAACATATTATATATAATTTATTTTAAATATATCTTAAATATTTTTATTTGAAATCAATGTTATATTTAAATATAGTGAGAGTGAATAATCAATTTATATTTTAAAAAATGGCTTAATAAATTTTAAAAATGACTTAATAAATTAGTAATTTTAAGAGAATTTTAAGAAGAATAATATTTTAAATATTGTACATAATAAATATTTTTATAAAAAAAATTTATTATAACTTCTAAATATATTAAAAATAAATAATTCTAAAATATAAATTTTATTTCAAGCACAATCTTCTTCTATAATAAAATCTTCTTCTATACTTTTAGATTGGGTAGTTATATTATAAATTTAGAATTTTTTTTTTGTAAATTCTGTTAAGTGGTGGCGATCTGCATCAAAAGTTCTATGAAGTTGTGGTGGTAGCATGCAATTCATTGCCTCTTCTGGATTCACTACCTTCTGGCCTTCTAATTTGATTTATGCAAAGATCATTTAGAAAATTCACATTCATGGAGCAAGTTCTGTTTGAGTAGCATGTTCTTTTGGAGCAGCAACATCTGAGCTTCTACAGCATGAGCAACAACATCTCTTTGAGTAGCATGTTCTTTTGGTGTTTACGAATCTTTAAGTTATTATTTAATATTAAAAAAAATTATATAAAATATATATTAAGTATTTCTATTTTCTATAATAAAATTATAAAAAAAATATCAATAAATAAAGTTAACACTACCTTAAAATAAATTTTATTAAGCACACAATTTTTCTTTTCAAATTAGTTCTCTTAAATCTTTAAAACCTTTATTAATTTTATAGTAAACTATCATAATTCCTATTATATCACACAATAAAAGTTTTAACAATAATTTACGTTTTAACAATAATTTACGGGAGAGGTGAATTGTCCATCCGTCTGTTGTTTATTATGATCCCTTGGGAGCTCGGTGAATCGTTTGTCTGAGTCCCTGACTCCCTACCATTTTACCACACCAGCTTAATTAATTGCAAAGCAGACCATTAATAAATATCTAGTACCGAAACGGTAAGCTCAAGTACCATACGATCCAATACTTAAGCTGACAGATGACAAGTCAGAAGCCCTATGCTGTGACATTTTATTTTTTATTTTTATAAATTAGGACGAAAACCAGTTAAAAATTGTCATGTCAAGATTTTTGTGCAATCAAATAACAGATAAATTTTATTTTTATTTTTAATTCTAGAAAAGTCACATCTCACCAGGGCTTATTAGTCAAATCAAGCCTGCTAGCCAACCAAAAATAAGAATAAATAAGGATAGCCAATAAAAAATAAGTATTATATAATTTATAAAATTTAAAATATAATTTTTTATTTGTTTTAAAATCAATTTAATATGAAAAAAAATGTAAACAATAATAATAATAATTAATTGTTATTAATTTAGAGTCTAGACTACAGGAGGGATGCCAGTTGTTGGACACCCCACGTGGCTCCCTCCCCCACACCGCGCTAGCAGCTCGACACATGGCGTGACCGGGCCCAGCTGCAGCGCCACGTGTCGTGGTAGGTGGGCGCCATAAAGCGGCCTTTATGGCACACTTTTTGCTGTTTCCTCGGTGCTTTTCCCGCACTTGGTTTTTCCTCCCGTGTATTCTTGCTCGGGCCATGTCCGTGGTCACTCCGCCACCCCAGTCCCTGTTCACTCCTGCTCCAGTTCTTGGCCATTCCGGCTCTGGTTCTGCTCCACTCCTGCTGTGCTTTTGTGATGTGGCAGATGGGTGGTGCGTTTCTCCCTGACGGTTTATGTTCATTGCTGCAGTTTGTTATGTCCATTGGTTCTCCTAAAGATTTCCCTCGCCTGATGCTCGTAGCGCACTAGATTCCCATGGACTCGTCTGCAGTGGACCCTGTTGGAGGGTTTCGTTGGTTCGGTGGTGGTGTTGTTGGGTTCCTTCTCAGCTAGTTTTGCTGGTGGCGATGGTGGCTTCCATCACGCGTTCAAAAGCTTCGTTCGGTGGCGCTAGTCCTGTCTTGCTCTTGCTTCTTCGGTGGCGCTGGTCCCGTCTTGCTCTTGCTTCTTCGGTGGCGCTGGTCCCTTCCTCTTCACGACGTTGGCTGGTCCCTTCCTGCTCACGGCGGTGGCGATGCTAGTTCCTGGTCGCACTTCTTTGGTGGCACTAGTAGGTATCCTACCAGCCATTCCTGCGTTAGTATTTTTCAACACTCTCAACCTTCTAGGGATTTCGTGGACCATTTCTACTGCTTTTATAGGTTAAATTCTGCATTTCTTGGTTGTGAATTTGTGAAATTGTACATTTCTGGGTTGTGAATTTGTGAAATTGTGCATTTCTGGGTTGTGAATTTGTGAAATTTTGTTGGTGAATTGGTTTGATCCCTTCCTGCTCCCAGCGGTGGCGATGGTGCCTTCCTGCTCGCACTTTGATTTGGGTTTGAATTGTTTGTGGTGGGCTTACGTTGCGTTTGTGGCAATGGTGAAATGCATTTCGCATGTGGGTTTTTATGTGGCATCGGCAGCAGTGGTGAATTGCATTCGCCGCAGCATGGAATTGTGATATGGTTAATGATGTTTAATGAATTGTTAATGGTGAATGATGAATAATTAATTTGTTTATGTTGTAGTAAGGTTTATGGTGCAGTAGGGTTTATGAATGTTTTAGTGTTTATGAATTTATTAGGGTTAAGGTGAATTCGTTAGGGTTTATGAATTGTTGTTGGCTAGGGTGTGTGAAGTTGTTAGGGTTTATGCAGAATTATCATGCAAATTTGTTATGCAGAGTTATTATGCTGAAATATTGAAGGTTCTATGGTTTACGTTGTTGTATGGTTTATAAAATTTTTAGGGTTTATGAATTTAGTTCCCTGTTAGTTTATGTTGCAATTTTAGGGTTTATGAATTTAGTTCGATATATGGTATAAGGTTCTATGGTTTATGTTGCAATAGGGGTTATCAATTTTTTAGGGTTTATCAATTTGGTTTGTTGTTGGTTTCTGTTGCAATCATTGTTTGGGCTAAATTATTGAAGTTTCTATGGTTTATGTTGCAGCATGGTTTATAATTCTGTTGGGGTTTATGAATTTAGTTCCCTGTTGGTTTATGTTGCAAACATAGTTTAGCCTGAATTATTGAAGGTTCTATGATTTATGTTGCAATAGGGTTTATCAATTTCTCAAGGTTTATCAATTTTGTTTGTTGTTGGTTTATGTTGCAATCATCGTTTGGGATGAATTATTGAAGTTTCTATGGTTTATGTTGCAGCATGGTTTATAATTTTTTGGGGGTTTATGAATTTAGTTCCCTGTTGGTTTATGTTGCAATCATAGTTTGGCCTGAATTATTTAAGGTTCTATGGTTTATGTTGCAGCAGGGTTTTTAATTGTTTTGGGGCTTATGATTTTAGCTCCTTGTTGGTTTATGTTGCAATTATAGTTTGGCCTGAATTATTGAAGGTTCTATGGTTTATGTTGCAGCAGGGTTTATAATTTTTTTGGGGCTTATGAATTTAGTTTGTTGTTGGTTTATGCTTTTGGTTTTTGTTGCAGTAGGATGTTAATAGTTAAAATTCAAGACTGCATCATACAGGGCATGGATGCCAGTTGACAACAGTGACTTTTGTCCATTGTCTCATCTTATTGGAAGAATACACATAATTCGGTTGTTCATATTAGCCAGTGTGCCAAATTAGCTATTGTTGATTGTTTTTTTCTTTAATTACGACTGTAGGGAACACAATTGGCTATTGTTTTAATTTACAACTGTATGATGTAGTTTTAACTTTTAACTATTAACATCAAGTGGGGTGCTCCATCTTATCAGGTCATTACTTGCATTATGGGCCAATAACTTGCATTATGTGCAAAATAGAAGAAGTTAAATTTTCAGTTTTTCCTTCTAATTTGGTTGTAGGTATTTTGTTCAATTAGTTGTTGGGTAGAGCATAGCATGCATTTATGTTGATTAGTATGATACTGTATTTAGGTGTAATAAGTCATGCATGAGAGCCCTCCATGGAGAGAAATTTGGGCATGTTCCCAGTCAGTTAGCATCGCATGGATGGGTTTCGCACCCAGGTAATGGTTCAACCCCATTTCTAACTGTTACTTTAAGGAATATAGGGCAACATAAACCATAGAACCTTCTATAATTCAGCCCAAACTATGATTGCAACATAAACCATAGAAACTTCAATAATTCAACCCAAATTTTTCCTCTTCAATAATTCAGCCCAAAGTACTGCAACATAAGCCATAGACCCTACTGCAACATAAACCATAAAACCTTCAATAATTCAGCCCAAACTACTGCAACATAAGCCATAGATCCTACTGCAACATAAACCATAGAACTTTCAATAATTCAACCCAAACTATGATTGCAACATAAACCAACAACAAACTAAATTCACAAACCCTAAAAAATGTTAATGAAATGTTTAATCAGAGAACATTACAGCTTGCTGTTGAAAAGATGAAATTGTATATTAAACTTTATGATAAACCCCTGATTACAATGCCTCAAACATTGGGGAACGATATGACCTAGGATTGTACCCAAAATGGTCTAGGATTGTATACAAAATGGCCATGTTGCAGTAGTTAGACCCAGTGATTACAAAATCCACATTGCAATGTGGTCACAACAAAATAATTGGCACCCCTATATGACACCCCTATGCTTGATGTCCTCCAAGATATTTAGTGTCCAATATTGTTGAGTTTCTTGCTTGAGGCAGGATGGTTGGCCTACCTAAAAATGGCTGATTAGGTCGTGGTTGGTTGCTTCCATATGATATCCAATTTGCTTCTTGTAGCCATGGAGGAATTGAGTAGCCACAATGCACACTTGTGCTACTAATCCCTACATTAGGTTGAGCCCCCCGATAATCATACATATGTTTGACACCTGCACTAGTAGGAGGGAATAAAGTGGGCATGCGCACTTGTTGATAGCGGAGGACTTGGATGTTTAGGAGGTCTTGGAAACATGGAGTATTATCTGCAAGATGTTCCAATGTGTTTGGCATCATCCTACTCCCCTCGACTATGTTTGCATCAATGGCAGAACTTTCTGCCACCCCCTTGTTCTTTTTGAAGCAATTGGTGAGCCTTTCTCAATTCCTTTTCCTGCCTTGCCATTTCTTTTTTATGAGCCTTTTCTTGTCTTTATTTCTCTCTTTCAAGCCTTTCCTGTGCTCGAAGTTCTGTTGCAGCAATCCTTGCAGCCTTATTTTCTTTAGCTAAGTCCCTTTTTTTTTGCTTTAAATCCTGGATTTCAAGTTTCCTATGCTCAGACTCAACTAATAGTTTTATATAGTCTTCTGAGGTGAGTAACTGTGAACTTCGGCATAGACGAAGATTGTTTGCTATTGCTTGCCTTCTTTTTGCTGACATTCTCTCTACTGGTAGCTTTAGGAACCGACCAAGCAACTAGCCCTTCTTTGGCACTTGCTGCTCCTTGCTTGACACTTGCCTTTCAATATTTGGGTCAATGTTCTCCTTCTCTATCTGAACCATATTGTCCTCTTCAGTTGGAACCTCATTGTGGACACTATCTTCTTCCAGGTTTCCATTGTCCACAAAATAATGAACAATTTCATCTTCCAATTCTCTTGGCTGTGAAGGCATGTTCATGCTTTCTTCAATTGTCCTTGAGACAATATTTTTGTCCAAATTCATCATGGCTTTTGCTAGCCATGATGGTGGGGTAACCTGGCTTGGCAAAGTCAATTCTCCATTGCTACTTCTTGGTGCATGATCAACGTTTGAAATGACATGATTAGAAGTAGAAGTTGCAACTGTCTCTTGCATAGAGACATCAAGAATAGTAGAAGCAGAAGTTTCAGCTGTCTCATTTGGTGTAACAACCTCCATGTTACTGTCAATTGGTTCATTGTTATATTGTGTTTCACTTACCTGTTCTTCTTCATCACCACAGTATGGTCCTCCTTGAGAGAGGGATATCATATTATCAGCAGCAACAACGTCTTTCTCTACTTCCACATCTTCTTGGCCATCAACATGTGCTTGGACATCCCCTTCTTCCTAACCATCCAGATCAAATGTCTGGCTACAACTAGTATCATGCATGAGAGCCTCAGAATTCAGTGGCCATATTTCAGTCCTCTTAAACCCAACCTTGATATTCGAAGGTGTGAGAGCCCTTTTAAAGGCTTTACTTGCAAGTTCGGCTAGCTCAAACCTTTTTATCTCCACCCTTGGATTCTTTGCCATCCACGAGGCTCGCTCACCCCTGAAATAGTTCTTGAAAGGCCCGAACACACTGACATCTAGGGGTTGCAATCTGTGAGTGGTATGAGCAGGCAGTGTCAACAGGTTGATGCCCAAATTGTTAGCCTCCTCGATTGTTTGCACAGCAATGTGGCTTCCATGACCATCTAAAACTAGCAGGTGTATATTTACAGGTGAGACACTGCCTGGTATAGATGCAGCAAAGTGGGTAAGCCAATTCAAAAAGAGTTCTTTAGTCATCCAAGCATGGGGATGTGCAACCATGCATGCACCTGGTTCACAATTCTGTATATAGTTTTTGAGTTGAGTCTTACCTTTAAATAGATAAAATCTAGGGATTGAAGCACCAATTGCATTGACACAACATAGAATAGTGATCCACTCCTTGCTCATAGGCAAAATCTTTGGCACATTACGACTCCCTCTCTTGGCAATTACACGCATGCCACAGTTCCTTCCTGCCCGTAAACCTGTTTAATCACAGTTCCTATATGGTCTGGAGCATACCCATGTTTCTCGTATGCACTAGAAAGGGTGGCATAGAACTTAGTCAGAATTGTAGGGCGCAGATTTAGAGCCCCGTCTCTATCTAGGCCCTCAACTGTATGCAACACAAGGTCTGGATGCCTTTTTTTAAATCCAAACCACCATGACTTACCAGGAAACCCATCTTTGAAGGGGTTTGGCCTCCCTTGACAGATTTGAGCTACTGTGGATTTTAGCTGTATCAGCTCTAGCCCATGTCCCATTTCAACCATCTCCTTACACCACTGAACCACCTCAGCCTCCTCCTCTTCACTCATAACTGTAGCAGGCCCTCTACGCTTTGTATGTGTGAGCCCATTTATCCAATAATGTACTGAAGAGGTAGCAACTCCATGTTTTTTAGCAGCAGCACGAATGGAATATCCATTGAACCCTATATCATCAATGGCAGCTAGCATGTCTTCTTTTGTCCAGCCTCTTATTGCACTGATTTTGGTGGTTGAACTTGTTCCTGGAACTGTGGTTGGAAGTGGCTGTGTGGTTGATGGTGGGACAACAATGTCCTCTACCACCACATTGTCATTCCCAACAACATTGCTGAGAGCATTGTTGGCATTTGAATGATCGACCCTCTCCTCGTCCGATGAGGTGCAGCGTAGCTAGGCACCCCTACTCAGTCGACGACTTGTTCTCCTTGCATTGCTAACTCTTGCCATGCCTGCAACAACCTGCACATTTAGAAGGGACGCTGATTATGTAGAAGAAACTGGAAGTTGATATAACAGAAATATAAATAACAGAAATGGAAACAACATTACAAGGGAAGTTGGTTATATAGAAGGAAACTGGAAGCTGATTATAACATAAATGTAAATAACATAAATGGAAATAACATAAACAGAAATATAAATAACATAAACAGTAACTTGATTATACTGTGCACACACTTCTGATGGTATGCCTCCACTGTGCACACACTCTGCAGTTCGAATTTATGAAATGCAACTATGCACACACTTTGCAGTTCGAATTTATGAAATGCAACTTCAGTAAGGCTTGTGGTTCATTTATAGTTGTTTGTTGTTGAATTGGATTGGTAGGAAGGTTGCACATGGATTGCAATCTCTCAAATTTGAATGTGTGTTGTGGATTGATTTAAAAGTGATCCAATGGCTGGGAGCTTGTCATGGTGGATCCTTGTGCCTTCATCTGTTTCATGATCCTTGTGCTTCCATCTGTTTAATGGGTGCATTTAATGGGTAGGTGTCATTTATTGAATACAGTGGGCTGGACTGTTGAACAATCTTGCAGTTATCATTGACACTATCCTTTTTGTTGCTTGAACAGGTTTCAATGAATGTTTGAACAAGTTTTAATAAATGCTGGGATATGTAGGCTCCAATAGATATTTGTGGGTCCTCCTTTGATAGGTACTTTGCAGTAGGTGGCAAAAATGAGCTGGGTTATTTAGTTGTTCATGTACTTTTGGATCCCTGAGCAGATCTGTACTTAGTTGGGACAAGATGTTTTGTATTGTTTTTCATATAAAAACTATTTGTGGACACCTATTGGCCCAGTCAGTTAATGGGCAATTTTTGGACATAATTTAAATATTTACTGCACTTAATATGGAATATGTATGTTTAATTTATGGGTGTCTTTATGTCAATATGTGGTGGATGTGTGGGACCAGTACTATGACAACTACTGGTCCCTGTTCAAGAATAGACAACTCTATTTAATTTATGGGTGTCTTTATGTCAATATGTGGTGGCTGTGTGGGACCAGTACTATGACAACTACTGGTCCCCTTTCAAGAATAGACAACTCTACCCTATTAAAATTTAATTTAAAGCTTTAAATTAATTTATAAAATCAAAAGTCAATTCCCATTAATACATAAGTTAGTTGTGAGGAGACACCCAAAATCTAAGTAGTTGAGAGTTGATGTAACCAACAACAAAAAATATAAAACCAAATTAATAATTATATTAAATTCAAAAATATAATTTTTTTTATTAATTGTAGATATATTTTTGAATATTTTTTTTATTTTTTATTTTTTTATATTTATAATTTGATTTTTAAGATTTAAAAAATAGACACTAAACTGCACTCTGCTCTTTATTATTATTATAAACCATAAGCATAACATATATTCCAAACCTTTAATATACAGTACATAACAGTGTATACACTGCCCCCACTATCAACACTCATACTTGTACGCGTTATTGCTTTTGACTTTGAGCTTTCATAATGTGCATTCTCTACACAATACGGATATTTGGCTCAAACTGCACCTCATCATCACACACTTATCTTAGATGAAAAAAAAATCCTGGTTACAAACATTGGTATGCTGTTTCATTAATAAAAAGCTTTTTATTTGTTGGAATTTGGCAGAGTAATTCTTACCAAAATTACAATTTGAAGTCTTTACATCGCAATTTAAGATCGAGATAGTTTTAAAATTGAGCAATTGGTTTAGAAAAAGCTATCCTTATTATTGAATTATAAAAATATAAAAATAACAATTTCTAGCCAAAATTTTAATCAGTTTTTATCCCAAAATCGCCAGAATTTGGTTGTCTTTTATCCGACGCGGTGTGTAACTATTATTGTGACATGGCATGAACTACATGGTCAACGAAATTAAATTCTAATGGAACTAAATTAACTCAATATCTTCATATTAGGTTGATTTCTTCGATATCAAGATTTTCTCTGACCATGGTCCCGGCCATCCTTTGTTGACCATATAATTCAATTCAGATAAACTATTCCAACCCTGCCTCTGTTTCATTATATCCCCAAATCTTGTTACTGTTGGGGATCATTGTTTCTTCCCAAGGCAGAAGAAGCCTATCTATGCCTCTCCTCTTCGCCCAATGGAATTCTCTGTTCCACGCCTGCCCTCCATTCCTCCACATCTTCTCTTCTTCCTTATAGTTACTGCCTACTGTGCATCCCTAGTTCCTTGTTCGGTATGTTTGGATGCACAATATGAGATTTGCCGAAGTAGCAGTACATGTGGTAATATAACTCTCAGATATCCTTTCGGTGCAGGGAAGCGTGGATGCGGTCTCCCCAGCTTTCAGATCGACTGTGTACAAAATTCGACTGCAGTTATTGCGATTAATGCCCTGCATTACGCAATACTGAAGTTTCACTATGGTATTTATAACAATTTCGTTATTGCCAGGGAGGAGAACTGCCAATTTTTAGATGATCACTTTCCAATAGGCTCCAACGATCGCTTCTTCAATATTACGAGTAACGTAAACTGGACTCTAACCGTCTATAATTGTAAGAGAGTTTTCGCGCATCAAATCTACTACACAGGAAAAGGGCAGCTCAGGAAATGCAACGCTACTGTCTTTTATTCTTTGCAAGATTATGGGTATTCGCTTCCCGGATGTTCCATGGAGCAAATACCTCTTCAGGTGGGAATAGCGAAATGGATTTACAATGATACAAAGAGAGATCAAAGTTGTAAATCGTGTATAGCAAGTCAGGGGATATGTGGTTACAACACTTCTGATTCAGCCGCACCTTTCCTCTGCTATTGCAGAGATGGACCCCGTACCCACAAATGCCCTGGCCACGGTATGCTCTATTTTAACCTTCTAAAAAAACTTCTTCCAACGAGTCCCAAGAAACAGGGTTATTATAGCTACTGATGGCCTATCTTCATCTCTGATTATTTGAAGCTGCCAATGTTGATGTTAATGGGTTCCCTGAATTATTAACATATGTATATGTAGATCCTTCCGGTTACTTATGATACTTGTTATGGTCGTTTTACAGGTCACGCAAACAAGTCAGCCATTATAATAGGTAAAATTTGTGATTTCTTCCTATCCACTATTTCCCCTTTAAACCCTAGGTGATTTGGTTTCCATTATTCTCTTCAGGCTTGCACGAAGATCTCATCGATATGTGTCTGTTCTTTCCACCGCAGGTTGTTTTTTTGGAGGAGTTGCTGTGACTGCAATAGCGGTGCTCTTATTAACGTTTTATGTCAAGAGGAGGAGAACACAGTTTTCTCATAGTTCTGCTTCAGAGGTGGAGAAATTCCTAAGGGAATATGCTTATGAAAAGCCAACCAGATATTCAAGCTCTCAACTCAAGAAGATCACAAACAACTTTGCAGAAAAGTTGGGAGAAGGAGGTTATGGTGTTGTCTATAAAGGAAAGTTTCGGAACGGCACTCTAGTGGCTGTGAAGCTTCTTGATAGGCAGAGGCACAGCGAGGCCCAATTTATAAATGAAGTGGCCACCATTGGACATGTCCACCATGTCAATTTGGTTCGTCTGTTGGGGTATTGCTTTGAAAGCGTTACAAGCGCGCTTGTTTATGAATACATGGTTAATGGATCACTGGAGAAATTTATATTTGCTGGAAAAGATCAGAAAGGGCAAGTCTTAAAGTGGGCTCAATTGTTTTCAATTGCTTTGGGTGCTGCTCGAGGAATTGCATATTTACACCAAGATTGCAACAAGCGCATCATACACTTTGACATCAAACCTCACAACATATTGCTGGATGCTGATTTCACACCAAAAGTTGCTGATTTTGGTCTCGCAAAACTTTGTGGAAAGGGAGAAGACCATGTTTCAATGACTGGCGGGAGAGGCACGCCGGGATATGTTGCTCCAGAGGTGTGCGACACAGATGCAGGTCCTGTTACAGAAAAATCAGATGTGTATAGTTTTGGAATGCTTTTGTTAGAGATTGTTGGGGGAAGAAAGAACATCAATTGGAAGGTGAGCCGTTCCAGTCAGTTTTACTTTCCTGAGTGGGCTTTCAAGCTGCTTGAGAGGGGAGAGTTAAGGATGAGATTGAGAAGAGGAGAAATGGAATCAGAAGATGAGGAAAAGGCCAGGAAACTCACAAAAGTTGGGCTGTGGTGCATTCAATACGACTACAGAGATCGGCCTTCTATGGGCTCTGTTGTTCAAATGTTAGAAGGAATTGGAGACGCCGTGGCCAATCCTCCTTTGCCCTTCAATATCTTCACCGCTGAACCTGAAATACCCGCTGCACCCGAAATACCTCTGTTGTCTAGGACTGGAAAATCTTCATTATCAATTGATATGTAGGCGAGGTTGGATTGTTCAAACCAGTCTCTGACTTGTTGCGGGTTGATCCTCCGTATGCCATTCAATGACTCGGGTATGGAGTCGGGGAGTCGGGGAACCTTCGCACCAATATTTATTTTCTATAATATACGATTGTTGTGAAATATGCAATATATATGTGGTCCATAAATACATAAAGAAAGTCAACAGCATGCGTTTCAATGATCAATACAGCCCATTAAACACATCGAATGTATAACATGGATGGCATATGCTCTCAAACTGTCTTTCTCTTCTCATGAATCAAAGAAATTATGTTTCTATTATATAAGCTGGTTTTACTTTTGTTTAAGCTGATCTTTTTATTTTAATTTAATTTAATTGGTTAAATTCATGGGTTTGATTTTTTATTATCCTCAAATAATGAATAAAATCATTTAATTAATTTTGTAACTCTATATTATAAAAGTATATTTTTTAAATTAATTTTAAAAATAATTTATTAATAACATTTTTTTTAATTTCTAATTAATTATAATTTTTTTATTAATTTTAAAATATCCATTTGACATTTTTTATCATTATCCATGAATAAAATGTATGTCTTCATTTAAGGTTATGTTATGGTAATTTAATATCAATAACTATGAAAGTATTTATCCTTTATGGAAGCATATATTCATGTAAACTTTTTTTGCGTTTTGAAGTTTTGTTGGAAACATTAGATAGTCAATAGGTGTTTTTTTTTAAGGGTAGCATATTTTGGCTTTTAGATAGATTATTGCCATTCAAATTTTGGGATATGATAAATGAAACTCGTAGTTTTCTTTTGAAAAGATGACTTTAAAGATATCAATGGAAATGTTATTTAACATCTCAAAAATGTAATATCTTTTTTAAATCTAAAAATAAATGTTCTATTTGATTTATATATATGAATATCAAGGAATTATTTTTTTTTGAAATACAAAATAATATCACAACACATTTAAGTTCAATTTATAATGCACCTTGATAAAAGTGACTTATATTGATGTAGGGGCATTGAGGCCTAAGCGAAACAGTCGAAGCTGATCGACAGAAGGAGGCCAACCAAAAGAATTGTCGATGACCACTGGTGTGGGAAGACTGGAAGTTGAAGCTAGGCAGTTGAGCAGGGAGCTGTTGAAGTATGGTCGACAGGATGTGGAAGTCGAAGGAGTCGAAAGTCGACAAGATGGTTGAGAAGCGACATCGATAGGAAAGTGGCAAAGGCCAAGCGTGGGGGACGGGGCAGAATGGCAGCTGTAGAGACTAAGTGAATTCGAAAAGTTAAGTCGAGAACCGACAAGGTAAAAATGGTTGACGTGTTGAAGTGCAAACTAGTTGGAGGAGGACAGTGATAAGACTGACAACTGTAGCAAATTCAGAGAGGTGTAGAGGTCGAGGCAATGTACCTACATCCATTGTAGGTTGTGGAGGAAGTTAATGGCAGTTAAGAAGGTTGTGCAGGCACGGAGGGGCACTGACAACTCCAGGTATGTAGGATCAAGGAGAATTCAACGGACAGAGTAAGGATGTATCGACGAAGCCACGCGGAGGGACCTCGGGAACAGTGGCAAAAAAGAGTAGAAGGATGGTGCGGAGGCACAAAGTGGGGATCGATATTTTATTTCATTATTCGGAGGATCGAAAGACAGAGAGGATCACACACAAAGAAGAGAAACACGAAGATAGAGCAGAGATTTATTCTGTAGATTGTAACAGGCCGAGGTCTACTTGTTTATTAGTTTGCATGTAATTTTGTAAATGATTCAAGTAATAAAATCCAACTTCATGGCATTTCGAGTTCACATCTAGTATGTGTGACCATTCGTGTGTTTACTGTGTGTTATAGTTAAGCAAGAGGGTCCGACCGACCCGCCCTTGCGCCAGGTGGTATCAGATCCATTGAGTCCTGTGAGCAGGAGAAGAATCTGTGTAGGCGTGAACAACTCCAGCTGTGGTTGGGTAGAGTTGTGTACTTGTGGTGAAAGTCCAGTTGCGATTGGACGAGAGGAGATTTCAGTTGCGGTTGAAAGAATAGCACAAAGGGGTGTAAATGTTTGTGGTGTAGGACGAAGAGCGCGAGGTGCAGAAGTTATAGTTAATTGTGAAATGTTCGACAAGTGCATGCGAACAATGAGAAACTTGACCAATGAGGTCGCAGCGATCAAAGAAATCCAGAGGCATGGATGCATTCCCGATGCACTTGACCATAGCGATGACGAAGTCTAGGAAATGGAAGATCGGGAAGTAGTGGAAGAAGAACCAGAAGATAAATTTATCAAGCTGCTGACAGAGATGAGTGGTAAGGAAAAAATGGACGTACCTACCTACTCAGGAAGTCTGGATCCAGAAAACTTGATAGACTGGTTCAAGGAGATGGAGAAATACTTTGACATAGAGAAAATAGAGGATCCTAAGAGGGTTAAGACTGCATGTCTGAAGTTGAAGGGTCATGCCTAATTGTGGTGGGACAATGTACAGGTTGATAGAGTCAAGAAAGGCAAGGAGAAAATCAAGTCTTGGGACAGAATGGTTGCCAAGTTGAAAGGGAAGTTCCTGCCTAGCGACTATGTGATTTCCTTGTTTAGGAAGTTACAAAACTTTCAACAAAAAGAGATGACCATGAAGAAATACACGGAAGAGTTCTACATAATGTCGATTAGATCCGGTCAAACCGACGAAGGCGAAGAAGCAGTCGCAAGATATGTAAACGGCTTGAAGTATGTCATACAGGACGAGTTCATCTTGTCGAAGTTCAGAATGGTTGGAGAAGCCTACCAACTAGCTCTGAAGGCAGAAGAAAATATGTTGAGAAGAACCGCATCGACCAGCGGAAGGATGGCGGGTCGAGGTACGAAGACTATTTCCGCGAAGGAACAAAGTAGCGGACCCAGGGGAGAAGCCATCGAACATAATCGACATGTGGAAGGGACAACGGCCAGAGAAAAGGCACAAGGGAATGGACGGGATGGTCGAGCGACCCGCGGTTGAGGTGCATTTGGTCGAAATGGTCCAGCAAAAATGAGAGGAACTGATAGACCAGTAATTGTCTGTTATAAGTGTCGTGGAGTGGGACACAAAATCTATGAATGCCCAGAGAATCTACACGTGGCGGAAGATTCGAAACCCAGACGTCAATGAGATGATCAAGGCGACGAGAAAGCGAATTCGACATCCGATAGTGGCGAAGAGGGTGGAGAAAAATGTCGAAACATGATGACCAGAATAATGTTGGTTCAAGACGACCAGTGGAATGAGAAGGAGACGGCACATCGGAATGCCATCTTTAGGACCAAAGTGTTGATCGCCGATAGATACTACAAGACCATTGTCTATGGTGGAAGTACAGAGAATTTAGTGTCGACGAAGGTCATCGACAAGTTGGGTTTAAGATGTCAACAACACCCAAATCCATACAAGATATCTTGGTTATAGAAAGGACACCATGTGAAGGTAACCAGACGGTGTGTGATCAACTTTAAAGCTGGAAAACTCGAAGACAGTGTATTGTGCGACGTAATCCCAATGGACGCTTGTCATTTGTTATTAGGGAGGCCATGCCAATATGATCGGAAGATGATCTATTATGGTCGAGTGAACATAGTCACAGTGTGGAAAAATGGTACGCGGAGGATACTGAAGCCAAAGTAGGAGGATCATGCCGACTACAAGTAGGGTGAAAGCAACTATTGGGAGAAGCGAGTGCTGATGTGCTTAGTGAAATAATTCCTAGCAAAGGAAGAGAAACAGTCGGGATGTTTCGCCATCATTCCGAAAGGACCATGTGTCTAAATATCGACGACGAAAATAATTTCGGTCAAAGTCGAAGAAATGGTCGATGAGTTTAAGATCATAATGGTCGATGAGGCATCGACGGGATTGCCACCAACGAGAAGCATATCCCATCAGATTGACTTAATTCCAGGATCGAGTTTTCCAAACAAGGCACCACATAGAATGACTTTGAAAGAGGGCCATGAACTCAATCGACAAGTCCAGGATTTGTTGGATAGAGGATTGATCAAAGAAAGTCTGAGCCTGTGTGCAGTACCAACAGTATTAGCGCCGAAGAAGGGTGGAGAAGGGAGGATGTGTATAGACTCCATAGCTATCAATAAGATCATGATCAAGTACATATTTCCATTTTCAAGTATGGACGACTTGATGGATTTTTTGAGTGGAGAGAGATACTTCACCAAGATCGACCTAAAGAGTGGATATCACCATATCAGGGTCAGAGAAGGCGATGAATGAAAGACAACCTTCAAGACAAAGGAAGGATTGTATGAGTGGTTAGTCATGCCCTTTGGACTGACTAATGCACCCAATACGTCATGCGATTGATGAACGAGGTACTAAATCCATTATTGGGAAATTTCACCATAGTGTATCTTGATGACATCTTGATATTCGGTGAACCAAAGTCGAACTTTTGGAGCACATTCGACAAGTGTTGCGGAAGCTGCAGGAAGAGAAGATGATGGTGAACCTGCAGAAATGTTTCTTCATGAAGGAAGAACTGGTGTACTTGGGATTCATAATCTTGGGTAAGGGGTTAGTTATGGACCCAAAAAAGGTGAAGGCTATATTGAAGTGGCTAGAACCGACGAGCACAACCAGAGTGCAGATTTTTCATGGACTTGCTAGTTTCTACAGGAATTTCATCAGGGGATTCAATCAGATATGTGCATCGTTGACAGAGTGCATGAAGAAAGGGGAGTTTAAGTGGACAGAAGCTGCCCATAAATACTTCGACAAGTTGAAGCAGAAGGTGACCGATAGCCTAGTGCTAGCTTTCCCATATTTTGACAAAGTTTTCCAAGTCGATTGCGATGTGAGTGGAATGGAAATTGGTGCAATGTTGATCCAAGAGGGCCGACCAATTGCATTCTTTAGCAAAAAGTTGGATGAAGTGAAGCAGAAAAATTCGGTCTATGACCAAGAGTTATATGCTATCGTGCAAGCATTGAAGAAGTGGAGGCAGTATTTGCTTCCCAAGGAGTTTGTGTTATTTACAAACCACCAAGCATTGAGGTATTTAAATACTCAGTCGAAGTTGAATCAGAGGCACATGAAATAGGTTGAATTATTGCAAGGATATACCTTCATGTTGTGACATAATTCAGGAAAGTCAAACAAGGTTTTTGACACGCTGAGTTGAAGGGTTGCATTGATGGACACGACGAAAGGAATAGAGTCGGTAAAAATGGAGTATGAGATCGGCGAGGATTTTGAGAAAGCATGGAAGGCTAGTTGCGAACCATGGAGTGTCGACAGAACTCCATACTTGGATTATTTTATCCAAGAGGGATACCTATTCAAGGGGCAACAGTTGTGCATTCCCAGGGGATCCGTAAGAGAGAACCTAATCTGAGAAATACATAGAGGCAGATTAGCGGGTCATTTTGGCATCAACAAGACCAAGGCGTTGGTCGAAGAAAAATACCATTGGCCATGGATGGTGACAGATGTCGGTAAGTAGGTATGACAGTGTTGAACTTGCCAGTTGGCGAAGGGATGAAGTCAGAACACGGGGATGTATGCACCATTGCTAGTGCCGAATGTCCCATGGGAGAACCTAAGCATGGATTTTGTTCTAGGATTGCCAAAGACACAATAAGGTAACGACTCAATCTTTGTGGTAGTCGACAGATTTTCAAAAATGGCACACTTATTCTATTTCGGAAGACAAGTGATGCCATAAGCATTGTTGTACTATTCTTCAAGGAAATAGTCATATTGCATGGGTTACCGAAGAGTATAACTTCAGACAAAGATACCAATTTTATGGGCCATTTCTGGAGAACCCTGTGGAAGAAGCTAGATACAAAGTTGCAGTTTAGCTCGGCATACCATCCGCAGACTAATGGACAGACCAAGGTAGTAAACAGAAGTTTGGGAAACCTCCTGAGGTGTTTGATGGCCGACAAACCCAAGCAGTGGGAGGACGTGTTGGCACAAGAAGAATTTGCATATAACAACTCTGTGAATCGGTCGAAAGGTATGATTCCATTCCAAATTGTTCAAGGTCGAAGCCCACATGGTGTGGTGGATTTGGTTGCGATACCAACAGAGATCAGAAAGACCACGGATGCAGAGACATTCAAAGAGCATATGAAAGAAGTACATGAAGATGTATGCAAGCACATTGAGAAGAGAAACGAGGCATATAAGTTGAGAGTTGACAGGAAGAAGAGGCTATAGTCATTCAGTGAGGGAGACTTAGTCTATGCACACTTGAGGAAAGAGAGGTTCCCGACAGGAACATACAACAAGATGAAGATGAAGAAGATTGGACCATGTAAGATTCTGAAGAAGATTTCGGACAATGCTTATGTGTTGGAGCTATCGAAGGAATTGAACATCTCTCCTATGTTCAATGTATCAGATATGTACAGGTATGAATAAGGTTCAACAAGCAGCAGTACAGAAGTATCGAATATCGACTGGATAGGGAAAATTCCATATCGACACAAAAAAGATATCGCCGAAGTAATGGATGAGCGCGAATTCATATGCACAAGGAGTTCACGAAAGAAAGAGTACCTAGTCCAATGGAAGGATAATGAATTGAATTAAGCGACTGAGATTTCAGAGGAAGAATACAGAAGACTAACGGAGCAGTCAATTTCTTTTTCACCTGGGGAGATTGATCCAGGGGCATCGGGGACTAGGCGAAACAGTCGAATTTGATCGACAGAAGGAGGCCAACTAGAGAAATTTTTTACGACCACTGGTGCGAGAAGACTGGAAGTCGAGGCCAGGTAGTCAAGTAAGGAGCTGTCGAAGTATGGTCGACATGATGTGGAAGTCATAGGAGTCGAAATTCGACAATATGGTCGAGAAGCAACATCGACAGGAAAGCGACAAAGGCCAAGCGTGGGGGACGGGGCGGAACGGCAGTCGTAGAGACTAAGTGAAGCCGACAAGTTAAGTCGAGAACCAACGAGGTAAAAATGGTCGATGTTTTGAAGTGAAAACCAGTCGGAGAAGGACAGTGATAAGACCGACAATTGTAGCAAATTCAGAGAGGTGCAGAGGTCGAGGAAACATACCTACAACCATTGTAGATTGTTGAGGAAGTTAATGGCAGTTAAGAGGGTTGTGCAAGAACGAAGGGGCGCTGACAATTGCAGGTCTACAAGACCAGGGAGAATTCGACGGACAGAGTAAGGACATCTCAGGGAAGCCACACAGAGGGACCTCAGGAAAAGCGACATAACAGAGTAGAAGACTGGTGTGGAGGCACAGAGTGGGGATCGATCTTTTCTTTCATTATTCAGAGGATTGGAAGAAAGAGAGGATCACACAGAGAGAAGAGAAACACGCAGATAGAGTATATATTTATTCTGTAAATTGTAACAAGCTGAGGCCGACTTATTTATTAGTTTGCATGTAATTTTGTAAATGATTCAAGTAATACAAGCCAATTTCATGGCATTTTGAGTTTGTTAGAACAATATTACACTTAGGACCTTAGTCATTAGTCACATTATTGATTAATTGGTCCTAAACAGGTTAATTATTGCATCCCAAGGTGTGAAAAAGGTTGTTAGAAGTTGGTTAGGATCAATGATGACTTATCCACCACAAATATGGCACAAAGGTGGTAAAATTGGTGTAAGGCACCCCCATTATGACCACCTCAGGCATTTATTGCACCTATTTTTCCTAATGTGCCTTGTTTCCCTGTTTTAAGGAAACAATGTTGACCAAAGGTGCCCATGCATTATATCTAGTAATCTAGGCCCAAATTCAGTTGTTTTGGCCTCTCCTTGGATACCTAACCACCAACCAATCACCTCCTTTACATGTGTGAGCCTCAAGTGAGTCTTCCTAAGCATGCCCAATGTTCACATGAGCGATTCGTAAGGGTTTGGGGTGATTTGGGAGCTCCTTAGTCAACCTAGGGGGGATTGGAGTCAAATCTAAGCTAGCCACATGTCATAGCCTCTAAGGCATTCGATTTATTCCTATTGGTATATAAGGATGATCCAAACTCATTTTTGGGTTGTAAAGTTAATAAACTCTGAGATTTGATCATTTGTAATTGTGGTTTTTGATCATTTATTTTCCTGGTTTTTTATCATTTGTAATTGGTTTTGATCATTCATTTTTCCAGAATTTTTTATGCACTTATATCTTGTAGAAATAGTTAAATATTTCAATTGTGAGGCATCTATAGTATACAGATCCTACTGTGATAAGGATTTTACCTGGTATCAGAACTATTGGAGCTATTATTTGAACCAAAAGATTGTTTTAGTGTTGTGCCAGAAGTAGTGGAGAAACCACAGAAATCCTTGGAACCATTGCATTGAAGCCATTGGATAAATACATTGGAGTCTATCTAGGGTGTGATGCTCTCCCTAATTCACCCACTATCAAGCAGGGTTCGAATCTGTTAGTGTAGATCCCCTCCTGAGTGTTGAGAGTTTTATTGTAGGTACACAAGTGCACTATTGTCACCAAGTGCGCAAGCAAAAGAAGATGGATCCAGCTCAAGCTCATTTTCTCACTCCATTCAACTATTTTGATTGGAAGTCCGAAATGGTTATTCAGTTGATATCCAAGGGTCTTTTCAGGATCACCATGGGTACTGAGGTTGAGCTCAACTCTGCAGTTGAGAAGTTAAAATTCTTCAATATAATGGATGAGGCATTCAGACTCCTTTGTCTCAGTATTTTGAGAGACCTCCTGTTTCATGTAGAAAGTATAGCTACACCAAATGAATTATGGCTCACGCTTGAGTCTTTGTTTGGAAATACTGATGAAATGAGGGGCCATCATCTTGAAAATGAGCTACTCTCACTAAGCCCAAGCAACTTTGATTCAATCCAAGACTTCTTCACCAAGTTCAAGAGATTTTGCAAATTAGACAGTGTGGCATTGACAATAAGGAATAAAAGTTGGTTCTGCCCATCATTTCAAAGTTGGGTCCTGAGTATTCAGTCTTTGTCTCCACATTTCACTCCACCAAGCTTATAGTTAGAAATTGGAAGATGACATCTTTGGATGATTTCATGGAGATGCTAACTCAAGAGAAAGACAAGTTGGTATTGATGGGTACCATTAAGCAAAATGATCAAGTACTTGCTGTTGGAGATTCGAAACAAGCTAGAGGCAAGCAAAATCCTAGGGGTTCGAAACCACAAGAGAAGAAGAAAGACAAGGAAATACCCAAATGCTTTGATGGGGGTTCGAATTTTGTTAAAGACAAGGGAAAGAAGAAGGCGAAGAGAAAATTCTCTTACTTTCAAAATGGTTGGAACCCTAAGAGATCATGCATGAAGAAAACCATATACATGATGACCCATCTCCTACAGAAAAACAACATTCCTCTTCCAGAAAGTTCAAAGAAAAAAGAGGGTGTCACGTCCCCACTTTGACCCTTGTAATATTTTGGGTTATAATGTAAATATTGTATGCATATTATGTATGATTCCTAGCGTGGAGCTCAAGGCTAAGGCTCCGCTAGCGAACGCTCGACCTAGAAGAGGCAAGTATTTGAAATTATGCTACCCATGTGTTAGTGAACCATGGGAATTGTAAATATGCATCTTAATATAAATGCCCACAACTAGCTATGCAATGCAACAAGAGATGGGGGCATGATGTTACAAGGAATTGGGAGAGAAATATTCAAACCCTTGAGCCAATCAAGTGAAGCCAAGTGTCAATGAGAGAACCCATGAACCCTCAACTATCCATGTTGCCTTTTGTACCCAATCATTGATTTCTCCCAAGAGTTGGTTGAGGTAGTTAATGCCTTCGGGAATGGGAGGTATGGCTGTCCAAATTCGAGTATGGGTAAGTCACCCTTCCTAGATTTTCATGTTTGGCTTCTTGGGCAAGAAAAGGGCCATGAAATTGCTCCCCAAGCCATTATTCACCTATCAGTTTTCTCTCTCATGAGTTGGGACCTTCCTGGGAAGTTCCCTCCATGGTTTTGCTGTGTTTACCTTCATTTTGCCTAGCTGGGAAGGGCGTTTTTGCTGTGGCTAACAGTGGGGAAGAAGGGAAAACGATTTGGGGGTTTTATTGAGGCAGTTTGTCCCACTGAATGATCATACATATGTGGGAGAAATCGGGTTTCTTCCTTGGGATTGATTCCCTCTTCCCACAAATCCGTTTTTGGTGTGCCTACGTTTTTGGAAAAACCCATGTCCATCTAGATTCTATGTCCCATTGTTGAAAGTGTGTTTCCCAGCCCATATCCGAGTTTTGTGTTCAAGATAATTCTGGGGTTGAGTTGGGTATCCATTGCTTTGGGCTGTGTTGTGCTTGAGGGTTCCCTTTTCCTTGTAGATATCATGCCCAGCTCGGGGGTGGTCTCTGAGTGCTGAAAGAATACAACCTGGGCAAAGACCTATGGTTGGGAGGAACGTTGCAACGACATAGCTAGTTGTTTGGGACAATTGCACAAGAAAGATAAGTGTTTTCTATCTATGTGTTTTACCTATGCAGTGTTTAAATTAATGATTGTTATTGATATATTGAATGCATATGCAAACATGTGTGTGGATGAGTTTATTTCCGCTGTGCATATTTGTTTGATTTACATCTCCACACATCTGTTTTATGGCTATGAATCTAATGGATTGGCTGAGTTTTATGAAATTCCCCATAGAATGGCATCGTGTTTCCCTTCCTTGCATTGGGTCCAAGGGTGGGTATGTGACAGAGGGTGTTTATGAGGACAAGGAGAGGTGCCATGCATTGATGGCTAGTACCTCAGAGTCCTCTTCTTTCATCATATATTCAGGTTCCTAAAGGCACATGGCTTCTTCAAGAGATTCATTCATGGGAGATGACTCAGAAATCCCTGTTAAAGGCATTGGGAAAATCTCTCTGGAAAATGGGTACTTCAGTAATGTATCGTATCTGCCTGATATTGCATAAAAGTTACTCTCTGTATACCAAATTACCCATATTGGTTCATCCAAGAGAGTGATATTCACCCAAGATGATGTGGAGATCTCATAAGTTTCGACTGGAAAAGTTGTAGCAGTGGGTGTTGCAGACCATGATTCGAGGATGTACAAGTTCTCTCATTTTCTTGGTACTCTTCTCCAAATGCACTTCTGTCACACGGTAATGAAGTCACCAAGCTATGGCATGAGAGGTTTGGACACCTCAACTACATATATGTTCAATATTTGAGCAAAGAATATATGGTTGAAGGGCTTCCAACAATCAAATTTTCCAATGGCACTTGCAAAGGGTGCATTGTTGGGAAGCATGATGAGAAGAAGTATGAGAAAGGGAAGGCAAGGAGAACTACTGAACCTCTTGGTTTAGTGCATTCAGATATTATTGTTCCACTCCCCAACCCCTCCTATGGCAGCTCAAAGTATGTTCTCACCTTCATTGATGATTTCTCAAGGTATTGTAGGTTGTATTTTCTCAAGCAAAAATCTGAAGTTTTCCAATGTTTCAAAGTTTTCAAGCACTGTGTGGAGAAATTTAGTGGGATAAGTATGAAGGTATTGAGGACTGATAATGAAAGGGAGTATGTCAATAAGGACATGTGGCAGCTCTGTGAAGATCATGGAATCCAAATGCAACATTCTATGCCCTACACACCTTAGCAAAATGGTGTTGCAGAGCGCAAGAATATAGCACTGAAGGAGCTGGACACTTGCATGATGGAGACTAAGTATTTGTCTCCTAAGATATGGTATGAAGCTATGAATTGTGTTGCATATGTTTAGAACAAAGGACCACATAAATCCTTGGAAGGCATGACTCCATATGATACTTGGATGGGCCACAAGCCCAATGTTTCTCATTTCAGGGTGTTTGGTTCAAGAGCATGGGCTAGGATCCCTCTAGAGAAGAGAAAGGCATTGCATCCCCAAAGCAAGGAGTCCATCATGGTTGGATATGCATAAGATGCAAAGGGATACAAGCTCTTTGATCCATCATCTCTCAAAACATTCATTGAAAGAACTGTCCAGTTTGAATAAGAAGATCCCATGCAAGCTACAGAACAAGGTGAAGGGGAAATTATGCTCATATCCTCTTCTTGATGATGATATAAGTGATGGTTATTTTTCTAATATTTCTGATTCTAATATTTCTGATGATAATAATGACATGGATTCTGATCATGACCCTCCCTCAAGGCCCAAGTGGGCTGAGAAAACCATACAAGTTGCTAGTGAGCTTGCAGGAGATCCTCAAGATCCTAGGAAAACTAGATCTCATTTTCACAATGATTTTGCATCTTGTTATCCAGATCTCATTGGTAGATGTTTTCTTATGGTTGGATCTAATCCTCAATCATATTGAGAAGCTTCAAAGGACCCAATATGGAAAACAACCATGCAAGAAGAGATGAAACCCTCCATGAAAATGAAACATGGGATTTGGTCCCTCTTCCTCCCAAGAGGAAACTAGTCCAATGTAAATGAGTTTATAGAAACAAAATGGAATCTGATGGCTTTGATATGAAGTATAAGGCTAGGTTGGTGTCTAAGGGATTCTCCCAATTCCATGGAGTGGAGTATACAAATACATTTGCACCAGTGGCAAAGAAGGACTCAATTAGGTAAGTTTTAGCCATTGCAGCTTCCAAGCGATGGGAGTTTCACCACATGGATGTAAAGAGTGCATTTATTCATGGGGATCTTGATGACGAGATCTATATGCAGTAGTACAAAGGATTAATTTCATATCACACACTTGTGTGCAAGTTGAATAAGTCTCTCTATGGTCTCAAGCAAGCTCGTAGAGCTTGGTATGCTAAGATGGACGATTTTCTGTTGTCACAAAAATTTGAGAGATGTAAGTTTGATCCTAATGTCTATATGCAGCATGTTGGTGACCTAATATTGATTATAGTACTATATGTTGATGATATTTTTATCACTGGTAGCTGCACCAAAGAATTGGGCTCAGTTAAGGTTGCATTGCACAGTGCATTTGCCATGACCAATCTAGGATTGTTGAAACAATTTATGGGTTTGGAAATTGATCAAACTGTGGATGGGATCTATGTTTCTCAATCCATATATGCTTCAGATATGCTGTAGAAGTTCAATATGGTTGAATGTAAGTCTTCAAAATTCTCATTCCTTTTTGTAGTTACGCTTACTGATTGGGGTTCGTTACCACTAGTTGACAACTCACTGTATAGACATCTAGTTGGGAGCTTGTTGTATCTCACTCACTCTCGACCAGATTTCTCTTATGTTGTTGGGGATGTTGCAAGGAACATGAAAGAGCCTCATGAGGTCCATTGGAAGGCAGCCAAGAGTATCCTACATTGTGTACAGAGTACCAAGCATTTTGGAATCACTATGCAGTTGGTTCATCTCTTGAACTAGTTGATTTTACTGATTCTGATTGGGATAGTGATAGTTATGATCGGAAGTCAACTTATAGTTATGTGTTTATGCTTGCACATGGTCCCATTTGTTGGCCAGGAAAGAAGCAACACACCATCTCCTTATCTTCGGTTGAGGCCGAATACAGGGGAGAAGTTAATGCAACTACACAATGTGTGTGATTGCAAGGCATACTTGGAGAGTTTGGATTTGTGTTTGATTCACCCACAATCATTTGGTGTGACAATCAAAGCACAATAAAGATCTACAATGATCTAGTACAGAGATAGAGGACCAAGCACATAGAGATTCACATGCACTACCTTTGAGGCTTGGTGCATGACTAGATCATAGCATTGCAGTATTTTCCTTCTGTTGAGCAAACTGATGATATCTTCACTACGAGTTTTACTAAGAAGACCTTCACTTACCTTAGATCACTCCTTGGGGTGAGTGATGCATGGTGAATATGGGTGTATTTTACAGATATGCCACATGTCCATTTTAGAGGGGAGGCTTTATTTTCCATGTGGTTTTTCTTCTTTCCTTGGTTACATGGACAAATAAAAAATTTTGTTGTAAAAGGTGACTTGATCCTTAGTTGCCAAGGCCTTATTTTTTATTATTGACATAATTCTAGCTTATGGGGGGGTGTTAGAACAATATTACACCTAGGACCTTAGTCATTAGTCACATTATTGATTAATTGGAGCTAAACAGGTTAATTATTGCATCCCAAGGTGTGAACAAGGTTGTTATAAGTTGGTTAGGCTCAATGATGAATTATCCACCAAAAATATGGGCCAAAGGTGGTCAAATTGGTGTAACGCGCCTGCATTATGACCACCTCATGCATTTATTGCACCTATTTTTCCTAAGGAAACATGTTTCCTTATTTTAAGGAAACATTGTTGACCAAAGGCGCCCATGCATTGTATCTAGTCATATAGGCCCAAAACTAGTTGTTTTGGCCTCTCCTTGAATACCTAACCACCCACCAATGACATCCTTCACATGTTTGCGACTCAGGTGAGTCTTCATAAGCATTCCCAATGCTCACATGAGAAATTCGTAAGGGTTTGGGGTGATTTGGGAGCTCCTTAGTCAACCTAGGGGGGATTGGGGTCAAATATAAGCTAGCCACATGTCTTAGCCTCTAAGGAATTCAATTTATTCCTATTTTTATATAAGGATGATAAAAAATCATTTTTGGGTTGGACAGTTAATAAACTCTGAGATTTGATCATTTGTAATTCTGGTTTTTGATAATTTATTTTCCTGGTTTTTTATCATTTGTAACTGGTTTTGATCATTCGTTTTTCCAGAATTGTTTATGCACTTGTATCTTGCATAAATAGTTAAATATTTCAATTTTGAGGGATTTGTAGTAGATATATCCTACTGTGATAAGGATTTTAAATGGTATCAGATCTCTTGGAGCTATTATTCGAACCAAAAGACTGTTTTGGTGGTGTGTCAGAAGCAGTGGAGAAACCACAGAAGTCCCTAGAACCATTGCATTGAAGCCATTGGAGAAATCCATTGGATTCTATATAGGATGTGATTCTCTCCTGAATGCACCCACTATCAAACAGGGTTTGAATCTGTTAGTGTAGATCCCCTCCTGAGTGTTGAGAGATTTATTGCAGGTACACAAGTGCACCATTGTCACCAAGTGCACAAGCAGTAGAAGATGGAGCAATATCAATCTCATTTGTTCACTCCATTAAACTATTTTGATTGGAAGTATGAAATGGTTATTCAGTTGAGATCAAAGTGTCTTTTCAAGATCACCATGGGTATTGAGGTTGAGCCCAACTATGCAGTTGAGAAGTCGAAATTATTGAATAGAATGGATGAGGCATTCGTCTGCCTTTGTCTCAGTATTTCGAGAGACCTCCTATTTCATGTCGAAAGTCTAGCTACACCAAATGAAGTATGGCTCAAGCTTGAGTCTTTGTTTGGAAAGACTGATGAAATGAGGGGCCATCATCTTGAAAATGAGCTACTCTCACTGAGCCCAAGTAACTTCGATTCCATCCAAGAATTCTTCACCAAGTTCAAGAGCTTGGTCTTACAAATCAGACATTGTGGCATTGGAAAGAAGGAAGAATAGTTGGTTTTGTCCATCATTTTGAAGTTGGGTCTTGAGTATTCAGTCTTTGTTTCTACATTTGACTCCACCAAGGTTACAGTTAGAAATTGGAAGATGCCATCTTTGGCTGATTTCATGGAGATGCTAAGTCAACAACAAGACAAGTTGGTCTTGATGGATACCATTAAGCAAAGATATCAATTACTTGCTGTTGGAGATTTGAAACAAGCTAGAGGAAAGCAAAATCCCAAGGGTTCGAAACCACAAGAGAAGAAGAAAGACAAGGAAAGACCCAAATATTTTGAAGGGGGTTCGAATCCTGTCAATGAAAAGGGAAAGAAGAAGGAGAAGATGAAATGCTCTTACTGTCAAAAGGGTTGGAACCCTGAGATCTCATGCATGAATAAAACCATAGACATGATGATCCATCTCCCACAGAAAAACAACATTCCTCTTCCAGAAAGTTCGAAGAAGAAAGAGGGTGTTTATGAAGACAAGGAAAGGTGCCATGCATTGATGGCTAGTACCTCAGAGTCCTCTTCTTTCATCATAGATTCAGGTGCCTCAAGGCACATGGATTATTCAATAGATTCATTCTCTACTCTTGATCCATATAGTGGTTCTTCCATTCTCATGAGAAATGACTCAGAAATCCCTGCTAAAGGCATTGGGAAAATCTCTCTGGAAAATGGGTACTTCAGTAATGTACTGTATTTGCCTGTTCTTGCAGCAAAAATTACTCTTTGTATACCAAAGTACCCATACTGGTTCATCCAAGAGAGTGATCTTCACCCAAGATGATGTGGATATCTCAGAAGTTTCGACTGGAAAAGTAGTAGCAGTGGGTGTTGCAGACCAAGATTTGAGGATGTACAAGTTCTCTCATTTTCTTGGGTACTCTTCTCCAAATTCACTTCTATCAAATGGTAATGAAGTCAGAAAGTTATGGCATGAGAGGTTTGGACACCTCAACTACAAATATATTCAATCTTTGAGCAAAGAAGAGATGGTTGAAGGGCTTCCAACAATCAAATTTTCCATTGGCACTTGCAAAGGGTGCATTGTTGGGAAGCATGCTGAGAAGAAGTATGAGAAAGGGAATTCAAGGAGAGCTACTGAACCTCTTGGTTTAGTGCATTCAAATCTGATTGGTCCACTTCCCACTCCATCCTTTGGAAGCTCAAAGTATGTGTTCACCTTTATTGATGATTTCTCAAGGTATTGTTGGTTGTATTTTCTCAAGCAAAAATCACAAGTTTTCCAAAGTTTCAAAGTTTTCAAGAACTATGTGGAGAACTTTAGTGGGAGAAGTATGAAGGTCTTGAGGACTAATAATGGAAGGGATTATGTCAATAAGGACATGCAGCATCTCTGTGAAGAGCATGGCATCCAAATTAAACATTATGTGCCCTACACACCTCAAAAAAATGGTGTTGTAGAGCGCAAGAATAGAGCACTGAAGGAGATGGCCACTTGCATGATGGAGGCTAAGTCTTTGTCTCCTAAGATATGGGCTGAAGCTATGAATTGTGCTCCATATGTTGAGAATAGAGCACATAAATACTTGGAATACATGACTCCATATGAGGCTTGGATGGGCCACAAGCTCAATGTTTCTCATTTCAGGGTGTTTGGCTCAAGAGCATGGGATAAGATCCCTCCAGAGAAGAGAAAGACATTGCAGCCCTAAAGAAAGGAGTCCATCATGGTTGGATATGAAGAATATGGAAAGGGATAGAACCTCTTTGATCCATCATCTCTCAAAACATTCATTGAAATACGTGTCCAGTTCGAAGAAGAAGAGCCCATGCAAGCTATAGAACAAGATGAAGGGGAATGCTCATATCCTCTTCATGATGATGATGTAAGTGGTGGTTCTTTTTCTGATATTTCTGATTCTAATATTGTTGGTAATGATGAAGACATTGATTCTGATCATGACCATCCCTCAAGGCCCAAGTGGGATGAGAAAACCATACAAGTTGCTGGTGAGCTTGCAGGAGAGCCTCAAGATCCTAGGAAAACTAGATCGCAGTTTCACAATGCTTTTGCATCATGTGATCCAGATGATAGGAAGATGTTTTCTTATGGTTGTATATGATCCTCAATCATATTCATAAGCTTCAAAGGACCCAATATGGAAAACATCCATGCAAGAAGAGATGAACTCCCTCCATGACAATGAAACATGGGATTTGGTCCCTCTTCCTCCCAAGAGGAAACTAGTGCAATGTAAATGGATTTATAGAACCAAAATGGAATCTGATGGCTCTTATCTAAAGTATAAGGCCAGGTTGGTGGATAAGGGATTCTCTCAATTCCATGGAGTGGACTATACAAAGACATTTGCACCGGTGGCAAAGATGGACTCAATCAGGCTAGTTTTATCCATTGTAGCTTCCAAGCGATGGGAGGTTCACCACATGGATGTGAAGAGTGCATTTCTTCATGGGGATATTGGTGAGGAGATATATATGTAGCAGCCTGAAGGCTTCATTTAAGATCATACACTTGTGTGCAGGTTGAAGAAGTCTCTTTATGGCCTCAAGCAAGCTCCTAGAGCTTGGTATGCCAAGATGGACAATTTTCTGCTGTCACAAAACTTTGAGAGATGTAAGTCTGATCCTAATGCCTATATGCAACATGTTGGTGACATGATATTGATTATAGTACTATATGTTCATAATATTTTGGTCACTGGTAGATGCACCAAATAATTGGGCTCAGTTAAGGTTGTATTCCATAATGCATTTGCCATGACCAATCTAGGATTGTTAAAACAATTTATGGGTTTGTAAATTGATCAAACTGTGGATGGGATCTATGTTTCTAAATCCATATATGCTTCAGATCTGATGCAAAAGTTCAATATGGCTGAATGTAAGTCTTCAAAATTCCTATTCCTTTCTGGTTAAGCTTACTGATTGGGGTTCTTCACCTCTAGTTGGCAACTCACTGTATAGACAACTAGTTGGGAGCTTGTTGTATCTCACGCGCTCTCGATCAGATTTGTTTTATGTTGTTGGCCTTGTTTAAAGGAACATGCAAGAGCCTCATGAGTTCCATTGGAAGGAATCCAAGAGGATCCTACATTATGTACAAGGTACCAAGCATTTTGGCATCCACTATGCAGCTAGTTCATATCTTGAACTACTTGGTTTTACTGATTTTGATTGGGCCGGTGATAGTTCTGATCGGAAGTCAACTTCTGGTTATGTGTTTATGCTTGCACATGGTCCCATTTTTTGGTCAATAAAGAAGCAACAAACCATCTCCTTATCTTCAGCTGAGGCCGAATACAGGGGAGCACTGAATGCAGCTACACAATGTGTGTGGTTGCAAGGCATACTTGGAGAGTTTGAATTTGTGTTTGATTCACCCATAGTCATTTGGTGTGACAATGAAAGAACAATAAAGATATCCACTGATCCAGTACAGAGACAGAGGACCAAGCACATAGAGATTCACATGCAATACATTCGAAGCTTGGTGCATGACCAGATCATAGCATTGCAGTATTGCCCTTCTGCTGAGAAAACTGTTGATATCTTCACCAAGAGTTTTACTGAGAACACCTTCACTTACCTTAGATCACTCCTTGGGGTGAGTGATGAATATTGGTGAAGTTGGGTGTATTTTACAAATATGCCACATGTCCATTTTAGAGGGGAGGTTTTATTTCCCATGTGGTTTTCCTTCTTTCCTTGGTTACATGGACAAATACAAATTTCTATTGTGACTTGAGCCTTAGTTGCCAAGGCCTTATTTTTTATTATTGACACAAGTCTAGCTTATGGGGGGGTGTTAGAACAATATTACACCTAGGACCTTATTCATTAGTCACATTATTGATTAATTGATCCTAAACAGATTAATTATAGCATCCCAAGGTGTGAACAAGGTTGTTAGAAGTTGGTTAGGCTCAATGATGAATTATCCACCAAAAATATGGGCTAAAGGTGGTCAAATTGTTGTAAGGTGCCCCCATTATGACCACCTCATGCATTTATTGCACCTATTTTGCATAAGGCGCCCTGTTTCCCTGTTTTAAGGAAACACTGTTGACCAAAGGCGCCCATGCATTGTATCTAGTCACTTAGGCCCAAAACCAGTTGTTTTGGCCTCTCCTTGAATACCTAACCACCCACCAATCACCTCCTTCACATGTGTGAGCCTCAGGTGAGTCTTCCTAAGCATGCCCAATGTTCACATGAGCAATTCGTAAGGGTTTGGGGTGATTTGGGAGCTCCTTAGTCAACCTAGGGGGGATTGGGGTCAAATCTAAGCTAGCCACATGTCATGGCCTATAAGGCATTTGATTTATTCCTATTATTATATAATGATGATCCAAACTCATTGTTGGGTTGGACAATTAATAAAATCTGAGATTTGATCATTTGTAATTTTGGTTTTTGATCATTTATTTTCCTGGTGTTTGACCATTTGTAACTGGTTTTGATCATTCATTTTTCCAGAATTTTTTATGCACTTATATATTGAAGAAATAGTTAAATCTTTCAATTACGAGGAAACTATAGTATCTATATCCTATTGTGATAAGGATTTTACCGAGTTCACATCTAGTCTGTGTGACCATTCGAGTGTTTACTCTGTGTTATAGTTAAGCAAAAGGGTCTGACCGACCCGCCCTTGCACCATATATGAATTTACAAAATATTAATAATCTAATCACTTTATATACAAAATTTTAATGATCTATTACTTTATATCATATTTATATTTAGATAGGAAATTTTTTCAAGTCTTAAACATATTTATTGATAAAGTGCAAACATAGTCGAAGTTAACATCCTTATAATTTGTAAAATTGTAAATTTGACATGGTATACTTTTTTATAGAACATTGATTTTATGTATTAAGTCATAGGAATTTATTCAAAGAAAGACTATCCATGCAACTGTTCACAATTCCTCGTATGTCGGTCCACTCTAAACTCACCATGTATTCACCTTGTTCATTGTTTCTCGGTATTCCAGTTCTGAGCTCTGTTATGTTCTGTTTACAATTGCGGTAGATGGAGAACGAACCGACATCAGGGAAATGATGAATTAGATGGTACCACCGTCCACTACGTAATCTATTTAAATCGATGTCCACTGGATGGAAGGTTTTCTGTTTGTCAGACCCAAAGTCCATTAATGTCGGGTCGGCAACTGTTACTACTTCTTTCCTTCTTGAACAAGATTTCGAGGCTCCAATAGAAGGACATATTAATTATACTCTTTAAACTGGTGTATACACTGGTCATGGATTAATTATACTCTTTAAACTGGTGTATACACTGGTCATGGATTAATTATACTCTTTAAATTGGTCTATACACTACTTAGATGATACATGCCTTTGTTTAATGATCCTGTAATAAATAACGTGTTTGTACAGAGACTTACTTCCAGATATTTGAACAATGGAAAATGAAAGACAATTCAAGAAATGGATTTATCAATTAAATCCGATGAATAAGAAATGACGTGACTAGATTTCATTCATGAGGTTTTAGATTCTTTCTAAGCATTAGAGAATTCCCATTCGAGGCTCCTGTTATCTTTGTGAAGTTCACTTCAGCCCATGTTCGAAACCCGCGACTGTCAGGGATCGGAAGATCAAATGTTTCCCATCTTCTCTTGGAAGATGAAACTTGTTCTCTGTATATGGGGTTTTGAAGTTTCTCAATCTCTATTTGCATTCACTCCAATAGACAATTACTTAATTGACTCTGGGGCATCAAAGAACACTATGGTTGAAGGGAAAATCTTCGAGACATATTCCTACTTATCTTCCCTTCTTTCCACAAGCCAAGATATCTTGGCTAGCATTCAAAATGCTAATGTTCCTTTGGATCTCTATTTGAAATCCCAAATATTTTCCCAGCGCTCCTCTTACGGCTTCTAAATTTTGGAGCAAGCCTTGGCATTCGGTATGGATATATTTCTATCATGTTCAACACAGTAGTTACAATCTTAAATCTTCAATATTTTTTGTTACACAAATCAATCTGTTTTCTTGCACAACTTCAACATCAACACAGATGTAAAGAACATTCTATATTCATTCAAAGAGTACCTGATTAATGTGACTTCAGATAGCCTGACATTGACCTTTTCTCCTACGGACAATTCACTTGCATCCATAAATGCCATTGAGGTTGTTTCAGTTCCAAATGATTTTATGTCTAACCAGCCTATGAATTTCACTCCTATTGCTCCTTTAGTTGGGCTATCTGGATATGCTTTGGATATAGTATACAGGATCAATGTTGGGGTAAATTGGTCACGCCTATAAATGACACTCTTTGTAGAATAGTAGAACTTGGGTTCTTGGTCAAAGTTAATTTTCTTATAGTGGTCTTGCTAAGTCTGTCAGTATTGATGCTAGCAGCATCAAATACACTACAACAGTCAAGGAAGATATTGCCCCTAACTCTGTCTATGCCACATCATAAGAGATGGAAAATGCAAATGTATTCAACCCAAATTTCAACATCACTTGGATATTTTTTGTGGATCCATATTTTAGCTATTTTGTTTGTTTACACTTTTGTGATATTGTGAGTTCATCTCTAAACCAATTGATATTTGACATCTATATTTACACCGTAGGCGTTTTTCACAATGAGATGATATCTCTCTATTGGTGTTTCAGATTCCTCGTTTGTCGGTCCACTGCCTGCTCACCATGTGTTCATTTTATTCATTGTTACTCCTTCTTAAGTTCTGAACGGTGAAGGAATTGCACCTGTTTTCCAGTCCAGTCGTATTTTTTAACACCTGCTTATGTTTTTTTTCGTTCGTGTGGCTAGAGACGAAACACACGAAGAAGGCCGACATCGTGGGAAATATGGTAATGTTTCCTGCTCATCCCAGAGTTTGTACTATTTATAATATTTTATGCATGTTTTGCGATCACGAAATCACTTGACACTGGTGCTTGCTGTTTCAGGATCCATATATGGTGCCAATTTGAGAAAATGGAAGTTAGTCAACATTCCAAATTCTTCTATGAATTCTGTGGCAAGGTCTGTAACATTCATAAACATATCATTAGCATTTTCAATTTGATAAAATCTAGGCACTAGGGTTTCTAGGTCCATGAAAGCGGGGTGTTATTGTCCCAACCAGGGTTCAAGCTCCCAAGAAGGGACATCTTTTCCCTGCAATTTTGGATTTGATTAATAGTAAGCATATTTACCTACTTCTAGGTTTATGTAACATCTCTATTCATGTATTGATTTCAAATCGATTAAGTCTCTGTAAATTGCGAGTAGCGATTTAATGAATGTGTGAAATTGAACGATGAACGATTGGGCAATCTCTGTGTTTAGATACAGGTGGTCAAATCCAAATATGGTGTTTTTATATTAGCTTTTGTGACATGATTCAGGATTTGCATTGAAGGCAATTGCTTCAGGTTGTATTGGCATGGTTCAATATTGCTTTGCATTGAGCGATACTGTAAATTTAATATGTAAATGAATTATGGACACATGTGTGTGAAAACGGTGAAGAGATGGAAGATTGAGTCGCCATGGCTATAATGACCTACCAAAATCTTGGCTCGTTGAAAATCCCTCCAAAATGTGTTGAAATAATATATGGTGATGTGCCCAGTTTGACTTTGAGTTGGAGGAAACAGAGTAAAGTTATGAAGCCAAATTGGAATTGATTGTACTCAACCAAATGCAAAATTGCCAGTTAACAATCTGAATATACATGACAATTGTGGGTTCTCCTAATATACAATCTGAATTATATTCTTACTTGGGTTATTCATGGTTATTTATATATTTGTTCTTTTGAGAGTTTCTTCTAATTTATTGTCTTGGCAGAGCATCCTCAATTCTTTTTATTGAATAGTAATTAATAAAGAGCTTGTATGCTAAGTTCCATCGAAAGTATTTATTGGGAGGTCATGTAGCTACATACATGAAGGTCATAAATTAGCTATTTAAGGAATGCGTGTATGGTTTTTATAAATATATTGATTACAAGTGATGTTCTATAGAAAAACATTTATGGAATACTTCATAAAAGTACATTGGTATTGAAGCTTTAGGAAGTTCTGAAATTATTTAGAAGTCCAGACTATTAGGTATAAGTGCAATTATTTTTTCCAACCATGATAGGATATTCTGGTGATGTTAGTTGATGTTGATGATATTTAAAGGTTGAGCTTTGCATCTTCATAATTAGCTTTGTGTTTATGGTCTTCCATACCCATTCATTGGTTTGTTGGCATTCTCTACTACTTGTAGATGTTGAAAGAAGATGAACCCTAAAAATATCAATCCTAGTTTTTTAAATATAACAAGAAAGGTATAGAACTTGAAAGCATTGAATAGTTTTACTCAATAATCAAACACTGAGAAATATGCCCCTAAAGTGCAATGAAATTATTGAAATATTGTGGTATCTTTAACTTAAATAAAATTACTTTATTCTGGAAGCATTAACACATGAAGTCTTGCAATGTTTTGGTGTTAAGGAAGGTATGTTGGAAAAGTTAAAGGGATGGTGAATTAGGTTCCTCTTGAAACCCTAGTTATAGTGGTCGAAAAACGACGACGCTTTGTGATCCCTTGTACTAGGTCTAGCAGCGGTAGGCGTGTTGTGGTCGACGCTCTGACAAATTTGTTGGATCTGGGCGGTGGCCCTCTCCCATGGCAGCCTGAGATGGGGACTAGCAACCCCACGAGCTCGCAGTCGTTAGGTGAATTAGCAGGTAAAACCAATGCCAAATCAAGTGAAGTCGAGAAAGGATCCAAGCGGAGGATGGGGCTGGGCGGATGCCTCCCCAAAACCTTGAATATTACGGCTATGCAGATCAAGTCTGGTAAGATCCATGAATGGATAGAGCATTGGCACGAAAAAGCCCTAATAGGTAAATTTGTGGGGGTTTGGCCCAGAGAACAGGATCTAGTGAACTGGATCAACACTACCTAGAAACCTAAAGGGAATTATAAATCTTCAATTGGGAGCCAAAGGATTTTTCACCATTATCTTCTTTAACATTGAGGATCGTGATAGAATTCTAGAAGGAGGACCTTACTTCTTCTTCTCGGAAGGATTATACCTTAGACCCTGGAAGGAAAGGTTTAATCCAGAATTAGAGGACGTAACTGACACCCCAGTCTGGATTACGCTGTTCTCCCTGCCGTGTGAATATTGGGATTTGGAGATCCTGTAGGACATTGGCAACATTATCGGTGAATTTGTTAAAGTAGTTGACCAGACTAAACAACAAATATATACTGCGTATGCACGTATATGTGTCTACATGGATTTGTCGAAGGAGCTACCAGAAGCGATTAGTGTAAATTGGGAGGATGAGGAGTGGATTCAGACTTTGGATTACGAGCAGCTTCCATTTCGTTGTCGTCAGTGCCATGAATATGGGCACCTGGGTCAAAACTGTCCCCAGTTAAAGTCTTCTTCTTCTCCCCCTAAAGATGGCCTTGTCAGAGAAACGAACAAGGAAGGGTTCACGTAGGTTCGAAACAGACGAAAAAATAAACCGGCAGGACAGAACAAAGTTGTTAAGGAGACTCATGGTAATGGGATTAAAACCACTAATCCCTTTCAGATCTTGGAAGAACAACAAGAAGAAGGGGAAATCGGAAAGGTAAGGGTGAAGAGAACTCAAAACAGATGGAGGGTATAGTTGAGGAAGTTGAGCAGTTCCATGAACCAGAAAATCAAATGGAGCCAATGGTAGAAGATGGAGACGAGGAAATGGAATTAGGAGAGCTCAATCTGGATGAGATTGAAAGAGAATGCAAAAAGAGAGGGAAAGGGTATGTCACTCGAAGGAAAATTGAACTTCTTCAAGAGGCATTTATCAAATCAAAAGTCTCTAGAAAATTGGGGATAGATTCAGATCCGCAGAAGGAAGCAAGAGGAAATCCCCAAAGGAAGATTTGCAAAGAGGCAGGAAGATGAATAAACAAAGGATAACAGAGATAGGAGTTAAGTTAATTGAGTCTGGCCAGTATCCTACAATATTGGTAGCCTTCTCTGAATTCAATAAGGTTAATCAATGAAACTAATATATTGGAATATTAAGGGTTGTAACCACCCCAGGAAAATAAATACCCTAGCAAGAAAGATTAAACAGGAAAAACCTGATATTCTTTTTCTCCATGAGACTAAGTGTGGTTCTCAAATTTTGGAGAAAGTGAAGAAGAAAATATGGAGAGGAAGTGAATTTATGGATATTTATGCTATAGGGATGGTGGGTTGTATGGCAGTATTATGGCATCTCGATTCCCTGTGTATTTCGGATTGGTGGGCTAACCGCTTCTCCTCAAGCGCTAATTTTACATATCGAGTCTCTGGCTCCTCTCGCCGGCTGGTGAATATCTATGGTCCGAGTGATTTTCCTCAGAAAACTGCTTTTCTTCAGTACTTATCTTGGCTGAAGGACCAAGTTGCAGAAGGATTGTGGATTATAGGAGGAGATTTCAATCTGATTTCATCTCTTGAAGAAAAAAAGGGGGCAGGAGGGTCTTGGGTAAATTCCAGGAAGCCTTTAGAGATTTCATTTCCCAAAGTCCCTTCATTGACACTGAGACTAGCAATGGCCTTTATACCTGGAACAAAAAACGTGGGGGAACTCATCTTGTCGCCTCTAGAATCGACATATTCCTAGCCACTGAGGATCTTGAAAGAGATGGGGGGGAGGCCCACGCTATTGTCCTTCCTTCGATTGGCTCTGATCATTGGCCCATTTGCCTCCAATGGGAATGGTCCAATGCCTCTTTATTTAAACCTTTTAGGTTTGAGCAATTTTGGTTAGAACATAAGGACTTCAAAGAGTTGGTGGGGCAATGGTGGAAGGAACTGGTTCCCCCAGAGGAACCGAGATGCATCAGTTCCAGCAGAAATTAAAGGCTCTCAAAGCCAAAATAAAATCTTGGAACAAAGCAGACTTTGGGCACATTTTCTAGGATAAAACGAAGGTGGTGGTAGAGCTCGAGCTTTTACACAAGAAAGGCATGGAAGAAGGATGGAATGACGAGATCAAAGAGCATGAATATAATCTATTAAATCAACTGGAGGCCAGAGAAAAACATGAAGAGATTTATTGGAGGAAAAAATCCAGAAATTAGTGGCTCCAAGAAGGGGATAGGAATACAAATTTTTTCCATAATATGGTTATTCATAATCATCATAAATCCAAGATTTATAAACTCCATAAAAGTAATGGAAACCAGGCTGAGTCCAGGCAAGAAATTGAAGATGAAATTGTTCACCACTTTGAAGACATTCTCAAGGAGGATCGAATGGACCGAAGCAATGCTATCGCCCAGATTACTAGACTTGTTCCCAGAATGGTCACCAACGAGCACAATGAGTTCCTGAACAAACCTGTCACCCTGCAGGAGGTTGAAGAGGCCATGCAGCATATGGCTTTGGTAAAGCTCCTGGCCCGGATGGTTTCACCACAATTCTTTTCCATTTCTTTTGGGACTTAATAAAACAGGAGGTTGCGGACATTGTGGAAGAATCCCGTAGATGCTGTGGAGTCCTGAAGATATTTAACACCACCTTTCTGACTCTTATTCCAAACGAGGATGGGGTCGAGGTGCCAATCAAGTTTTTCCCGATTGCTTTATGTAATGTTATCTATAAAATCATTACTAAGATTGTTGCTAACCGGTTAAAGCCTCTGCTCCCAATTTTGATCAGCCCTGAGCAATCTGGCTTTATGGAAGGCCGATAGATTCTTGATGGTATAATCTTAGCCCATGAAACTATTCATTCCTTGAAGACTACCAAGAAACTAGGTATGATGATCAAAATTGATATTGCAAAAGCCTATGATAAATTAAGCTGACAATATATGCGAAGTATGTTGGAGGCCTATGGTTTTGGTTCGGACTAGGTTAGTTGGATCATGAATCTGGTAACTACCCCCTTCTTTTATATTCTACTTAATGGCTCTCCAACCAGGCTTCTCCAGTCTTCCCATGGCATAAGAAAAGGAGACCCAATCTCCCCTTTTCTCTTCATCCTTATGGTGGAAGGGCTTGGCCGTCTTATTCATTCCCTATCTGCGGAGGGGGAAATCAGAGGTCTGAATCTCCATGAAGGAATGATAAAACATACCCACCAACAATTTGTAGATAACACTATGTTAATGGGGCACCCTTCAGTCCAAGAATCCCATGCCTTTAAGAAAATCCTAAAGCTTTTTGCAAAGGCCTCAGGGCTCGAAGTCAATCCTGATAAGTCTCGGGTTTTCTTTTTCAATACCCTCGTGTTACTCAGCACAACATTCTCTGCATTCTTAATTTCTCAAAAGGCTCCCTTTGTAACGTACCCACCCTTGGACCCAATGCAAGGAAGGGAACCTGATGCCATTCTATGGGGCTTTTCATAAACTCAGCCATATTCATTAGATTCACAGCCATAAAAGAGATGTGTGGAGATGGAAATCAAACAAACATGCACAATGGAAATGAACTCAACCACACACATATTACATGACTGTTATTCAATTTAACACAGTCAACAAATTAACACATTTGCAGAAGTAATTACATAATAAAATACTCATCTTGATGTAATGTTGTCCCAACAACTAGTTATGTCGCTGCAACGTTCCTTCCAACCGTAGGTCTCTGCCCAGCCTGTATTATTTCAGCACTTAGAGACCACCCCCGAGATGGGCATGATATCTACAAGGAACTTGGGACTCTCAAACCCTGCACGGCCAAAGCAATGGATATCCATCTCAACCCCAACATTCTTTTACACACAGTAGCTCAAAACTGGCATGGATACACAATTCAACCATGGATTCACATAATAGGGTCTATGGGTTTTTCCCAAAATGTGGGCACACCAAAAACAGATTGTGGGAAGAGGGAATCAATCCCAGGGAAGAAAACTGATTTCTCCCACAGATGTATGAACATTCAATGGGCCAAAATAGCTTCAATTGAACCCCAAATCGTTTGCCCTCTCTTCCCCACTGTTAGCCACAACAAAAACGCCCTTCCCAGCTAGGAAAACGAAGGTAAACACAGGAAATTCATGGAGGGAAATTCCCAGGAAGCTCTAAACTCATGGGAGAGCAAAGCTGGTTGATGGGTAATGGCTTGGGGAGCAATTCATGGCTCTTTTCTTTCCCAAGAAGCCAAACACATTTTTCCATGTAGGGTGGCTTGCCCATACTCGAATTTGGACAGCCATACCTCCCATTCCCCAAGGCATTAACTACCTCAACCAACTCTTGGGAGAAATCAATGATTGGGTACAAAATTCAACATGGGTAGTTGAGTGTTCATGGGTTCTCTCATTGACACTTGGCTTGACTCAATTGGATCAAGGGTTTGAATATCCTCCTCCCAATTCCTTGTAATATCATGCTCCCATCTCTTGTTGCATTGCATAGCTAGTTGTGGGCATTTATATTAAAATGCATATTTACAATTCCCATGGTTCTCTAGCACATGGATAGCATAATTTCAAATACTTTCCTCTTAAAGGTTGAGTGTTCACTAGTGGGGCCTTGGCTTTGAGCTCCACGCTAGGAATCATACATAATATACATACAATACTTACATTATAGCCCAAATATTACAAGGGTCAAAATGGGGGACGTTACATTCCCCTCCCCTTGGAATAACACCATCCTCAGTGTTCCAATACCTAGGAATACATACACGCTATATACATGTCCAAAATTCACAAAATATGGCAGGTTTGTCCTACATCTCACCCTTTACTTGGGTTTTCGGGACCAAGTCCTTTGGTCTTCACAAACTACTCCGGCTGGCTGGGACCTTCTAGTTCTGCATGAGGGCATTGTTCCAAAACAATCTCTTCCCTTTCTTTACCTTCCCACTGATCTACAAGTCTGGAAACTTTATGGTGGCTACCCTCTTGATGCTCCATTGTTGGGAAGTCACGGAGGCAATGATTTCCTCCACATCCCCAACATTTCATTGGTTGCTTTACCCTTTCCTGCTCAAATTCTTTTGAGTCTTCCCACCTGGAACGTTTCTTAATCGACCGATTGGATGAATGCTTCTTCATGGATCCACTTCCTTTCCTTTACTGATTGCTCCCAGAATATTTTTTTTACCTCTTTTTGCAGGCGAATAGAGTCCTGCAAAACCTTGTGGTTCATCTCATTATGTTGCCTCTATAGCTTGAGCATCTCTCCAAGATTTTCTTGGGTCCTGGCAATTGTTTGAAGAAGACTTTCAACCAACTCTAATAGCCCTCGGTATGCTGCAATGGTTAATGGAAACAACTGACCACATTTTGCTTACTAGAAACACTTTCTTGTGCTGGCTGCAACCAATTGTTTCAATTTCTTACCTGTGAAATTCATCATGGAAATTCTTTGTTAGGACAAGCATAATATAAACATTAAAATTAGTCAATTATTTTCCCAATTGACATGGAATGTCCATGCTTTATTCATGGAACTTCCACACTTTCATGCTTTCCACATACACATGAACTCATTCATGTTCATTCTTTCATAGGAAATTTACTATTTCAGCATTCACAATTCATTTCAAGTGTAGCTAGGGTTTTACCCATAGCTTGTGCAAATGAGCACCTACTAAGGAGAAGGGACTCCTTAGTAGCAGTTCAGTAAATGAAAATTATTATGCTAAAACAGAAATGTAAACTACTCTAAAACATGTGCATGAAACATAAACAACAAGATGTAAATAATGGTTTTTGTATTAATATTACCTCCAATGTGAAGGTTGGTGAAGCTCTTGCAATGTCCAAGAGGGTTGCTCCAAGCTCCAATGTGCTCCTTCTCTTTCTCCAATGGTGGAAATGGGCCAAAAGGGGCTCTCAAGGTGAAAGTGGCTCAATGGTGAGCTAGGGTTTCAAGAGAGATTTTGGCAGAGTAAGCGTATACTTGATTGTGGATATGAAATAAGGGATCTCCATCACCTATTTATAGTTTTTTGGTGGTGGAGTGCTGACCCATGGTTTTGGGAACCATATGGTTTAGGGCAGCTGTATAGGGTTTTTTCCTCCTTTTCCTCATTATTTTATATTTTTTATTCCCTTTTTAGGGGATTTTTGCTATTTTGGAGGAATTTTGGATATTTTTGGAGGAAAACGGGGTTTTTTTTGCCTTTTTGAGGCTATTTAGTGGGATTTGTGGTCTTTTGGAGGCTTTTTATTGGGATTTTTAGGGTTTTTAAGGGAAATATGGTAGGAAAATGGACAAATGAGCCATGTAATGTGGTAGATGAGGTAGTGAACACTTTTTGGGTGTTAACAGATTGCCCCCTGATGTGCGAGGGCAGGAGCTCATCGTATGGCCGATGGACATCATAAGTCATGTATGGTTTTCCTGGGGTGTGGAGAGAAGAGAAGAAACAAACTGAAGCTTGGAACAATGATCCCGAACAAACTGCAAGAACTAAAAGTACATAATCTCAATAATGGATGAGGAATCATCTGATCATATGGATGAGGCGGGCATTCCCATGCTCGTATTAGGATATAACATAATAATAACAATGGGGTCCAAAAAATGGGGACCTGACATATACATGACCTCAAATACTGACTGAGGAATAATCTCAATATATGGACGAGGCGGGCATACCCATGCTCGTATCAAGATACATAAACAGAACTGTGAGGCCCGAAAAGAGGGACCTGTAAGATACATAGAGAACCACTGTGTACATCATAAGTGTCCAGAGGGGACACAAAATCTGGGACATACTGCTGGGCTGACCATGTCGGAGCTAAACAACTGATACACTGGAATGATGACAGTGCTACTGAATGTGGTACCAAAGGAACTGATGGGCTGCTGGACCAGAGTGACAAGGGTCATACTCTCAATGGTACACTGAACTGGAACTGATCTGGGACGAAACTGGGTACTCAAGGAAGCAGATAACTGGATGGATTCCGAATACAATCGCCAACGCAGCCCGGATATCCACGGGAACATATAACTGGGCGTTCCGAAGTGACTCACCAATGTGCTAGAGTCGGGGGAAATCCGAGGTCTTTGACTAAAAACTGAAGGGATATAACCCTACGCGATTCTCGACGATGCGATCAAGGTGCTGAAGTCGAGCATGTGAGAAACAACCACTCAGAGAGGCAATGATGACTCCTCTCAGAATGGTCCGTAGGCACTTACCACAGATGGTGATAAGTCTAAGGCGTAGGGACCTCTAGGCCTATCCTCTGGAATAGAGGGGCTGTCGTCGACAGAGGGAGACCTGCAAATATCAAGGCAATGATGTTTCCTTGATAGGAGCGCGAGGTGGAGAACCGAAATGTGATAGTAATGATGGCAGGACTGACCAAACTGTGGGGGGACAACTGGGCAAGTAGAGTGGGTGGACTCAAACTTCCTTTTTTCAGAGTATGATAATGGGGATGATCGGGCAGCATATGAAACTGACTGAGGGGAAAGGGATCATAGCTGTATTGGATCGGGGAGGGTGACTGGGCTGAGGGAGACTCAAGCTGGTATGAAATGGCAGGAGACTGCAGAATACTCTGAACAAAGGCGACCTGATTAGGGGTTCTGCCGAGATGATCGATCATAGTGCCAGGAGGCACGGGAGGGGACTTCTTCATGGGTGAAGGAACTAGAAGAAGTGTGTGTAAAATGATACTGTCGTGTGGATTTATACGAGCCCAGGACAATTCATGCTCGTGGTCGCTTTCAATTTTAAGGAGTCTGAAAGCGATAAGAAGACTCTGAAGTAATGGAATGGTACTGTCGTGTGGATTAATACGAGCCCAGGACAGTTCATGCTCGTGGTTGCTTTCAATTTTAGAGAGTCTGAAAGCAAATAAGAAGACTCCAGGGGGTTTCTTTTTCGTATGTTTAGTCTCCAAGGCCCAAAGAAGCATAAAAGGATGCAATGAAGAACTCTTCTAGCCGGTGTGACTAGAGTATTCCTTTTTCGTAATTAGTCTACCAGGTCCGGAAAAGGGTTAAACTTATACCAGATAGACGCCCTTTCAGGTACTTTAACGAGCATGAAAGGAAGCAAGATTGCTCGGCGATCTTTTCATTGTTTTAGGAGTCAGAAAAGAGCATAACGGAAACTCCCTAAGTGCCTTTTTCGTAAAGGACTTGTCCAACTCGAAAAAGGGATAAAATTATACCGAACAAAAGGAAAGACCAGGCAAGGAGGAAGTGTTCAATCAAGGAACAATAATGATGACCAAGAACGAGGGTAGGGGGGAACACTGGTGGGCCTCCTTGCAGGGTGAATGAAATGGTGGCAGAATAACGAAATATTTGCAGTATGACAGGAGTGAATGGCTCATGTAAAAGTGTGGAACAATTCGACGACGGTCGATGTGGCGCGCAAACCGAGGCAACAAGGTGTTGGGACACAATGTTGAAATTGTCCCAGGTGAGAGCGAGAAATGATCTCAAGCATCATCACAGGCTCGAAAAAATGAATCCGGCGATATAAAGAGTGTCAAAAATGGGTAATGATCGATGTGGCACGCAAACCGAGGCGACGGTGGCGTTTTGGAAAAATACCCAAAAAATATGGGGGTGAGAGTGAGAAATGATCTCAAGCATCATCACCGGCTTGGAAAAATGAATTCGATGATATAAAATATGTGAAAAACGGAGAACGACCGATGTGGCACGTAAACCGAGGTGACTAGTGGTGTCTGAAAAATGGGCAAAAAATGACGAGGCAAAAATAATGCAACGAGGTGACCATCATGACGGTTGCGTCGTGCTGATTCCAGTGGTGGAAACGGTTCAAAAAATGGACTCCGTATAGGGTCAGAATGGCAAAAACAAGAAAAAGTCAACTGACTATAAATAGTGAGTGGGTCCAACATGACATGTGTCATTTGTACTATTTGACTTTGACTAGTGACTTTGGGGTCCCAGTCACCTGAGAAGGTGTCGGGGGGCCAGATGCAGATGGTAGAGCGCGTACTGGATGGTGTATATTATGCGTGGGGCCAGATGATGCGTCGCCGTGGTGGCGGCGACGTGGGTAGGTATTTTACGCAGGAGTTGTACCTGCAGTGGCTCCAGATACCATTGACACTGGACGACTTCCCGTATAGGGACATGGACTACACAGGAGATCCAGAAGTGCCACGAGTGCCAGGACAGGCATGGGGTCCCGACGGTACGTATGTGTTTGCTTGGATGTTATGGATGTTAAGTTTTATATATATGATAGTGGATTGATATACTGTTACTGACATATGGATGATCTGCAGATGTGGGCCCGAGGCCGCTGCCAGGTCATGTGGCACGGAGGGGGATTGTGGCCGTTCCAGCTCTGCCTGGGCGAGGGGAGGTCCGTCTCTGTGATGCGGAGGGGACACTCGAGTCTGTACGGGCACTACTAGACCGTTTGCTGATAGGGGTGACCGACGAGGGGTGGCGGGACGTCGATCCAGACGTGGTTCAGGATTTCATGAGGGCACCTCGAGAGTTCAGATCCATTGCGATCCGGGTGGCTATCTTGGTAGACAGGGCATGGGCACAGGAGCCCGTAGGGGATAAGGACTTGCCGGAGGAGGAGCGAGGGGAGGACTCAGAGGCAGCCGATGCAGGCAGTGATGCAGGGTATGACTCTCATTAGGAAGTGCAGGGGACTCCCCCCGAGTTTTGTAGCTACGACATGTATTTTATGAGGCTTTAGGGATGTATAGCCATTTTTTGTATAGCTGAGTACAGGGGTACTCAGGACATGTATAGCACTGAACATGTATTTTTTGATATATATATATATGCACGTGGATGCACCTTTTTATGATGTTGTTTTAGTTGTACACACGTGGATGTGCTTTTATGATGTGTGATATGTTTGTACTGCACGTGGATGCAAGTAGTCTAGGATGTTGGGCACGTGGATGCCCCTTGTGTAATTTATGTGATGCAACAGGATGTATGTACGATTAGGCACGTGGATGCCCCTATGGATATACATGTGGTTGTATGGTTTATGTACATGGATGCAAATGTTGATGCAATGCAGTCTTTTTGGGTTTTTATATATTTTTATGATATGTTATGGGATGATGATGCATGATGTAGGTGTTACATGGTGTGATTGATGTGCCAATCTAGGATGTTGTTGGCCATTTGATCTGCGACACTATTTTGAGCTCTTGGGACATGGGTGAATATTATGGATTCAAACTGTCGGCTGAGTTGTTTTGCACGCAGGAATTTTCTAAAAAGGCAGGGATCACACACCTGGTAGCAGTTGTTGAGCTGGGAGACAAGTAGCTGGGAGTCAAGGAACACATGAAGGTGACATATGCCTATCTGGAGGGCAGCAGTCAGGAGACCGGTCACAGCATCATACTCCGCCTGGTTATTGGTAGCAGCGCCTATACATATTCCGTCAAGGTGAACCATCTCATTGGAAGGGGAGTACAAGACCCATGCTGCAGAAGCCAGGTTGGAAGACCAGCGGCTTGCGCCATCAGCGAAGCCAGTGTAACAAGGTGGAAGATGGTCCATCTGTGGGCAAGCAAAAATGAAGAATGTAAGACGATGGTAAAAAAGGTGAAAAACAAAAAAGAGAGCAAACTGTACAATGCGGACCAATGAGGCCGCGGTTTCATTCATTTATGGGTAAAAACACTTAAGATACAACCCATTGCGGGGGTTGCGTAAAGGATGACCTTCAGAGTCGGCTAAGATGTATGCCCCCTTGCCGAGGCAGGTCTGCACGATGTAAGGGCCTTGCCACCTGGATTCAAACTTCCCTTTACTGGTTTTGTCATGGGCTTGGTCATAGGCGAGGACGAGGTCCCCTTCGTGGAAAATGCGAGGGTGAACATGTTTGTCATAACCGGCTTTGGACCGGTTCTTGGCAGCTTCGATGTTCTGGAGAGTGGCATGACGGTCTTCATCAGCTTGTTCGAGTGTCAGCAAACGCTACTCGAGGGGGGAAGTATCGGGGAGAAGCTCGACAGCTGGGAGCTTTGAGGGATGAATGAGACGCCGTTTCTGACAAACGGGGGGGGTACATCAGGCCATGTGTCGATGTGGTGCTCTATAATGGCAGGGTAAAGACCGGGCATCTCGGTATAGGACCAGGCAAAGACATCACGGAATTCTCTGAAAAGGGTTTGGTAGTCCTCAATCTCTTGCTTACTGCAGAAGGCTCCTAAAGTGATGAGTTCAGGGGCACGTCCTGGGGCAGCGATATCAATTTGGATGACAAGTGAGATGTTGGCCATGTTACCCTCCTCGAAGGCATCAGGAGCAGGAATAGGCTCCTTGAACCAGTCGAACTTGGTGGGAAGGAAGTCTTTGGATTCAACTGTGAATTGGGTAGCTGTACTAGAGGAAGGTTCTTCTAGAATGAAGTAGGAACGATGATGCATATCATCCCAGGGATAATCCGGGGCAGTGAGGGCCTCAAGAATCTCCTCATCAGTATGAAAAGTTTGCGTCGTCAAATCGGTTGACGAGGGGGTAGTGGTTGAAGAGATCATATAAATGGTATTAACCTGTCCTGAAGGGGAGGAGACCGGAGGGTAGATCTCCTCAATGGTGGGTGGTGCCGTCTCGAGATCCAGATTGTTCATCTCATAGAGAGCCGCTCTGTAATCCGGGAGATCGGGACAATGATGTGAATAGTGCCCGTAAACACCGCATATGGCACAGGGGTGCTTGGTACGCAGGGATTTATCTTTAGGCTTGGGGGTGGGGTTTAGTTCGACAACCGGGATGTTGGGGTCGTTGTCGAGCATCTGCATATGTTTCTGTAATGCTGGTAACTGTGGACACTGATGAGTCACATGGCCTAACTCATCGCACAACGAGCATTTGGGCGGAGCACAAAACACTAGGGGGTTTTTGACTATCTTGGGAGGTGGTACGGCAGTGTAAGGTTGTGGCCCTCTGCCCCCAGTGGGTTGGGGAGTAGGAGGGGGAGTCGTGGAGGACGAAGGGGTAGAGACACCGGGGGGTGGTTGAGTGGTAGTAGCCATGGGTTGCACCGGTTGGAGGACGACGCTTGGTGTCGGCGGGGGAACGGGAGGTGAAAGGTACCAGACAGGTAATCCCAAGGTTAACCCAGGGAGGCTAAGGGTAGCCATAACTGGGGCGCTTACTACTCCTGATGGAGGGACTAGGAAGGGGATTGTATGGATAGGTGTAACACCAATGTGGCTAGGTACCAATGGTGGTTTAGGTAACAAGGGTGGTTGATTGTTAGGTGTTTGGGTATCGTGGGACAGGGTACATAAGTTAGACACTTCGGGCGTAGATGACGGGGGAGGAATAGATTGAAAGGTGGAGGTCATCGACGCGTCTGAGTAAACTCCAGGTCCCGTAGAGGAAACAAATGAGGTGGTGGCACGAGAAACAGGTTGTTCAACCATGGGGAGAACATTTTCGGGTACCACGGGAGCACTGGGATCATAGTAGGTGAGCTGGTCAACCTTGACCACGCGTCCCTCATGGGGGAACATCATGGTGCGAAAAACGGAAGAGGCAACCGCCCACATGGCATACATGTAACTGCGGCCAAGTAAAAGGTTATAATCCAATTGGGCATTGATTACCTCGATGTCGATTAGTATGGTTTTACCACCTAACTAGACGGGGACATTGGGTAGGAGGCCTTGGGGCTGGGACGACCGACCGTTGTAGGCGCGTAACGCAGTGGTGGACTGCTGGAGAGTAGGGGATCCCAACTTCTGCCATACGAATGTAGAAATAACGCATGTGGAGGCACCTTCATCGATGATGCATCGATGGATGACAAGATTCTGAATGGAAACAGAAACTTGGAAGGCTAAGGAGGAAGGCAGGCATGGTTCGGATTGGTCCAAATCAAATACCATCAATTTCGAATCATGTGGGTCAATCGCCCCAATGGAGGAGAGTAGAGTCTTGCGCTGGGAAGGGCAGTTTTTCAAGACTTCTAACGCAGACATGGCTGCGGGAGATTGGGCTAAGTCATCGACCATGTTGTAGTTTGACGCAGCCCGCGCATTGGGGTTATTGTTGATACGACGAAGCGGGAAACGAGGTGCTTTGGGAGTGCCCTCTAGTGGAGGCGGGGGTATGCGTAGCGCTTGATCGGTGGGATGAGCATTAGGGGTTTTCTCAGCAGGAGGGGCTTCAGTGGTGGAGCCATATTGGTTCTGACGAGTCTAGAGGTTGACGTCAGTGGATGACATCATCAACAAGTGGTGGGTTCCTGAGTCAAACATGGGTTGATCGGGAGCAGTGTACGTGATTTGTTGTTGGGGTGGCGTGTTGGCTTGAGGGGGAGCCAACAGCTGAGTGTTCACTACGCCTTGGGTTGGTAGGGGGTTTTGCAGCACCAAAGGTGGCTGCTGAGGCTGTGGGGGGTTGGGCGGTGCTTGAGGAGCCGCATGCCCTTGGCGATGGGCATCATCAACCCAAAGTTGCCGAGCTCGCTCCAAGTGTGGGCAAGCATGTGTGTAGTGGCCATAGACCCCGCAAATAGAACAAGGGTGGTTTGTTCGCAAGTTGAGGTTTTTAGCTTGCTTGGGCGGGTGATCAGGGTTTTGGTTAGCAGGGGCCGCATTATTATTGTCGGGGGGATTAGCTGGTTGACCAGCTTAGTCTGTAGGTTGGTTATTCCCACGATTACGGCCCTTGCCACGGTTTTGTTGGCCCTGGTTGCATTGGTTGTTCTGGTTTTGCTGTGGGTTTTGTTGGGCGTAAACTTGCCCTTGGGTAGCTGGTGGATTCTGAGGTTGCGCAGGTGCTGGAGCAGGCTGCGGGGGATGATATGCAGGTGGAGGTTGCGCAGGTGCAGCAACTTGAGGGGGGTGTTGATATGGCTGCGGAGCGGGTTGTGGGTTTGCCGCAGGGGCTGCCTAGGGCGGATAATAAGTGGGTTGGGCTTGTGAAGGCGCAGGAGCTTTTGCATCCTGCTGGTGGTAGTAGGGCTGAGGTGCGACCGGTGGGGCGTAGGCGGGAGTCGCATGATCGAAGCACTGAGGTGGACATGAGGGTCCATGGGAATGGTGGTGATGTGTCATGGGAGCATACGAGTTGGTTGCTCCAGACTGTGAGGTAGCCCATGAAACGTCGGGGCCAGGGTTAGGACGTGCTATGGAAAATGGTTGGGGATGCGAAGAAACACGACCAATGATGTCGTCTGCAGCGTGGGATGCCCCCAGCGCATCGTGCTGGGAGGAATCTTCGCGAGGGGCATCAGGTATAATGGTATAGAGATAACTCGACTGGGCGTAAATGAGGTCGAACTGTTGGGCCTTAAGGATGGCCTCTTCTTCAGACTCGGGTCTTTCTGATGCCACATCCTTAGCAATGACAGGGACAAGGGATTTGAGGAACCAATCTAGGAAGATACGGTCGTCTAATTTGATCTTGCATAAGCTACGGCGTCGACGCCACTCATGGATGTGGTCCGTGATGTGGGTAGCTGTGTTTTGTCTACAGGATAGGAGGATCTCAACGCCCGCGTCATAACGGACAGGTAACTGGAAGAACTGCAGGAAGGTCGAGGCAAGGGAAGCAAAGGTGGCATGGGTCCCATGGGGTTGCTCGATATACCACTTGGCTGTAGAGCCAATGAAGGTGCGCTGTAACAGACGGAGGCGAACAGAGTCATCCACTATGGAGTTGGAGGAACACCACAGATGGAAGGACATGATATGGTTTTGTGGGTCCTCAACTGCTTTGCCCTTGAACTTAGGGATGTCAGAGGGGAGCTTGGTGGGCATGTGAGGCCACGCAGGGTCGTGTCGGATAGGGTCGTTGGTCAATCTGGATAGGTCGGGCAGGTTGAGGCTAGCCATGAATGGCAAGCTGGAAGAAGGATGTGACACAGTAGTGGGTTGGACCAAGTTGGGGCCCATGCCCCCAAGTGGAGGGGCAGGATGTGGGATGGTGCCTCCAAGTGGGGGAACTGAGGTGGTATAGGATGGGCCTGCACCACCATGGGTAGTGTGAGCCACTAATGGAATGGGGATAGGTATTCCGGCTGCGGGAATAGGTGCAGTGAGGAAAACTGTAGATGGGGGCCCCATGGAGGGCATACCCAAAGCAGGTGTAGTAACTGGTGTAGTGGTGGATGTGCCACCACTGGTCCCTACAATGAAAGGAGTGGAAGTCACGCCAGCCATGGGGCTAGTAGGGGCAGTGTAAATGGGGTTCTCAGACTCTTCTTCAGAATCGGAGGTAAAGTAAGGGGCGTCAATATCTGGTGACGGAGTCCTATGCCATTGACGAGTGAAGTCAAGTGACAAGGCTCTAGATCTATGATGAGTGGTATCAAGGGATGATGATCTGTGGCGATGACGGGTGGTGTCAAGTGAACCGTGCTGTGGGGGCTCGCCCCTGAGGCGCCGAGAATCTCTCGGGGACTCAATGGTGACAGATGGTGTCAAATCTCTGTGGGTTGAGGTGAGTAAAAACCAGCTCAAAAACCCTAATGCAACCGAGTGTGCAGAAGGAGAGCTCAAAAAACAAGGCACTCAGGCCAACAACCAACTCAAAACACCTACTGTAACAGCTGTGCTACAATAAGTGGAGTATCAACAAAGATGGTAAGAATACCAACAAGCAGCATGTTTCCTAGAAATAAAAAATGGTGGACTCACTAGACCAAAAGGAGGTAAGGGAGCATGCAAACACCTAACTAAAAAGTATTATGACTAAACTAGACATATCCTCTGCAAGGTGATGAAATCCAAGTCAGACAATATGAATAGAAGAGCCAAGTGGCTAAGATGTCCCCCTACCGGGAGGGACACCGGGTGGTCAATCCTAGAAGAATGGCAACTAAGATACCCCGTTCATGACACGTCCAGAAAGGTGAATCTTCCATTTGGTCCTTTTATCGCAATACCCCAATACAGGGATATCCCGAGAACTGTGAAAGGTAGCCCTTCGGTTACTGAATGGAGTGCGATATTCCACTCGGGCCTCCGGAACCAGTCTCGCGACTTCAACCCTCCTAGGGGAGAGGCCCTCTGGTAAACTGGTCGTGACCGTGCCAAAAAGTACTAGGGGATTTTGGTTCCCTAATTGGACAACAGCTATGTCTCAAGTGTAAGTAACCAAGGGGTGTTATTGGAAGCCTATCCCCCCGATCCTACCTAACTATAAAGATTCTTTTGTGTTCCCCAAGTGGGGTTAGAATATTGGTTGAGTTAAGTAGTTTTTTAAGGCTCACTTGAATTATGTGACAGAGTGTGTGCTCGTGAGGTGATGAACCCAAAATAGAAGTGCCACAAGGGGGGCAACTTCTAACTATCAATAACACTGAAATTGAAACTTTAACTTGCAAAATTTTCTGAATTAAACATGCTGAAATTTTAAAAAGATTCTGTAAAGGGAACATAAATTATGTTGCAGAAAGGCTGTAAGGAAGGGTGGTTGCAAGTAGGACAGATGGCTGTGTTGGGGCAGAAAATAGTGCAGTAAAGAGGTTGGGTTCAACACAGGGAAAAAATTGCAAAAATCATACCGTAGGTTTTTGACAAATCTGAACAGGTAGACTGCGGGTTTAAGGGAAACAGACGCGGACAGGTCGCAGATTTTTGGATGACAGAGTCAGTCGGACCGCAGGAAACGGGGAAAAACACGCCGGTGTGTCGCGGTAAAATGGTTTGACAGTCACATTCAGGACGCGGGAAAGGGGAAGATAGACGCAGTCGGGACGCGACAAAGAAGTACAAAGACGCAGTCGGGTCACAGCAAATGGGCTGAATGTTGTAGTCAGGACGCGGGAAAATGGCCGACAGGCGCAGTCAGATCGCAGCAAATAGGCGGATTAGCCACGGTCGGATCGCAGGTAACAGACTTGAATCCGTCGGCAGGGCGTCAGAAACAGTCTGAGAGCCGCAGTCGGGTCGCAGGTAAAGGCCTGAAAGACGCGGTCGGGACGCGACTGCAGAGGGAAAAAACGCGGTTTACGGTGGCCGAAAGGGACAGCCGAAAGGAAATTTTTTTTTAAACTGAAACCAGAAATTCAAACCCCAGTGGAGTCGCCAAAACTGTAGCTAGGGTTTTACCCCTAGCTTGTGCAAATGAGCACCTACTAAGGAGAAGGGACTCCTTAGTAGCAGTTCAGTAAATGAAAATTATTATGCTAAAACAGAAATGTAAACTACTCTAAAACATGTGCATGAAACATAAACAACAAGATGTAAATAATGGTTTTTGTATTAATATTACCTCCAATGTGAAGGTTGGTGAAGATTTTGCAATGTCCAAGAGGGTTGCTCCAAGCTCCAATGTGCTCCTTCTCTTTCTCCAATGGTGGAAATGGGCCAAAAGGGGCTCTCAAGGTGAAAGTGGCTCAATGGTGAGCTAGGGTTTCAAGAGAGATCTTGGCAGAGTAAGAGTATACTTGATTGTGGATATGAAATAAGGGATCTCCATCACCTATTTATAGTTTTTTGGTGGTAGAGTGCTGACCCATGGTTTTGGGAACCATATGGTTTAGGGCAGTTGTATAGGGTTTTTTCGTCCTTTTCCTCATTATTTTATATTTTTTATTCCCTTTTTAGGGGATTTTTGCTATTTTGGAGGAATTTTGGATATTTTTGGAGGAAAAAGGGGTTTTTTTAGCCTTTTTGAGGCTATTTAGTGGGATTTGTGGCCTTTTGGAGGCATTTTAGGCCTTTTGGAGGCTTTTTATTGGGAGTTTTAGGGTTTTTAAGGGAAATATGGTAGGAAAATGGACAAATGAGCCATGTAATGTGGTAGATGAGGTAGTGAACACTTTTTGGGTGTTAACATCAAGCAATTAAACACAATCTATTTTCATCCATGACATGCGCTCAACAATCTTTTGTTTTATGAATGCATCAATCGAAAGGAAAGAGAAGAGTAGGAGTTTCTCCCTCTTAGTCTTGTTCTATTATGGAGCTACACCATTGTCATGGTTTCATGCTCCTTAGTCTCTCTCACTTCACTGTGAATGCTTTGACTTTCCTTTCTTGGCTATGACACTTAGTGCCTAAGGTCTATCTAAGGATTTTCAACTAGGAACCCTCCTCCATAGTTGCCTATAGAACCTTTGGCTGCTATGACCCACTCATGTCCACTAGCACCATCTTTCATTACTGCTCATACTGAGCTCTTTAGGATGGTCACATGTCCATCTGCATCCCTATGATTCCTTCTTGGTCCTTGCTTCCAACAATACCTACACTCAAACATTGAATCAATTCACATGTTTAGTTTATTTTTATAGGGTTTATCTCTAAACATGAGTTTAGGAAATCATAACCAAATTATATACACATGTATATTCATAAGCAAAAAGTTGCAAGATAACCAAATACTTATCTGTATTGGATGTCTTCACTTTATTCCACGGGATCCTTCTTTGCTTTACGAGCCTTGGATTTCCCATGAACACAATTATGAATGTTGGACCAGCACGTAGGCTACTCCACAATCATTCGAATAGGAAATGCCAGGCCAGTACGCCGACTGGGTTTATCAATCATTTCTTTTAGCAATATGCTAGGCCAGTGCTCCAACTGGTTTAATCAATTGTTTAAGGGGTGTTGGGCCAGCGTACACGTTGCTTTACCATATCAAGTAGTTAATGCCCAACTAGTCACTCTATGGAATTATCAAGAACTTTATAGCGTTCAACCAGCTACTCCCTGGATTTCTCAATAATTTATATCTCCCACTCATTTACTTTTTGGATTTACCAGCAATTTATATCACCCACTCATTTACTCTCTGGATTTACCAGCAATTTATAGTCTTTCAGGGTCTTTCCTTCCTGCAATGACCAAGGTTTCCAACAAAGAAACAATAGTGTATCAGCTTAGTTGTTAGAAGACTTATACCTAAAATCTTCATTAGTCCAAACAAGACATAAATGAAAACGAATACTTATCTGTATTGTGCGTTTCCCCTCTGGTCCACAGGGTCCTGCTTCGCTTTGCAAGCCTTGGAATCGCCTATGAACTTGGATGTAGTTAATGCTTAAATGGTACACCTCCCCATCGGCTGGATTTACCAAGCATTTGGTGGTGCCCAACTAGTCCCATACCTGGTTGGCCCTCTCCAGTGCTGATCCAGCACATTCGTCTAGGTCATCGACCAATGGAAGGAAACTGTTGCACCTAACCATTATAGGTCAAGGCTCTACTATGGAGCCATAGGCATCTCAGGGTTTTCAGTCAGTCTTGGTGCCCGCCCTCCTACTACTGACCCAATAGGCATATTAGGGTTTTCAGTCAGTCTTGGCGCCTGCCCTCCAATTGGTGACCCAATAGAGAGATTTTATGCCTTCACCAATGTCACCACACCTTCTTGCACCATAACCCTTCACACACACATCAACTCTTCATTCATACAAGGACACCACTCCTTCTCTTGTGCAAATCAGTGGTTCATTTTAGGAACTTTATAGGTGACTTTCTTGACTGCAGGTTAACATGGCCCCACTCACATAAGGATGATACCCCTTTTCACTACACAGCTCCCTGGGTTTGTCCATCCCTTCCAATATTATTTATTGTGAGCATAGAAAGGTTTCCAATTCCTATACAGTCCTTCTGCGTACCCTTCTTCACTTTGCCTCTTAATGTGTAGTACCAATTGGCATCTGTGTAGGCCGAAAACACAAGAAGGATAAGCAGGCTTATCAGTATTGCTTCTCAAAATCGCAACCACATTCCATAACATTCACTATCAAGTATTGAAACAACAGGAATGCGTCCATTCCCTTAGGGTGTAGTCAATATTGACAACCCTATCATGACCCCACACCAGAAGGGTGTGCACCCCCTTTTAGATGTGAGCCATGTAGTCCCTAATCATACTCAAGCAGTCTGAAATGGTATAAATAAAATAAAGTAGAGCATGCTTTGCATATTAACCCTAATAATTTAGACATGCATGTTCTTATCTAGGGTCACAGAATACTCATTCATTTTGAAAATGTATCTTTTCTTCATTTGCAAAGAATGGGGGCTCCCTTCTCTGAGTCAACAGTGCTTCGGGTTGCCACCCCAATCTTTCCATGTTCCATTGATAATCCACACATGCCTTCTTAGCATAGCTTTACCATCTCACTCTCATGGTTTTCCAACACACAGCATAGCTGAGATGTCATCCTTAATAGATGTAATGGTGTTTCACCCGAAACCCATTTCCAAAGCATGGGGTCCTTCCCATGGAGTTTGGATTCTGCAGGTCATCACACATGGTCTTCCTGCAATGTGTCTTTCTGGCACATTTATCAAATAGCCAAACAGTCAACAACATTTAACAATAATCATTCAATGGCATTAATAATAAGTATGAATGTGCAATTCTGTTCTCTACATAAATTGATTTGCTTAGCCACGAGTCTGTTCTCATATCGTTTGGCTCTTTCTCATGGTAGATTCCAATCTTCATCATGGACTTACCCACATTTTCCATCCCCAAAACAATCTACATGAAATCTGAAACTTCAATCAACCAAACATGTTGTGAGTATCTACGCATATAATCCTTTCATTGCTACAAGAGTCATTGAAGTGATCTTAGAATTATAACACTCAATAATTCAAACACCTTCAGCTGTTAGCATTTGAGGTGCAATGAAATATATGTATATATCTATAAATGCATCATTAGCATCAATAAAATTGCAAGACATGGGTGCACTATCCGTGCAATTTAAATAAATTGTAAGTACTCATTACTTCACATTCCATGCAATCTCTGTCTTTCCACAGAGCACTCTGGTATCCCATCATCATGTCTACCTTCTTCATGCAATCAGTCACCTGCATTCACAGCAGCTCATGAAATGGTATCAGGAATTAACATTGGTTCACCATTTCATCGATTATCTAATTGCATCGAACATATATCACAATCATGCATTCACACAATGCATCTCAACATGTGCATCTATACCTATGCATGCACATTCACATCTCTCACATAATCTTTTAATGTGTGTTCACTCAATGCATAATTCCCTCAATACAACCTTGCATTAATCCATGAATACTAGGCATTCCAACATATTATGACCTAGCCATGCCTATCTCATATGGCATACACTACAACAGGACCATAAGTCATCACTTGCTTTGATTTTTAAACTCACAACCAACATACACAAATGGCATGATATAATTTCATATGAATGCATTGAGGTTTCTAAGAAACTATAGGGTGTGAGGTTCCTTTCCTTCACTTACCCACTCCTGACCATACTTGGTAGGATTATATTCACATTCAGGCACTCAATACCACATGCAAACCAATCAACATAGTTTAAACATAGTTGAAGGGATCTTACCAAATCCTCTTTCAACATCCATGTACTTAAGCACAAATATCTATTACCTTCATGGTTGTCATTAACATCGTTTGATGTTATCTGATCAGTTGGCCTCTTACCAAGGCTTTACAGTCCTTTTTCCAACCTCATGCTCATAGATTTGTTGCACCATCCTTTCCTCATAAGGTTTTTTTTTTTTTTTTATTGGTCATATACAACAACCATCGTCCACATCCTTAATCATGCTTCAATTGTCTTTGGTCCTATAACCATTGCAAACATGACTAGTTATTTAATAACCACCATAATCATCTTAAGTGGCTCATTACATATGTAAAACCTCACTTTTTACCAATATGCAATATCATATACATGCATAAACATTTTTACATGCACTATGCAATATCTATTAATGTGCCAACTAGTGCACGTTTAATTCGTCTATATGATCCTTTGCATTTTCAGCATTCCTATGCCATAGTTTTTTATGCATATAAAACTTGTAAAATACAAAATCAATAGTAAGAGAGGAGTTTAAGGAATCCTCCCTTTCCAATTTCCTCATTGTAGCATCGGGTTTCCTCTTCCACATCATAGCTGATCCAATTTCATGGGCTTTCCTACCAAGCACACAATCATTAGCTATGATCTTCTCACGAATTAGCAATTCAATATATACATACTTGTATAACATTCATTCTTACTATTTTTCGAACATACAATACTTATGTTATAAATAGAAATATTTTAAGGTGAGAGATTTCCCTTTCATCACGTTGCCTTACTGCTCCCATTGCTCTTTTACAATGCATCTTAAAGCCAATTACTTTTAATAAGGCTTCCACAAACCTTCCATGCAATTCCTACTTCTCATCCCAAGAATGCATTTCACACTCTCAACGACTATCTTCGGGGGACGATGGGGGTCAAGGGGGCTTGCCCATCTCTTCTGCCATTGTGGAGCAACTCAGCTTTTCATTCCGAAATTTTTCCATCTTTTTTGTCGAACTTAAAATTTATGGGTGATCCGTTGCGGAGCAACTCGCCGAGTTCTTCCGCCGTTTCGGAAAAAACTCGCCAACTCTTTCCGACACTATGGCGGAAACTCACCAACTTTTTTCGCCATTGCGGATGAACTCGTTGAGTTCTTCCGCTGTTGCAGACCAAAACTCATAACTTTTCCCGCCGTTTCGGCGAACTTATTGATTTTCTGCCGGTTTGTTGCGGAGCAACTCACTAAGTGATGGATGCGGGCCCCGATGAAGCTGAAACTGCTGGAGAAGGTGTGGAAGACATAAATCCATCATCACTGATCATCCCATGCCAAGACATTGCCTTAGTATCCCAAATCGAATTCCTCAATAGCCATTTCTACCAATCCTGAAATGCCTCGGGAAGCATGAAACTACCCCAAACTGCCTCCTGGAGTGCCTGTGCTGTCAAGGTGAGGGCACTAGTGTGTCCGGGAGGGGGGTAATATGGTAAAAACAAGAGTTTGTACCACCCCCTCCAAGCACAACGCCCTAGGTCAACCGGATAAAAATCACATCTGCTCTGACAGGGTCTTCGACAGACCAAAACTGCACTGGGATAGCCTACTGAGTCTAAATCATCACTGTAAGTGCCCGGAACTGAAAACAAACTGTCTCATTAGACTCAGAAGGTCCAAATCCATCCAAGATGTGTACTCATACATCATATGAGTCTCTGCATGATCATAAAATATATCCAATATACCGGAACATGTGAAATAATAATAATCTGTAAATGATCAAATAATGCTGTAAACTATGAATCATCATCATAACCCTGTAGCTGTTGCATAGAATCATCATGTACATGTACATAGACCATATATCATCTATCCATATCATCACAAGGTCCAACCATCTCATGTTCTATGGTTGACCTTGGTCAAACTAGGTCTGACCAAATCAACTTGACCAAATATAACTCAGACCATTGTCGGAAGCTGCTGCAAAGTGTCAAAGGTTAATGCATGCTCTACAACTTATTCAAATAGCAATTATAACACAAAGTAATCATTAATGGCGATATAAATCCAAATATATAATGTCATTAATTATTATTATTACTCAGACCAGACTTTCAAGACCATACTCACTTCATAGCTGTGATCAATTTGCTAGTGAAGGGTGAAGGCTAAAATAACTGGCTAGGCTAAGGGATGACTTGACTGACTTGACTTTGTGACACTTTGGCACAGGGAAAGGGAATACACACCATAGCATATACTGAATGAGCAACAACACAGGTAATGGCGGTGTCTCACAAATGGATGAGTTGTTCAAAGAGGGTTTATTTACCTTTAAGAGATGCGCACAATCCATAATACACATGAGGCCAACAATAATTTAGATATAGCATTTAAGTTCCATTGCTTTTTGGGCCTGAAGTTTCCATAGCCTTGATCTATGTGTGTTTATAAACACATTGCATAGATTTACAATTATTTTAGGCTTTTTGCTGCAGGTGTGTTTTTAAGGCACTTGTTTACCTGAGCACTTCTAGGTGTGCCATAGACAACTTGTTTACCTAGGTATTTACATTTCCAAAAGATATAACATTTTATTTTCATGGCCATTTTCATTTGGAATGCCTTTCATTCATGTGTGTTTAGAAACACATTGCATGAATGGGATTTTTATACAAGATATAACATTTCATTTTCCAGATTTTGTATTCATGGAAGCACTAAAAGTTTCAGGTTTAGCCAACACAACTTTAGTGACTAGGGGGAATTCACAAGGAACTCCAACTCACCATAAGTAAGTTTTGTCACCAACTTAGAGCCGAGACACAATAAACAGGGAAGCTCATCCAATACAGAGGCTACAGTGGGGAAAAGTCCTCCATGCCACTAGTCAAGTAGTAAGTCAGGGTGATAAACTAAAAGGTAGGCAATGGATGGATGAAGACAATGAATAATGGAGCCAACACTAGCAAGCCAAGGTATGGTGGAATGATCACCTCTATTCTCCCTAAGGAGGGTAAAACCAATGAATATGAATAGTGTACTTCTAAGTCTGAGTAGGGGCAATATAATATATATAATAAGATCAACCAGGTCCACATATTTATATGATCGCCAGATCATGACACTAAATGCTAAGACATGCTATAAGAATAAGTATCAAAGCAATATAACCATAACACCATGATATACCTGCTGAGTCATATACCTGAATGCTCATCATCTGAACCATCATCTGTCCTCTGAACTTGCTACTGCAACTCTGGGCACTACTGACTGCTCTGTACAAATGGTATAATGGCTACATCGTGTTAGAAAAACAGGATCGTAGAGTAATAACAATAAAAAGAAATGCAAATATAATCACACATACACATTGCAAGAGAGACATAGATATATCGTGGTTCACCCAACTTAAGCTACGTCCACACTGAATTTGCCAGTCCTTATTATTATTACCGTCCAGCAAGGTGAAGGGATACAACCTGCAGCACAACCGCTGCACTTCTTCTTCTCTGTTTCATAGTCTCTCTCCTGATCTCAGAGATCTTTACAATGCATAAAACCTAATACATCATCTTCCCTAGCCATATTACAATGTCTTTATTTTATAGGGAAAATACAATGGGAAAATACCACAGGATACCCAAAACCATGGACCCGCAAAACAGTTGGCGAAAACAGCCCCAAAATTTTTCTTCGGGGTCGTTTCCCCCAAACCCCCATTTCTCGGGGGCATTGCCCCTGAACCCCCACCGGGGGACCGCTGGCCCTCGGATCCCCCAGCCAGGGGGGATGGTCCCCCTTGGAACCCTGTGGGGGGGCGATGCCCCTCCACACCCCCCCGCTGGGGTGATTGTACAGTCCACCTACACATCATATAAAACTGGGGTACAAACACGGCTGATACAATATCATCTATGAGACTAGAAGATCTGGCTCCACAACCAACAATATCCCACTTGGGGACTGATCACAACAACTCCACCGCTGCTGCACTTGCTGGACTTGGACTTGGAAAATTTTTCCTCTTCACCTTCATGCTAGAAGGCCAACTAAAACCGAGCACGAACTCAGTTTCTCTCTGGTCACTACCTTTGTGAACATGTCTGTAGGATTCTGGCTAGTATGTATCTTTTCCAGCTTCAACAGTTCATCTTCCAGAACAGAGTGTATGAAATGGTACTTGAGCTGTATATGTTTAGTCCTAGAATGGAATGCTAAGTTCTTTGCAAGGTGAATGGCACTCTGGCTGTCACTATACAATCTGCTATCCTTCTGCTCTTTACCCACTTCCTCCATAAACCTCTGCAACCAAATCATCTCTTTACTAGCCTTTGTAATGGAAACATACTCTGCTTTTGTTGTTGAAAGTGCAACGACCTTCTGTAGTTTCGAAATCCAGCTTACTGCTGTTCCACCTACAGTAAACACATACCCTGTGGTGCTCCTCCTGCTATCCTTGTCACCTGCCATATCCGCATCAACATATCCCTGTAGAATAGTGTTTGAACCTCCAAAACATAATGCCTCAGTAGTAGTACCTCTCAAATACCTGAGAATCCACTGTACTGCCTTCCAATGTTCTTTACCTGGATTGTTCATATATCTGCTCACAACTCCCACTGCATGTGCAATATCTGGTCTTGTGCACACCATGGCATACATCAAGCTGCCAACTGCTGATTGATAGGGAATCTTGGACATGTAATCTGTCTCTTCTTGTGTCTTGGGACACATTTCCTTATTTAGACTGAAATGGCTAGCCAAAGGTGTACTTACAAGTTTTGCATTCTGCATTCTGAACCTCTCCAACACCTTTTGTATGTACTCACTTTGAGACAATGTCAATTTGCGATTTTTCCTGTCTCTCGTTATTCTCATACCAAGGATTTGCTTTGCAGCACCCAAATCCTTCATCGCAAATGAATTAGCTAGCTTCCTTTTGAGTACATTTATATCCTGCATGTCAGACCCTGCAACAAGCATGTCATCTACATACAATAACAAGATAATATATCTTCCATTGTCTAGCTTCTTGAAATAAACACAGTGGTCAGAATGACGTCTACTACAACCTTGTTTTGTCATAAACCCATCAAACTTTAGATACCATTGCCTTGGAGCTTGCTTCAAGCCATACAAGCTCTTTTTCAACCTGCATACCAGATCCTCCTTACCTTTGACCTCATATCCTTGTGGCTGCTGCATATATATTTCTTCCTCCAAATCCCCATGGAGGAAGGTTGTTTTTACATCTAACTGTTCAAGATGCAAATCTTCTACCGCCACTAGACTTAAGATAGTCCTAATTGAAGTCATCTTAACAACAGGAGAAAATATTTCATCAAAATCTATACCTTTCTTCTGTGCAAACCCCTTTACAACAAGTCTGGCCTTGTACCGCTTCTTACCTCCTTCTTCTTCCTTCAACCTGTAAATCCATTTGTTTTGCAATGCTCTTTTACCAGTAGGCAACTGAACCAAATCCCAAGTCTGGTTTCCTACCAATGAGTCCATCTCCTCATTCATGCCTTGCTCCCACTTCTTTCTAGTTTCCACCTGCATTGCTTCTTCATAACATTCTGGTTCACCAGAATCAGTCATCAATAAATAATACATTGAAGGAGAGTATCGTTCAGGGAGTCTACTTAACCTGGTAGATCTTCTTACAGTTGCAGGAGTTTTAGGTACTTGCTGCTGCTCTTGATTTTCTGGCACCTTCGGAACTTCATTTTCTTTAATTTCATCAAGCACTATGTACTCTGTGTTTTCCTTTTCCTGTTTCTTTCCCTGCAACTAATCTTTATACATGACCTTTTCATTGAATATCACATCTTTACTCCTGATGATTTTATTATTTTCATAATCCCATAAGCGATAACCAAATTCATCAACCCCATATCCAATAAAGGTACATTTCTTGGATTTAGCTTCAAGCTTTGTTCTATTTTCTTTATCAATATGGACAAATGCTTCACAACCAAATGTTCTCAGAAATGAGTAGTTTAACTTTTTATCTGTCCATGCTTCCTCTGGAATACCACCATCCAAAGCACTTGAAGGTCCTCTGTTTATTAAAGCAACAACAATATTTACAGCATCCGCCCAAAACTGTAAGGGCAACCCTGCATGCAGTCTCATACACCTTGCACGCTCCATGATCGTTCTATTCATCCTTTCTGACACACCATTTTCCTGTGGTGTTCCTGGGGCTATCTTCTCTCTACGAATCCCATGGTATGAATAGTAACTATCAAACTCCTTGCCGCAGTACTCACCTCCATTATCAGATCTGAGACACTTCAATCTTTTTCCTGTCTCATTCTCAACCAAAGCTTTCCACTTCTTAAAAGTAGCAAACACATCAGATTTCTATCTAATGCAATAAACCCAAGTTTTTCTAGTTGCATCATCAATAAATGTAACATAATAATGAGAGCCACCAAGAGATTGTACCTGAGCCGGTCCCCATACATCTGTATGCACAAGCTCTAATTTTTCATTCTTCTTCTGTTTCCCAACCCTGAGAAATCTGACTCTCTTCTGTTTTCCATAAACACAGTTTTCACAGAATTCCAAACTTACCTGCTTCAAATACGGCAACAACTTCCTTGAGTGGAGAATATGCATCCCCTTCTCACTCATGTGGCCAAGCCTATGATGCCACAATGCTGTATCTGTTCCTGTGGAAGCTAAAGAGATAGAATGGTCAGTATTATGAGGACATAAATACAACGTACATACTTTGTCTCATTTTGCTATCACCATTGATCCTTTAGTGATCTTCCACCACTTTTCTCCGAACGTAGATAGACAGCCGCCATCTCCCAACTACCCTGTTGAGATCAGATTTCTTTTCATAGCAGGAATATGCCTAACTTCTTTCAACAACCAATCAGTTCCATTCTTAACTTTTATCCATACCTTACCCATTCCAACAATTTTACATGGCTCATCATCACCCAATAAAACATGTTGAAAGTCGCGAGGAACATACTCATGAAAGTATTTTCTATGGGGTGTAGCATGACATAAAGCTCCTGAATCTACTACCCAATAATCACTAGTATTATCTAATGCAAGAATCAAAGCACCTTGTAACACATCACCTGCTACATTTGCTTCCTGGGTAGTTTCCTTCTGTGCATCTCCTTTCTTCTTTAGAGATTTGCAGTCTTTCTTCAGATGTCATTTCTTTCCACAGTTCCAGCACTCTATCTTTCCCAGTCTGGACTTGGATCTGCCCGTTTTAGACTTTCCACGATTACCTTGGCTCTTTCCTCTCTCCTTTTGTCTTCCCCTGCTCTCCATGGTCAACGCATTACCTGATGTCTCACCTGTGCTTTTTCTTCGCATTTCCTCGCTAAGAATAACACCAATAACATCATCAAATTTCAAGGTGTTTGAACCAGAGACAGAGTTACTTACATCCATGACCAAGCTATTCCAGCTTTCTGGCAATGAACACAAGATTAGAAGAGCCCTAACCTCATCATCAAAGTTCACACTTACAGAACTTAGCTGATTTGTAACCATATTAAACTCATTTAAATGATCAGTAATAGATCCACCTTCAGACATCTTCATATTAAATAAACACTTCATTAGAAATACCTTGTTGGAGGCCGAGGGTTTTTCATACAACTTACCCAATGCGCTCATCAAACCCTGTGTTGTAGTTTCTTTTGAGATATTGAAAGCCACCGACGAAGCCAGGCTCAACCGTATTGTTCCCAGAGCCTTTCTGTCAAGAACCTCCCATTCTTCGTCCTTCATAGCCGTCGACTGCTTTGCTTTTCCTCCCAACGGTAGGAATAGATCCTTTTGGTATAGATAGTCCTCCATTTGCATCTTCCATAACCCGAATTTTTGGCCGTTAAACTTCTCGACCTTAAACTTTCCTTCTTCTGCCATTGCTCCCACTCGAACCAGAAACCCTAGCTTCCTGCAGGTTTAACTGCCAAATAGACCTTTGGCTCTGATACCAATTGTTAGAAAAACAGGATCGTAGAGCAATAACAATAAACAGAAATGCAAATATAATCAAACATACACATTACAAGAGAGACACAGATATATCGTGGTTCACCCAACTTGGGCTACGTCCACACTGAATTTGCCAGTCCTTATTATTATTACTGTCCAGCAAGGTGAAGGGATACAACCTGCAGCACAACCACTGCACTTCCTCTTCTCTGTTTCACAGTCTCTCTCCTGATCTTAGAGATCTTACAATGCATAAAACCTAATACATCATCTTCCCTAGCCATATTACAATGTCTTTATTTTATAGGGGAAATACAATGGAAAAATACCACAAGATACCCAAAACCATGGGCCCGCAAAACAACTGGCGAAAACAACCCCAAAATTTTTCTTTGGGGGCATTTCCCCCGAACCCCCATTTCTTAGGGGCGCTACCCCCAGACCCCCTAGCCAAGGGGGATGGTCCCCCCTGGAACCCCATGTGGGGGCGATGCCCCCCCACACCCCCCCGCTGGGGTGACTGTACAGTCCACCTACACATCATATAAAACTGGGGTACAAACACGGCTGATACAATATCATCTATGAGACTAGAATATCTGGCTCCACAACCAACACATCGCTCATCTCTCTGAATGTCCTGAGACTCAGTCATGGCATGGGGAATATATACTGCTGTCCAAATCTGATAGTGATCCAATATAGATGCTCATCTCAACATCTCAATGTAAGGGAACTGGCTGAATAGTGTACTGGAATCTGACAAAAAATGTATGGTAGCTCGGCTACTATATATGTGATAACAGTGGGCACACCAAAAATGGATTGTGGGAAGAGGGAATCAAACCCAGGGAAGAAAACTGATTTCTCCCACAGATGTATGAGCATTCAGTGGGAAAAAATGGCCTCAATTGAACCCCAAATCATTTCCCCTCTCTTCTCCACTGTTAGCCACAACAAAAACGCTCTTCCCAGCTAGGAAAACGAAGGTAAACACAGGAAATTCATGGAGGGAAATGCCCAGGAAGCTCTAAACTCGTGGGATAGAAAAGCTGGTTGATGGGTAATGGCTTGGGAGCAATTCATGTCTCTTTTCTTGCCCAAGAAGCCAAACACGTTTTTCCATGTAGGTTGGCTTGCCCATACTCGAATTTGGACAGCCATACCTCCCATTCCCCAAGGCATTAACTACCTCAACCAACTCTTGGGAGAAATCAATGATTGGGTACAAAAGTCAACATGGGTAGTTGAGGGTTCATGGGCTCTCTCATTGACACTTGGCTTGACTCAATTGGCTCGAGGGTTTGAATATCCTCCTCCCAATTCCTTGTAATATCATGCCCCCATCTCTTGTTGCATTGCATAGCTAGTTGTGGGCATTTATATTAAAATGCATATTTACAATTCCCATGGTTCTCTAGCACATGGGTAGCATAATTTCAAATACTTTCCTCTTAAAGGTAGAGCGTTCACTAGCGGGGCCTTGGGCTTGAGCTCCATGCTAGGAATCATACATAATATACATACAATATTTATATTATAGCCCAAAATATTACAAGGGTCAAAATGGGGGACGTTACACCCTTCCTACTAAATTCTTGGGGGCTCCGCTCTTAGAGGGCACTATTCGAAGGATTTCTTGGCAGGACCTTTTGGATCGCTTAAGAAGCAGACTCAATAGTTGGAATAATAGACCTTTAAACTTTCCTAGGCATCTAGAACATTGGTCAAATTAGTCCTGTAGGCTATGCTGATTTAACTCTTTTCCTTACTGTCTGCCCCTAAATCGGTCCTCAAAGAAATCAAGGGCATCCAATGTAACTTCCTGTGGGGTGGCAGGGAATCCAAATCAAAATTTGCTTTGATCAGATGGGACATATTATGCTATCCTAAGGAGAAGGGAGGTCTGGGGCTCAAAGATCCGGAGGTGGTTAGTGACATTCAGGGATCCAAATTGTGCTGGAGATGGTATAACCACAACAATGAGCCATGGGAGAAACTCTGGCAAGTCAAATATGCCAGGGATCAACAAACCAATCAACTGATTAGATACAATACAGATACTTTGGGAACTCACATATGGACGAAGGCTCAGAAAGGGTGAAAGATGGTTCAAGATCACAGTTTTTGGAAAATTGGGGATGGAGAGTTGGAAAATTTCTAGGATGATTCATGGAATCAATTCCTGTTGATGCCTCGAAAATTGTAGCATCAATCAGCAAGGGATTCTACCCTATAAGCAAGCCCAATTAGATCGATCACCGTTTGGTGGGGGGAATCCATTCGGTTAACGGTTCCAGCGACCGTGTAAGATTTAAAGGTTTGTATTCTTTGTACCGGTTGTGGCTCGATCCACCATTTATGTATTTTGTAATTTAAAGATGATATGCAAGTGTGTTAATCTAAGTGCATGCAATTAAACAAATCTAATCTAAAATTGATTTAAGCAAATTTAATCTATCCTTGCAAGGAGCAAACTGAAAGTATGAGCAATAAGCTGAAAGAAACATCTAAAAGATCTCACAGATAGCTATTTAATCATAAAGATGCAATTCCAATAGAAAATAGAAGATATCAAAGGTAGCTTTGATTTAATTAAAACATTTCATTGCTCATTTAACATAGAAATTCTGCAAAGGGAATGAAATCATTCATAGCAGAGAATTAATTCACAATAGCTAGGAAAGATCTCACAGGAAATGTATGAAAGATGTAGAAATAGTTCAGCAATTATCCAACACAATCCCAAACAAAATGTTGCCCAACTTCCATAGGCCAAAACGATTTTCTTATTCATGTAGCAGAAATAGTTCACGTACACAAAAAGAGTGTCCTTTCACCTGCCAAAAGTCCTTTCACTATCTTCTATACATCTATATATAGATTTACAAAATGCTCCAAGAGCTGCCACCTGTACTCTAACCCCCTGGATTCTTTTAATTTTTCTTTTACTGCCCATTTTACAAAAGTAGAATAAATCCTCCAAATCTTTTACAAAAGGAAAAGGGAGCAAAACTCCAGCTGTCTTTAACATTTAAAATATATAGGAAAAAAAATGCTCCAGCCTGTAATCAGAAAATAGGAAATGCCAAATCAACTCTCTACTGGCGCTTCTACTGCAGTGGGCCCCATTGCTGCAACTGGTTCTTCTACTACTGCTACTCTGCTTGCTTCTGCTCTGCTAATTTACCCAAAGGTTTGTTTATCTAATAATGGTGTTCGCAGGGATAGGGAGCATGAATTTCAATGAAACTTCATGCTTGGCAAGCTTCTCTTCAATAACAATTACTTCTGCTGTTGTAACCTGGAGGATTTCTTCAAGAAGGTGGGCATGAACAGTTGCTTGCCTGGTGCAATGGTGAAGATCTTCTGCTGTCAACACGTCCATTTTCTTCACATAATCCATCTCTGCACTTGGAGTCTCATCTTTCAACATGTTTCGACTCTCGTTTCCGGGACTGCCTTGCCACCTGATTCAGGCTCTGACACCTTTGACTTCTTCTTGGCACCTTTCGGCATTGTGCTTTAAACCTGGTAGCAATCATGCATGAGTAGGTAGATGATAAAACATAACACAAACTAAGCATTGAAACGAAAATTATCACCACAACAAGCATAGACTAGATGAAATAGTACTAGCCAGGACAAATTTCAACTTAACAAAACCGAGCAACAGTTGCACCTCAACTCAATGTGTTTTTTCGAAACGGGGAAGGCAAAAAGAAACCAACCGTTACGGCTCAACTCGCCGAGTTGGACCGACGTTGAGGCTCAACTCGTCGAGCTGGGCCGATGTTGCGGCTCAACTCAGCAAGTTGCGATGACGTTGAGGCTCAACTCGCCGAGTTGGGCCGACGTTGGAGCTCAACTCGTCGAGTTGGGCCGACGTTGAGTCTCAAATCGCCAAGTTGGGCTGACATTGCAGCTCAACTCGCTGAGTTGGGCCGACGTTGAGGCTCAACTCATCGAGTTGGGCCGACATTGAGGCTCAACTCACCAAGTTTTTTTTTTTTTTTTTTAACTTAAGAAACTTTGCTCTCTTTAGAAAACTAAGTAAGAAAAAAGGCACTTTTGCTGGGGCTTGACTTCTAAGCAAACTTTTTACAAAAATAAAAGAAGGGGCCCCAATATTTACAAAAAATTTGGGGGGGATGTTGCAGCAACAACAATGGCGATTCGCTGGTGAACACAGATCTCTGAAACAAACTCTTCTCATGGTCAGAAAACTTACAAAGTGCTGGTTATCTGACAAGATACCTTCATAGTTCAACTTCTGAGAATGCAATGATCACTCTTATCCTAATGGTCATCAAGGGAAAGGCAACTTTGACTCATACTTCCTTACAACTCTCTATGGGCCAAAATGTGAGGTTTATTTTTAAAAATCTATCTTTCAGAAGTTTACTAATATAAGACTCCACAGGATCGTAACAATATCTCACAGACATATTTGTTTGTTCCTCATTCCCATGTTATTTTGCATCATTTTGGATGTTTCTTTTAAATGGCAACTTTTTCCGCTTTGAGAGTTCCAGAAATAGACTTCTTCAACTTTTAAAATCTGTTTAGATTCTTCAATCCATAATGCCCTTTTGTGTACGCGAGAGATTTTCTTGATGATCAAGCTTCACGGATGGAGAAGAACCTTGCTGGGCTGATTTTTTGAACAACTTCTTTTAGTTGAATGCTTTTTTGCTTCTCTCTGCCATGCTTTAATTGAGGCGAGAATTTATGGAAAATAGACTCTTTGATATAAGCCTTTTGGCTTTTATTTGTAGCATGAGATCATTTTAAATACCATACATCTATGGGACATGCTTCCTTTCCATGGGTCTGTCATAGTGAACTTCCTGAGACATGCATTAATGTTTAGAGTGAATGGGGCCCTAAGATATTCAGAAAGAAATGATAAATATTAGTTATTTAACAGGGGTTATTTTGACCAAAAGGAAAGGGAATCTCTACATTTTAGGAAACCAATCAATGAAATAAAAGTCACAAATATACATTTCTTCTATAAGTAAGTTTCTTTCTTACCAGATTTCAAGTTTTGCTTGAAGTCTCATCTTTCAACTACGCCAAAATTTGAGCTGAGCTTTATTTAAACCAAGGTCTTAAACAAAGAATGGGGTAAAGACAAACAAGATAAATAGACCAAGCTAACTAGCAATCTTAAAAAGCGACTGCAAAAACTCCAAAAAGAAACAAAGGGAACAACCAAGAAAAGAAAATAAAACCGCTTTATTTATGTACAAAAAATCCACTTGGGAATTTAAGCAAAGTATTGCCTCAAGGTGAGGCCGTTGAGAGGGAGATTTACTTCCTCTCCTTGCAGGTCTTTCAATTTATAAGTCGACGGGCCAAGCTTTTCGAAAATTTGGTAAGGGACAACCCATAAGTGTTGAAACTTTGTGTGCATTCCCTTACTGTCGTGTTGGTGATCCCATTTCAAAACTAAGTTACCTATTTTGAAACTTCTCTTGCCAAATTTCTTTTTATCAAACCACCTTTTAACTATGTCTTGGTGTTGGTGGAAACGGTCTTTGGCCTTCTGCCGTGACTCTTCAAGTTTTAGTAGGGTATCAATTCTGGATTGTAGGGATTGACTGCTAAAACCTTGAGAGGCTTGGGCCAATTGCAAGGATGGGAGTAAAATATTCGGAGGAAGGATGGCTTCCTTACCATAGACCAGGGTGAATGGTGAAACGCTTAAGGCATTCTTGGGAGTGACCCTGTCTACCCATAGAGCATTCAGGAGAGCTGTGTGCTAGCTTCTCTGATTTTCGATCACAGTCTTCTTAAGGATTCATATGAGATTTTTGTTGGTAGACTCAGCTAATCCATTTCCTTGGGGATAGTAATTGGCTGAATAATGCAGTTTAATTTGTAATGTCCCCTCCCACGGACCCAAATCCTAGAAGGGAATATGCTACCAATATATGGGGCTTTTCATAAGCTCCACCAAGTCATTAGATTCATGGCAATAAAATTAAGAGTGTGTAGATGCCATTTAAACAATTAAGCATAGCGGAATTAAAAACTCATCCACACACATATTTTATATGCATACAGCATATCAAAAATAGTCATCAATCTAAACATTGTAGAAGTAAATGCATAGACAGCAAGACACTTATCCTTATGGTGAATTGGCCCCAAACAACTAGCTATGTTGCTGCAACGTTCCTCCCAACCGTAGGTCTCTGCCCATCCTGTATTATTTCAGCACTTAGAGACCACCCCTGAGATGGGCATGATATCTATAAGGAAAAGGGGACTCTCAAACTCATCACAGCCCAAAGCAATGGATACCCATCTCAACCCCAACATTTCTTAACACACAACAACTCAAAACTGAGCATGGATACACATAACAACAAAATCCCAAGTGTTAGGTATGAATGGAAAACGTGGGAAACCAAAACCGAAGTGAGAAATGGGGAAAACAACCCTGGGAAGGCAATTTCGTTTTCAGAAAACGTCGATGGGAATTCAAAGAGCTGCAATGGTCTCTACAAACCCCCCAAATCGTGCTCTCTCCTTCCCAACATGTATGTAATACAAAACGAGTTCCCAGCAATTCCAAAAGGGAGGAAAACACTGCAAATCAATGGAGAAAAACACCCAAGCAGCTCCCAACAGGTCTACAACACAAAAACGCCCTCTTCCCAACTAGAAGACCTAGGGAAACCAAAAAAACGTCGCTGGAAAACGCCCAGGCAGTTCCAAAAACGTGAGAGAGGCAAAAATCCTTCATGGGTAATGGCTTAGGGATAAAATCATGGCTGTTTTCTTGCCCAAGAAGCAAAAACACGATTTTTCATGAAGGTGGCTTGCCCATACTCGAATTTGGACATCCATACCTCCCCAATCCCCAAGGCATTAACTACTTCACCCAACTCTTGGGAGAAATGAATGATTGAGCACCAAAGTCAACATGGGTAGTTGATGGTTGATGGGTTCTCTCATTGACACTTGGCTTGACTTCATTGGCTCAAGGGTTTGAATATTTCCCTCCCAATTCCTTGTAATATCATGCCCCCATCTCTTGTTGCATTGCATAGCTAGTTTTGGGTATTTATATTAAAATGCATATTTACAATTCCCATGGTTCTCTAGCACATGGGCAACGTACTATCCAATACTTTCTTCTTCAAGGTCGAGTGTTCACTAGTGGGGCCTTAGCCTTGAGCTCCATGCTAGGAACCATACATAATATGCATACAATATTTACATGATAGCCCAAAATATTATAAGGGTAAAAATGGGGGTATTACATTCCCCTCCCCCTTGGAATAACACCGTCCCTGGTGTTCCATAACTTGGGAATACATACACGCTTTATATATGTCCAAAATTCACAAAATGTGGAAGGTATGTCCTGCATTTCATTGATTGGAGATGTCAAGGTGAGGTTCTTTAACCTCTGCACATTTCTCTTGCTAGTTGTTGCTTTTCTTGATACCCCTTGCTGGACATTCATGGAGGAGGTGACTTCCTCCACATCCCCAACATTCTATTGGAGATGGCTGCCTCTGTTTTCCTTTGTTAGCATTCTTTCTCTCTTCCAGCCTTGGGCGTTTCTTGATGGGGTGATAGGACGAATGCTTCATCATTGGTACACTTTCCTTTCCCTTACTGATTTCTCCCAGAATACTTTTTACCTCTTTTTGCAGACGAATAGAGTCTTGCAAAACCTTGTGGTTCATCGCATTCTGCTGCTTCTGTAGCTTGAGCATCTCTCCAAGGTTTTCTTAGGTCTTGGAAATTGTTTGAAGAAGACTCTCAACTAAGTCCAATAGCCCTTGGTCTGTGGCCATGGTCAATGCGCACAGCTTTCCTCACTTGCTTACTAGCACCACTTGTTTGTTTTTGTAACGGCTGCAACTAATTGCATTAAATTTCTCACCTGTGAAATTCATTATTGCAATTCTTTGTTAGGCCAAGCAGAACATAAACATTAAAATTAGTCAATTAATTTCCCAATTGACATGGAACGTCCATGCTTTATTCATAAGACTTCCACACTTTTCATGCTTTCCCAACATACATATGAACTCTTTCATGTTCATCCTTTCACAATGAAATAACTATTTTAGCATTCACAATTTAATTCAAGCAAATAAACACATTCTTCTTCTAGTCATGACATGCATTCAACAATTCTTTGTTTTATAAATGCATCAATAAAAAGGAAAGAGAAGAGTAAGAGTTTCCCCCTCTTATTCTTGTTCCAATAAGGAGCCATTCCATCACTGTGGTTCTATGCTCCTTAGCCTCTTTCACTTTAATGTGAACGCTTGAATTACCCTTTATTAGCTATGACACTTAGTGTCTAAGGTCTGTCTAATGCTTTTCAACTTGGGTACCCCTTCCTATTCTGCTTACAAAACCTCTGGTTGCTAGGACCCATTGATGTTCACTAGCACCATCTTTTATTACTGCTCATATTGATCTCTTTAGGACAGTCATATGTCCATATGCATCCCTATGATGCCTTCCTGGTCTTTGCTTCAAACAATACCTACACTCAAACATTGATTCAATTCACATGTTTTGTTTATTTCATAAGCTTTTTCTCTAAACAAGAGTTTGAGAAATCATAACCAAATCATATACACACTTATATTCATAAGCAAGAAGTTGTAAGATAACCAAATACTTATCTGTATTGGATGTCTTCACTTTATTCCACGGGATCCTTCTTTGCTTTACGAGCCTTGGATTTCCCATGGACACAATTAGGAATGTTGGGCTAGCACGTAGGCTACTCCACAATCATTCGAATAGGTAATGCCAGGCCAGTACGCTGACTGGTTTTATCAATTGTTTAAGGGGTATTGGGCCAGCATACACGCTGTTTCACAATATTAAGTAGTGAATGCCCAACCATTTACTCTCTGGATTTATCAATAATCTCATATCGCCCACTCATTTAATCTCTGGATTTACCAGTAATTTTATAGCACTTTCAGGGTCTTGCTTTCCTGTAATGACCAAGGTTTCCAACAAAGAAACATTAGTGTATCAGCTTACTTGTTAGAAGACTTATACCTGAAATATTCATTATTTCAAACAAGACATAAATGAAACTGAATACTTATCTGTATTGTGCATTTCCCCTCTCGTCCACAGGATCCTGCTTCGCTTTGCAAGCCTTGGGAACGCCTATGGACTTGGATGTAGTTAATACTTCACCAGTACACCTTCACGCTGACTGGATTTACCAAGCATTTGGTGGTGCCCAACCAGTCCCATACTTGTTTGGCCCTCTCCATTGCCGAGTCAACACATTCATCTGGGTCATCGACCAATGGAAGGAAACTACGCCACCTGACCATTATAGGTCAAGGCTCTACTATGGAGCCATAGGCATCTCAGGGTTTTCATTCAATCTTGGCGCCCGCCCTCCTATTGTTGTTCCAATAGATATTTTATTCCTTCACCAATGTCTCCACACCTTCTTGCACCACAACCCTTCACACACACAACTCTTCATTCATACAAGGACGTCACTCCTTCTCTAGTGCAAATCGGTGGTTCCTTTTAGGAACTTTATAGGTGACTTTCTTGACTGCAGGTTAGCATGACCCCACTCACACAAGGATGATACCTCTTCTTATTACATAGCTCTTCGGGCCTGCCCATCCCTTCTGGTAATATTTCTTGTGAGCATAGAAAGGTTACCAATTCCTATACAGTCCTTTTGTGTACCTTTCTTCACTTTGCCTCTTAATGTGCAGTATCAATCTGCATCTGTGTAGGCTGACAACATAAGAAGGATAAGCACGCTCATCAGTATTGCTGTTCAATTTTGTAACCATAATCCATATCATTCACTATCAAGTATTGAAACACCAGGAATGCGTCCATTCCCTTAGGGTGTAGTCAATATTGAAAACCCTATCATGACCCAGCACCAGAAAAGGTGTGCACCCCCTTTCCGATGTGCGCCATGTAGGCCCTAATCATACTCAAGCAATTTGCAATGATAAAAATAAGATAGAGCATGTTCTGCATATTAACCCTAATAATTTAGACATGCATGTTCTTGTCTAGGGTCACAGAATACTCATTCATTTTGCAGATGTATCTCACATGCCTTCTGGGCATAGCTTTACCATCTCACTCTCATGGTTTACTGTCATGTAGTTTAGCTGAGATATTGTCAATAGCGTTTCACCCGAAACCCATTTCCAAAGCATGGGGTCTTTCCCATCTAGTTTGGCTTTTGCAGGCCATTACTCCTGGTCTTCCTGCAATGTGTCTTCCTGGCACATTTATGAAATAGCCAAATAGTTAGCAACATTTAGCAATAAGCTTTAAGTATGATTGTTCGATAACCAATCATTAGCATTAATAATTAATTCAACATGAATTTGCAACTCTGTCCCCTACAAAAATTGATTTGTTTAACCATGAGGCCATCCTCATATTGTTTGGCTCTCATAAGTGGTATCACTCTGTCCATTATGGTTTTACACTTGCTACCATACATGAACATCCACCTACAACATGTCCTCCTGACACAATTTATATAAGCCAAACAGTGATTAGCAATTATTAGCAAAATTTCGAATTTGAAATTCACAAATCTGTTTCATGCATTAGCTAAATTCCACAACCATGAAAACCTTCTCATAACCTTTGGCCTCTATACATGGTAGACCCTGTCTTTACTATGGACTTATCGTCATTTCCATATGCAAGACTTTTCTACCTGAAATTTGAAACTTTAATCAGCCAAACACGTTGTGAGTATCTTATGCATATAATCCTTTCATTGCTATAATAGTCACTGAAGTGATCTCAGAATTATAAAACTCAATAATTCAAACACCTTCAATTGTTAACATTCGAAATGCAATGAAATATATATATATATATCATAATAGAATTACAAGACACGGGTACATTGTTCATGCAATTTAAATAAACTGTAAATACTCTTTACTTCACATCCATATTCTTTTTATGCAACCCTGTCCTTCCAACAGAGTACTCTGGTAGCCCATCAACATGTCTACCTTCTTCATGCAATCATTCTCCTGCATTCATAGCAGCTCATGAAATGGTCTTAGTACTAACAATAGTTCACCATTCCATCTATTATCTAGTTGTAATGAAACATACACCACAATCATGCATTCACACAATGCATCTCAACATGTGCACCTATACATATGCGTGCACGTTTACATCACTCACATAATATTTTAGTGTGCAATCACTCAATGTATAACCATAGGATTGTACATAATATTTTAATACACATCTCCTCAATGCAACCCTGCATTAATTTATGAGTACTATGCATTCAAATATATTATGGCCTAACCATGTACTACCATGACAGGGCCATAAGTCCTCACTTGCTTTGGTTGTTAAACTCACCATCGTCATGGCATGACATAATTTCATATGAATGCATTGAGATTTCTAAGCAATTATAGGGTGTAAGGATCATTGCCTTCACTTACCCATACCTCACCATACTTGGTAGGTTAACAGTCCCATTCGGGCACTCAATACCATATGCAAACCAAATCATCATAGTTCAAAACATAGTTGAAGGGATCTCACCAAATCCTCTTTCAACATTCATGCAATTAAGTACAAATAACCATTACCTGCATGGCTGTTATTAGCATCGCTTGGTGTTACCTGATCAGTTGGCCTCTTACCAATGCTACATAGTCATTTTTCCAACCTCATGATCATAGATTTGTTGCACCATCCCTTTCTCATAAGGTTGTTGGTCTTATGCAACAACATCATCCTCATCTTTTAGTGATGCTTCGGTTGCCTTTGGTTCTACAACCAATGCGAACACAACTAATTATTAGCAACCACAATCATTATCTTAAGTGGCTCATTGCATATGCAAAACCTCACTATTTTACCAATATGCAATATCATATATACGCAAAAACTTTTTCACATGCATTGTGCAATGTTTATTGATATGCCATCTAGTGCATATTCATCTTATCCATCTAATCTCTTGCATTTTCAATTATGCTTCTATGGTCTGATTCATACAACCATTATCAATAACATTAATTGTTGTCAACCGTAGACAATACCTTTAATGGGCTATTGCATGTGTAACTTCACTATTTTACCAATATGCAACATCATGCTCACGCATAACAATCCACGTGCATTATGCAATGATTCTCTATCCATGCCCACTAATTGATATGCATTATTCTCCTGCATTTCCAGCATCCCTATGCCATAATTAGGAAATATAAACATAATAGTAATGGAGGAGTTAAATAATTCTCCCTTTCAATTTCCTCATTGTAACATGGAATTTCTTCTTCCACATCATAGTTGATCCAATTTCATGGGCTCTCTACCATGCACACAAGCAATTATTAGCTATGATCTTCTCACAAAGTAGAAATTCAATACATGTATTCACATGTATAACATTCATTCATGATATTTTCCAAGCATATAATTATTATGTTATAAACATAAATGGTTTAAGGTGAGAGATTTCCTTTCATCAGCGTTGCCTTACTACTCCCATTGCTTTTCCCCATTGGGCGCAAATATTAAGGCAAAAATGGCGCCATTGCGCGGATGTTGAGATTAAAATTGCCGCAGAAATTTAGCTTTTATGGTGCCGCCCGTGTCGCAGAGTTTTAAGCTAAAATCTGCCACCACACACCGCGTGCGTCGCAGATTTTAAGATTATTACTTTTATTTTTTCGACACCGGCACATGGCTTATCCTTAAAATCACCGATGGACAAACTGCTTTTCTAACACAAAGTTGTCTCCAGCCTTCGGTGCAAGTTTTAACCATAGCTCTACCGCTTCGCCAAATGTTCACTACAATTCAACCATTGTTTTGATCCTTCCTCACACATATCTTAAGTTTTAAAACTTATGGCACCCATCTTATCCTTATTCTGGTCGCCTTTGGCGCAATTAATAACAATATGTTGGGCGCTTTGGCATAGGATTTATCTTTAAAAATGTCACGGGTGTTAAGACTATTTTTGTTGCCACGCACCACGCATGACATAGAAAATATCTTTAAAATTGCCGCGGTCATTAAGGCAAAAATTCGAAACACTTAGAAAAATTTAGAATTTTTCTCTTCCCTTTCGGCGCAGAAGATTAGCCAAATTTTTGCCACCGCACACACAGAAAATTAGCTACATTTTTGCTGCCACCACAGCCCTTAGGAAAAAATTTTGAAAAATTTTCTATCTTTCGGCGCGGAATTTTAACATCCATTTCCCCGCCACGCTCAAGCCTCCATCGCAACTTTAAATTTAAATTGTCGCCGCTATACGCAAGCCTCGATCGCAATTTTAAAGTTAAATTGCCGCTGCCACGCGCAAAACTTATCATTAATTCTGCCGCCGCAGCCTTAGCAGCAGACACTTAGAAAATTTTCAAAATAGTTAGAATTTTTCTTGAAATATGTCCCTCGTTTCTTTACCGAGGTAAGCTACTTACAGATTAAACTCGCATAAAATAGTAAAAGTGTTTCAAGAAATTTTGCATCTCTTTCATGTCAAGAATAAAACAACAAAACAACAAAATAATATAAGAAGGCAGAGGTTGCGCCTCCTTTCTCTCCTCCATGGAGGTAAACAGACAAATACAAAACTGAATGCTATTGTATTGGGGACAATTTAAAGCAAGCATTCAACCCGAAAAGGGATTTTCTCCCTCCTTCCTCAATTTCATAGCATGAAATCAATGCAAGCAATTTTGCAAGAATCCCCAAAACAGTCATAGAAATGATTTCCCATCTTAATCAAATAGGAGCTATGAGATCTTCAAGTTTCTCTAATTCATTTAACTTCAAATACTACATGCATTTACATACAATGATTTATATCTCTATGAAGGGCCCAACAGCCGTAGTGTTGAACCTTAAGCTCTGATACCACAATGTAATATCCCCTCCCACGGACCCAACTCCTAGAAGGGAATATGCCACCAATCTATGGGGATTTTCATAAGCTCCGCCAAGTCATTAGATTCACGACAATAAAATTAAGAGTGTGCTGATGCCATTTAAACAATTAAGCACAATAGAATTAAAAACTCATCCACACACATATTTTATATGCATACAACATATCAAAATAAGTCATCAATCTGAACATTGCAGAAGTAAATGCATAGACAGCAAGACACTTATCTTTATGGTGAAATGGCCCCAAACAACTAGCTATGTTGCTGCAACGTTCCTCCCAACCATAGGTCTCTGCCCAGCCTGTATTATTTCATCACTCAGAGTCCACCCCCGAGCTGGGCATGATATCTACAAGGAAAAGGGGATTCTCAAGCTCATCACAGCCCAAAGCAATGGATACCCATCTCAACCCCAACATTTCTTAACACATAGCAACTCAAAACTGAGCATGGATACACATAACAACAAAATCCCAAGTGTTGGGTATGAATCGAAAATGTGGGCAACCAAAAACAAAGTGAGAAATGGGGAAAACAACCCTGGGAAGGAAATTTTGTTTTCAGAAAATGTCCATGGGCATTCAAAGAGCTGCGATGGTCTCTACAAAGCCCCCAAATCATGCTCTCTCCTTCCCAACAGGTATGTAATACAAAACGAGTTCCTAGCAATTCCAAAAGGGAGGAAAACACTGGAAATCAGTGGAGAACAACGTCCAGGTAGCTCCCAATAGGTCTGCAACACAAAAACGCCCTCTTCCCAGCTAGAAGACCTAGGGAAACTAGAAAAACATGGCTGAAAAACGCCGAGGTAGTTCCAAAAATGTGAGAGAGGCGAAACTCCTTCATGGGTAATGGCTTAGGGAGCAAATCATGGTTGTTTTCTTGCCCAAGAAGCAAAAACATGATTTTCCATGAGGGTGGCTTTCCCGTACTCGAATTTGGACAGCCATACCTCCCCAATCCCCAAGGCATTAACTACTTCACCCAACTCTTGGGAGAAATGAATGATTGGGCACCAAATTCAACATGGATAGTTGATGGTTGATGGGTTCTCTCATTGACACTTGGTTTGACTTCATTGGCTCAAGGGTTTGAATATTTCCCTCCCAATTCCTTGTAATATCATGCCCCCATCTCTTGTTGCATTGCATAGCTAGTTTTGGGTATTTATATTAAAATGCATATTTACAATTCCCATGGTTCTCTAGCACATGGGCAACATACTATCCAATACTTTCTTCTTCAAGGTCGAGTGTTCACTAGCGGGGCCTTGGCCTTGAGCTCCACGCTAGGAACCATACATAATATGCATACAATATTTACATGATAGCCCAAAATATTATAAGGGTAAAAATGGGGGTATTTCATAATTCCTTTCTCATAGACAAATTCATTAATCTTTATAGATGAAAAACAAGTTGCATTATCAAAGACTAGGGAAATTGGAACCCCAAACCTAGTTATGATGTTTTCTTCCAGGAACTTGATAACTACATCTTCAGTAACTTTGTGCAGCGGAGCACCTCGGCCCATCTTGTAAAATAATCCGTAGCTGTTAGAATGTATCGATGCTGCAGCGAGGAGTTTGTGCAACAACCCTCATATACGAATATAGAGAATATTTAATATAATAAATAAAATGTAATATAAAACAATGTAAGATAATAATATAATTGGGAATATGAAAGAAAATAAGGGAAAACAAATTGCATTAAATAAGAAATTAAGAAATTGGGAGAAGGAGGAGATAAAAGGAGGAGAAGAAGTGAAGAGAGGGGATCTTTTTTGGCCTTTTGGCGTTTGGAAGAGGAGCTCTTGAGAAGAGGAAAGCAAGATAGCACTGGCATAGGGTTAATTGTTGGGGGCTCGGGGGCCTCAGCCTTTGGCTGGGGGTTGGTTGGGTGGAGAGTCGTCGCCCCACTTTTAGTTGCACTATTGGAGCTATCAAGGTAATGGTTGTTGCTAGGTCATCTATCCAGGTATGGCTCCTTAATTTTCATAGCATATTTTTTGTTATTATTGATTAGATCTTCTATGCATATTGTTCTTGTTTGTCTCTCGATTTCATATCATTTTACATGTTATTAGATTCTTCTGTTGGTTCAGATATCTGCATGCATAATTAATAATATTTTGTTATTTAATGGGTTTTATGAGATTTAAGGTTCTTACATTTGGTATCAGAGCATCTGTTTCAAGCACTTGGCTTGTAAGGCGTCACCCATGATTCATTGTGTCTAGTTGATTTTTTTTTTTTTTGTAATCTCATTCAAATATCCTCCATGACTTTTCTGTTGCTGTGTGGAATGGGAAGGGACTGCTCAATAGAGCTCGATCCCATTCTGATTATTATTTATTTTTCTTATTGCTTGTGATAACTAGTCTTTGTATCTGTGTATAAGCTCGTTTCTAACTCAACAATAATTTATGGGCTATTCTTGCTTGTGATAAACCTTTAGATCTGCATAGCTTGATGCTAACTTAGGGTTCTGCCAGCTTTGATTGATCTATGTTTCAGTAACAGGGTTATGCCAGTGTAGATCTTTTCTTTTAGATTGCATCTACCTCTGTATCTATTTTGGTAGCATGTATTGGAAAAAAAAAAACGAACAACGTAGATCTCTATTCTAGATTGCATTTACCTCTGTATTTATTTTGGTAGCATGTATTGGAAAAACGAACAACGTAGATATCTGTTCTAGATTGCATTTACCTCTGTATATATTTTGGTAGCATTTAATGAAAAAAAAAACTAATAGTGTAGATCTCTGTCAATATTCTTGCTTACTGGTGATCTCAATGATCTCTGCAAATATGCTTGCTTGCTGGTGATCTCAACGATCTGTGTCAATATGCTTGCTTGCTGGTGATCTCAGGTTCCATTTATATATTTTTTTTAACCTCAAGTTTTCATCTAGTCCTGTACCGGTTAAAAAATATATATATATCTATGCATAGGTAGTGAAGGGACGCCCAATGGTAGGTGCTACCAAATTATTATTCTTTTCGTTTTGCAAGTAAGTAGATCTCCCTACTAATATTTTATCTTTATATGCATGCTATTGTTCTTATTACGTCGGCAAGGAGGTCAAAACCTTTGTTTTGTAATCCTTTCCCTGCACTAAACTTTTGATCATTGGTAAATGTTGTCGAATACGAAGCAGGCCTCCATAGAGGAGAGTCTGCCCTGTTGCAATGGGCCCTTGCTAGTACTGAGCAATGTGGGGAGGTTCTGTGAATTGAGTTTAATGGTGTGTCGAAATGGAAGGTTGGTTAATGCCTGAGCGCTACAATCCATTGCATCTGTTACCTATGGTTCTTGTATTTAGAGGTAACGTTACAAGTAATATGGCTCATGTGTAATTTTTTTAAAAACTTTTAAACTATGGAAATAGTCCACAGGTAATGTTACAAGTAATATGGCATATGCGTAATTTTTAAAATTTTAAACTATTGAAATATTCCACATGTAACGTTTAACCCACAGGTAACGTTTAAGCGTTTATTCCAGGTGTTACCTCTATATTTAAACGTTTATTCCAGGCGTTATTCATAGGCATTGGTATTAACCTCTATCAAACGTTTATTCCAAGTGTTATTAGTAGGAATTGGTATTAACCTCTATATTTAAATGTTTATTCCAGTCGTTATTCTTAGGCATTGGTATTAACCTCTATCAAATGTTTATTCCAGGTGTTATTACTAGGAATTGGTATTAACCTCTATATTTAAACGTTTATTCCAGGTGTTATTCGTAGGAGTTATTCCAAGTTGAAATCTAAGATACATGTTTCACATCATGTTAAATTCCAATTCATATGTCGACCTCATAACGTTAAGTTACCCTCTACTGTGTGGAGTTCTGCCGACGACTCTCATTGTCAGATCTGCCAACCGCTCTCATAACGTTACGTTACCCTCTGCTGCGTGGAGTGCTTCCAACGGCTCTCATAACGTTACGTTACCCTTTTTGCTGCGTGGAGTGCTTCCATTGTGTCCCTTTTCTGCGTGGAGTGCTTCCATCGTTACCCTATTGCTACATGGAGTGATGCCATCATTACAACGGATCTCATTAAATTCAGTTTCTCATCCAACGAAATATTGTTGGCTTTAATGTCCCGATGAAATAATCCGCGGTGGAGAATCATGGTGAAGATAGAGAAGCCCACGAGCTAACAAGACAACCAATTGATGATCGTGGTCGAAACATAAAAGCTTTTTATGTATAATATACATCATAAATTTGTGTTGTGTACTCTTCAAAGATTTCAACTCTCTCATGAGAAGGAATAGAATTGATCAGTTTTGATGTGATGATAAAATCTTCAGTAGTTTCCAAATAATGGAGGTTTTCTTGTCATTTTCATTGTGCAACATATCAGAAGCAGGAGGCTTCAGGGTATTACCAAATCACGTCTCTATAAAATTGTATATATGTTTAGGCAAGTCATAGATTGAGGTGTCTAACTTTTAGCTGGTCAATTTTTAGCATCTTCTTCCTCTGTTGATCCGAAGATTAGAATTGAGTGAGATAAAATGTCACTGACCGTAGCCTTGCCCAGTGAGAACTACTGCGCCTTCTCTTTTTAAAGAAGTCTGGGGGCTGTTGTGCCGTTATTAGTTAGTTTACATGAACTTTGTGAGCCTTACATTTGGTAATTACTTCACAGTAATTACTGCAATCACTATAAAAGAAACACAATAATTCCTTCACAATAACCGTCCTATGAAATCCTAAGATCACATCTCAGTGGTCCATCAGCTCGCTCCTATGAGACAATAATTACCTGCGACTGTTGGAATTTCTTACTGGATACTCTCCGTTTTTCCACGGTTAGGGTTGACGTGCCAATCAGATTCTCTACAGGTCAATGCCAATTAGGGTTTGACGTCAATACCGATTAGGGTTTGACGTGTGTGGATTAAATATTTTATGGAGAAAGTTTTGCATGAATTTGGAGGAGCGATTGGTTAATCGTTTTCTTGGTGAATGCTCTCTTCACCCTCTTTACTCTCTCCTTCATGTGTGGTATCTGTAAATTTTCATATGCCTGAATGCGTTACATTTTGGTATAATGCGTTACATTTATACCTCCTGTCAATAATATCAACACACATAGATGGCTTGGTTTCAGGCAATGAGGGAGATGACTGGTCATCACGGAAGTGATGTGTCAAGATCGTGAATGCTATCATCTTTCACCTATTAGTTGAACGGTTAACACTGTCATCAATAGATTTATTACTGCCATAACGGTAAATATTGTCATGCTTCACTTTATCATTGTCACATGAATGAGAAATTAAAATATAATTATAATCCATTTATTGCTACCTTCGGTAGGAGTGGAAATGGGAAGAGATAAGCACCGAAATCATAGCTCCTAAGATACATAATTAAACTTCACATGAAAAAACAATGGAAGAGGGAAGCACCGATCGCAGCAAAATCTTGAGTATGGAGAGGATAAATTAGTAATGAATAGATTTCTAAAATCAGGCGTCAGCTAGTATTTGATTACATGAAAATATAATGAGGGAACATTAATTGATACATTTGGCAGTCTTGTATCCAGATGACTATTAGGGGTTTGAAAAAATTAGATTCTAGAAATAATTTATCTTTAAATGACAGGATGAGATTGTGCTTATATGCCTGTACCACAGTGGAGTTCTTAGAAACGTCAAATACCAACTTAGGCGGTACTCTCCTAAGCTTCTTTGGATTCCGTGTCAAAATTATCCTTCATAACTTGTCCACTACTCTACTCATTCTAAAAACGATAATGTTACCTAAATAGTATAGGTCATATTTTATCTTCTCTATTTGCATATTGCTTCTCCATTGATTTGGACAGTTGGCCATGATTGCATTTTAGGTGTCGTTTTGTCATTGATAGGAGGCCGTATTCCTGGCCAAATAGATAGCAAGTTGAATACCCACTCGAATACGGAGAATGCATGAAGAAGAAAATGAATAGCTGACAAATCGTCTTGACCAATGACCGACAGATGTTTCAATGGACAAAAAAAATATATCTAAAATCACCTTGATTAACAAGAGTACTGTGTGAAGGGTGGTGTGCATCACGCAGTGCACCAATTTACTTTTCCTCATGGTTGTACTGAGCAAAGTTCAAAGTGCACATGTACAGAGTTCTAGTAAGCATGAGTATAGATCTTAATAAAACCTATTATCAAGAAATTATGTAAAAAAAAAAAATGTTATCAAAACCCATGGCCATGTTTAAATAGATATCTTAGGAGGATAGCAAGCGATTTGATCTTAGGCGAAGTGTTGGATATATCCATGCACTAATTCCCGCAAGGTATACAAGTTGGAATCGCCTTCTTGTAGAAATTGTACTACCCTATAGAGTGGAAGGAATTAGCTTCTATCGCGGGATTCTATGTTTACTGATTCTCCTCGAGATAAACATACAAGTGTTTCCATACATGCCATATGTTACCTACTGAGACTGATCTTTACACAAATTACAACTACATCTCCATAAGAATGGCGCATATCTATCTTACAAACTGTAGCTAAAATCGTTGATGGCTTTGGTAGTGGTACACCAATCTCAATGGAACCACGAGCGAGGTGTGCTTATGCCAACGATCTGTTAGCTGTGAATCCACACATTCCAGTGGAAGAGTAGAGTTAGTTAAACTGGGTATAATGGCGACCAAGATGAAGCTAATTGTCTATTAGGGCAGGGTAATTGCTATTAACACCTTGATAGATAGTAGCTTTGGGTATAAGCATACATACACCGAGAGAAAACTAGGACTAGTAAATTGGGGATGGATATATGCATTTTTCCTTTACATATTTTACCGTAGACGTCACCTAAAGAATAATTTAATTCAAAGAATTTAGAATGTAGTTATAAGACATGTCTGAAAATACTCCATGGATATTCTATATTACCTAGATCAAGATTTGAAACGAGTATCAATGACATACGTGAACTGTAATTGTCGTGGTTAAAAAGGGTATAACTGTGGTTTTTATAAAAATATACTATGATGCAATTCAATAACAATACAACATACATATTTCATGGGAATCACTAAATTCTCTTCATGGAATGGCCTGGAGCTGTATCAATTGGACATCAACTACCATACAATCATACAATATATATATATATATATATATTTTAAAACAAAACCAGAAACGCAACTCAGCCTTGAGCTCAAGTGCATCAATAGGTGGATGGGAAATGTTTAGGTCATTATTGTGATTCTGAAATATGTAGGTCAATAAAATATGTATATAGAAACCAAAATTCAAAAAAAAAAACAAGGGAGTATTAAGAATAAAAAGAAGGAAGTGCAGAGCCAAAGGCTCACACACACACGGGAGGACAAACACTCCACACGATTATATTACTGAATAAACATTACATTTATAGGTAAACCCAAACCAAACTAGATCCAAGAATAATGGATCAGATCCTATGAACTAGGAACTAACGAACCACTCATGCTATCAATAGACGATGCATTTCTACATTATCTCTAACATCCTCCCTTAATGTAGAAATGGATCAAAATACTAAATATGCCTGTAGTTTCAGGCTTACAAATCAGCAAAGCAATTTCACGATTTAGGGTTCCAGGCCTTGAACTCTACAGTCCTCCTTCTTCTTCATTTTTACCTTAGTTGCCGTCAAATCATACTTCTTTTTCTTCTTAGGTTTCCTCTGCCAGATCTTGAAATCTCCAGGCCTTGTTGTATTGTTCATTTTAACATAAGATTCTTCAAAGTTTACATTTAAAGTTGGCCTCCATGGTTGAAGACAAATAAGTATTTTTACACTTGCCAAAATTTCTTCATCATAGTTTTGCTTGCCATCCTTGTTTTCATCTTTTGCAGTCTCGATGGAATCTGCAACAATCTTAGGCTTGGCTATCCATTCTTCAATAAACCTCAGTTCTGCATCAAAGTCATTTATTTTTGCTTCAGCGAATGTAATAGTGGAGACCGATGGAACTAAATCGATGAGCATCTCATCAAACGTATTTACGTTCTCCATATCTTCAATAACCTGCTCTTGCTCCAACGGAATCTCCTCATCTCCTTCTTCATCTGCAAATGAATCTTGCAGTTTCCTTTCTGCACTTTCGTCATCCACATCAATAGCTACAGGATTATCATGCAAAGGTGGATCTGATTCCAGCGAGATCTCTTTATCTCCTTCATCATTTACAGGAACTTGACTGAAGTAATCATCTTCCTCTTCGTCTTCAAAGATGCTTTTAAAAGCAAGTCTCATGAGGAAGTCCATTTTGAATGGAATAATTACCTTCAATGCTGAAGATCGCAGCAATCTGCAGTACCACGCCCTAGCAGTGAATCTTTACGGCTGATTTGCAGCCACAGAATACAGTATCGCCGTCGGGAAGACAGCATCCACGCAGTAGAAGCCGAGAAGAATAGCACGTATCTCCTGAAATTACCACGCCCTAGCAGTGGATGTATCCGCGGTAGTGCTTATGTACCGCTCTTTGCCAATGTCTGCGTCCCGAGGTGAGTTTCTAAGCATCGGCGAGCTGATAGGTGGTGATGGACGCTCTCCTCCAGCAGGGAAAATCGCTGCTTCAAATATGGCTCGTCCTCTTCACACAGGCCTCTTTAATACACACCATCTCTCACGCTGTTAATCGTGACCTTCACGGCTGCTGCAAAATCTTTTTGCTTAAACGGTGATCTCCCAACGATTTTCACAGCCTATCGGCTCAGTAACTATGTCTTCAATTTGGCAGCGAGCCTTCAAATCTGGTGCAGATATGCACAGTTCACAATTGTTGGATGCTGCCTACTGGATGCTGCCTCACAATCCACGCTGATGCTGCCTCTTTTATTCACAGTGATGACACCAGTTCTAAGAGAAAGAACAATTTATCCTCCTTCAACGTTTGCTCTCAACAGGTGGCTGCAGTGCACTTAGAATCTCCACGCTTCTCCTTCACATCTCAGTAAAAAAAATCTTCACGACAGCTCTCCTTTAATAAATTCAGGGCCTCTTCAGATCTCGGTGTTCTCTCGGCAACTTTTTCTCAGCAGACCTCTTCACGTTATCTTCACGGTGGATTCTTCAAACAATGGCACTCACGGCTTCCTTTCTCACGGCTCTACACAGCTCACGGCTCTACACAGCCCGGAAGAAAAAAAATCACAGCAATAGAATGGGCCACGATGGGCTCTTCACTCCAACAGGCCACTATGGGCTCTGATACCATATTAAGAATAGAAAGAAGGAAGTGCAGAGCCAAAGGCTCACACACACACGGGAGGAGAAACACTCCACACAATTATATTATTGAATAAACATTACATTTATAGGTAAACCCAAACCAAACTAGATCCAAGAATAATGGATCAGATCCTATGAACTAGGAACTAACAAACCACTCATGCTATCAATAGACGATGCATTTCTACATTATCTCTAACAGGGAGAGCCTAGGAAGCAATCCTGGAGTTGGTGTGGCAATAATAATAGGTAGAAGTTGCAGTTCCCAATCATTCTCCATAGAAGTATGATATACTTGACAACACAGGTATGTTCACACGTTGCAATCCCAATCAGCCATAGACAACCCATAAAGAATCAAGGAACATACTACTAGAGTCATTTAATGTGGCATTTTCGCTGGTTCTGCAAAAACATCAAAGTTGTGTGCACATATAATAAGTATCAGTTTTCAACAATCATGGATGATTAAGTCTCTTAAGCATCACCTGCAGGCATAGGTGACCCCACCAAGCATTGAAGTCAGGAGCTTCTGGGTTTCTTTCTGTAACTCAAGGTGAAGTACAACACAACTCAATTAGATATTCCATAAATGAATCAACATGAGAAAATACATTAAATAATTGATTTTGTATTCATCTTTCTAAAAGGCTTGATGTTATTATTGTCATTTTTGAACCTATTATGGATGTTTTCACCGGTTGGATTGTTAGCAGAAACATTGCATTGTTAGAAAATACATTATTGGATACCAGGTATGACAATGCCTGACAATGTTAGTGGCGTGCATGTGGCCATGGGTGGATGAGGCTTGAGCATGCATATGGCCATAGGAAGATGAGGCTTTGAATGCATGTTAGTCACCACTAGACGAGGCAATGATTGGAAGAGGTCATTGAATATATTAAATATATGTGTGGTGATCCGAAAGGTAGTGTAAGCGTCATATGCTAGGAACTCCACTAACCATAACTTTTTATTTTTAAATTATTTTAAAAAAATTTGAGAAATCCTAGAGGAGGGAGGCTCCACTTTAAAGGGATTGATGTAGTTGGTTAGACATGCTGAGCAATTTGTTTCCTTCTAAGAGGAGTAAAGTTACCCCTTTCCATTACCCACTTGTGTCCTTTGTGTGCATCAATTATGTGCATCCCTTGTGTGTTGTGTGTTGCATCGAGAGAACCCTCCACATATGTGAGTTAGACATATGGATATTGTAGGAGTATAATCAAAACCATATGGATGCCACTAGAACTCTTGGGAAACTTGTTTAAACACCAAATCAAAATGAAAACAAGTATAGTTGTTTCATTGAGTTTTTATCATGAGAGAGGCTTGTCACATGTAACTAGCCCTTGTGCAACAATCCTATGATGAAGTCACATCTTAGCTATTCAAGATTGTTATTGCAGAGATAGTGGGGAAAAAAATTGTGTAGAATACATTATTGGCCTTAGCACAATATCCTTAAGATAAATTTCATTGCAAGAAACTTGCATTTGTCACTGTTAGAAAAACAGAAAAAAACTCTACACGCCCACATACGTTTAAGTGGTTATAGCTCATCCTCTAGTCTTGGAATCACAACAACGTGGGTATCGTTGGATCATCATCACTCTAACAAACATAAGCAATATGGCACCATTAGTTGCAAATTACAGATTGTTCATGGTATGTATACATATTTCTCTTTCCCTAGTGCGGGAACTTCATAAAGGGCCCTTTGTTCTGTTGATTACAATATTGAGTAGACTTGAGCTTATGACACATGGATCGGTTCTATTAATTCATGTTGATATTCATTCAGTATTTTACAGTTTAGAGTTAGAAGACATATGATGCATATTCCATGTTGATACAGAGTTAGTATTTATAGTTTCTTATGGTTTCTAAAGTTAGAAGACGTATGTTGCATATTTTATGATGATCCTCAGTTTTTCATGCTGCTACCCAATTCCCATGATGCATATTTCATGTTGTCACTCAATTTATTATGGTTCTAGATGTATTGGACATGAGGTACATGATACGTTGATTGTGGATACTCAAATTAGTACCTTATAGTTTTATTGATGGCATCTTGAAATGTAAGCTGTGTGACGTGTCATATGGTGTTATTAAATGTGTTCTTAGAAGGATTCCTTATAGACATGTGATTCATGGTCATGCATTATTCATGTGAAATTTGATGTTGTTATTCCTAGCCATGAGAATTGTAGCCATGGGTTGTGCATGTGATACTTCTTGATGTTATTTCATGATGTGTAGACATAAAATGATATTATAGGTTATCATTGCATCTAGAGATAAATGACATTTGTCACATAAATGGTATGAAAGCATGTTGTGGTTAATGTTGGTATTTTACAGCTTTGTTATGTGTCAGTGAAGAATAAGAGATTATATGAGATATTTGGTATGACATGGTATCGTTTCATGCTAACCCTTATTGCTCCTCGTAGAATGCATATTTGATATGATGATGGATTATGTGAATTGTTACTCCATGTTGATAGTACTAATGTTGGAATATGACAACTTATCATGACATATTTATGAGATACTTAGTGAAATTATGAAAGTATCATGACCAGTTATGTTATAATGGTAGCAGAGAATACCTAAATGCATTAGATGTTAAACTTGGCATGACTTATCATGACAATGGCTTATGATGCAATGTAATGCAATATGAACTGGTGGCTATACATTCTTGTTAGCACATGATTCAAGGTTGATCCATGATATATTATTATATTGAGAAATGGTTACTAATGATTATTCATTGGGGCAAGTTCCAGTTGTTCCAGGTGATCCACTCAAATAGCCTGATGAGGCTAAGTATTCTATGATTTCATGGGAGCCCATAACCACGAATGAGAATGGATACTATAAATATATTATGGGCTGGGTGACAAGCCCAACAATTATCTCTATGCCAGCAACGCTTGACTTTTGTACCAGAAGTTGGGAAGGTGGCAGTGCCACAGATACTTCCTGGAGAACTTCTGATGTGACCAGAGTCCACAATTGGAGACATACTCACCAGGAGGGAGGTTTATGGAGAAGGACTTCTGATGCCTTGGGCTAGTGCCTTGAAGGTGTTGTGGAGGATTTTTAGGCTAGCCTTCCGAGATGTTTGGGGTATAATGATCCTGGTATGCACAGTGGAAGCGTGGTGGGCCCATAACCCACAGGTTCCAAGATCGGGGTACTGGGAACCAGATGTCAGTTAATACCAATGAGGCTGTATTATTAGCAGAAGTTGGGAAGGTGGCAAATGCTGCGGTAACGTCCCGGATAACTTCTGATGACTACTATATGGTGATTCCGGTTAGAATCCAATGAGGCCATGTTATTACCAGAAGTTGGGAAGGTGGCAATGCAGCGGTAACTTCCCGGGGAACTTCTGATGCCTATTGTATGATCTGTGGACAGGTTACAGTAGAGGGCCTGTGTTATGTTGATGTATATGTAACTTAGGAATGTATTTCACCCATGTATTTCATATATATAATTATTGTACCCTTATAGAGATGTATTATTCCTCTATAAGTAAGTGTCGTCATTTGTATTGACAAGTGTCGCAAGTGTGTTAACTTGCCGATGGGTTATTAGACCACCAAGTGTGGGGTCGGCCCGGATTAAGTTAATCATGGGTTAAGATAGACATGTAGGCCCCATTAGTTTATTGGGCAGGACAGGACAAGTATAAATAGAGATCGGGAGATCTCTATTTGATCATTCATTCACACACTTCTCTCATTCGGTAAGTGGCGCACTTATGAGGAGGAGGATTTGCTACTAGGAGAAGACTATCTCTTGTATTCTGGTTGTATCATTGCTCTATCTATCTCTGAGGAAGTTATTGGGGTTTTTCACCTTTATGGTTTTCCCTAAGTAAACTCTGTGTCTCTTGTGTGCTTGCATTATTGTGTCCATGATTGATATGCTATAGCTTTGTTGTACATGTTGTTCTCTCAGTTAAGATCCTAGATCATACTGAAGTAAATTCTGAAAATTTAACATGGTATCAGAGCTAGCCTGAAAGAAGGCATGATATGGCATGTATGACACGTGTTGCACTTGCGATGCTAGGGCTTGATATAGAAAAAACCAGTCATCGTAGCATTTTTGCTATAAATCCATTTTGGAGAATTTTTTGGATCTGAAACTTTTACAGGGAGAAGATCAGATCCACATGTATCTTGTTTCCAAAGGAAAACTTCTAATTCGTTGTACTTTGTGATTTATGATCTGTTCAATATAGGGTTTCTGCCTCTTCCAGATCTCAGTTAGAAACAAGTGACCTGGGAAAAAAGGTCATAACTTGGGATAAGAAGCTCCAAATGAAATTTCCTAAAAAGTGACAGGTCGTACACAGACTGTACTATCTCAGGAAACGTTTTCAGAGGCCGAAGTGGAACCAGTGACACGTGGAACGCAGTACAAGTTCGCTCTCCTGTTTTATCCCATAAACAGGTCACGTTGCGACACTTGGCATAACTCTCTCTCAGAGAATCCAATTGAGGTCAGACCTGTCGGGATGGAAAGATGATAGGTCAAGCTATCTCAGGAAGCATTTTCAGACCTTGTGGATCGAAAAGTTTAGAGTTACACTAGAAACAATCAGGTACATATTTTTGTCATAACAGAATTATTTTTGAGCACCATCATTCATGGCTTCCGGAATCTAGGGTTTCGGAGAAAGTTGGAATTTTTGTAATCGAAGACTGCGGATGAATGCTACTCATCAAAATAGAAATTTAGAGACCAAGATCAGAATTTTTGGTTGGGTAGAAGACCGGGCTTGATCAGACCCTAGTTCGGGACTTTGATCGGAAAAGTGGAAAATTAGGGCTTCTGTAAAAATGGGAATTTTTGAAATCTGTGACCACGGCTGGAAGCTCCTCAGAAAAATAGAAGATTGGAGCTTTGGATCAAACCTTTTGATTGGGTAGAAGAGTGGGATTCATCAAACGTCAGTTCAGGGTCACGTCCAGTGAATCCGGAAGTTTCAAAGGCAAAATTGAGGAGTGAAACTTTGCAGTTTTCAAATTCTGAATATACCAGCTTGATCATCTCATCAAGGCCCATATTTCTATCCTTTCGGAAGTTTGAAATTCAAAGTTTGAATTTTTGGGGTTTCTTTGACAAACCCTAATACAACTCCAGATCCAGTTTCTGCAAATCAAGTGGATTGGTTTAATCCTAGAAAAGGATGGATTGGTCACTTGCATAAGTGAAGAAGTTCCTGTTTCAGTGGGAGATGAGGCTAAGGCCTTATATAAGAAGATTACAAGCAATCTCGACAGGTTACTAGCACAAGTCATTGAAGAGAACCAGAAGACATTATGCGGGTATGTTAGACATAACTAGCTAGCATGCTAATCCAGGTATGTTTTTCTATATCAAGCTAGAATCCTACCTTGTGTTAGGATCTTATATTGTTGCGTTGTTGAAAATGATTATTCATGAAGTCATAGGTTTGAATAGTCATGGTTGTGTGCATATTATGCTTCTTACCATAATTGATGATATGACTAACCAGAAGAATCATGAAGGTATAGGTTTGAGTAATCACGGGTTTAGGGATATTATGTTTCTTACTTTAATTTATGATATGACTAACAATAAGAATCCTATATAAACCTTGAAATGTTTATTATTTTTGTTTGAAATGATCATGACCATACATGCTTAATATTATTGTGTTTTGATAGTATTAAGAATATACTAATGAATGTGTGATTATGTATGAGACCTCAATGATAACACAATGATGATACTAATAAGCATGCATAGTGATTAAGGATGGATATAAGTTCAAGGACAGGAAATCCAGGAAGCAAAGATCAAGAGGGAGGACACTCTAGTTGTTCCTGCAAGGAAGCAAAGATCAAGAAGGAGCACACTTCAGTAGTTTCTGCAAGGATGTAGATATTCAGAGGGAGTTGACCACTTCTCACAACCCACATCAGAATGGAGTTGCAGAAAAGAAGCAAAGACTGAGAGGGAGTCAACCCAACAAACAAACAAAGATAAGTATTTGAATTGTCATTACTTGCATATTTTATTGTTTAAATAATACTGTTCAATAATGTATATACTGATGTTCCTAGAATTAGGTTGTGTATTATGCATATTAGAATAGTTGCATTGATGAACAGTATACTACTAATATACATGGGTAAGTGGCCTATGGCACTGCACAACATTCCATTGCTACTTATCTAGAATGAAACCTCTTTGCTGACATGTTGAGAGTTGTGCACACTCTTAACAATGTTCTGGTAGAGATTGGAAGGCATCTAGAAAGTTACGGGATATGGATAAATGTTGTATTGAAGCATTGGCTAAGATAATTGCATGACTGTATGAAATATTTCTTTATGTGTAAGAATTTGTTCTGAAAACTATAAGATGTTTTATAATCATGCAATTTAACTTGTTGTGTAGGAAAGATCGTATACCATCACCTACAAAAGAAGGACTACAACATTTGTTCAGCAACAAAGTTATATGTTGAAAATATTGAAGATATTGAAGTTCCCAGGATCTGGGAAGAATGCCATGATCGAGGAGTATCAGTCGATCATGAAGACATTTGGGATGCAGTCCCAAAGGGTAGTCTGTAGTGACTTCCAAGAGGATCTACAAGATCAAGCATGCTGTAGGTGGTAGCATAGAGACTTTTGCTCATGTAGCCAGATACACTTCCATTAGATCCGTACTTGCTCTAGCTACAGTGATAAAAGGGAAGATACACCAGATGGATTTCAAGACAGCTTTCTTGAATGGTGTAGTTGAAGAAGAAGTGTATGTGGAGCAGCTACTTAGTTCTGAGACACATGACAAGGAATCATATATGTGTAGAACTTGGTATCTAGTTTGGGCTTTACCAAGAGTAAAGCGGATTCCAACCTTTACTACAAGGTTGAGGAAGGAAATCCAGTGATACTACTATGTGGATGACCTGTTTGTAATAGGTGAGGACAGATTGATTTCCGACATGTAGCGGAAGCTTGCTGCCAAGTTCGAGATGAAGAACTTGGGGATGATGCACTATTTGTTTTTGGCATGGAGGTGTGGCAGAGTGCAGATGGAATCTTCCTTGGACAAGGGAAGTATGCAATAGATATCCTGAAGAGGTTCGAGATGATGGATTGCAAGGCCATGGCCACACCTATGGCATCAAACTTGAAGCTTCTTTGTGATGCTTCATCTGATCCGGTTGATGTCACAATGTATCGTCAGATGATTGGGTCCTTGATGTACCTAACGAACATGAGACCAAATATTTGCTTTGCGGTGAACACATTGAGCTAGTTCCTGACGGATTCGAGGAGTGTTCACCTGGTTGCTGTAAAGAATATTCTAAGGTACCTGAAGGGTACAATTGATTATGGGCTCAAGTATGATGCAAATCAAAAGTTTAACCTGCAGGGTTATGTTGATTCAGATTAGGCAGGCAGTGCTGCAGATAGGAAGAGCACTTCTGGGTGCTACTTTAGTATGGGATCAGGTGTGATCTCTTGGTTTAGTAGGAAGCAGTCCTGCATAGCACTGAGTAGAGCCAAGGCAGAGTATGTTGCAGCCTGTTCGGCTAGTTGTGAGGCATTATGGCTTTGGAAGCTACTGTCTGAGTTATTTGATCTCCCATTGGATGCTACTGGTATCTTCTGTGATAACCAGAGTTGTGTGAAGCTGTCTGAGAACCCAGTGTTTCATGACAGGTCGAAACACATTGAGATCAAATATCACTATATCAGGGATATGGTGTAGAGAGGAGCAGTGAAGCTCCTGTATGTTGCGATGGACGAGTAGATTGTAGATGTGCTGACAAAACCACTAGCCAGAGTGAAGTTCGAGTACTTTAGAGAGAGGCTTGGTGTTCTTCAGATTGATGACACTTCGAGGAAGAAGTGATGGACACATTTGCAGAAGCCATTCCAAGCATGTTGGAAGGAGGATCCTTCGCATGGTTGTGGATGTAAGTGCTGGATGATGAGCATCAGGACGATGCTCCAGTTACTGCTCTGTATATGCATCAGGATGATGTTGGATATGATCAGTTGGATCATTCATATGTACATATATGTAAGCATCATGTTGGATGATGGATATGATCAGTTGGATCATTTACATGTATTTGTATATGCAACATGTTGGATGCTTGGACCATGTATCTGTATATGTATCTGGTAGATACTATGTATGATTAGGTAGATCATGTGTGTTGATATATATATCAGGTGGATACATTGTGTGGATCATGTATCTGTGTATGTATCAGGAGGATACATTATGTGATTAGGTGGATCATGTATGATGATATGTATCAGGTAGATACTTGGTATGCATCAGGTAGATGCATTGTATGATCAGGATGATCATGGATGACGAGCTTCAGGATGTTGCTCCAGATATACATCAGGACGATGTAATGATGAGTATCAGGACGATACTCTAGATGACATGCATTAGGATGATGCTATGATGATGATCAGGATGTTCATATGTATCAGATGGATACATTACATAATCAGTTGGATTATGTGTGATGACTTCCGAAGACACAGATGCATAGTGCCTTTCCGACATGGTGGTAGATATGTTCTCCCATGTGTGTTGATGTAAGTGCAGAGCCTTTCCGACATGGTGGTAGATGTGTTCTCCCATGTGCATTGATGTAAGTGCAGAGCCTTTCCGACATGGTGGTAGCTGTGTTCTCCCATGTGCGTTGATGTAAGTGCAGAGCCTTTCCGACATGGTGGTAGATTTGTTCTCCCATGTGCGTTGATGTAAGTGTAGAGCCTTTCCGACATGGGGGTAGATGTGTTCTCCCATGTGCGTTGATGTAAGTGCTGAGCCTTTTCGACATGGTGGCAGATGTGTTCTCCCATGGTCGTTGATGTAAGTGCTGTGAGCCTTTCACGGATGGTGGTAGGTTGGTCCTCCCATGCCGGTGAGTGTAAGTGTTGTGTGTGTGCATCTGGGTTGTGCTTCGTGATACTTTGTGGCCGTGGACAGGTTGTGCAGTAGCATGTAAAAGGTCCTGGGAGATCCGATAGGTTGAGCTATGTGCTTGTAATCAGTCTTGGGATGCTCTTTCGAGGTTTTGTTGACTCACATAATAAGTCTTGAGGATTCCACAGTATGGCCAGTGATGATGAAGACCTGCAGGTGGTGGGCCTACATCCAGTATGAAAAAGGACTAGCTCTGTAGAACTTCCTATGACGAGTATATTTAGAGATTTATTGAGATAGAAGCAGCAGTGACGATGACGATGATTCGAGGACGATGATTCGCTGATGATGATCCAGAGAAGAAGACTTGTGCTAGTAGATCTGTGTCGAGAAATACCTTCCTAGTTAATAGGGAGTGTTGATGTATATGTAACTTTAGAATGTATTTCACCCATGTATTTCATTTATTGTACCCTTATAGAGATGTATTATTCCTCTATAAGGAAGTGTCGTCATTTGTATTAACAAGTGTCGCAAGTGTGTTAACTTATCGATGGGTTATTAGACCACCTTGATGGGGTTGGCCCTGTATGATTCATGTGGGTAAAAGGGTTATTAGACCACCAAGTGTGGGGTCGGCCCGGATTAAGTTAATCATGGGTTAAGCTAGACATGTAGGCCCCAGTAGTTTATTGGGAAGGACAGGACAAGTATAAATAGAGATCTAGAGATCTCTATTTGATCATTCATTCACACACTTCTCTCATTCGGAAAGTGGCGCACTTATGAGGAGGAGGCTCTGCTGCTAGGAGAAGACTATCTCTTGTATTCTGGTTGTATCATTACTCTATCTATCTCTGAGGAAGTTATTGGGGTTTTTCACCTTTATGGTTTTCCCTAAGTAAACTCTGTGTCTCTTGTGTGCTTGCATTATTGTGTCCATGATTGATACGCTGTAGCTTTGCTGTACATGTTGTTCTCTTAGTTAAGATCCTAGATCATATTGAAGTAAATTTTGAAAATTTAACATGCTATGGCGAGCAGGACCATCCAGAGTTGAAGGGGAGGTTTATGGAGGTGGCGGATGGTATGATTCTCAGGGAGAGGGTGAGTAAGGAAAGAGGAAGTAAACAAATACACAGCTATTAATTATTAAATAATTATCTAATGCTTTTGTATGTATGATGCATAATTGTTGTTATGGTTTCATACTAGACGCATAGGGAATTGCTTAAGAGCATGTTGTAACTTAGGGCGTTTGATTGTATTAGTGTGGTTTGGAGACTTCTATGTGGTGGACACACATATAAATCTCTTAGCTTCACAATAGTACTAGCTACCTATATATTCTAGTATTTACTTGATTGATTGATTGAATAAGTATTGTATTTATTGCTTGAATATTATAACTTCGAGATGAAGTTTCTTGAAGGGGGAGAGTATGTAACAACCCTCATATACGAATATAGAGAATATTTAATATAATAAATAAAATGTAATATAAAACAATGTTAGATAATAATATAATTGGGAATATGAAAGAAAATAAGGAAAAACAAATTGCATTAAATAAGAAATTAAGAAAGTGGGAGAAGGAGGAGATAAAAGGAGGAGAAGAAGTGAAGAGAGGGGATTTTTTTGGCCTTTTGGCATTTGGAAGAGGAGCTCTTGAGGAGAGGAAAGCAAGATAGAACTGGCATAGAGTTAATTGTTGGGGGCTCGGGAGCCTCAGCCTTTGGCTGGGGGTTGGTTGGGTGGAGAGTCGTCCCCCCACCTTCAGTTGCACTATTGGAGCTATCAAGGTAATGGTAGCTGCGAGGTCATCTATCCAGGTATGGCTCCTTATTTTTCAGAGCATATTTTCTGTTATTATTGATTAGATCCACAAGCATTGTTAGATCTTCTATGCATGTTGTTCTTGTTTGTCTCTGGATTTCATATCATTTTACATGTTATCAGATTCTTGTGTTGGTTCAGAGATCTGCATGCATAATTAATATTATTTTGTTATTTAATGGGTTTTATGAGATTTAAGGTTCTTACAGTTTGGGTTTATCTCGCCAATAATATCTATGCTCCATTGTTCGAATGGTTCAGAGATGATAAATGGCTACAAGGGTCCCACTTCTTTTGTCAATCTTCCAGCACTTCTTTGGCAAACATCATAATTCCTTGCATGGGCGTGAGCATCCTTGAAAAGAGTGGGCCAATAATACCCAGCTCTGAGAATTTTGTGAGCTGTAGTATCTCCAGAATAATGTCCCCCAGCAGAGCCATCATGTAATTCTTTGACCACTTTACTTGAATCTTCTTTCTCCAAACATCTGAGAAATATGCCCTTCTTTTCTTCATAATTCTTCCTAAAGAGTACTCCTTCAATGATTTGATAAGCTGTTGATTTTAGATGGAGTGCCCTTCTTTTCTTCGAACTCCGGCAAATAACCTGACTACAAATAATGTACTAGGTCTTTGTACCGAGACATAGGAGCTGTGAAAATTGGACATACGTCGATCATATTCAGCTCAGCTTTGCTCCTCCAATCTAGCTCTTCATCAACTGGATTTTCAGTAAGCATCTTGCATAAACCTTGACCTTTGATAATAGTAGCTGGTTTGAATTCCAAGTCATACTCCTGAAGAGCAGTGACCCAGTTTCCTCTCCTTTCTCCCAATTGTTTCTGAATAAAAAGAGATCTAACAGCGGGGTGAGGAACTATGACTTTATTTATATTTTTAAGAATATATGGCCTAAACTGCTTTACTGCCTTGAATACTGTATATGCCTACTTATCTACCACGGGGTAGTTCAGTTCAGTGCCCTGCAGACCAGTGCTCATAAAATAAATTGGGTATTCATCTCCTAATTCTGCCCTATTGAGTGAGCACAGCTGCGAGAGAGTTATCAGAAGCAAAGGTGTACATAATAAAATCTTTATCGAAGTCTGGACTCCTTAAAGAAGGTGCATTAGCTATAGCAGACTTAATTTCTTTAAATGCAAATTTATCCAAGTCTGTCCACTTGAATTGTACACTCTGCTTTACCATTTGTTGCAAAGGTTTAACGATCTGAGCGAAGTCTGGTACGAACCTTCGAACAAAATTAATGGTGCCCATAAATAATTGCATAGAATTTTTGCTATGGAGCGTGGGAATCTTGCTGATAGCCTACACTCTCTCTTGATCTATCGAGATTCCCTTCTTTGAAATGATATGACCCAAAATCTTGCCCTCAAGAACAACGAAAACACTTTTCTTGGGGTTCAAGGAAATTCGATACTTCCTGCAACGATTGAAAATCTGCTTCAAGTGGAACACATGGTCTTCCCTTTTCTTTGAGAAAATTGTCACATCATCCAGATAAACCACTACACATTTACTTCCCAACCCTCAGAAAGCGATGTCCATGGCTCGTTGAAAAGTAGCTCTTGGGTTTATCAAGCCGAATGGCATTCTTCGATATGCAAAGGTTCCCCACTTTGTACGAAAAGTGGTTTTGAGTCGGTCTTCCTCTGCTACCAACACTTGATTGTATCCAGAAAAACCGTCTAGCAGAGATAAATGCTCTGATCTTGACACCATCTGCAATATTTGCTCCATTGGAGGCACAGGATAGCTGTCTTTGTCGGAAACTTTATTTAAGTTCCAGAAATCTACACATAGTCTGATTTCTCCCGATTTTTTCCACACGGGAACTAAATTAGCTACCCATTTAGAATGTCGCACTTTAAAAATAATCTTTGCATCCAACAATTTTTTTAACTCCTTTTGAATTAGAGGCTCAAGCGTCGGATGCAGACTTCTTAATTGCTGTTGAAATGGCTTAACACCTGCTTTCATTGGTATTATGTGTTGAATGATGCGAGTATCATATGTTTTCAGATCCTCATAGGTCCAAGCAAAAACATCTTTATATTGCTGGAACAGTTTGATGAATTTACTTCTTTCGCCCGGCGTACAAAATTTACCAAGATTAACATATTTCGGTTCTGCCTCTGTGCCTAGATTCACCAATTCATGCTGTATGGAGGAGCTGTGAGTTTTAACATTTGTTGGCCTCTTGAACTTGTTCTGCAGATCGAACAGTCCTTCAAGAGTTCTCACTCCCTTGGTCATAAAGTTTCCTTTAACAACATCTTTATTTTGCAGATCTGAATCATGCTTCTCTTCATCTATTATGGCTTCTTGGAAGACATCTTTATTCATTAAGAAGCTGATGATCTGATCATCATCATTGAAAACTCTAATATTTGTAATATTATCTGGGACAGAGGGCCTGAAAATTAATTCAATAGAGAATTTGTTATTAGTAGGCACTAATCCGCAAGAAGAAGTCGATAACAAATCAGCTACAACACTTTGTAGCCTAGGAATGGAATTTATATTGAAAGCATCAAAATATGAAATCAGATTCCAAACGTCAGACTAATAACCATTTAAGTGCGGAGAAAGGCAGTGAATTGTGTCTCTCACTTGCTTGACAACTATTTTTGAATCACCAAATACTTTCAAACATTTGACATTTAAACCAATAGCTTTCTTTAATCCATTGACCAGAGCTTCATACTCAGCAGTGTTATTCGTAAATTCAAATTCTAATCTACACGATAAAAAATTCTTGTTTATTTAGGGATCAATCAAAACACAACCGGCTCCTGATCCTTCTTGAGTTTTGATAAAGTAAAGAATCCAAAAAACATTTTCTTCTTTAACTAAGTTAGTGTCATTAACACCTAAGTCAGTAACTAATCCTACTATGTTACAATCGATATCATCAGTCCGTGAAAAATGAAGGAGATCGGACTATTCATCTAAATCATGGCTAACATCTTCTGATTTATAGTTTCCCGATTCAATTTCTAAGAAATAATTTCCCAAAACTGAAGATGAGAAGGCTACAACTTCATTCTTTTCCTCTAATTGAGTTACATTTTGTTTCGTGTGAGGTTCTCTCAGTATTTTAATTTGATTTTTCCTATTCTGGTAAGGTAGCCACAAATGAGACCAATCTGTTGCAAAGTAACCGTTTAGTTTCATAGACCAGTCCCTACTCAAAATTAAACCATAAGCCTAAGGAATATCAACCACCATTATATCAATAAATTGGCATACCCTTGAATCAGCTGACAACCTAATAAGCACGTCTTTCAATTCACAAATGACTTTAACCGCAGTTCTATCTAACTGTATGATTTGAGATGGGGATGGGAACGGATGTCCATTAATATTTTTGCAAATTGACAAAGGCATGACATTCGAACTAGCACCCGAGTCTACCAAACAATTATGCACATTATGATTAAAAATTTCAAAAGTCAAGAGAAAAGGCAAAGTCCGCGATCTAGATTTTCCGCCAATGCTAGCTTCGTTTATTTTAGGGTTCTCCTCAGTGTTACCTAACGGGGTGCTAGACTGTGGATCAAAATCTTCCAACAGTTTCTTTCTCTATTGGGGAAGACTACACATATCGAATATGGAGACATTAGCCTTGGATTTCTTGATGTCTTCGATTATGTCATAACTCATATTGCATTCTCTTGAGACTTTTGGTTGATTTTCTATTTTGTTCAAAGGAGCTTTTGATCGTTTGGTTGTTTCCATGGCTGGTTCTTTTGTTATTTCCAGATTTGTCTTAGGCTGGGGAGGGATGATAGTTATGTGTTGCTTAGGGAATTCTTTGGTAATTTGGACTTGGGAATATCTAAGGTTTGATCAGGCAACGAACCTTTACTCCTAGTTGTGGCATTAATAGATGCCGTCTGAACTTCATTAGCGAGATCTTCGAAAGAAGGTTCTTGGGCAGGGGTCCAACCCCAAAGGATCATTGTGGTGTCGGGAGCAGATTCTTCCTGCTTAGCCATTTGTTCTTCCTGAGGGTCTTTCTGATCAGGAAACTGTGCATCTAGAATTTGATTCATCACTAAACTCATCGAATTAATCCACTATGGACAACTCTTTTCCGAGTGTTGTTCTTGATGGAAGGTACAGAAATGGTCCATGCCTACCTCATTTAAATTTATCATAGCAGAGTTATTCATGGGCGGAGATGGCTTCCCACCCTCATCCCTTTTATTGTAGAATGGCTTGAATGGTTGCCTAGAGGAGATAGCTGCCTTATCTTTCTCTAGATCAACAATTTTATTAGAAATTTTTTGCATCATTTTTACCACATTTTCTAAATTAGCTGCCGGTTCTTCTTTATTTCTAGCTAACAAAAGAGGTTTCTTAACAACCATTGGCTTCGCTTCTAGATCGAGAGAGTGTTTAGAAATATTGTCAGCTTATTTGTCATGTCCCAAAATTGGCATTGGGTCACAATGGCCTAATCACAATGGCCATATTCATTAGTGTTTTTCAAATTGATGCTAAAGGTCAAATAAGTGCCAAGGAGGAAAATTACTAGTTTCCTAGGTTTGGGGTGGAAGCTTTGGGATTTGGAATAAGGGGGATAATAAATGATATTTGAACATTAGAATGGAATAAATATTTAGTAAATGAGCTAAATAAATATATGCAAGTGAAAATCAAAGTGGCATTTGATCATGAAGACACATGGAGGAAGTGGGACCCACATATGGCTAGATTTCCCCACTACACTTGGCATCATTCTCTCACCAATTCGAATTCAAGGTGAATGGTAACATACTTGGGGGAGTCCAAAAGGAATTATTCATGGCATGAATAATCCAAGGTCAAAATATAGAGGAAGAGTAACTCCCATAGAAGAGGAAGAGGCAATTTGGAGCTAGTCAGACACTTGGGCTAGATTCCCTAGCTCTATGACAACAATGATGAAGATGCTATGACACAAATCAGACCTAAAGGCTGACATATGACATATATGACATGTTAGGGCTAAAAATAGACTATAAGAGGGCACTCAAGGGTGTTAGGGCAGCTAATATGCTTCCACATGTGATTGGTGGAAGTGGGAGACTAGAAATTGTTGTACAAGTGGCGTTATTTGGAATCTCTTCCCAACTTGAATTGGAATGAGTCTCTTGGAAGGAATTCGACCCATGGAGGACATTAGAACTTTATAAATGTCAATAAAAAAGAATGAAACCAGCTTTTGATCATTTGTAGAATTTGCAATTGCATTTGTGAAGAGGGAGAGCTAGTGGATGACTAGTTTCTCGCCTTAGCCAATTTCGAGGGTGAAATATTCCCATCCAAGTTGGTAATTGGAAAGGCCATTCAGACCTTTCATTAGGATATTTAATGGAGTCTTTATTTGCAAGTGTAATCTACAGGGCAGATCATAGTTTATTTTATTTCAGCTCACTCCTTCAACCATTTCCAGTTTTAATGGCATATTCTTGATCCTTGAGGGAGGGCGTTTTTGGTGAACTATTGTACTCTTTGGGGGAGCTTCTAATGCCCCATTTATTTTGTAATATGAATTAAATACTATGTTCTTCATCTCCAAAAAGTTTCAGGTTGAAATTGCAAGTAGAAATGTATAAATCACATTTTTAATGGAAGAACAATGCCATTTCCCCACTACCTTGTTGTGAACTAATGTATTGATGATGATTTCGAATGAATGGATGATTCTCTGATGCATTTGTGATTAATGGACTGCCATGGATGTATTTTACAAGTTTCATGTACTGTACTTGATCATTTGAAGTATTTTTACTCACTTTAATTGCATTGGGAGAAGAAATAGTGCCATTTCCCCAAGGGTCGAATTGGTGATTTTTTCAGTTGAATGGGAGAGAGTTGGAAAAGATATAATAATCAATTAATGGTGCACATGAGACCTTAATAACATCCTTAATACATTCCATACCTCTGTTCATAAATTTGAATGGCTTTGGAGGCATTTGGGAAGCCATTTTCAGTACTTACCCCAGGGGGATTTGAACCCCAAATTACTAGTAAAATTGCATACTTGGTCTAGAATCTTAAGAGAGTTTGTAGAGGTATTTTGGTGGCCATATATCATCCCTGAACATCATATTCAAGTCCTAATATCATTCATACACCTTCCTTGAAGATTTGAAGGCATTTGGAGTCAATTCGAGACCTAGAGACCAATACTAGTCAAAGAAAAATTACTAGTAAAGTTCCCTACATTGGCCAGAATTGAAAGAGTATTTGAAGAAGTATTTTAAAGGTCCAAAGGAATCCCTCAAAAAAATATTTATTTTCTAATCTCATTCATATGCCTTCTCAGAATATTTGGGATCATTTGGGGCAAATTTGGGACTTCGAGATCCAAACTGGTCAAAGGTCGAACTAGGGAAAAAAAAGTGGAAAATTGCCATTTTAATAAAATTCATAACAAGGGACATTACAGTGGTATCATAGCATGGTCCTTGCACCTGTGTATTAGGTACATACATTCAAGAATAATTGGTAGCCATGTCTTACTATTATGATGAATCCTATGAGTACAATTCTTATGAGGAATATGCAGATCCTTATGAGCAATATGAAGCAGAATGTGAATGGTACGAGGAAGAGGTTCCATCATGCAACACTTCTTACAATTTTAGGAGAAATGAAGATTATTCTTATGACTTTCAATCTTATGAATATGAGTGTGTCACACCAACCAAGGATAATTCTATGAGTGAGTTCCAAAGATGGAGAGCAACATATAAAACCTTGCCCTAACAATATCAAAAATATCAAGAATATCTTGATTTTAGCAAAAATACACAAAATGACATGTCTTTTGAGTACTATGCTAAACATGTTTTTAAAAATAGGCCCAAAAATGAAGATGTGGAGTTAGTAAAGAAAGGTTTATGCCCTTCTTGTAAAGAACCTTGAAGTGAGTATCATACATGTGTGCATGAAATTATGTCCCACTTGAAGAGAGCTTTTGGGAATTCTTCAAAAAGAGATTCCAAAGATATTGATACTAAGAAAAACAAGGAGAAAAATGCATCAGCTTGCTTGATGGATAAAAATGAAAAGATATCACAAGAGCATGAAAAAGATTCTATTGAAAATATGGAAGATCATTTCGAGACACCTTCTAGCTTAGACATGAACCAAAGAGCATCTACTGATGGATGCTTAAACTATGAAGGAGTACCTACTGATGGGTGCTCACACCTCTATGTTGGTGACATAGAGATCAATTTTGAAAGTGTTGTTGCAAGCCCAAGTTCCATTAAGCATGATAATGAAGACCTTGTAGCAGTTGAAGAAGAACCAAGATCAACTTCCCCATCACCACTTGAGCTTCATGAAGTTGGTCCAAGCAAAAATGAAGAAGATGAGGAGGTTCATTTGCAAGAGCCTCATTTTCTTGAAGGTTCCTTAAAGATGAATGAAAAGAAGATCCAAGAGTCCCTCAGCATTCTCCATGACACTCAAGCATTGGTGTCAAATTCTTGTTGGAGAGCTACTTCATTGGAGGAAACATCCTTCATTGAATACATGGAGAAGATTCAAAGAGCAATGTGCCACATCAAAGGTAATTTCATGTCTTTGATTTTTGATAGAAACCATTTGTTTGAGCTTAATGAATTGTTACATGATGCATACTTGAAGAATAATGAGGATATTCATAAGCTCGCAATTCAAAATGAGCAACTTCTTGAAAAGTTTCAAGATACTTGTTTTTCCTCCTATGTTTCAGATTGTCAAATGGTAGATTGTTTGGAGGATTCTCATGACATGGTGGATCATGAGAAATGTGGAAATTTGAATGTGCTTAATGTTTTTGAAGATGAACTTGAAGATATCCAAACACTTGATGTGGTGGAAGAGGAACTTGAATTGTCTCTTGATAAAGGTTATGAAATTTTTAAAGAAGAGCATGATTCCTCTACATTGGAACCAATCTATGACAAAGGTTTCACACTTTTGAAGGAGTTGCATGATACTACCCATATGGATCCTTCCCATGATAAAAATTCTACACTTTTTTATCATTTGGGTGAGTTAGTTCATTATCCTACATCCTACAAGTCCATGTTTTGTAGCATTAGTCTCAATGAAGTATGGGTGAAAGGGTTCTTTTTTATGGTGCCACATAGGAGTATGGAACTCCTAGATTTAACTTTTATGATGACATGGTTGGAGCAAATTCTTATTCACATTTGCAGCAGCATCCTTTGTTACTTTATGATGATGCACATCTACACGGATGCACCTATGATATGCATTTGAGTCACTTGAAGACTCATGGTTTTTCTTGCTCAACACTTGATTCATTTGATGTTTTAGGAACTTCATCCAATACTTGGGTGAATAGATTTATGATTGGAGAATATTTTTGTTGCAAGACACATACTTTGTTATATCTTTATGACTCTCACATTCAGGGATGTATGGGTGAGACTTCTTTGAGTCATTTGAAGTCTCCTTGTTTTTTTTGCTCATTATTTGGTTCAGATTTTAGTGGAGATTCTTCATTCACTTCTTGGATGGAAGAATACATGGTTGAATATTTTGATGCATATCACATCCTTTTGGAGCAGCATTATAGGACATGGGATCCTCACCTATGTCATTGGAGCAGATTTGATTGGTCACTTGAAGCTTGTATGCACTTGGAAAATGGTGGTCTACTTGCTTGGAGGTATAAGCACTTTCATGACTCTTTGATGAAGCATATCCATGATGTACATTTTCATTATGTTGTTATGTACTTTGATGATATATATTTGGCACTCATGATGTTTGGAAGGATGCATACAAGAAAATGGGATCCAAGAATCCTCTTAACTAATGGTGTGGGTTGGAGAGCACTCTTAATTATTGGGGTGCAATACAAGCAATGGGACCCTGGAATAATTTTTATCTCATTGGTTTCAAATTTTTTGGGGAAAAAAGCAGTATGGGAGATGGATTTCCCCACTTAATAAATTGATTTTTATTAGAGTAGTGCAGCAGCAAGCATGGTGGTTCCTCTCTAAAATCTTCATGGAAACTCAAAGACTCAAGGTTGGGCAATTCAATGGCAACTTCAAAGAATTATACAGAAAGCAGGTTCTTCAACACCCATGTTTAAAATTGCTTGAGGACAAGCAATATCGGGAAGGGAGGATTTTTCATGTCCCAAAATTGGCATTGGGTCACAATGGCCATATTCATTAGTGTTTTTCAAATTGATGCTAAAGGTCAAATAATTGCCAAGGAGGAAAATTACTAGTTTCCTAGGTTTGGGGTGGAAGCTTTGGGATTTGGAATAAGGGGGATAATAAATGATGTTTGAACATTAGAGTGGCATAAATATTTAATAAAGGAGCTATATAAATATATGCAAGTGAAAATCAAAGTGGAATTTGATCATGAAGACACATGGAGGAAGTGGGACCCACATATGGCTAGATTTCCCCACTACACTTGGCATCATTCTCTCACCAATTCGAATTCAAGGTGAATGGTAACATACTTGGGGGAGTACAAAAGGTATTAATCATGGCATGACTCATCCAAGGTAGAAATATAGAGGAAGAGTAACTCCCATGGAAGAGGAAGAGGCAATTTGGAGCTAGTGAGACACTTGGGCTAGATTCCCTAGCTCTATGACAACAATGATGAAGATGCTATGACACCTATGACACAAATCAGACATGAAGGCTGAAATATGACATATATGACATGTCAGGGATAAACATAGACTCTCAGAGGGTGCTCAAGGGTGTTAGGGCAGCTAAGATGCTTCCACATGTGATTTGGTGGAAGTGGGAGACTAGAAATTGTTGTACAAGTGGCGTTCTTTACAATCTATTCCCAACTTGAGTTGGCATGAGTCTCTTGGAAGGAATTCGACCCATGAAGTACATTAGAACTTTATAAATGTCAATAAAAAAGAATGAAACCAGCTTTTGATCATTTGTAGAATTTGCAATTGCATTTGTGAAGAGGGAGAGTTAGTGGATGACTAGTTTCTTGCCTTAGCCAATTTCGAGGGTGAAAGATTCTCATCCAAGTTGGTAATTGGAAAGGCCATTCAGAACTTTCATTTGGAGCTTTAATGGAGTCTTTATTTGCAGGTGTAAGTTACAGGGCAGCTCATGGTTTCTTCTATTGCAGCTCACTCCTTCAACCATTTCCAGTTTTGATGGCATATTCTTGATCCTTGAGGGAGGGCGTTTTTGGTGAGATATTGTAATATTTGGGGGAGCTTCTAATGCCCCATTTATTTTGTAATATGAATTAAATACTCTTTTATTCATCTCCAGAAAGTTTCAGGTCGAAATTCCAATTAGAAATGTATAAATCTCATTTTTAATGGAAGAACAATGCCATTTCCCCACTACCTTGTTGTGAACCAATGTATTGATGATGATTTCGAATGAATGGATGATTCTCTAATGAATATGTGATTAATGGACTGCCATGGATGTATTTTACAAGTTTCATGTACTGTACTTGAGCATTTGAAGTATTTTAACTCAGTTTAATTGCATTGGGAGAAGAAATAATGTCATTTCCCCAAGGGTCGAATTGGTGATTTTTGCAGTTGAATGGGAGAGGGTTGGAACAGATATAATAATCAATTAATGGTGCACATGACACCTTAATAACATGCTTAATACATTCCCTACCTCTGTTCATAAATTTGAGTGGCTTTGGAGGCATTTGGGAAGCCATTTTAGTACCTACCCCAGGGGGATTTGAACCCCAAATTACTAGTAAAATTGCATACTTGGTCCAGAATATTAAGAGAGTTTTCAGAGGTATTTTGGTGGCCAAATATCATACCTGAACATCATATTCAAGTCCTAATATCATTCATACACCTTCCTTGAAGATTTGAAGGCATTTGGAGTCAATTCGAGACCTAGAGACCAATACTAGTCAAAGGCAAATTACTAGTAAAGTTCCCTACATTGGCCTGAATTGAAAGAGTATTTGCAGAAGTATTTTAAAGGTCCAAAGGCATCCCTCAAACAAATATTTATGTTTTAATCTCATTCATATACCTTCTCAGAAGACTTGGGATCATTTGGGGCAAATTTGGGACCTAGAGATCAAAACTGGTCAAAGGTCGAACTAGGGAAAAAAAGTGGAAAATTGTCATTTTAATAAAATTCCTAACAAGGGACATTACATTCTTCTTCTACCTTCTTGGCTTCTTCGAAGTTTTATATCAAGGTAGTTTTCTTCGTTCTTTTGACAAACATTGCTAAAGGGGGGTCAAGAGCTGTTGTATAATACTCCACTAAACATTATTCGGCGGGCTTTGTTGCAACACTAAAGTTATTTAACAATGTTGTAAATCTTTGATTAAACTCTTGAACTTTCTCTTTCTTTTCCATTCTCATGGATAACAATTATTTCATAAGAGTAGCTACTGTCTTTTGATTTCCATACTTCTTTAAAAAACATTTTTCAAAATCTTTCCAATTTTCTATTGAGCTAGTTTGCAGGCTAAAGTACCAGGAAGATACTTTGGGTTCAAAAGTATAAGGAAAGAGGCGGCAGACTACATCTTCATGTTCCACATTAAGAAGATTCAAAGCTAAATAAAAACTTTTAAGATGATCTTCAGCAGAAACTCCTTTCCCAGGATCGTATTTAGGCAAAACCTTTTCTGGGTTTTTGGGCAAATCATGGAATGGTCCAATTAAATTTAATGCTCCTCTTGCTCTCCACGTAGGGAAAGCCATGGCTCTGGGTGGAGAATGCAGTGGTGTATGCAGTGTAGAATCTCGAGGGGTATGCTACGGAGTATGTGGTTCTTCTCGATTTAGAGGAGTTTCAAGGTTGACTTCATTGAAAGGTTCAGTGATTTCTCCTAGAGATAAATCCAACAATTCTTCTAAACTCTGAACTAGAAAGGAATCTCTTGTGTATTGTGTTCCCTTCCTAGGAGCTCTTATTCTGGGAAGAAAAGGAACAATAGTTAATCCTCCAAGACTCTTGACGTAAGAGTGAGTGTGCCTTCTAAAATGGTTTACTTCCTCAAAAGGGACAACATACAGTGTTTCTTGCTGTTCTGTTTCGGAATTGGGATTTTCTTGATTTCTTGAGTCCAGATCTGAATTGTCTGAGATAGCTATTTCAAAAGGGTTTTCAGTGAGATTTCTTCTAACGGAAGGATATCCTCTTCCAGCCATGCACTGGTGGCCCTCCTTCTAGCACCAAAAACTGTTGATGCCTCGAAAATCGTAGCATCAATCAGCAAGGGTTTCTCCTCGGTAAGCAAGCCCAATTAGATCGCTCACCGTTTCGTGTACGGAATCCGTCCGGTTAACGGTTTCGGTGACTATGTAAGATTTAAAGATTTGTATTCTTTGTACCGGTTGCGGCTCGATCCACCGTTTATGTATTTTATAATTTAAAGATGATATGCAAGTGCATTAATCTAAGTGCATGCAATTAAACAAATCTAATATAAAATTGATTTAAGCAAATTTAATCTATCCTTGCAAGGAGCAAATTGAAAGTATGAGCAATAAGCTGAAAGAAACATCTAAAAGATCTCACAGATAGCTATTTAATCATAAAGATGCAATTCCAACAGAAAATAGAAGATATCAAAGGTAGCTTTGATTTAATTAAAACATTTCATTGCTCATTTAACATAGAAATTCTGCAAAGGGAATGAAATCATTCATAGCAGAGAATTAATTCACAATAGCTAGGAAAGATCTCACAGGAAATGTATGAAAGATGCAGAAATAGTTCAGCAATTATCCAACACAATCCCAAGCAAAATGTTGCCCGGCTTCCACAGGCCAAAATGATTTTCTTATTCATGTAGCAGAAACAGTTCACGTACACAAGAAGAGTGTCCTTTCACCTGCCAAAAGTCCTTTCACTATCTTCTATACATCTATATATAGCTTTACAAAATGCTTCAAGAGCTGCCACCTATACTCTAACCCCCAAGATTCTTTTCATTTGTCTTCTAGTGCCCATTTTACAAAAGTAGAATAAATCCTCCAAATCTTTTACAAAAGGAAAAGGGAGCAAAACTCCAGCTGTCTTTAACATTTAAAATATATAGGAAAAAAAAATGCTCCAGCCTGTAATCAGAAAATAAGAAATGCCAAATCAGCTCTCTGCTGGCGCTTCTACTGCAGCGGGCACCATTGCTGCAACCGGTGCTTCTACTACTGCTACTCTGCTAATTTACCCAATGGTTTGTTTCTCTAATAATGGCGTTCGCAGGGATAGGGAGCATGAATTTCAATGAGACTTCATGCTTGGCAAGCTTCTCTTCAATAAAAATTACTTCTGCTGTTGTAACCTAGAGGATTTCTTCAAGAAGGTGCGCATGAACAGCTGCTTTCCCAGTGCAATGGTGAAGATCTTCTGTTGTTAGCACGTCCATTTTCTTCCATCTCTACGCTTGGAGTCTCATCTTTCAACATGTTTTGACTCTTGTTTCCAGGACCGCCTCGCCACCTAATTCGGGCTCAGACACCTTTGACTTCTTCTTGCCACCTTTTGGCATTGTGCTTTAAACCTGGTAGCAATCATGCATGAATAGGTAGATGATAAAACAAAATGCAAACTAAGCATTGAAACAAAAATTATCACCACAACAAGCATAGCCTAGATGAAATAGTACTAGCCAGGACAACTTTCAACTTAACAAAACCGAGCGACAGTTGCGGCTCAACTCGTCGAGTTGAGCCGACATTGAGGCTCAAATTGTCGAGTTTTTTTTTTTTAAATTAAGAAACTTTGCTCTCTTTAGAAAAATAAGTAAGAAAAAAGGCCCTTTTGCTGGGGCTTGACTTCTAAGCAAACTTTTTACAAAAATAAAAGGAGGGGCCCCAATATTTACAAAAAAATTGGGGGGGATGTTGCAGCAACAACAATTCCCTAAACTGGGGAGTGATCAAAGGTGGAAAAACATCAGAGCTCATGGTCTGGCTAAAGAAAAACTAAAGGTTTGTCACTACTAGACCAACCTGCCCACAGAAACTTTCAGATCTTGGTTAGAACATCAGTGGTGGACTGGGTTAATTAATGAAGATGACAACAGATCTTTTGTTGAAATGCTCCAAGAAAGATACATTCGCAGAAGAACTAGACCTGATAAGCTAAGGTGGGGATATAGGCAGAAAGGGGTTTATAGCATCAAGGAGGTGTATGATTTGCATACTAACAGAGAAGTAGATGATGAAGCTCCATAGAGAAAACTATGGAAGATGAACCCATGGCCAAAAACTGTGATTTTCTGTTGGCTAATCACTTGGAAAAGAGTCCTAACAGGCGAAAAACCTTTAAAAACATGGCATACAAGGCCCCTCATGTTGTCCCTTATGCAAAAATAATGAGGAAACGCTTGGCCACTTGCTGGATAAATGTGAATACTCTTCTTTCCTTTGGGATAGAGGTGCCATGATTTTTCAAAAAAGTGATCGTTCGCATGGCCAACCAGACCAAACTCTACGCATTTGGAATGATCAATATTTTAACAATCCAATATTAGCTTTGATTTGGCAGATGTTTCCAGGTATGGTATGCTGGAACCTTTGGAAGGAAAGAAATGGGAGGATATTCAAGGATAAAAACCATCATAAAGAGGAGGTGTGGGAGAATTTGGTTCGTAACATTTAGGAAACCGTTAGAACTAGATAGTGGACTAATGAGGACAGTGATCTCTCGAAGGTCGAATTGCTTATTGCCAAAGGGTGGGGTCTCAACCGGGATGATATGCTTGGTCTACGAAGGCGGGATAAGATCTGTAAACCCATCAGCCCCAATTTCTGGTCCCCACCTGGGCAGACTGAATATAAAATTAATTTCGATGGGGTTTCGTGTGGAAATCCCGGGGTTGCTGGTTATGGCGGTGTTTGCATAAATGCGAAAGGGACTATATTATAGGTTTTCTTTGGGTACCTCGGTCATGATACTAATAACTCAGCCGAGCTTGATGGTCTAATTCACGGTCTGCAACTGATCATTCAGGATGGTTTATTTTCGGCTACTTTAGGGGGAGATTCTAAAATTATTATCCACATGGATAAAGGGCTAGCGCAAGGGAAGATGACCGAGCAAGTCACTGCTAGCTAGAGGCCTTCTCATCGGCTGGAAACCTTGAGTCGCATCGTCTGCACTAATAGTTCGTTAACCTTCCACCACGTCAGACGGGAAGCTAACAAGGTTGTTGATTTTCTAGCAAACTTGGGGGTTGATCGGGTTGGTGGTCACACATCAGGGCACATGGTAGAGTTCAGGAATGAAGAATGGGCCCCTAATTGCCTCCAATTGGCTGCTTTGGACTTTGGTAGAAACCAACAAGTGGAGGGCGGTGAACACGTTCCCCAGGAAGGAGACAGACGGGAGTCGGAGGTCACTCCGATGACGAATTGTTGACTAGTTCATTAATGCAGAGAATTGATAATTCCCAAAGGTCGACTATTATGAGAGGGAAGGAGAAGTACGGTTTCAGGTATTTTTTCGATCCGAATGCTGGATTTGCACCGGATCCAATATTTTATCATCATGGTCCTCATTATTCAGTATAATGGCGAGGGTACACTCCAGGATTCAGTCAGTCCTTCATGGGACTTGGCCATTTATTTCCCTGCCTCTGTCATTATGAGCCTTCGGCCTTTATATGCGAGCGTCTTTTTGTGTTGGGCTCATTACTATCCCGATTGTGATAATGCAAGCCCCCGTTTCTTGGCGGTTAGTTGTTTAGGAGTGCCTTCCAGGGTGTGGTTTGTGCTATCGCGTCCCCCTGATTATCGTTCTCTTTCTGTGTTGAGATCTGTGATGGCTCCTAAACGTGAAATCGGTGATTGCTTTGGGTAGGGTTCCGCCTCTACCACCCAGAAAGGTAAAGACAAGGCCAAGGTGACAGGTCATGGTTTAGGACGGGTCACTCGGGCTCAATCTGTGGCCACTTTTTTTTTGCGAACGTATCCCTAAGCCCATTAGGGGAGACATTGAGGTTATTGAGAAACATCTGTGGAGCGAGGTCCAAGCTCTCCCGTTTGACTCGAGGTCAAGAATGAAGTGGAGGATTGGGTCACTGATCCTGGTACCACTGCGGGCCGTGCTTCGGCCTACGATAGAATGATTATGGTATATTGGGTCATTAAAAACCTACTAGCCCATGTTGCAATGGGCGGTAACGCTAAACGTCAAGGAGATGAAGAACCGGTCAAGGCTTGGAAGTCACACAATGCAAACAACAGGTTAATGCATTGCAAAATAGATGCCATAGCTAAGAAGTTGGGCCTCTCTTTCTCTTACCCAGGCCTGGATGCTCAAGACAATTGGATCTCCAGCAGCAGATAGCACCAGCAAGCTTCGCCTCTGCAGACGGCTACGGTTAATCAGGGAGGGGATCTCTCTCAAAAGATGAAGGCAAGCATCAATGCTCCGGAGAAATCTGTTGTCTGATCTTGCGATTTGCCTTACAAAGGGGTTGGTTTTTAAGGATTTTATGTCTTCAGCTCTTTTTTGTATCTCTGTCTATAAATCGGGATATGGGTAGTGGGTATTGTTTTGTGAAGGTCATTTTGTTGTTGAAGAGGTCCGGTCGTTTTTTCATGGACTCTTTCTTTGTAATGTCGTGATAATAGTAATGTCTCAGTCTATGTTATTTTGGGTTTCAGACTCTTAGCTCAGCAACGCTGCAAGTGCGAATTATATCTATTTTCCATACAATAATACAATGTTTTTTATTTAAAAAAAAAAACACATAAAGTCTTGCACCTTAACATTTACTTCACAAGAAAACTAACCTAACTAGTCAACATATTATTACTCATTCTTAAAGCAATTGCTAATTATAAATTCATTCAAGATAGCATTCACCCTCACAAGTTCCCTCATAATTATCACAACTTCCCTCATAATTATCCCAACTTGCTCAAAAGTCTTTCGAGTCTTCTCATGCAGTACAAAGAAATTTAAAAACACTTTCCTTCATTTAATTTCACAAATTTTCCAAACACACATTTCAACAAAAGACGTCTTGCACTATGCCACTTTTCTACGTTTGCTAGTTTACTTCAAATATACTTTGTTTCTTTTCCAGAAATATTATAACTATTGGACCTTGTTCAACTCTAATTTTTTTTCCTTATTATAAAAAATTCAACAAAATAAACTTTTCAATTTAATGAGAAAGAAATTAAAAAAACCAAAACAATACTTGGTCATCTCACTTCAGGGTTTAGGAATATGATGCTACTTTAAACTTCTTATTTAATCCTCGGTTGTGACGTGTTCATACTAAATACACGATTGATAAATGTACTTGTGATGAGAAAGAAATTAAAAAAAAAATACTCGGTCATCTCACTTTAGGGTTTAGGAATATGATGCTACTTTAAACTTCTTATTTAATCATCGGTTGTGACTTGTTCATAATAAATACACGATTGATAAATGTCCTTGTGATGTGGTGGATGTAACTTGCAAGTCAATGTCACATTTTACACGATTGATAAATGTACTTGTTATGGGGTGGATGTGGCACGTGATATGGGGCACTCAAATTGCCCCGGTATTTCGGTGAGTGGTTTTCCAGCGAGGCACAGTTCCACTCTTTTCTGGTCATTTTTTGGAATTTCGACGATCTGGGTCGTCTTAAAATGGCCCAAAACCCCTGGGGGCATAATTCCACAATAAACTGGTGGAACTATGCTTCCGCCGGTTTTTATAGCAGGATCGAGAGAAGAAATCGCCAGAAAAGCGGGGCGATTTGAGTGCCAGTTATCCCATGCCAATGGATGTTACTCCATTTCCGAGCAGGTTGTGGCACTAACTTGCAAGTCAATGTCACATTTTACACGATTGATAAATGTACTTGTTATTGGGGTGGATGTTACTTCATTTCCGAGCAGGTTGTGGCACCAGCACCAGAGCTGAGCTCTTAGCGCTCTGGGGTCTACTATGGTTTGCTAAAAGGGAAAGGGTGGATCTGGAGCACATTTTTGGTGACTCTCGGTGTATCATTGATTGGGCTATTGGGCTGAGTGATTTGTGACCTATTCTTCTCTCTTAGTGGTTACATCGTACTCGAAACTTGATTCGTCATTTTGAGGACTTGACTTTTTCCCATATTTTCCATTGTTCCGATTCTCTAGCCGATGGACTCTCCAAGTTGGCTTTGGGTACGATGGATGGCCTCCTTTGGATCAAGGAAATTCGTGATTTTGTGGTGATACGTCTCTACATTTTGGATTTCTACCAATGATTGTTTGTTTTTTGTTATTTCTGTGTATCAACTATTTGGTCTTCATCTTGATAAACACTGTAGCTGTACTCTTTTTTTTTTTTCGGTAGACTGTACACTGATGCTGGTAAGATATGTTTTTTGGTCAGTGGCCACACAGGCCAGGGTTTTGTAACTTTGTAATAGGTTATTCTGGACTTCTTTTGGGAAGGTCTTGTCTTTTGAGAAATCTCTTGTCATTGGTTCTGAGACTATTGTAATTTTTCACACAACTTTTTCCTTTAATAAAAGTTTTTTTTTTGTCTTGAAAAAAAGTCAATGTCACATTTTAAAAATATGAATTTTTTTAAATATAAGATTAAATTATTTTTTACAAATATTTCTAATGAAACTATTCATAGTATACACATGTTTTTATCTACATTAACATAATCACTTAATTTGTGGTTGGTGAATGTTGATAGACAACAAAGTGCCACGAAATTATATGTCAACTACCAGTCCACCCAAATTATATGTTATCCATGCATTCATGCATCACCTAAGAGTTATCCATTTGTTCATGGTTTTATGTAGTGGTAGTTGAAGATCAGAAGGAGACTGCGTTTAGATAGTTTAACTTCTCGACGTTTCGGGCCGCAGAGTAGGGCTCATCATCAGGAGAAACTTTTCTCCTGATGATGAGCCCTACTATGCGGCCCGAAACGTCGAGAAGTTAAACTATCTAAACGCAGTCTCCTTCTGATCTTCAGTTATCCATTTATCAACAATCAATTATTTTTTATAATTTTTTTTCTTCTCGCCATTGTTTTAGTTATCTGTTATGAATTGTTGGTTATCCATTCAACAACTACTAGTTATCCATACATCAACTACTAGTTATCCATTCGTTATTTTTTATATTCTTTTTTATTTATAATTGTTTATTTGGAATTTAGAATCACTGGCATAGAATCAATTTGGACAGTACACTTGTCTCATCCTTGTCCATAGATGAAAAGGCATAGATGGTAGTCCACCCCAAAATTCTAAGATATTAACGCCTATGGACATAAATATTATTTTGTTTGCTTTTTAAAGCTAAATTGACTCTATCACAACTCCTCGAATAATGATCACTAGCTAAGCAAAGTTTCTCTCTCAAGTGTTAAGATGAAAAATGACAAGCGATGAAGGAAGTCTTACTTCACCACCAAAGAGAACATGGTTTCAATTTAGATAATATTAAAAAAAACATTTCTTATAATCATCTCTAAAACCACTTATCATAACTCAATTCATTACTAGCTACTAGATCCTCAAATGCTACTTGACTCATCACTCTTATTTAAGGAAAACTACCCCACCTGAAATAACCTATTGGTGGTCCGTAAGGAGCAAATTTCCAATCTTTGCAAATGCTTTGTTTCCTTATTTCTAAAGAAGGGCGTGGGATAAGTGGCACTCAAATTGCCCCGGCGATTTGTTCCCTAGATCTGGTTATAAAAACCGGCGAAATCGTAGTTCCACCCCATTTACTGCGGAACTATGCCATGACACTGTGCCCCTAAGAAATTTGGCCCATTTTAAGACAACCCAAATTGTCGAAATTCCAAAAAAATAACAAAGAGTGAAACTGTGCCTCGCCGAAAAATTCTCTATCACCGACAGGGGGCAATTTGACTACCAGTTATCACACGCCCTGATGAAGACCAACTCTTAGCGAATCAGACATCAAAGTGTCCTTTCATTTGACGTGTCACTTTCTACATTTTGTGGTTAATTGAAAATGCACTTCTGGTTGCCTTTTTTGACTTTAACCTGCAATTTCCACAGTCCTACCAATGACATATAAAGTTCAGTTGAAAATGCACTGGTTGCCTGTTTTACATGGGACTTTTTGTAACGTGCCATTTTGACACTCTAGACTTCCTCTAATCACGAAAGAAGGAGCATACCTACCACAATTCAATGCCACCTAAACCGTTCCAGCGCCGTCTCGGCCTCTTCATTATTATCCATTTTGTTACTCTGTTTAGGATCAATTTTTTTCATGCCTGCTTCTCCTAATGGAGTTATATGTTCCTCGCCTTCTTCCTTCGATGCCTTCACATCTCTTCTTCTTCATCGTTACTGCCTGCTGTGCCTCTCTTCTGATCCCCTGCTCGGTCTGCTTGGACGCGCAATATGAGTACTGCCAAAATGCAGGTAGTAGATGTGGTAATATAAGTATCAAGTACCCTTTCGGCGTAGGAAACCGTGGATGCGGCGTCCCAACTAACTTTCAGATCAACTGCGTGCAGAACGAAAATCCAGCAATCGAGATTGGTGGCCGGAACTACGCAATACTCGAGATTTACTATGATTCCAACAACTTCCTTGCCATCAGGAACGCGAGCTGCCAGTTTTTAGATGATCCCAGCAACATAGGTTTGGGCTATGCCGATAACGTCTTCGGAATTACAAGTAAAGCCTACTGGACTCTAAACGTATTCCACTGCAATAGATCTGTAGATGATAACCTAGAGGGGCGAATCAAGAAATGTAATGCTACTGTCTATTACTCTATAGCTTTTCATACACCACCTGGATGTTCTATGGGAAAAGTGTCCCTTCCGGTGGCAAGAATGAATTGGGTTACCAAGGATACAATTAGAGATGCAAATTGTATCTCATGTCAAGCAAGTGGAGGGATATGCGGTTACAACGTTTTGGCTTCAACTGCCCCTGCGCCGTTCCTCTGCTATTGCAGGGATGGACCTCGTACCCTCACATGCCCCCGCCACGGTATGCTTTCTTTTCACTTTATGTAAAACTTACCGGAACTATTAGTTCAGCTATAGATGTTATGAAATTACTCTCTCTCAAAATGGGGGTTATTATTAGTAGTAATATATAGTGTATTTGAATTTGAGTAGGTTTGATAACTAAGAATATGTGTAAACTTTGTTGAAGCAGTAGGTTCAATTCCAATGAGGTAGAGTTGTACATATTGATCCATCCTTCATAGTGAAACTTAAAAACTGTACATGCTCTTCTTCTGAAGTCTCTATCCAAACTGATCTATCAAAATTGCTTGTATGAACTGAAAAAACATCTAAAACACTGCCATGTGGATCCTTCCGGTTACTAATAATATTGATATTTGTTTGGGCTCTTTTACAGGTCGTGGAAACAAATCAACTAGTATGGTAATCGGTAATTTAAGATTTCTTCCGCTGTAACCCCAGGGTGAATCGGTTTTCATTATTCTCTTCGGTGTTTGATGAATACCCCGCATTGATATCACTTTGTTAATTCCATCACAGGTTACTCCTTAGGAGGCATTGCGCTGACTGCAATAGGGGTGCTCTTCTTAACGTTTTATGCCAAGAAGAGGAGAAAACACACTTCTCATAGCTCTGCTTCCAAGGTGGAGAAATTCCTAAGGGAATACGCTTTTGAAATGCCAACCAGATATTCACAGTCCCAACTCAAGAAAATCACAAACAACTTTGCAGAAAGGTTGGGAGAAGGAGGTTTTGGTGTCGTCTATAAAGGAAAGTTTCGGAACGGCACTCTAGTGGCTGTTAAGGTTATTGATAGGCAAAGGCACAGTGAGGCCCAATTCATGAATGAAGTGGCCACCATTGGACATGTGTATCATGTTAATTTGGTTCGCCTGTTGGGGTATTGCTTTGAAGGCCTTACAAGCGCACTTGTATACGAGTACATGGTTAATGGATCTCTGGATAAATTTATATTTGGCAGAAAAGAGAAGGGGCAAATGTTAAGCTGCTCACAATTGTATTCAATCGCTTTGGGTGCCGCTCGTGGAATTACATATTTACATCAAGATTGCGAGAAGCGGATCATACACTTCGACATCAAACCCCACAACATATTGCTGGATGCCGATTTCACACCAAAGGTTTCTGATTTTGGTCTCGCAAAACTTTGTGGAAAAGGAGCAGACCATGTGTCAATGACGGGAGGGAGAGGAACGCCGGGATATGTTGCTCCCGAGGTGTGTGACGGAGATGAGGGTCCTGTTACTGATAAATCAGATGTCTATAGTTTTGGAATGGTTTTGCTAGAGATTGCTGGGAGAAGAAAGAACATTAACTGGAGAGTGAGCCGTTCCAGTCAGTTTTATTTTCCTGAGTGGGCTTTCAAGTTGCTCGAGAATGAGGAGTTAGGGATGATATTGAGAGGCGCGGGAGGAGGAGGAGCAAGTGAAGAAGAAGCAGAAAATGAAGAGAAGGTGAGGAGACTCATAAAAATTGGACTGTGGTGCATTCAACACAAATCCACAGATCGTCCTTGCATGAGCAGGATTGTTCAGATGTTAGAAGGAAATGGAGACGACCTGACCAATCCTCCCTGGCCCTTTGATATCTCCTCAGCTGCACCTCAAAATACCTCTGTTGTTGCCCAGGACTGAAGAATTTTCATTAATTGAAATTGCATGACTTTGGGTTGTTTAAAGAATTCTTTGCAAGGGTATATATATATATATGTTGATTTAACCTGTATTGGTCCACAAGATGTGTATGCAAAAGTTGTGTATACAGAAGTCTGTAGATTTTTCATATAATGTGAAAAGATTTATCAATATACTACACTATCTATTAATGAGAAATTCTCGAGGCACTTCTATTTTCTATACTGCTTAACTTTTGAAATTTGCGAAGAGATTTATCAATACCTACACATGATATGCATTTATCAATAACTAATTTGTATTTCATTACTATTTGAGTTAAGAAGTAGTTTCAAAATTTTTGCTATCCATCTATGGGCTTGTAACAATTATAAATGCAAGGCCGTTGCAGAAAAACCTTGAATGAAATACATTTGATGAAGTTGCATTCAAGACAAACTAGTCTCCACGAAAGGTTTCAAATGCATAAAAAGATGTAGTTTCATATCAAGTTTTTATGGATTTATCATCTTCCCTTATATGTCCATGGTCATCGAGTAAGGTTCAAGATAACCAAATACCAATATCGACATACCAATCAACCTATAATGTTCTTTGATTTATGCAATTTTTTTTAAAATTTTGAAATGTAAAATTATACACTTGATAGTATATCAATTTGTGTGAATATAAAGTGAAAGGCATCTAAAACTTTCAGCTGTCATAAACTTTTACATTGAGAAGCATGACCTGTACCAAATTTCAACCCCAGTTAAGAATGTAATCAAAGGAGGAGGCATCAAGCATGGCGGGTCTACAATAATTAGGCAAGCGTTGAAAACGAGTACAATACCCAATCATAGATGGTGAAAGGACTGTGTGCAATATCTTATCCTAGATTTTCTTTTCAAACATCTCTGGCCATGTTATTACTATTAAGAAGAAACTGACTCGCCAACGAAATTAAATTTTCCTTGGTTTTGTAGTTTCAGGTGGAGAAATGGATTTAAAAAATCTTAAAATTGAGTTGATTTCTTTGAATTTCTTTCATATCTTTTTTAAGCGTACCATTTTATTTTCTCTCCAAATCAAATTTGGACCCACGATGGTAGACTCTCAGTACTCCACCAGCCACCAGCTCTGATGTTTATCGTTAAACCACAACTGAGCAGACAGAGTTTCTTTGATCATGACCCAGAGAACATGGTCAGTTCAAGCCCGCCGTTCTTTGTTAACTGACAATTCAATGCTAGCGAAACCATTCCAACGCTACCTCCTCTTCATCATCGTGCATAAGGTCTTCCGGAATCCTAAATCGGAAGCTTATGTGAACAATAATCAAGTTAGGTCAGTGCTTTTGCTTGTTTTTTATTTTAAATATCTTGAAATCCAACCACAAGCAAAGTAGTTACTAAAACATTTAATGTGACACCTATCATTATTATTCTGAGGCTAGCTTGGTATGCTTCAACTTATAAACAAGAAATGCTGTCATTACACCTATAAATGTTTATATCTTAGAATTTGTGGTGAATTACCATCTATACTTTTTCTAGATTGATGTTGATGGATGATGGGACAAGTGTTCTATCCAGATTAATTTTATGGGCATCATTCAAAATTGGAAATAAACAATTATAAACTGGTAGGATAAGTCTCTAGCTCATGTAAGGACAAGAGGGAGTGACACACATCTGATACAACTGATTTAACTAAAGAAGGTACCAGGTAGCTGAGGCATAGAAAACATGTGATTACAAATTTACATCTAAACATGAAGAACAAGTAACAAATAACTTGTTCATGGCACTTAACTTGTAACAAATAACTTTTTAGATATATAGATCTGCAATATGATGAAATGCTAAAGCACCAACTCTTCAATCATTTTATTCATTAATCAGCCCTCTTCGACGGCCTCTGTACATCAAAATCTCAGCAGAGCAACATCCTTTTCTTACAATCCCTTTGATTGTCCCCCTTTGATTCTCCTGATGACGAAGAGTTTCAAAACCGCCCGACAATGCCCTTGAGCAGAACTGCTTCTGAACACATTCAATATACGATTATCATGTTAAAAGCCAATCCCAGGCAAAGGCAACTCAGAGCAGGACCTGCTTTTGGGTCATGGAGTACTTTGCTCTGCTTCATCCACGCAAGCTTATTACAGGAATTTCAATGAAAATGGTGGTTATGAGAATCGAACCGTGGAGGAAATTCAGCAGAATAGTCATGTATACAAGTTGTAAAAGAGATCGGGGAGGATGCCGCTAAAACCTTAACCGATTTATATCGCCAAGGCGAACAGATCAGGCTGACGCACAATGTGGCCCTCAATATTGATATTGATCTCAACGTTCTATAATTAAGGGATTTTTCATTGAGGGGGTTTTCATGGAGTACCATATGCAGATTTTTTGTTTTTTATTTATAATTTTGGAATCCACAAGGGATGATATCAGTCCCATAATGTAGTGGATCCTTTGTTTCACAATGGGTTCATCCATCTTGCAAGTCTATGATACATACAGAAGGATACACTTTCAGAGACTTCCTACAGATATGTAGATGCATTTATGTATGAATTCTTTGACCCAATCACTATAGGGTGGGGCCTGCCTTCTTTCAAGGCATGTATTTGTTTTATTAAGGGGATAGAACTAATAGCCTTTGCTACTATACGAAATTCACTCTTTACCTATGATTTTTAAATGTTGGCAATAAAACATGAAGATATTGTATCTGGTTCCATGTTTGTAGAATTTAGCTGAGCATATCTAGCTATTGGAATCCGTTGTTATATTTTGGCAACAACATGGTTTGTGAGGCTAGACCTTTTACGATATGCACATATAATGTGTTTATGATATGAAGCTTTATGTGTTCTACTCTATCAAATCCATGTTGATAGAGTGAATTACACCTTAAGCTTATTATATTTAGAGGAAAATTCAAATGGGTTTTAAAGGTAGTCTTAGATAATACCAAAAGAGTGGATAATACTAAAAGAAGAGTGGATAATACTAAAAGAGTGAGATTGGAGTATTTTAGTTAGGTAGGTGTATTGATTCATTTATTTAGAGAGATGTTTATATTGATTTGGTTTATATGAAAGTTCATAATGGTTTTTTAATTTATTCTTGTACAAAACTTGTTATCTATTTTGTTGTTTGCATAACCAAAGCTTTTATCACCTGTATTAAAAAAGTTAATAGATCGAGTGAATTAATCGAACAAATTCTCTTAATTTAACACACTATTTAGCCAATCATTTATAGTGTCACTCACAGGTAACTTTCATAAAAAAAAATTGTATTTGTTTGAAATTGGGGAGATATATACATCCATTGCTCTTGCAAGAAATCAATCCTACTTTTCATTTCAATGCCATATATTAAAACAGATGTATTTATTTAAAATTGAGGAGATATATACATCCTTTGCTCTTCTTTTAAAATGCAAGAAATCAATCCTACTTTTCATTTCAATGCCATATATTGATGGAATAGTAAAATGCACTTATGCTCGTAGTATGTTTTGATATAAAACTAAAATTATCTAAGATGATGTAATTATGGGGTCCATATTTTAAAACATATTATTTGATTTTTTCTTTTTGGTATTTTCTAGGGTGAACAACTTTTGGAGAGTTTTATCTCCAGACCATGTAGACCCATGAGGACCCAACTAACGAATGAACCTGTAGCCACTCAAAGCGCACGGTATATATACTAACTTATTTTATTCACATCTTAATTGATATACCTTGTAATTTTATATTCAATGGTAATCTCTAATTGAGTCCGAGTCCTAGTAGTAATGTTTATAACTTTACACTACATTTTTATATCATGTGGATACTTCTAACTCTACATTGTTATCACTCAAGCAATTTAATTTAAAGAATAGGAAATTACTAGGAACATAGAAAAGACTTAGGGATTGTCAAAAGTTCTCAGAGCAAATAGCACATATAAATCCACCCTTCTAGTACTAGGAATTCTAAGGATTGTGCCGAGATGGGTAAATTGCTACTTTTTGCCATTGCATTTAAGATAATTCTTTTTAGGCATATCTACCCAACAAGTTTAGAAGCTATTAAGGCCAATATTGAGGTGAGTGCTATGCGGTTTTGTCAATTGCACTTAAAATAATTCTTTTTAGCAACGAGTATAGCTCATAATAAGATTATCCAACAACATTGTCCATTATCAGGGAGCAAGTTTCTCGCAATTGACTATAACCTCGTAATATATTTTCCAAACTAAGTATATCGTAGGGACATTCTTAACTAACTAAAATAGTTTTATGTAGGGACATTCTAAGGTTTCCTAATTTTGAGCTATTTAGAATTGGGGTTTAAACAAAATTTCACACATATTAGATACCCATGTTCTTTTATGTTGCATGTGAGGTCTACATTGGCCAAAGCATGCAAAATGTGTAGTTATGAAATAAGGGATCTCAACTCACATACTGTAAAGTGGGTGAATGATAAAATTCACTTAGTTCATCTTTGCATATCTTGAAGCCTCAGTTCCAAGATAAGGAGTTTACATTACACTATTTAATCTACTTGAATCCCTATTCAGCTATGTATCTCCTTATTCCATCAATCTAAGGTTTTAATGTCTCTTATTTCATACATTGTTATTGCCTCCTTGGTTCATATCCTTTATTTCACATTACAAAAGAACACAAAATACTATGTAGAAGTGAACATCATTGGTGGATCCTAATATACAACCTTGTGGGGCTATGTTTTAACTTAATGCATATTGTATATTAATTCATAAATTAAATGGTTGGACTAATAGTCTTTTATCTTATAACATATAGAGAATGCAAAGCAAGATGATTGTCTATTAGATCTAAGTAACATTCTAGACCAACTGAAGGATATGGATATTAACATGGGTGAGGAGATGGGAAGTTTTTTGCAAGTCCATATAATCTCTTTTCTTGTTAAATTTTTTTAGATGTCTTTCAAATTATTCCATACAAGTCTATATTTCTGGAACATAATTTATTGAATGAAGATTCTCCAACTAACATCAAGAATGTGGGTTGGGGGCACTTCAAACCGCCCAAGACAAAGATGAGTTGTAACTTTGTTAACAAGAAATTTCATAGAGCCTACCTGCAAATCCAGCTCAAAATACCTCTTGCAAGTGACTTGCAAAAGGTATAAAATTCCTTCTCCAACTCCTTAATCCCTAGAAGTTATGTAGTTGTTTCTACTACATACTTGTTCTTGATTTTATCCTTAGCATACAATTTCCTTTTACAATCCCCCTTCCACTTGTTCCATTAGATGTTGGAATTCATGACACTACATTGAACCTCCACAACCTCCCTTTCACCCTTTGAATACCATGTTGGACACCTCTCCAATCACATAGGACACAACACTTGTGATGACAATGACAACTCCCTATGTTGTGAATGGAGGGGGAAGAACACCAAACTTGAGTTACCTAGGAAAAAATAGACGAATGCCACCATAGCCAAGCTTGAGCGTCGCTCAGAGCTACTACTGCTATGTTATATTTTGTTGTCATGCTACCGTGTCTAGGAATCAAGGTAGGATCCCAAATAAGAGACCATTCCTGAACTATATATGGAAAAAATTCACATGCTATTTAAGACATCCAACCCATTGTACTGCAATTGCTAGAGCAATAACTTCCTATTGTGTTGAGAATTCTTGGAGAAACACTTAGTGGGATTTAAATCCATCATTTGAAATAGCATTAATATCAAGGGAGGGGGCGTGGAAAGGAAATCCATTTATCAAGAATATAACATTCATTCATTTTGCACTAAATTGGCTTGGTGATTTTCCTTGCCATTTTGTGGCCATTTTACACCCATAGAACTTGGAAATATGAGATTGCTTCACATTGGTGAGTCACAGTTATTACTCTGTAAGTGAAGCAATATACCTTGAATTTCATTCAAGGAGTTTAATGATAGAATGATTGAAAGAAAATTATGGAGTCCCTTATGAAAAATGCATGCGACACTCTTATTTGCTTTCAAATGGACAAGCCATGGAACACTGATAGGACCTCCACCTCATTATCGGATGTGTTCCTTAAGCCCCAACCAAACTTGGTTAATTTTTGTCAATTAGGGTCAAATATAATCCGTCTGTCCTACCTGTCACTCCTAATATTATAGCCTTTGTCCTATTATGACAAAATTTGTGGGCCATCCCTTTTCTCAGACATTTTTTTTCCTTTTTGAAGCAAGATGCACACCAGAGTATGGGGGCCTATCTTTGCTGCTATTAGGAATCCCCCTTAGAGGGAAGAGATGAATGAATGTGATGATAAGTTATATGCCAGTGTTGTTACTACTATGCCATTACCATGTGATGATAATGTAAAATAGTGTACTAGATGATGCTATTGAATTAGTTGATGTATTAATTGTTTGATGAGTTTAGCTACTAGTATCACACATTCAAGTTGAAAGGGGTAGTAGATACTTGATTTACTTATGTACCATTTAAAATAGGTAATGTTTAAGTTTCTTGCAAGGACTTGTACCCTCTTCCCTTGGTCCATATTATGACCATCCACCCATCCATTCCACTCCATAATTCTGGTTTGCATCCATGGTCATAGGTTGATGAAGTTCTTGACATCCCCTTCCTCATGAAGGCCTCCCATTTTTCCCTTGTGCCTTGGGAAATGTTGAGTAGAAGCAATCTTGTGATGGTTCAGGAGTCTTTCCTGTTAAATCCCTAGGGTTAACTACTTATCAAGCAAACAGAGTTTCCATGAAGCAATGATCTTCTAGACCCGAGGCATGAAAGTCCTTTCCCATCCTATGCCAAAAAAATAAATGAGGCCATGAAAAGAAGCTCCCAATCCAAGACTCTTTCTACCTGCAAATTCAAATTAAAAAAGATGAAGGCTGAGATAAATGACAAAAATGAAGAAAATAAGGAAGCATGTAGAAAATTTTCCAATGAAGAAGGCCTTCAAATAAAATATAATGCCAAGGTCCCTAGAAGAAAAATAAGTACAAGAATAAGAGTCCAACCAATTAATGAAGACTAGCCCAAGAAGGAGCTAAAGAAAAACGTCAAAGTTAAGAAAGGGAAGTCTGATCAATAACTGCCTGTGTCGCTACTTTTTCTTAAAAAACTGCCTACCTCAATAAAAAATGTGATTTTTAACTACTAGATGACCTTGATTGATGGTGGAATGCAAGATGTGGGTTAATTAGAGAGAGAAATTTCAAAAATATCAAGAGGGATATCTGCAATGATCAACTTGTGTGAGATAGCCTTGCACGTTATGGGTTACTCAAGTTCCTTGAGAACTCCCTAATTAGATCAACAAGGTTACTGCTGACCAAGATCATCGAGTACTGGGACCGAGATGCTAGGGACTTTGCAATGTAGGGAAATAAGAGAGATATCACCATCTAGGATGTATACTTCATGACAAGACTTCCTCGGCTTGGGGTCATATGTGATACACAATCGGTTTGTCCACAAGACATGCACATGATGGATATTTTGGCCCGTCACTACGTGGATGGCATGCAGCTACATGGATCCTCCATATTATTGACAAACACATAGAGCTTAGAGACATGGGTTGTGACAACAGGTGTTGTACGAGTGTTTTGGTCGAGCAAGACCCATGCACAAGTCGTGTACAAGTTTCATGCTCAATTATGAGCATTTTCCAAGTCACTATGAACTTTCTTCTCAATTATGAAATGATTCTTATTTCATAATTATGAAATTGGAACAAAATAATTATTTCATTGTGGAATAATTATGAGAGTTTTACTAAATTATGCAATTTCAGCATCATAACATCTAATAACATCTTTGCAAGTCCTATGGTGGAAAATATAGGTATAAAAGTATGGCCCGCAACACATACCACCTCAGTAGAGCGCGCCATCCTGGAATCACACCCTCAAGCATGTGGAGAAAAGTCTCCACAAAATGATCGTCTAAATTGACCCACCACTGGTCATCAATTCCCTCAAGGGTGATAGTAAAACACCACCCTATCTCAATATATCCTGCATTAGGGTCACCCGTGACGAGGCGCCCCCATAATACACATCTACATGATTTCCCCTCACAAGGTAAGGCCTCCTCTCATCGATGTCATTATCTCCAACCTCAAGTTGGATCAACTGCCACTCCAACTCGGGAATGAGGGGGTCCTATATCTACACCTAAAAAAAACAAAAAAAAAAACCATTAGTATATCACATATATCATGTCCAAAGCATGCATGAAATCCACAAAATTGTTGGAATCGATTTAATACTAAGAGGGGGGGTGAATCAGTATTAGTGCAGTTATCAACAATTTTTACCTTCTTAAATATATTAGCCTTTACTTAATTATCATCTTCATTTATGCATCAATAAATAAAACATTCATCCATATATGTACCGAGACAAAGAACACAGAAGACATGAATTTTGACGTGGAAACCCAATCGGGAGAAAACCAAAGAATGCTTCTTTATAATGAGAAATAATACATTCAAGGAAGCACCAACTTCCTGTGTTTACCAACACCAACTGGAAGGAGGCGCTGACCCTCTGGTTTTACAGGATTCTACCTGAAGTAAGCTACAACTCCCTGTATTTCTCTAGCACTAACTGGAAGGAGGCACCGACCCCCTATTTTTATAGGCTCCAACCCGAAGGAAGCTCCGACTCCCTATCTCCTTGCCCTGTCCTGACGCCCTGATGTCCAATGTATAATTTTGTCTTACTAAACTTCAATTCCATGCACTCTTCCAATCTTTTGCTAATAGTTATGTTTTGCGCCACCTTCGTATGTAGTTGATTCTATGTCATTGAGCTGCATACACCACTTGACTTCGCATTCCTCTTGAATCTATGATTATGCTGATGTATTACTTCACGTACTGTGTGCTCGTTGATATTGTAGTCAATGCTAAGGTATGCTTTATCATCCTGCTATAGCACTACTTATTTCTCCAAGTGATATAATGTGCTTTCAATTTATAGTTTATTGTTTTGAAATAATGCACTAGTAACAGATGGAACTGCGCACTTGCTGATGGGTCTATTCTGTATAAGTTCCACGGTCTTTTAGACAATCTATGACAACCTGTGCATCAAAATATTTGTTCGTTCGGTTTAACGCACTTGTATCAGATAATCTGCATCATGATGCGCTTACTGGATCATGTTGCTATTCTTCCGTTGCGCATCAGATTATCATCTCAATTTCGCACACTTTCACTTCTGCTCATATGAATCAGCTAGACTTCTACGCATCATTTGAAATACTTCGGTTATGGCTCTGTGCTTCCGTCTTTCAACATCTGTGGCTATTGGCATGCATTCTGTAATGATGTCCTTCAAAACATCATGCACCTGTGCATACTTCAATATTTATTCCTTTTAGTACTTGCACATCAGTCACAGATCTACGATATCATACTGCGAACCATAAAAAATGCATTCTGCTGCATGTGTTCTTCTCGGGTCCTCGCTATATCATTATGTTATGTCCTTGAGCCCTTTGAAGCCCTGAATACCAAACTTCAACAAACCCTTGAATCTCTTGTGCTCTCGCCATCAAGCTTACTTCAAATCAACAACTTGCATCTCTATTTATACAAGTCCTGCATGGATTATACATCCATAATATGGTAAGTTGTAAATATACCCCAATACCAGTAATAACAGGATTGAAATTAAACAAGGAGGATGATGGATAAAATGTTGATCCCACACTGTTCAAAAGGCTAATTGGAAGCCTTATGTATCTTTCTGTGATAAGGCCGGATATAATGAATGGAGTAATTTCAATCTCAAATTTTATGGAGTCTCCAAAAGATTCACACTAGTAGGAAGGTAAAATATTTATGAGGTATGTAAGTGGCACACAATATTTTGGCATTCTGTACTCAAGTTCAAAAGATTTTAGACTTGTTGGATACATTGATAATTATTGTGGAGGTAGTATGGATGATAGGAAAAGCACATCTGGATATAATTTTCATTTTGGTATAGGAGTAGTGTCATGGGCATCAAAGAAACAACCCATTGCAACTTTTTCATCAGCAGAAGTTGAGTATGCCGCAGCTACAAGTGATGCATGTCAAGCTGTTTTGATAAATAGAATGTTAAAGGATGTGTCGCAGTGTCAGAAAGAACCCACAACAATATACTATGACAACAATTCAGCCATTGCACCATTAAAGAACCATGTGTCTCACAAAAGAACCAAGCATATTGACATCGGATATCATTTCATCATAGAATTGGTAAATAACAAAGAAATTTTCTTAGAGTTTTGCAGGTCTGAAGATCAACTGGAAGACATATTTACGAAACCATTGACAAGAGACAATTTCCAGTATCTGTGCAGTTGTTTAGGAGTTGTTGATCTGCAAATAACTGATATTTTTAAGTCAATTCCAATTTTGATGATTTTTTTTTTCAATTGCTCATAATTAAAGGGGAGTGTTGAAAATATTAATTATGAGCAGTTGGCTTTCTTGTCTCTGCCTCCTTAGTAAAAGCTCTATCAGATTGTGTGGTTGTTCATGTACTCTTATGTATGGGTCTCCTTAAATTAGTCATGTAGTGTCTTTCAAATAAAATTCCAGTAGGTGGATTTCAGTCAAAATTTATTACCGTCTTTAATATGTTATGGTAGCTTCCGAGAGAAGCCAATTTTTGGGTCTTTTGTATTTAGCGTAAAAACAAAGTCATTTTAAAAAACAAATAAGTTTCAGAATAAGTAAGAAGTAATTTTTTGGAGTTCATAGCAATTGGTAATGTCTGGGAACTCAATCTCGTGAAAGTCAAGTTGTTAAAGCTTGGGAGCACAAGCTCTATGTAAATATATACACATGTCGCTTTTATTTTGTTCACTAATATATATTTCCACATACCTTTTTTATTCCGCAAAAGATAATATCATGTCACACATATTTCTTGTGTTGATATCAGTAAATGTCTAAGCATTCTTCTTTTATAAAGAATGGAAAAATCTTCTTGTTAAGTTTAATATCACTGCAATGTGAAAAGTGAAGTTTGAAATCACCACACACAAATTTAGGACATTGTCCTAACATATCGTGACGGAATCATAAAGTTCTAAGTTTCTGTCTTCATAAAAGTTCACATTAAAAAGTAATTACTTTTATATCTGCGTGGTAAATATCCTTTAATTTCAAAAAGTGTGTAATGCTTTGTAAATTAATTATTAAAGTCTTGCGTGGAGTTCTCAAGTGAATATAACTTCGTGTTAAAGTATTTGTGAGTGTAAAGACTACGCGGTAAATATCAACCTGTGCAGTAAACCGTGAATAGTAAAACTGCGCAGTAAATCTCTACTTGCGTAGTATTTCCTTGATCTGGTATCAAAGCAAGTTATTACAACAATATCAGGAAGAGCAGAAGCTCTGCTTTTTTAGAAAGAGGTGATTCTGGAAAATTAAAAAATGGCTTCTACTTATGGTGCACAAATGTCAAGTCTAAAAACTCTTGTTTTTATAGGAAAAAATTATGGATATTGGTCGCTGACCATGAAGGCTCTGTTCAAGGGTCAAGATGTATGGGAGATAGTTGAAAATGGCTATGCAAAGCTAGCAAACCAAGAATCATATAATGCTTTCACACAAGCTGAGAAGGATGCTCTGAAGGAACAAAGGAAAAATAATAGAATATCCATGTTCTACATACATCAAGCAATGCATGGGACCATACTCCCAAGAGTAGAAACAAACAAGAAATCTAGGGAAGCATGGGGTACTCTGCAAACTTCCTACCAAGGTATGGACAAGGTAAAGACTCCTAAATTACAGATTCTTAGAAGAGAGTTTAAAAATTTGTAAATGAAAGATACAGATTCCGTAGAATCATTTTATACCCAAGTTGTTGGCCTGATAAATCAAATGAAGTCTCATGCAGAAACCGTAGATGACAGAAAGATTGTTGAAAAGGTTCTTAGAAGTTTCCCTTCTAAATTTGATCCGATAGTTGTGGCTTTGGAAGAAACTAAAGACTTGAGTTAGTTTACACTTGATGAGGTGCAAGATTCCATTAGAGAAATTTGAGGTCTGAAATGGGCCTCCTAAGGAAAATAATAAAGTAATAGTTAAAATAATAAAAGTAATATTTATAAATTTTGGAGGAAAAGAGAAAAAAAACTACTTTGTTTCATCGCATTTTCAACATATCTCCTTGTCATTTTACTCAAATTTTGAGTGGGAGCACTCGTTGGATGCAAAATTAAATTTTGCATCCAACGAGTATCCACACTACATATTTTTGAGGTACCCCACCCCACGAAAAATGAGAAATATATCAAAAAATGTGTTACTTTGAAAGTAACACGTTAACAAGAAATATATTTAAAAAAACGTGTTACTTTCAAAGTAACACATTTTTTTGATGTATTTCTCATTTTTCATGGGGTGTGGTACCTCAAAAGTATGCAGTGTGGGTACTCGTTGGATGAAGAATTTAATTCTGCATCCAACGAGTGTTCCCGCTAGAAATTTGAGTAAAACGATACAGAGATATGTTGAAAATACGAATTAAAAAATTAGTTTTTTTAATGTCAAATATGCCATGTAAACCATTATGGTTGACTCTTTTCTTGAAATTCTATTGGTTCTTCAATTCGATGGCTCTTTTTCTTATGAGGTGGCTCGTTTTCTTATGAGGTGGCTCGTATTCTTATGAGGCCCATTTTAGACCCCAAATTTTCTCTAATGACTCATCAATCAAGAATACAGATTAAATATATGATTGGAAAATGCATTTTCAACTCAATCAACTATAAACTGTGGAAGAGGAAGAGGAAGATCAAATTCTAGAGGCAGATGAAGAGGTTTTGCTAGAGGAGGATGCATCAATAGTCCTGCAAATGTCATTGCTAGAGGACAAAATCAGAATTCCAGTCAGCCAAGTGGTCAAATATATGATAAATAAAAAATACAATGTCATTATTGCAAAAAAAATGGGCAATTTGCATATGAATGCAAAAAAAAAAAATTGATCCGAATAAGCGAAGTCAAAATTAGTCAAACAACACCATCACTTCCACTAACACAATGTTTATGGAATGTGCATCCCCAATTGAATGTAATGTTTCCCAAGAAATTCCATGTGATTATGGTATTTAGATTATGGATGTATTAATCATATGACAGGAAATCCAAATCTGTTTTCTAGTTTAGATGAATCAGTTGAAACTAATGTTACACTTGGTAAAAATATTCAAGTCACTATTTTGGGAAAAGAGAATGTTGATATTCTAACCAAAAAGGGGGAGAAAAAATTCATGCATGATGTCTATTATGTCACAGGTCTAAAGCACAATTTGATGAGCATTGGATGTAACTAGTGCAAAAAGGCTACAAAGTATATATGAAGAACAATTTATGTGTGATTGTAAAAGTTCAGATGATAAGCGATCATATGTTTCGATTATGATTAAAGCCAGTCACGAAGGGGAAAACAACTCAAGTTGTTCAAGAAGTAGAGAATGAGCATTCTTGAGCATCCTTTAAGGAATAAAGTAAGAAAGAAGAAAAGGACAATAGCGCAAAAATACAAGCAACATTTCAAACATAAACAAATGATGAGTCCTGGTTGTGGAATTTCAGGTTTGGACACTTGAATTTTGGCGGATTGAAGTTACTTCACATGAAGAATATGGTGAAAGGATTGCTATTGATTGAAAAAGTAGAAAGAGTGTGTGAAAGCTGCATTTTTGGAAAGAAGCATAGAGAGTCATTTCCTGTTGGCAAATCATCTAGAGCGCGCACACCACTTGAAATTGTACATTCAGATATTTGTGGGCCAATGCAAACACCATCCATAGGAGGCTGCACTTATTTTCTTATATTTATTTATGATTTCACAAGAAAAATTTGGATTTATTTCTTAAAACAAAAATTTGATGCATTTGGTTGATTTTAGTAGTTTAAGGCACTTGTAGAGAAGGAAAGTGATCACTTCATCAAAGTCTTACGGATGGACAGAGGTGGTGAATATGTTTCAAATGACTTTCTAAACTTCTGTAAATCTCATGGGATACACAAGCAATACATTGCGCGATCATTACACCTCAGCAAAATGGTGTCGTAGAAAGAAAGAATACAACCATTGTGGAGATGGCACACGGTATGATGGCATCCAAACATTTTCCAAACGAATATTGTGTTGAGGCAGTAGAAAATGTTGTCTATATCATGAACATATGTCCAACAAAGAGTGTGAAGAACAAAGTTCCTTGAGAGGCATGGACATGTATGAAACATAATATTTCTCATTTAAATTTTTTTGGTTGTGTTGCATATGCACATATTCCAAATGAGTTGAGAAAGAAACTAGATAATAAGGGACATAAATGCATATTTGTTGGCTATTCAGAAGATACAAAAGCATACAAATTGTATGATCTTCTCATAAGGAAGGTCATAATCAACCATGATGTTTAATTTGGGGAGAATGAAGCATGGGATGGAATTGTATAAAATACAATGAAAACCGTGAATCCCGTTGCACATAATGACATGATGGAAGAAGTGGTTCAAACACCACAAGCAATTCAAAATGTCACAGCACCGTCCACCCCAAGACTATGCAACATGTCACACCTCAAGCTACTGCGACACAAGTCACAACACAAGCTACACCAGCAAGTACACCAAGAGCGCATCAGACTCCAGTAAGCAGTCCAAGGAGTTCTTCATCTCCAGATCCAACTTTAGCAAGCTTGCTGCCACGAAAAACAAGAAGTCTGTGCGAAATATATGATGCTAATACAACAAATTAATTTTCAGTTTTTGCATTGTTTTCTCAAATAGATGATTCACTAACTTTTGAAGAATATGCCAAAGATGATGTATGGGCACAAGCCATTGATGAAGAAATTGAATGCATTGAAAAGAATTATACATGGGAATTGGTAGAGGTACCTAAAGATAAGGATGTAATACGTGTCAAATGGATTTATAAAACCAAGCAAGATGTTGATGGTAATGTGTAGAAGCACAAGTAAAGATTAGTTGCAAGAGGGTTCACACAATAGCCTGACATAGATTTTAATGAAACATTTGAACTTGTTGCGCATATGGATACAGTTAGAACAGCTTTGGCCATAGATGCGCACAACAAATGGCATGTTTATCATATGGATGTTAAATATGCATTTTTAAATGGTTATTTGGAAGAAGAAGTGTATGTGGAACAACCACAAGGATATGAGGTTGCAGGACAAGAAGACACAATATACAGGCTGAAAAAGACACTTTATGGATTGAAGCAAACTCATAGAGCTTGATACAACTGCATTGATTCCTACCTCATTAAAAATGGATTTCACAGAAGTGAATGTGAACCAACGTTGTACACCAAAGTCAACAAACAAGGTAACATGTTAGTTTTTTGTTTATATGTTGATGATTTAATATTTACTGGTGATTTTGGCATAGAAGATTTTAAATCAGTCATGAAGAATGAATTTGAAATGATTGATTTGGGGATTATGAGATATTTTTTTGGCATTGAAGTCCATCAATCCAAAGATGGTATATTTATTTCACAATCCAAATATGCAAATGAAGTCTTGAAAAGATTCAATATGGTAAATTCTAAATTTTCCCCAACACCAATAATAACATGATTGAAATTAAGCAAGGAGGATGATGGATCAAATGTTGATCCCACATTGTTCAAAAGGCTAGTTGGAAGCCTTTTGTATCTTTCTGCGACAAGGCCGCATATAATGTATGGAGTGATTCTGATATCCAGGTTTATGGAATATCCAAAAGACTCACACTGGCAGGAAGGTAAAGGAATTATGAGGTATGTAAGTGGCACAAAATATTTTGGCATTCCATACTTAACTTCACAAGATTTTAGACTTGTTGGATACATTGATAATGATTGTGGAGGCAAGATGGATGATATGAAAATCACTTATTTAATTTTCATTTTGGTACAGGAGTAGTGTCACGGGAATGAAAGAAACAACCCATTGTAACTTTGTCCTCAGTAGAAGCTAAGTATATTGCAGCTACAAGTGCTGCATGCCAAGTTGTTTTGATGCGCATAATGTTAAAGGACATGTCACAGTATTAGAAAGAACCCACAACAATATACTGTGAAAACAATTCAACCATTTCATTGTCAAAGAACCATGTGTATCACAAAAGAACCAAGCATATGGACACCATATATCATTTAATCGGATAATTGGTAAATAAGAAAGAAATTTTCTTAGAGTTTTATAGTTTTGAAGATCAGCTGGAAGACATATTTACAAAACCATTGACAATAGACAATTTCCAGTATCTATGCAGTGGTTTATGAGTTGTTGATTTTGCAAATAACTAATATCTTTTAGTCAATTCTAGTTTTGATGAATTTTTGTTTTCAACCGCTCATAATTAAGGGGGAGTGTTGGAAATATTAATTACATGTAGTTGGATTTCTTGTCTCTGCTTGATTAGTCAGAGCTATGTTAGTTTGCGTGTCTGCTCATGTATTGTTATGTATGGGTCCTGTAGTGTCCTTCAAGTAAAATTCCAATAGGTAGATTTCAGTCAAAATTTATTACAATCTTTAATATGTTTTGGTAGATTCCAAGAGAAGCCAATTTCTGGGTCTTTGTATCAGCATAAAAACAGAGTCATTTAAAAAAATAGATAAGTCTGATAAGAATTAAGAAGTGCGTTTTTGGAGTTCATAGCAATTGGTAAAGTTTGGGAACTCAAGCTCATGAAAGTCAAGTTGTTAAAGCTTGGGAGCACAAGCTCTGTGTAAATCTCTACAATTGTTGCTGTTATTTTTTTTGGTAATATATATTTGCACATACCTTGTTTATTCTGCAAAAAATAATTTCATGTCGCACATATTTCTTGTGTTGAAGTTGGTAAATGTCTAAATATTCTTCTTTTATAAAGAATGGAAAAATATTCTTATTAATTACGCCGTAGGCATTCACCATGGAGAAGCATTACTTCCACATCAACAAGATTCCTCGCTCATAGAGCCAATGGAATCGTGCCACGTGGAAGGCTATGCTTCTCCCAACCTGCTCCCGGCAACGCGTCGTTGCATTCTAGCGAGTTTCCAGCGATATGTTTTTAGGCTGCGACAGCTATCCCGCAGCTGTACTGAAAAAAAAATAGTCTTTGATTTCTAACATCCCATCGTGTTCCTTATTATTTGTAACCATCGAGCAAATAACAAAAACAATGCATTATTTAACCTAATAAATAACTTTTGGAAATGGTCTTTTCGCACATGCAAAGGGTGGTTCCGCATTGCCCTTTGAGCGGTTTGCAATACTGTTTTTCCACATGCGGACATATCAAGAATGGACACGTGTGATGGTGGTTTGTATTCCGCAACCACCTTCCCTTTTATCGAGTGCGCACTTTTTCGACGTGGAGATGATATCATCTCTTGATCTCTTATATCACATCTCGACCGTCCATCATTGTTAAATAAATGGACCCACTCCTTCATTTAGAAACTAGAGAAGCTATTTCGAGCTTTTTTTTTCCATAGAATTTGGTCGAAGTATTCCTTTCGCATAATTTAAACGAAATTGTTCAAAATTCTTTCGACATTTTCCATCGTCCCGGAGCATCTTTAAAGCAGGGTTTGCATTTGCATCGATCTTTCCCGACAGCATGAAAAATGAAGACTTCTGCATTAAATTGGACTCTGCAGTTTCCCTACACAGACTGGTGAAAATCATTGAGCGAAGCCCCCTTCAACCCCGCCGCAAATCAACGGGCCTTGCAAAAATTATATTTGAGTGGAACGATGTTAAAAGAAATCCCAAGCGATGTTGGAGCGCTCTCCAACTTGGAATTTCTGCGATTAGGAGGCGAGTTGTTGGAAGTGCTACCAACTGGTCTCAATGACCTCAAGAGCTTGAAGATCTTAGAAATATTTTATTCGCCGCAATTGAAATCCTTGCCGTAGTGATGTGTAAACTATTCCTCAAAGATTTTCTGCTCTCGTTCAAATCTCCCATAAGAGTTGTATTCTCAATAAAGCTCCACCAAGCACTACGGTCGACATGTGATTTTGCCATGTTTGAGACTGTATTTGAAAATCGGTGCTCACACCATGACCTTTCATTCAGTTGGGCTAACTTCCTTTAGCAATGGCGAATATGAGGACAGGGTTATGGTCCAATATAAACAAGACAACGCAGCCTTCTAGAAGGATATACGCAGAGACCAATAAAGCCAGATAAGATAAGTGTGGGGGTTGCCAATGGATGTGGGACTCTATGTTTATGAGAGCTCAGGTCTAGAAATGCATTCCGTCATGCGACTGTAGATGGGAGCAAGTTAGGTCTATATTTCAAATGCTGCCTGCAAAAGAATCCACGGCAGACGATATGGAGCAAATAGTGGAAATATTTTGAAAATTTATCAATCAGATGATAATCGACGCCCTCTCCCAAAAATCAGTCAAATTATATGAAAATCTTTCTGCCCGACATCACCTATCGTTTCAGCTATAATAAAAACGCTACCATGATCCACTGAGATATTATTCGAAAGGGAAAGTAACTATAGTTGCAATGGCGAGAAGATGGGTGATGATCACCATTTAATCTGCAGGGAAAAATGTGGAGATGTCTGACTATTCGACATTAGAGTAACGCCCAATCTCCGTTGTTTTAATTTCTATTGCTGCGAGTGATGATGAAAGGAAAGCTGTCAAGTTAACAATCTATTGTTGCATCGAAGAAGCCATCCTGTTGGACACCATTTGGCTATGATCGTTAGGGATTATTACATGCAAAAACGAAAACGGGGCATAGGTAGACCTATCTAAGGTCCACGTTGACTCTGCATTACAAAAGTGCTCGGTGGATAAGAAATAACGCCGGTTAAGAAAGCCCTTGACAATATGAACCCTGATAAAGCACCTGGGCCGGACGGGTTCACAGCCCGGTTCTACATCTCTTGCTGGGACATAATAGAGAAGGATCTGTACAGAATGGTGAAGAAGGCTCAGAACTGTCACAAATTGGGGGGCAGCACTAATTCCTCCTTCCTGGCGCTCATTCCGAAAGAAAAAGGCGCTAAAAACTTCAGCAGATTCAGGCCTATATCCCTGTGTAACATGGGTTACAAAATCATAACCAAAATTATGGCTAATAGACTTAAAAGAATCCTGCCTAAGCTGATTCTGGAAAACCAAGGGGGGTTTGTGAGAGGTAGACAGATCTTGGACAACATTATCTTAGTGCAAGAAGCCATCCATTCCAGCTACAAGAGAAAAGAGAAGGGGATGGTGGTAAAGCTGGATTTAGCCAATGCCTTTGACAGAGTCAGGCATGATTTCCTTTTTGCAGCCATGAGGAACTTCGGATTCAATCAGAATTTCATTATGTGGGTCAAAGCTTGCATCTCAACTCCATGGATTGCCCCGCTGGTCAATGGGCGGCCTGTTGATTTCTTCAAGGCCTCAAGAGGATTAAGGCAAGGCTGCCCTCTCTCCCCGGTGCTGTTTGTCATATAGGCCGCTATCTTAAGCTATCAGCTGAACAGAAGTCTCCAAAACAGGTCTTTCTCTGGCATCAGAATTGTCCCAAAGGTCAAGGATGTAAACCACGCCCAGTTCGCCGATGATACGCTCCTACTGGGAGTTGCCAATCTCAACACAGCCAGGAACTTTAAACTCGAACTGGACTGTTACAGGAATACATCCGGAAGTGAAATAAACTTCCTCAAAAGCAAGGTCTATGGTGGGAACTGTTCTCCCCGTGCAATGTTGGATATAGCTCGGATTCTCGAAATGGAAGCCATTACCATTTGGGACACCTTTACCTATTTGGGCATCCCCATTTTCAAAGACACCTCTAGAGTTTCCCATTGGCTGCCAATGCTGGACAAATTAAAAAAAAAGATCCAGGTGTGGGGGGCAAATTGGCTCAACAAAGCAGGCAAAGTGATTTTGATGAACTCTGTCCTCACCAGCCTTCCAATATATCAATGTTCGGTGCTGCTAGCTCCAAAAACCATTACCAATAGAATCAATGAGCTGCTCCGTCGTTTTCTGTGGGAGGGTGGTCGTAATTGTGAGAAAAAACCCCATCTAGTAAGCTGGGACAAGATCACCAGGCCAAAATTGGAAGGGGGTCTTCAAATTAGAGACGTGGCCACCCAAAATCTTGCCATGGGAGGAAAAATTCTTTGGAAAATGATAACTGGCAAAAGAACCTGGAGCAAGCAAATACTCAAGAAGAAATACTTTAAAGGAGACAGACAGAGATGTCTTGAAAGGGCCACAAAACTGCAGAAAGGCTCCCCGATTTTTTCACTGTGCAAAAGAGCCATCCCATTCTTCACCTCCAAGCTTACGTGGTCTCCTGGAAATGGAGAAAAAATCAGAATTTGGGAGGACTCGATCCTTGGGGATCAGCCTCTCAACAACTTCAGCGACCTGGGCAATATAAAAGACTGGCTCCACAATAATAATTTCAGAACGTTGAAGGACATTTCTGTCTGGAATAGAGATGAGGATGAATCCTGGGCAAATTGGAACCTGGGAGATTATCCTCACGATTTGGATGATGAAGCTGCTACCCTGCTGGATCTTTTGCAAGGGAAGTCCCCCATCAGCGCCAGAGCTAAAGACAAATGCAGCTGGGGATCCCGATCGGGCTTGTACATTGCAGCAGAGGGCTATGCTACGATTCTGGAGGTGCCATGGGTCTCTCCCAATCCTGGGCCGTGGAAAGCCCTCTAGAATTTCGCCTCTATCCCAAAAATCGATATCTTTATCTGGACCGTCCTCCACAATAGTATTTTGACAGGAGAAAAACTGAAAATCAAAGGCTGGGCAGGGCCATCACGTTGCCCTCTGTGATATCATGCTGAAGAAACCATAGACCACTTGTTCATCTCCTGCGATTTCACCAAAGAAGTCTGGAGTCTCATGATAGGTTCCATCGCTGTAAGTTTGCCCAACTCGATCAAGGAGCTAATCAGCAGCTGGATCGCTCTTGCTCCCTTCAATTTAAACAAAAAAGACATCCTCAAGCTAGCATGGATGTGGACCCCGAAATTCCTCTGCTGGAAAGTCTGGTTGGAAAGAAACAACAGGATATTTAAGGAGGAGTGCAGACTTCCAGCTCAAGTGGCCGTGAAGGCTAGATCCATGCTTTCTGAAGCTTTAAGCACCAAGTCAGCGATTATAAATAAGGATTCTCTCCTGCCCGAAGAAGAGCGCTAGCTTAGGGAGATCAATGTGAACCAGCAAAGCAATCAAGCTACCAATCCTCCTCAAAAGGCTCGCTGGGAAATCAGGCTGGAAGAACAGGAATTCATCAAGTGGAGATCTGTCCTGAATGATTGGTGCCTATTTTTTGACGGGGCCTCGAAAGGGAACCCCGGTCAAGCTGGAGGAGGAGGCATTATTCTCGATCCCTACGGTACCACCGTCTTATCCTATGCCTAGGGCCTAGGACATGCATCCAATAATCATGCTGAGTATCTTGCATTGTGGCAAGGACTGAATCAAGCAAGGAAGATGAACATTCAGAAGCTTACCATCTTTGGTGACTCCAGGCTGATAGTCAAGGATCTACACACCAAGAAGAAGCCTGCCGGTACAAGTCTGACCCACATCCACAGGAAAGTCCTACTCATGCTGAAGCATTTCAGAACTCATAAGGTTTACCACGTTCTAAGGAGTCTCAACAATCTAGCCGACGCTGAAGCTAATCGAGGAGCGAGCCTGAGTAAGAGTCAACTTATTGTTAACGGAGAAATTTCAAAGCACCTTATCCCATAAGGTTAAGAAACATGGTCTTCCGGTTCCTTTGGGCACTTCCCAGCACCCAACAGCATTATTCTAACTGGTTTATTGAGCTGGAAATGAAGTTCCGTACAACGGATTGGAATTTGAATTGTAAAGGCCCTGGCAGCCCATTTGCCAGACACTTATAAACTTTAACCATTTCCGTAAAAAAAAAAAAGAAATAACGCCGGTGCGGAAAAGAAACCACTGTCACACGTGTCCATTTCCTATACATCCGCATATGAAAAAAGTGTATTACAAACCACTCAATAGACCATGCGACACCACCTTGGGCAGCGAAAACCGCTTACAAGACTATAAAAAGGAAAGCTTGCCTCATTCTTGACAACTTGTTTTTCTTTAACCTGAGCATCAAGCTCCCAAACCCCAACTTCATGGCCAATCCATTTAAAAAGACATTAAGGAGGCTCGATTAGAACGTTGTGTGAGTCCCCAATTGCAGCATTGTTGGAAAGCATTAAAGATGTTCCAAATGTAGCAAACAAGGTTTGTGGTGCTATATATTTTCTTGCCCAGGGATATGAGCAGGTAAGTGCCACCTCCTGTCTTCTATCGCCCTTCCTTCCAGATATAATTGGTTCTCTTCTTTCAATAGCAGATAGGAAAGATGTTGCTTATGAGATTCTGAATGAAATTGTGAGATACTCGATTTCGGATACTGCAAATGTTATATTGTGGTAGAATGGTAAATGGCCTTTTAACGTTTATATAGCAAGCAATAACGAGGAGAATGCAAAAAAAAAAACTTTAAATATGCTTGTGAAATGTGCAGAAATAACTTTATTATTATTTTATCATCTATTTTTTAATTATGTGGAAATTGCAATTTTATAATGATAAAAATCTTATATTTTAATGAAAAACATAAAAGGATAATAGATGATCTTTGTAATTTTCTAAATACAAAATGATTATTAAATTAAAATTTGTGTTTTTATTTAGTTTTGAATAAATTAAAAATAATTATTTAAAAAATTATAATTGAAAATATTAAATATTTAATAATAAATATTTTTAATGTTTTTTAATAAATTTATAATTGATTTAAATGGTAAGTTATAAGTTTTTAGGATGTGTATTGATTAATGAAAATATTATGTTATTGTTCATAATAACTAATTTTAATCCAATTAACCATGAAAAGGTAAAAGTGTTTCTTAACAATTTTGTAATTTTTGGATACTATCCATTTTCATAAATTTACATCTCAATTTAATAAAATATTAATTGGAATTTTAATATGGAAAAAAAATAATATTTATATGTCAATTTAATAAAAAAATTAGTTGGAATTTTAATATTGAAAAAAATTAGTTTAATTAAAGCTTAACTGGAATTCCTTTCGAGGATTTTTGAGTGCATTTGGCATAAACTATGCCTCTTTTATAAAGATGATACATGTTTATAAATTTTCATATTGATCAGTCATTAAGCTTAGCTTATATCGTTAGAAACAAGTAGTAGAGCACGTGGAGCGTTGGTCGAAGCGTAATAGATTACTACTTATATTATGGTAGTAATCAATATTGATTCGTGGATTGAAAACATAGAAGTATTATGGTAGTAATCAATATTGATTCGTGGATTGAAAACATAGAAGGGTGCTCGTAAACATAAGCAATGTATGATATCTCCGATATTTACTAGGGAAATGAAATGTGGAAGAGAACTTTGATATGTTGCAAAATGAGAGAAAGTTGCATGTATGTAGATAATATAATTTGTGTTGAAAGCAATTTTAGCCAATCTATAAAAGTAATTTTAGTGAATCCATGGTAAGCATAATATAACTTATGTGTTGAAAGCAAATCTAGCAAAATGTACATTAATTTGCCTTGGCATTCATTGTTACCAATGTCAACCAAGTCATCTTGAGGGGGATTCCTCCACCGACTTTGATGCATTAAATTTAATTATATATGCATATTAGAAGAGGCATTGAGGCTGTCATTTTCGTTTCTATTTCAAGTGATTCAGCGATTCAACAAACTTCTTGTTCTGAACTTCTTAGTTCACCTGCACATCCTTCGGAAGAAAGGGGGAGAAGTCATAGACCCGAATGTAACATCCCCATTTTGGAAATATAAATACACTAAATTCTCTAAAAACCAGAATTCTTTGCATTTGAACACTTGGAAGATATAATAATAATAATAAAAGAGAAGTGTGACCACAAGGAAATAAAAAAATCACTGAAAATTCATAAGCTAAAATAATGAGTGCGTCCTCCCATCAATTCGATGATTCATAAGCTAAAATAGTGAGTGCGTCCTCCCATCAATTCGAAAGGCATCGAGATGTGCCCCAACGGAAAAAGGAGATGTTGGATTTTAAAAAGCTGGGTCTTGCATTGAAGCACTTTGTTCATAACCTTACCTTTTTTATTTGTATGCCTTTATAGCAGCTCATTTTAACTGATCGGGAAGCGGAAAACTACTTATTGAAACCCCAGAATCGTGAGGAGCTATAACTCGAACAAACATAGGGGAATTACGGATGGCTATGACTGGGACTCTGTCCGCTTAGCTTATATAAAAGGTATAATTTTCAATCTTCAATTTGGGCAGTCAGTACCAAACAAAGGATCAAAAGAGAAAAAAAAAAATTACTATGCATTTTGGCTGACCATCATAATAGAATTATGAACCCACGCATGCATCATATGATTGACTTCGGCTGCATCCATGACTGCCATGAGTCTTGCGAAACTTGGTCCTCCTCCCGCTCAGCCAAGTCGAACCATTCCTCAATCTGTGAGTAAACTATGAAAACTTTTGCATAAGCAACTCCACAAACTCTAGAACGGTGTATTGCTTCAGAAGCTCAGGACTTATATAATAGTTCTGTACGAAATCACTGGCACCAGCACTAACGATGTACAGGGATTGAGACACAATGGAAGAGACATTGGCCCTCCCCACATATCTCTCCACTTTCAATTGGTACTGTTGAAAATATTGTAGCTGTTGCATCAAGGATATTGCATTCTAGTGTTGTGCGGTATTAATATCATAAATGTCGGATGTCCCCTGGAGCAAAGTTCACCCCCATTTCCACCAAAAGCTTGCGGGCTCACATATGCTGGTGGAAAAGACGTAAACCCTAGTGTTTGAGCAACATAATCAATAGCAAGTCTTCCTTCACAGAAGCGGCCTATGGGATTGTGGGTATCAAGTCTTCCTCCAAGCCTCTTAGCTCCGCTAACAGTTTGGGTGATCTCCCGCGCGCATGAAGGATGGTTGTGCGTTTAAGGGAGACTGCCCTTAGCCTGGGCTCTCTCGAATCGACAGCATGGCCGCATGCTTTCCCACGCGTGGCGTGCATGCAAGGCGGGCACACGTGGGCACCCTGTGGGCAATTGCATGGGAAAACTGTGTGGAGAAGTTGGTGAGGCCATGGTGGATGTGGTGGTGGGATGCCACGGGGAAGAAAGAAGGAGCAACACCTTGGTAAGAGATGAGGAACGGCCGCATGGAGGAGGAGATAATGTGGGATGCCTTCACGTAAGTGCTAGATGGCCATAGGCTAATTTGAATTGTATTTAGAGAATAAGAGTGAGTGAAAAATACGGAGATTGTTTCTTAACGCAATTTGCAAATTAATTGATTTATATCCTTATAATTATTTTCTTTAAAATCTGTAAAATCACAACTATAAATAGGTTATAATTGGTTCATATCATTATCATAATATGAGATTCTAGGGAAAGTTAAACTTTATTTTCTTTTTATTTTTAATTTTGATTAACAATCATATATAAATTAAGGTAATATGTTACACTTTTAACTTATATAATATATAATAGGAGAGTTTAAAAAAAAAGGTTATTAGGATTATTTAAATATGATGAAGAGTTATTATTTTAATATTTAATTTGTAGTATAAATTTTAATTAATGTATTAATATCATAGTAAAAGAGTACAAAATCCAAAATATTTGATATGCTTAATAGGTTAAGAATGGAATGGAATAGAATAAAATACCTTACAACCATATTTCGATATTTTATACATATATTTCTAACAAGATATGAATCATATATATATAGAGAGAGAGAGAGATTTATATACTGAAGGTACGAACCCAAATTTAAATATTACTAAATAAATCTCATTTCAACCTTACACACCTTGGCTAATTAAAACAAAACACTGAGCCACTTTATTCAACAATCTACTTGGATTGTATGGATTCAATTTAACATGCCAAGTTATTATGTTCATAATGTTTAAGAATCCTATGGGATTTTCAATGGAAGAAGCAATGCGATATTTTTTGTATGAGCTTTTCCACTATGCCTTTCTATTGCTATCAAAGTTACATTTACAACCATGTTCTATGTTAGAGGGTTTTAACTTTACAATTAATCCAAGTTGAGAAAGCACTTATCAACTCAATAATCCAACCTATGGTGGACCACCTACTTTAGATGGCCAACACATGGAGGACCTACTTTAGGCTTCTTGGTAAGACACAGCATGGTGTCCACATGGAGGACATACTATAAACCTCTTGACAATACAAAGCTTCCCATCGATGGGGGCTCACTATTTAAATGTTTGTTCAAACTTGAAAAAAAATTGACAGCAGGTGCTACGTCTCAACACAGGTTTTGGTGCGAATAGTTTCATCCTCGCTTGAAACCCTCATCCATGGCCATTACATGCTTTACAATTGGTTTCCATTCGCACAAATTCAAAACATGTAATTTGTTCAATAGAGGTGAATTTTGATTTATTGTTGACATATAGGTTTTCATGCTTTTTCTTGCACTATAGTTTAAAAGTTATTTTACCTTTATCAATTAGAATACAAAACTCTGGGGAGCCAACTCAATGCATTCAATGGAATTCCAAAAAAAATAGATCTCATTAGACATACGAAGCTGATAGAGAATAGTAAAATAAAATCAACAAAGTAGTTTTTCCTTTCGACACCCGCAACTACCTGCTTCAATCACCATTAGTGTTGCTATTGTACTCACTCCAGACGCACACATAACTGAATTCGACATAGTTCTTTTTATAGAATATGCAACAACTAAAGTTGCTACAACCTATAAATAAGTCACCAAGAAATATAGAAATGTCATTAATCACCCAAAGCTTAGAGTCCTATAAAAATGGGAAAAAACCATCCCGTTGATGAACATGTGAGACATGAAGCTAGCTATTAGAGTACTACTAAATACTCTAGCAACCACATCATACAAAAAGTTACAACAATATCACTTTATTTTCTTGTTTCATAATGAGAACAGAAGGTGATTGTCTTAAAAAAAAAAACCAGTTCTTTGAACGACGCCACCATTCTCAATACACGTTACAGTTGAGAAAATGAAGTTGGAGACTTAGGCCAATGTTTTAAAACTTAGACTTGGACTTGCACTCGATCAAGTGTAAATCCAACTTTGACTCAACCTCAACAATGAATCGATTCGCTTTAATTTCCATGAATCACTTTTTAAACAAATACATACACATTTTTAGTTATCAAGGGATTTCCATGACTCCCTTTACTTCCTACAAAATAATCCAATTCTGACCATACTATTAGCTTCTTGCAAAGCTTTTCTAGCATTGCCACTTCCCTCCCTCGTTTACTTTTAGACATTGACATCCTTATTGTTCGCAAATGCAGCCCTACAAACAAGCCTTATGAATTCTTTGTTAGTCGAACACGTGTTCTTGCTGCTCTTGAATACAAACTATCAAATGACCCATACTACAAAGATGTTCAAGTTAACCCAATTGCGTTATCTTCTTTGCCTCTTGAACCAATAGACATTTCATCCCTCCTTCATCATGTCACACCCGATGAAACCCCATTTGTTGACCATACCTCATCTTCTACTATTCAACCACCCAGCTTCCTTGAACCCCATGAAGTACAGTCCTCCTCCTTTATATCTGCATAAACAAATTGTGGAACTAAGGTTGATGAATCAAACGCTTCTTAGCCACAAGCAATGCACTAACTCCACCTTGCATTGACTGGCTGCCAATAGATGCTTCCCCTATCAATGAGTACAACACAATAGGCCTCCTCTCCATGGCCTTCCCAACCTTGTTTCCCACTGGAGTTGCCATGCTTAAACAACCACACATTCAAGAGGTTGGGATGGACAATTATGCACTGCACCTTCTTCGATACCAAGACAATAGATTTGGCCAACATCCTCGGTTTCGTTATTATATATAACCTCATGATGCGCCACCGTAGCCATTCTACTGCTTTCATATTTGTCAAACGGAACATTGAAGATACATTGCCTCCAACCATCTCAGAACTTGTACATCAATTACAAGACATGCCCGATGCTAAGATCGCTGAACGATTCATGCGCTTTGGCTCCACCCTTCGTGGGACATGTTCCTATTGGAATAAAATCCGGGGTGAACTAGCTGACATGATCAATCAAGAAGGGACACCAACATTCTTCTTCACACTCAGCGCAACTGATACCAAGTGGCCGGATTTGCATTCTCTGATGCCTGGACAAGCTCCAACCACTTCAAATCAACAACACCAATGGAGGATTCGCAACCTTATTGCCAATCCACATGTTGCATCTCAATACATGCACAATAGATTCAAAATATTACTTAAACAGGTTCTTCAAAAAGGGATTTCTACAAAAGACTACTGGTGCAGGTTGGTAACAAATCATATTCTCATCAAAGTTTCCTATATTCAGAACCTCAAATGTGCCTTCCTAATATTTATAATTTCCATGTAGGTATGAATGGCAACATAGGGGCTCTGCGCATATACATGGATTCTTATGGCTTGAAAATGCACCCAATATGGACACGTTGGATTGGGTGGATGCTACCAAGGTTGAGGATCTGCAAAAAAATACTTTGACAAATATGTTACTGCATGGAATCCTCAACCCAACCATTCTACAACCCCATGCTTCCAACCCTCTACTACAAATGATCCATGCACCATTGGATCACATTCCATACTTGCAGCTAACCACTTGGCTGATTATGAAGACCTTGTTAATTGTGTTCAAAGGCACACAAAATGTTCAGAATATTCTTGCCTCCGGAAAAAAAGGATCATCTCTTCAATGTCGCTACGGCTTCCCCTTTGATCTACAACGTCCTACTTCTTCTTTGTTCATTGATGCAAATGGCCACAAAACATATAACCCTGCAAGGAACAATGCCCTTCTAAACATTCACAACCCCGCCATGCTCTCAATTTGGAGAGCTAATGTTGATTGCCAACCTGTTCTCTCTAGACATGCTGTCCTCAAATACATTTAAAAATATGCAGCAAAGGCAGAGCCCAAATCAGAAATCTACCATGCAATTCTTTCTCGTCTTGCACATGCAACTCCAAATGATAGCCCCATCCTTCAACCAATTAGACGATTCCTATCAGAAACTTTTGCAAATCGTGACATTGGTGCACAAGAGACTTGCCACATGCTCCAAAAACTCCCTCTTTCCCTTTTCAGTCGTTCCTTTGTATCCTTGAATGTTAGCCAAAGCGTTTTTCGACATGTTTCCAATGACTCTCCTGGCAAATCCATAAAGCACAATGGATGACCCTGCAAAATGCAACCATAGATATTGGCAACATTGACCAACAAGGCCTTACATTCACTGCAATATCCACAGTTAAATCTTTGTCAGGCCTCCGCATATCTCCACCTTTTTCATTTTCTAGATATTCTCAAATGCAAGACAACCCCTATGTGCAATGCAGGATACAAGAGGAGACCTTACTTGCTTCAAAATATTTGCAGGCACCTATTCCATATACTTACATTCCTGCTCCTTAGCACCTATACTTGCCATAGCTATTACTTTACTACCTTCTCCTTTAAATCAATACAACTTGTATTTTTTTTCTTTAGATCTTGTATTCCTATTGCTATCGTCATTGAATATTTTCCTACAAGATACAAGCAAATACAAAGAAACATTGCCTTCTTGGATATTTAATTTCATATATACATTTTTGTTGTACTACTTTACCTTATTTACTTCAATGTGTTGTCATACCATTTTTCAAAAGCAAACACAACACAACATTTCATCATGTGTTAGTCTTTTTTCTAACAAATATAAAATGTCCCAATATATATACTTCAATATGCTACCATTCATTGTTTCATTATGTAATCTTTAGTTTCATTGCGTTCAACAACTATGCTGTAATGTAATGTTGTAATTGGAAAATACTCAATCTTACCCATTGCTTTAAGTGAGCTATTTTGATTTATGATGCATTATTCATTTGATCCAAATGTGTTCCAGATGCATTGGTCTAATGTGTGGTCTAACTCAATCAAGTCATTTCCCAGTGTGTGGTGCAAACCATTGTGAATCTTGACCATTTTAATAATTAATTTATGTACATTTCACTCACTTTAACACTCACTTTAATTTATGTAACTTTCAATTGTTGTTTAACCACTACTTAGTTGCTCAATATTCAATATTATATCCCTTATACACATGTCAAGTTCCTCACTATTCACCCTTTATGTTTTCACATCAGGTATGATTAAAAAAGCCAACAAGAAGAAGGGCAAGCAGATTTAGCCTAACGTAGAAACAAGTCCAATTATACCAATTGAAACAATGTTTGAAGACACCAAACCCATCACAAGGGACACTCCAGAATTCAAATGGGGTGACCTGTACACAGCTATCAGAGATGGAAAAATAACAGATGCAAACCTCGAGGAATCAAGGGTTTACCAAAACATCAAGAGGTCTGCCCTTCACAAGGCAGTAACCAGACCAGAATTGTTTCCTTGCTTAGAGGTGATTGGGTGGATTCTGCCCCATGTAGATACAACCACCAGGATCATTTCAAACGCCAATGGAGAAGGACTCGCCTCCTTTCAACCAATACACTTTTCAGCCACATACAAGCTGCCTTCCTCCAAAGTTATGCTTATTGATGATTGGGTAAGGCATGCCAATATAGATATTTTTGAATGTGCAAAGAAGATGATGGTACCAGACAAACAACTAAGACCCAAAGGTAACGGGGAATATGACAGCCAACACTTAAGGACCCCCCTATCGATTCATAGTCCTAATGTTGAACATAATCTATGATGCACGGGCTAAGCTCATAATGGATTATCCCAAGTAGTAGTGATATAAATATTAATCTCAGCTAATTTGTAAACTGTGTACTCTCTTTTACATTCATAAAAACAAAGTAGCCAAGCAAAGCGACCTATCCTCATCTACCTCCACGTCGAATAAATACAACCTTTATATTGAGAGCTACGACCACTCCTATTGTATTGCAATTCTGAATTTTATTGTGCTTTGTTGTGAACTATCTATATTGTCAGAAGACGTGTGAATCCTTGATGCGGTGAGAGTCATTGATAACCAGTTACTTTCCTTGGTTTATTAGTGATTTTCAAAAGATTAATTCATATAGTGACAGGTCTGTTCATCTTTACATGGTTGAGAAGCATGTAAAGTTTTTATTGTGGACTTCAAATCCTCAATGAGAAGAAGAAACATATCTGGGTTTCCCATTGTATCTTCCATTCTTGAAGCAAGCATAACGAATATTCAACACTCCAATTGTGTTGTAAGTCTGCATTTTTATTGTGCTTTGTTGTGAACTATCTATATTGTCAGAATACATGTGAATCCTTGATGCGGTGAGAGTCATTGATAACCAGTTACTTTCCTTCGTTTATTAGTAATTTTCAGAAGATTAGTTCATGTAGTGACAGGTCTATTCGCCTTTACCTGGTTGAGAAGGATGTAAAGTTTTTATTGTAGACTTGAAATCCTCAATGAGAAGAAAGAAACATATTTGGGTTTCCCACTGTGTCTTCCATTCTTGAAGCAAACATAACGAAGTTTCATTTACAACTTAGATTGCTGCACTATCAAGAAATAGTCCATGAAAGAGTTCTATACATATACTTGTATATGGAGATTCCTAAATTTATTGCTACAACACATGGCATGAAAGCAAACTTTTGTTCTCAAGTAGTTTGTGCAGTTTAGGAGCTATTATAACCATTGTTTTCATTGATATTATTGCAGAAATATTTTTTTCAAATTGCTTATATATTCCAGATATAGTAGTAATCTATAGTGTTGAGATTACTACTACAAAGATTGTGAGAAAAGCAATTGTAGTTGGCTCACTGTGTCGATGAACTTAACATTATTTTTTGTTATGAGTCGAGTGTCTATGTCTTTGTAATCTGAGATTGTTACAAACTTTGCTCTTTTCCTACAAGTATCCTTCACTGCCTGTGCCTATGTTTTTGTTCCTTCTAACTTTCCTCTTTTCCTAACGACGTTCATTTTTGTCCCTCAAGGGGTAAATGCTAATTTTAATCTTACTGCGACATGAAAAGTGAAGTTTGAAATCACCATGCACAAATTTAAGACATTATCCTAACATATTGAGACATAATCATGAAATTTTAAGTTTCTAGATTCATAAAAGTGAAGTTTGAAATCACCATGCACAAATTTAAGACATTATCCTAACATATTGAGACAGAATCATGAAATTTTAAGTTTCTAGATTCATAAAAGTTCCCATGAAAAAGTATTTACTTTTATATCTATGCGGTAAATATCCTTTAATTTCAAAAAGTGTGTAATGCTTTGTAAATTGATTATTAAAGTCTTGTGCGGAGTTCTCCAGGGAATTAAACTTCGCGATAAAGCATTTGTGAGTGTAAAGATTCCGTAGTAAATATCAACCTGCGCAGTAAACCGTGAATAGTAAAACTGCGCAGTAAATCTCTACCTGCGCAGTATTTCCTTGAATTTTGGCCAACTGTCAGACATCTTCTTTATTCCAAGAATGGCCATCTCGATGCCAGCATTCACTAGTCTTCTTAATCTTTCCGACAGATGCGGTTTGGGCATGTTTACAAGAGCATGACCTGCCAACATCGGATGCTCACTGCCATTCCCTTTCTTAATCCGGAATGGTGGATTGGATCATACATGTTTTAAGAAGGTTGCCAGTGCCATTTTAGGACATTCTAGCCATATTACTGTCATCTCTTCATGCCTCGTTTTTTTTTTATTTTTTTTAAAGGAAATGTATTTCACATTTGGTCTAGTTCCTCACTTCATATCAAGAAGGGATCAAAGTCTTGTAACACACATTTGATTCTCAAAGTAGATCAACTTTGAGGAACACTTTGCCTTTAGGTGTACCATGTACAATGAGATTTGTGAGAGGTTTCATTGCTTGCTATGGAAATCCAGTGGTTCCTTAGTGACCTCCTTTTGCAAATATGATCAAAGATGCCTAACATTATATGTTCATAAGGAAGTTGTCCTCGGGGGAGAGAATTCACAAGACCTATCGAATCCCAGTTCCATTAGGCTCATTACTTTTTTCCTTTAACTTATCTATGTTGGTGGAGGAACGTATTCCCAAATTGCTTTCCACGCATGAGTTGGATGCCAGTAGATCCATGAGACAATTGGCTTCCTCTCGCCTAGATAGTAAACACAACACCTCTACATGACCTCAAATCCATACCCACCCTATATGGAGTATGGTATCACAAGTAAACTCGAACTAGACCAATCCACAATTTATAGCCAAACCACCAACCTTGAAAATTATCTAGACAACATCAAGCTACACATTAATTTTTTCACAGTCACTGATGAGGACAAGGACGTCTATTCTCAACTATGGTCTCAACTAATGATGTTGATATTGAGCTATGGTCTCAACCTCTCGATTTCGCTAGATCTTACTCTTTTCTTCTTTTATTGTCATTTATAATATATATCCATTGCACTTTGATATCATTTTAGGTCTTAGAGTGTTATGGATGCTCCCACTATTTAGTGACCACTTCTAGTCCCATTGACCTATTATTTGATAAGCATGGACATTTATGAAATAATCTTATCTCAATCATTTATAAACTGAAAATATCAGGTGTGAATTATCCCCATACATATCAAAATATAGGACTTTATGTAGAAAATTAATTTCATTAAAACAATGAATTTTAAAACATTAAAAAACAACCATTTTGATAAACAAGTAATGACACCTAGCATTTAGAAATAATAATAACATTCTACTTATCGGTTGTAAACATATTCCAGAAATCATGGAACATTTAGATATGTATTACATTCCTCATCTTCCCTTAAAAGAACCTTTTGGTAGCAGATAATATCTCCATTTTCAAGTTGCAACACAGAAAGTGTGATATTAATCCCAAAATGAACATGATTACATTATAGGATGAAATTTGCTGACCAGAAAGGTATATGACATCTTAGGCAACAAGCACATTCAGAATCCATCTTTTATGACACTTAGGCAACCAGCACATTGAAAATCCATCTTCTAATAAAGATTTTATATATTTATGCCAAAATACAAACCAAACATTCCTTCCCATAAGTAAATAGAAAGCGCCCATATATATATATCTATATATAGAATTGCACAAAAATAGTGACCAAAAAAGGAAATAGAATTGTATGGTAATAGATAAGAGACATACTTGGCTGCCACGAAATGTATGTCTCTTGTCATCATGCTCAAATATAACATTTGGTTCAAACTTTATTTCCTCCTAGTCATACTATAAATTCCAATAGTTGATGGATACATTCCATATTAAAACACAGTATGATATCAACTAACAAAAGTAATAACAACTTAATTAATCATTTCCAATTGGGTAAAGATTGCTTCCATCAAATTCTCATATGGGCCTTCAAATGCATTACACATAATGCATTCTTCATTTTTGGAAAAATACATACTTAAGCAAGTTCTTAAATTTTCTTTACTGGCCTCAAAAGGTTCGATTTCATCATTTGGGAAAAACCAACCATCTCATTCAAGCTTTTTAAAGTTTCTGACGGCTTGCCCACTGCCTTCACAAAACTCCTGCCAACAAAATTGAGAACAACAACAACCAGTAAATAACTAAATATAAAAAATAGTATTTATCAAACCGGTATTCCCAATTAGCATTAAAATGAATGATTAATTAGTACTACCAAAAAGACATAAAAAAAGAACGAGTCATTAGAATTCTCAACCATAGAAAAGCAACTCACCGAAGTTCTTCTTTCTTAGGGTCATAAAGTTTGAAGAAGAGCAGTATTTCATCCTCGCTCTTTTCAGATAGTGGTAATGGAGGAAGATGCTACATATAGGGAATGTTAAGGCTATCCATTTACCATATTTTCCAGTGGGGAAAAAAAAAAATGAAAGTTCCATATCATATCTACTTTCTAAACATTACATTTAACCCAAACAAGTTCGCTATTAACCAAACAATTCTAAAGTGAACTAGAGGAAAATGTTCAATAATTGCCAACTTTCTATGCCCAACCTTCTTGACAATTGGCTTCATCATCTCAAAAAAGGTGCAAATCTTAATTAACCAGAAATTGCTCCCGCATCAGATTCAAATATTCACCAGGGTAAATTCCATTTCAAGAAATAATTTCAACTCTGCATTGTTTGCCTGGTTGGAATCTTATCTCAAGTGGACAACTTGTAAAACAAGAAGATCAAATGTAAAGTTAAGATAATTTAAATTAAACAACTAAGCACATGATAGGTCATTTTTTAATTAAAGCATATAATGTTATGCTTTGAGATATCTCTGTCTTAAAAAGTCTGGATTTCAATTTTTGGGTTAAAATTAAGGCTTCCATTTATTTTCTGTCTAAATTGTATTGTTTTGTAGAGCTTCAACTCTGCACATTCTACATTTCCAGAACTTACACTTAAACATTCCATGCATACCTTGCATACCTTCAATACTAGTTTATAGGAACTTGAGCAGACCACATTGCCTCCATTGGTGCAGTACAACATCCATAGTCTTTATAATTAAAGTGAATAATCTATAGTGTACATGTCATGGCAAATAAACAATAATTTGCATCAAAAGTATACAAAACATTATCTTAACAAAATCATACCATAGCCATGTTATTGGATAATTACACAGCCATGTTCTTGGGAGTAGTACATATGGCATCCTTGGAAACTATACGCGATGGATCTTTAAAAACAATTAACCGAGTGCCAACAGGCAACATGCAGCACACAATCTTGAGCTGATTTTTAACGAACGGTGTGTAAGATGAATCTAGAAGAACTTAAGACACTATTACTCTCCAAAAAAAAGTATCACAACAGGGTTTTAGGAACTAGTTCAAGAATTCAATTTAGATGGAAACTGTTGAGTAGTGTAAGTTTGGACACACAATAGACAATATACATCATATCAAATGATTTTCATCTTGAAAGCCATAATTAGGTAAAATTTCCCAAGAAATCAAATCAAACCCTCAGATTTACAAGACGTAATTTAGTGACATAATTAAAGATTCAATCCTCTGGTATGACAGTCACTACTACTCTAGCACATAATAAGGGCCATGTAAAACAACCTTATTAGAGTACATGTCCATATATGGTAAATGTAGGATGAAGTACTTGCTACCATTGAAAAGCAGAGCTGATCACCTTCTTCATGCCGCTGGAAGAACAACCCATGGATTAGGTTAGGTGTTGTTTGAGGAAATTATGCAACATCCATTGCATTGACCTTACTTACATTAGATGTCATTGTAGTTCACATCAAGGAGCCAAAATCCATCACTTCTCCAAACTCCATTGATAACTTAGGTCTAGCATAAGAGATTACCTGATTTCATCGCTATTTTTTTAATCATTATACCTTCATTAGAGGGAATAGCATGGTTTTAGCTATGGACGTTTTCTAATTGTCATAAAATGCTTGTATTGTAGGTTATGGATACTAGATACAAAGATGGCCAACAAATTATAGAAATCAAATTCATAGTGTTTTTGTTTAGAGATGATCCCTTTGCACATTGATTGATGTACATTTAAAACATGATAGCAACTATCTTTCAACCTTTGTACATTGATTCATATACATCTCAAACATGATAGGATCTATCATTTAGCCAAAAGAGTTGAAAATCATCATTTTTTAAAAGAGAAGGGTAGAGTATGACACCTTGCATTTCTTTGGCAAGAGATTTTTACATGAATTCAAATTTCAAGGTTATGATATAGTTGGGATATGATCTCTGGGTGCAAATTGGATTGCCAAATGGAATGTGGTTTTATTGGTTTTTCTACTTGGTCTCTTTGAAGTTTGCGTGTTGTTATAGGAAAAATAGCCACAAGGGTGGAAAACCTTTATATAGTGAGAGTATCCTTGAGGTTGCAGCAAGGGCCCAGTGTTATGTTTGAGAATTAAAAGAACTTAACCCCAAATGGCCAAGCAAACTCTTGATTAGTAATAAACACCAAAGGGAAAACAAGAAATAAATTGAAATAAAGAGATGGGTGAAAGATAAAACAAACAATATTGAACAAGAGTATGCTAAACCAAATTTGTATTTCCCAATGGTCCAGCTAAATAAAATAGTGTCACCTAGGAGGTGAAAGCTTCAAGGGAAGCCAACACTCTCCCTTAGGGAGGTCCTTTTTGTCCACACAATTGCAAGATAACTAGGAGATAACAATGGAGAAACACTTGCCTCTTAGGGAAAGAGAGCAGGGCAGTTTTGTATATGCCAATATGAGGGAGGAATGATATTGAAAGAGAAGCTCTAAATGTGATTGCAATATCATAACTTTTATCTGATTTCTTCCTGTGGAATTCATGCCCGTTGCTTCCTTTTGTAGGCCAATGGGTGACCAAGAAACAACAAGATCCAAATGTGAACTCTCTTCTTCTTTGAACTGGTTCCTAAGTACATAAGAGGGGAAATTTAATGCTCCCAAGAATGTGAGAGGTCCCAATTCGAATTTTGGAGCCAAGAGATCCATTCTAAGCATTTAATGTGCCATGGAATTTTGTGGTCCTGTCATTTTACCAGTGGTGCGGGTTTTGAAGGAAAACCTGCACGGGGTAGCACGAGTGACTGTATAGATAAATCATGTTGTATATCGTGGGTTTCCAGTCTTATAGTCATGCTACTATCCCTTTAGACTGTTTTTGGCATTCTGAGGTTCAGATTGTTTTCTAGATCGAATGAGGATGTCTTTGATGAGTTGCATTATGTATGTTGATGATGCCTTTTTGCAAGATTATCCTAATTGTCGCATGTATGTGAGATTTAAGCGTTAATAGATGCCCCTTGATGTATATGGTTTAGAGGATACTATAGGGACAATAATGCATCATCATTTCTTTTCTCTCCATGTTCTCATAAGATCTCAAGCATTTGTGGGTGAAAAAGACTTTCCCGTGGGAGAAAGTTGATGGTGATGACCATTGAAGCTATAAAGAATATATGGTGTTTTATTCAAATGATATTGACATACCTATGCTCATGAAAATATGTCAGAATAGATTACAAAGAAGAGGGGACCTGTTAGTGCTAAAGTTAGCTCTCGACTGCAAGAGGGCCAAGCTTAACACATCTTAATGCATAGAGGCAAATATGGATTGATTGGTTGAACTAAGTATGTAGAGGGATCAAGAGAATATGTGGACAAAATATAGGATAACTGAAGACATCTAGCTCTATGATAAGGATGGCCAAGGTTCAAAGAGGATTGTTGATATATAAAGCAAACAGCTCATTCAAACATCAACATAAAGAAACATCTTCAAAAAAACATTCCAAAGATGGAATCTGAAATACTAAATCTCAGCACGGGCAATCACAATAAAAACATTATTGATCAGGAATCCATATCTAAGACCAATTAAAACATAACTGCACAGTATATTCAGATTGAAAACAGCTAAAACTTAGCACAAACTGATAGAAAATCAAGTTTACAGAGAAAATACAGAGCAAAAGGGTCTCTGCCTTCAGTTTATAATTTTCTGTCTCATTACAATTCTCACACAGCCTCTCGGCTGGAACCTTCCTCCCCCTTTATGCTAAAAGCTATAATATATATATACTGTCGATGTTCCCCCTCTTGGTTGTTACAAGATTTTGGAACAATTCTAAAAATAGAAGAAATCTATAATTTGTGCAAAAGTATGAAATTACTGGAATAGAATATCTTCGGACTTGTGAGAAGTTGGTTCGCCAGGTGTTCTGCCGTTTATATATCAGTTGCTTTTATGTTGGAACTACTTGCTTGAGATCTTGCCAGATGCGTCCTCAAACCTAAATTTGATTCATTATTGACTACATTCATATCTGGAACTGAATGCTTGAAGAAGTTGATATAATCCTTTGTCTCCCGATACTCTGTCATTAAACTTGGAAAACAGTTTCTTTCCTTTAGTGAAATGATTGTTCAACTCTTGCCTTGAAGTACACCTGGAGCTGTGGATTTGTTTTGCTGATTATTTGCCTGATAATCTGGGCATACTCAATCTATTTGACCCAAAGTGTCAATTTGAAATGTACTCTGCCACCTGTTCTGAATAAACATGAAGTCGCCATTTGGTGTTTTCCAATTTTGAATTACTCTTAATGGATTAGGAAAAGAACTTTCACCTTGCCAAACAAACGCAAGTTTTCTCCAGTGCATGCTATTGCTATTGTGTAAACATACTATCTTCTGAAGAATTACTAAGTACAGCCTCTGTCGAGCATAAGATATTAATCTTTTTTAACAACTTTTCCTCATTCTCTACAATAGTCAATAGCCACTTCTATGTTTTGATGAGAAACAACCTGAAAAATTATGAGAGCAAAAAGTTGCTTGAGCCACCATACTCCACAATCAGCTTCCTCAAACTCTTGCATTTCTTGGATAACATCTTTTACTGATGTTGCAACCTCCGTTAAGTTCCTTCCAATAGCTGTCTTCCTTTGATACTGTACAAAATAGATTTTGTCATTTTAAATTTTGATAACACTTAAGCCACCATTGTCGATGGAATTTGGCTTTGAAATATATGTATCCATAATTAACTGTGTGCTCGACGACCTTTGAATTTGGTCATATTAACATGCACTTTTAAATGATATCCAAAAATGAATGGAATTTGAGTGTTCTCCCTTTGCAATTAGGCGACCTGCACCAATTTTACATGTTCTCTGTGTGAAATGAAGCTGCATTACTTGAAATTCAAACGATAAAAATTCCTTCGAGCTGGTGCGTCATGATTATAAAGGCCAGAAGAAATCCATCAGAAACATAACACAAATGAAATACACCTCCCGTGGATGCTTTTTCTTCAGCATGGCACTCAGCACATATGGAAGCTTACACATTCTCGGTGCTTGGTCTTAAGAGCAGGAAACTTGGAAAATTTGACAGAATTTTGGAAGAATAGTTAACCAAGATGACATGAACATTTAGGGATTTGGAGAAAATAGTGTTGAGCTTTTAACTTCTGGCAGCGCCTTCTTTTTAATTTTCGATCAATGTGCTACCGAAAACTAAAATTTTGATAGGGAAAACCCCGATACCAACATCGGCTCTGGCTGGGGATGGAGTCCTCACTACGAGGCTCCAAGAATATGCATACCGAGTGCCTTGTATCCATTGGGCTGGAGTATTCATCCATATCTCTACCAAATCTCTACAACTGACAATAAGAAATACCAGTGCTTCTATGGGCTATGGAGTCATTACCTCGTTCCAAACATGTACCCTGCTTATCCAAATTACAAATCTATCTGCCTAGGAGACTGAAGAACACCATACACTGCAAACTGTGACCTATGCTCGAAAGATGAGCTTATTTATATACAGCTCCTATTTTAAACAATTAAATATGCTTTTTCATGTGAAATCAAACTTCCAATTCAGCCATGCAAGTACTTGATCGATGAAATGAACTTTTTGTTTGCAGCTAAATAAGAGAATGTAGAAATGAAAACCTTGCCACAAATATTTGATTGACATCTCGTACTTACTACTGCAATTTGGTTGCACTCTGAATGCTGCAATGTTGGAGGCTTCTAAAAAAACTGACTCCATATAAACTTCCACAGGGTCTTGAAGATTATGACACAATATTTTAATAGATTTTTGTGGTTCAATATGAAGGAGCTGCTCTTCCACACTACAGATCTCAACAATTCGTTGGTCATTATTTAATGAGAAAGGGAAAGAAAACATGCTCAGCTGCTCCTGTAGATCCTTCGTATCTTCATCACTGCCTTCAGATACATAGTTGTCATATACTGACTCCGATTGTTCAGGGATAATGGACTGAATGCCTTCATGAATCTGCTAATTAGATTCTTCCACACCACACATATCTGGAACTTGCTTTTCAAGATCATCATCATATTCATCAAAAATTGGAGCAACCTGATAAAATTCTAATGACAAAGATGAAGTTTTCTAAAAATTGTCGTAAGTAATATGATCTTCAAAAGAATTACTTTGACTGGAAGAAATCTGGGACCTTTTCTCAGTCAATAAACTCTCATATTTTTCCTCAAGTCCTTTTAGAAGTTTCTTTAAACAATTGTATTTATCCTCTTCATTAAAAATATTCCAAGTAGCCAAATAAGAAGATATCGCTGAAGAAGAAGAAACTTGTTCCCATTCATCATCAGAAAATGTACTTATCAAGTCTTGAAAATCTTGAAGAGAAATGGGATCTACCTCAAACCTTATTGTCTTGCTACATGAAGGAATTCGATCAGCTACCGAATCTACCATTTTGAAACAAGTGGAGTCACTAGGTGAATATCGTAGTCACTATGTCACTAGCCCTCATTCACCATCAAAGACTGCCCTCATTCACCATCAAAGACTGGATATATTCGTCGTGGTTCTTTCTGGGGAAAATAATCTTCACTTCCGCTCCTTAGTATGGTCGCCAAAAGATGTTAATGCTAAAGTTAGCTCTCCACTGCAAGAGGGCCAAGCTTAACACATCTTAATGCTCAGAGGAAAATATGGATTGATTGGTTGAACTAAGTATGTAGAGGGATCAAGAGAATATGTTAACAAAATATAGGATAACTGAAGGCATCAAGCTCTGTGATAAGTAAGGATGGCCAAGGTTCAAAGAGGATTGTTGATATATAAAGCAAACAGCTCATTCAAACATCAACATAAAGAAACATCTTTAGAAAAACATTCCAAAGATGGAATCTGAAATATTAAATCTCAGCACAGGCAATCACAATAAAAACATTATTGATCAGGAATCCATATCTAAGACCAGTTAAAACATAACTGCACAGTATATTCAGATTGAAAACAGCTAAAACTCAGGACAAACATAGAAAATCAAGTTTACAGAGAAAATACAGAGCAAAAGGTCTCTGCCTTCAGTTTATAATTTTCTGTCTCATTACACTTCTCACACAGCCTCTCGGCTGGAACCTTCCTCCCCCTTTATGCTAAAAGCTATAATATATATATATATACTGTCGATGTTCCCCCTCTTGGTTGTTACAAGATTTTGGAACAATTCTAAAAATAGAAGAAATCTATAATTTGTACAAAAGTATGAAATTACTGGAATAGAATATCTTCAAACTTGTGAGAAGTTGGTTCGCCAGGTGTTCTGCCGTTTATATATTAGTTGCTTTTATGTTGGAACTACTTGCTTGAGATCTTTCCAGATGCGTCCTCAAACCTAAATTTGATTCATTATTGACTACATTCATATCTGGAACTGAATGCTTGAAGAAGTTGATATAATCCTTTGTCTCCCGATACTCTGTCATTAAACTTGGAAAACAGTTTCTTTCCTTTAGTGAAATGATTGTTCAACTCTTGCCTTGAAGTACACCTGGAGCTATGGATTTGTTTTGCTGATTATTTGCCTGATAATCTGGGCATACTCAATCTATTTGACCCAAAGTGTCAATTTGAAATGTACTCTGCCACCTGTTCTGAATAAACATGAGGTCGCCATTTGGTGTTTTCCAATTTTGAATTCCTCTTAATGGATTAGGAAAAGAACTTTCACCTTGCCAAACAAACGCAAGTTTTCTCCAGGGCTTGCTATTACTATTGTGGAAACATACTATCTTCTGAAGAATTACTAAGTACAGCCTCTGTTGAGCATAAGATATTAATCTTTTTTAACAACTTTTCCTCATTCTCTACATAGCCACTTCTATGTTTTGATGAGAAACAACCTGAAAAATTATGAGAGCAAAAAGTTGCTTGAGTCACCATACTCCACAATCAGCTTCCTCAAACTCTTGCATTTCTTGGATAACTTCTTTCACTGATGCTGCAACCTCTGTCAAGTTCCTTCCAATAGCTGTCTTCCTTTGATACTGTACAAAATAGATTTTGTCATTTTAAATTTTGATAACACTTAAGCCACCATTGTCGATGGAATTTGGCTTTGAAATATATGTATCCATAATTAACTGTGTGCTCGATGACCTTTGAATTTGGTCATATTAACATGCACTTTTAAATGATATCCATAGATGAATGGAATTTGAGTGTTCTCCCTTTGCAATTAGGCGACCTGCACCAATTTTACATGTTCTCTGTGTGAAATGAAGCTGCATTACTTGAAATTCAAACGATAAAAATTCCTTCGAGCTGGTGCGTCATGATCATAAAGGCCAGAAGAAATCCATCAGAAACATAACAAAAATGAAATACACCTCCCGTGGATGCTTTTTCTTCAGCATGGCACTCAACACATATGGAAGCTTACACATTCTCGGTGCTTGGTCTTAAGAGCAGGAAACTTGGAAAATTTGACAGAATTTTGGAAGAATAGTTAACCAAGATGACATGAACATTTAGGGATTTGGAGAAAATAGTGTTGAGCTTTTAACTTCTAGCAGTGCCTTCTTTTTAATTTTCGATCAATGTGCTACCGAAAACTAAAATTTTGATAGGGAAAATTCCGATACCAACAGGACCAGGGGGTCGACTCTTGATACTGCTTTTGCAAGGGTGAAGATGCCTTCAATACTTGTATGAGTGAATGGATCTTGGAAGTAATGTGACTAGTGTCGAAGAAGTGAAATTGTTGATGCTCATGAATATCTCACTAATGCGATAGAATTGTTGGAATCAAGCATAGGGGAGGCTACTAAGTTAAGGAACACTGATGAATTTCCTTGCAGTTTGAGGTGATCTCTTATATTGATAGGAAGGGACCGCAAGGTACAACTCCAACTATTGAAACTCTCAGAATATGATGTGATGATGTTGATGAGAGTTGAATAAAATGATAAGACAACCAGCGTTCTTATCATGGAAACCAAGACAATGTTGTAACCAACTTAGAGATTGACAAACATGACACAAGATTGGTTGATAACCACGGGGCTCATCATTCCCTTGATCGATGTAAACAAGGTTGAGTAACTGATGACATATTTCTTCAAATGGTTATGTAGGGTGCAGTGGAGGAAAACAAACTACATATGAAGGGATATATTGGAGACACAAAACTAAGGAGGTAAGGTGAACAACAAAATTGATAATGTTGAGGTTAAGTGGACTCAAATTACATCTATCAAGGGTGACCAATGGGTGCTTTGAAAAGAATAATGTGATGGGATTCACATGGTTTTGTGTGGATCGGGGAACCATTTGAACAAAATGAATGATTGATGGCGTTCCCATGGTTTTGAGTGGTTCGGGGAGCCAATTTGTATGGGTAGGATTCCGACAGTTTTGAGCAGATCGGGGAATAATTTTGATGATGATGTAGTTGCTGCTGCAGACAAGAAGATGGGTTCCCCAGGAAGCAATACTAGGCAGAATGATCCCGTGGGAATATCTGAATGGGATTGGTGTCTTCAATGGGGGGTGTTGGTGTCTTCTCGAGGGTGGATGACATTAAGAGGGGAACAAATGGTATATTTCTCATGGAGGGGATGAGAGGCTATATGTGAACTATGATCATAACATATTCCAAGGAATCTAAGCGGTAATGGAAGCAGAATGTAAGATGATGATATTCATTTTATTTTTGACCAACGGGATTAGGTGATCAGATTCCTCGCACTTGTGGTGGGGTTCGACATCATGGGTGCCAAAATATGAGTGGGGTTGTAATGGAGTGCACACCCATGGGGGAACATGCTATTCTGATTGATGACGTTGATGACACGTCGTAATTGAGGAAGGGGATCCTATGGTTACCAGCGTGGATACTGGTTAAATGCAATGTAATTAGAAGGAGGATGTTGCCTATATGCTAGTTTTAGAGATATCCCTTTGGTAGGTGTCCTGCACCATCGTTAAAGAGTGGTGATGCACTTTATTACTATTGATCATGCACACATGGAACACATACCGGAGTGTAATATTTATTATGACAAGAGTATTGACAATGCATTAATTTTATAAGAAGTTGGCACACCTATTGGATGGCCATAAAAAATGAGTATTATGGAAATAACCTTTTTAGGTATAACCTACTGACGAGGTTACTAAGAGGTATTCCTTCTAGGTCAGTTAAGACATATGCCCCTTTTTGCAAGCAGTTCTTGACAACTTATGGCCCAGTCCATTTGGATACAAACTTACCGGGTCCAAGTTTGGTGTCCTTTTTGGCATTGAAAACAAGGACAAAATCACCTTTGCTAAAAGTGCATGGGAGAAGATGGAGATCATATTGGGATTTGGAATAGAATTCCGTGGGATCATTTTGTTGTAGAGATTCTTGACGCTCCTCATTGAGATGTTCCAAGGTGAAGATTCATTGCTCCAAGGCCGGGGTATCGAGTAGCAGTTCCACAGTTGATTGAAGGGTAGGAATTTGGAATTCAATAGGGAGAACTACTTCTACTACATGAATGAGATGAAAATGAGTAAAACCAATGGCGGTTTTGACTAACATGCGTTATGCTTACAGGGAAGGGAACAACATGTGGTGCCAGTTGGATTTATTTTTGTTGATTGTGTGTTGCAGCATGGTTTTAATGATTTTGTTTATTGTTTTGACTTGACCATTGGCTTGGGGGTAGTAGGCAGTGGAGAAATAATTTTTGAACCCTAGTAAGGATGACAACTCCTCAAAAGTCTCATTTTGGAAATGCTTTATGTTATTGGAGACCAATTCTTTAGGTACGCCAAAATGGGGTATGACATGGTTAAAGAAGAAGTAGGCAATAGTAGTGCTAGTGCAGTCAAAGGTAGGCATTGCATCAACCCATTTAGTGAAGTAATCAACAACGACGATGATGCACTTGTGGTCCTTAGCTAATACAGTTTGAAACTCCATGAAATCGATTCCCCACTTCCAAATGGACCAACGTTGATAATTGTATGGAGGGGTGCAGGTGGTGCACGTGTATTGCATGAGAAGACCGGGTAATTTGTGCAATGTTTGACTGTGTATACATAATATTTAAAGAGTGAAGGACAAAAGTAGCTAGAAAGGAGGATATTTTGGGTGGTGTCCAACCCTGATAAGTGGAATTCATAGGCTCTGTTATGGAAATTGTCGACAACATGTTCAGTTTCTTCATGAGATAAGAATCGACGTAAGATGGTATCAGTTCCCCATCGATACAAAACATATATTAAGAGGAGGTATCAGTGAGCTTGATGGCGAATGCAACGATGATCATATCGGGTTAAATGAGGATCAAAATTTTGGGTGCACCGATAGGTCAAGATATCTCCATACCATGGGTCATCACTAGCGAGAATGAACATATGTTCGTTTGGGAATTCGTCTTTTAAAAGACTACAAGTGGGGATGGCTGGAAGGTTTGTGATTAGTTTGGGAAGGGCTAAATCTTTCTTGCTTTTTGGGGTAACAAATTCGAGATCGAATTATTAGAGGATGACGATCCATCATGAAAAATTGTCGTTGATGAGTCTTTGGCCAAGTATGTACGTCATGGTATTAGAGTCATCGATCATGGTGGTTTTGCGTAGAAAAATGTAATGGCACAACTTTTGCACTGAGAGGACCACTGCTAAAGCTAACTTCTCATCATGGTTATAATTGAGAGGTGGTATAGCCATTGTTTTGTTAATATAGTAAATTACAATCTCATTTTGTCCTTCACCATTCTAGATTAAAACACTAGCACTGGTGTTGGATGATGCTAAGATGTAAAAGATGAATTTTTTGTCAAAACCAGGAGGTGTGATTAAGGGAGCTAATGCCAAGGCTTGCTTGAGGGAATCAAAAGATGATTGACCTTGTTCATCCCATTGGAAATGGATATCTTTCCTAGGAATACAATGAAAATTGTGATCCTGGCACTAGTACAAAATGAGAGATAAGTGACTAGGTGACTAAAAAAGTTAGTCACCATGGTTTTTTCAAGGGATAAATGATCAAAATTAAGCAATTTTAAGTGAGACAACTAAAAACGACCAAGATAAATGACTAATTTAGTCACGGGATAAAATATACAACTATATAGCAAGTGACTAAAATAAAAATGACTAATGTAAATGACTAATTTAGTCATAGGAGTACAAATATGACTATCTAACAACAACTAACAATATGAATTAGTTTTTTATGCTAGTAATTTTTAGTTGTCATCCCAGCAATGGAAAATTACAATTTTGACAATGAGTTTGTACAATTTACTAAATTTTAACACTGCAGATGGATTCAGTGTCCCCAAATTACTAGAGACCCGAGTGACATTAATTGTGTCACTTGGCAAATGAAAAATTGCAATTTTGACAATGAATTGCTGTGATTTACTGAATGTTAACATTGCAGATGGACTAAACATTGGTTTTACAAGCATACCCCACTAGAGAGTGCCCAAGACAAAATGGAGGCACACACATACTTGAGAGGGCCCAAGCAAAAACATACACATGCATGCACATGAGAGGGTTCAAGCCAAAATGGATGCATGGAAGTGAGGGCGCCAAAGGAAAAAAAGGATACATGCACACACTTCACATATAATAATGTATTACATTACATTATATTATTTTTACGTCAATATGCATATTTATTTATAATAGGGTGAGGGGTTCCTCATTTTTCAATAATTTGATACAAACTTATTTTGTATGGATGTGATTGAAGAAAATTGAAATATTTATCATTGTGTTCATAAATAGATGGTTCAAATTTGACAAATTAAATTGTACGCATGTTTAACTAACTATTATTTAAGGATATTTGACTCGTTAACTTGACTTAGAATCATAAGGAAAAAGGCAATGGATTGGAATTAAATGGCTACGATGGACCCATATTCCTGTAGCCTAGCGAGAACAATCGATTAACATAGAAACAAGAGAATCCACTGTTGGTATCAAGCATTAATAAACACAAAGCAATCTGCAAGTTGTGCTTAATTATTTTAATTTTGTCTCTGCACTAGCTCTTTTGCAGCTTTCTAGCAATTATGATCCCTTTATATTTCGCGAGGAGAACATAACCAAAGCTGTCTTGGGCTGCAACTAGGAAGAGATTTAGAATCTTACAAGATGGTCTAGGATAGAGGGAATATGCATAAAACAAGGCCTGCGAGAATATATAAATGGTGATCTCTCCCATAAACTTTATTGACAATCATTCATTTTTATCATGTTTTTCGTGATACTATGTATAGATTCCATTGATAATCTCCATGGGTATCATCCGTGTTTATTTTTTTTTTATTTGCATCAAGCCTTGGCGGATGAAGCTCCAAATTTCATTCATGTAAATCTATTAAGGAAGCAACTGTAGAAAGTTATGAAGAAACACAAGATGTAATGGACAATTTAAGTCCAATGACACAAATCCAATTTCTTAAATTTAACTATGAGCATGGTATAAACTACAAATAAAAGTTTTTAAATATATAGATGTCATTAAATGGTAAAAGACATGAATCCATCCTAAATTTAGACTCTTAGTTTAAACATAATAATCTAATTTTTGGTTTGAAAAAAATAAAATGTAAAAGTAATAAAAATAATAATCTAATTTTTGGTTTGAAAAAAATAAAATGTAAAAGTAATAAAATTTTTAAACTATTAGTTTAAACATAATAATCTAATTTTTGGTTTGAAAAAAATAAAATGTAAAAGTAATAAAATCCAGGTTTGTTTGGGGTCTTTTATGTTTAATTTATTTGATAAACATAAATATAGCCAAAAAGATGTGCAAATGTACAATAATGCAAATAGATTTTGCACAAAAAAGTTTAAATAAATTACATTTGATTTTTTATTATTTATGATTTAAATTATTTTTAATATTAAAGATAATGATATCTATCCAATTTTTCATTTGCAAATGTGTTCATAATAAGTTAGTAATAGGATATATATATATATAATCAAATCAAAATATATGTATTATATTATATAAAAAAATCAAATTAATAAAATCCAAATGAAATAATACTATGTCGCTCATTTTAACCTCCTTCACTTCCCTCCCAGATCGATAATACTAAATCAGCAGGGGGTGGGGCTCGCGACGGGAGAACTAGCTTGCTTCAAGATAATGCATGGGATTAAATTTCTTCGTAAATTGAGATGGAGGGAGAGGGGATCAGTAACACAACAATCACACGTGGTAAAAGGCAGATACAATTTTTGAACTTGACTTGGCCTGCGCGAGAGAAATATCGGACTCGTCCTACTCAATTTTGTATTCAAGCTGGTATGATTCATTACTTGATTAAATCTTTGGTATTTATTTGTGGGATAATTTTAAATTTAATTGAAACCCTCCAATCTAAGAAAGTACTAAAATGCACGAGGAGGTTTCCCACACCTGATCAGTCTAGGTCATTTGGGTTTTTTTAACTGATATTTTTTAGCTTTTGACATTTAGACTAGTAACAACCACATTTTTAAATGTGGTTGATATTCGCTGATCAACGTATATAAACCATGACCACACATTTAAAAGTGATTGATATTCGTCGATCGACAAATATCAACCACATTTAGAAATGTAGTTGTTGCTAATGGACAGCGTGCAAGCCAAGAAATAACTAAATAAAAATATTAATAAAAATGTTATTTGGAAATACAAATAAAAGAAATACATTAAATTAAAAATAAATAAATTAAATATTAAAAATTAAATTAAATTCTTTAAATTAAATTAAAAGAAAATAAAATAAATTTAAATAAAATAAAATAAAATAAAAATATTAAAACATATTAAAATTTAAATTAAATAAAACATATTAAAAATTAAATTTAAATTAAATTAAATTAAGTTAAATTAAGTTAAGTTAAATTAAATTGAAGTAATTAAATTAAATTAAATTAAGTTAAGTTGATTAAATTAAATTAAAGTAATTAAATTAAATTAAATTAAGTTAAGTTGATTAAATTAAATTAATTAAAGTTTTAATTAGTGTTTTTATGATAATTATTATTATGAAATAATGATTTTAGTTAATATTAGTAAATAAGATATGTTAATATTAATAAAAAAATATTTTTATCTGGCATTTATTTTTATTACAAAAATTAAGTTAAATTAAATTAAATTAATTTAAGCTAATTAATTAAATTAAATTAATTAAATTATGATGAGTGCTATGTTTGATTTAATAATAATAAAATTATTTAACCTTATTTATTAGTTTTATAATAATTATTGTTTTTTATGATAATTATTATTATGAAATAATGATTTTAATTAATATTAATAAATAAGATATGTTAATATTAATAAAAAAAATTTATATGGCATTTATGTTTTTTACAAATATTAAAATTTCTTTATTAGATATAAATATTTATTTAATAATATTTATTTATTGAAAGGTAATATTATTTTTTATTTAATAACAATACTAATAATTATATTATTATTATTATTTAATAATATTATTTTTTAATATTTATTAATATATATTATTATATGAATAATTATTATTTAATAAAATAAATAAATAAATGAGAGAATAAATTATAATTAAATAAAAAATAGTAAATAAGATATGTCAATATTAATAGTTATGATTAATATTAATATTAATAGTTATGATTATTATTTAGTATTATAAAAAAATAGTAAATAACATATGTTAATGTTAATATGTTAATATTAATATTAATATTAATAGTTATGATTACTATTTAGTATTAATATTTATTATTCTTCATCAATATATATTAATTTATTAACCAATAATAATTAACAAAATAGATAGATAAATAAAAGCTTTAAAAAGTTGAAATTAAATAATGAAGAAATAAATGAAATAAAAATAAAAATAAATAAATATAAGTAAATAAATTAAATAAATACATGCATATTTCTTTCTGATTTTGTAGTTAACTATGTTAATCATGATCGACTATCCTAAACTTGAATTTGACAATGTTGGTTAACCATGGTCGACAAAGGTTGTAAAATTATGAGTTGACTTTAAACCATGGTTAACCATTGGGTAGGCATGGTTCACTTTGGTTAACCATGGTTGAGTACGTTTAACCACAAAGACAAGAATACCCATGGTTTTCTTCAATCAAAGGGTGACATAAATCCACAGTTGACTTTTAAGCAAGGTTTGATTTAATCCATAGTTGACTTTTAGAAAGGTTGGCTTCAATCCAAAGTTGACTTCAATTCATAGTTGAATTTTAAGAAAGCTTAACTTCAATCCAAAGTTGACTTTATTCCATGGTTAACTTCGATCCGAAGGTGACATCAATCTAAGGTTGAATTCAAGCTCAAGTTGAACTAAATACATGATTGAACTCAATTCATAGTTGAATTCAATCCGACATTGTCTAAAAGGTTGACTTCAATTTAAGGTTGCCTTCAGCCAAGTTGACTTCAATCCAAGGTTGACTTCGTCCAAGTTTTAATTAAATCCATTAATAATATTAAATCCATTAATAATAATATTAAATCCATTAAATCCAAGTTTGACTTTTTAATAGGGATGAATTCAATCCCTGGTTGAATTTTAGGCAAGGTTGCTTTCAATCCATAGGTGACTTTTAAGTAACATTGACTTCAATCCAATGGTGGCTTCAATCCAATGTCGACTTTTATCCATATTTGAATTCAACCCATATTTGACTTTAAGAAAGGTTGACTTCAATCCAATGTTGACTTCAATCGAAGGTTTCCTTCAATCTAAGGTTTCCTTCAATCCATGGTTAACTTCAATCCAATGTTGAATCCAATCCATGGTTGAATTCATTCCAATGTTGACTTCAATCAAATTTTAATTTCAATCCATGGTTCGCTTGAATCCAAGATTGAATTCATTTAAGCGTTGAATTCAAACCAACGTTGCCTTCAATCCATGGTTGAATTCAATCCAAATTTGACTTCAATCCAATGTTGACTTCACTCTGTAGTTTTTTTAATTGAAGGTTGACTTCGATCCAAGGTTGGCTTCATTCCATGTTTGAATTCGATCCAAGGGTGACTTCAATCCAAGGTTGAATTCAAGCCAAGGGTGACTTCAATCCAAGGTTGACTTCAATCCCTAGTTGACTTCAATCTAAGGTTTCTTTCAATCCAATGTTGACTTCATTCTAAGATTTCCTTCAAGCCAAGGTTGACTTCAATCCATGCTTGACTTCACTCCAAAATTGACTTTAGCTCAGGTTCACTGCAATCCATTAACAATATTAAGATTAATGACTTCAATCAATGGTTGAATTTAATATATAGTTGACTTCAATCCATGGTTGACTTTAATCCACAGTTGAATTTGAACCACAACTGACTTTAATCCAAGGTTGAATTTGAAGCATAGCTGACTTCAATCCATTGTTGGCTTTAATCAAATGTTGACTTTGAACCATTGTTGAATTTTAAGCAAGGTTGACTTCAAACCATAGTTGAATTTCAGGAAATGTTGACTTTAATTTATAGTTGACTTTTAAGAAAGGTTAAATTCAATCTAAGGTTGACTTCAATCCAAGGTTGACTTCAATCCATGGTTGAATTCAATCAGTAGTTGACTTCAACCCACAGTTGACTTTTAAGCAAGGTTGGCTTCAATCCAAGGTTGAATTCAATTTGTAGTTGACAACAAGCAATAGTTGAATTTTAAGTAAGTTTCACTTCACTACAAGGTTTACATTAGTCCATGGTCGACTTGAATCGAAGGTTTCCTTCAATGAACCATTAACATCTATCCATGGTTTACTTCAATCCATAGTTGACTTCAATACAACCATGACTTCAATCCATAGTCAACTTTTAGGCATGGTTGACTTCAATCCATGGTTGATGTCAATCCAAGGTTGACTTTAGTTAACCATGCTTTACTTTGGTTGATGATGGTTGACATTTTGATCAACCATAGTTGACTTCTAGTTGACCATGGTTGACATTGGCTGCCTAGGCTTAACTTTGGTTGAGCTTCACTCACTTTTGATTAACAATGGTTGACTTGAATCCATAGTTGAATTCAGTCCATGGTTAATCTCAGTCCATAGTTGACGTTTAGGAAAGGTTTTTTTGGTTAAACATGGCTGAACATGGTTCACCATGGATGACTATGGTTAACTATAGTTGAATTTTGTTGACCATGGTTGACTTTGGATGACCACGGTTAACCATGGATAAATTTGGCTAGACATGGTTGAGTATGGTTGACTTTGGTTGACCATGATTCACCATGGTAGACTCTAAATGAACATGGTTGACTTTTGACGACCATGGACCACCATGGTTGGCCATGACTGACCCTAGTTTCATTTTGATGACTATGGTTAACAAACGGTTAACAATGGTTGACTTTAGATGTCCATGGTTGGCCATGGTTAACCATGGTTGAAGTTGGTTGACCATCGTTCACTATGATTTACCATGGTGTACCCTAGTTGTCTTTTGTTGACTATGGATGGTTGTGTTTGACCATGGTCGACCATAATTGGCTTTGGTTGACCATTGGTTAACATGGTACACCATGGTTGACTTTGACTGAACATAGGCAGACATGGTTGACCATGGGCGAGTATGTTTGAGTATAGTTGACTTTGGTTGACCATGGTTGACTTTGGATGAACATGGTTTACCATGGGTAATGGTGGTTGCCCATGGTTGACTATGGTTGACCATGGTTTACTATCGTTGACCATGGTTGACTCTGGTTGACCATGTTGGAGTTTAGTTGACTTTGGTTAGTGACAGTTGATTATGGTTGAAAATGGTCGACGATGCTTGACCATGGTTGATTATCGTTCACCCACGTTGACTTCAGTTTACTATGGTTGAACACAATTGACTTTGGTTATCCAAGGTTTAACATGGTTGACTTTTGATGACTATGGATTAATATGTTTGACGATGGTTGAACATAGTTAAATATGATTGACTTTGTTTAACCATGGTTGACTTAAGTTGAACATAGCTGGCCATGGTTAACTATGGTTGACTTTGGTTGACCACGGTTAAATTTGGTTGACCACACTTGACTTTGGTTGACCATGGCAGACTTTGGTTTACTATGGTGGACTTTTGGTGACCATGGTTGACTTTTGCTTAACCATGGTTGACGTTAACTGACCATGGTTGACAATGGTTGCATTTGGTTTACTTTACTTTAGTTTTGGTTGACAATCGTTGACCATGATTGAATGTGCTTGACTTTTGGTTGACTATGGTTGACCATGGTTAACTTCAGTTTTCCATGGAAACCCATGGTTGACTTTGGCTAACATGTGGTTGATTGTGTTTGTATTTTGGTTGACCATGGTTGACTTTGGTTGATCATAGCTGAATTTGGTTGACCGTGGTTGAATTTAGTTGACCATGCTTTTCTTAGGTTGACCATGGTTGACGTTTTGATCAACCATATTTGACTTCTGGTTGACCATGGTTGACCTTGGCTTCTTAAGGTTAACTTTGGTTGAGCTTCCCTGACTTTTGATTAACAATGGTTTACTTGAATCCATAGGTGACTTGAGTCCATGGTTAATTTCAGTCCATAGTTGACTTTTAAGAAAGGTCGAGTTTAATACATAGTAGACCTTTAAGCAAACTTGAGTTTGGCCATGATTGACTTCAAACAATAGTTGACTTTATCCCATAGTTTCCTTTCAAGCAGGGTTGACTTTGAACCATGGCTAACTTCAATCCACAGTGGAATTTTAAGCAAGGTTGATTTTGAAGCATCGTTGAGCATCGTATAGCCATTATTGACTTTAGGTTAAGGTTGACTATATTACACCATTGTTGACCATTATATTTGTAGGGTTGACTTCGAGCAAGGTTAACCTTGCTTAAAATACTGGTTGACCATTGTTTGGGCATAGTTGATTTGAAGTCATAGTTGCCTTTTAAGCAAGATTGAATTTGAACCATGGTCGTCCATTGTATAAGCATTGTTGGCATTAAGCTAAGTTTGACTTTAATGTTAATGTGAATGCTAATCATGCACTAATAATGTTGTTAATTTTATGTTTTTATTATTATTATGTTGTTAATTATATTATTATTTTCATTATATTTTATAATAATGTTAATGCTAATGCTAATATAATAATCATAATATATGTTAATATATTAATGCTCATGTTAAAATATTAGTTTTATTATGTTATTATTAATTATATTATGTTAGTATTAATTTATGTTGTTGTTGTTATTATGCTATTAATGTTATTATTATTAATTTTATTATGTTTGTTTATGTTTAAACAATATTAACCATGACCATGGTTTAGGATGTGCAATTTTGAGTGTGTTATGCTAACATGACCATCAAGGGTTATCAATGTTAACATTCATGTTAATCTTAACCTTAAAATTAATATTAATATCAAATGCTAAATTTGTTATTAACTCTTAATTTAATATTATTAAATGACATAAATGTTAACAATAAATTTAATTTTAACATTAACATTGATATTAATATTAAATGTTACTATTACCAATAACATTAATGTTAATGTTAATATTAATGCTAATTAATGAATATATTATTTTTATTATGTAATTATTAATTATATTATTATGAGTGTGGTTAATTTTATAACGTTATTATTAATTTTATGTTGTTATTATTATGTTTTTTTCCTCGGATTTCCAAGGAAAAAGTCAGTAATTTTATTTCATATTATTATGTTATTAATGTTAATATTAATTTTATTATGTTTGTTTATATTTGAACAATAATTACTATGGATCATGGCTGAGGATGTGTAATTTTGAGTGAGTTATGTTAACATGAACATTAAAGGTTATGTCTCATCAATGTTCACAATTTGCTGTATGGATGGCTTTCTTGTTTGATTCCCTGGATTTGCACATGTGCATTTGCATGTAATTGCAGACCTAATCGTTATACTTTTCTATATGTACATAATATTTGTGCAGGGATTGACTCGATCCTCTTCACTTGTGCAGTTGTTGTGCAGGAACTCAATTCTCTGGAAGCAGCTGTTGGCGCTCTATTCTCTTCCCCCGGCTAATGGGAATCTCAATATTTGCGGGGAATCTACAGGAGTTTAGGTGAAGGAGGTGGGGAGGATTGAAGGTGGTGAATTAGAGGCGGTGAAAGTGGTGAGCTGTTACATAATGCATAAAATCCAAATTTTGGATAAATCCAATTACATAAATTTTGAAGCATCCAATGCAAACAAATAGCAGTGTAATGATGAAGGATTAATGGCACGACAACGCAGGATAAGGTTTCAAGTCTTCGACAGGAATAATCGAATACAATAGTCCTTGAATTTACATAGGCAGGGACTTATAGCTATTAAACATATATTTCATCATAAGAAGGTATAAATATTACAACCCTTACGCACAATGCAAGGACCTATGATATTGCGATTATTATTTACCCTTAAGCACAATGCAAGAACTGACTATGTTGTAAATTCATTCTGCAAGTGCAATAGATATGTATTCTTAAATAACTGAAGAAAAAGAGACGACAAATAATAGCATTCAAGTCGAAATGATTTTTACGTAGCATCGATAAACATTATCAAATCTAGGAAAAAACTCCTTAAGGTGTATATTAATGTAACATTCATTTTAAATTCAAGAAACAAAATTGATAATATTCCAGAATTATTTACAATATTCTAATTAGACTTACATCCGAGTACCCAAGAAAAGGGGTCTCATCTATGAAAAAATAATAAAAAGGGAATTCCATAAACTAACCATGGAGTATTTCCAAGGCCCACAGAGGCGTAAATAAGTTTTGGAACAAATACATAATTTGCGGAGGCTAAAACCCAGTTCTCTACACAGAACATTTAAATAAAACCTATCCCTGGATTCTACATGGAAGATTCAATCCAATGCTAGACGCATTGTGTAATACCCCATTCTGACTCTTAGGATGTATTAGCATTTAATGTAAATACTGTGTACATGTGACGTATGTTTTCCTAGCGTGGAGCTCAAGGCCAAGGCCCCGCTAGTGAAAACCCGAATTTGGTTTAAAAGGGCAAGCATTGATAATTGATGCCCATGTGCTCTTAAGCCATGGAAATTGTAATAGGATGTAAATAAACATCATGCAATATAAAATTCCAAGACTGGCTATGGAGACAACGAATGAGAAGGGGCCACGTGTATCCACTAGAGAGTGGTGAGGGGGTTGAGGGATTGAACCATAGGCTGCCATATGTCACCTTGAGAACCCATTTGACTTTCCTTGATGACATTTAATTCTGTTGTAAGGAAGTGGTTGAGGATTTCAGTCCATGGCTTCAATGGAGCATGGGCAGCCCAGAAATTCGTATGGCAGAGTATGGGCTCTGTTTTCTTGTACCACAAGCCACTCTACCTCATGGATGTTGCTTCTTCCTCATCCCCATTCCATTGGAAAACTGACCAGCACCATTTTCCATCCAAAAACGATTTGCCAGCAGAGTGAAAAACCAGAAATCGCGACTTTGAAAGAACCCGCGTTTTGAAGAGCCAAAAACGCCCAAATTTGGCATCGGACAGTGAAATCCAATGGGGGATCCATTGGTATGAACCTTGGGGTGAATTTGGGAGCATTAACTACCCCGAAATCCATTGGAAGTCCCAGTTTTTACAGCCCAGAAATGAAGTGACGGGATTGAGTTATTGGATAACAGAACTGTGAGAAATCCAAGTGTGAATGACTGAGCAGAGGTTTGGTTTGCTTGGTAAACCCAGTGAAGGCTAGAATCTCAAGGAATTAGCAGCTGGACCTTTCTATGCCCACCCTAAAGAGAACTGGAGGGAAGGGACGCCTGAGGGACTGTGCAGCAGAGAAGGGGACCTTCCTTGTGTTGGGTGCGGTGGGTATTGTGGGTGCCATGACTGTTGAGTTCATTTGAGATGCCTGTAGCTTTGTGGTTGAGCTCACTGGCTTGGCATCCTCCTCATTTGTCATTTGCATGCTTGAAAAACCAACTGTGTGTTGGCTTAGCATGGCTGTCTGAGTGAAACCCTGACCGTGAGTGAGCCATCTAGTTCCTCCTTAGTGGATACACAGCCCAGCTCGGGGGTGATCTCTCAGCTGAAAGAATATAGGCTGGAAAGAGATCTATGGTTGGGTGGAACGTTGCTCTCACGTAGCCAGTCGTTGGACATCTACTTTTCAAGATAAGTGTTCTGTGTATTATAAATTATTTGCATTTTGTGTTCTGCAATATGTTAAATTGTCCATGTTTAATGAAATGAGTTGATTATCTTAATTTGGAATCCATGCATGGCATTGTAACGAGATTGAGTCTCTATATGCTGAATCATCCCCCGCTGTGATATATATATATATATATATATGTTAGGCACTACTGTTTGTGTGCTTGCTATTATGTTTAATTTCGCTGTGTTTATATTGAGATGAATCTGCATATAGAAGTTTTTAATTGTTATGAATTTATGAGTAATGTAATATTGGGGCTAAGTCTGCCAAAAGCCCCGGTGTGTTGTTAATGTTTCCTTCCCTGCGTTTGACGATGGAAGGGGACGTTACAGAGTGGTATCAGAGCTCTAGGTTCAACACTACGGCTGTTGGGCCCTTCACAGAGATATAAATCATTGTGTGTACATGCATTTTGTATTTGGAACTAAAATGCATTAAAGAAACCTCAAGATTGCATGGCTTCTATTTGTTGGAATGGGAAATCATTTCCATGACTGTTTGGGGATTTTTTCAAGCTGCTTGCATTGATTGCATTCTATGAAATAGAGGAAGGAGTGAGAAAATTCATTTTCAGGTTGAATGCTTGCTCAAAGTTGTCCCCAACGCTGTAGCATTCAGTTTTTTATTTGTCTGTTTGCCTCCATGGAGGAGAGAAAGGAGGGGCAACCTCTGCCATCTTATATTGTTTTGTTGTTGTTGTTGTTAATTGCTATGCATAGGAGGTGATGCATCATGTGCTTGAGACCTTGATTAATGATGAATCCATGTTCCTTGAATGTCCATGATGCTTTGAATGCATGAACTTGAATGTTGAGCATGGCTGGAAATGAGTTCTGTTTGTTTAAAAGCATGAATAATCAGTTGTTACAGCCCCATGTCTTAATGATGATTGTTAATTACAATGAATTCACATTGTGTGGCCAATTGATGGTTTTCAGAAGTGAGGAAAGCCTGCAAATTATGCCCTTATGCTCATGAGTCTCCTTACCCATGCTTGTTGGCTGCTTGGAGATTAATTGTGAATCCATTGGTTGGATTGTTGAATGTGAAATGAAAAGAAAATCCCTTATTAGAGATGCAAGTTCTTGTCATTCTCTTACTGTTTTTATGCAAGTTTTTATGTAGTAGTTCACCTCTGTAAGGGGATGAGAGGGCACATTCCAGAAAATTTTCTAACTGTTGTGAAAAGTTGCAGTTGCAGGCAAGAGACAGAATGGTTTTAATGTAATATTGGGAAGTTGGGGGCGGCACTTTGATTGGAAAAATGATAGGGTCAGATTTCTCAGATGTAGCAGAGGAGCACACCATTGCATAGAGCTCTCCAAGATCTTTCCAACGGTACCAAATTTGCCTTATTTGGTTAAGGGACGAGGGAGATATGACCCCCGCAAGCACGCGGATCGCGTGCAGATTGCGCCCAGATTGCGCGCGGATCGCGCACGGATTGCACGTGGATTGCGCGCAGAGGGCATGCAGGTTGCGCGCGGATCGCGCACAGATCACGCGCAGATCGCGTACGGATTGCGCGCAGATGGCGTACAGATTACGCGCGGATCGCGCACAGATTGCGCGCAGATGGCGTACAGGTTTCGCGCGGATTGCGCGCAGATCGCGTACAGGTTGCGCGCGGATCGCGCACGGATTGCGCGTGGATTGCGCGCAGAGGGCATGCAGGTTGCGCGCGGATCGCGCACAGATCACGCGCAGATCGCGTGCGGATTGCGTGCGGATTGCGCGCGGATTGCGCGCAGATGGCGTACAGATTGCGCGCGGATCGCGCACAGATTGCGCGCAGATGGCGTACAGGTTTCGCGCGGATTGCGCGCAGATCGCGTACAGGTTGCGCGCGGATAGTGCGCGGATTGCGCGCGGGTCGTGCGCAGATTGTGCGCAGATTGCGCGTAGGTTGCGCGCGGATAGTGCGCGGGTCGTGCGCAGATTGCGCGTGGATTGCATGCGGGTCGCGCACAGATTGCGCACAGATGGCGTACAGGTTGCGCGCGGATTGCGCGCAGATCACGTACTGGTTGCGCGCGGATAGTGCGCGGATTGCGCGCGGGTCGTGCGCGGATTGCGCGTAGGTTGCACGCGGATTGAGTGCAAGTTGCGCACGGATAGTGCGCGGATTGCGCGCATTTACTCACAGGTTGTGCGCAGGTGGCGCACAGGTGGAGCACAGGATGGAAAGGGAGTTAAAAATGTGAAAAGTAAGAAGTAGTTACACCCAGAATTTCATAGAAGATGAATGGTGCATCGAAATTGAGATCCGCGAAGTGCCGAGTGTTCCTTGTTATATGGATTAACTTTCCCTGATATAAAAGTTTTCGCGATTCTTCATAGATTTTCTTCCACAGGTGGCTGAAGTTGGCATTCTGGACCAAAATACAACTGTGTAAAATGTGCAGAATTGGAGTAAAAGTTGTCATTTTTGAAGAGATGCAGTTCCCGCACCTGATGTCGGAATGGAGCATGAAGACAGGCATTGGAAAGCTTGTCCAGTAGGGAACAATGATGCATGACCAGAGTTTGAATGAGGTCTACATATATCATAGATATTTAATGCAGAAGGGTGCCAGTGGCTGTTTTGACAAACAAATTTTGTTGTCAATGTGGGCAATTTCTACAATTGCATGATATGGAAGAGGAATTCCATGTTACAGTGAGGGATCGAAAAGGGAAGAATTCTTTAAACCTCTGTTTGTTATCATACTTATAATTATGAAATTGTCATATGGCATAAAAATGTTAAAAATGTAAGGGATTACATAGATGTATATGCACTAGATGGCATCTTAACAAACATTGCATAGTGCATATGGAAATGCTTGTGCATAAATTGGATATTGCATATTGGTAGAATAATGAAGTCTGCATATGCAATGAACCACTAATGGAGAATATTGTGGTTGATAATCACTATTGATGTTGGTATTGGTTGTAGGACCAAGGATAACAAAGAGCATGGATAAATGTGCTGAGGATGTTGTTGCATGAAGCCAACAACCTTATGCAGAAAGGATGGTGCAACAAATCTATGATCACAAAGTTGGAAAAAGGACTGAGCAGCCTTGGTAAGAGGCCAACTGATCAGGTAACATCAGATGATGTTAATGATAACCATGCAGGTAATGATTATTGGTGCCAAATTGCATGAATGTTGAAAGAGGATTTGGTAAGATCTCTTCAACTATGTTTAAGCTATGATGAGTTAGTTTGCATGTGATATTGAATACCGATTGGGACTGTTTAGAAATATCAATGCATTCATATGAATTTATATCATGCCATGTATATGTTGGTTATGTGCTTAATAACCAAAGCAAGTGAGGACTGGTGGTCCTGATTATGGTAATGAAAGTTATATGAGATAGTCATGTTTCAATCATAATATGCTTGAATGCATAGTACTCATGAAACAATGCAGGGTAGCATTGAGTAGATGTGCATTAAGAGATTTTATAAATCTTGTGATGCATTGTATGAATGCATAGAACTGATGCATATGTTATTGCAAAATAAATAATGAATGAAATGATGAATTGATGATAATTCTAGGATCATTTCATGGGCTGTTATGAATGCAGAATAGTAAGTGCATGAAGAGCCCAATCGTGATCGATGGGCTGCTAGAATGCTCTGTGGTAGGACAGAGTTGTATGAATGATATGGCTATGAGAATAATATCACAATTGCAAATCAAATTTATGTGAGAAACAGATTTGAAAATTTGATCTAGAACTTATGAGAAGGAATCTCATGGTTGAGAGCTCTAAGTTCTGTTAGTAAGAACAGTTGTAAATATCAGATTTGTAAGTGTTTCAGATTTGAAATTTTGCTAATAATTGCTAATGACTGTTTGGCTTACATGAAAATGTGTCAGGAGGACATGCTGTAAGTGGATGCTCATGTATGGCAGCGGGCATAAGACCATAACGGGCAGAGTGGTGTCACTTACATGAGCCAAACAATATGAGGATAGCCTCATGGATAAGAAAACCAATTTCTGTAGTAGACAGAGTTGCAAATTCATGCTGAATTTAATTATTAGTGCCATGGATTGGTTATGAAACAATCAGATTTGAATGGTATTGTTAAATGTTGCTGACTGTTTGGCTGTTTAATAAGTGTGCCAGGGAGACACATTGCAGTAAGACCAAGAGAGAGAGGTCCTGCAGAAGCCAAACTTCATGGGAAGGGACTCCATGATTTGAAAGTGGGTTTCAGGTGAAACGCCATAAGACATTATTAATGTCTCATCTGCACTACATGATTGGTAAACAATATGAGTGAGATGGTGAAGATTATGTCAGTAAGACATGTGAGAGGCATGTAACATCAAAAGGAATTGGGATGGCAAACCGAGGGACTGTCAACTCAGAGAAGGAGCCCCCATTCCTCATTAAAGAAGAGAAATAACATCTGCAAATGGATAAGTGTTCCATAAACCCTGAATGATATATATATATATACATACATGCATGTCTAATTATTAGAGTTAATATGCAGAGCATGTTTTGATTTTATTTCCATTATGGTAGACTGCTTGAAGTATGATTAGGATCTTCATAGTTCACATCGGTAAGGAGTGCACGCCTTTCTGTTGCTGAGTTATGTTAGGGATGCCAATATTGACTACGCCTTAAGGGAATGGACGCATTCCTGGTGTTTCAAGGTTGGATAGTGAATGTTATGAAATATGTTTACAGTTTAGAGCAGCAATACTAATGAACTTGCTAATGCATCTTGTGTTGACAGCCTAAATAAATTGTAATTGATGTTACACACTAAAGAATCTAAATAAAAGGATGTTGTGAGGGGTTGTGGTGGAAGGGTTAATATAAATAAAAGGATGTTGTGGAGGTTGTGGGGATTTTGATGAAGGGTTGTGAAGTATTGATGAAAGGGCTATTATGTGCCTATGGCTCCATAGTAGAGCCTTGACCTAGAAATGGTCGTAGTGAAGTTTCCTTCCAGTCGGCGTGAAGGTGTACTGGTAAGGTGTAAATTATTTGATGATTTGGAGCAGCCTGCGTGCTGGCCAAACATCTTAGTTCGCAGGAGGATCCCAAGGCTTACAAAGTAAAAGCAGGAACCCTGTGGACCAGAGAAGAAGTGCACAATACAGATAAGTATTTGGTTATCTTGTAATTTCTTGCTTATGAATATACATGTGTATATGATTTGGTTATGATTCCCTATGAAAATAAACTAAACATGTGAATTAATTCAATGTTTGAGTGTAGGTATTGCTGGAAGCAATGACTATGAAAGCATCTTAAGGATGCATGTGGACATGTAACCGTCCTAAAGAGCTCAGCATGAGCAGTAATGGAAAGATGGAGCTAGTGGGACTGTGTGAGTCCTAGCAGCCAAGAGTCGTAGATAAACCATGTGGAGGGACTCCATGGTTGAGAGGTCTGAAATAGACCATAGACATTAAGTGTCATAGCCAAGAAGGGCAGGTCAAGCATTCACGTTGAGGTGAAAGAGACTAGGAGCATGAAAACCACCGTGGTGGTGTGGGTTCCAGAATGGAACATGACTAAGAGAAGAAACTCTTACTGCTCTCTCTTTCCTTTTTATTGATGCATTTATAAACACAGAAAATTGTTGAATGCATGTATGGCTAAAAGTAGAGTGTGTTTATTTGATGAAAGTGAATTGTGAATGCTAATTAATGAATTTCCTGTGAATGGATGAACATGAAGGAATTCATGTGTATGTTGGCAAGCATGAAAAGTGTGGGAGTCTCATGAGTAAAGCATGGACTATCCATGTCAACTGGGGAAAAGAACCATTGACTGATTTTTTTTTATGTTTGGGTTATGCTTGGCCTAATGAGAATTGTAATGATGAATTTCACAGGTGGAAATTAAATCAATTGGTTGCAGTTGTTATGAGCAAGTGTTGCTTGTGAGCCAAGTGAGAACCAGCTGTGCACAATGACCATGGCAGCAGACCATAGGCTATTAGAATTGGCTGGAAGTCTCCTTCAAACAATTGCCAAGACCCAAGAAAATATTGGAGAGATGCTCAAGATGCAAAAGCAGCAGAACGAGATGAACCTCAAGAGGGTAGCAGCCATAAAGTTTTCAGACTTATGGATGAGCTGGAAGATCCGAATCAGCAGGAGCAGCTCGTGAAAATCAAAGGACTTGGTCCTGAAAGTTCAAAGTAAAGAACAGAAGGCAGGGCAGATCTGCAAAGTTTTTGAAGTTTTGGACATGTGTAAATTATGCCTAAGTCTTGGAACACCGAGGACGGTGTTATTCTAAGGGGGAGGGGATTGTAATACCCCATTCTGACTCTTAGGATGTATTAGCATTTAATGTAAATACTGTGTACATGTGACGTATGTTTTCCTAGCGTGGAGCTCAAGGCCAAGGCCCCGCTAGTGAAAACCCGAATTTGGTTTAAAAGGGCAAGCATTGATAATTGATGCCCATGTGCTCTTAAGCCATGGAAATTGTAATAGGATGTAAATAAACATCATGCAATATAAAATTCCAAGACTGGCTATGGAGACAACGAATGAGAAGGGGCCACGTGTATCCACTAGAGAGTGGTGAGGGGGTTGAGGGATTGAACCATAGGCTGCCATATGTCACCTTGAGAACCCATTTGACTTTCCTTGATGACATTTAATTCTGTTGTAAGGAAGTGGTTGAGGATTTCAGTCCATGGCTTCAATGGAGCATGGGCAGCCCAGAAATTCGTATGGCAGAGTATGGGCTCTGTTTTCTTGTACCACAAGCCACTCTACCTCATGGATGTTGCTTCTTCCTCATCCCCATTCCATTGGAAAACTGACCAGCACCATTTTCCATCCAAAAACGATTTGCCAGCAGAGTGAAAAACCAGAAATCGCGACTTTGAAAGAACCCGCATTTTGAAGAGCCAAAAACGCCCAAATTTGGCATCGGACAGTGAAATCCAATGGGGGATCCATTGGTATGAACCTTGGGGTGAATTTGGGAGCATTAACTACCCCGAAATCCATTGGAAGTCCCAGTTTTTACAGCCCAGAAATGAAGTGACGGGATTGAGTTATTGGATAACAGAACTGTGAGAAATCCAAGTGTGAATGACTGAGCAGAGGTTTGGTTTGCTTGGTAAACCCAGTGAAGGCTAGAATCTCAAGGAATTAGCAGCTGGACCTTTCTATGCCCACCCTAAAGAGAACTGGAGGGAAGGGACGCCTGAGGGACTGTGCAGCAGAGAAGGGGACCTTCCTTGTGTTGGGTGCGGTGGGTATTGTGGGTGCCATGACTGTTGAGTTCATTTGAGATGCCTGTAGCTTTGTGGTTGAGCTCACTGGCTTGGCATCCTCCTCATTTGTCATTTGCATGCTTGAAAAACCAACTGTGTGTTGGCTTAGCATGGCTGTCTGAGTGAAACCCTGACCGTGAGTGAGCCATCTAGTTCCTCCTTAGTGGATACACAGCCCAGCTCGGGGGTGATCTCTCAGCTGAAAGAATATAGGCTGGAAAGAGATCTATGGTTGGGTGGAACGTTGCTCTCACGTAGCCAGTCGTTGGACATCTACTTTTCAAGATAAGTGTTCTGTGTATTATAAATTATTTGCATTTTGTGTTCTGCAATATGTTAAATTGTCCATGTTTAATGAAATGAGTTGATTATCTTAATTTGGAATCCATGCATGGCATTGTAACGAGATTGAGTCTCTATATGCTGAATCATCCCCCGCTGTGATATATATATATATATATATATGTTAGGCACTACTGTTTGTGTGCTTGCTATTATGTTTAATTTCGCTGTGTTTATATTGAGATGAATCTGCATATAGAAGTTTTTAATTGTTATGAATTTATGAGTAATGTAATATTGGGGCTAAGTCTGCCAAAAGCCCCGGTGTGTTGTTAATGTTTCCTTCCCTGCGTTTGACGATGGAAGGGGACGTTACACATTGTGTCTTCTTTTATCATTTAACTGAGAAGAGGCTGAGAGGAATCCGTCACAATGTACATACCTGGAAGAACCAAGATCCCACAATAACCGCACAACAGAGAAGGTGTCGCCATTATGCATGCCAATATTGAAGGCATTAATGGTGAAAACTCGAAAGAATCCCCCTGTTCAATATCTAAGGGTTGTGAACTGCCCCAACTTCAACCGGTTCAACCCCAATGCGCCTGACCTATACATAAGAGATACACAAATATATATTATAAATGAGAGAAGAAGAAAAAGTTAGAACTGAATGTAACCAGATTGAACTAATGTAAACACATATGTGTATCCATGTCATACTCTAAGCTAATTTTTATAGATGAGTATCGAAATCTAGCAGAAATGAAGATATCGCAGATATTCCCATACATTTTTGGAAAAATCCTCTAAAATTATTGATGGAATTCTACATATAGTAAAATTGTCGCCCTCCATTACAGAAAACAGTCACAAAGGATCAACACCAAAATCAAGCAAATGAAAATGCCAACTGGAGTGAAGGAGGAAGGTTACATCTCGAGTGATCACAAAATTCGAGATATAATAAATGTACAATACCGAAAGGCTTAAGCCATAGATGTTGAGATCGGTTAATCTTGCAAGCCGTCGATTCATTTAACCAAGCTTCCCCATGGCAAAGGCTCCGATCAAACAAAAAATTGACTCTCGCGTGGCAAAGGATTTGATTAATGAAAAAAAATGCTGGATTAATAAATGACTGTTCAGTAAGCTGATTTCTAAGAGTAAATCTGGGTCATTAATTGTGTGTGCTTGATGAATCTTTTTTAGGGTATATGCCAAACCATTGCATCCTGGCCATCCATCCTTAATCTCTGATTAAAAACTTGCGATCGCACTCCATATACAAATAAATGTTCATTGTAGCGCCTATCGGCGAAATATATGAATATCCAGGGTTTTTATGGCGCGATCAAGTTTATAATCAAGATTGCAACCACTGTAAATGTAGATAAATTTTTATTCGGGATTATCAATCCATTAGAAAGTTATCATCTAAGTCATGCTACAATGGGTTTAGATAACCTTATCCTCATGATCCCTTAGATAAGCATATTCTCATGATCCCTAGATTGTATTTTGCTCGACAAAACTCTATAATACCTAGATTGTATTTTACATTGTAAACTGCAAAACATGTTGTTTTAACTTTTAATGTGTGTGCCTCAACCAGATATGTACTACAATCTCGATCGAACATATTAATAAAGAAAACCAAGAAAATAATTTTGTAGTGGTGTCTTTACTAAAACAGAGGTGGCTTGGAAATTTACAATAAGTTTTGATAATTTTATTTTAGAGGATGTTGTTAAGTCATACTACTGGGAGACACCCACTTCATTAGAAACTACCCTCTATCAAAAGCTTAAATCATAATTAAACCACCAAGTCCTGCTCAAATTTCTAAATAATCCTTGGAAATTTTGAATCACTTAAGTCTTTTTAATCCATTTCCATTTTGTAATAGGCCATTAAAACAAATCAGATGCATCCAAGTGAAAACTGCACATATCTGTTATTTTCCCAAGGTAACTTGAGCATTTGATGTAGGTACGATGTTGACAGGTAAATGAAACTAATGGATTAAAAAACAACTCTAAATTTTCTACCTTAAAAACAAATGCGATCTACAACCTCTATATACAGGACTATGAGTTGTTCCCAGTACCGTGCGTGGGTGCACTGGGTTTTGATGTAATACATAGTGGATATGTCAAGGTGAAAATAATTTAAACTACATGTGAAATGCAGAGCTGTCCTTTGTACAAATTAAAATGGTCTTTAAGTACAAGTGTACCTCATTTTGGGACGGAAAAACTTATGAATTCTGATAACTGCATGTCCATACCCTGAAATATAGTATCATTGTCCCTCAAGATTTCTTATGTAGGTGAATCATCAACCCCCAACTTGCTGCGAGTGCAAATGTAAAAATATAATTTCTAGGACTCTGTTATTTCTGAGTGCATGTTTTTACCTCAAACAATGACAGCCGGAGCTAAGAATTCGTTTAAGCTTCTTGTTGTAGCTTTGAGTAGTTATATATGCACCTATATAATAATATCCTTTAAGATCCGATAGGGAGAGAATGTTGTTGCTACCAAATGTGGAAGAGTTGGTTTTCCACCTGCGTCTTCTACCTTCCTTACTAAATAATCGCTTGTGTTTTGGGTAGGCCATGTCCCTCCATAAATAAGGTCATTCCTTAAAATTGGGTGATCGTCAAACTGTCAAGGAGAGCTTCGATCTTCCTTTTCCCCGATGTGTTGGCATAGGGTCATTCAGACTGAGTCAAATTTTATCCATAAGATAGAGCATGCCAGTGTATTGTACTGAAAATTAGTTCCAAATAATAGACTGGTAAACCGTTCAGAAGAGTCTATTTTCAATATTTCTGGTAACAAAATTGGAATGTTTAGCATTTCAATTTCCAAAGATAGTAGCCTACTTACATAGGTACAACTATGTTGTTGCCGCATCATTCCAATAGAAATTTGGATAACAAATCATGGAGAACTAATTCATGGCCATGCTGGCTGGGAATTGGACCAAAAAAAAATTGAAATATAGAAAAATACCAAAATTGTATGTTACTTTTTGCCTCCAAATTTAAAAAAATTAAAAATATTCATGATGTCTGGTTGATGCTTGTTAATTGACAATATATATTGCTTTGTTTTTCAACGGTTTTCAACAATACCATATAAATATAGAAAATCAATTCCTAAAATGAAAAATGTAGTTGGATTTTTGTTACTTTTTTCCTCTAAATTTTCGAAAATTAAAAAATTTCATGAAGCCTGGTTGATGTTTGTTAATTAACAACAAATATTGCTACATGTTTTTTAACTGCTTTCCACAATACCATACGAATATAGAAAATAAATTGTTAAAATTAAAAATACAGTTGGCTTTTTGTCACTGTGATGTAGATATAATAAAACTTGAACTGGTTTTTTTGGATAAGTACATTATGGGATTTTTTTCTATGATATTTTCCAACAATAATCTTTGTCCTGGATACTTTGTATTAAAATATGCTTGTAATTATTGGAGTATTCTTTTGTGGTTGTCTTTTATTTATGGATTATGGAATTTACCATGATTATTATGCATGTTATGCCATATCATCCACCAAGTAGCTTTCCTTTTTCTCCATATGTTCTTGTCAAGAACATAAAAACTATTGCGAGCCACAAAGACAACATATCCTCGTGATCCTTTCTTTGCCTACTGCATTGTATCACTTTTGCCAAGATTGTCCTTTGGAACAGCATAAAGTTCATAAGCACCACCATCAGTATCTGAACAAATTAAGATAGAATTATTTGTTGGACTGTATGACAAAGATGTTGGCCCTTGGTTTGGGATACTAGAACCAGGCTTCCTAATTGGTATCAAGGGATTGTCCTTTTTAGTTGAAAACTCATAAGTCCAGAGATATCGATCTTTGATATACAATAGTGAGCCCCCATAAACAACATAGGCATGCTTCTCTCTCTCCAATTTGAAAACAATCATCCCACTGTCATGCCCAGTTACTAGGAGATTCATCTCAGGATGTGTTGCAATAATCCAGGATCGATCATGCTCTCTACAGAAAGTTTGAACATTAGTTTGCTTGGACATATCCCACACTCGGATACTTTTATCTTCAAAATTTGAAACAATAATTGTTAATTTTTTAGCATTAATTCAACATACTCTAGGATCTTTACTGAGAGAATAACATGTACAGCATATCAATCATATCAAGCACAACAAGCAATCACATAAGACAATAGACACATAGAGTTTCCGTGGGGAAAACCATAAAGGTGAAAAACCCCACAACTTCCTCAGAGATAGAAAGAGCAATGTTACAACCCAAGTACAAGAGATAGTCCTCCTAGTAGCTACTCCTCCTTCCTCACTTGTGCGCCACTTTCTGATGAGTGTAGAAGTGAATAATGAAGTGATCAAATAGAGTGCCTCCCACACTCTATTTATACATGACCTAACTTGCCTAATAAACTAACAGGGACGACTTGTATAACTTAGTCTAATAACCCATGGTAATACTAATCAGGGCCGACCCCACACTTGGTGGTCTAATAACCCATCACATGCAAGTTGCGACACTTGTCAATACAAATGATGACACTTTCGTATAGAGGAATAATACCATCTCTATAGGAGTACAATACACATATGAGAAATACATTCCGAAGTTACATATACATCAACACTCCCTCTTAACTAGGAAGGTATTTATCGACATAGATTTGCTAGCACAAGTCTTCTTCTCTGGATCATCGTCACTGGATCATTGTCATCGAATCATCGTTATCAAATCATCATCATCGTCACTGCTGCTGCTATATCAATCAATCTCCAATCTAATTGTCATAGGAAGTTCTACAGAGCTAGTCCTTTTTCATACTGGATGTAGGCCTACCACCTGCAAGTATTCATCATCTACAGAGCCAGCCCTTTTTCATGCTGGATGTATCACATCTACAGAGCCAACCCTTTTTCATGCTGGATGTATCACAGAGCCAGCCCTTTTTCATGCTGGATGTAGGCCATACTGTGGAATCCTCAGGATTCATTACGTGCATCACAAAACCTGGCAAGAGCATCCCAGGACTTATTACGGGCACACAGCCCAACCTATCGGATCTCCCAGGGAGCTATTATATGTGATCACCACAAAACCTCGCAAGAGCATCCCAAGACTTATTACAGGAACACAACCCAACCTATCAGATCTCCCAGGGTGATATTACATGTGGTCATGGAAAAACCTCGAAAGAGCATCCTAGGACTTATTACGGGCACACAACCCAACCAATCGGATCTACCAGGGCACTATTATATGCCATAGGACAAAACCTCGAAAGAGCATCCCAGGACTGATTATGGGCACACAGCCCAACCTATCGGGTCTCCCAGGGCGCTATTATATGTCCTTCCAGAGCAATGCCTCAAAAGAGCATCCCAGAACTAATTACGGGCACACAACCCAACCTATCGGATCTCACAAGTCAACTTACATGCTCATCTGCACAACCTGTCCATGGCCATAGAGCATCAACCTGATACTCATCATACATCATCGTGATGTACATCATCACATGATCATCCTGATCATCATCATAGCATCATCCTGATACATATCATTTGGAGCAACATCCTGAAGCTCATCATCCATGATCATCCTGATCATACAATGTATCCACCTGATACATATCCAGAGCAGTAACTGAAGCATCATCCTGATGCTCATCACACAACACTTATATCCATAGCCATGGGAAGGATCCTCCTCTCACCATGCTTGGAATGGCTCCTGCAAATGTGTCCATCACTTCTTCCTCGAAGTGTCATCAATCTGAAGAACACCAAGCCTCTCTTTGAAGTACTCAAACTTCACTCTGGCTAGTGGTTTCGTTAACACATCTACAACCTGCTCATCCGTCACAACATACAAGAGTTTCACTGCTCCTCTCTACACCATATCCCTGATATAGTGATATTTGATCTCAATGTGATTCGACCTGTCGTGGAATACCGGGTTCTCAGATAAATTCACACAACTCTGGTTGTCACAAAAGATACCAGTAGCATCCAACGGGATATCAAATAACTCATACAGTAGCTTCCTCATCCATACTGCCTCACAACTAGCTGAACAAGCTACAACATATTCTGCTTCGGCTGTACTCAGTGATTTGCAGGACTACTTCCTGCTAAACCAAGAGATCACACCTGATCCCATACTGAAGCAACACCCATAAGTGCTCTTCCTATCTGCAGCACTGCCTGCTCAGTCTAAATCAACATAACCCAGGAGGTTAAACTTTTGATTCGTATCATACTTGAGCCCATAATCAATTGTACCCTTCAGGTACCTCAGAATATGCTTTACAGCAACCAGGTGAACACCTCTGGGATCCGTTAGGAACTGGCTCATTGTGTTCACCGCAAAGAAAATATCTGGTCTTGTGTTCATTAGGTACATCAAGGACCCAATCATCTGATGATATACCGTGACATCAACCGGATCAGATGAAGCATCACACAGAAGCTTTCGGTTCGATGCCATAGGTGTGGCCATGGCCTTGCAATTCATCATCCCGAACCTCTTCAGGATCTCTATTGCATACTTCCCTTGTCCAAGGAAGATTCCATCTGCACTCTGCCACACCTCCATGCCTAGAAAGTAGTGCATCATCCCCAAGTCCTTCATCTCGAACTCAGCAACAAGATTCCTCTTTGTGTCGGCAATCAATCTATCCTCACCTGTAACAAATAGGTCATCCACATACAAGAGTAGTATCACAGGATTGCCTTCCTCAACCTTGTAGTAAAGGTTGGAATCTGCTTTACTCTTGGTAAAGCCCAAACTGGATAGAAAGCTGTCTATCCTACCATACCAAGTCCTAGGAGCTTGCTTCAAGCCATATAAGGCTTTCTTCAATCTGCACACATATGACTCTCTGTCATGTGTATCAAAACCAAGTGGCTTCTCTACATACACTTCCTCCTCGACTACACCATTCAAGAAGGCTGTCTTGACATCCATCTGGTGTATCTTCCATTTTATCACTGCAGCCAGAGCAAGTATTGATCTGATGGAAGTGTACTTGGCTACAGGAGCAAAAGTTTCTTCATAGTCTATCCCCTCTTTCTGGGAGAAGCCACGAGCTACAAATCTCGCTTTGTATTTCTCTATGATGCCATCTGCAGCATGTTTGATCTTGTAAATCCACATGGAAGTCACAATTGACTTCCCTTCAGGTCTTGGGACTACATCCCAAACATCATTCTTCATGATCGATTGGTATTCCTCGACCATGGCATCCTTCCATTCCTTCTTTTTCGCTGCTTCTTCATAATTGGAAGGTTCTTTGTTCATAATATCACAGAGTAAGGCAACATAGCTGGTATGAGATCCAGTCCTCTTCCTTTCTTTGTGTTCTTCTTCTGGAATGCCATATCTTTCTGCATCTTGAATGAGCTCTCTATCCCATGCAGGTTTCCTCTTGTGAGAGTTCTTCTCACGGGGTGAATCTACAGGTTCTTGTGGATCTTCAACTTCACGATCTGCTTCCAGAATTGCTTCAATCATGGTGGTGTCTTGGAATCTGATTTCCTTTGGTTCTTCACGATCTTCAACAGGTGTCTTCCTTGATTTGATGTAAGCTGAGTTTTCATCAAATGTTATATCCCTGCTGATATTAGTCTTCTTGAACCCTGGAAAGTATATTCTGTAAGCCTTCGAGCTTTCACTGTAACCCACAAAGATGTCCTTCTTTCCTGAAGGATCTAGCTTTGTCCTCTTTTCCTTTGGAACATGAGTATATACTGGACAACCAAATATTCTGAGATGGATGACTTCAGGTTTCTTACCAGAAAAGATCTCTTCTAGTGTCTTGTTGTCCAATATCTTGTGAGGTGTTCTGTGCTGCACATATACAACTATCCTAGCTGCTTCTTCCCGTAGATGCATAGGAAGATCCTGATCATGCAGCATTTCCTGTGCTTCTTCCATGATTGTTCTATTCTTTCTTTCTGCAACTCCATTCTGTTGTGGATTGTAGGGAGTAGTCAACTCCCTCTTAATTCCCGAATCACTGCATAGCTTCTTGAAATCACCTGAAGTGAATTCTCCGCCATTGTCAGATCTGAAGGTCTTGATCTTCTTATCAGTTTGATTTTCCATCAAGGCTTTGAATTCCTTGAACTTATCAAATACTTCATCTTTGTTCTTCAAGAAATAAACCCAAGTCTTCCTAGAGAAATCATCAATGAAAGAGACATAGTATACATACCCACTCAGAGAACTTGATGACATCAGACAGCATACATCGGAGTGGATAATTTCCAAGATTCATTTTGCTTTACTTTCACTGCTTGGAAATGCCTTCTTAATGTTCTTTGCTTTTGCACATCCTTTGCAAACACCTTCATGCTTTGTCTTGATTTCGGGAAGACCCTCTACTACTTTACTTGCAACTGGTAGTGCTCTTTAGTGCACATGTGGAATCCTTCTATGACAAAGTTCACTTGGCTCCATGGATTCATGTACCATGGCATGTTCAAGTTGTCCCTTCAATTTGTACAATCCTACCTCTTGCTCTCCAATCACTACTGCATCATCTATGGTATTACCCTTTGGCCACATGAGTACTTAGCCATCTACAAATGCAACTCTAATTCCTTTTGCATCCATAGATGATATGGATAGGAGATTTTTCTTGAGCCCAGGTACATATAAAACATCTTTCATCTTCAGAGTCTTTCCATATTCTAGTTTGTAGGAGGCTTCACCACTTCCTTTGATAGGGTATTGATAGGCATCCCCAAGTTTCAACTTATGAGGTGACTCATGTTTAGATAGATCTACAAAATATTATTTAAACCCAGTCATGTGTTTGGAAGCCCCACTATCAATAAGCCAGTCATCACATCCATGAGAGATAGTACCCGTGAGAGCAGAGATTAGCACATATTCATCTTCACTAGATGAGTCATCATTTTCTGCTCTAGCTTTCTTCTTGGGAGGTTCATCATCCTTAGCAACATGAGCATGATATCTCTTCTTGTTGAAGTTGTTGTTGTCCCTTTTGTTCTTGGGACAATTTACAACAATGTGTCCCTTCTCATTACATGTAAAACATCTTCTCTTCTCTTTATGTTGATGGTGGTGAGAGGATTTCTTGAAATGAGATGGCTCTCTCTTGGGCTTTCCTTTCTTGGTGTGTGCTGTGAGAGATTGATATTCATTCCCCATCTTTGCTTCTTGGGCCACAATCCTAGCTTCTTCTTGAGAACATTCCTCCCATAATCTACTGAAGGAGATCAACTTCCGTCTTACACAGATTCCTTGGATAAAGGAATCCCATGACCTAGGTAGGCCATTCAAAGTGGTCATAACAATTTCACCATTCTCCACTACTTCATATACAGCTTAAAGTTGTTCCTTGATTTGAAAGACCTTAGAAAAGTAGGATTGAATGGTCTCTCCATTCTGAAGCTTTACCCCTTTCAATTGGTTTCGCAGAGTCATCTTCCGATTTATGTTCTTCCCTTCAAACAGCTTGGTCAAAGAGTCAAACATCTCCTTGGGTGTCTTTAGAGATGACACATGTGGTATGAGATGGTCTTTGATAGAATCAACAATGATTCTCTTTGCCTTGACCAAGTTATTATTATGTAAGGCTTTAGCCTCTTCTTCCTTTGGGACAGGGACCTCAGAGCTTATGTAAGTATCCAATTCATTTTCTTCCAGGATTAACGCAATCCTATACTTCCATGCTCGGAAGTTATCAGCTTCTTCAAACTTATACTCAAGCTTGGTGTGGTGAGACATCTTAAAGAGTACTTCAAATGGAAATAGAAAATATTTAGGTCTTACCACTTGATTTGCAGAAATCTAGATCTGGTGTTGGATTAGGGTTTGTTAGAGAAACCCTAAAAATTCAAAATGTGAATTTCAAATTTTCGAAAGGATAGAAAGATGTGCCTTGATGATCTGATCATCCTGGTATACTTAGAAACTGAAAACTGCAAAGTTTCGCCTTTCCGAAATGCCTTTTAATCTCCCGGATTCACTAGGGAGGACCCTAATTAGGATTTGAGTTTCCTGGAGCTTCACCCAACCAAAAAGTTCGTTCCAAATCTCTAAAATTCGATTTTTCCAAGGAGCTTCCAGCTATGGTCTCAGATTTTTGAAATTCTTATTTTTGTGGAAACCCTAATTTTTAGGGCCAAAAATGAAAGTGCCCAGAATTGAATTCTGATTGGACAGAAAGATTCACCTTGCCGAGGAGAATCAATCTATCCTACTGCCTTTCAAGATCTGTGAAGAGAAACCCAATAAACAAGAAACCCTAGTTTCCGCAACTACACAGTGTCTTCTTCTCAGGTTTGCTCTGATACCATGTTAATTTTTGAGCATTAATTCAACATACTATAGGATCTTTACTGAGAGAATAACATGTACAACATATCAATCATATAAAGCACAAGAAGCAATCACATAAGACAATAGACACACAGATTTTCCGTGGGGAAAAACATAAAGGTGAAAAACCCCACAACTTCCTCAAAGATAGAAAGAGCAATGATACAACCCAAGTACAAGAGATAGTCCTCCTAGTAGCTACTCCTCCTTCCTCACTTGTGTGCCACTTTCTGATGAGTGTAGAAGTGAATAATGAAGTGATCAAATAGAGTGCCTCCCACACTCTATTTATACATGACCTGACTTGCCTAATAAACTAGCAGGGCCAACTTGTCTAACTTAGTCTAATAACCCATGGTAATACTAATCAGGGCCGACCCCACACTTGGTGGTCTAATAACCCAACACATGCAAGTTAGACTAGAGGAATGACGACACTTCCGACACTTGTCAATACAAATGACGACACTTCCGTATAGAGGAATAATACCATCTCTATAGGAGTACAATATACATATGTGAAATACATTCCGAAGTTACATATACATCAACAATAATGTCTTTTCGTGCTTGGAAAATCACACATGACACATTGTTTGTATGCCCTCGTAGAGTGTCAACTTCCCAAGCCTTTGTATCTGAGTTGCAAAACAAACTGATATTTACCAAAATTTTATTTTCAACTAAACCAACAAAGAAACATGCAATTCACCCTTATCATACAGGAAACATAATTTTACTTAATAAAGGAGATAAAACATACCATTCATTCGCCACAGCTTGACTTGGCGGTCATCTGCACCAGAAACAATTAATGGCAAGTTGGTAGTAAAAGTAGCCTAGTTCACACCATGATCATGTCCCTCAAGTACATACTTCACAACAACATCACCACCACCAAATAGATCTGTATTCATTTGTGCCAACCTTGAAAGATCATCAGCTGGAGACACAGTTTTTTTCCTTAGGCCACTAATATCCCATACACGAACAGTTTGGTCCAATGATGTTGAAAAAACTAGATCCTCCTTGGGATGAAAGGAAGCATACATCACATAGTGATTGTGACCGGTAAGGACATAGATGAAAACCCGTGATTGCCAATTCTAGAGCCTTATTGTATTATCATCACTTGCACTAACAATCCAAGGGTACTCATTGTGGAAATGAACTGTATGGATGTAGTCAAGGTGCACAATAAACGTAAAGAGGCATTGGTGCAGCTTGTATTTCTAGACCTTAATCTTGTAATCATCACCTGCAGGACCCCCAATGCAATTATGATTTCAACAACATCTACAATAAAGTGTGTGAATTATAATTCAATTACAAGATATTTTTGTGCAATTATATACATTGCCTATATTGCAAGTACATGCACTGTAACTTAAAGATCATATGTGCTTCACTTACCTCCAGACACAAATAGTGGTTATGACTTGTGAAAATGAACTCCTCGAACAGGCCCATCATGTTCATCAAATTTGTCTATCAGAGTTCCCTTCTGATAGTCCCATAACTGAATAACTCCATTGTGAATACTTACCAAGATCCATGGCCTCTTTGGATGAAAACTAAGACCCTTCACCCTATTGCTCTTGGTTTCAAATTTGGTTAGCATTGAAACGAATTTTCACACTGTTGAAAATTGAAATTAAAAAAGCAAGAGGAAAAAAGATACTTTAGTGGAATATCAAATGGATCTTACATATGACCTCATAGAGCATACATTCTTCACCAAGTAGTTCTGCTATAGCAGAAAATAGTAGATTGAGTTCTCTTGGTTTGCAGTATAAGGGTGCATGGTGTACACCACATGGAATCTCTGTGGAACATCAGGTACATATTTATGTTCTGTAAGGCATGGAGTTTTAATCTCATAGTAGGTTTATAATGAGAATTTTCTAGCATGACCGATAGGAAAAAGTTATTCCACATTTGGGTCCTTGTTAGGCGCCATCCATAGTTGATCCAGCTGCTTCAACTGCAGTAAATATGTCAGAAAACAAGCTGCAAAAGTGTCTAGTTAGAATAAGTTATTGGAAGCTGGAAAAAATGAAACCTAATGAGGCTATGAGAGCAACAATAAAGGCTAGGGAAAATTCATCTATTTTACGGCCTTTAGGGGCACAGTTTCCAAATATTGATTGTAGTTCTAGTGGCAATGCTAGTAGCAGGAGCAATATGCGCACTGATTTTGGAATTAGTAGGGAATTAAGAGATGAATGGATGCCATCACCTTTAAAATCTACATATCCTATGAGTCATGCTAGTAGGGATGAAATTGAAACTGGGACTCAAAGTAGAAGCAGCGAGGGATTAATTCCTCTTCACGTGGGATCATAAAAATATCAATGTTTTATTTTCTCCAGGGAGCTGGAAAGATAGATTATAATTTATTTTATTCTTGCTGGTACTATTTTTGTGTAAAATATCCGAGTCAGAAAGTCGTAATATGTTGGCAGGTAGAATAAATGTATTTTTGTTTTGATTAAGGTTTATAGGAACCACGAATTCTAACAGGATCCCAAATGATCATTTGTATTGTTTATTTGAAATGAAGAAAACTAAATGCAAACTCCATAAAATATCCTCATTGAGAGACTCAGTTTTCTGAAATTTGTTTGTCATTTACATTGTATCAAGATCAATAGTCAGAAATACCACCGTGTTTGTATGAATTCCCTTATCAACGTGCATTGTATGGGGGACTTAAATGCCTTCAATAGGATTACTAATTGGCTCTTGATTTTTGAGACTTCCTTTTTCTCGTTGACCATAATGCGAGTTGCTAGAGGGAGCTACTTTCTATCACATGCTATCATTGATCTCTAGCTCACAGACAGGGATCTTTCCATTTGGTGGCATAATTATATTTGATGGTGTAGTAGCATGTCTTATCTGTCATTCTCTTATCTATAGAGTTTTAGTCATGGACTCCAATGAGCATGCCAACACACTAGAATCATGTGGATTTTACTTCATGGAAGGGCCTCTTTATTTTGAGACATTTTCATTGCAGTTTTCTATATCCCTCTAGCTTCTTTGAACTTTATACTCCATACTTAGTTTGGTGGGATCCCCTTCCTCAAATTTTATTTTGGACATTTCTCACTACACTTTGGGTGATGTTATCCTCTTGGGGGACTTCAATGCTTGCATAAGGTCTTTATAGATACTGATTCATGACAAATTCAAGGATGCCATTCTTTTCTAGGATATTTATCCAATCTTAGTGGGATAGGAATTTCTTTTCTTGAATGGTCTCCCATTCTTTTTGGACATTAGCACCTTCCCATGTTCCCACATGGTTGATTATGTCATTTCCAACTATGAGTTTATCCCTCACATCTAACAACTTATGACCTCATACCTATTCCCTTGTCTATTGTGCTTATTGAACTTCTTTCCTTCAACAATTGGCATCACCTCTTCTGCACTTTTTCTCTAAGTCCATTAGGAGGTTTCCCTTGATTCCTAACCCCACACCATTAGGCACATATCTTGTGTCCTGCAAATTGATTCCCCCCCCGAATCACTAGTAGAGGAGTGTAAACACATCTATAGGAACCTTTGTTTTTCTTCACATGACCCCCTTTTGTTCCCCACCTTTGAAAAGATTATTTGTGTCTCCTCTGTTCTAAAAGTGTGAAGATCTCCCCATAGGGGGATGAGAGATTTGTGAACACCTCTTCCATTCACCTAAATCCTTTTGGCGCACCCTTTTCCCTTGACATGTTGCTCTCCCAGTTGATCTAGGTCTTGAGCCCATGTTCTCACATACAACCTCCCTCTATGATGTACCTAGTTCATAATTTTGCAATGCAACAAGAGGAGAGTGGTCATGATTCTGAGTATTCATTGGTTGTGTTCCTCAAGCATGGAATTCATCTTGTGTCCACATTCTAGATTTATTTAATCATGTTTGTCAAAGTTTCCCTTTGTCATGGTCTTGTGAGTGTTTTGAAATATGCCCAATTGAAATTAGAACTGAATGGTTATATTGATTCACTCTTGTGGACCTTGAACTAGTTGTGAATGAGTTTGATTGGTTCAAACCTTGATTTTATGTATTTCTTAGTGAATTGGTTCAGAAATTGAGTTGTTTGTTTTTTATCTTGTTATCCAAGTTTGGTCTGACCCTTAGTCAATTTCGAGTTCACTTTTGAATTTTAAAACATTGGGTTCCACCATATCATCCACTTGTTTTTGAAATCCAGAGTTTGTTAAGATCCAAACAATTACAGCACAAACATGGCCACACCTTTGCCAAACTTTATGCTACAATTATTTGTTTGCGGCTATCACACAAACTTGAGCATAAGCATGCTTGTTAGGTCCAAAGGATAGGTAGGATTTCACTTGAGGTATCATACAATTGATCACATCTTCACGCTTTGTGCCATTATTGAGGAGTCCCATCATCACTCTTTGGAAAACTCCATGAGACATAATGAAAAATTGACTTTTAGAGATCTTATGTTTGGACTTTCTCCATGAAAAGTCTAGATTTCTACTTTCTAGGTTTGGTCGAGCAACTTATCTGCCATTTTGATATTCTTCCCCTTGACATTGGATGTTGCAAGTGGTGGACCTTCTCGATCTAGGGATTCCCTAGATTTCTTCCTAGGCTTACCTAGCTAGGCACCTTGACCCTAGGTATTCTCTAGATGACATTATTAGATAGTGCATCAACCACTTTGCATTGATTGATGACTCAGTTGATAAACTTGCATTGACATCATTTATACTTGTCATGGTTTTAGCACTTATTTCTTGCTTCTTTAAGTGTTGGATTTGGGTCTTTTTATGCTTTTAATAGAGTGGCATTAGGATCTTCTTTTGCACTTTGATTATGTACTGATCTAAGTTTCTAGGAAACTTGGGTAAAGGGATGGGGAAACCACTTTTTGAGATAGGGGACTTGGGTACGTCGAGGGTACTATGTATATATATATATTATAATACATCTGAAATTTAAATCATTTTCACTGCACATATATATTATTCATGTGCATCCATATGAATCCAAACCATTAATACACAAATATGAAAAGTTTCTCATGTATACAGAAAGGGTGTATACGACTAAAATAACATCAAGTGCATCCATCTCTGATTATTATGCATGTATAAGGAATTTACCTTGATTATTATGCATGTTATGTCATATCATCCACCAAGTAGCTTTCCTTTTTCTCCATATGTTCTTGGTGTCTTCTAATGGATTGTGATGTGGTTTAACAGATGGAGAAAATGAACATTATCACATGGAGGGAATTGTTGAAATCCCTATGATTGACGATGATGGGGAGTGCTTCCCACCAATTATTTTGAATGTCACCTCAATAAATGTTGAGGTGCACTATAATAAAGTTGTCAATTAGACACTAATGGTTACATTTGTATCATCTACGCATATTAAGTTTCTTTATTGTGATTATAGTTGTTTTTGCCATGTTATTTATGTGAAAATCCTTAATATATCCACCAATATAGGTCTCATTTTTACAAGTACTATTGTTGATTCGGAAAATGGAGCATAGTAACACCCAGTCTGTAAGTATTTTTCATGTTCTTTTGAAGCATCAGTTCATATTTATGATCGAGCTAAGATGTTGATATTAAGAGCATGCCAGGATGGACTTTTTTTATTTCTTTTGGTGGGGCATGTGAATATAAAATGGGTTTACATAGAGAATACATATATATAATATTACATAATACATTTATGCTATTCTGCAAGGAGCAACTAAGGTGTCCCTTCTCATGATAGGAAAACAAGCCATCATGGATGCATATCTTTTCCTTTTACATTTAACTGCTGGGATGTGATGGTAGGTATGAATTTCTGATTTGAATATTTCTACTCATGCTTTAACTAAAATATAAATAATTAGTCATTGAGCCTTTTTCTTGACTACTTTCCAAAACTTGAGTGTTTTGATATTAAGAGCATGCTAGGATGGACTTTTTTTATTTCATTTGGTGGGGCATGTGAATAGAAAATGGGTTTACATAGAGAATACATATATCTAATATTACATAATACATTTATGCTATTCTACAGGAGCAGCTAAGGTGTCCCTTCTCATGATAGGACAAGAAGACATCATGGATGCATATCTTTGCCTTTTACATTTAACTGCTGGGATTTTAGTAGGTATGAATTTCTGATTTGAATATTTCTACTCATGCTTTAACTAAAATATTAATAATTAGTCGTTGAGCCTTTTTCTTGACTACTTGCCAAAACTTGAGTGTTTTGATATTAAGAGCATGCAAGGATGGAATTTTTTTATTTCCTTTGGTGGGGCATGTGAATAGAAAATGGGTTTACATAGAGAATACATATATATAATATTACATGATACGGTTATGCTATTTTGCAGGGTGCAGCTAAGGTGTCCCTTCTCATGATAGGACAACAAGCCATCATGGATGCATATCTTTTCCTTTTACATTTAACTGCTGGGATTTTAGTAGGTATGAATTTCTGATTTGAATATTTCTACTCATGCTTTAACTAAAATATTAATAATTAGTCATTGATCCTTTTTCTTGACTACTTTCCAAAACTTGAGTGTTTTCCTCGTACATGTTGGACCATCCATTTGTTCATAAAATGTACCCCTTCTTAGTGAAGAGGGGAAACACAGATAATAGTATATTAGTAGCAACATAAGACCAAAGGTCTCTAGCAACTTTCAAACTTGGCTTAACATGTTTAACAGTTTCAGCTTAGTGACAATCCATGCAACAACCATCTATAATACCTGAGCAATGTGGGAATTTTATTTTTTGGAAAAGGTGATGTTGTGTAACCTCTTTATGGGGTGGCTTATCTATTCTATTTGCAAGAATTTGAAACATTAAAAACAAAGTTGGTTGTATGGTTCTAACCCATAATTGACATTTTATTTGGAAAGATGTAGTTTCTCTTGAGATTGAAGCCAAAGATGACATGATAGTTGATTAAGTGTATCTACAGGTATTCAGTGCACAAACTCACTAGATTCCTCCAACCAAGCCATTTTTGGTTCCTAATTCGTTGTAGGGGTCAAGGTACAATACCCCTTTTGGGGTCCAAGGTCCAATCCTCTGCGCCCACTCTAGCTTTGTGCACACACCTACAGCCAAGACCATCATGGAAGCCCAACTGATGCACCTCCAATCAAGAACATGAACAGTCACCACATTGATGGTTATGGAAGAAAATTGATTATAGCAACTAAATATACATTCTTGTAATTGAATTGTATTCCTATGTATACTATGACGTATTATACACAATAGAGCATAGGGTATAGAATAGCCAGTGATCCTTTCTTTTTCTCACTCTATCATAGAGCAGGGAAATAAAAACAACATCAAGTTCAAATTTTCTTTATGCCCTTCTTATTAATTTGTTTCCTTCATTTTTGTTAGTGCTTCCACGCCCTTAATTAAATCATCCAGTATGTTTGAACTTGTCCTCTAATTTGCATCTTGGATTAGATCATTGTTATCAGAGCCATACACTACAAGCAATGTGATTATCCTATTCTTGCATTTCTTCTCTTTATGCCTATTAACACTCATTAAGAATATTGTCACTTGAATCTTAATCCCTCTTTTGTTTCTGTTTATCCACCTACTAGAATGTGAAATCCTATGAGAAGATTAGGAAAAACTACATGTTAAATAATGAAGTGGTGATCATTCGATGCATTTGCTACATTAAGGGAAACTCACAGATGGGTGTGCCATAAGGAAGGTAAATTAGTTACCTGTTTCACAATTATATGAAGAAAAATCAGAAGATACATCTATGTCTTGTAAAATTGTTTCCCTTGGTGGTGACAAGGATTTGTACTCCAAGTATAGCTCCATTATGTTTGAGAAGATGAAAATTGAGAAAGAGTAGGTGGAGCAGTGCTATTAAATAGATACTTCTTCTCATCCATGAGGTGAATGGTGAGTGAAAGGAATATAGACGTTGCATTCCTATCGTGGGCTTAGAATTTTAAAATGGTAGTCACAGACCTCGCCATTGGTGGCTTAAATTATACTATTTTTTGCAAAACTAATCATTGCCCTTAGTTTTGTTTGAGGGTTACAATTTTTCCTACCAACAACAGTGACTGATGGAAACTATGGAAAATATTTTTGATACATGAATGTTATTGATGGGATAATGGTATCAATTGGATAAAATTTATTATTGGTGGTTGGGTAAACTTCATTATTTTTCCCTATGTATTCTACTAGAATTATTCAAGTTAAAATATTTTCCTTGCTAGCAGGCCTCTGCATGCTTGAATAGTGTTATGTCGTATTACTTAATTGTTCTTGTGATTGCATTTTATGGTAAAGTAAACCCCTAAGGGAACATTGAATTGTACTTCTATGATTGGTTTATGTATTTTTGTTTCTCTATTTCTCTATATGTGTTCAACTAAGAATCAATTGTATTTACTATTTAGTTTTCTTAAGAGTCATGACATTTAAACATGGAGCAATTTATCCTTCTTTTTTTCTATGTAATATTTGAATAACTTGCATGATTTTGCTTCTTACTGCATTAACTTTGATTCTTCTATTTAAGGGTGCTAGCTCAATGGAAGAGCACTTTCCTTAAAGGAAAGAGGTTGGTGGTTTGATTCCTCCGTTCCCTATATACAAAAATCAATGGCTAATTAAATGACCAGTTAACAACAATCAATGACTAAATAAATAGCCAGTTAACAACGATCAATGACTACAAAAATGACCAGTTAACTACAGTTAATGACTAGTTAACCATAATTAATTACTAAATAAATGACCAATTAACAATAAATGACTACTACAAATGATAAATTTGTGACTAAAAAATGACTAAAATTCACATATAAACGACTAATGGTAGCTAATTTCCAGTATCTTATAGCTCGATTAACTTAGTCGTATTTATTTTAGTCATTAATAGTTGCCTTATTTAGTAGTATTTGGTCATTGATTTAGTCATTAAATGTGACAATTAATGACTAAATCAATGACCAAATATGCGACTAAATAAGGAAACTATTAATGACTAAAATAAATACAACTAAGTTAGTCAAGCTATAAGATACTGGAAATTAGCTACTATTAGTCGCCAACTAAAAAATAGATGTGAATTTTAGTCATTTTTTTAGTCACTAATTTCTGATTTTGTACTAGTGTGGGTTGCGTAATAAGGTACAAAACGTTGAAGGAAGTTGGATTTACCTTGGAAAATTTGTAATTTCCTTCATGTTCTTAGAGGGAAAAGCTCAAGTATAGCTTAGAATTTTAATCGGTCAACTATGATCCCTTGCTGAGAGACGATGAATCCCAACAGGTATCCTACCATGAAACAAAATACACACTTGAGGAGTTTCAATCGAATTTTATACTTACGAAACCTAAGAAAGATAGTGCGCAAATCAATGAGATGATCACCTCTCTTCTTTGACTTGGTGGTCAAATCATCAAGGAAGGACAAAATTATGTGTGCCAGGTCATTAGAAACATAATCCATTTCTTGTCGGAATGTAGCACCAGTGTTCTTGAAGCCAAAATGCATCACACAATATGAAAATGTTCCCCATGGTGTTGTGAAGGTTGTTTTGTATTGTTCTTGTAAGTGAATGCGTATCTGGTTCACTAGTACAAAATGAGAGATAAGTGACCAGGCGACCAAAACATTTTGTCACCAAAGTTTTTTCAAGACCAAAATTGAAATTTTTTAAGTGAACTAACTAAAAATGACCAAGATAAATGACCAATATGGTCATGGGATAAGAACTAAACTAAAAATGACCAAGATAAATGACCAATTTGGTTACGTGATAAGAACCAAACTAAAAATGACCACATAACAATTGGTCATTTAGTTGGTCATTTTAAGTTGTGTCACTCCAACAATGGAAATTATTTACAATTTTGACAATGAATTTGTACTATTTACTAAATTTTAACACTGCAGATGGATTCATAGACCACTAGGGGGTCTCTGAATCCATCTGCAGTGTTAAAATTTAATAAATTGTAACATTGTAGATGGATCGAGAGACACGAGTTAGTGTCGAAACATGAAATCATAGGAAAACCTACTGAACTTTTTTGTACGGTTGTCTCATCTGTATCGTCACATCCAATTTGATGTGCTTATCATGTCCATATCTTATTTCACCATTTTTTCTTTTGTATTATCCCTTCGACAGATCGGCCAAGTTGCATCATGTGCATCATCATAGTGTGGTTGAGTTGAGTCTTGGATATTTATTGTCTTTCCCTCTCGGCATTTTCATGTCGTAAAGTTGGTTTCATTGTGTTTGTCTTGTCATATTGGCCATGTGTTAGAAAAACAGGATCGCAGAGCAATAACAATAAACAGAAATGCAAATATAATCACACATACGCATTACAAGAGAGACACAGATATATCGTGGTTCACCCAACTTGGGATACGTCCACACTGAATTTTCCAGTCCTTATTACTATTACCATCCAGCAAGGTGAAGGGATACAACCTGCAGCACAACCGCTGCACTTCCTCTTCTCTGTTTCACAGTTTCTCTCCTGATCTCAGAGATCTTTACAATGCATAAAACCTAATACATCATCCACCCTAGCAGTAATACAATGTCTTTATTTATAAGGGAAATACAATGGGAAAATACCACGGGATACCCAAAACCATGGGCTCACAAAACAGCTGGCGAAAACAGCCCCAAAAATTTTCTTCGGGGGCGTTGCCCCCAAACCCCCATTTCTCGGGGGCGCTGCCCCAGACCCCCCAGCCAGGGGGGGATGGTCCCCCCTGGAACCCCGTGGGGGGGCAATGCCCCCCCAGACCCCCCCGCTGGGGTGAGTGTACAGTCCACCTACATATCATATAAAACTGGGGTACAAACACGGCTGATACAATATCATCTATGAGACTAGAAGATCTGGCTCCACGACCAACACCATGTTCATATTTTGTTTGAACAAAACCATCATCGTTTGACCCTCTCGATAGTTTGTTAAAGTTTCAACAAGTTCATGTATTTGTGTCTTGTTAGCTAAATATTGTCAATTTCACAATCTCAATTAATTCTCCATATGCACCCATTCATCATGGTTCTCTTCACGCCTATGTTTGGAAAGTTTTAAAGTTCCCTTTGGGTCTCTCCCTTGCAAAAAATCGCCAATATCCTCCATTTTGAAAAGAAAAAAAAAAATCCTCCATTTTTTAAAATTCTTTTTAAAAAAGAGTTACCATGATTCTAATATTTCCTCACATTGACATTGAACAAATAAGTTGTTAATGGTGTAAAATAAAACTCTAAGATCTTCACTTTTGCAATGGCAGTGCTATTTTTATCTTTTTTTTAAATTTAAAATTTATTTTCATTATTAAATTTTTAATTTTATATTATATAAATAAACAACAAATAAATATTATATATATTATGTTATATAAATAAATAAATAACAAAAAATAACACTATTATGTATTGTATATATTAAAAATAAATATATTATTCTATATAATATTAAAAAAAACAAATAGTACATAAAACACTAAACAAAACAAACACCTCCCACCCAAAGTATCCTTACCTCCTAGGCAGACCTCTCGCTAATTTTTGGGGATTTAAAAGATGCCTCCTTGTCTTTGACAGAATTTGGGAGCGAAATGTGTTCATTCAGAGACCTCAGAATTTGGGAGCGAAATTTGTTCATTTGGAGACCTCTTGGGCAGAATTGGTGCTAATTTGTGGTGACTTAGAAAATGCCCCCTCGTCTTTGATAGGGTATTTTTGCATTTAATATTTTATGGGGTTTATGGACTATTCTATCGAGTTAAAAATTTCCTCCTCAGCTACAGTGTCCAATGGATCTTCACTAGTTGTCTGCATCTCCAATGATAGATGAGGGAGATGCAAAGGAACAAGAAATCACCTCTCTTCATTTACAGTTATTTCAGATTTTCCTGCTTGACAACCGATACAACGTACAAGAATTAGGGTTTTTGACGACCCCTCTGAAATTTCCAGAAATTGGATTTTGTATTCGAGAATCAACGCAGTGGAAGAGTCTACATCCAGAAAATCGGTGATAAGTTTGCTGGTAGGTTACGGTCGATGGTGGCATCACTAGTACAAAATGAGAAATTAATGACTAAAAAGTGACTAAAATTTGACTATAAATGACTATTTTTGAGTCGGTGACTAATAGTATCCAATTTCCACTATCTTATCTCTAGTCGTATTTCACTAGTCATTAATTGGTTGACTTATTAGTCATTGATTTAGTCATTAGTCATTGATTAAGTCATTGATATTCACTGATTTAGTCATTGATACTCACTGATTTAGTCACTGATTTAGTCATTGATTGACACAATTAATGACCAAATATACGACTAAATAAACTACTAGATGATAACATATTAATGACTAATCTAAATACGACTAAACGTTAGTCGCGCTATAAGATACTAGAAATTAGCTACTAATAGTCGTATATATGCGAATTTAGTCGTTTTCTTAGTCACTAATTTATGATAGGGTACGGAGGAATCGAACCACCAATTTCCTGCCTATAATTAGGTAGGTGCTCTACCATTGAGCTAGCACCCTTTAAGAAGTTGTTATTGCTTGACAATGATGATATTCAAACAAATTTTGCATGGAAACAAAATGAATGTCAAACATATTTAAGAATAATGCTTCAAGTACTAAAAGAATTCTAAGATATAGCAGTTCAACTGTGACAATGTTGAAAATTCAAAGAAGAATGATCTTACAAACTATGCATGAGTACAATAATCCATGGTTGTACAAATTATCAGGAACAAAAGCAAGCTGCTGCCCTTCATAGACAGAAAAGAATGTAAGATCCAACTTGCAATAAATTTCTTTTAATTGTCTATCAATTGTTGATCTCTCGACAGCTAGAGACGTTTCCTGTCTGAGATCCAAAATACATACAATTATCTTCAACTTCACTTCTTCAAAACCAGTTGCAATAAAACTTATTCTAGAAATTGTCTTATGAGCAATAACCACTTTTTTGAACAACAGGTTGCCCTTTCATTTGTACAGTAGCAGGTCTGCTGCTATTGATGGCAAGCTGACTTGCCATCCTGCAATACAAAATAAATGGAGTTAAGTCAATAGTATTTCACAGAAAATAGAAAATATAATCTCCTTAAAAGCAAGATGTCACAATGAGGACTCTATCTAGGATGCTCTATTCTGGAGTATAGGGGAAGCCGTTTTGTCGAAAACCCTCTTTCAAGGCTACGCTGCATCTTAATAAAGAATTCCATGTAAAAAGAGAAACATATCAGTCTCTTTGTGGTTCAACAATTTCGTGAAAACAAGGCTTTTCTCGATAAATATGCTTAAGATGCTGGTAAGATTTTAAATCCTGGAGCCTCAAAAAAATTGTTACGAAGATGGGTTAGTGATGCGAATGCATGCAACCCAGAAATTACAAATGTCCAGGCCCAGGAAAAGCTTAACTGAAAAATGGAATTATCATTGGCACTGTTGACTCTAAGAAACTGTTTAGAAACAACAAATAAAGTGTGGGATATAGTTCTTTGATGTCGTGGATCAAATGCAGTTAATGAGAGGTTAATCAAATTTGATAGTTAAATTTTTGATGTTAAAATATCCGAGTCACTCGAACAGGGACAAGTCATATGGTAATGCTGCCACAAGTAAAGAGGCAAACAATAATAGAATATGGTTGAAGGTTCAATCCATATGCAACAAAAATTTCAAATAAATAAATGATGGGCATGAGTATTTATAATTTTATATGCTTGCAACATGCAAACTTCTGGATACAATTCACTTGGGCATAAATATCTTGAGCATATTGATAGATATGCTCAAGATGCTTGCAATTTTTTATAGCCTGGAAGCCTGGAACCTGACCAAAATTGTTATGAAAATTCCCATGCACAAGCACGTCTAAGGCATACCAGCATAGTATGAATAACTCTAGAGAATCCATGCCAAAACAGAAAGAGATATGCTTACAAAATAATATACCCCATATGCAATGATGTCTAAAATTGGATATTCTCCACCACCAAGTGTATATAATGAAAAACATAAAAAAAAACTAAGCCAACCAACCAAGGAGACCCTTTTAGAAGTGAATCTCAATGCCTCAGGACTGAACCTGCTAAACATAATAGATTAGAAAATCATATTCAATGATCTATATCCTATAAAATCTCTGCTTTCTCAAAATAATAGAACAGAGAAAGCCATAGCAAGAGACCAATACAACAAAACTCTGAATTTTTTTCAAAACACAAATTTCTATTCTTGATTTCGTAATAACCCTTGCCAATACTACCCTGGACTTTTAACTCAATTGTTGTTAGGGAAGACTTGTTTATACCACTACTCCTCCTTTAAACTACTGCTACTTTGTTTTCTCTTTCCAACTGATAATGGTTAGGCTTACTGTAAGGGTTATTGAAATCCCGATTTTGTCAAACATTTCACTTTCCATCTACTGTAGCGTACTGTTGGAGTCTAGAGGCTTGAAGATATATTGTATGGAATATTTTGGTTTTGATATGTTGTTAAACACTTCCTCTACCAACTAACTTATTCACAACTTAGTTCAAATATGATTCTTGCACTCTCCTTTAAAGCTTCCAATTTTGTTTTCAAGGCATAGTAACTTGTGGTTTCAAGGTTAGGGCCATGTATGATATAGAGATCATTTAAATATTCATATCTTAACAAGAAAACACAAATACACAAACTGAAACAGAAAATGAGAAGAAACAATACAAGGACTGATATATAATAAGAATTCACTGTATTGCATGCCTGGAAGTGTCTCTTTTACTGAGATAAGTAGATTTGTCCCTTTATAGAAGATGTTGATGCTAACAGCCTTCCAACTGATGTAAATCGTTGCTACTTCTTCAAACAAGAGTTGGATAAACCTGAGAAGCTGTTCGGGTACACAGGGTACTCCCAAAAGACCGAACACCTGGAGCAACCACTTCACACAAACAGATGACAGATCAACACACCGATGTTTTGACGTGGTTTAAACCCTCGAGAGGGAAACACTCCACGTCCCCGTCCAAATAGTTTCTATGGAGCAATTTATTATGCAAAATAAAGAAATTTACAAATGAGCTTCTCATAATCGATTAACTAGACAATGACCCTGCATGCTCTTTAAATAGAGATCATGGACCAATCGGGTGTTAAGCCACAGATCAAGGGTAGGTATGATCTAAGATAAGTTGAGCCGTCGGATCACTCTATGTCTAGAACATATCATGACCGTCGGATTTAAATATTTACAAATGCATACTTATGCATACTAAAGAAACACACTTTACCTGACGGATCTATTACACAAGTTGATCTTAACTTACTCCTAAGTGTATAAATATCCTAACATCCCCCCTTAAGAACAACTTGGGATAGGATTGAAGGATTTACAAAAGTGACACTATTAGGAGAAGGAAGGAGGCATTAGAGCCTATCCCCCCTTAATGACAAGTTCCTGAACTCCTAACATAGATCGAAGTTTAGAAAAATTCACTTCTGTAAGAGACTTGGTGAAGATGTCTGCAACTTGATCATTTGTAGGGCAAAAGAGCACTTCAAGAACATGATCATGAACAAGATTTATGATGAAGTGCATATGCAGGTCAATGTGTTTGCTGCGTTGATGTAGAACTGGATCTTTGGCGAGCTTGATGGAACTTTGATTGTCGCACCAACGTGGAGTAGGATGCTGCTGCTTGAATCCAAACTCTGAAAGGATCTGTCGAAGCCATAAAGCTTCCTGACTGGCATTAACTACGGCTCGATATTCTTCCTTTGCTGAAGAAAGAGAAAGAGCTTGTTGTTTCTTACAAGCCCAAGTGATAGGTCCATATCCCAGACTGAAAACATAACCTGTAGTAGACTTTCAATCATTAGGATCTCCGACCCAATCTGAATCAATGAAACCAACCAACAAAGGTTCCCCCCCTATGCTGTAATGAATCCCAAACTGAATTATACCTCGAATATATCGAAGTATTCTTTTAGCACCTTTCCAATGACTTTCATGAGGTGTTTGCATATAACGGGAAACACGACCAACGGCAAAGGAAAGGTCAGGATGGGAATGAGTCAAGTATAAGAGACTACCAACAAGCTGACGATACAAGGTGGCATGTACTTCAGGTGAAGGAAAAGTGGTAGAAAGTTTGACTCCAGACTGGAGGGGAGAAGGGGTTGGTTTACAATCGTCCATGTGAAAATGACGAAGAATGTCACAAGCATACTTATACTGAGAAAGAAAGATTCCTTCTTTGGTTTGCAGGACTTGGAGACCAAGAAAATAATTCAAATGTCCTAAGTCTGACATTTCAAAATTTTGCTTAAGACTGGATTTCACATGGGTTATAAGCTTAGGGTCACTACCAGTAAGAATAAGGTCATCAACATATAGAACAAGTATGATGAGATGGTTTCCTACTTTCTTGGTATAGACAATGGGGTTAGAATGACATCTAGAAAAACCAGTGTCAAGGAGAAAGCTATCCATTTTGGCATACCAAGCTCTAGGAGCTTGCTTAAGGCCATATAAGGATTTCTTAAGGTGACAAACAAGGCTAGAGTTATTCTAAACATATTCAGGAGGTTGTTCCATGTAAATTTCCTCCTGTAAACCACCATGTAAGAATGCAGACTTGACATCCATTTGATGGAATTCCCAGTTATGTAAGGCTACAATGGAAAGAACAAGGCAGATGGAGTTCATTTTTGTGACAGAAGCAAAGGTTTCATTGTAGTCAATCCCTTCAACTTGTGAAAAACCTTTGGCAACTAACCTTGCCTTAAGTCGTTCAACACTTCCATCTGATGCATACTTAGTTCTATAGACCCATTTACATCTGACAAGTTTTCTTCCTTTTAGAAGAGGTACAAGATCCCAAGTATTGTTCGCCATTAAGGAACGATATTCTTCATCCATAGCTGCATCCCAATCTGGATTTCTTGAAGCTTCTGCAAAAGTTTCTGGATCATGATTATCGGAAACTTGAGCCAAAAGAGAAGAGGTTCGCTGAAACTGAGAATGTGTTCGACGTTGATTTCTAGGATCACCGGAAAGATCACCATCTGCTTCACATGTTGAACGGACCCATCGAGGAAGTACTTGTGCTGGTGCAACTGGAGGAACATGAGCAGGCGGAGGTGGATTTTCATCCTCACTATCATCATCAGAAACTGGAGTCGAAAATCTGTCAAAGAAGTTGGAAGTAGAAGAAGGCATAATCGCTGAATCAGGCTTGCAGGCCAAAGATGGCACAACCGCCGAGTTAGGCTCACAGGCCAAGATATTTTAATCAAATTTAACATCTCTTCTAATGATTATATCATGAGAATGTGGTTGAAGAAGTCTATAACATTTTACATCTTCATAATATCCAACAAATATGCACTTTTCACTTTTAGGCTGCAATGCTTTCCATTTTTCATCCGGAATGTGACTCGTGCTTCACTACCAAACACACGGAAGTGACTTACATCAGGTTTAGTTTTACTCCATGCTTCTTCCGGTGTGATACCTTGTAAATATTTAGTGGGGGTGTGATTAACTATGTAATTTGCACAATATATGGCTTGAGCCCAAAATTGAAGACTTAGTCCCTTAGATTGGAGCATACAATTAGCCATTTCTTTTAAAGTGCAGTTCTTCCGTTCAACTACAACATTTTGTTTTGGTGTATATGGAACAGTGTGTTGTTGTTGGATTCATTGTTCAGTGCAGAAAGTAGTGAACTTTTTGTTAACATATTCTCCTCCATTGTTGGATCTTAACTTAATAATTTGATGACCAGATTGTTTTTCAACAAGGGCCTTGTAGGCCAAGAACATGTTAAATACTTCGCTCTTAATTTTTAGGAAATAAACCCAAGTGCGTATGGAGTAATCATCAATGAAAGTTAAGAAGTATTTGAAACCAGAAAATGAAGCAGATGAAAGAGGACCACCCAAGTCACTATGCACTAGCTCCAAGGGAACTGAGGCGTGCCAAGAGGCACGTTTATCAAAACTGTCTCGATGATGTTTTCCGAGTACACAACCAGAACAAACACCATCCTTGCAAGATACCATCGGAAGACCTGTCACCATATTGTCTTTACATAGTTGTTGCAATGAGCAATAATTTAAGTGACCAAATCACTCATGCCAAAGTTTGTTCAAGTTATCACTATGAGCAACAAAAACTGAAGGAAAAGGTGATGACCCAAAGTTGTTAAATTTGTACAACCTGGTAATATCATCAACAATTCCAGTAGCTAGGACATGTTGAGGATCTTTAAAATCCTTGATTACAACTTGGTGAGGTGTAAACGTCACAGTTTTACCTTCACCAGAATGAGTGATTTGATAGACTGATAACAAATTACAGGAAATTCTTGGAACACATAGTACATCACTAAAATGACCATTATCTACTGGAACTGTGCGAGATCCTACAACACTTAGAGATTTATCATCACCAACAAATATTTGTTTGGTGTTACATTCATGCATAGTAGAAAAGATGGCTTGATCCTTAGCCATATGATAAGAAGCTCCAGAATCAATGAGCCATTCATTTGAAGTAGTAGAAGAAGATGGAGTATAAGAATAACTAGAAGCACAAAGTGCATGCCCATGAGAGTTAGATTCTGAAGGCGAATATAGGCTGATGTGGTGCTTCTTCATTGCTGCTTCCAAGGCCGCCATCTTCTTGAAACACTTAGATTCATCATGATTATCTTTCCCGCAATAGTTGCAATGACGCTCAGTCTTCTTTCCTTTTGGCTTGGATCCTTTGTCATTTTTTAAAGAAGGAGCTGACTGAGAGGGTTTGGGACCCTTGTTTGACTTATTATTGTGAATTTTTTTTTTTCTTGGGAGGCTTGGACTTTTCTTTATGTTGGGACAACAAGGCTTTCCTAGATGTATCTACATTGTTGATTATTCCAAGATAGATCAGCTTAGCTTGCTCTCTAATCAGGGAATCACAAAACGATTCAATATTAGGCTCTTGATAGCTAGCTGCAGTCAAAAATTCTTTCATGGAGTAAAATGTAGATAGAAAAATAGAATACACAGGTCCAAGTTTTGAAAGAATATGATAAATGCATTGTTTGTCTTCCCTCTTAATCTTGCATTCTTCACATAAGAGTTTAAGAGTTTTGTACTTAGATAAATAATCTTGAATGCATGAAAAATCACTTGGATTTAAAGAAATCAACTCATTTTTGAGTTGATGACCTCGAATTTCATTGTGTTTACCAAACATAGATTCCAACTTGTCCCAAGCAGTATCAGGTTCATCAATTCCAGATATGTGGAATCGCAAATCAGTAGAGATTGACATCCCAATCAATCCATGAGCTTCATCACATCTATTTGCCCATTTTATTTTATTATCATTATCAACGGGTTCTGTTTCTTTCCCTGAGGTAATTCTGAAAAGTCCCCTACTTCATAGAACATCCTCCATATGAGATTTTCATGAGAACTAGTTGGAGCTGGTAAGTAGAATATCACAAGGGGCTGTTAGAACATTATTACACCTATGTACATTAATCATTTATTAATGGATGGTTAATTAGTGCCCAAGTGATTAATTATTACATCCCTAAGTTGGTTAGCTACTAAATGGTCAATTATCATAAACTAGTTAGCAAATGTGAACAAGTGCTGAGTCAAACTAGCTGTTTGGTGCGCTCCCCAGGGAAATTAATGCATTCAGCATGCCTAGAGCTCCCTCCCCAGGTTAATTAATGCATTCATCATGCTTCTCTTTTACCTAGGGCGCACTTGCTCAGATTGTGGACAATCTTGCCAACTTTGTCATATTTTTGGCCAATTTTAGCTACCAAACCTCTAACCAACCAGTTTCTTCACATGTGTGAGGTCACACGGGCCTGTCCAGTCATTCCCAGCATTCACACAGTAGATTCGAACCAGTTTGGGATGGTTTGGGATATTTTGGTCAACCTAGGGGGGTTTGAGCTATTTCTAAGCTAGATCAGTGTGAACACTCCAGATGGATTCGAATTCTTCCAGATTTGTATATATGGATGTTCTTAACCTATTTTGAGGTTGGACAGTTAATAATATTGACATTATTCACCCATTTCATGTGTATTGTTCTTCATTCATTTACAGATTTATGCTATTCTTGCAAATGTTGTGCAATCTTTCACTAGTGAGGAATCCATAGTAGCTAGGTTCTGCTGTGATTGAGATTTTACATGGTATCAGAGCTCTTAGAGCTACCATTCGAACCAGCAAGACTGTTGTAGTGGATTGCCAGAAGCAGTGGAGAAACCACATAATTCCTGAGGCCATTGCCTTGAGCTTACTGGAGAAATCTAGTGGCTCCTCTCAGGTGTGATGCTCTCCCGAATGCACCCACTATCCAAACAGGGTTCGAATCTGTTAGTGTAGATCCCTCCTGAGTGATTTGAGAGTTGTTTGCAGGTATTGAAGATCAACATTGTCAGCAAGTGCGAATTGCAGCAGAGGAGAATGGAGCCATCTCACCCAAACGTGCTCACTCCCTTCAACTATTTCGATTGGAAGGCAGAAATGGTGATTTTGCTGAGATCTAAGTGTCTCTACAGAATTACGATGGGCACTGAGGTTGAGCCAAACTCAGCTGTGGAGAAATCCAAGTTTTTTAACAGAATGGATGAGGCATTTGGCCTCCTTTGTCTCAGCATTTCGAGAGACCTCCTGTTTCATGTAGAAAGTCTAGCAACTCCAAATGAAGTGTGGCTCAAGCTTGAGACCCTGTTTGGAAAGACTGATGAGATGAGAGGCCACCAGCTCGAAAATGAGCTTGTCTCACTGAGCCCAGGGAATTTCGATTCCATCCAGGACTTCTTCACCAAGTTCAAGAACTTGGTCTTGCAGATCAGACAATGTGGCATAGAGAAGAAAGAAGAACAGTTGGTGTTGTCCATTCTCTCCAAATTGGGTTATGAATACTCAGTTTTTGTGTCTTCCTTCAACTCCACAAGGCTCACAGTTAGAGGTTGGAAGATGCCATCTTTGGCTGACTTCATGGAGATGCTAACTCAAGAGCAAGACAAGCTGGTCTTGATGGGCTCCATCAAGCAAAAATACCAAGTTCTTACAGCTGGAGATTCGAAATGTGGAAGAGGCAAGCAAAAACCCAAGGGGTCGAAACCTCAAGAGAAGAAGAGGAAGGATGAGAGGCCCAAATCCTCTGAGGGGGTTTCGAATCCTGTCAAGAACAAAGGAAAGAAGGCTGAGAAGACAAAATGTAGCTACTGTCAAAGAGGTTTTCATCCAGAGAGCTCATGCATGAAGAAAACCATTGACACCATGACCCATCTCCTACAGAAAAATAATATTCCTCTTCCTGAAAGTTCCAAGAAGAAGGAGTGCGTTTCTGAAGACAAGGAGAGCCGCCATGCCTTGGTGGCTAGTTCATCTCATTCACCCTTGTTCATCATTGATTCAGGTGCCTCAAGGCACATGGCTTCCTCAAGAGATTCGTTTTCTGAACTTGCACCCTACAGTGGCCTCTCCATTCGAATGGGAGATGACTTAGAAATCCCTGCTCATGGCATTGGGAAAATCTCTATGGAGAATGGCTTCTTCTCCAATGTGCTGTATGTACCAAACGTTGCATCGAATTTTCTCTCTGTATATCAAATGACACATACTGGAGCAGCAAAGAAGGTGGTCTTCACTCAGGATGATGTGGAGATATCAGAAGTTTCCACCGGGAAAATTGTTGCAATGGGTGTTGCAGACCATGACATGAAGATGTACAAGTTCTCCCACTTTCTCGAGTTCTCTTCACCAAGTGTGCTTCTGTCACATGGGAATGAGACCAGCAAGCTATGGCATCAAAGGTATGGTCACCTAAACTACAGATATCTTCAAGTTTTAAGCAAAGAAAAGATGGTAGAAGGGCTGCCACAAATCAGTTTTTCAAGTAGAACATGCAAGGGTTGCATGATTGGGAAGCATCCTGAAAAGAAGTATGACAAAGGGAAGGCAAGGAGGGCTGATCAACCACTTGGGATAGTGCATTCTGATCTGATAGGGCCACTCCCCACACCCTCCTATGGCTGCAGCAAATATGTGCTCACCTTCATCGATGACTACTCAAGGTACTGCTGGTTATTTTTCCTTAAGCAAAAATCTGAAGTCTTTGAATGTTTCAAAATTTTCAAGAGCATGGTTGAGAACTTCAGTGGGAAGGCCATGAAGGTTTTGAGGACTGATAATGGCAGAGAGTATGTCAATAACAATTTGTAGTAGCTCTGTCAATAGCATGGCATTCAGATGCAACACTCAGTGCCCTACACACCACAGCAAAATGGTGTTGCAGAGCGCAAAAATAGAGCACTGAAAGAGATGGCAACTTGCATGTTGCAAGCAAGGGATTTGTCTCCCAAATTGTGGGCTGAAGCTATGAATTGTTCAGCATATGTTCAGAACAGAGCACCACACAAAGCATTGAAAGGAATCACTCCATTTGAAGCATGGATGGGCCACAAGCCCAATGTCTCACATTTCAGAATTTTTGGCTCAAGGGCTTGGGCCAGAATTCCACCGGAGAAGAGAAAGGCCTTGTAGCCCCAAAGCAAGGAGTCAATCATGGTTGGGTATGCAGAGGATTCCAAGGGCTACAAGCTCTTTGATCCATCCACTCACAAAACTTTCATCGAAAGAAGTGTCAAATTCGAAGAAGAAGAATTCTTGCAAGCTAGTGAACAAGGTGATGGGGAATGCTCATTTCCTCGTCTTGATGATGAAGTAAGTAGTGATTCTTTCTCTGATATTTCTGATTCTGATATTGCTGAAGATGATGTTGATATGGATTCTGAACATATCCCTCCCTCAAGGCCCAAGTGGGCAGAGAAAACAATTCAAAGTGCCGGAGAGCTTGTGGGAGATCCCCAAGATGCTAGGAAAACTAGATCTCAATTTCACAATTCCTTTGCATGTGATAATTCTGATCTGAGTGAGGCATGTTACTTGATGGTTGGATCTGATCCAATGTCATATTTAGAAGCATGTACAGACCCAAGGTGGCAATCAGCCATGCAAGAAGAGATGAACTCACTCCATGAGAACAAAACTTGGGATTTGGTCCCTCTTCCTCCCAAGAGGAAACTAGTGCAATGCAAATGGATTTATAGAACCAAAGTTGGATCTGATTGCTCTGATCTGAAGTATAAGGCCAGGTTGGTGGCTAAGGGTTACTCTCAGGTCCAAGGAGTGGACTATACAGATACATTTGCACCGGTGGCAAAGATGGACTCCATAAGACTAGTTTTGGCCATTGGGGCTTCCAAGCGATGGGAGATTCATCACATGGATGTAAAAAGTGCCTTTCTTCATGGTGATCTGAATGAGGAGATATATATGCAGCAGCCTGAAGGTTTTATTTCTGATCATACACTTGTTTGCAGGTTGAACAAGTCACTCTATGGGCTCAGGCAAGCTCCTAGAGCATGGTATGCAAAAATGGACAATTTTCTGCTATCTTTGGGGTTTGAGAGGTGTAAGTCTGATCCAAATGTGTATATGCAGCATGTTAGTGATCTGATATTGATTATTGTACTGTATGTTGATGATCTTTTGATCACTGGTAGCTACACCAAAGAACTTGACTCAGTTAAGAGAGCATTGCACAGTGCATTCTCCATGACCGATCTAGGATTGCTAAAACAATTTCTGGGTTTGGAGATAGATCAATCTGTGAATGGAATTTCTGTATGTCAGTCAAGGTATGCTTCAGATTTGTTACAGAAATTTAAGATGGCTGAATGTAAGTCTGCAAAATTTCCATTTCTTTCAGGAGTTAAGCTTACAGAATGGGGTTCTTCACCACTAGTTGACAGTTCACTGTATAGACAACTAGTTGGGAGTTTGTTGTATCTTACACACTCTCGACCAGATTTGTCTTATGATGTTGGGGCTGTTGCAAGGCACATGAAAGAGCCTCATGAGATCCATTGGAAGGTAGCCAAGAGGATCCTTCATTATGTTCAGGGTACTAAGTCCTTTGGTATCCATTATGCTGCTGGTTCATCCCTTGAACTAGTAGGATTTACAGATTCTGATTGGGACGGTGATTGTATCGATCTGTAGTCAACTTCCGGTTATGTATTTATGCTTGCACATGGACCTATATGCTGGTCAAGCAAGAAACAAAGCACTATTTCCTTATCTTCAGCTGAGGCCGAGTACAGGGGAGCAGTTAATGCAGCCACACAATGTGTTTGGTTGCAAGGTATTCTTGCAGAGTTCGGGATTGTCTTTGATTCACCCACTATTCTTTGGTGTGATAATCAAAGTACAATCAAGATTTCTACCGATCCAGTACATAGACAGAGGACCAAGCACATAGAGATACACATGCATTACATTCGGGGTTTGGTGCATGACCGGATCATAGCATTGCAGTATTGCCCATCCAGTGAGCAAACTGCTGATATCTTCACCAAGTGTTTTACCGAGAAGACCTTCACTCACCTTAGATCTTTGCTTGGGGTGAGTGATGCATGGTGATGATTGGTGTATTTTGATATATGCCACATGTCCATTTTAGAGGGGAGGTTTTATTTCCCATGTGGTTTTCCTCCTTACCTTGGTTACATGGACAAAAAAAATTTATGATGTAAAAGGTGACTTGAGCCTAGTTGCCAAGGCCTTAATTTTTGATATTTCACTAAGTCTAGCTTAAGGGGGGGTGTTAGAACATTATTACACCTATGTACATTAATCATTTATTAATGGATGGTTAATTAGTGCCCAAGTGATTAATTATTACATCCCTAAGTTGGTTAGCTACTAAATGGTCAATTATCATAAACTAGTTAGCAAATGTGAACAAGTGCTGAGTCAAACTAGCTGTTTGGTGCGCTCCCCAGGTCAATTAATGCATTCATCATGCCTAGAGCGCCCTCCCCAGGTTAATTAATGCATTCAGCATGCTTCTCTTCTACCTAGGGCGCACTTGCTCAGATTGTGGACAATCTTGCCAACTTTGTCATATTTTTGGCCAATTTTAGCTACCAAACCTCTAACCAACCAGTTTCTTCACATGTGTGAGGTCACATGGGCCTGTCCAGTCATTCCCAGCATTCACACAGCAGATTCGAACCAGTTTGGGATGGTTTGGGATATTTTGGTCAACCTAGGGGGGTTTGAGCTATTTCTAAGCTAGATCAGTGTGAACACTCCATATGGATTTGAATTCTTCCAGATTTGTATATATGGATATTCTTAACCTATTTTGAGGTTGGACAGTTAATAATATTGACATTATTCACCCATTTCATGTGTATTGTTCTTCATTCATTTACAGATTTATGCTATTCTTGCAAATGTTGTGCAATCTTTCACTAGTGAGGAATCCATAGTAGCTAGGTTCTGTTGTGATTGAGATTTTATAGGGGCGGCCATTTTGTAAAATTAATGGCTATAAAAATATAAACCAATAGTCTTGATGCGAAGATCTCGAAAAAATAGGCGGTTTAAAAAAAAACGGCACTGAAAACTGATTCTGTATGATGAAGTTATGCTTGAACAAAGAAAATGTTGAAGATGTCCCCAATAGTGACGTGGTAGATAGAGAATGCGAGCGAAAAAAAAGAACCCCCCTCTTTCCAAGATGAACCTTTGAAAATCACTTTACAAGAAAGTTGCTTTAAGTGAATCACTTTTGTAAAATAAGTGATTTTCAATTTTACAATGGTGTTACTTTAAATAGTGCAGCAAAAAAAGAACTTAAGTGACTCACTTTTTATTTTTATTATTTAAGTGAGATGCACTTTTACAATAAAGTAATTTAAAATTAGAACTTGAATGCACTTTTGTTTAAAAGTAACTTAATAAGACTTGAACTCAAGACCTATTAAGGAATAAAGCAACTTTGAATCAAGTGAGCTAAGTTAAAAGGTACATAAAAGAAAGGAAGGAGGAAGGGTTTTTTTTTTACTTTTCTCTCTCGGTTTCTGTGCTTGCCTCTTTTCCTGCAAATCACACCACAGACCGAAACAAAAAAAAAAAATTTCCACACGTATGGGGTTAGATCTTGTTAGCTTGCCCAAAAAGTCTCTATTTTATCTTTGCTTCTGATTTGCCGAGATCGCACAAGGTGCACGACAAAGAGCATACACAACCGAGAAAAACCCTTTCCCTTTCTGTTTCTGATTCGCCGAGATCGCACAAGGTGCACGATAAAGAACATACGCAAACAGAGAAAGCAACAATCTGAAACAAAAAAAACTAATAATAAAAATTGATAAAATATGAGATTTTTTTTTTTTAAATAATAAAAAAAAGAAAAACGTCACTGTAACATTATATATTCAGATCTGATGAAATACGCGTTTCTGAAGCATCCGGAAACTATTTTCTATCAAACAAAAACTATTTCCCAATGGAAACGGTGCTTCGGATGTGATGAAACACCTTCCACAACCCATAAATGCACAATAATTCTAGAACTAGAAACGCTTTCAAGTTTCGACAACACTAGTTCAAGATCTAGATCATAACCGGAAGCGGCTCTTCATAAAAGCTCTAATACCATGTTTGGGTACACAGGGTACTCCCAAAAGACCGAACACCTAGAGAAACCACTTCACACAAACAGATCACAGATAAACACACCGATGTTTTGACGTGGTTTAAACCCTCGAGAGGGAAGCACTCCACGGCCCCGACCAAATAGCTTCTATGGAGCAATTTATTATGCAAAAGAAAGAAAGTTACAAATGAGCTTCTCATAATCGATCAACTAGACAATGAACCTCCATGCTCTTTAAATAGAAATCATGGACCAATCGGGTGTTAAGCCATGGATCAAGGGTAGGTATGATCTAAGAGAACTTGAGCCATCGGATCACTCTATGTTTAGAACATATCGTGATCGTCGGACTTAAATATTTACAAATGCATACTAATGCATGCTAAAGAAACACACTTTACCTAACGGATCTATTACACAAGCTGATCTTAACTAACTCCTAAGTATCTAAATATCCTAACATAAGTAGATCTGAGTTCTTTTTGCACACCTCTTGTCTCAAATAAGTAATCCCTTGAGTGTTGTAGGAGACACCACTAGTTTAGAGATTTAGGCTAAGAAATATTGAAGGTATTTCAGTCTTTCAATAGTCTGAAGAAGTCAAATACAATCTGATATAAAATGCAGTAACCCCCTACTTGTAGGAAATTGTCTCCTCTGGAAAAACGCAACAACAACTAGGTGCATGAAATATTTCCACGAATATTTGTAGGTCGTGTTTGCTTCAAATGAGGCTAAAATCAATTATTATGACATCCAACACTCTTTATTTTGCTGACAGAGATGAAGGTTCAGTAAGTGGCTTCCTGTAGATTACTTTATCACCACTTAACTTTATCATAAAACAGCAGGATCATAGAAAAAATAGAATCTCAATCAGATTCATTAGGATTTGTCGGCACAGGTTTACACCATTATACATAATTAAAATTAGGGAGTTAAACAAACATCTAACATCACAATTGTATAATATAGGCGCTTGTTAAAGGTTGGAAAACATCATAACAAAAAGTGCACCTGTTCTTTATCTCAACAGCCATGATCATGAAAGCATGCTCCACATTTGTTGCATTCTTCGCACTTGCCTCCAAAAATGGAATGCCAATCTCATCAGGAAATGCCTTGAAGAACAAAATACACAAAGCATGTCAAGAAAAATAGACTAAAAAGTGACCAAAAAAACTATAACCCTTGAGATTAATAAAAAAAGAATCTACAAGCGAAGTCAACAAACTTAAGACCACAAACTGCCATAGTGTTGCAATTAACAAAAAACAGAGCACTAACAACTTCAAGGCACACTCATATTTAAATCCTCATCAAGTCAAAGATGATGATGCATACAGTGAAACACATAGCAATGCACATGATGCCAAAGCTACTCAGCATTTAACATTACCATGGATGTATCATAATCAACATCTTTATTAGCAGTCAAATCACATTTGTTTCCAACAAGCAACTTGTTGACATTCTCACTCGCATAGCGATCAATCTCATTCAACCATTGTTTCACATTATTGAAACTCTCCTGATCAGTAACATCATAAACAACCTGCCAACATAAGAAAAATATCATTATAAAGCCATAAATTTAAATAAATAATGGAGTATACCAAGGATACCAACAATCAACAGCTACTCAGCATTTAACATTACCTTGGCTGTATCATAATCAGCAGCTTTATTAGCAGTCAAATCACATTTGTTTCCAACAAGCAACTTATTGACATTCTCACTCGCATAGCGATCAACCTCATTCAACCATTGTTTCACATTATTGAAACTCTCCTGATCAGTAACATCATAAACAACCTGCCAACAGAAGAAAAATATCATTACAAAACCATAAATTTAAATAAATAATGGAGTATACCAAGGATACCAACAATCAAAAGCTACTCAGCATTTAACATTACCTTGGTTGTATCATAATCAACAGCTTTCATCCAAATCAACTTCATTCTCATCCAAATCAACTTCATTCTAGTACCATCTATCCACACATCCAAATCAACTTCATTCTCTATGCTAGGAAGATTATTCTTCGGAAAGGATAAGCATGAATCGATATCAATGGATTGGATCTTGAAATACCAGATATACTTCTTCAGAAACTCATCAAACACAGGGCGCCCAACCTGCACTTAGAAGTTTATAGGTATCAATGGATTGAGTTTTGACTGATCCAGTTTGTGTCTAATGAAGCACATCCAAAAACATCGCCATCAAGATAACATGTTAGAAAATGATAAAATCCCTTTTTCATAATAAAAACAATGTTCACAGCAATAATGGAGGTTTAAACAGTCCCCTTCATCCATCATGTTGAAGATAGTAAAAAGTGCCCAGATTAATGCACCTTTGAAATATGCTTTTAAGTAATGGGAGATTTTGTAGTATCCAGGCCGGTTTCTGACCTTCTTATAGCGGTAAACAACAGTAAAAACGTATTATTTCCAAGTATGGGTGTTTCTGAGTAGCAAATATGGTGGCTACCTGTAGCATCAACCCTAAATGACTTGTTTCTTCTGTGTTGGAGGATACCAAACAGTTGAATGAGTGATCCAAAAGTGAACTGTTCTTGTAGCAAGCAGTTTTTGGAACATGTTGTCGAGACTTTCACTGCTTCAGTATTGTCACTTTTCACACCTGATATCCAAGAACCTTAGTAGTCAAGAAATGCCCAAATCCTGTAATATGCACCCAGGTCCCATATTGGCTGAAATTGATAACAAGAGTGGTGTTGTTAAGAAAGGTATGAAACCAGAAATGCATCCTCATGCATTTGAGAAGCCCCAAATTTCTAAATCCAGCCTGTTCTGGGCAGAAAAGAGGGTAGGGTTGACTTATATTTATGAAACCTGGGACCGACTTAATTTTTTTTTCATAACTAGTATATATACCAGCTTTGAGGGCATCTGTTTGGCATCATTGTTGATGTTTAAGGACAACTTGATTGGTAGTTGTTGGGAAGTCAAAGGTGTTAAATTTTGAGCATTAATTCACAATACTCTAGGATCTTTACTGAGAGAATAACATATACAATATATCAATGCATAACAATCACAATAAGCATGACAAGCATCACAAGAATCAAAAGCATGAGAAACAAGAGACACAGAGTTTCCGTGGGGAAAACCCTAAGGTGAAAAACCCCACAACTTCCTCAGAGATAGAGAGAGCAATGGCTCAACCAAAGTACAACCAAAATACACTTGAGATAGTCTCCTAGTAGCAGATGATCCTCTTCCTCACTAGTGCGTCACTTTCTGAGTGAGAGAAGTGTGACTTTCCGAATGATCAAAATAGAGATCTCTCGATCTCTATTTATACTAACCTGTTTTCCCAGTGACCTTATGGGGCCGACTTGTCTAGCTAGGTACATCCACAATATAATATATATTTCAGGGCCGACCCCACACATGGTGGTCTAATAACCCATCGGCAAGTACATACACTTGCGACACTTGTCAATCCACATGACAACACTTCCTTATAGAGGAATAACACATCTCTAATAAGGGTACAATAAATATATATGAAATACATAGATGAAATACATTCCGAAGTTACATATACATCAACAAAAGGGTTGAAATTTCATAATTAAAATATTCATAAACCAAAGCCTTATTTCCATCCAGGGGAGTGATGTAGCTAGTCATCATTTGAAGGATACAGAGGGCCAATTCATCTTCATAAATTCATGTAGATCTGTAATTTCACCTGTAGAAGTCAACCTTTCTCACTTGGAGGCATATTTTAGTCTTTTGCATAAGGTTTTATGCCCTAAAGTCATGGCATTTGAGGGGCTTGTTACCGCCTAGTTTGCACAGGTTGTTCAACAGACAGAAGACACCAAAAAGACAGGGATCCTTTAGTCCCTTCATCCAAGTTGTACATACCCTGCTTCTTTCATGTGCCACTGTTTCTAGGACTTTGCCGATAATTCGAAATGATGTGCAGGTCCCCAATTTGATTACCACCAAGTCAAATGCGCTAATTATATGGCACCTACTTTACACTTGGTACCATCCTAGGAATGGGCGGAAGTGCCTGGGAGTATCCCAAGGAGGTATTTCCAAGGGAGAAAAAAACAATGTGTAGTGACCTTGTACTTCTATCCCAAGGGGTTTGCTCAACTAGTTGTTGCAAATGTTCGGCATGTTACCCCCAATTTTGCATGGTTGCCACATGTGATTTTTATCACATTTTAAACAGGAGATGACATGTTGATGGAAATTTGGATGGCCTAGTGTTGATGCTTGTGGAGACCTTTTCTTATGGAGTATTTTATATCCTGGGAACAAATGGCATAATAACACTTTTGGGTATCATATTTGGTCAAATTCCCTACAGTGTAGGCATAATAACACTTTTGGGTATCATGTGTGGTGGCATTCTAGTGGCCTGTAGAAGGATTCATCCCCTTCCTCATGGTATTGTTATCTATCGTGGATAGTTGGGACCACCTGTCTTAAAGCTAAATGGGAATTCTGGATATACTTGAGACCACATGTCTTAAAGCTAAACACTCTTCTTCAAGTGTATCAATTATTTGATTTTGTTGGGATAAAACATCCATTACAACACCATGACTTGTACTAATTTCTCCTCTTGGGAATGGATCCTCCAAGAAGCCAAAAAGATAGAGGTTATATTACTAGAAATAAAGTCCTTGTATCTTTTGAGAGGCTTCTTAAAGTATTGAATATTATAGAAGGAACAGTGTCCTATATGGTTGAAACTTGTGACCATACATATATTGTGACCACCAAAGGAAAGAGGCAGGCCCAATAGAAAAAGAAAACCCAACCACCGAATCGAACCCTTCAATTTTTATCCCAGAGTTCACATGGAGACTAGTGATGGTGGAAGACAACTTCTAAACCAAATCTGGGTTCTATGGGTTGCTAGGCATGCACTTTGGGCTTAGTCTGCTCTGTGTTAGTTTATATTCTCTGCAATTTCCTATTTTTTCCAATGAATAATGTGCAAACCAAAGGTCTGCTTCTTTGATAATGATCGTTGTTTAATTGTGTTAATTTGCGATCATTTAAAACTCATATTGACTATTTTTTCTTTTGATAGAAAGATGCTTGGCATGATTGAGATTCTACGTTAGTAACTTGTGTGCATTGTACTCTAGAATTCCAACAATATTTGGAGCTTAATTGGCATTCCACTTTAGCAGGTTTTGTACAATTGCAGCGTGTAATGCCAACAACTTTTTAACTGCATGGGGTTGTACCAGATTGTGAAGAATATAACTATGGTTTTTCATTTGACCAAAGCAGATCAATGAGACTAGAGAGTACATTGTACAACAAACCATAGTAGTCATGTGGGAGTACCAAGGCTATTCCAAAGTGGCAAAATAAATACATATAAAATTAGTGCTAAAAGAAACAGTGAGAAACCATAAATATTTTAGTCATAACAATGCCCTACCATGGGAAAACCATGAAATAAGCTATTAAAGTACATAGTGAGAAGCAAACTACCTTCCTTCTAATATCTATGGATCCCTCATGAATATTTCATAGTAAGCCAATGCATAAATACCTATAGAAATCACTTTCTCCAAACACTCATATGTACATTGGACAACTTGTTCAGAAGCCTCATCAACTTTTCCAACGAAAAAAGTCTCATTCAAATCTCCTTTACATTAGCTCACATGATATGGATTCAAGAATGTTGTCAACATTCAGAAGCCAAAATCTAACTTGGAGATAACAATATATATATAGACATGCAACAACCAAGAAATATCCAATATCTTACCATGGACACCATTGTAATAGATAGTTACATCCACATTCACAATATCACCTTCCTCCCATCTCCTACAATCAATAAAATTAAAAATGTATGTTTCAGTCTTCAGATTGACAACTGTGGAAAGTACATATTTTTTATAGACCTTTTGACTATTCAGTATCGTGTAGAAAAATGTAGTTCTCAGTTTAAAATTTATACTCCCTCGATATGCAATTAAAGACCACTAATTTATAACCATTTCAATACTTAAGTATCACACTAAATGTCTTTCTTCTTTAGAAATTTTGTCTCGATGGGAGGTGTATCATACTGAAGAGACAAAACTTTTGAAATATTTCTTAATCTCCCACTCACTATTTGTATTGATAATTATTACATCAAAGCCATCCCATAGCCATAAAGGTTGTAACTATATCAATTAGAACTAAATCCATCAAATTTTATAAAAGTGCAAAATTTTGGCACAATGTTGTATATGGGAATTGCTATGCTTGAAGGAAGTTGTCATCGACAAGCTAAGGGATAACATGAGTTCTGTAGACAGAAACCCCCACCTATTAAACACTACTAGCAAAGGAGAACCAGGTCTGTATTTCTTCTTAGGTCATACGTCAGAAAGAATCTCTAATCTCCTCTTAAGAAATTAGATAAGAAATCATGGTTGGTTGGCTGAGTCCATTTTGTCTATTCAACAACTGGTTAGTAGAGGTATTTCTACTGGAAATGAATGTTCCATTTATTGAAATGAGAAGTCAGTGTCTAACTGATGATCATAGTGGCGATAGCTGATTCTTCCGATGTTACAAAACTCGCCAGGTTTGACTCAGACTCCTGATTGAAAAAGCCTTGACACATAAAACAAGCCAAGATCACTCAGTGACAAGTCAAGCTCATCCCCACAAATCTTTCTCATCAATTGCAAGTTCAGCTCACAAGTACTCATGGGTCAAACTAGTTTTTCTGGGAGAAAACATATATTGATGTCTAAAGTGGCAAAATTCAAACTACCATGGTTATGAAAGCCCAAATTTATAATCATAAACTCAGCATAAATATGTTCAATATTCTCAGAACCTTCTATCCACAAAACATAGAAAACTAGCTAATGCTAATTTATTATAGCATCCCGATCCATACATAACCTCAAAAACTATAAACTAGACAAAACATCACAGATAATTCTAGAACAAACATAGATTGCCCAACAACTTTCATTTGACAGTCAAGTGAGAATCCTGCTTAGTGAATCATTGGCATTTGAATAGGTCATCCACCAAGACCTCTACTTCAATGATAGTTTCCTGCTCACGGTTGGGAAAATTTTCCATAGTGACTTACATATTCCTAAGCACTTTCATCTTGAATTCTTCATCATTGTACCATGAATCAATGATGCCCTGCATTCCCATGTCAACCCCCAATTGGTATAAGGCACTACACATTTCCTACTTAAACCAGTTCTTAGCCTCATCTTGAATTCTTCATCATTCTAACATGAATGAATGATGCCCTACATTCCAATGTCAACCCCCAATTGGTATAAGGCACTACACATTTCCTACTTAAACCAGTTCTCGGGCTCATCTCTCTCTCCATTGTGGGTCCCCATTTGTCTGATGGTATTCTGTATACACTCATCTGACAATATTTTTTGAAAGAAACTACTCAAGGAAAGGGCATCGGTTCATAGCCACCATGTTGATCCATGAGTCCATTGAGTCAGTTAGCAAAAAATGTTGTGTGCTGTACAATGGACCACCTTGACTGCTTGAAGTCTCATCCAAGGTTGGCCTCAATGTCCAGATTGATGCTCTAGAGAATAGTGATGGACATACAACAGGGTGACACAAAGAATGGGGAGAAAACACATGACAGAGAAGGGTGGGAGGGACAAGGCAGAGCCAAATACGGTAAATGGGGAAATGAACATAATATAGTGAAAAGAGACATAAAATAAGTCAGGGAGATGGTGGGAATCAATGAATGGCTCTTTTATCTTATAGACAATCTGCAACCTGATTGTCATTATTTCTCAAACATAAAATTTACATTCCTCAACATTTGCTAAAACTAGATCCATCCATGACATATGGCTAAGTTTTTCCAAGTTATCCATGGCCTGATATCACCATCAAAAATAATTTTCTTAAAGCATTGGTTTAGAGACTCTCTCACCCATATGCTAAGAGATAGAATTTTATCTGAAATGTTAGTATTAGGTCTGCAAGGTTCATGGTATCTGTAGATCCAAACTAGTCCACTAGGCTATGGTTTCCATTAGAGGCACCACCACAAAGTGAATTTGGCCATTGGTAGTGGATACCATGGTAGTTTTTGGATCACTATTGGTAGTTTTTGTATGTAATGAAGAAAGTTTTATAGATATCTGCCCCTTGTACACATGCATTCTTGTCATTCTTCATAAACCCATGAACTTGTAAGAATCTGATGTATAATTGCCGATGTAATGAAGAAAGTTTTATAGATATCACATATACACGTTTTGGAGGAAGCTCATCCTTCATCACATTCATGCCCATATGTTGTACAAAACCTTTTAACTGTTCTTATAGGACATGTGATCTCTTATTCATTATTTTCACATCATTTTTGGTTGAATTCACATGCTACCCATTTTCAATAGGATTTTGGAACCTACAGTTCAACATTGTTAGTCTAGGACACTTATTACTATGGGAAAATTTGACGGGAATAAATCCTGCAACCAGTATGCTATTATAATCCTGATGAAAATGAGATATAATTGATCAATGAAAGCACTTACCGGTTTCTGAACTCTGGTTTTTTTCCCAGAAATCCTTCTCTTACAAAGTCCACCATCTGCAAATGATATAAAATATTACATACTATATATACAACCCAACTCAAAAGAAACATTTTAATATCATTAAAATCACACTCATTAGCATTCTAGAACCTAAAAATAATATCTCTGGTTTGCAAGGGATGGACTTGGGTGAAAGGGGGAGTTTTGAATATTCCAAGGAGAAATTTGGAGTTAAACAAAGCAATCAAAAGTGGAAACACTATATAATTGGAAACAATGGCGATTGTTAAGAATAATCAAATTATGAGATTTACCAAATCCGTGGATATGATGTCCATGTGTACCAATAAATACCTAAATTTGTTGATCTCCTCTCATGTTGAGGTCTATATAGTGAATCTGTAATATTCTTAATATAACCTCAATCATATCAATTAACAATACTCTAATGTACCCTTGCATGCAATTTAAGGTTCCTGGCAAAAACACAGTCTTAGCTCAACAATCCATGTCTCCATGCTACTTGAATGATAATCATCACTTTTGTAAAATGAAAGAAAGTTTAGTGCTCATACAAGAAGTGCTTGCATATAGGTCACCTATAATGTGCTAATAATGTTTTTGTATTCAGATAAAGGGTATGGTGCTAGTCACACTGGCCACTTGTAAGTTGCTAATAATCTATGATTGGGTGGAAGTATTAACAACTTCAATGGACCACAAAGCATTATATATCAATGGTTAAGGATAAGTGCAAGTCCTAGAAAAATTAGATGGAATAGAAACCCATTTTTCCTGGCATCTAAATTAAAGATTGAGGCCACTTCATGAACAAAGGGTCACTTACCAACAAAAAAAATTCATCTGTGTAAGTTCCAATTTGATCTAAACATTTCATTCCTTAAAAGAGAACTATTTGAAGCATTCTTTAATATTAACTGCCTCACATATCTTCTATGTACTAAAGCAAGATATTTTCTCTCTACTCTCTACCTGCTACTGTTTCCCATGCAACCATGGTTCATATATATGAAATATTTTCTCTTATCCAAGTAGGAAAGAGAAAGTTGGTCAGCTCTAGCCATAAAGACAGTTTGTTGCACCATGGGTTCAAAGATTCTATATAGTTATTTGATCATTTATTGCTTATCCTCAAGGTTTCTAGCTATTTGGGGTTACTAGGGTGTTTGTTGCATCTCAGGAATGCTTAACACAACTTTCAAGATGAATAATTAGATATTTTAATAAAAAATATCATAAACTATATATGTCAATGATCATAACCAAAAATCTATAAATAAATATTACACAACAAACATAGCTACTTTTCAATGATATACCTACAAAACCTAGCTATTGATAGTGCATCGATACTTCAATCATTTCCTCCAGATACTATAACATCTGCATCTCCAAAAAAAATCATTATGATAGCATCTCCTATACAATGAGCACCAGTGGCACAAGTAGTAACTGTTGTATGGTTTGGCCCTTGGAATTCAAATCAAAGAAAAAACAAATGTGAGGTGATGTTCTGAAGATAGGAGTATCAGTTAAAATAGTTCCTCTGCCAAATCCATCTATTTTGTTAGTTACCAAAGCAAAATTTTAACCCCTAAATGAATATTCATGATTCTACAATCTACTTTTAAAATTAGATGAATTTCACAGATCTATAATCCATTTTCCTAAGCATAGAGGACACAGTTCCGATAGGCTGGCTACAAAATTTGGACTTCGAAAATAAAATTACCTGAAAACCATATTTGATGCTCACATGGCCTGCTTCCATGTTGATCAATATGCGTGGAATGAAGAAAAGGATTAAACAACGCAACCTCCATGTTGTTAAAACTGAAATCCGCAGAAAATCAAATAAATTGACACAGTGATCATGAGCATTTGACTTATAAATAACACATCTATTGCCAAGTTATTGGACTAGGTAAATTTTGTATTAGTATGGTGCCCTCTGAGAGATAGAGAGAATATCATATAAATCTTACCCATTAAGGGAAAAAGTAGATTAACATCCATAAATGACAAAAGCAGCCATTGGGACCAATAAAGAAAACCGTCTGAAAAACAATCAAGCAAGTGGAGTGCCCACGATATCTTCCATCCTATGTAGCATCAAATGAAGAAAATAAGCAATACAAGTACAAAATATATGAGAAGAACTGTGGCCAAGGTATCTTCAATTCTATCTATGTGAAATGAAAAACATAAGCAATACAAATGCAAAACATAGATCATGTGGTGTAGATGAAGGAAGTGCACTATTCATGGAGTAAAAATGAAGAGAACTTACCTGCTGTGAAAAAAGATTTGCTAATTCAAAAATGTCACAGATGCTCTCAATACCACTCCCTATGGAAACACCCTCGACTATTGAGAAAATTGAGCATTGTGACAGTTAACTGGAAAAATAAGACCATTTTCAAGACAGTTTATCTAAAATTAAAGATATGCACTCCTAGAGATTTCTTCAGCAAGTGATGATAATGCTTTGAGATATATTAATCAAGATAAAAATATCTCTACTAGAAATTTCAAAATTTGACCTTCTTTTCCCTTTCTTCTGAATCTTTAGGAAACCAACTTCCATCCTTTAGAGCTTCTTCAAATCCACACAATGCATAAGATATAAAACGTGCAGTATAGTGGATCAATCTGATTGAAAAGATGATTGCTAGGAAAAGATAATATGGACAGTAATAAGCAGGTCTATCTATTTATCCATGCATCATGATATCAAAATGGTAAAGGGCCCCATCATGAGTGGTGGCGGTAGGCATGTCCAGAGATATTGCAAGCAAATTAATTCAAAGAAATAGATATACATGAAAGAAAAGAGCATTCTAGTTCCATTAATATAATTTGCTTGCAACTTAATGTCAATGGCTGTACATTTTCCCACAGGAAAATTGTTAACGATTCAATGCCATTGCACTTTTTCATCCTTAAACACATGAAAACAATTGAATATCAAATAATCAAACATTGTTTAACAAACAGATAGAGGTAACAACAAGCATAATAGACAATGGTCGTGATTCTGAAAGATAAGATAAGATAATTTTATTAATATCCACAAATCACTAAAAGAAGGTCAAGAAAAATAGGAAGTACAATCAATGATCAATAGACTATACAGAACTAGGATGTAAAATCAGTAGTCAATAGACTATAGGAGTGTCTAGAAGCTAAAATGTCGACAAAAAAAATAAAGAGACACAAATTGTAGCATGATCTACGTAAACCAGACAAGGGAAACCTTAAAATTTATGAGGCCCTAACTCAACATCTGCCGCATCATAGCCAAAAGTAAAAGTAGATGGAGAAAATCCTAAAGGATCATGTCTATGTCTATTAGCGTGAAGAAACCAATGCTAAGCTTGATGATGTCATCTACAGAGTTATCTTATTCTAAACATTGTATCATCGTACTTATTACTTGTTAGTATTGATAATAAAGGGACTAAGGACATAATGTAATAAAGTAACATGTCATATTAATAAGATAGTATAGAGATGTGGTAATCCTAGATCTATTAGAGAGGGATAAAAATCCTAACTGCGACTCTCCTCTGCTCAGAAGATCTAGAGTTAAGTTCGATCTATGCTAGTTTATTTTTATTTATTTTTGAATATTTAAATATTTAATGAATGGTCAGGTCTTTTTTATTTTAGTGTTCGACTTCATGTCTTAACACAATGCTAGTTAGTTGTACATGGGACTGCCTCTCTTATGACACGCAAGTTTTAAATCTTATTTTCATACTGAATAAGAAAATCAACTCTATTTCTCCTCTCTTTCCAAGGATTTCTATCATGGGAAAATTAATGCACACCTATAATTGTAGGAGATTCTGACAATTCATTACAGTGGTGTTACAATGATTTTGTTGACCAAATGGATAAGCACCCCTTTCAGGATCTATATTCTAATATCTCTTCTTGATATGGACTAGGGGATATCATTTTATTGGGATAATTCAACAATATCAGTGGCTCTTTCAATTAGAAATAGGATATTTTTTATCCCAAAATTGATCAAATTAATATAAATTAGAAAAGGCTAAAGCACACTAGACTGAAAATTATATCTTTAAATCTGTTTCATTGGTTGATTGTTAGAAAAGGCTAAATACCACCAGAATTCAGCAAACAAAGACTGATAAGGATACCTTTAAATATGTTTCATTGGTGGATTGTTAAAGAGAATTGAAGGGGCACTTAGTTACTATTCTATCTCCTTGTATGCACAACATTGGTAGTTTATTTCATTTAAAAATGTGTAATGCCTTGGAGCTATATGAGTCGATGTGTGAATGGGGACAACAACACTTTTGCATTTTGAGTATCTAAGTGTAGGGTGGTAGAAAAAAATGTGGGAATTATTATTTTTTAAGTAAGAAGTCACATCATATTAATTTAGCAAAATAATAAATTTATAGCATGACAGAGTTCTGAGCTATTGAACAATTCAGATCAACCAAGCTCCAAAACTGGACTAAAAGCAACAACTTGAGAACTGTTTAATAGAATCCTTCACATAGGGATTTATAGAAATCCTGATATAGAATAGACCAACACCGATACTTGTAAAAAACATGAGCATTGTTATGATACTGCCTATTTCTAATATTCCACATCGTGTAAATATAGAACCTAGAAAAAATGCTAAGCATAAAAATATCACAAGAGAACTGCTAGTTCGAACCTGGGTGCAATTATGGATGCTCTTCATCAGAATCTCCATCAGGAGCGTGATAATTCAGTGGGATGGACGCACCAATTGCAATAGAGTTTTGGTGGTAGGTACAACTAGCCTGTTGATGAAACTTCGGGCTACCAAAATAGGCCACCAAGGAAGAGATTTGATGGTCTAGTTGCTCAAACTTGAAGTCCACATTCTGAATGTCTTTTCTGGCATCAAAGATCAGATTGGAATTGATCTTGACATGGCCATCATGAAAAGTGCAGTTTCTCGTCTTTCCATTATCCTGGAGCATCCGGTTGGAAGGATTATAGGTGTCTTGATCCTGACATCCCTCTCCCTTCTACATTGATGAACTAGACTCAGTCTGCATTGGAAAAATTTATCCAGGGTTGAATCCAAGAGAATTGCCATACTAATCAAACCACTCGACCTGGAAATTGCACTTCTTCTCATCATCCATGGTGGTTTGCAGCTGCTTCAAAGAGAGGGGAAACTTGGGACATCGATATTTAGGCAATTCCAGACTCAAAGAAGGACAACCCTAGCATAGCGTGATCTCCCCTGTTCCCTCAAATGAGGCATTCTATACCACCGATCAAAGACCAATTTTGAAACCCCAAATGGATGAAAACTCTATAACCTTGCTTGGAAGATAGGATCGTGCCATAAATACTTCCAAGGAATCAACTAGAAAACCACTCTGAGCGTAGCCCTGCAACCATGTCATTCCACAAAACAACATCCCTCTGAGATATTTTGTCAAACAAGTCACATGCATCCTTCACACACCCACATTTTCCATACATTGATCTATGGATATATCTATATGGGTGTTTACCTCAATCCCTCCAACATCTAACAATATGTTCTTGAATATCCTTCCCTATGGCCAATCTGTGCAAACACCAAGAATCGTAGGGAAACTAAACTTATCTAGCATAATACCTGTCTACTGCATTTGATCATACAGAGAAATGTTTCATCGCAGAGCTCTTTTCTAGCATGTCCTCTCATCATAGCATTCCAAATAAACACATTTAGTTCCCAAATTCCATCAAAGACGAGCCGCATCTTCTAAATCACCAAAAATTAGCTACCCAGGAGGTCTCCAAATTAACACATTTCACTCCCAAATTATGTCAAAGACGATGGGCATCTTCGAAATCACCAAAAAATAGTGGGAGGTCTTCCTAAGAGGTCAGGAGGTAAGAATACTTTGGGCCTTTGGGCCATAGGTGTTTGTTTTATGTATTGTTTTTTTTTAAATTATATAAAATAATATATTTATTTTTAATATATAAAGGTGTTTGTTTTATGTATTTTTTATTTTTTAAAATTATATTAAATAATATATTTATTTTTAATATATAATATATAATACATAATAATGTTATTTTTTGTTATTTATTTATTTTTTATTTATATAATATAAATTTTGTGTTTTTTTTCAAAATATTATATTATAAATTTGTTTTAATAACATATATTAATTAGAGTTTGTTGAGAATATGCACTAAAGGCTATATTGCTTTGTTTTTAAATTATATGTGTTTGTTTATTATATTAATGTTTAGTTTTTGCTTTATATAATATATGTTGTTTATAATATATATATATATATATATATATATATATATATATATATATATAGATATAGATATAGATATAGATATAGATATAGATATAGATATAGATATTCTAATACTAATATATATATGATGAAAAATATATACAAATTGTGGAGAGTTGAGTGAACATAATTGAGGGGATGAACCAACATAGAACACCTTTGGATTGGTCCCACACACAAGTATGCACACCTAGAGAGAGGGACACTAGGCACTAGATAAAGGACACCACTACCAATTGATGTTGACCCAGAACCTTTGGGCGTAGGCCCCTATCCAGATGAAGATCCTATTGTTTATCCCATTGGCTCAACAACATCCACAACAAAGGCTAAATGAAGTAGACCTTTTGACTTCACTCGACGGTAGGTGTTCTGGGAGCTAGGGTGTAGTGACCCTAATTGATAAACATGGTTACAAAATTATGGCTATGGGGTATTTCGATGGGTATAATGACGCTAGTCGACAGTACATCATGATGATCAATTTGAGTCTCATAGCTAGGATGTCGTCATGATCAGTATACACATGCACTTATAATTTCATGTCAATTAAATATATAGTGTAAAAAAAAAAATACTAACAGTCGTGACTTAAGTGACTTAAATATTATAAGAAGCATGGTAACTCTTATTTTACAAAGAATTTTACAAAAAGGGAGGATTTTTTTTTTCTTTTCAAAATGGAGGATATTGGCGATTTTTTGCAGGGGAGAGACCCGAGGGGAACTTTATAACTTTCCAAACTCAGGCGCGACCTTAAACAATAAGCTAGAAACCATGGATAATTTCCCCACTGAGCCCTCTAGGGATGCTTATACGAACAAACATGTAGAGTCGCAATGGGATCCCCCCTCTCCCCTGTAGTGGAAAATCTCTTCATGGAGCGTTTTGAACAATCAGCCATTAGGTCCTCACCACTCAAACTAGATTTCTGGGTAAGATTTGTAGATGATACAAATGTCAACTTAATGGGTTCATGGTATGGAGAACCTGAACAAATTCGTGAAACATTTGAACAAACAATCTAAAAACATTCAATTCACGATGGAATTAGAAAAAAATAGTTCCATTCCATTCTTAGATGTTCGTATTTCCAAATGAGATGATGACACCCTACCTCGCCAAGTCTTCCTAAAAGAAACCCATTTTGAGTTATACCTCCATGCAGAGTCACATCATCACCCATCCTAGAAAATAGGCACGATCAATACCTTAGTTCCTAGGGCCTTAAGAATCTTTGATGACAAACATATTGAGCAAGAAATTAATGAATCATTTAACTTATAAAAGTTTCAGAAATAGGGGCTACAAATATTGGAAAATAAAGAAGGCCTTCAACACAGCTAAAAAGAAACCAGAAAAGAAGTATATTAATGATCTTGAGAATAAATTAATGATCCCTTATGTTCAAGGAGCCTCTGAAAAGATTGCTAGGATCCTCAGGAAGAAAAAGATTGGTACAAACCCTCACTTCTTTAGATAAAGTCATAAAGCTCAAGTGATACCTTAGAGGAAGTAAGAGAGATTGTCAATGTCACCTTACAAACCCTCTTCACACTTTAGGCCAGCTCTCCTCCGACTCAAGGGGGGCTTCCCTAGGATAGGACTTACTAGAACTTAGGCAATGGAATTCAAAGAGAAATGAAAAGATAGTTTTAGCAAAACAGTATGATAAGTTTAAAAAGAAAAATGGATGAGTGGACCGAAGACTAGTGTCTTATCCATTGGGAAAATGGGATCAAATCAAGGTTCAATGGGAGGCCATCCGCCATCCTATTGAGGAAACTATGGAAATTGAGACTAAAATGTACAAGCTACAATTATAGAAATGTGTTGAGGCTTCAGCATGCCCATGTTAAATGATTTTGGGATTTGGCCTCCTCCTCCTCCTTTATCTGGCTGCAAGGCCTTTTTCAATGGGGCTTCTTAGGAACATGGTTTTTTTTTTTGGTGTTGGGTCTCTCATTATTTAATTTGGAGCTGGATCGTCACTTTAATTTATGGTTAAATTGCAGTTGAACAGGACCAATACGAGAGGAGATCTATTGGCGCTCTGGCCTGTCCTCTTTTTTTCCAATTCTCAACATCTTTCTTTACACCATATTTTTGGTGTCTCTAAACTTGTAGTTGATTGGGTGAAAGGTCTGTGCTCTTTAAAGGTGATGGAAATCTCATCTTGGATGGCTCATGTTAATCTTCTGCTCAAAGCCTTTCCTGATGTCTCTATCATGCATATCTTCAGGGAGTTCAATACACATGCAGATGCTTTATCCATAAGTGGTCTTGTGGCCTCAGAGGGGTTTATTCATTTTGAGGAGTGGTGCGGGGTCTACTTTTTTCCACAGGCAGTTTTCATGTTTTTGGCTCATAGATGGATACCTTTCTCCTCGTTTCTATTTTTTTGTACTTAGCGGTTATATATACCTTTCCTCTTTTCTTTTTAGTTTGTTTCCCCATTGATGACTTTTACATCCATCCGCATTGTTAAAATTTAGTAAAATATTGTACAAATTCATTATCAAAATTGTAATTTTCCATTCTCAGTGTGACACAACTAAAAATGATTAACATAAACGACTAATTCACATTAATCATTGTTATCTAGTCATATTTATATTCCCGTGACTAAATTAGTCATTTATGTTAGTCATTTTTATTTTAGTCACTTGCTATCTAGTCATATATTTTATCCCGTGACTAAATTAGTCGTTTATCTTAGACGTTTTTTGTTGGCTTATTTAAAATTGCTCAATTTTAGTCGTTTATCCCTTGAAAAAATAGTGGTGACTAACTTTTTTAGTTGCCTAGTCACTTATCTCTCATTTTGTACTAGTGCATGCACTACATTCAAAGCCTTTCGGGTCTAGTGTAGAAATATCCTTCTTTCAGCAAATGAGTAAAACCTTTGACCTCTTTACTTAACCAAGCTTGCTAAACCAAGCACAGGAATTTCGCTACACCTACCTTGTCGGGTGGAACCTATTATTATTATGAATATGGGAGTGCTTTGATCAAGTGAAGCGATAACTGGTGAAGAATGTGCTCGATTCACATAGATCTATCTATGATATATTATCTATGGCCTGCATCCATCTACCTAGCATCTATGGAATGATCTGCATATATCCCTTCCCCAAAAGATATAGTTGATCCTTTTGATCCAGCTAGATGAGGCAGGCACGACATGCAGATTCAGATCCTAGTTGATCCTTTCCCTTGTTGCTCCGCTAGGTGTAAATTCAGATTGGAAATTTAAGTGGAGGAGATGGCGAGTTGGGTTGTTCAAATATTTTTATGGTTTTCCAGATTTCCCAAATATTGTAGTTCTATGCTGCTTCTCCTAACTGCATTACAGGGATATTACCAGATTTCTGGTGAAGAGGGTTTCGAACATGTGAGTTTGCCTCGGTTCTCAATTTTTTTGAAACATTTTACTGTGGTTGTATGGCTCTATTTTTTGAAATTATGTGTGTATTATGCAAATATTTCCATTTACTGTAGCCTTTTTTCTTCCCTTTTTCAGTTTACATAGGCATGTGATTACAGTAAAGTCTATAGATTCCCTATTTTGGTTTTTGAAATGATGGAAGGCTCTTGATCTGAGGAGACCTTTTGCATCTGAATTAATTACGGGAGTTTGTCCCAATAGCCATAGTATGGTACTAATTAATCAAAGAAACCTGGAAAATGTATGTTGAATCCTTATTGGAATAAAATACATTTACGCGTTGGTCTCAGTAGGCATAGTATTGGAATGAATTTTACTTTAAAGCTGGGACCGTTAGGAAAGTATTAAAAAATTCCTTGCAATTCATCTCGATCAACCTTATGCAGATTATAATTTGAGTGCCGGTGAATTTATTTTATCATATAGCAAGTGAGGGCTTACCATCAAGGGAGTATAATGATGAAACTACGAGATTGCACCAACCTCCAACATTGTCGTCCTATATTTAATTGAGAAATCCTCTTGTTGATTTCGACTATATCAACTCTGCTAGCTTCTGGCACATGGTTCATTTATTCTCATTCTCATTGTGATGGTTACATTAGACTTGGCTGTGGCCAGTTGTGGAGACATTGTTAGACAAAATAAAATATAGAAACTAACAACAATGAACACTCTCTTATTCCTCTTCGGCACAATAATTGTCTCAACATAGTAATTGGGAACTTGCGGAAGTGATTAATTCTCTTAATTCATTTCCAAAAAAAAATCTAGGGTATTTATCTTGACATAATCGTTAGAGGGGAAATGATTGTTCTAGAATATATTGGTCAATTGGCGCAGATATGTGCTTCATATTAAAATGAGGTGAAATAGATGAAGGAGAATAATCTTAAACTAAATAGAAGGGGGATATGTTTATAAATACCAAAGTAAAGGTCACTTGTCTTCAGGCACAGTACATACAATCCCACTATAAAATTGGTCATAATACCTTGCTTATAATGAAAGAATGAAAGTAGACAAGGCCAATTCTTGCACTTTCAAAATGCCTTTAATCAATTTCAAACTGTAGGACAATTTAGAAATACGTATTTTCTTCAAGGGAATCATATGTCATGAATCAACATTCCAGACCATATTGGAGAGTTTTAATCTTGTAACCAGATCAAATTAAAAAACATATATGCTGCAAATTCTCTAGGCCCTAAACAATATTGGAAATCCTGTGTATTTCTTAGATCACAACTCTTATTCAAAATTGATACCTTAAAGAGACTAATTTATAATATCAATAAATTGATATCTCATATAATTTGTGCAACACATGGGAAATTCCAATCCTAACTAACAACCATCAGAAACTTCATGGTAGGAAGAAATACAATAGAATCTAATCATACACCTTATACACAGGTACAAGGAAAAAAACTAATGATGAGTACAAATATGACATCATAAAGTCTACAAGCGCAACACCATTCCAAGGAGAGTGATTGATTACAAGCATAGTTCATTTAGCATCATCAACAAATATCTTGAGTTGCAAAAATGCAACCAGACAATCAAGGAAACAAAAAAAACATTAACCTTAGAAAATACTTATGTGCTTCAGTCTGCTTTCTATGAAATTTATTTTCGAACCTATCGAATTGAAATAATATATAAACAATACATACTTTCCTTTAATAATACCTTTAAGGTCATTAGAATGATATGGTTAAGTAGTTTATAAATGATTTCCAGTTATTACGAAGTATCCCTTTCCATCCCTTCTTTTTGTAAACTTCTTATGATTTATCTATTTAGCTATTGTAGGTTGGTTTCATTTCTTCATACAACTATAGATATTCTTAATTCCATCTATATTACAGTCACATATTAGTAAATCCTATTGGGATAATCATAGAAATCGAGCTCCTACAACCACTCTAAGCTCCTGACTGTTTTTTGCACCACTAGATGCCTTGAGAAGGGTTCCAAGATACATACTTGTAACCATCCCCATAGAATGCTTTGTTACCATTTATATCAGGGCGTGTTAGGCCACTCACTAAATTTTGGTTCCCCTCTAGGAATGTGGTTCTAGTTAAAGTTCCTGACATATCCAGGTCAATTGTAATAACTAATAAGGAAAATAATCTACATAAATGTATCCTGCCTCTACTGCAACATGCCCCTCTGACAATTCCAGTGATTTCCATGTTGTCATTAGGTCATCACATTCCCCTTTGACAATGCCTATAATCACCCAATTGTCACTGGGGTTATCCTCTTTTGTTTCTAGGGTGTTAAGATGGAATATTTGCATTCATACCATATTTTTGGTGATATGAAGTTGCCACTTACAATCATCATAAAATTATTCCCTACCTTTAGGGAAACAAGATCTCAACGGTTTCTTAGCTGAAAGATACAGATTTCCGGGTCTCTAATCTGCCACATCTGGCATAATAATCCACTTGGACATATTTCATCATTTATCACTTATTCTTCTTTTATTCATTGATCTACTGCAATCATAGACAATTTTTCTACTTCTTGTATGTGATAGTTAGTTCTCATGAAATTATGGTGAAATATCAGTTGCATTTGATTATAGGATAGAAAATGTGGCCTGCATGTTCTATCTTTTAGTATTTCCAGTAATCTAATGGAGAAAAACACCTTGGTGAGTAGTTTTTGTGTCAACTTATGGTCTGTAAATAATATATTGAATCACTTGACTTGTAGGTACATCATACATGATCTCCGTTTTGTTTGTAAATTTTACAAACATTACATTATAGAATCAAGATATATTTTGATGTGCATCAGTATCATTACATCTAGAATCCAAAAGGCTGCCAGAAAAAGGCCCATTTCTTGCAAAGGAAACGAGGGGAATCATATCCCATTGGCCTCATGTTGAAGACTATCTACATTTGTATTTCAAATAGTCATAGAGGAATTTTCAGGTCTGCTTATAGTTTTACCCTTCATTCATCACTGTTGCCTTCACTGTTGAACCACAAACCCATTAGTAATATTCTCCACATTAATATGAATAATGATTTGTTCACCACAAACTTTGACAAAACCACATTTGTGTATCACCGTATTGAGACCAGTTCCTACTGTATAGGTTGAATTCAAAATACACACTACACTCATTCACTCGATGAGTTGACTTTCTATATACATGAATTACTACATTCTAGTGGTATAATTGGAGGCTAAAGATTAATTCATTTGAATGAGTAGATGAAAGGGTAACAAATCGATAGCTACTATGTAGCGCATTTTCAATTTTCTCCTTCTCTAGTTTAAAGTATTCCTTGGCACTCTTACACTACTGCTTGGTTAAATAGTTTTTTGCAACCATTTCATTAAGTAACACCTTTCAAAAAAAAATTACAATAAAATCTTAGATTTAATTTGAACCTTCATCTTGTAGATTACCTTGCTATTATTTGTAATGTGTATGTAATAGACTCTTGTTACCATGAGACTTCCAGTTATTTTCTTCTAATTTCTTTCTAGTGAGCTAAAAAGTTAACATACTCTAGTTTGTACGGCCTATCCTTTTGAACATATCCTTGCAAAGTTTGTATGTCATAGCATTGGAAGTATACTTGGGAAATAGGAGAAAGCATAAAGATCTACAAGACATTCTCACCCACAAAGTGTTTCATTTACCCTCCAAACACATCCAACAAATATTCAACTAGACTTTGAGGGGGTTTAGTCCCAAATCCCATGATATATCAAATAGAGAGACCAAATACAGGTTTGAGCTCTGCCTCCTTAATAATAATAAATTATTTTTTTCCTAGATCCATTTGTTCTCCAAGGAATAACAGTAAAATACCCTCCTAGATAACCTCCTTGCCAAAACTAGCAATGAGTTGTTGATATCCAATTTCTTCGCCAAAAAGAATTAATAGCATATGCTAGAAAAACAAATACGACAATTCTCTCATGCAACCAACTCCATATAACAAATCAGCAATAAATAAATAATGGAGTGATTATGTCAAATAAATTTTCTAAAAGTTGAATTCAAACATGGCCTAGAGAAAACATAGAATATTATTTATTTCTAGAGACCAGATTGTTCCAGAATATTGGAATTCATAAAAGAAAATAAAAAATTTGGGTCTTAAAAAAATCGTTGGAGGTCAGATTCGTATAGACAGTTCACCAATAAATTAAATACTTTTTGAAGAATAAAATAATATGGATAATTAATTATATGGATAATTATAGGCTTCAGTCTCTCCATTTTTAGTAGTATAACTTGTAAGGAGGATGTTAGGACACACAATCATTATTTAACAGTATAAGATGTTTTGATCACTACTTTTAAATTTTAACATTCATATTGATTTCTCAATCAACTTTGTTGTTGTAAAGAGTATCTATATTTGTAAATTATTTGAAAACATGAATTTATAATACAAAGAATATATAAAACTTGATAGCATGTTTTTTATTTTTATTTTTTTAAAACAAAAACAAAACATCAAGATTTCCATTGGGTTAAGTTCAAAGAAAACAACACATATGCAAACATATATAGAAATTTTTTTTTAAATTATTTTCAAATATTCTGGGTTATCAAATTTTAAATCATCATACAACTATATTTTTCTTTATTCTTTTATTTAACTTTGGAGTTGTGATAAAATTTGCCTTGTTCATTTACCAAACTTGGTGGTAAATTTGTCCCTTTTTTATACTGGAAATTTTATTCCTGAATTTCATTGCATATTCATTATTAACAATGAAAAGAAACCAAGTGTCTAAGATTGATATGTAAATCCATTGACTATTGTGGGACTAAATGTGAAATCAATTCTTCTAGAAGATGCTAATGATGAGACTAGCCCAGTAGAAAACTGGTCTCAACCTGTGAATATTAAACATATATTTTAACAAGTTTGTGAAGATGCATTCTTGGTAATGGTTAGCAAATGATTGTCATGAGATATGCTTGAATCCTCTATTGAAATATTTCCCTGGATTGTGTTTCATGCACTAGATAGAAGTTTTAAAACTGGGTGTAGAATGCTTTATGAAATAAATAAATGTTTTTTTCCTAGTTCTTGTTGCATTAACACTGATAGGACATATTTTTTATATATCCATGTGTTGTAAATCTATTTTGTTAGAAAAACAGGATCGCAGAGCAATAACAATAAACAAAAATGAAAATATAATCACACATACACATTACACGAGAGACACAGATATATCGTGGTTCACCCAACTTGGGCTACATCCACACTAAAGTTGCCAGTCCTTATTATTATTCCCTCCAACAAAGTGAAGGGATACAACCTGCAGCACAACCACTGCACTTCCTCTTCACTATCTCACAGTCTCTCTTCTGATCTTAGAGATCTTTACAATGCATAAAACCTAATACTCCCCCGGACCCCCTGGGGATTGTGCCAGGATCATAACCAAACCTGGGGTACGGACACGGCTGAATAATAATATCTTTGAATCTGGAGATCAGGCTCCACAACCAACATATTTTTCTCTTGACACTGTATCAAACCTTAAACATGTTCTCGAGTTATAAGTCTACACATATAAATGTGTAGTTTTTGCTTCTAGTTCAAAAAACAATTAACAATCCTTTTATTTTGATTTTGATTTTCACTGCGTTGTCAAGTTGGGGATTTTTGAAAAGATTGCATGGAAATACATCCACTTCAATCATGGATATAGTTTTAACAAGCATAGTCAATCCCTCTGATGCCATATGTTCCATTTGTGTCTTCCTTGACAACTTGAATTTAAATATGAGAAGTAGCCTTGGTCAATACTCTTCCAAATTCTTCCGACATGTTAAATTGGTTGTCAACTTGAGTCTTTCGTATATTTTAAGAACAGGAATTTTTTTATTTTATTTCATACCTAATTTTCAACTCCTACTATTAATAGTAAATTGTGTATTCTATACACATCATGCACAAATGAGTCGAAAAGAGTTCATGCATCAAGCATTCAACTGTCTATAACACAGACCCACCTATAGTTTCTATACCATTTCCATGTTTGTGAGTCAGTTTGGATGGATAGATGATAGAGGGGCATAGACTATATATGCTACAAGGACACTTGATCCCTTCATAAACCCCAAATCCTCGACCTGTTTAAATGACTCCATAAATTTTTCCTATGGAGTCGCGAGGGATCCTTTGCCAGTAAATTTGGCAATGCTTCACCCTCAATGCCCAATTTCATAGAAGTAAAATTGTAGTTTTATTCCTATGTTCACTATGATTGAAAGTGGTTGGACCATTATAAATTTTTTTAATCATTAGTATCTAAGGAATGGATCACAAATAGTTTAATCATTAATGAGACTTCAAGAGTATTATCTCAATGGAAGAGCACCTGCCTTATAGGAAGGAAGTTGGTGGTTCGATTCCTCTGTACTTTATATACAAGAATTGATGAATATTCACATATAAAATGACTAAAAACGACTAAATTAGTGACCAAAAAATGAGAGATAAGTGACCAAGAAAAAGAGATAAGCGACCAAAAAAAGGACCAAAATTCACATATAAATGACCAAATGATAGTTTTGGTGGCTAATTTCCGGTCTCTTATCATGTGACATAAAATGTGGTCATATCTAGTTTGGTCATTTATAGCTTGTCTTGTAGTCATTAATTTGGTCCTATTTTAGTCATTAATTTGGTCGTATCTTAGGTCATTAATTGCGACAATTAATGACCAAATATATGACCAAATTAGTGACCAAATTAATGACCACAAGACAAGCTATAAATGGCCAAACTAAATACTGCCACATTTTTTGTTGCATGATAAGAGACAAAAAATTAACCACCAATGATCACAAAATCAAAAGTGGTCATTTATATGCGGATTTTGGTCTTCTTTTGAACACTTATCTCTCATTTTGTACTAGTGGTTATAGCCTAAAAAACCATCCATAAAGGATAATATTTCATGCTTGAAACATGAATCGACTATTTGATCAATAAATGGAGTGGGAAAGTTGTCTTTGGGACAAGCTTAGTTTATATCACGAAAATCAATGTAGACTCGTATGGTGCCTTGCTTCTTGTTCATAAGTACAAGATTTGATACCCATGATGTATAAGAAATAGGGAATATGAATCCAACTTAGTGGAGCTTTTCAATCTCATATTTAATGGTTAGGGATTTATATGGATGGATTGGACTTTGTTTCATCCACACTTGGGTGGCATCATGCCATGTATCGATGTGATGTTCCACAATATCGGGATCAATCCTTGGCATTTCAGTGTATGACTAGACGAAACATCTTGAAATTATTAAAACAAAGTTGTATAATTAGAGATTTCTTGTGGGGAAAAAGAAGCACCTATGGATATGTTTTCAACTATTCTTGGTTTGATAGATATATTCACTTGGATGGTAGGTGAAATGTTTGTTGCACCTCAAATTGTTTCCTTCAACTTGGCATGCTTCATCACCATGAAGAGCATGGGGTTTTGATGTTCCCTAGGTGTGTTAGGGCCCATTATCCTATGTTACATTCACTCCCTAGGAATGTTTGGGAGAGTTTCCTACCTTTTGGGGATCAAATCCTACTTCACCCAACCTCATTTTGAGCCTTGGAAAGGGATTTAATTCGCTCCCTATCCCTTGTATGGGGAGCGAAAATTTCAACTTTGTTGCTCCTTGCAAGCCTCTAGGGGTGTGAAAATCTCAACATTTTCACTCTTTGCTTTGCCTTAGGGGAACGAAAATCCTATTGAGACTACTTTGTTGTGATTTGAGGGTTGGTATCCGATCTTGATCTTGGGTGGATATCCTATATTTCAAGTATATCTCTCAGTTTCCATTCAAGGAAACCTCAATATCCCTTGATCCACCTTATCGTCACTTGATCCCAATCTTTCTCCCAAGTAGTTTGGCCTCTCCATCCTATAAAGAGAGCCTCATACCTTGGCTCAAGGGGCTTAGAGGGAAAGAAGCTTAGAGAGGTGATCCTTATGATCTTGTGGAGCTCAAAGGGATTTGGAAGGGAGGCATGAAGGACATGCCGCCACAAAATTAGGTATAATTTTTTATATGTTTTTCATGGATTTCCATTAAAATAACTTGGCCTATTATCCCATTTCATGTCTCTTTTGATGGATATGTGAATATCTTTACCAATTGGTAGTTAGATCTTATTTGATACACTTGGTGCATTCGGAGGTGTTGTTCTTTGTCTTTGTACATAGGATCACAAGTTTGGAACTTCAATATAGGAGTGGGATCAACAAGGAGCAGCTAGGATGTAATGACCCTTTTTTAAAATTTAATTAAAATGACCAATTTTTCACTTTTTCCCCAAATTCGACCTTTGACTAGTTTTGATGCCTAGGTCTCCAATTTGCCCCAAATGCTCCCAAATATTTTGAGAAGGTATATGTATGATGTTAGGACATAAATATGTGTTTTAGGGATTCTTTTTTACCTTTGAAATACTTCTGCAAATCCTCTTTCAATTCTGGCCAATGTAAGGAACTTTACTAGTAATTTCCCTTTGACTAGTATTGGTCTCTAGGTCTCCAATTGGCTCCAAATGCTACCATATCTTCATAGAAGTTGTATGAATGATATTAGGACTTGATTATGATGTTCAGGTATTATATATGGCCACCAAAATAATTCTACAAACTCCCTTAAGATTCTATCCAAAGTATGTCATTTCACTAGCAATTGGAGGTTCAAATCCCCCCTAGGTAAATACGGAAAATGGATTCCCAAATGCCTCCAAACCCACTCGAATTTATGAAAATAGGTATGGGATGTATCAGGGGTATTATTAAGGTCTCATATTCACCATTATTCATTTATTAATTCTGTTCTAACCTTCTCCCAAACAACAGCAAAAATCACTAGTTCGACCCTTGGGGAAATGGCACCAAATCTTCTCCAAATGTAAATAAAATGAGTAAAATGACTTCAAATGCTTAAGTATTGAACATGAAACTTGTATAATACATAAATAAAATTCCATTCTTAAATAAACCATCAGTAGTTTACTTATCCATTAGAATCCATCAACATTACATTGGTTCACAACAAGGTAGTGGGGAAATGACACTGTTCTTTCATTAAAAATGAGATTTATACATTTATACTTGGAATTTCGACCTGAAACTTTTGGATATGAAGAAAAGAGTATTTAATTCATATTACAAAATAAATTGGGCATGAGAATCTCCCCCAACGAGTATAATAACTCACCAAAAACACCCTCCCTCAAGGATCAAGAATATGCCATGAGAACTGGAAATGGTTGAAGGAGTGAGCTTCACTAGAAGAAACCATGAGCTGCCATGTAGCTTACACCTGAAAATTAAGAATCAATTAAATCTCCAAATGAAAGGTTTGAATAGCCTTTCCAATTACCAACTTGGATGGGAATCTTTCACCCTCGAAATTGGCTAAGGCAAGAAACTAGTCATCCACTAGCTCTCCCTCCTCACAAATGCAATTGCAAATTTCTCAAATGATCAAAAGATCCCTTCATTCTTTGTTCTTGAAATTTATAAATTTTCCAAGCTATCTATGGGTCGAATTCCTTCCAAGATATGCATTCCAACTCAATTTGGGAAGAGATTCCAAAGAATGCCACTTGTACAACAATTCCTAGTCTCCCACTTCCACCGAATCACATGTGGAAGCATCTTAGCTTCCCTAACTCCCTTGATCTCCCTCTTGGAGGTTATTTTTATCCCGCACATGTCATATATGTCATATGTCAACCTTCAGGTCTGATTTGGGTCATAGGTGTCATAGCATCTTCATCATTGTTTTCATAGAGCTAGGGAATCTATCCCAAGTGTCCCACTAGCTCCAAATTGCCTCTTTCTCTTCCATGGGAGTTAATATTCCTCTACATTTCGACCTTGGATGATTCATGCCATGAATACTACCTTTTTAACTCCCCCAAGTATGTTACCATTCACCTTGAATTCGAATTGGTGAGAGAATGATGCCAAGTGTAGGGGGAAATCTAGCCATATGTGGGTCCCACTTCCTCCATGTGTCTACATGATTAAATGCCACTTTGATTTTCACTTGTATATATTTATTTAGCTCCTTTATTAAATATTTATGCCATTCTAATGTGCAAACATCATTTATTATCCTCCTTATGTCAAATCCCAAAGCTTCCACCCTCAACCTAGGAAACTAGTAATTTTCCTCCTAGGCAATATTTTGACCCTTAACATCAATTTGACAAACTCTCATGAATATGGTCATTGGTATTAGGCCATTGTGACCCAATGCAAAATTTGGGACATGACATAGGAAAACCGTCTGGATCGAGGTAGGAAATCTACCTTCTTCCTTCCTTCTCATGCTTTTTCTTGATTTTGCATGAATGAGGTCTAGGAGATGTTAGGTACCATTTGTTTCCTTTTTGTCTTGGATTAGGGATCTAAGAAAACTTCTTATATCCAAGAGGGATTCTACCTATCCATAGGGGGTATTTTCTACAATAATGCTAGCCATGTTTTCTTCCTCAAAAGCATCGGGGGCTAGCATAGGGTTCTTAAACCAACCGATATGGTTGGGGTCTTTAGGAAAAGAGGATCACAGAGCAATAACAATAAACAATATGAAAATATAAAACACATTACAAGAAAGACACCAATATAACGTGGTTCACCCAAGATGGGCTATGTCCACATAGAAATTTCCATTCCTTATTATTATACCATCCAACAAATGAAGGGATACAACCTGCAACACATCTACTGCAACTTCCACTTCACTCTCTCACAGTCTCTTTCACACAATTAGATATCTTTACAATGCTACAATTCCCAACCATATTACAATGCCTTCCTTTTAAAGAGCGATTACCATGGGAAAATACTATTGAACACCCAATACCATGGGCCCATAAATAACCCATTATTGACCAAGTCATGACTATGAAATTACAACATTTTACAAGGCATTTTTTCCAAAATTTTTGCTATGGGTGCGCTACCCCTGAACCCCCGCCAGGGTGGGGGGCTCCCAAACTAGTCTCCGCCCCCCCTTGACCCCCCATGGTGATTATTTTTGGGGGGGAAGTCCCCCTCAAACCCCCTGTCATGGGATGGGATCCAGACATGTCTAAAAAACGACCTCTGAATAAGGAAGATCAGGCTCCACAACCAACAGGGGGGAATACAATATTTTGATTCAATAGTGTATTGTTGAACCATTTGTCAATTAGCAATTTGTTCCCATGGGGAAAAAGCTAACCTATGATGGAGGTCATCTCAAGGTTTCTCCTGATCATTCAAGGATTCTATTATTTATTCATCTGAAGAGAAGTAATATTCTTCTAGAATTTCTTCATCTGAAGAAAAGGAATGTTCTGATAGGGCATCGATGGGTCCTCGCTTGGTTTGGTTGAGTTGGCTCTGTGGGGATGGATATTTCGTGGGACCTGTTGAGGGGACTATTGATAGGGTATGATTTTATGTAGAGAATATCCAAATAAGTAATCAAATTATGCGGCCAAGGGAGAATCTCTTCTTGAGTTAATAGTGAAAGACTATTTTCTACCTATATCGATGACAAAGGGTCTTGGTTGTTTCTAAAGATGACGACTATGGGTCATCCTCACATTGACTTGCTACAATTTATGATATACTAGTGATATTATCGCGATGAGTGGTAGTAGCTAGTAACGAGAGGACTTGTTCTTTTGGTACCAAGAGTAAGCTTACCCATGGGGGAAGGGTTATCTAATAGTCACTTTTGTTCTAAGTGTACCACTTGTGTTGTGCACATAATGGGGCATTAGAATGAGTAGTGGGTCAACAACCCACAATATATGCATGGGTGAGTGGCATATAAATATATAAGCACATGTGGTGGGATTTAATGTGAGTGGTGGAAGGATACTGGGTTGGGTGCTAGTTTGAATTCCTCTTATGGGGTTGTATCATTGGTGGGGGTGTTAGCGGCACTAGTGTCTTTTATGGAGAGGTCGCAGGTGTTGTTATCACTTATGGTGTTTCTCCTTGCATTGGTAGTGATGTAGTGAAAACATTAATAGAGGCTGCCTCAGGAGGGGGTCTTACAGCCGTAGAATGTATGAGTTGAATGGTCGCCAATGCATCCTGAAATCGAGGGATATTGGGACAATGATGGGTATAATGCCCAAATTGAGATCATATATTTGTGCATGCATGGTTAGTGTGCAATGAATTGTTTTTGGCCTTAGTATTGGGACCATTTTATGTGGTTGGGGTGACCCCTATCGAAGTGTTTGGGGCATGGGTTATTCTAATCGAGGTGCTAAGAAAATTCCTAATCTCGTGTAAGGTAGGGAACACATTAGTCACATGCCTTGGTTTCCCACATGCTGGGGTGACTCTAGGAGCGGGATTAGTACTTGAGACTATTGGGGATTTCAAATTGGTGTTTTTTATGCCCCCAGCATTAGGCTTAGTGATCATCGGTGGTGGTTGAGGCACATGTGCTTTTGTCTCGACAAGAGGTCATGGAGGTGGTCCTATGGAGGAAATGGGTACAAAATCATAATGGGATAATGGCTTAGAAGCCATTTGGAGATAAGGTGGTGTAAGGTACCACACAGGTATTCCCAAAGTGATCTTGGGTAGTGTAAGTTGTGCCATTACTAGAATTCCTTATACTCCTGTGGGGGGATACAAGAAAGGGATCTGAAAAATGGATGACACTAAGGGGTTTAATATATGATCGATTCCATGGCTAGTAGGGAGTACCGATGTTGAGCTGGAGGGAGTTTAGGAATTATCTTAAGAGGTGAAGATAATACACATGGGACCATAAATAGATACAGGTATATTGGGTGGAGGGCCTGAGTATGCCCCCAACAAATCATAATCTTTGTATATGCTTGGACCAACATCAACATAATGGGGGAACATTTCCAATACTATGGTGTGTAGGACATTATCTGGATTTGTATTGGTATGTGGGTCATAGTATTTAAGTTTTTCGAAGGTGGAAATCTTCCCATTATGAGGGAACATCATGATGGGGAAGATCGAGGAGGATACCAGCTTCATGGTGTAATATAAATATGGCCCAGGAGAATGTTGTAGTCAAGTTATGCATTGACTACCTCAATATCTAAAAGTACCATTTCACCCCCAAGATCAATTGGGATATTTTGGTATAGGCCTAAAGGTTTTGATCGCCTCCCATCATAAGCATGGAGATAGATAGATGAGGGGACCATATTTGGTGAGCCCAGACATTTCCATACATGAGTGGACATCACACAAGTTGATTCTCCTTCGTTGACTATGCATCAATGGATGATGATGTTCTTGATAGTGATGGAAATATAGAAATAGACTGATGAGGGTAGTCACGACTGACCTTTATCAAGGTCGAAAGTCATGAGATGCGAGTCAGAAGGGTCGACAACACCTAATGCACTGCGTAACACCTTATTTTGGGAAGGGCGGGAATGAAGAACTTCTAATGTGGACATGGAACATAGTGATTGAGCCAGATCATCCACAATATTGTAGTTGTGGGAAGCTTTCATATGAGTATTTTGGGTAGTTCGTCTAAGTGGTGCTTTGGGGATCTTGGGGATTTGGTCACTATTTGGATGAGGTATCTACAAAGTACCACCAAAGGTGGTAGGGACATAATCTCCTTGTGGATATTTGGGCATGTCATATCCTTTAGCATGGGCTTGAAGGTTGAATTTATCCATTTTCATGTAAATATTCTAAAAGGTGCCATCACCTAGGGGGAGTGGATCTGTTTGTTGAGTAACTACCCCTCAATTGGAAAAGGGTTATTGCAACAAAGTTGTCTGGGGTTGTGGTGCATTTGGTGCTTGAGGAGGGTTGGTTGTGGCCAAATTATTTTCTTCAAGCATCTATTTACACTAAGGTATTAAAAAACAATGGTGGGTGTAGTTCCCATACTCTCCGGACATGGAGCAAGGATAATTATTCCTAAGGTTATCATTCTTTCCTTGCTTGGGAGTGTTGTTTTCCCCCTAATTCTGGTTACCCATGTTCTAGTTATAGGTAGGGGTATTCCCCACCTATCCCTGCTGTTGGTTTTTCCTATCCTTTCCTTTCTTCTTCCATAATTCTTAGGATTCAGGGGATTAACCGCGTTGCATGGGAGAAGGGTGTACTAGATTCACTCCCATTTGAGGCATGGGGGAAAGACCTGGAGGACTAAGGAATGTAAAATATGGATTGCATCTAGCTGTGGGAAGATATGTGTTAGGTTCCACATACGATGTGGAGGTCATAGTGGGGGGTTCCATTTGCAATGGCGGTACTTGAGGTGCTTGGATATCATTCAAGAAAGTAGGACTATAGGGTCCATAAGCTAACTAACCAAATGGAGGATTTGGTGTAGTGGGACGCACCACTGATACAGATGGTGTTGGTTGGTACTAATGTGGCATGTTGAGTGGTATAGACGTCAACAGTTGGGGATCATTTCCTAGGTGGGAAATAGCCCCAATATCCCATCAATTGAATGTGATGTACCCAAGGAGGTTGAGTTTAGACAACGATGCCGAGGGGAATCTGGGAAGATGGTATATAGATACCCAGATTGTCCATAGATAAGGTCGAAATGTTGGGCCTTCATGATGGCCTCTTCTTCCATTTTAGGCAAGGAGGTTGCCGCATCTTTTGCAATCATGGGTTGCAATGAATTTGGAAACCAATCCAATAGGAATTGGGATTGGATATCTATTTTACACAAGGTCCGATGCTTATTCCATTCATGGATGTGATCCTCTATATGGGTGGAAGTTGATAGCCAAAATTCTGTGAGGATTTTGATCCCTAGGGTGTGACAGATGGGTAACTGAAAATACGTGAGGAAAATAGTGGTGTTTGACTCAAATGTGGTATAATTCGCAGCTGGTAGATTAAAATACCATTTGGACATTGTTCTTGTGAGGGTTCTCTGAAAGAGACTACGACGTACTGGGTCTTCTAAGATGTTATTAGATGAGTATCAAAGGTGAAATGACATGCCATGGTTTTTTGGGTCGTCTCCTTGTTTCCATTCAAATTTTGGAATCTCTGAAGGAAGTTTAGTGGACATATATAATTAAGTTGGATCATGAAGGATGGGGTCATTAATCATCTTAGCTAATTCAGGGAGATTCAAGATTTCCATGAAAGAAATATTTGTATTGGGGGTTGGTCTCACCATTGTGTTATGTGTTTTTCTCCCTCTAGGAGGTGAGGGTGGTGGTAATGGTGGTGTCCTCTCTTTTGAAGAAGGGGAAGTTGGGGGATTCCTTTCTCCTACTGGAGGAGATGACATAGGGTTATTCCCACTAGGAGGTGAGGATGGGGTGTTTCCTCTTCTACCTAAGGAAGAATCAAGGGGAGTTGTATGATATTCAAGGGGCAAAAAAGGAGATTTAATCAAGGAACGTCCTCACGTAGTTAAGCCTAACAATGTTGCATGGGAATGCCCCTAGCTAGAGTGCCTCCCTTGTGAACCATGTGGAGTAAATGGGAAAACACCTCTATGGAGAGGATAAATTCCTTACGGTCTAATAGATTGCCTCATATTTCAAGTTGTTTCCCTATGGTGATGGTTTGTGTGATCTAGTGATGTATTGGAGAAAACTCACTATGGCTTGGGGTAGACCACTACAAACAGCTGACTACCAGAAATTAACTCAATTCTCAGAACTATGCTATTATAAATGACAATGCTAAGATAATGGAGAATGTAACCAACCTCGATCCAAACGTTCGATGTAGATCCCTGTTGGAGCTTTCAGTCTGTGCACTTGAATCTACAAATTAGTCTTGACAGCCAATATACAACAAGTACATATAATATATAAACAACATTAACATCATCAATAGCAATGGTCCATGATATTATAAGTAAATGCAACCCAATGTAGAATAAACAACATTCACAACATTAATGGACGAGAATATGAGTATTTCTATTAATAAACAAGAAGAAGTATAATGCGATATGACCTCTTGCCGGCAACCAATCTGAACCACGATATGGATCAATCCACTTGTGCCTCCACCACTTCAATCCTCCATGAATGGAAAACTCAAACTATGGTAGGAGTTTGGAAGGTGAACATAAGGGGTTCACAACTACAAGGATCAATGAGTGTAGACTCAAGATAGGGCAAAAATCCACTAGAGTTCTCTTGCTCTTCTTTCTCCTCCCGTCCATAAGCCATATGTGCTCAATATATAGTCCTCCCAAAGGTAAGTGAAAAGACACATCGAGACGTTTCTTGGGAAGATGGGGTGTCAAAGGTCACCCAATAACCACTTTTTGGGAGTAAAAAGTAATTAACTAGTGATTTTTACCATTTTACATGCTACCCGCGGGCTATAGTGATGCAACTCGCGGGTATGCCTGCTATAATGATGCAGCAAGTGTACAAGGGAAAAAATGAGGAAATAGTGTGTCTGAAGGATATAAAGTGGATCTAAGTCAATGAAATGGATCCTACAGGCCAAAGAATGTTGATGCTCACAAGGTGGAAAATTACGTTGTAATATATGCCCCCTAATGTGTGAGGTTAGAGATTGATGCTACAATGGCCGAAATACATTATAAAACTCAAAAGTGGAGTGATGGAAACACAAGTGGAAAGAGAAGCTCACTCGTCATAGTACAATAGTATCTCTGAATACATGTCGGTATAGTACAACAATCTGATACAATGGACATGAATAGGCAGTACATAATGGATATATGTCATAAGTGATCATAGCCATGATCCCTCTACGGTAAGATATGGTCTCTTGCTGAAAAGGAGACAACGGGTGTAAACTGGAGGTACAAACTGCTAATATCTGAGAGGTGATATCTTAGACGTAAAGTCAAAGTCATAGGTAGCATAATGAATTCCACTATCGCCTGGGGTCTTCTACACAAGTCTTCGACGGTGCAAGTCCCATCAAGTGAATAAAGGAGTTGAAGTCGAACCTGATGTGACATCGTCTGATTACCGGTCAATAATGTATACCATTAACAGACGCGAGCTAACCCATCAATAATGAAAATGGGCATCAAGGAATAGAGTACAATCATCAAAGTGTGAATAGATGTGTTGAAGTCGAACACTAGGATGAATCCATCGATCAGGGGACATTGATGTATTCCCAAAACTGTCGATGGCGAGAGAACCTTCCACTAATGACCGCAAGCCTCAAGGTACTCAGCCGAACTCTAAGCCTCAAGTCCCGGAATAAATGGGTTGAATTTGACGGAACGAGACTCGCTGGAAGGAGGGTATTAATGCATCCCCCATAAACCAGCATGAGGTACTAGCTATGCTGAAAGATTTGGAAGATCTCAGTTGAAATGGACTGACTCAATAAGGATGGCCGACATGCATTAGTCAAGAGATCTGAGGAGTGGCCGACTCTGGTTTCAGGACTTCCTTTGAACAAGAGCATGAGCAGATGGATAGACTCAGGCAGCACATACTTGATATAGACTGTGTGATGCAGGAGGCACCACAAAGGGCTCCATAATGACTGGAAGCTTAACCAATCGGTGGAGAAAACTGAGAAACAAGTACAGCTCCTAAGGTCCAACTATAGTCTCAACTCATAATGTATGGAGTGGAATGAATGCTCTGTTCAAAGGCGACTCAACAGCTGCCAACAAGAAGTAGTAACCATAATCCCGTCCAACTTTTTGGAATATTTGATTTTTTTGGTCTTTGTCATATTTGGAAAAGCTTGAAAAAGAATAAAATTGCTTATAGAATAACAAGTGAGGGAACGAGTGTCAGATAGTGAGCAAACTAGTCCCAAGCGGTGGAACATACCTATGATCAATGCAAGGAAGCATGTACAAGATGTGGACACTCGGGGGAATGTTCCCTCAGGGTAAAGGGTCATCAAGCTGCAAAAGATAAATTAAGGCTCTGCTTGGCTCGGAAGGTAAAGTGCTCAGGCACATGGCTAATAAGTGAGTAAGTGGGAGCCGACACAAGGCTCAAATAGCAAGCAGGATAATGCAATGCAATCACAACTCGACATAAAAAGGAAGTCCTTTTTCGTAAAGTTAGTCTCCTCACCCGAAAAAGTGTAAAACAATGAGAGAAGAACTCTTCTAGTCACGTATGACTAGAGTATACCTTTTTTGTAATTAATCCACAAAGGTCTGAAATGACAAGTATACTTGGCAATCTTGTTTGATTTGAAAAAGTCTAACAAGGGCTTGAAAAATACTTTATAAAAATCTTTTTCGTAAAGGTTTAACGAGCCCGAAAAAGTAAATTCGTGACCTCCTTACTGTTTTTAATGAGCTCAAAGGAGAGATGGAAGAATGCTCATAATGAGAGAAGACGAGTGTCAGGGACATGCGAGACTAGTTCCAAGCACATGGGACAAAGCTGTGCATAATGCAAGGAACATGAGCAAGATAAGGACACTCGGGGGGTGTCTGTGAATTCAGATAGTAATAGGTTCAAGTGCATCATAACAATGGGGAGGCCTAAACCTATATGCAAGGTTCTGAATATTCTTTCCATGACCGAAGCAAATATCGAAAAGGACTAGTAAACAAGTATAAGTCCAGCTAAGAATCCTGTCTCCAAGAAACATAAGTACCAAGATCATCTCTAAAACGTACGTAAAGAAAAATATGATACAGGTCACTGTGGTAGAAAATTTTTCAACTTCACTATTATCACCCTCAGACATAATGCAGGGAGAACTAACCACTAAAGGTGCCATAGTACCAACACCCGAGGGACCAAAATGATCAACTTCGGAATGAAGAGCAAAGCTGAAGGACGTGGAGGAATCTGCAGTGGCAAATTCATCATCATGGGAGTTGGAAATTCTAGAATTAGAATCGAACTCATCAGGATCACCGATTCATGGATCTATAGGAGAGTCTACAGACTCATCACTAGGGAGATCATACTTTAATATCAAATCGGGGATAGACAAAACTATGCCTGGATCAAAATGCAAATGCATGGCAGGTTGTACTCGAGGCTCATCTCGTTCAATAAGATCAAGGGTAGGAAGGAAATAAAATTGATGATGAGAATCCTCCCAAGGCTTGTCATTACCATTCATGGCCTCGATAAAAATTTCATCTGAAGGTAGAATACCATCGAGGAAATCATGTGAACAAGATGGGTTGATTGCACATGTGGGCAGCATAATGGGATCTTCTTCCCCTGTCCGTGAAGAAGAGAGATTCGGCTCTGAAGTGGCTTGTTGAATATGCTGGTAAGCAAGCTCAGCTACAGATAGTGGCATAGACATCCCGACGTGTGTAATGCCTCCAGACGTGGAACTCGTGAATGGTAAATTCCATGGATCATTAAAATAGGAAGTCCGAAAAGGCATATTATGCAAAAGAGGAGACGCATTGTCGGAAATGGTTTTGATAAAATTCACAAGTGCAGGAAAATCATAAGTTCCCATCAATGAAGGGTACATACCAACACCCATGTTCCTAGTTTTCGGTTGAGAATCAGTAACCTGCGGGACTATGGATCCCGTGGATGTTGTGGAAGGAGGATGAACGAAATCTAGCTAGTCGATTGTCACGATCTTGCCTTCGTGAGGAAAGCAGATAACTCTGAATACAATGGATGCGACAGCCTTCAAAGCGTACATCCCATTTCGACGCAGTAAAAGGTTGTAGTCAATGGGTGCATCAACCACCTCGACTTCAATAGGCACAGACTTACCTCCCAAGCAGACAACAAGGGAAGGGATAATTCCATGCGGCTTAAATGACTGACCATCGAATGCAGTGAGCGTGGTTCTAGATGCGAGTAGAGGAGGAGAGCCAAGAGATTTCCAACAAGTTAACGACATTACTGACGCGAAAGCACCTTCGTCAACCATAGTACGTTTAACAAAACTCTGAAGGCACACCACCTGGATTTGAAAAGCCACGTGGTAAGGTAAGCGAGGTTGAACATCAGTAGTATCGAACTTGATAACACTGGGATTTCCCCCATCCTGAAATCCTAACACACTCAAAAGGGCATGCTTCTGAGAAGGACAGGCCTGCAAAACTTCAAGAGCTGACATGGCACATGGAGTTTGGCCCAAATATTCTACAATGGAGTAGTTCTGGGTGGCTCGACCATTAGGATTATGCATAGAGCACTTGAGAACACCTTTCGGTATCCGTGGCATATTAGAGGGCTTCTCGATATGCAAGGAATTTTCAAGAGGAGGGCGAGGCTCACTCCCCATATTAGGTTGTGGTGCACCATAATCACGTTGACGAGTAGTAACACTAACCTCCGATTGAACCATATTCACACATCCATAACCACTAGTATTGGAAGAAGATGTTTCCTTTTCAGTAGGTCCATAACCAGTGGTGGGAGCATGCGAAGCCATGTTTTGATGATGAGGAAGGGGATCCTTTAACACAGTTGGGCTCTATGCCAAATGCTTCGATGCTTCTTCGATTCGAGGACATAAGTGAGTAAGATGGTCTTCCCCACAGAGCTTGCAAGGAAACTCCACCTTACACCTAGGTTTACGATCCTCACTAGCATTTTCGCCTTCCCGAGGAGGGTTGGCATTCTCTTTACGAGGGGTATTGAGATTTCTATTATTGTTATTCCCATTGTTTCCACCCCTACGATTGTTTCTCCCCTTTTTCTTAACACCAGGTTGCTGGTTACCTGATGGCTTCGTTGATTGCACATTGTGTACATCAGACGACAGGGTGGAAGTGGACAAGGTGTGAACCTGTCCGGGAGTAGACTGGTTTAGTGACAAATTTTGCATTTGATTAGCTACCAAGTCTATAGGGCGAGTGCTTGTGTATCCCACAATGCCATTGGCATGTGGTCCAGGAACTGACGTGGGCTCATGTCATGTTCTCGGTGCGTTAGGAATAATGTCATATAAAATGCAAGACTGAGAGTATAGTAGGTCTAACTGCTGGAATTTCAAGATGGCTTGTTCCTCAGTCACAATGTCGGACATCGAAACATCCTTAGCAATGTATGGGAGTAGAGACTTGAGGAACCATTCCAACAGAAACTCTGGAGGAATGTTGGCTTTCACTAATCTCTTCTGTCGGTGCCACTCTTGAACGTGGTCAGAAATATGTGTGGCCTTATTCTGACGGAAGGTAGACAACAATTCAGTGCCAGTATCATAACAAACCGGCAACTGGAAATGGTCCAAGAAAACCAAAGTAATCTCGTTGAATCCCCTATAGGTGTTCCCAGGAAACTCCACATACCACTTCGCAGCTGCCCCTGTGAGGGTGCATTGAAATAGTCATAATCTAATGGAATCAAGATTCAACGAGTTGGAGGAGCACCAAAGGTGAAACGTTGTGACATGATCACCCGGATCCTCACCACGTTTCCCTTGAAACTTAGGAATGTCGTAAGGGAGCTTGGTAGGGACCTAGGGCCAATTAGGGTCGTGACACACCGGATCATTTGTGAGCTTCGAAAGATTCGAAATATTCAAACGTGCGAGGAATGGGAGCTGTGGTTGGAAAGCTTGATTATAAGCTCCCATAAAAGGTTGCTTGAATGGAACCAAATTATAAGGTGGACCAAAATCTTGACCATGAGCATTAAACTGCTGATAATGAGGACCTGGTGGACCATAAGCTTGACCATGGACATAAGGTTGATAACCTCCTTCAACCTGACTCGTATGAGAGTAAGCAGGTATATAAGTGTTTTGGGCACCGTATTGAGGTGGGTTGAACTGGTGGCTAGTATCGACTATGTTGTAGTAAGGGTTGCCACCTTAAGTATGGGGCATATACATACTATTCGTAGCGGGAACCGAGTTGTAATGACCATAATGGTGAGGTATGTTCCCACCCCCATCATTAGGATTAGCATGAGCAGTCGTGTGGTGACCCAAAGCATGAGAAGTATCCCCAACCCCAACGTTGGTGGTACTAGTAGCAGGAATGGTGGCATTATGACCATGTGGATAAGATATATTCCCACCTCCTACATTAGTATTGCTAGTAGTGGTGGTGGATGCAAAAGTGTGCGGTATATGTCCACCCCCATGGTTAGGAGGAGCATTAACATTTGCGCAAGTGATCCTGGGTTGATGGGTAGCGATATGTGTGTTAGGTGGTGGATGGCGAGTCGTGTTTCAAACAATGTTCCTATTAGGTTGGGCAGTCCTAGGAGGTGGTCTTCTTCCATCATTAGCATTGTTAGGAGGATTATGACCAGTATCCATACTACGTGTGTGAGTGGACAACGTGGTTCCCCCGGTGAGGGTATTGCCCCCAGTGGGTGCAGTGTTGTTAACACCATGACTAGTTCCAGCATGACTACCAAAAGCAGTGGGAGGATCAACTATGTTGAAACCGGGCATACTATATGAATGAGTTAACGTTGATCGCAGGATCTTCGCCTTCAGGTAAGGTTGGAATCCCATAAAGATAATTATCCAGATTCGAAGGATCAAACGGATCGTTCTCAAGTGGATTCGGCCAAATCGAACCAAGTTGAGTCTCAGGTGGATCACCCCCCTAGGCCTCTTGAGGTGTGGGGGTGTCTGAATTGTGTTCGAATCCACCCGATGGAATCATGGGGATTTCCTCTATGTCGAAATGTGTAGCTATCATGAAGTTGAATACGTATGTCTCGTAAGAATCCGAAGACTCAGAGGGAGCTTGCCGGCGTCCTTGAGCAACACGGCATGAAAGTTCGGTCGGTTCTAAACCAGCTAACCGACGGGATCGGCGGAGAGTAGGACTCTGCGCCACGATATCTCCAGAGAGAATATCAAATCACAATGTCTCCTACATCCAACTATCGATCAAAAATAGTAAATCAAAAGCACACACCTAGAGAAACTACAGCCAAGAGTAGACAAAAAGAGTGGCTAAATGAGCTCCCGACACTAAAGCCGGTATCTCTCACCTAGGAGAGGCTTGAGACTCCCAAACTATAGCCGGAGGTAACATAATCAGTTATAGAGACACCCAGGCTTCATTGCATGCATAGGGTCAAGTCCACTATAAAAACACAACTGTGTTGTCCAATCTCTATCTGACTTAGGACAAAAATAGCATAACCACTGCAAGTACCTTATGCGATACCTAGGTAAGGCAACTATGGTCACCGCAATATAACCAATGCTCAGGGGGACAGTCGCAGGTGGGATCCGTCGTATGGGCAGGGTAGCTGAGCCCGAAACTCAATGAGGGTCAAATCCCCCAAGAGTCCCTAGATACGAACAAATCCTGGAAATATCTCCCACGTTCAGCCAGTATCAGAGGGATATCCCTTCAACCAACCTCCCGTGACCTCATGTTTAACTCTGGTTTGAGTAGAGCTTCCTGAGAACACCGATATATACCATGGATTCCTCCAATCCCTCGTCAGACACCTAATGTTTAGTCTAGTAGTCTTGGATTGTTAACTCACAATGATCTATTCCAAGACTCTAAACCTATGCTAGTTGGTGTATCTTATAAATAAAATCGGTCTAATCAATTTGAAGATTAAGTGTTAATTTTAATGGCTATGGTTACTCAAAGGATATGGTCGTGAAACTAGTGATGTATATGACTCAATGGCATGCAAAATCATCCAATCCTAGACTCATCTATCCAATAAAACAATGTCACTAACATGAAAAATCAACCCAACAATTTCGAAATAAAAATGAAATCCTTTTATGTTTTTGATGCACAAGCAGAACCTAAATGAAGGCAGCAAGCACTCAATGCAAGATGCAGTACATGAAAGTAATTTTTTTTTTGTATTTTCTCTTATAAGCAAAAGGAAAATGCAAAACTATATGTATTTTTTTTTGTAATTTTCAATATAAAGAAATGAAAAATGCAAGCAAAATCCTACTATCTAGTCACTGATATGCCAAGGAGATCACTAAGACAACCCGGAAGATACCAAACAGTAAGACTCAGCCAAAGGACTGAGCTCAAAAGGAAAAAACCAACGAGGCTAAATCCAAAGATGGGTAGAAAAACCAACATGGCTCAACCAAGAGAAAAGAAGATTTCTGGTCACAACCAAGGCATGGAACAGTTAAGAAACAGGCCAACAAAGACTCAGGATCATCCAAACCCAACCCAACAACAACCAAAAGTCATAAATCAACCAAAGCCGGAGTTATACGCTACTGTCGAAGGAAATCCTGCGGGTACCCGTGAGTAGTAGAGTAAACAGAGGCGGGTAGCCGCAGGCAGAGCTAAGCTAGCCCGCGGGCGAGGAAAGGAAAATGGGAAAATAAAGAGTCCAATGGCTCAGAAAAAGCAAGTTTTCTATAGTGTATATTAATGTCCAATCAGTGACACAGAGCTTCGACAAACAACAACTCTAATTAAGGACTAATGCTCAAAAAAATCCCCAAACATGGATGTTTTCCCCAGTGGAGTCGCCATTTTTGTATTGGAGAAAACTCACTATGGCTTGGGGTAGACCACTATAGACAGCTGACTGCCAGAAATTAACTCAATTCTCAGAACTATGCTATTATAAATGACAATGCTAATATAATGGAGAATGTAACCAACCTCGATCCAAACGTTTGATGTAGATCCCCGTTAGAGATTTCAATCCGTGCACTTGAATCTGCAAATTAGTCTTGACAACCAATATACAACAAGTACATATAATATATAAACAAAATTAACATCATCAATAGAAATGGTCCATGATATTATAAGTAAATGCAACCCAATGTAGAATAAACAACATTCACAACATTAATGGACGAGAATATGAGTATTTCTATTAATAAACAAGAAGTACAATGTGATATGACCTCTTACCGACAACCAATCTGAACCACGATCTGGATCAATCCACTTGTGCCTCCACCACTTCAATCCTCCATGAATGGAAAACTCAAACTATGGTAGGAGTTTGTAAGGTGAACATAAGGGGTTCACAACTACAAGGATCAATGAGTGTAGACTCAAGATAGGGAAAAAATCCACTAGAGTTCTCTTGCTCTTCTTTCTCCTCCCGTCCATAAGCCATATGTGCGTAATAGATAGTCCTCCCAAAGGTAAGTGAAAGGACACATCGAGGAGTTTCTTGGGAAGATGGAGGGTCAAAGGTCACCCAATAACCGCTTTTTGGGAGTAAAAAGTAATTAACTAGTGATTTTTACCATTTTACATGCTACCCGTGGGCTGTAGTGATGCAACTCGCGAGTACGCCTGCTATAATGATGCAGCAAGTGTACAAGGGAAAAAATGAGGAAATAGTGTGTTTGAAGGATATAAAGTGGGTCTGAGTCAGTGAAATGGATCCTACAGTCCAAAGAATGTTGATGCTCACAAGGTGGAAAATTACGTTGTAACAAGTGAGAGTGATGATAAAGGGTTATAAACACAATTGAACAAATACAAAAATATGCCAACCACAAAAAATGCAATATGGTTCAAAGAGAGTGACAGGTGCTTGAGTCTTTATGTGAGTATTCCATAAGTTGGTTCTTTTTAATTACAAGTTAGGTGATCTTGTAATAAAAAGAAAACAAAATGTAAATTCCCTATAATATGTAACGTCCTTTCTTCTCTCAAAGTCACTAGGCTTTCCAATATCCACCCGCCTTCGGTGATGAAATCCTCTAGAGTTTGAATACTGAAGGTATGATGGAGTCATTTATCAAGTCAAAAGTTGGGGCTATGTTCTAGATGGGCTAGAAACATATTCCAATAAAAAAACAACATTCAACTCAGGAGTCAATTACACTCACAATTTCTCCTTAGCGATATCCTATGTTTTGGCCACTAAGTACCCAAGTCAAGTGTGGATAAGTGGTTCGTCTCGGATGGTAAAATGTCATATCCAAATAAATTTGAGAGACTCTTTGTGGAGAGAAAATACAACTATACCTTGGATTTCACATTCTTGGGCATCACACCTTCTTATCTAGGGTTGTTTTTTGACACTTGTTGATAGTAGGATTTAAAATTAGTACCCTATAAGTCAACAATTCTATGTCTCAAAATAATCTAAAAATATTGGTGGTCATTATTTGGATTCCTATCCCAATCAATCATGCCTAGATAAAATATTCTTTTGTGACCTCCTGCGGAGGATTTTAGTTGGTTGGATGATTTTAAGAGGTCTAAATTTGATTAAGGAGTGTGAGAGAGGTATTTCCAACTTTCAGATCATTATGATCCATTAAGATCACTATGAGTGCGAGATGGAGAGCATACTAGATGTGAAAGAGTCTTTAGGTCTCTTAGTGTGTGCTTAAGTGGAAACCACACGTGTTTGAAAAGAAAATGAAACTGGAATTTTCCACTGATCTAAAAGAGCATAAAGTAATGATACATGGGAATCCACTTTAATTCAACTCTAAGCAAAATAGAAATTATTCAAGATGCTCAAATGAAATAAATGTGTGCAAAGGAGGTATTTCAAACCTATCACCCTTATCTGATTTGCCAAGATCACTAGGAGTGTGATGAAAAGAACATACTTTGGGTAAAGGAGTTTAAGTCCTTTTCTTATGTGAGGAAAGTGTACTAAACTACCTTGAATAAAACAAAGAAATAAGAAAGAATTTTTTTTTTTAAAACTATGTATAGTCAAATCTAATTTCCTAGACTAACAATTTCAATGAAATGGAAAGCATAATCATTCAACTGCTAGTGACTACCTTAGAGACCCAATCTGTCAATGGGACAGGATAAATGAAACCATCTTTCAACATCTTTTCAATTTCTGCTTTGATAGCCACAGTATTTCAAGGGTGTACTGGACAGAGTTTTTTCCGGATAGGTTTTACGTCAGGATATGTTTTGATTTCATGCACAATGATAGCAAGATCGATCCCGAGAATTTATTCATAGCTCCATGCAAATATGTCGTGGAATTGTTTTAACAAGGCTGTATAAGTCTTGATTTCATTATAAGAACAAGTTTGGCCAATATGGATGTGTTCCACGATGCCTGGTTTCATTGAGATGTCAATGGTGGTGGTAAGCGTAATGTTTTCCAAATTCCCTTTGGTTACCGTATCTTGGGTAAGAATAGGAGGTTGGGGGTTGGGAATGAAATTGGTGAAACAATAGGGTGAATCTCATTCTCTACCATGTTTAAAGGTGGGAGGAAGGACGATCAATGGTGATTGTCTTCCCATGGAGGCTCATCCAAGCTCATAATCTCCATGATCGATTCATCTGAGTGAAAAGTATGGAGGAGATGATCTAACGATGGCGAGGATGAGTTCCACCAATATGGAAGATAACCTAAGTCATATGCCACCAAGTGGTGTTCAGTGGGTAAATCACATATCGATTGGATGGCCTCATAAGTGGCTTCAACTGGGTTGAGAGGCATCTGATCTCCAATCGAATCAATGTTAATAATATCAGGAACAATCCAAGGACCCGTCAAGTTGGAGGAGGATGGAATCATGGATGAGATCATATTCATCATGGCAACGTGTGATGGGGGATCATGTGTTGGAAAGACTTTGATTAGGGATGATTCTTTTAGGAGTCCTACCCCCACACTCTCAAATGTTTGCGAAGAGTGCCCTAAAAGAGGGACATTATCCGCGGGATGAGTTGTGGTGTCTGGTGTACAAAAATCTAATTAGTCGATAGTAACGATTTTCCCATGATAGGTAAATTGCACAATGCGGAAGACAAAAGAAGCAACCACGGTTATAGCATAGAACCTATTGCGACCAAGCAATAAGTTGTAATCCAAAGGAGCTGCGTCTACTTCCACTTTAATGGAAACAATATTCCCTCCCAACTCAATGGATAAGGATTGTAAAATCCCTTGTGGTTGGAATCCATGTCCTTCAAATGATTTTAGGGTGGTAGGGGGAAAATTCATTTCAGGAGAGTCAATGGCTCTCCAGCAGGACAGTGACATTACTGAAGTAGAGGATCCTTCATCTAAAACAATACGATGGATGTTTTTCCTGGTGATTTGAAATTCCAATTGGTGGGAAAGCCTCGACTTAAAGTATTACAATATAAACATGATGGTGTTAGATGAATCTGGATCCACTTCTCTAATAGAAGATAACATATTATTACACTGCTTAGGAAATTTTTGTAATACTTCAAGGGTCGACATGGCTAGGTATTCGACAATGTTGTAGTTTTGAGCTGCCAGGGCATTGGGATTGAAAATTTCCTTTCGGATTGTTCTTTTTGGTGGATGCAATACTGTATCTGGTATATGTTTGTCTATGGTAAAAGGACCTTGTGACGGAGGAATAGTGGATGTGGATGTGGAGGATTTTTCAGTACTACCTCCATTAGATTCCTTGTCAAGAATAGAATTGTACATATATTCCCTATTGGATAAGTTGATCGTTTCACTACGCATCATGAGAACATGAGAGGTTGTGGATGGTTCTCCTTGAGGAGGAGTTGGTTGTTGTGCAACCATTTGTAGTTGTCATGTGGGGAATGGGTCCGTTAAAACTGCTGGTGGAGGTTTTCCTTTGAGGAAATTTTGGACTTCTTCACGATGTGGGAATTATTTCATGAAGTGGTCGTCACCGCATAGTTGTCATGTCCCCTTCCATCGATCCAACGCAAGGAAGGAAACAGGATACCAAAATTCTAGGCTTTTATAAAACTTAGCCCCATTCATCATGAACAAGCTCATGGCATTACAAATAAAATGCATATGTGTGCAGATGCAAATCAAGCAACCATGCATAGCAGAATAAAACATCATCCACACATATTTCATATGCATTCAGCGTATAAAAAAAAGTCATCAAATTAAAACATTTCAGAAGTAAATCACATAGATAGAGAAATACTTATCTTCATTGAGAAATTGTCCCAAGCAACTAGCTATGTCACTGCAACGTTCCACCCAACCATAGGTCTCTGCCCAACCTATATTCTTTCAGCACTGAGAGACCACCCCCGAGCAGAGCATGATATCTACAAGAAAAAAGGGGACTCTCAAGCTTAGCATAGCCCAAAGCAATGGATACCCATATAAACCCCAACATTCAACAATGGAATTCATAAAATAGGGTCCATGGGTTTTCCCCAAATCGTGGCACACCCAAAAATGAAATGTTAGATGGGGAATCAACCCTGGGAGAGAAAATCGATTTTAGAAAATGTTTTTTTAGCAATCAAGGGGCAGAAATGGCCTCTATAAACCCCCAAATCGTGACTCTCTTCCTCCCAGCCACTGTGCAACACAAAAACGGGTTCCTAGTTATGGAAACATGAAGGAAAATGGTGGAAAACGTGAAGGAAAATGCCCCAGCTAGCTCAGACTGTGTGAGGGAGCAAAGAGCATGGGTGAAGAATGGCTTGGGGAGCGATTTCGAGGCTCTTTTCTTTCCCAAGAAGTAAAACACGAATTTACATGAAGGGTGGCTTTCCCATACCCAAATTTGGACAGCCATACCTCTCCATTCCCCAAGGCATTAACTACCTCAACCAACTCTTGGGAGAAATGAATGACTGGGTACAAAAGTCAACATGGGTAGTTGAGGGTTCATGGGTTCTCTCATTGACACTTGGCTTGACTTGATTGGATCAAGGGTTTGAATATTTTCCTCCCAATTCCTTGTAAACATCATGCCCCGATCTCTTGTTTCATTGCATAGCTAGTTGTGGGCATTTCTATTAAAATGCATATTTACAATTTCCATGGCTTACTAGCACATGGGTAGCATAATACCAAATACTTTCCTCTTCAAGGTCGACCATTCACTAGCAAGGCCTTGACCTTGAGATTTCCATGTCCCAAATTTTTAATTGGGTCACAATGGCCTAATCGCATTGGCCATATTCATTAGCGTTTGTAAAATTGATGTTAAGGGTCAAATAATTGCCAAGGAGGGAAATTACTAGTTTCCTAGGTTTGGGGTGGAAGCTTTGGGATTGTGAATAATGGGGATAATAAATGATGTTGGAACATTAGGATGGCATAAATATTTAATAAAGGAGATAAATAAATATATACAAGTGAAAATCAAAGTGGCATTTGATCATGAAGACACATGGAGGAAGTGGGACCCACACAAGCTAGAATGTATGTGCCACATGGCATCCGCTTCTTGCAATTTCGAATCTATGGAAGCCTAATGTTCTTGGGATGATTTATAAGGTCAATAATAGTTTTCATGAGTCAATGAGGTCTAAATATAGAGGAAGAGTAACTCCCATGAAAGAGGAAGAGGCAATTTGGAGCTAGTGAGACACTTGGGCTAGATTCCCTAGCTCTATGACAACAATGATGAAGATGCTATGACACCTATGACACAGACCTGAAGGATGACATATCACATATATGACATGTCAGGGCTAAAAATAGACTCCAAGAGGGCGCTCAAGGGTGTTAGGGAAGCTAAGATGCTTCCACATGTGATTTGGTGGAAGTGGGAGACTAGGAATTGTTGTACATGTGGCGTTCTTTGGAATCTCTTCCCAAATTGAGCTGGCATGAGTCTCTTGGAAGGAATTCGACCCATGGAGGACATTATAAGTTTATAAATGTCAATAACAAATAATGAAACCAGATTTTGATCATTTGTAGAATTTGCAATTGCATTTGTGAAGGGGGAGAGCTAGTGGATGACTAGTTTCTTGCCTTAGCCAATTTCGAGGGTGAAAGATTCCCATCCAAGTTGGTAATTGGAAAGGCCATTCAGAACTTTCATTTGGAGCTTTAATGGAGTATTTATTTTCAGGTGTAAGCTACAAGGCAGCTCATGGTTTCTTCTATTGCAGCTCACTCCTTCAACCATTTCCAGTTTTGATGGCATATTCTTGATCCTTGAGGGAGGGCGTTTTTGGTGAGATATTGTACTCTTTGGGGGAGCTTCTAATGCCCCATTTATTTTTTAATATGAATTAAATACTATTTTATTCATCTCCAGAAAGTTTCAGGTCGAAATTCCAAGTAGAAATGTATAAATCTCAATTTTAATGAAAGAACAGTGCCATTTCCCCACTACCTTGTTGTGAATCAATGTAATGTTGATGATTTCAAATGAATGGATGATTCTATGATGAATTTGTGATTAATGGAATTCCATGGATGTATTTTACAAGTTTCATGTACTGTACTTGAGCATTTGAAGTATTTTTACTCAGTTTAATTGCATTGGGAGAAGAAATAGTGCCATTTCCCCAAGGGTCGAATTGGTGATTTTTGCAGTTGAATGGGAGAGGGTTGGAACAGATATAATAATCAATTAATGGTGCAAATGAGACCTTAATAACATCCTTAATACATTCCCTACATATGTTCATAAATTTGAGTGGGTTTGGAGGCATTTGGGAAGCCATTTTCAGTATTTACCCCAGGGGGATTTGAACCCCAAATTACTAGTAAAATTGCATACTTGGTCCAGAATATTAAGAGAGTTTGCAGAGGTATTTTGGTGGCAATATGTCATCCCTTAAAATCATATTCAAGTCCTAATATCATTCATATACCTTCCTTGAATATTTGAAGGCATTTGGAGTCAATTTGAGACCTAGAGACCAATACTAGTCAAAGGGAAATCACTAGTAAAGTTACCTACATTGACCAGAATTGAAAGAGGATTTGTAGAAGTATTTTAAAGGTACAAAGGAATCCATGAAACACATATTTATGTTCTAATATCATTCATATACCTTCTCAGAATATTTGGGATCATTTGGGGCAAATTTGGGACCTAGAGATCAAAACTAGTCAAAGGTCGAACTAGGGAAAAAAGTGGAAAATTGCCATTTTAATAAAATTCCTAACAAGGGACATTACAGAGATCCACACTAGGAATCATACATAATATGCATACAATATTTACATTATAGTCCAAAATATCCTAAGGGTCAAAATGGGGGGTATTACAACAATAAGCATGGATACTTAGCCTTCCATATTGGTTTGGTGTCAGGAGGTTCTGGGTTGTTCTTGGGTTCCTGCTAGTTAGATGATTTCTTGGATTTACCTTTTTTTTATTCTTACCACTGGCTTTATGAGATGAAGCCGATTGGACTGAATTCACCTCTGTAGTGGAAGTAGGACTAGGTGAATGGTTGGTGTTATTACCTGCCTGTGACGGGTTTGGGGTGGAAACCATGTGGTTTTGTGATCCAACCAATTGAGTAGCAGGATGGGTATGAACAGAACCAATGATGCCATAGGCATGTGATCCTGTGGGGGGTTTTGTTGGGTCATGTGTAGGGAGAGGCACATTGGGAATTATGTCGTATAACGTGCCAAATTGGGAATAGACTGAGTCTAGGTATTGTGCACGTGCAATAGCTTGTTCCTCAGTAACTACCTCGCTCATAGTGACATATTTGGCTATGATAGGCAATAAGGATTTGGTAAACCAATCGGCCAATAACCGATCAAGAATGGGAGCTTTAATTAGTCGATGTCTCCTCCATTCGTGGATATGATCGGAAATATGAGTGGAGGTCGATTATCGGAGTGAATTTAAAATATCCGTGCCAGTTTCATATCGGATTGGTAATTGGAAATGCGTAATAAAATCCATATCCAAGGAGCGAAAGTTGGCGAAAGAGTGTGGTAGTAATTCAATGTACCATTTGGTGGCTGTGTCGGTGAGGGTTCGTTGAAACAACCTCAAATAGATAGAATCATCCATTAATGAGTTCGAGGAACACCACAAGTGATACGTCATTAAGTGGTTTTTGGGATCCTCACCGGGTTCGCCTTAAAAATTAGGTATGTCTGATGGGAGCTTCACAGGAATGGGTGGCCAATTCATGACATGTTGAATGGGATCGTAGGTCAAGCTCGACAGGTCTGGAAGATCTAATGTATCCAGAAATGGAAATTGTCAGTTTGGATGAAGGTACAGGTAATATTGGTAAGGAATTTGAGTACCAGTAGGACCATAGATCGATTGATCGTAAGGTCCTCCCATAAAGGGTTGGAAATATGGTGGGGGTCCTCCCGCATTAGGAGGTGGACTGGATGGATGTCCTCCTCCTCCATGAGGGGGTCCTCCCGAATGAGGGGTTTTTCCATATGGTGGGGGTGGAGGTGGGATAGGTGGTGTAGGTGGAGGTGGGATAGGTGGTGGGGGTGGTGGTGGGGGAGGAGGTGGGTCACCGGCTGGAGGTCCAGCCGGTGGAAAACCATGATGTCCCCATGGGGTGTTTGTGTTTTCGTGGTAAGTTACTCCGGGATAATGGTTTCCTGGAGTGGTTTTATAGAGTTTACCCATTGCGATATTATGATTACCCAGATATGTATAACTCCATGTGGGTTGGTCCCATATAGATGGTCCTCCCGCGTGATGTTCCCACAAGGGTTTCCCCATTGCTGGGAGTGAGCTCCCAGTCATATTATAAGTCGTAAATGAAGGTTTTCCTCCACTTGTATTTTTTCCACTAACTAGAGGTCCCCCCCAATTAGATTTTTTCCACTAACTAAGGGTTTCCCCCCAGTTAAATTTTTTCCACCAACCGAGGTTTGTCCTGTGATTATGTTTTGGCGACTTTTTGTGAGGTCATATTTTGACCACTAACTAGGGGGTGACTTCTAACCATAAATTGTTGTGAAGGTTGTGTTCCGATCACGAAGGTAACAATGGTTGAAGGTTTCCCCCCACTCATTGGGGTCAAAATAGGTTTAGAACTGACCAAATGTTAAATAGGTGGAAAAGATGGCTGGCCTGGTTCGTAGGAGGTCAAATTAGGCACATGCATTCCCGGTGAAGGAAAAGTAAAAGGATTCATATTGGAATGGTGTTCGGAATTCTTTATTTCCGGAGTGCATTGGGGAGGGAAAATATGGCTCCTTACCCACTCTTCAAGTGTTCGTAAGTGAGCCATGGTTTCTTCAAGTGGTCCAAAAAAATATACGTTCGGGACAAGTATGGTAGGGAACGAAGGTGGTGGTGTCTCCACAATCGGTGGTGAACTAAAATCAGAAATAACATGCCCTAAAGAGGTTCCCCAATATGAAGTGGTTGGAACAAAAGTAGTTGTTATCAGGTCATATGTAGGTCGAGTGAATATGCAATCAACAGCACCAGGGTGACCTTCAAGCGATTGATGAAAATATTTGTCATTTGAAGGAGGTTGCTCCACCACCAATGGTCCCATAGGGTTGGTGATGGGCAGGTTTACAGGAGGAGAATAATTCCCTCCTGATTCAGTCACTGGAATTCCTTCTTCATGCGAACCAGTTGATGTGGGTTGGTCCATATCTACCCCTGTGTTTCCTTATTCAATGAGAGGATATTCAGGTGCCAAGTTTTGTATTCTACGGGATATTCTTAAGGGTTGTTCAACTAGAATACCCGATGAAAGTCTTCTCCTAAGAGTATTCTAAAGGAAAACACATTTAAAGTCCTACTCAAGCTAAGTCCACAAGAAAACTTATATGATAGGTGGGATTAAAGAGATGGATCCTCACAGGAGTGTCCAGGCATCGCGACTCAAGATATACTACAAGGTCCAACAGTAATACTCAGCCCAATTTTTCAAATCACTAACCAAGGAGGATTAGAACCGTGCCCCTGACCGTATTACCTGACTACCTAGAACTACGTGTGTAGTAGCTCCCCAAGTGTTGTTATCAATTTATTATGACAAAAATATGGCCAATGGTTGAATCAGTTGGTTTCAGGATCCTAGTGGGGTCACCTGATATACTCAAGATACGTGGGATCTCCAATCTGTAGTAGTGTTTTCTAATGCACAATTGTTCGACATGATCCTTCCTTTATACCTTCAAGTACATGAAGTACCTTTCTATATACCTGAAGGTACGTGAAAGGCCGTTCGATATACCGACTAGTACGTGGAAGAACTGCAAGCCCCCAGGATGCAGTGTAGGCAGATAACGATAGCTTCTGCTTTTAAATACATAGGAACACGTCTCTAACCTATCACACAAGTTTCTAAAGATTTTAACTTAGACTACCGCTTGATTTTATCTTGTATGGTTAGGTGGATGCATGAAGTTTATGCTCGAACCAATATGCATGAATAAGCTAAATGAGATGCAAGCTTTTTTTTTCAATGAAAACTATATAAGGAAAGGAAAGATATTTCTTTTTTTCTGAAACAACCAAAATCTACCCCAAAGTATAATCCTACCTTTCGCTACTCTTGTTAAGCAAAGCTTAAAGACATGCAAGAAAAACTCTTTCAATCAATCCAACAAACCAAAGATAATACACCAAACCAAGAGATTTTTCTTTTTCTTTTTCAATACAAGACTAAATGAAAAAATGAACTTATAATTGCCATATTTCTGATTTTTGAACCAAAGAAGAGAAGAGGTAAAGATAAATCCAAAAAGTATGCGAGTGTTCACTACTTGTTCCAATAGCTTTGAAAAGGCCTAATTCCCACTTAATATTTTGGAGAGATGAAGATGAACTCTTTTTAAAACCAAGAAGGAATAAGTGTGCACATTTTTCATCTCTTTCAAAGTTTTTCAAAACAACTACCAAAAGCACAAATACTTTTGTCAACAATCCTAACTAATGCACTCAAGGTGAAGAGAGTAATTTTTTTTTATTTTCCCTACTAATGCATTAAACAATTGTAAGAATGACGTGATTTCCTTTATCTTGATTCAAAATATGAGATATTATTCACTACTGCAATATTTAAATAAATAAATTCTTAAGAAATCAATCACCCAAAAAATGTCACAACTCAGAATTCACACCAAATGCACTAAAATGACAACAACATGGGATTTTCAAAGACTTGGAATTCAGAGCAAAACGGATCAGGGATTCTCAAAGAGTCACAAGACTAGTTGTACTTGCAAGGGATTGAAACTACCCAAGGCCAAGGAAGAAACTGCTTGACTACCTAGGACTCACTAAGAAGTCAAATTGATCTCTAAATCTCAAAGTAAATTGAAGAAAGAAGCAATCCAAATATGAGAAAGACTATGCCCGAGACAAGAAAAACATAGATCTCGGAAAACCAATCAAACCAACTTTTGGTGGGAAATTCAACCCTAATTCCAAGCTTTATAGGGTGATGCAGGTTGCAGGTATGCACCAGGGCGTTAGAGCCTCAATGACGTGGTTTTCACACAAGGATAGAGCATCATTTATGCTTTCTGAACACTGACTAAGTGCGTCAATGCCGCGATCTTCCTTAAGACAACGTGCGTCAAAATTATAGCGACGTAGGTATGACACTACCCAGGTGCATTAGGCAAGAAATAAGATTGAAAAAATAAAAAAAATACCGAAGAAAATGGGGTAACTATCCGAGTTAAAGATCCCTAATAGAGACTGGATCACCCAGTAACTATCATAAGGATAAATCCAAAAGATAAGAGGAAAATTGAAGGATTTAGGAGGATAAACAAAAATCAATGCAAATCACAACTCAATCAATCCAAATACTATGGAATATATCCCCAGTACGGTCGCCAAATTTTCTTTGTGGATAAATCCGTTAGTGCGGACACTAGCCAATATCCCTAGTCTAAATGGTTTAGATCTAGAACAAATTAGGACAAAACATACACACTTTCCTAGATTGATCAAATTACAAAAGATGAAAAGGGATGACTTACCTTGCAACCGTAATTATGTCTCCTTGCTTGATGTATCCCTTGATCTTCAGCTGCAAAACAAGATATAACAAATGGAAACACACAAACAATAATAATATGCAATATTGATTAATCTAAACTAGTGGTCAAGGAAACTAATTCTAAATATCTATATGGACAATAAACGTTTATGGAAAGAGTGTATATTATTGTATTAATGAAAATAAAGAAGAGGATATTACAACCAAGCCTTGACGTCGCAATTTCTTCCAAATCTTCTTTGCCTCAAAGATCCGATCTTGCCTCCAATGGATGAAAGGGTTTCAACTCTAGCAGAATTTATCCAGTGTTTAGGTGCTCTAATCCTTCCTCCCCTAAATATGAAGAGGAGGCTTGTATATATAGGCCAAAGAGGATAGAAGGGGTTGATGATTTGATGGAGAATACTAAGGTATCATCCCAAGAAGTTAGGGGATCGAATGCCACCTTTATTGATTTTTTGGGATAGGCCTCCACGAAGAGATTTGTTCTAGAAGGCGCTTGAAGCTTCTCATTTTCTCCTCTATCTCACAGTGACACACCTTGCTAACTAGCATTCTACGTCAAGGATGGGGTGATGCATGCTGAATGAAGGAAAGCAGGGTCATCGACACACCTTGCCAATGGGGAGAGGGAATCACCATGGGTATAACGCTACTTGTAAACATGCAGAGGGCGTCAGTGTCACGGTATGAAGAAAGAGGCATGAAAATAATTCTATTTAGTCAATTTGACATCAATGCTTCAGGAATTAGGACAAACCAAGGGTACGCGTGTCATGATGACATGATTTTGTTGTAACAGAGACCACAAAGTTCTACAGTGCATTAAAGGATCAGAACGGCGCCCCTGGCTCCAAATTTTGAATTGGGACCTCTCACACGCTTGGGAACATTAAATAGCCCCTCCCATGTACTTAGGAATAGTTCAAAGAGGAAGAGATTTCACATTTGGATCTTGTTGTTTCTTGGTCACCCTTTGGCCTATAAAAGGAAGCCATGGGCATACATTCTAGAGGAAGGAATCAAAGAAACGTTATGTTGCTGGAATCACATTGAGAGCTTCTCTTTCAATTTCATTCCTCTCTCACATTGGCATATACAAAGATCCCTTGCTCTCTTCCCATAAGAGGTAAGAGCTTCTCCATTGTTCTCTCCTAGTTATCTTGAAATTGTGTGCACAAAAAGGACCTCCCTAAGGGAGATTGTTGGCTTTCCTTGAAACTTGCACCTCCTAGGTGACACTATTGTATTTAGTTGGACCATTGGGAAATGCAAATTTGGTTTGGCATACTCTTGTTCAAGCTTTTTTGGTTTCTCTCACCCATCTCTTTATTTCAGTTTTTTTTTCTTTTGATTTTGGTTACTAATCAAGAGTTTGCTTGGCTATTTGGGGTTTAGTTATTTTAATTCTCAAACATAAAAATCGATCCTTACTACAACCACAAGGATATTCTCACTCTGGGAAGGCTATCCATCCTTGTGGCCATTTTTCCCACAAAAAATTCCTTCGCTTCAATGCATGCTCCAATATATAGCCTCCCAAGTGCACCAAGGTGTTTTCCCACCTCCTTAATATGAATTTCACATAGTGTGCATGTTTTCCTATGGGGGCTCCTCCTAAACCATTTCACCGAGGTTCCACCATCTCTTGCCACCTTGTCGATGCCCGTTCCCACACTTCTTGCTTTCTAGATACCTTTGTTATGCTTTTGGGGCCTTCTGTCCACTAAGGTGTCTGGGTGTGGTGTCACTTGGCGTTGTGTCTCACCACATAGCCAAATCCTAGATGATGTCCAACAAACCTTGGTGCTCTCGAATCGGGTCATTTTCCATGTGCAACCATCATTTTATTTTTAGCTAAGCCCACTTTCCAAGCTTGTCGAAATCTATCCATAGGTGGGGTGAGGCCAATGCACCTTCCATGCCAAAGCTCTGATAGATAACTACATAATTTTTTTTTTGAAACTTTACTCTATCTTACATGTGGTTGTAAGTTTAACCTTCTATTTCCAAGAAAATAAGTTAATAATTTAAATTTGTATTTCCAAGAAAATAAAGTTAAGGTAAAAAATGAAAAAAAAAAACATAAAAGTAAGTGGCCACATAATAAATTGGTTTAATTGTAGTGTCTTACATTTACACAATCTTTTTCCAACAAACAATTTAGACTTTTAATTTGAAACACCTTTTTCAAAGTAATTTTTGAAATAAATAAAACAATTAAATTATTAATAATAAATAAATAAATAAGGAAAACTAAATTTCCAATCTTAAAGTAATTTTTAAATGAATAAAATAATTGATATATTAATTATTTTATTTAATTAATTGGAACTATAGCATTTAGAAAAGAATTAATGGATGATAGAAAGCTTATTTTGGTCTTGAAAACAATTGTAAATCAACAAAGCTTGTGATGTGGGATAAAAATATGTTCCTCTTTGAAATTCTCATCACTACCATTATCTTGTACGGCAACATCTCTAGAGAATCCTGGAGAAAGATTGAGCAAATCCATAATCATTTTATTACTTATAACTTCAAAATTAAAAACAATGCAACTTATCATATTCTCCAAATAGAAGTGGATCTTCCCCCCATCGAGAGAATCACTATTACTAAGTACCTGATGTACAAGTACAAGATAAATAACATGGGAGACCAAATACCTCCTAAAATTGCTTTAAAATCCAGTCAAGACCACCTATGACTCAAGAGAGATTGGTATAAAGACACCATGTTCTGGTTAAACCATTGGGGGATTGACAAAAATGCCACTTTTTAGAATATCAATAACATTAAAAATATTATTACATCTAAGTTTAAAGATAAAATGTGGGGCGAGACTCATATAGAGGTTAAACAAGTAATTAAGATGGTCATTAACCCTAATGTAGAAGATCAACAGTATCTATCTATTTTAACTAGCTCGAAGAAGAAAACTAATATAGCCAAAATAAGAACAAACTCTTAAGAGCTTCATAGTGAAATAGGGCATTGGAAAATTCCTAAAACATCGTGGGAGGAAAGGATTTTCAATCTCTATGAGACTAAGAACATCGAGGATGAAAGTCACTTTCTCTTAGAGTGCCCTGTGTACACCCACATTATATTGCATTTTCATAATATTTATTTCAATACTAACTTCCCTAACCTTCTAATTTGTCAAAACTATGTTGACTTCGGCACGCTTCTTTCTAAGCTTTTTGAGCATATGAATAAATTTTGACAACGAACTAAGTGATTTATTTCTTTCTTCTTAAAGTTCGATTGACCAAATTTGATCTTACTGCATGTTAACCATCATCATCTTCATCAATAAAACATAAATTAAAAATCAAAACAAAATTTCCAACTATTAATATTTGAATTAGAAAATAAAATAAAATAATTTGTTCATAATCTTATAAACTCTATTTTTTAGATTATCTTAAAAAACTTATGCTACTAAAGAATGTTCAAGTGATTTAGAATTTGCATCTATATTGGACATTGAACTACATAAACTATGGTCATGGGTGTAGGGAAAGCGATACATGTTCTAACATTTTTAATATGGTCATGGGTGTATAAAAAGGGATACATCTTCTAACATTTTTAATTCTTTTGTTTGTTGGGTTTTCAACTTTTAAAGCATTTGAAAAGTTGTTGATTTTTTTTTTTTAAAGAAAAAATGAAATGATGTTATTTTTATACCAAAAAAACTAAGTCAAGGTGTAGAAGATGTTGATTTGCATGTCTAGTCTTGCATGCATGAGGTTCTAGAATATGTAGAAGATATTGATTTACATGTCTAATCTTGCATGCATGAGGTTCTATAATATGTTTTTCTCTCATCTAGTTGCCACAAAACCATGGTTATTTAGTCAAATCCAATAATCCAAATAGGTAACTTCAATGAAGTAAACAAGGGTTTCTTTTTCTTCTTAAAATCCCTTCAACTTTAGAATTAAAATTGCAATCTCAACTAACTATTTATATTTCTAAGTTTGTTGAATATATATTTTTCCTCATAAAGTAAATGGCCATACATATCAATGTAAGTGAGAATGAGGTTAATAATCCACAAAGAATATCTTGCTTAAACATGTACATAAGATACCCCTCCCTCTAGAATTGAACATATTATCTCCAAGAAGATAAAACATGTTCTTAATCATGAGAGAGATTATTAGCCACAAATTTCCTCTAATTTATATTATTTAATATTAATATTTACTTTTGGAATTCTACTAATAATTTATATTATATTCATAAAGAAATATCAAGTATGTTCAATCAAATTCATTTTTTTTCCAATTTAATTATATGAAATTCTTGGAAAAATTGTCCAAAAATCATTCTCTAATCTCCAATATTATTTTTCAAAACATTTTCAAATAAAGTAAACATTAAATATTACACAATTTAAATTATTTATTAATTTCAATATAATATATACAAATATATAATAATTATTTATTAATCTAATATCATATAATTTAATAAGTTTATCACAATTTTTCAATCACCTTTCTTTCCATTTAAAGATTCTTACATAAATAAATATTTCTAAACACTACCAAAAAAATATCAAATCCATAAACTAAACTCAATGCTAAAGTTACCAAAACCTAACTCACTTATTAAAGAAATCTTAAATCTATTTAAAAATTAGACTCAATGCCAGGACTTACCAAAATTTAAATCCATTTAAAAACTAGACTCAGTGCCAAAGTTACCAAAAACTAACTCACTCTATATATCGTATTAGAGAAATCTCGAATCCATTTAAAAACTAGACTCAATGCCAGGACTTGCCAAAAACTAACTGTATAAATCATATTAGAAAGAAAGTTTGAAAAAAATGTTGCTATGATCACACTTTATTTAAAAACAATTCTAAATTTATATAATAAAAAAATACTAATTCTAAATTTATATAATAAAAAAATATTAATTCTAAATTTATATAATAAAAAGAATATTAATAAAATATTTAAATTATGTAATGAATATAATTAAGTAGTTGGGAAGAATAATTATTATTTTCTTTTCATTAAAGTTCAATTCTTATATCTTCTTATAAATGATATGATACTTTTATTGAGAACTTATATATAGATTGTATAATAATTGAATAAATTTTATAATTCTGATTATATACATTATTCATAATCTATAATAATAATTTTAATTTTAATTTTTTCATATAAATATTTTTAATAAACAATTTTTCAATTTTTTTAAATAAAAATTAGAAAAATGAAAAAGCAATGGAAATATAACATTTATATGTAACTTTTAAATTTCCATATTTTAAACAAAATTTGAAAAAAGAGAGACGCATCCTAACTTTAAGGGAATGTAGCATTTCCATATTTTTTCTTGGAGTTTGACTTGCTTACAATGTTACCATGGTGATGAATCATGTACTTGTAATGTGGTTCAAATCTAACTTGAAATAGAATTTAAATAAATATTAATTTTATTTTAAAAATGTAAAGTTTAATTTAAAAATAAATAAATTAAAAACATGTACATATTATTATAAATGATAATGATCATTGTTATTATCATCCATTTAAGATCAATTTTGATTTATTGAACTTAAAAAGGTAAGAAATTACATAATGTTTTTTAGAATTTTGATTATGTCGTCTAAAAGATTTAAGAGAAACATTCCTAAATCATCATAGTTGTAACATGTTAAGAGGTTTGATAGGTTAGTATTGTTGAAAATATTTTGAAATCATGATTTAATGTGCCTATACACTAGATATTGAAAGATAAATTGATTTCATCTTCAACCCTCTTAGTGTCACAAAGTTGATAGAGTGTTTCGACCCCCGACTTTTAAGAATTGTCTAACATGCCATGTTTCACTCTAGAGCTCGTGAGAGTTTGTTCTTATTTTAACAATGTTGATTTTATTCTTTAAGATACTTAAAACATAGATATACTTTTGATCTTATAGACTAGGGTTGATCATCTCCTTATAACTTATCTTAATTTTCTTTTATCCTCTAATTCTTTATTGTGCCACAACTTCTTAAATTTAGATATAATAATATTTTCAATATTCTCACTATTCTACAAAATGACATATTCGGCAACTCTACAATGATTTAGCCAAATCTTGGCATCTTTATGCCAACCTCACTTAATCCATGGGTGGTTTTGACTAGAGTTTGAAACAATATTTGGAAGCCTATTGTCTCTCATTTTGTTTATATTCTACATTAGATACCTAATCATAGCAATGCTCTCAATGGGAAGAGATTCGCTTCTATGATGAGGATATGATAGGGCATCTTGCCTTTAATTTTGAGATTATAAGCTATAAAATGATTTTGGATTTGCTCTATTATTCTCCATGATTCTTTAGAGATGATGTAACCCTAAAATTCACACGACAATAAGTTAACAAGAGTGACGAGAGTCTCCAAGTGGAGTTTCATCTTATCTCAAAGCTAGAGGGCTGATAATTTACATTAGTTTTCAAGTCCATAATAAACTTTGCATCTTCCATTTATGATTTTCTCAATATTATAGTTATTGTTAAGCTTGTTAAGCTTGTGATGAACATCAATTCCAAGATATTTGTAGGAAGTCACTTCCTAGAGCTACAATTGTCATGTACATGAAATTAACAGAAGTGATATTTTTGGATTTGATTATCATAACCTTTTTTATTAGTGTTAACAATCATATCCATACTAGAGAAAAAATCCTTGAGAATTATAGTTATTTTTTAGATCATAGGGACTCTTTTCCATCATAACAATATTATTAACATAAAGAAGAAGGATGATGACTATACAAATTAGATTCATGTCGACACAATCTACTTATTTCAAATGACCCTTTAACTTGTCAATAAATATACCAAAAAGGGTAGGGGACGAGGGAAAACCTTTCTTGACTCCTATATTACAATTAATTACTTGTGACTAACCCGCAATGGACCTAAACATTAGAATAACATTCTCATACAACCTTATTACAATAAATCTCAACTTGAAATGAGATTTTAGCTCTTCCAATATATTCGAAAGGTTGGTCATGGGAACCGTGTCAATTTCTTTTTGTAAAGTCAAAAAAGCAACGTAAAATATTGGTGTTATTATTGTGACACTACTCTAGAGTCTACAATGGTTCTAAGTAGTAAGCATACAAAGGTGGACCATTGAATAATAACTCCTAAAAATCCAACGTGACCTTTAGCTCTTTCTTGTGACTTTCTAGACATATATTGATCTTGTTTTTTTTATAATACCCTTGGTTAAAAAAGACTAATCATAATGATCTTATCTTAAAAGGGACCTCTTTTATCTCCGCTTTTAAAATTGGAACAATGAGATTTTGAGTCCAGGGTTTAGGGAAACCTCTTTAAATGTTGAATTAAAGAGTTTGTGGATGTTAGGGATGAGGATATGCCAACCAATTTTTTCCATTTCTACTTGGTATCTTTTTATTTCCTTAGTTTTCCCTACTTAAACCCAAACTTCTAAATAAAGATGCTCAAACCTATATTTCTTTTTATTTATATAATATTTTTTCCTTTTTAATTAGAGCTTCTTATTTATATATTTTGTAGGAATTTAAAGACTCTAGTTAAAAACATCTCTAATACTTTTAAAATAATATTTTAATAAACTTATAACAACTAATTTTTCAAAATTTAACTATAAATTCATTTAAAATAAAAATCCACCTTCAACTTTACTTGCAAATGCAATTATTTGTAACTAACCCAAATAATCAAATAAGTAATTAGCAAAATTACTCTAAATATTTTTTAAAACATAAAAATCTTGCATCAATAGCAAATGATTAATTAAAGAGATAAAACTATACAATTCCTTGTAATTCTTTCGTAAAAGACACACTACTTAATAATAGTGATTTACTTCAAAAATATAATGAACAATAATAACATCAAATCATGTCATACCGAAGAAGAAAACACATAACATAATATACATGAGAAAGACACATATACGTGGTTTACTCACTGCTTGGACTATGTCAACCAAACCGTGGTATCTTATTTATTACTCAAGTAGAGAATTACATTCAAAAGAGAGTTTACACCGTGCAACGCACTTGTTGCACTAAATACCTTCCACACTTCAAACCTATCCTCTAATAAGTTCACATGGTTCTTTTTCTAGCGTTTCAATGCTACATCATAATGATGGTAGAAATCTTATGCTCTAAATATAGTTCCATTCTCCCTACAATTAAATGAAGGTGTAGAGTGTTAATATAATAATCCAAGAAACTATGATCTTGTCTACAACCTTACGCGGATCTCTTCAATAAAAGACCGGAGATATAGTATTTAACTGACACAACAGGTTAACATTTTAAAAGCTACAGAATGTAGCAACCAAGAAAACTACACAGGTTCTTGATTTCAAGTCTTTTCTGTCTTCAAGCTATTCACAACCCCACGATGTTCTCTGCCCTATCTCTAACAGAGAAGCTGCTGTCAAAGAACAGCGGATCGGTTTAATCGGATCCAAAACCATACTCAACAACGTTTAACTAGAATTCAACTCAGAATAGATATGTATATAGCAGCGATCAGGCTCAGGAGTATATATATAAATTGAAAATCCTGCTTCAACCAGGGATTAAGACTCTATTCCCTAAATAAAAAGATCAAGAATCAAATAAAGACGAGATCTTCACTTCTATGCTCCAGCGATCATTAACACAGAGGTTATAATGCCGATATCTTACACTATACTACGGCGATGAAGATAACATAGTAATTCTATTACTGACATCTTATACTTTACTCCATCGGTAAATAACACAGCGATTCAGATACAGAGTTTTCTAACTAACATAATGATTCTAAACAGAGATTATTCTTACTCTACTCTAGTGATCAAATAACACCGTAATTCAAATGCAAAGATAGTCTAAATAGCGGTCTGACTGAGATTGTGTACCTATTGTAGGGTATGTGAATATATGATTTGCATACAGATGTCGAGGTATAGATTCGTCGCGTCCGATCTCTGTATATGCAGAGATATGCATTCCAATTGGATTAGGAAAACTGTCCTATCCTCCCCCAGATGCACGCTTACGTTCAATATAAATATTGAGCATAGACTAAAATGTGCAGTTGCTGATACTCTTGCAGCCAAATCAATTTCCAGGTGGTGCCCCCCTCACTCGTGGCTGCGGCCTTACCTTTAGGGACTTTCAGTCCTGTGCGCATTGGAGAGTCCGCTTCGTTATGGTGGATCTCCAGTCGCCCCACGTGGAAGCTCAAGGCTCTACTTGTAAGCTCTAAAAATACATAACCCGATACTCCTACCCAAATCTCCAACGATGTAAGATCGTTTTCCCACAATAAGAGGGATCATAATAAATTTAAAGCGAGGTGGAACTAGCCGATGTAACCAAACATTAAATAATGAAAAGTACGAAACGATTGAAAGGTTGTTATGAAATCGATTTACTATGTATAATTAGTAGCATAATATTATAATCATGGTCAATGACTCGAATTGTTGAAAATGTTATCTTTTTAGTTCTAAGAAATAAATATTGGTACTAGATGCCATTTCAAGATAACCATGGAGATCATATAATATACCTGAAATACATGTATATTATAGTCTTGTCCACTAGGTTATATATATATATATATATATATATATATATGTAAATAACTCTCTTCTATATTTTTTTTATAGTTTACATTATACCTTGTTAAAATGCATAAGGGACTCCTTATTTGTCACCTTTATATTTGTTAAGATAAATGAATAAAATACTTTTCGCTTATCATAGTATTTGAAGCATTTAATTGTCCATTCTCCAATGCCATGATAATTAAACTACTTATATTAAATAGTATTTATGTGAATAATTTTGCATAAATTTGCTCTACTCCTAGTGAGATGGGGAACCTTGTTGTAAGTAACATAAATGTTTAAGATAATATTATTTAGTATTTAATTAAGATAGTTTAATAGTATTTAGGTTCAGACCACTTCAATTTAAACTAACCTCCAAATGGATGGCAACCTAAACCTATAGGCCATTAGGGGAAAACAATTTATTATCTTCCCTTCCCTATGGCATTAAAGTGACACCTGTCATCATAACTGAATCCCATGGCTTCTCTGCCATCTTACTTCTTAGTGGGTTCAATTATACATTGCTTTAGTTGCATCCATCTTTAGTCTCTTAGATTTACACTAACATTTATAGCTTAGGAAGTAACATAACAATACTTTCAAGGTCGATTGGTGAGGCCTTGACCTTGAGCTCCTCACTAAGACTACATACACATTTATAATTACATTTTCAAAAATAATAATATTATTAAACTTACATATAAATCCCACAACAAACTTTAAATACATTTGGTTGTAACTTTCTATATGCTACTTTTTTCTAGATACACTTCTCATCGTTGAAAAATCTCAAGAAACAAACGCGTCTTTCATTTTCAGATACCACCACTTTCTTGTAGTTGAATTGAAAATGCACTTGTTATTTTTTTGACTTGGACTTACCACCACTTTCTTGTATTTGAATTGAAAATGCGCTTGTTACCTTCCACTTTCCTGCGGTTGAATAAAAATGCAGTTGTTATTTTTTTACTTGGACTTATCACCACTTTCTTGTAGTTGAATTGAAAATGCGCTTATCACCACTTATAAATCCCACGACAAACTTTAAATACATTTGATTGTGACTTTCTATATGCTACTTTTTTCTAGATACACTTCTCATCGTTGAGAAATCTCAACAAACAAACGCGTCTTTCATTTTCAGATACCACCACTTTCTTGTAGTTGAATTGAAAATGCACTTGTTATTTTTTTGACTTGGACTTACCACCACTTTCTTGTATTTGAATTGAAAATGCACTTGTTATTTTTTTGACTTGGACTTACCAGTTACCACCACTTTCTTGTATTTGAATTGAAAATGCACTTGTTACCTTCCACTTTCTTGCGGTTGATTCGAAAATGCACTTATTATTATTATTTTTTAACTTGGACTTATCACCACACTTTCTTGTAGTTGAATTGAAAATGCACTTATTGCCTTTTTGACTTGGACTTAGGGTAGTGAAAATGGAACTAAATTGTGCAGTTGAATTGAAAATGCATTTGTTATTTTTTTTACTTGGATTTAGAATAGTAAAAATGGAGAGGCTGAAGATGGAAGTCAACGATTGAATCTTATGGTTGACGTGAGGTCAGCCTTCTATTCCATTCCACACTAAGTCTAGCCCTTACCAAAATAAGAGAGTAGTGATTTCTGGTTGACTATCCTAATCACGACACAAGTAGAGCATTGATTTCTTCGCGACTTTTTGGAATGACGATCCAAGAACCGTGCTGACTTTCACCTCCGTTGATTTCTTCTAAGACCATTTCGAATCACAACCCAAGGAGCGTGCTGACCTTCCTCTCATGACCTAAAACTGTTGTAGCACTGCCTCCGCTTCATTATAATTGCCCAATCTTGTTACGGTTGGGATCATGCTTGTCTTCTAAAAGCGGAAGCCTATCTATGCGTATAATCTTATCTCATTTTCTCCCAATGGAATTATACGTTCTTCGCCTTCTTCCCTGCAAACCTTCACGCCTCTTTTTCCCCTGCATCGTCACTGCCTGCTATGCCTCTCTCCTCATCCCCTGCCATGTATGCTTCGACGCGCAATATGAGAAATGCCAGAATACACAAAAAACATGTGGTAATATGAATATCGCGGATCCTTTCACTGTAGGAAACCGTGGATGCGGTCTCCCTGCCTTTCAGATCGACTGCTTGCAGATCTCAACTCCAGTAATCACGATTCATGGTCTGAATTACACAATATCAAATTTTGGCTATGAGAAGGGCCACTTTCTTATTGCCAGGGACGAGAACTGCCAATTTTTGGATGATTATTTTGATATAGTGTCGGAAAACGGCGACACCGTTTTCAGATTGCGGGGTAAATTTAACCGGACAATACATATGTACAGTTGTAGAACACTTTTTCCGCCTGTAATCCACAACGCAGGAGGAACGGCCGTCAGGAAATGTAATGCTACTACTTATTACACTTTCCACGGAAATGGCTATCCGATTCAGGGATGTTCTGTGGAACAAGTTACAGTTGATGTGGCAATAATGGAAGCGATTTACAATGATACACAGAGAAATGAAAGTTGTACATCATGTGAAGCAAGTGGAGGGATATGTGGTTACAACATTTCCGATTCAACTGCGGCTATTAAGCCCTTCGTCTGCTATTGCAAGGATGGACCCCGTAACGACGAATGCCCCGGCCACGGTATGTTTTATTTTCACTTTCTATTGGGGTTAATATTGGTAACATACATCTTTATCCCTCTCATTTGAAGCTTCCAATATTAATATCAATGGGTGAATTGAACTCAAAACAGCTAGAACACGGCCCGGATATTATTAAATGTGTATGCGGATCCTTCCCGTTACTTATGATGCTTGTTATGACTATGTTACAGGCCGTAGAAACAAGTCGACTATTATAATAATAGGTAAGTTATGATTTCTTTATGTCCACTTTAACCCTGCAGTGAATTGGTTTCCATTATTCTCTTCAGTGTTGGACGAATATCACATTGATATTAGTCTGGTCATTCCACCGCAGGTTGCTCCTTTGGAGTTGCGCTAGCTGCAATAGCGGTGCTCTTCTTAACGTTTTACGCCAGGAGGAGGAGAACACAACCTCCTCAAATTTCTGCTTCCAAGGTGGAAAAATTCCTAAGGGAATATACCTATGAGATGCCAACCAGATATTCACTTTCTCAACTCAAGAAGATCACAAACAACTTTGCAGAAAAGTTGGGAGAAGGAGGTTATGGTGTTGTCTTTAAAGGAAAGTTTAGGAACGGCACTCTAGTGGGTGTGAAACTTCTTGATAAGCATAGGCACAGCGAGGCCCAATTCATGAATGAAGTGTCCACCATTGGACACGTTCATCATGTCAATTTGGTTCGTTTGTTGGGATATTGCTTTGAAAGCTTTACAAGCGCTCTTGTATACGAGTATATGGTTCATGGATCCCTCGAGAAATTTATATTTGCCAGAAAAGAGAAAGGGCAAATGTTAAGGTGGGCACAATTGTATTCAATCGCTTTGGGTACGGCTCGTGGAATTGCATATTTACACCAAGATTGCGAAAAGCGCATCATACACTTTGACATCAAACCTCACAACATATTGCTGGACGCCGAGTTCACACCAAAAGTTTCTGATTTTGGTCTCGCAAAACTTTGTGGGAAAAAAGAAGACCATGTGTCAATGACTGGCGGGAGAGGGACGCCGGGATATGTTGCGCCAGAGGTGTGTGACAGAGATGCAGGTCCTGTTACTGATAAATCGGATGTCTATAGTTTTGGAATGCTTTTGCTAGAGATTGTTGGGGGCAGAAAGAACATCGATTGGAAGGTGAGCCGTTCCAGTCAATTTTATTTTCCTGAGTGGGCTTTCAAGTTACTCGAGAGTGGGGAGTTACGGATTATATTGAGAAGCACAGGAGGAGGAGGAGAGGAGGCAGAGGCAGAGGCAGAAGCAGAAGCAGAAGACGAAGAGAAGGCGAGGAGACTCACAAAAGTTGGATTGTGGTGTATTCAGTACAAATCCACAGATCGTCCTTGCATGAGCAGGATTGTTCAAATGTTAGAAGAAAATGAAGACGACGTGGCCAATCCTCCCTTGCCCTTCAATATCTCCTCCGCTGCAGCTGAAATACCTCTACCTCTGTTGCCCAGGACTGAAGAATTTTCATCAACTGAAATAATTACATCCTGAAATGACTACGTTGTTCAAGACAGAAGAATCTTCATAGATTGAAATTAAATTAGATCGTAGATATATAAGTGAGATTGGGTTGTTCAAACTAGTATTTGCATTGTTCCGAGTCGATCCAGAAATATTTTAATTGACTTTTGAGTCTCGCGAAGTGTTGAGTACTTCTAGGAAGTGAAAGTTGTTTATTTTTTCAATTAATTTGGGAAGTGAATATTGTTTATTTTTTCAATTATTATAAAATATTTTTCAAATATAATTATAATTATTGTAAAATTATAATTTTCTCAAAGTTGATTTAATTTTTCTTATGAATTTTCATGAATTTTAATTCGATAAAGATGATTGATTGGAGTTTTTTTTATCCTTGTAAATAAAAAACATTTGAAACTGAAGTATTCATATATTATATAATCGTGTTTTTTAAATGAATTCTAAATGAATTAAAAATATTGATTCGATATATTTTATCGTTGTAAATTTAAAAAGTTATAATAATGATGATGGTCCATTGAGATTGGTCTATTAAACCTTATGAGAGTTACTTGGATTGTTGTGAAAATTTTATTTATATGCTCAAAAATTTTGAAAGAAGTCTTCTTAGGTCACCATAGTTTTGACAAGTTGGAATGCTAGGGAGATTCGTATTGTAGCAAAGATTATGAAATTGTTTTCTAATGTCTAAGAGAAAGTGATTTTAATCCTCAACGCTGGTAGTCTCACAAAGATGGCAAATTCTTTCCACCCACAATGTTTTTGGAATTGTCTAGCATCCCATATCACTGTGAAACTCATGAGATTTCGTTATCATCTTGGCTATAGTCATTTTATTCTTCGGACTGGTTAAAATAGAGAGATAATTTTGATCTTCCAAACTAGGTTTAATGACCTTATAGTATCTTAATTTTCTTTTTACCTCGAATCTGTTCTCAACCCACATTTTCTCTTTAAACTTAGGAGTGATAATATTTTTAATGTTATTGATATCTTTCCAAGTAGCAGTTTTGTCAATCCCCCAATCGTTTAACCAGGTCATGGCATCTTTATACTAGTATCTCTTGAGTTGTAGTTGGTCCTCACAGGATTTTAAAGCAATTTTAGGAAATTCCCGGTCTACCATGTTATTTATCATATACTTCTACATCAAGTACCTAGTCACAACGATGCTCTCAATGGGGGGAAGAATGAATTCTAAAAAGAGAAGAGGGTAAGGTGTATTTCTTTTAATTTTGAAGTTAAACATTGTGAAACACTTCTGGATGTGTTCAATCTTTCTCCAAGATTCTCTAGAGATGCTGCAACCCCTTTCTTCACAACTGTATAAGACAACGGGAGTGACAAGAGTTTCAAAAATAAATTTATTTTTATCCCACCTCACGAGGTTTGTTGATTTACAATTGTTTTCAAGACCAAAATAAGCTTTCCACCAACCATTAATCCTTTTCTCAATGCCATAGTTCCAGTTGAGCTTGTGATGAATATCAATTCCCGGATATTTGTAGAAAGAAACTTCCTCCAAGTTGTTATTATCTTACTCAAAGTTAGTGTAAGTGACCTTCTTGGACTTGATTATCATAACTTTTGTTTTGTTGGTGTTAATAGTCATACCCATATTAGAGCAAAAATACTTGAAAAATCTAAATTTTCTTATCATGATCAAAGGTGCACCTTGCCATAAGAACGATATCGTCAGCATTTGAAGGAGGATGAAAATTGTACTAGCTAAGGTCATGCCAACACAATCTACTTCTTCTAAATAACCTTTTAACTTATTGTTGAAATGCAAATAAGGGTAGGGGGGAGGGGGAAACCTTGCTTAAATCCAATATTACAATTAATATCTTCGACCACCCCTTAGTGCTCTTAACGTATACTATAAAATTCTTGTACAACCTTATCACAACAAATCTCCACTCGAAATGAAATTGTATCTCTTCTAATCTATTCCACAAGTTATTTCTCGGCACCGTATTGAAAGCTTTCCTAAAAACCACAAAGCAACAACAGAGATTAGATTTACTATTACGACATTCCTCCATAATGATACTAAGTGTGATGAGGTGATCCATGCTAGAGTGATGGCTTCTAAATCCCAACTGACCTTTAGCTTACTTACCTTCACTTTCTACCCACACGTTGATTTTCTTTTCTAAAATAATACCGTAAATATTGGATAAAACAGGGCTAATCATAATGGTCAAATAATTAGAGGGGTTATTTTTATCACCACTTTTAAAGATAGGAATACTAAGTCTCTGGTTCCAAGTGTTAGGGAAACCTTTCTTCACCACTAGATTGAAGAGTTTGTGGATGTGAGGAATGAGGACAGACCCACCAATTTTTAAGATTTATGTTTGGTACCCTTCAATTTCCTTAGTTCTTCCATTTGTAAGGCACTTAACCCCAAAATCGTTGTCTTCTAAAGAGAAATATGATTCCACTATAAGGAGGGTTTAAATGTTATCAATGAAATCTGGGATTTGTAAAGCTTTTCGCGATAAGCATTCCAATCTTCCAAAGAAATCCAATTATTATCTTTAGTTTTACTAGTTAGAATTCACCTCCAAAATTTCTTAGGAGCTACCTTAGAAAGGTGTAAAATATTTTCTTGCTTTTTATTTATATAGTGCATTTTTTCATTTTTCATTAGGGCTTTGTATCTATTTATCTTGTCATTTTTAGAGACTCTTTGATAGCTTCTTTGATGACTATTCTTTGATTTTTACATTCTTTATCATACCAGGGGTTGGTTCTTCGATTATTCTTTTTACTCAAGACTTCGATGGAGAACTTTTTAATGGAAGATGAGAGGACCGTAGTAAAATTATGGTAGAGGTATTCTATATTGTTTGTACTTGATAGAGGAAACAAGTCATTTTTTTAACTTATTTATGAAAAGGTCATCCTTATTTCTATCGAAGAACAAATGTTTTTTACCGTGAGAATTTTCTTTTATGGGATCTTTATGCATGACTGTAATAACTCTTGAATGCATTTTATTGATCAAAATTCTTTATTTATACATTAGGTGTGACTGTTGGACCTCATCTTCCAACAGGCCCTTTGGATTCCTTTGGATACTATTCGTATTCTTGAAAGCTATTTACTATTCGTATTCTTGAAAGCTATTTACAAAATATTTACAAAGTAATTTAGTGGAACCATAATCCTGTAGTATTAGGTTTCCAAGATTCCCCCCCTTAATCTGAATGGGTGTTTGTAAGTTCGAGCATGTTTATGAACTTTTCAAACTTTTCTCTTCCAAGAACATTTGTGAGATGTTTGCAATTTACTCATTCGTGGAAAAATGTCACAAATGGAAGTTATCTTGGTACATGATGTCGAATCAAATGATACTTCATGTTAATGTGCTTGGTTTGATCATGGAATCTGGGATTCTTGGCCAACTTGATTGCATAAGTGTTGTTGATCAATAAGGGAGTAGAGCTCTTTTGTTTCTCCTGCAAATCTTCAAGTATCTTCATGAGCCACACAATCTCTTTGTTGCTTCTAAAGCAGCCACATATTCTGCCTATGTTGTCGAATCTACTAGAATTGGGTGTTTGTATGATCTCTATGAGATAGTTGCAGATCCAAGACTCATTATGTATCCATAAGTAGACACCCTTGTCTCTTTGTTTCCATCAAAGTCTGAATCATAGTACCGAATAAGTTTGAAGTCATCCACCTTAGAGTACTTAAGTCCAAAGTCTTGAGTTCCCTTCAAGTGTCTTAGAACTCTTTTAGTAGCAGACCAGTGTCCTTCACAAGGTTTTTTCATGAACCTTGAAAGGATTCCAACAACATACGAAATATTTGGTTTGGTGGTGGTAAGGTATATAAGGCTTCCCACAAGGTACTTGGTTGCATCTTCAAATTCTTTTCCTTCATTCGATGTGAGATTCAATTTTTGTTCCATTGGATTTGAGAGAGGGTTGCATTTAGTCATGCAAAATATATTCAATAGTTCTCCAACATACTTCTTCTGGGAGATGAATATGTACTTACGATTTTGAGTCACTTCAATTCCCAAGTAATAGTGAAGGTGTCCCAAATCTATCATTTCAAATCCCTTCTTCAAATCTTTCTTTATGGATGCAATATAACTTGCATTGTTCCCTGTCATAAAAATGTCATCTACATACACCACAAGATACACAATAGATCTTCCAACCTTTTTTACAAAGAGTGTTGCGTCATCAAGATTATAATGTTTGAAATTTAACTTCAGAATATGCTCGGTTAGCTTTTCATACCATGCACGAGATGCTTGTTTCAGGCCATACAATGACTTGGCGAGCTTATATACCTTATGTTCTTTCCCTTTCACAACAAAGGTTTCTAGCTGAGACATGAAAACATTCTCTTTCAAGTCTCTATTGAAGAAAGTTGTTTTCACATCCATATGATGAACTTTCCACCCATTTTGTGTATCCAAAGACAATAAGGTGCAAATGGTAGCCCATTTTTTGTGGGGGAGAATGCCCGTTCATGTAGTCAATGCCTTCCTTTTAAGAATATCCTTTTACCACAAACCTCACCTTATGCTTGTCAAGTGAGACATATGATCTATATTTGTTTTTTGTATACCCACTTGTAACCAATTGGTTTGGTTCCATCTGGAAAGTCAACCAGTTTCCAGGTCCCATTCTTTATAAGTGCATCATACTCATTATGCATAACTTCTTTCCACTCATCATGAGTATCAACCTCTTCAAAGGAAGTTGGTTCAAAGTCAGCAAATAAATTCAATTCACAATCAAATGAGACATCCATGTCTTATACATCACCTGAGTTATCTACATCTCCTCCATCTTCTTGTCCAGATGAACTTCTTGTTTCTATCTTTCCAACTTCATCTGGATGGACACTTTCAAGTGTCTTTGTGGCCCATTTCGGAAATTTCCATGATTGCCCAAGTTGATCAACTAGTGGTGCTTCATTTTCTTCAAGATTCAATATTCCAATCCTCTCAATCACATCATCCAGTTGAATCTCTTGTTCAGGTGAAGTGGCAGGAACTTCTTATTCATGAGTTTCTTCATGAGTGGGTGTTGGTGCTTCAAAAGGAAATTCTAGAGATTGATCCAAGATAGCGATCCCCCCTTCAAGGTGTGGAATTTCACTATTAACTTCATAGTATGTCTTTACATGGGAAATTTTTTCTAAAAGATCAAGCTATCTTTCAATAGACATGCCATTTTTATTAAGTTCAAGAAAAATGACATCTATGGAAACAATAAAATTTCTTGGTTACCTCATTGTAAATACTATATTCCTTGGAGCTGTCTGAATATCCCTACAAAATGCATTTTCAATTTCGAGCATCAAGCTTGTCCCTTTGTTCCCTTGGTACCAAGGCATAGCAAGTGGAACCAAAAACCATGAGATTCCTCATTGAAGGGGTGTGTCCATACCACATTTCATGCAAATTCTTATTTTCAAGAGCATGAGTTGGAATTATATTTCTCAAATAGACTGCATATAGCACTACATCGTCCCAAAACATCAATTTGACATTCTTGAAAAACATCATTGAGCGTACTATATTCATGATGGTTCTATTCATTCTTTCTGCCACACCATTTTGTTTTGGGTTGTAAGGAATTGTAGTTATATGTGCAATCCCATGTTGACGAAGTGAGTCTTCAAAATCATTATAAGTGTATTCTTTTCCATTATCAGTACGAAGTGTGCCAATATGAGTTTGTGCTTCATTTTCTATCCATGCATGAAATTTTTTAAATGTTTAAAATGCTTCAAATTTATTCTTTAACAAATATACCCAACACATTCTGGTGTTGTCATCAACAAATTTCATGAGATATTTATTACCATTGGTAGAAGGAACAGGCATGGGGCCACATAGGTCAAAGTGAATCAACTCTAACTTTCTACATTCTTTGAATTTTGACTCATAAAATGGTTGCTTACTACGTTTTCCTAGTTTGCATGCATCACATTTGTTCATCTTTTGAGGAATGGTGGGAAATCCAGAAACAACATTCTTTTCCAACAAGCAAATATTGGTATAGTTTGAGTGAACATATCTAGCATGCCATAAAAGACTGGATGATAGAGTACGCTCTTCATGTTGAGAGTGTTAGGATATTCCTATACTCCATCCTAGTCCCACCAGTATTTTGATCATTTACATTTTCAGTCATGCATGCACCTTTTAGGGTTTGCATGCATTCTAGGGTTTGCATGCATTTTGCATGCATCCCAGTCATCAGTCTAGCACCTAGGCCTCAGTTAGCCAGCCCCCAGGAGCTTCTCACTATTCAGTTTTAGCCCTCCAGTTGCTTAATGCGCCCTTCTTCCTTGATTTTAGGGAGCAACTCGCCCTCCTTCACCTACCAGTCCAGTTGTCACTCAGTTACACTCAGTTACACTCAGTTACAGTCAGTTACACTCAATTACACTCAGTTACACTCAGTTACACTTAGTTACACTCAGTTACACTCAGTTACATTGAGTTACACTCAGTTACATTGAGTTACACTCAGTTACACCTACCAGAGCTAGTTTGACTGATGGTTGACAGTTACTTGAGCATTGATGACTCCACTGATGATGATGAAGACTTCCAGTTGCGCTCCGATGATCATGAGGACACCTAGTTGTGCTCCGATGACACTCCAGTGATCCTTTGATCACTCCATGAAGGCTAATTCGAATTGCCACCTTAGGCATTCGAATTCCTCATGCATTGTATTATTTATATGTCCATTTGTGATTAATAACATAGTATGACTGAAGTATTATTGCTTCTATCTGAGTTCTACTGTACCATATTATTCTGTTGCTCATTATACTGCATGTATCACTCTTCTTCTATTTTCTTGCTTAATCATAATTATTCTCTTGTGAGATACATCATCTCTTAGATCTGCTGTGAGGATTTTCACATGGTATCAGAGCATGTTGAGAGTATTGTTTATCTCCATTCTTGAGAGTTTTTTGCAGGTTATTACCAAGATTTCGAGTTCAGCAGTTGCAGCGGTTTCTGCATTTTTGCAGCAGTAGCAGTTGCAGTTATTCTATATTGTTTTTGCAGGTCTTCTACAACTTCAATGAATTTAGAAGAAATTACTCCTCTTTCTCCATTCAACTATGATGAATGGAAACCAAGAATGATAGCATATTTGAAGAGCCATGATCTCTTTGATTGCTATTTTGAAAGAGAATTCGAATCCTCTACAAAGAAGATTAAATGGTTGAATAAAGGTGACATGCACATTGGAAGAATGAAGCTTACTATGACTGATTACATATTGTACCCGACCATCCTTGATATTGAAACTCCAAAAGAGTTATGGGCTCATCTGGATGAAAGATTCGGCAAAAAGAATGATGGATTTGGTCCAAATCCCTTCAAAAGCAAGCAAGTTGATGCATTCGCTCCACTTGATGGTCTCTCAGATCATGATGCATTCGCTCCTCCTGATGGTCTCTCAGATCATGTTGCATTCGCTCCCCTTGATGATCTCTCAGATCATGAACCAGTATCATCTCATATTGAAGTTGTTGACAAAGAACTTGCAGATTCTCCGCTCATGCTCAAACTTTCTTCTCTTTCTGTGCCAGTTCACACTCTAGATATTGCAGAAGGTCCTAAATCCTCTCTTGCACCAGAGTTTGTTGGTTTGCATCATGATCACATGATTATTTCGGAGGTAACATCAGCTATTGGAGGTAATGCATTCGCTCCTCTTCAGCAAACATCTCTTATTTACTACTATATGATCATTAGCACATGCTTTCAGAAGGTTATTGAAGAATATGGCCATTTCCACCCACTTGAGATAATTTCTCATGCATATGATAGTTTTGATCTCACCCTTGCTGGTTCAAAGGAGATCTCAAGAAACTGTTTTGAAAGTCTTAAATCTGATTTTGATTTCAAGCAAACATGTAATAGTTCTTTTTGGCATAATCTCACCCATGGTGGTTCGAAGGAGAAGACAAAGGACTATATGCACATTCAAAAATTTGATCCTACCTCAGCTGATTCGAATCACAGGTTCAAGGATCATTCTAATACTGTTGGATTTGTTCTCATCACATTCGATCTGAAGAGCAAGTACAAGCACATGCTTTTTGAGCATGATCCACTTCTTTTCAAGAAGAAGATACCTCCAGACATATGACCAAGCATCACACATGCTTGAGTTTGGAGCTTTTATTTTTTATGTGTGCCTTACAGTCTATTTTTTGAGGAGGGGGTATGTTTCCCATGAAATTTTCCCACTTCCTTGATTTATTGATTGTTATTATTCATTGTATTGGGTGACCTTTGGTCTTAGTTACCAGGGCCCGGGATGGATTAAGGGGGGGTGTTAGGATATTCCTATACTCCATCCTAGTCCCACCAGTATTTTGATCATTTACATTTTCAGTCATGCATGCACCTTTTAGGGTTTGCATGCATTCTAGGGTTTGCATGCATTTTGCATGCATCCCAGTCATCAGTATAGCACCTAGGCCTCAGTTAGCCAACCCCCAGGAGCTTCTCACTATTCAGTTTTATCCCTCCAGTTGCTTAATGCGCCCTTCTTCCTTGATTTTAGGGAGCAACTCGCCCTCCTTCACCTACCAGTCCAGTTGTCACTCAGTTACACTCAGTTACACTTAGTTACACTCAGTTACAGTCAGTTACACTCAGTTACACTCAGTTACACTTAGTTACACTCAGTTACAGTCAGTTACACTCAGTTACATTCAGTTACACTCAGTTACATTGAGTTACACTCAGTTACATTGAGTTACACTCAGTTACACCTACCAGAGCTAGTTTGACTGATGGTTGACAGTTACTTGAGCATTGATGACTCCACTGATGATGATGAAGACTTCCAGTTGCGCTCCGATGATCATGAGGACACCTAGTTGTGCTCCGATGACACTCCAGTGATCCTTTGATCACTCCATGAAGGCTAATTCGAATTGCCACCTTAGGCATTCAAATTCCTCATGCATTGTATTATTTATATGTCCATTTGTGATTAATAACATAGTATGACCGAAGTATTATTGCTTCTATCTGAGTTCTACTGTACCATATTATTCTGTTGCTCATTATACTGCATGTATCACTCTTCTTCTATTTTCTTGCTTAATCATAATTATTCTCTTGTGAGATACATCATCTCTTAGATCTGCTGTGAGGATTTTCACAGAGAGAGGCAGGAAAAGTTATGAACTGCTGATGATCTCTTCTGCTTCAAGAACTTTCCATCTTCATATCTGTTCATGATAACCTGGTTGTTAAAGCACTTCCTTATCTCTACTGTTCCATCGAACATGTGGATGGAATGGCCTTGTTGTCAAATTTGCACTAAGGACAACATGATTCTTTGCAACTATGGAAGATAGAGAAAATTATGCAACAAAAATTCAGGGAATCTTGGCAATTTTAGCCTGATGGAAACAAATCCCTTTGGTTTGAGGTTGGATTTGTCTGCAAAATACACTATGCCATCTACATTGTCATTTAGTTCTTTAAAAAAATATTTTCTAAATGTCATGTGGGATGTTGTACCAGTGTCATGCAACTAAGTATCTTTGTAAGATGAAAATGATGCGATTTCATTTATTCCAATATTACATTGTGCAACAATACAATGAGAAGATTCAAGAGCTTTACCAACCTCTTGGATTTTACCTTTTTCTTCTTTCTTCTTATTATGTCTTTATTTGATGAAGTCCCAAGGGGCCCAACACTGATATGATTCATGTCCATTCTTCCCAAAATGTTTACACTGTAAGTCTAGTCTTTTGTTTGATTTTTTTCTTCCCCCCCTTCCTCCGAAATTTCTTCTTCCTCATCCTCTTCTATTGGTATCTCCCTTGGAAGAGTCTTTTGACTTGTTCTTTGATTTTTGAAGAAGGCAAAGGGCCTCTCCAGTGGGAATTGATCCAACTATAGAATGCATCTTCTGCAATTGTCACCTACAATTTTAACAGTGTTTGGGAAACAACAAAGTGCAAGTCTATGTCTTGGCCACCTTTTACAATGTATTCTTTCAATATTAAGAGATCAACACAACAAAATATTTGCAATATTTAGGTCTTTAACTAGAGCAATTAGAGTTTCCACAATACACTCAGCAATATTCTTTTTTAAATATTACATCAACCAGTCTAAAAAATGATACCTCACATCACAAGTCTTCAAAATGAAGAGGGCTTCAAGATATTCTTTAGAATATGTTGCAATAGTCGTTGTTGCAGTAGTCAACATTGCAATACTCTTCAGATAATTCTGAGATTTCAATTAAAAAAACTTCTAACAAGATTATATACTAGTTAAACATTCAATGGAAAGGAGGAAGCTATGTTATGTAGCTCCAAGACTTCAACACTTCAAATGAAATCCAGTGTAGGTCTTCCAAAATTGAGGATTACAATTAGAGTTCTATTATTAGAGTCAGGATCATGGTCGTTTATAATGTCTAGATTTATCATTGTATAAAGGGATATTATATATGACATAATCTAACACATTGTTTCCAATCCCATGAATATAAGTAATCTGGATAGAATTTGGCCACTTCATTAGACCATTACAAATTATAAGATATTGAGCACTACAGAGCTTGATTATCTTGGAGTCGAACAAATTTTCACCTAGAGCTACATAACTTCTTTTGTACCGGTACTCTAGAGTAGGGTCTTCGTCTAACCAACGAGGATTAGGGTTGGAATAATTTCTTAGAATAATAGCTTACTTACTCAAAGTTCGAGCATTAAAGTCACCCATTAATAAGATATTGCCTTCATTCCTTAGACTAGAAATATCATTCTCTAAGCCATTGTAAAAGCAATTTTTATCTATATTGTTGTTTTATAAAAAGTTAGAATTAATAGGGGGAATAAGATATTGCTATGTAGGTTTTCTTTCCATTGATGTCGAAAATCTCTATCCAAATATACTAGTTGTGAGGGTCTTTCTTATAGATATTATCATGACACAAAATGTTTTCCCTAATGTAACAAGCTATACCTCCAATTCCTCTATGACAGGAATGTTTGTTCTAGATCAACCATAGGACAAATCCTTCTATGTTAGGAACCCTAGATTCCTCGTGCTCCCAAGCTTCAACAACAACAAGATATCATTTTCACTTGGGATCCAACTTAACTTGGGGCCTTTGTTCCATGGTAAGCCTTAGTAGTTCCAAGGGAGTATTCAGAGTGTGTCCAATTTCTATTTATTGGTATAAAGACACCATGGTCTGGTTAAACCATTGGGTGATTGACAAAAATGCCAATTTGTAGAATATCAATAACATTAAAAATATTATTACATCTAATTTTAAAGATAAAATGTGGGGCGAGAATGATCTAGAGGTTAAACAAGAAATTAAGATACTATAAGGAGGTCATTAACCCTAACATAAAAGATCAAAAGTATCTATCTATTTTAACTAGATCGAAGAAAAAAACTAATATATCCAAAATAAGAACAAACTCTTAAGAGATTCGTAGTGAAATAGGGCATTGGACAATTCCTAAAACATTGTGGGAGGAAAGGATTTGCTATCTCCGTGAGACTAGTAAGAGCATTGACGATGAAAGTCACTTTCTCTTAGAGTGCCCTGTGTACACCCACATTATATTGCAGTTTCACAATATTTATTTCAATTCTAACCTCCCTAACCTTCTAACTTGTCAAAACTATGTTGACCTCAGTACGCTTCTTTCTAATCTTTTTGAGCATAGTAATAATTTTTTAAAGCAAACCAAGTAATTTCTTTCTTTCTTCTTAAGGTTTGATAGACCAAATTTGATCTTAGTGCATGTTAACCATCATCGTCTTCATCAGCATCATCATCAATAAAAAATAAATTAAAAATCGAAACAAAATTTCCAACCATTAATATTTGAATTAGAAAATAAAATAAAATAATACGCTAATAATATAATAAACTCTCTTTTTTAGATTATCTTAAAAAACTTATTCTACTAAAGAATGTTCAAGTGATTTAGAATTTGCATCTGTATTGGACAGTGACCTGCATAAACTATGGTCGTGGGTGTAGAGAAAGGGATACATCTTCTAGCATTTTTAATTCTTTTGTTGGCTGGGTTTTCAAATTTTAAAGCATTTGAAAAGTTGTTGATTTTTTTTTTTTTAAGATAAAATGAAATGATGTCATTTTAAAAAAAAAACTAAGTCAAGGTGTAGAAGATGTTGATTTACATGTTTAATATTGCATGCACGAGGTTCTAGAATATGTTTTGTTCTCATCTAGTGACCACAAAACCATGGTTATTTAGTCAAATTCAATAATCCAAGTAGGTAACTTCAATGTAGTAAATAAGGGTTTTTTTTTCTTCTTAAAATCCCTTCAATTTTAGAATTAAAATTGCAATCTCAATTAGCCATTTATATTTCTAAGTTTGTTCAATATATATTTTTCCTCATAAAATAAATGGCCATGTACATATCCATATAAGTGAGAATGAGGTTAATAATCCACAAACAATATCTGGCTTAAACATGTACATATGATACCCCCTCTCCGTGTAGAATTGAACCCTTGATCTCCAAGGAGATAAAACATGTTCTTACCCATGAGAGAGATTATTAACCATAAGTTTCCTCTAATTTATATTATTTAATACTAAAATTTACATTTGAAATTCTACTAATAATTTATATTATATTAACAAAGAAATATAGAATATTTTCAATCAAATTTATCTTTTTTCCAATTCAATTATATAAAATTCTTGGAAAAAAACTCCAAGAATCATTCTCTAATCTCCATTATTATTTTTCAAAACATTTCCAAATAAAATAAACATTAAATGTTGCACAATTTAAATTATTTATAAGTTTCAATATAATATATAAAAATGTATAATAATTATTTATTTATCTATCATTATAAAATTTAATTAGTTTAATAAATTTATCACAAATTTTCAATCACTTTTTCCTTCAATTTGAAGATTCCTACAAAATAAATATTTCTACACTACCAAAAAAATCTCAAATCCATAAACTAAATTCAATGCTAAAGTTACCAAAAACTAACTCACTCTATAAATCATATTAGAGAAATCTTGAATCTGTTTAAAAACTAGAATCAATGCCAAAAGTTACCAAAAATTAAATCCATTTAAAAACTAGACTCAATGCCAAGGTTACCAAAAAAACTAACTCATTCTATATATCATATTAGAGAAATCTTGAATCCATTTGAAAACTAGACTCAATGGCGAGACTTACCAAAAACTAACTAAATTTATATAATAAAAAGAATATTAATTCTAAATTTATATAATAAAAAGAATACTAATAAAATATTTAAATTATGAAAATAATTTTATTGAATGTAATTAGGGTGATTGGGAAGAATAATTATTATTATCTTTATTAAAATTCAATTTTAGTAAATCATATAATATTTTAATTGAGCTCTTATGTATAAACTATATAATGATTATATAAATTATGTAATTCTGATGATATATATTATTCATAATCCATAATAACACATTTTCAATTTTTTAAAATAAAAATTAGAAAAAAAACAATTAAAATATAACATTTACATGTAATCACTTTTAATTTCATATTTTACACAAAATTTGAAAAAAAAGAGAGACGCATCCCAACTTTACGGGAATGTAGCATTTACATGTAGTCACTTTTAAATTTCCATATTTTTTCTTGGAGTGTGACTTGTTTACAATGTTACCATGGTGATGAATCATTTACTTTGACTCATTTACTTGTAATGTGGTTCAAATCTAACTTGAAATATATTTTAAATAAATATTAATTTTATTTTAAAATGTAAAGTTAAATTTTAAAATAAATAAATTAAAAATATGTAAATATTATTGACTCATTTATTTGTAATGTGGTTCAAATCTAATTTGAAATATATTTTAAATAAATATTAATTTTATTTTAAAATGTAAAGTTAAATTTTAAAATAAATAAATTAAAAATATGTAAATATTATTATAAATGATAATGATAATGGTTATTATTATTCATTAAGATTAATTTTGGTTTATTGGACTTTAAAAAGGTAAGAAATTACATAATTTTTTTTAGAATTTTGATTATGTGGTATAAAAAATTTAAGAGAAACATTTCTAGATCATCATGTAGTTGTAACAAGTTAAAAGGTTTGAAAGATTAGTATTGTTGAAAATATTTTGAAATCATGATTTAACGTGGGGATACACTAGATATTGAAAGATAAATTGTTTTCATCTTCAACCCTCTTAGTGTTACAAAGCTTATAAAGTGTTTCGAACCGCGACTTTTAAGAATTGTCTAACATGCCATATTTCACTGTGGAACAATGTTGATTTTATTGTTTAAGCTACTTAAAGCATAGATATACTTTTGATCTTATAGACTAGGGTTGATCATCTCCTTATAGTATCTTAATTTTCTCTTATCCTCTAATTCTTTATTGTGCCACAACTTCTTAAATTTAGATATAATAATATTTTCAATATTCTCACTATTTTACAAAATGACATCTTCCTCAACTCTACAATGATTTAGCCAAATCTTGGCATCTTTATGCCAACCTCACTTAATCCATGTGTGATTTTGACTAGAGTTTGAAACAATATTGGGAAGCCTCTTGTCTCTCATTTTGTTTATATTCTACATTAGATACCTAGTCATAGCAATGCTCTCAATGGGAAGATACTCGCTTCTATGATATGGATATTGTGACATACCCACTAAATCAAATTAGTATTTGAGTGACTTTTTGACAATTTTCCAAAGGCTTTGTAAAGATAAGATATTAAAAAGTACCATTCTTTTCTCTACATAATGTCGATTAATTATTCATTAGGAAAATTGAACATAAGTAGTCATTCCTACCATCATTAATTTGATAAACCTTGCTTACTTATGCAAGGGTCTTCGCCAACACTTGTCACTTAATCCACAAGGTGAAATAGAAAAGAAGATAATACTAATTTTACCTTGCACATCTTCATGAAACCATTTTCCATTTAGATCATAACTAACATAGTATAAAACACAAACGGTAATAAACTTTAATATGTCTAAACTCAAACAATACACATATCTATATAGTCATCATAAAAACAACATAAATAACACGAAGTATCTTTTACCAGGGAAATATTCCACAAAAGAATACATCTTCACAAGCAATACTAAACCATTTCCATAACACATAATAACAATAGTTAGTTCAATAGATACATAGCTTAACTATTACATGATCAACATTAAACATCATGCTTCATCACACACTCGCATAACAACAAAGACATCATAGTTATCAAAGAGAATGCATAAGGTACACAAGGAGACACATATGAAGAGACTGTTTGCACTTGGGCTACGTCCACAAAGGCATATTTTTCTTCTATTAGTCAAGAGAGAATTACAACCTGCAACAATATGTTGCATCCACTGTTTTCCAAACCCTTGAAACCTCTTTCGTCGAGAGCAGCCCCCAAACCAACCTTAAGCATGTAAAACTTATATTATTTATACACCTTGAGGTCTTACTCAAAACCTTTCATCCTAAGAAGTGCTAGGAAATCTACCCTCTAGTAAGAAGAATAACTTAGCATGAAAACTTTACAGTCCTTAAACACTACACCTAAATTACAATGGAGTTCTATATAACCAGTCGTAAATACACAAAGATCAAATCTAAGATCTTGGGCACCTATGATGAGTATGATAAAATGACAAATTCAATCCATCGAACCAAAACAGAGATAAACTACCATGGGCACTCAGAACAACAATCGCTTACAACGACTTCTCTATTATTATTCCCCTGAATCTTAACATTAACACGCAGAGATAATAATGACCAATACTCAGTTTTATAAATATTAGTACTGGAATCCTGGGTTACCATGGAATATATATATATATATATATATATATATATATATATATATATATCAGCTATCGATCTATGCATGATAAGCCTAAGAACCGCATACCCTACACGAATTTCATTACCCATTCATACCATAGTAAATAGATACCATACGTACCGAGATTGCAAAGCTGCGCAATATCCACCATATGCAAATATTGATTTCTTCACTGAGTTTGCAGAGATCTATATTATCGATAACCGGCTTATCTATCCAACATATTTAGCGCCTAACTAAAAAGGAACTACTGTATATCGTAGCGATGGGGGTGGCAGATATCTGGAATGATCCATTTGCAGAGTGGCAATGACGCAGAAATTTGGTTTGCTCACATGGAGGATGCAGAAAAATCCATCTCTTCCATGCAATCCCGTTCCCTTCCCATTTCCTTTTCCTCCTATAAATAGACTGGAAAACAAACCTCCCATCCTTGGAGAGTCCGCCATAGTTATGCGGCTCTCCATCTGTCGATCCTTCAACCCTCGAGGGATGGTGGATGTCCCAAGTTTTTAATGCCGAGTTTTAAATACCAAGTGCATGCGGCGTCGAGGTCTTAGTGATCTTTGCTAGCTTTGATTACGGCGCAAAAGAAGAATCATAATTCATTTCTATCAAACAAATCTGACCGTAGTGTAGGGTGAAACTAGACTCGGTTACCAATGCTTATAATATACACGTAATTATGCTTTAGCATATTTTAGTGTACACCCGTACAAGAAATTCGATGTGCTTCTCTTTTGATAAAACAAAATAAGATGGAAGATCCTTAAACAAAACGTAATGGCTCACTAAACTGTGGATGGGCTCACTAAAATATGGTAGAGAGACGATCTACACCATAACTAAGGTTTGCAACCCTAAAAATATTCACCCACTTCCATGGATTATTATTTGGCAAAGAATTCATAAGCCATGATAATCAAATATTGAACGACAACAATATTAAATAACCCTTTTTGATAAGATACTTTATCTTTCTTTATGGGTATAGTTTAATAACCCTTTTTGATGAGATACTTTATCTTTCTTTATGGGTACAAAACTATATAGATATCCTCCTATACTTATACTTATAGAGTTCTCATTCATTATCATTATAATACATTGTATTTATAATGTAGTTGAATGCATTGCATGTATATAGAATTTAGGAATATTGTCATAATTAATAATATTTGATCGATGTAATATATATCTATATATATATAAGTATTTCTTATCTTTTCAAGATACTAAATAAATATTTAGGGGTTTTTATTTAGTCAACCAATATAGTTCTAAAAAATCACTTAGTTTATCTAGTGATAATTTGCTAGTTCAAGCTAATTACTAGATAATGGCTTTGATGATGAAAACCCCTTTACACTTTCACCCGAAACTAAAATTAATACTTATAATATTAATAATTTGGATAATTTATTTGGAATTTATCTGCATCGCCTAGCATCATGCTAAAACTTATGTCGTGTGTGTTTCCTATCCACCTTGTATTAAAATTCTATTGACCTAAATTTAGGACTTCGTATGAAAGTCTTATGTTTGAATAAGCATAGTCCCAACCATAATAATTATGTCATAGGGATTCCTAGTCATCGTCATTTTTAAATTCTCAAGTCTTTCCTTGACCTTATCTTCCCTCATCGGTTCAGTCACCGTTGTTTTTGGTTGTGTTGTTTCCTTTCGTCTTCTACGTTTACGATATATAACTTAAGAACACAATTAACGATACTTTCAAGGTCCACTGGTGGGGCCTTGGCCTTGAGCTCCTCACCAGGGCCTCATACATAGTTTTACAATTACCACAAATTATTTACATTAGGTTGACAAGGAGGGGTGTTACAGATATGATAGGGAATCTTGCCTTTAATTTTGAGATTATAAGCTATAAAATGCTTTTGGATTTGCTCTATTATTCTGCATGATTCTTTAGAGATGTCGTAACCCTAAAATTCACACCCACATAAGATAACAAGAGTGACGAGAGTCTCCAAGTGGAGTTTCTTCTTATCTCAAAGCTAGAGGCCTAATTAATTACATTAGTTTTCAAGTCCAGAATAAACTTTCCATCTTCCATTTATGATTTTCTCAATACTATAGTTATTGTTAAGCTTGTGATGAACATCAATTCCAAGATATTTGTAGGAAGTCACTTCCTAGAGCTACAATTGACATGTACATGAAATTAACAGAAGTGATATTTTTGGATTTGTTTGTCATAACCTTTTTTATTAGTGTTAACAATGATATCCATACTAGAGAAAAAATCCTTGAGAATTATAGTTATTTTTTAGATCATAGGGACTCTTTGCCATCATAACAATATTATTAATGTAAAGAAGGAGGATGATGACTATACAAATTAGATTCATGCCGACACAACCTACTTATTTCAAATGACCCTCTAACTTGTCAATAAATTTACCAAAAAAGGGTAGGGGACGAGGGAAAACCTTTCTTGAATCCTATATTACAATTAATTTCTTGTGACTAACCCTCTTTGTCCCTAAACATGGGAATAACATTGTCGTACAACCTTATTACAACAACTCTCAACTTGAAATGATATTTTAGCTCTTCCAATATATTCCAAAGGTTGGTCATGGGCACTGTGTCAATTTCTTTTTGTACAGTAAAAAAAGCAACATAAAAGATTGGTGTTATTATTGTGACAATACTCTACAATGGTTCTAAGCATAAAAAGGTGGACCATTGAATATAGTTCCTAAATCCAACTTGACCTTTAGCTCTTTTTTGTGACTTTCTAGACATATGTTGATCTTGTTTTTTAGAATAATTTCCTTGGTTAAAAAAGACTAATCTTAATGGTCCTATAATAAAAGGGATTTTTTTATCTCCGCCTTTAAAATAGGAACAATGAGGCTTTGAGTCCAGGTTTTAGGGAAACCCTGCTTGAATGTTGAATTGAAGAGCTTGTGGATGTTAGAGATGAGGATATGCCAACCGATTTTTTACATTTCTACTTGGTATCCTTTGATTTCCTTAGCTTTCCTTTTGGCAAGAGCTTGTGGATGTTAGGAATGAGAATAGGCTAATCAATTTTTAACATGTATACTTTGTATTCTTTTATTTCTTTAACTTTACCTTTTGCAAATTACTTAAACCCAAACTTTTAAATTAAAAATTCTTCCTTCCTAGAAAGGGTTTGAATGTAGCCTACGTCATCATTTTTTAAAACTTTTTAATGTAAGAATTTCATTCCCTCAAAAGAATTATATCATTTTCTTTAGTTTTATAACTTATAATTTGCTGAGGTACCCAAACCTATATTTCTTTTTATTTATATAATTTTTTTACCTTCCACTTTCTTGCGGTTGATTCGAAAATGCACTTGTTATTTTTTGACTTGGACTTATCACCACACTTTCTTGTAGTTGAATTGAAAATGCACTTATTACCTGTTTGACTTGGACTTAGGGTAGTGAAAATGGAACTAAATTGTGCAGTTGAATTGAAAATGCATTTGTTATTTTTTTTACTTGGATTTAGAATAGTAAAAATGGAGAGGCTGAAGATAGAAGTCAACGATTGAATCTTATGGTTGACCTGAGGTAAGCCTTCTATTCCATCCCACACTAAGTCTAGCCCTTACCAAAATAAGAGAGTAGTGATTTCTGGTTGACTATCCTAATCACGACCCAAGTAGAGCATTGATTTCTTCGCGCCTTTTTGGAATCACGACCCAAGGAGCGTGCTGACCTTTCTCTGATTGCCCAATCTTGTTACGGTTGGGATCATGCTTGTCTTATAATCTTGTCTCATTTTCTCGCAATGGAATTATACGTTCTTCGCCTTCTTCCCTGCAAACCTTCACGCCTCTTTTTCCCCTGCATCATCACTGCCTGCTATGCCTCTCTCCTCATCCCCTGCTATGTATGCTTCGACGCGCAATATGAGAAATGCCAAAATACACAAAATACATGTGGCAATATGAATATCGCGTATCCTTTCACTGTAGGAAACCGTGGATGCGGTCTCCCTGCCTTTCAGATCGACTGCTTGCAGATCTCAACTGCAGTAATCACGATTCATGGTCTGAATTACACAATATCAAATTTTGGCTACGAGAAGGGCTACTTTCTTATTGTCAGGGACGGGAACTGCCAATTTTTGGATGATTATTTTGATATAATGTCGGAAAACGGCGACACCGTTTTAGATTGCGGGGTAAATTTAACCGGACAATACATATGTACAGTTGTAGAACACTTTTTCCGCCTGTAATCCACAACGCAGGAGGAACGGCCGTCAGGAAATGCAATGCTACTACTTATTACACTTTCCACGGAAATGGCTATCCGATTCAGGGATGTTCTGTGGAACAAGTTACAGTTGATGTGGCAGTAGTAGAATCGATTTACAATGATACAAAGAGAAATAAAAGTTGTACATCATGTGAAGCAAGTGGAGGGATATGTGGTTACAACATTTCCGATTCAACTGCGACTATTAAGCCTTTCGTCTGCTATTGCAAGGATGGACCCCTTAACGACGAATGGCCCGGCCATGGTATGTTTTATTTTCACTTTCTATTGGGGTTAATATTGTTAACATGATATATCGTGCATCTTTATCCCTCTCATTTGAAGCTTCCAATATTAATATCAATGGGTGAATTGAACTCAAAACAGCTAGAACACGGCCCGGATATTATTAAATGTGTATGCGGATCCTTCCCGTTACTTATGATGCTTGTTATGACTATGTTACAGGCCGTAGAAACAAGTCGACTATTATAATAATAGGTAACTTATGATTTCTTTATGTGCACTTTAACCCTGCAGTGAATTGGTTTCCATTATTCTCTTCAGTGTTGGACGAATATCACATTGTTATTAGTCTGGTCATTCCACCGCAGGTTGCTCCTTTGGAGTTGCGCTAACTGCAATATAGGTGCTCTTCTTAACGTTTTATGCCAGGAGGAGGAGAACACAACCTCCTCAAATTTCTGCTTCCAAGGTGGAAAAATTCCTAAGGGAATATACCTATGAGATGCCAACCAGACATTCACTTTCTCAACTCAAGAAGATCACAAACAACTTTGCAGAAAAGTTGGGAGAAGGAGGTTATGGTGTTGTCTTTAAAGGAAAGTTTAGGAACGGCACTCTAGTGGGTGTGAAACTTCTTGATAAGCATAGGCACAGCGAGGCCCAATTCATGAATGAAGTGACCACCATTGGACATGTTCATCATGTCAATTTGGTTCGTTTGTTGGGATATTGCTTTGAAAGCTTTACAAGCGCTCTTGTATACGAGTATATGGTTCATGGATCCCTCGAGAAATTTATATTTGCCACAAAAGAGAAGGGGCAAATGTTAAGGTGGGCACAATTGTATTCAATCGCTTTGGGTGCGGCTCGTTGAATTGCATATTTACACCAAGAATGCGAAAAGCGCATCATACACTTTGACATCAAACCTCACAACATATTGCTGGACGCCGAGTTCACACCAAAAGTTTCTGATTTTGGTCTCGCAAAACTTTGTGGGAAAGAAGAAGACCGTGTGTCAATGACTGGCGGGAGAGGGACGCCGGGATATGTTGCACCAGAGGTGTGTGACAGAGATGCAGGTCTTGTTACTGATAAATCAGATGTCTATAGTTTTGGAATGCTTTTGCTAGAGATTGTTGGGGGCAGAAAGAACATCGATTGGAAGGTGAGCCGTTCCAGTCAATTTTATTTTCCTGAGTGGGCTTTCAAGTTACTCGAGAGTGGAGAGTTACGGATTATATTGAGAAGCACAGGAGGAGGAGGAGAGGAGGCAGAGGCAGAAGCAGAAGACGAAGAGAAGGCGAGGAGACTCACAAAAGTTGGAGTGTGGTGTATTCAGTACAAATCCACAGATCGTCCTTGCATGAGTAGGATTGTTCAAATGTTAGAAGAAAATGGAGACGACGTGGCCAATCCTCCCTTGCCCTTCAACGTCTCCTCCGCTGCGGCTGAAATACCTCTACCTCTGTTGCCCAGGACTGAAGAATTTTCATCAACTGAAATAATTACATCCTGAAATGATTGCGCTGTTCAGGACAGCAGAATCTTCATAAATTGAAAAAAAATTAGATCGAAGATATGTAAGTGAGATTTTGCGAGTTGATCCTCTATATCATACTGTGGCATTCAATGACTTGGGTATGGGTTCGGTGAACTTGACTATTAGAGAAGACTGGCCGAAACTTTCGCATAGAAAGCTGTGATATGTTGCGGTAACTATGAACAATGATTGGCCAGAAATATGTTAATTTACTTTTGAGTCTTACGAAGTGTTGAGTACTTCAAGTTCTAGGAATTGAATGTTGTTTATTTTTTCAATTAATTTTGGGAAGTGAATATGTTTATTTTTTCAATTATTATAAAATATTTTTCAAATATTTAATTATTGTAAAATTATAATTTTCTCAAAGTTGAGTTTATTTTTCTTATGATTTTTCATAAATTTTGATTCGATAAAAATGATTGATTGGAGTTTTTTTATCCGTCTTAATAAAAAAGTTTAAAAAGTGAAGCATTTATATATTATAAAATCGTTTTAATTAATTAAAAGTATTGATTTATATATTTTTAAGGTTAGGGAGATTCGTATTGTAGCAAAGATTATGAAATTGTGTTTTAATGTGGTTGTACATCTAATGTGGGTGCAGGGCATTCCAAGAGAAAGTGATTTTCATCCTCAACACTCATAGTCTCACAAAGATGGCAAATCCTTTCCACCCACGGTGTTTTTTGAATTGTCTAGCACCCCATTTCACCCCATTTCACGATGGAACTCATGAGAGTTCATTCTTATCTTGGCTATATTCATTTTCATCTTCGGATGGGCTAAAACAAAGAGATCATTTTGATCTTCCAAACTAGGGTTAATGACCTCCTTATAGTATCTTAATTTTTTTTTTACCTCTAATTTTTTCTCACCCCACATTTTCTCTTTAAACTTAGAAGTGATAATTTTTTTAAAGTTATTGATATCTTGCAAAGTTGCATTTTTGTCAATCCCCCAATGGTTTAACCAGGTCATAACATCTTTATAACAATCTCTCTTGAGTTGCAGTTGGTCTTGACTGGATTTTAAAACAATTTTATGAAGTGTATGGTCTCCCATGTTATTTATCATGTACTTGTACATCAAGTACCTAGTCACATCGATGCTCTCAATGGGGGGGGAGACCGAATTCTAAAAGGAGAATAGGGTAAGGTGTATTGCTTTTAATTTTGAAGTTATACGTTGTGAAACGCTTCTATATTTGTTCAATCTTTCTCCAATATTCTCTAGAGATGTTGCAACCCCTTTCTTCACAACTGTATAAGATAACGGTAGTGACGAGAGTTTCAAAAATAAACTTCTTTTTATCCCACCTCACAAGGTTTGTTGATTTACAATTGTTTTCAAAACCAAAATAAGATTTCCACCCTCCATTAATCCTTTTATCAATGCTATAGTTTCAGTTGAGCTTGTGATGAATATCAATTCCCAGGTATTTGTAGAAAGAAATTCCTCCAAGTTGTTATTATCATACACAAAGTTAGTTTAATTGACCTTCTTGGACTTGATTGTTATAACTTTTGTTTTGTTGGTGTTAATAGTCATACCCATATTAAAGAAAAAAATACTTGAAAATTTTGAATTTCTTATCAAGATCAAAGGGGCACCTTTCCATACGAACGATATCGTCAACATTTGAAGGAGGATGACGACTGTACTAGCTAAGCTCATGCCAACGCAATCTACTTCTTCTAAATAACCTTTTAGCTTATTGATGTAAATGCCAAAAATGCTAGGGGAGAGGGGGAAACCTTGCTTACCTCCAATATTACAATTCATATCTTCGAGCACCCCTCAGTGCTCTTAAATTATGCAATAACATTCTCATACAAAATTATCACAACAACTCTCCACTTGAAAGGAATCTTTATCTCTTATAATATATTCCACAAGTTATTTCTAGGCACCGTATTGAAAGCATTCCTAAAAACCACAAAGCAACAAAAGAGATTATATTTATTATTACGACATTCCTACACAATGATCCTAAGTGTAATGAGGTGATCCATGGTAGAGTGATGGCTTCTAAATCCCACCTAACCTTTAGCTCACTTACCTTCACTTTCTACCCACATGTTGATTTTATTTTCTAAAATAATACCGTAAATCTTGGCTAAAAGAGGAATAATTATAATGGTCAGATAATTAGAAGGGGGGTTATTTTTATCACCACTTTTAAAGATAGGAATACTAAGGCTCTAATTCCAAGTGTTAGGGAAACCTTGCTTGACCACTAGATTGAAGAGTTTGTGGATGTGTGGAATGAGGACCAACCCACCAATTTTTAATATTTCTACTTAGTACCCTTCAATATCCTTAGTTTTTCCATTTGCAAGGAACTTAACCCCAAAATCATTATCTTCTAAAGAGAAAAATTCTTCCACTATAAGGAGGGTTTGAATGTTATCAATGAAATCCAGAGATTTGTAAATCTTTTTGGGTGTGTGCAAGAAGATGAGGGTCACTTTAGATGCAATGCTACTTTTTCAAAACTCATTCCTGATACGTAAAACATAACGCGTTTATGATGTTTAGCACCTGCCATGGTAAGACCCGAGCCTAACATGTCATTGGACATGTAGGCTAGGTAACAATAACGCGTACGCGTTATATAACTATAAAACGCGTACGTGTTATATAACTACAAAACGCGTACGCGTTATGTAGTTACAAAACGCGTACGCGTTATGTAAATCTAAAAAACAATTTAAATACACAGTCCCGACGAATACCGACCACCCGCGGCACCTACGCATCAGAAACGCGAAATTGAACCCAGACGAGGACGGTTTGTGGCCCACTCAAGTATTGGTGTTGCTCGATTTAGCTGGAGGGGACAAATTCACCGGTAGATTGTCATCCAATCAGGTAATTCTTTCACCCATACTCTTTTTTTATCATTTTTAACCTAAATTATTATTTTTTTTTTGTTTAAAAAAACCTAGTTTTTTAATATTGATAAAATTGGGAATAACCCAATCTTTCATTAAATTCACATCTCCCTCAATCTCCCTCAACCAAGATGAATGAATAATTAAAATGAATCGTTTTTAAAAAACTCAAAAATTCGTAATCCAACCTAAAATTGAAAAAAATAGAACTCGGACCCCCTTTCTACAATGTATCCATCTAAGTCACCCAACACGAGAACACGGGACACGAGTGTCCCTGCCGCCAGCCACAACTCACTAAATATAATGAAAATGAGTGTACTCATGTCTTTTCATTAGCTGGCAAGGTTTCGTATCATGTGAAAATGTTTTGTATCATGTGAAAAGATAATGATACTCTGAACTTATGAGGCACCAATTGGAGAGACTGCGACTATTACTGTGGAATCAGGTGTGGCGACTGCTGGCAGTTTGGCCCCCACTTGCAGTCATTCTCAAGAGATAAGTACATCTGCACCATGCCTGTTTACATCAAATCCAAATACATACAATTATCATATAATGCTGAAACGATTGAAAGGAAATTTATAACAACTGATACAGATAACGCAGTACACCCCATCCCGTAGCTGGTTTTCATAATACCATCCATCCTGGAAGTCCTTTTTGCTGTGGAATAAAACAATCCGAACGAGAATCGAACCCCTGACGAACAGTGGAAAATTTAAAAAGCAAAAGAAGAGAAATTGCTAGAAATGGAGACGAAAGAAAGGTTAGAAAAGAAACAACAACAAATTACTTCACTTCTGATTTCTCAGATGCCTCTGCTTCTCATGTAACACTCTCCTACCGATAAATATCAGGAGGCCAATGCCGGCAAAATGTGCCGATGAGTTCTCCAGGACGGGAATTATGGAATATCGGAGAGGGGAAGTGTTGAGATATTGTAACTTCAAAGAATATTATATTTGTACTTTATTATTCCGGAGATGATTCATTCCTCCGTGAAGATCTTATTGTATATCCGGAGATGTTTATTCCTCCGTCGGAATGTGGTAACTTGGGTTATTAGACTTCCCTAGTGGGGGTCGGCCATGTATGTGTTATGTGGGTCAAAGGGTTATTAGACCACCCTAGAGGGGTCGGCCCAGTCAGTTATAATGGGGTATTTAACCTAATGGTTAAATACGAGCCTACATGTACTTGTGTAAAATACATATCAGAGTAGTGTATAAATAGAGGAGGTGTGTTCCTCATTATACACATTCACTCACTTGAGGATAGTGCACTTGTGGAGGAGAGGTCTGCTATTGTGAAGGAGGAGATCATGTCTCAGGGTTTCATCTTTGTATATTGCTGGTCATCTATATTGAGGAAGCTTTGCTGGGTTTTCTACCCCATGAGGGTTTCCCAGGATAAATCTCTGTCTCTTGTGTTTATGCTGTGCTTGTTGTTTCTTCAGTGATCCTGTATATGCTATTATTGTGAAATGGAATGTAATGCTGCTATTTTCTGTCTTAGCATATTGAATTCTAACATGGTATCAGAGCTAACCTGAAGGAAGACAAGGTATGGCACTAAAGACACTTGCTTTACTTACGACAATTTGAAGGTTGGGGTTTTACATAGCAAAAACCAGTCATCGTAGCACTTTCGCTATAAATCCGTTTTGGAAAAGTTTTCGGATCTGAAATTGTTACAGGATGAAGCTAAATTCTCCAGGTACCTTGTGTCCAAAGGACAACCTCTAATTCGTTGTACTTTGTGATTTATGATCTGTACAATATAGGGTTTCTGCCTCTTCCAGATCTGAGTCAAAATCCGGTGACCTTGGGAAAAAGGTCATAACTTGGGCTAGGAAGCTCCAAATGAAATTTAGTGAAAAGTGACAGGTAGTACACAGACTGTACTATCTCAGAAAACTTTTTCAGAGGCCGAAGTTGAACCAGTGACACGTGGCACGCCGTACAAGTTCGCTCTCCTGTATTATCCCATAAACAGGTCACGTTGCGACACTTGGCATAACTATCTCTCAGAGAATCCAATTGAGGTCAGACCTGTCAGGATGGAAAGATAACAGGCCGATCTATCGCAGAAAATTTTTTGAGAGGCCGAAGGTCAAACAGTGACACGTGGCACGCCGTACAAGTTCGCTCTCCTGTATTTTCCCAAAACAGGTCACGTTGCGACATTTGGTATAACTCTCTCTCAGAACATCCAATTGAGGTCAGACCTATCAGGATGGAAAGCTAACAGGTCAGGCTATCTCAGAAAACGTTTTCAGACCCTGTGGATCAAAAATTTCAGAGTTACACCAGAAACAATCAGGTACATATTTCTGTCAAAACATAATTATTTTTTGGTACCTTCATTCATGGCTTCCGGAATTTAGGGCTTTGAAGAAAGTTGGAATTTTTGTAATCGGAGACCACGGCTGGATGCTACTCATCAAAATAGAAATTTAGAGACCAAGATCAGAATTTTTGGTTGGGCAGAAGGCCGGGCTTGATTAGACCCTAGTTCGGGACTTTGATTAGAAAAGTGGAAAATTAGGGCTTCTGTAAAAATGGGAATTTTTGAAACCTGTGACCACGGCTGGAAGCTCCTCAGAAAAATAGAAGCTTAGAGCTTTGGATCAAACCGGGATGATGCAATCCCCATCACTTTATTCTCGAAGACCATACGTCTACGGATCAATTCAGGGACCAAGGTCCGGGGATGATACAATCCCCACTTCTCGGAGACCTTACGTCTACGGCTCTCTTTAGGACTGAAAGTCCAGGGATGATCCAATCCCCTCAACTGTCCACTAAGGAATTCATTCTCGAAGACCTCACGTCTACGGCTCTCTTTAGGACTGAAAGTCCAGGGATGATCCAATCCCTTCAACTGTCCACTAAGGACTTCATTCTCGGAGACCTCACGTCTACGGCTCTCTTTAGGACTGAAAGTCCAGGGATGATCCAATCCCCTTAACTGTCCAATAAGGACTTCATTCTCGAAGACCTTACGTCTACGGCTCTCTTTAGGACTGAAAGTCCAGGGATGATCCAATCCCCTCAACTGTCCACTCAGGACTTCATTCTCGGAGACCTCAAGTCTACGGCTCTCTTTAGGACTGAAAGTCCAGGGATGATCCAATCCCCTCAACTGTCCACTAAGGACTTCATTCTCGGAGACCTCACGTCTACGGCTCTCTTTAGGACTGAAAGTCCAGGGATGATCCAATCCCCTTTTCTTTCTCGGAGACACCTGTCTATGGCTCACTTTAGAACAAGTGTTCAAGGATGATACAATCCCCACATGTATTCTCATCAATATACTATCGATCCTGGGAACCCATACAGAACCTGATTCACACTTCTTCTTTAATTACACCATTAAGAGAATGGTCTTATCTAGCCACTTGGAGCAAACATCTCATCATGATTCTCTTCCTCTTTCTAAGAGAATCTTCTAGCCACAAGCCTTCTATATTTTGTTTGATTTGTAAATCTTCTTGTTGAACATCCATCACTTGTTCGGTGTTCATTATTCTTCATGATCTTTCCTACAAAACAAAATTAAGTACATGATTAGTAATCCTTCATAATCATGAAATCATGATAACCTATTATGCATACAGATATCATTTACATAGTTATGCAACTATCTTGACCAATACTTTGGCACAACACTTTCCCATATCTTGTATGCATACAGTGGCTATCTAGATGCCTTCCATCTCTACCAGAACATACTATCGAGAGTGTGCACAGCTCTCAGCATGTCAGCAAAGATGTTTCATTCTAGACAAGCAACAATGGAATGTTTGTCCAACTTACCAATCATATGCATATTAGTAGTATAATGTTCAATGCTCTATGAATGTTTGCACTCAGCATGATATGTTCTAGGAATACAAATATGCATACAAGAAATATCATTTACTATTTCAAATAACAACTCAAATACTTATCTTTTATGTTTGTGTGGTTGCCTCCCACTTGATCTTCTATATGTCCTTTGAACTTCTATTCATTCTGTACCACTGTGCATGCTCAAGTGTGCACTAGTGTCATCCTCATGATCTCATACACAAACATTCATTTATTAGTATATTCTCAAAACATTCTAATTCTAAATAATCTTGAATATGTATAGTCATGATCATTAGTATTCAGGGTTTCAAGTAAGTCTTCTTTTACTCATGCATATCATCAATCAAGATAAAAGATATAATATGCATAATCCCTTGATTACTAACTTTATGAATAAGCATAACCAATCATTCCAAGTATACTTATATAAGGGATCCTAACACAAGGTAAGATTCATGGGAAACATACCTGGATTAGTATACCTACTTGGTTATGTACAACACACCTAAACAATCTCTTCAGTGATTTAGAGATCCTGAGCTAGAACCTGCATGTCTCATAGGTTAAGCATAATATAACAAAGTCATACATACCTCGTAAGTAGAACAAAGATTATGGATGAGTCTTTGTCTTCATGTTTTCATGGTCATGGAACCTGATTTGTCTTTTGTGATGTACCTGTATCTTGTTAGCAGACAACATCAACCTCACACAACATCATAATGCATTAGTACAATCATAAGTGTCAACACCTTAACCAATGAATATCTTCTATCATGCATTCATAATTTTGTTAAGGTTATACAACAAATCTAAAATCAAAATTGTACTAACTGTAATAACCTGAAGACAAACATACCATAAACTTAATCATGGACAAATATCGAAACATACCTCGATGAGTCATACCTGTCGAGATCGCTTGTATTCTTCTTATGTAAGGCCTTATCCTCATCTCCCTCTGAGACAGGAACTTCTTCACTTATGCAGGTGACCAATCCATCTTCTTATAGGATTAACCCAATCCACTTGATTTGCAAGAACTGGACCTGGAGCTGGATATGGGTTTGTCAGAGAAACCCAAAAAATTCAAACTTTGAATTTCAAACTTCCGAAAGGATAGAAATATGCGCCTTGATGAGCTGATCAAACTGGTATATTCAGAATTTGAAAACTGCAAAGTTTTACTCCTCAATTTTTCCTTTGAAACTTTCGGATTCACTGGACGTGACCCTGAACTGGGGTTTGATGTACGTGATGGGATTGCATCGTCCCTAGACATGAGACTTGTCTTAAAGTGATAAGGACTAATCATCCTGTAAGTAGATTGGGATTGCATCGTCCCTAGACATGATGAGGTGTCTTAAAGTGATAAGGACTAATCCTCCTGTAAGTAGATTGGGATTGCATCGTCCCTAGACATGGTGAAGTGTCTTAAAGTGATAAGGACTAATCATCCTGTAAGTAGATTGGGATTGCATCGTCCCTAGACATGGTGAGGTGTCTTAAAGTGATAAGGACTAATCCTCCTGTAAGTAGATTGGGATTGCATCGTCCCTAGACATGGTGAGGTGTCTTAAAGTGATAAGGACTAATCATCCTGTAAGTAGATTGGGATTGCATCGTCCCTAGACATGGTGAGGTGTCTTAAAGTGATAAGGACTAATCATCCTGTAAGTAGATTGGGATTGCATCGTCCCTAGACATGGTGAGGTGTCTTAAAGTGATAAGGACTAATCATCCTGTAAGTAGATTGGGATTGCATCGTCCCTAGACATGGTGAGGTGTCTTAAAGTGATAAGGACTAATCATCCTGTAAGTAGATTGGGATTGCATCGTCCCTAGACATGGTGAGGTGTCTTAAAGTGATAAGGACTAATCATCCTGTAAGTAGATTGGGATTGCATCATCCCTAGACATGGTGAGGTGTCTTAAAGTGATAAGGACTAATCATCCTGTATGTATATTGGGATTGCATCGTCCCTAGACATGGTAAGGTGTCTTAAAGTGATAAGGAGTAATCATCCTGTAAGTTGATTCGGGATTGCATCATCCTTCGACATGGTGAGGTGTCTTAAAAGGATAAGGATTGATCATCCTGTAAGTTGATCTGGATTGCATCATCCATAGACATGAGAGATGTCTTAAATTGAGAGGGATTGACCATCCCGTAATTGGATCATGTGTGTTGCAGGGTATGCTGCTGTTGTGTATACTTGTATCAGTGTGGATACTTGTATTGATAGATGTATTAGTGAGAATACATGCTTTTGATGATAGATGTATTAGTGAGAATACATGCTTTTGATGATAGATGTATTAGTGAGAATACATGCTTTTGATGATAGATGTATTAGTGAGAATACATGCTTTTGATGATATATGTATTAGTAAGAATACATGTTTTGATGATACATGTATTGATTAATGTACTTGTATGGTTGAGGATACTTATGTTGTAGATCGAGATGATCCAGATGCTGTAGATCGTGATGATCCAGATGTTGTAGGTCGAGATGATCCAGATGCTATAGATCGAGATGATCCAGATGCTGTAGATCGAGATGATCCAGATGCTGTAGATCGAGATGATCCAGATGCTGTAGATCGAGATGATCCAGATGTTGTAGATCGAGATGATCCAGATGCTGTAGATCGTGATGATCCAGATGCTGTAGATCGTGATGATCCAGATGCTGTAGATCGAGATGATCCAGATGGTGTAGATCGAGATGATCCAGATGTTGTAGATCGTGATGATCCAGATGCTGTAGATAGAGATGATATGACAATGCTGATGATCGTTAGATAACGATGCGGATGATCATAAGATGACGATGCTAATGATCGTGTGATGACGATGCTGATGATCGTGAGATGACGATGCTGATGATCGTGTGATGACGATGCTGATGATCGTGAGATGACGATGTTGATGATCGTGTGATGACGATGTTGATGATAGTGAGATGACGATGTTGTTGTTCATGTGATGACGATGCTGATGATCGTGTGATGGCGATGCTGACAATCGTGAGGATTCAGATATTGATGTTGCTGTAGCTGTTTGAGTGCTGCAGAAGATAAAGACTCAGTACTGAAGATGTTGATGTTCCAGTATTGAAGATATTCCAGTAACTGGTTGAGTTACTGATGATGTTGAGAAAGCTTCCAATGATTTATAGATGTATCATGTATGATGTTGATGACTCCTTGCTCGTGCAGATGCTGCTATAATATCCTTCTCGTTAAGGGGGAGTGTTGAGATATTGTAACTTCAAAGAATATTATATTTGTACTTTATTATTCCGGAGATGATTCATTCCTCTGTGAAGATCTTATTGTATATCCGGAGATGTTTATTCCTCCGTCGGAATGTGGTAACTTGGGTTATTAGACTTCCCTAGTGGGGGTCGGCCATGTATGTGTTATGTGGGTCAAAGGGTTATTAGACCACCCTAGAGGGGTCGGCCCAGTCAGTTATAATGGGGTATTTAACCTAATGGTTAAATACGAGCCTACATGTACTTGTGTAAAATACATATCAGAGTAGTGTATAAATAGAGGAGGTGTGTTCCTCATTATACACATTCACTCACTTGAGGATAGTGCACTTGTGGAGGAGAGGTCTGCTATTGTGAAGGAGGAGATCATGTCTCAGGGTTTCATCTTTGTATATTGCTGGTCATCTATATTGAGGAAGCTTTGCTGGGTTTTCTACCCCATGAGGGTTTCCCAGGATAAATCTCTGTCTCTTGTGTTTATGCTGTGCTTGTTGTTTCTTCAGTGATCCTGTATATGCTATTATTGTGAAATGGAATGTAATGCTGCTATTTTCTGTCTTAGCATATTGAATTCTAACAGGAAGCATGCCGCAGACCCTTCCTCGAAAGGGATTATGTCAGGCAGCATCTTTGAACTCAATAAAGTCGAGCAAGCACGTCCACAAGTCTGAGTTGAAGATCTATTGGGTGGATGCAGGTGTTGAGTTACCAGTGGTTTTGTGCAGCCGGATAGGGTTCGCACATGGAGGTAAAAAGCGGGCCTGAAGCGCGCTCTGAGCCCGCTTCCTTGTAACCAGGCTTCAAATTTGAAGCCTTTAGGGCCCTTCAGAGGTCATTTTACACGTCATAGAAGGCCACTTCAAATTTTACCATGCAAAAAAAATTTAATTTCATGGTAAGCCCTTCAATAATTAAATTAACCACTACTGTTTAAAATTGCAACAGAAGGGTAGCTTCAAATTTCACCCATCAACAGTTTTTAGTGGGAAATTGGGAATGCGGCTACTAGCTAGGTGACTTGGGAGTGGGACTCGGTTACTCTCCAATATCCACGTGTTCGATCATCCATGGATCATGGACCATTGGGCCTCTAATAATATCATTGTGCAACTTACGTGGACGGGCTTACACTGAGCAACCCATGGCTTGAACGCTTCGAAGTTCTCGTGTTTGTAGCGAGCGCTTACGTTTTTAACACATTTCATGGCATCAACAAAATTATTAAACCTGGTAGGTGGCTCATACGTGTTGTTGCTAGCGGGCTTACCAAGTTACAAGTTATCACATACCAATTCGTGAATGCTGACTCCGTGAGTTAATTGAGTATTCAATGTATAATATATTATGTTAATGTGCCCCCGCGAATTTGGCATTTCAGACAAAATCCACAATCCATAAACTTCTTGTAATGTTGTAGGTTGTTGCTCCTGCCCGTGGCCCCTACCTATAGCCCTGTGTTTTCTTTGTTGTATCAAGTTAATCCTACCGTCTACGGCTCCCAACCTCACACCCTGTGTTTTCTTTGTTGTATCAAGTCAATCCTGCAGCTCCCGAGTTCCACCTTTTGTTTTCTTTGTTGTATCAAGTCAATGCTCGAATTCCATGCTTCCATGGCTCCGACCATCAATATATAATATTGCATGAATAGAAACAAGCTTTTTCTTATACCCCTATTCCACTGTGGTTGAGCTACTTCCAAGTTCCACCTACCCTATCTCCTCCAGTCCTCCAGGATAGTTTGCGAAGCGAAGCTGGCAATGCCAGCCTACCATAAACATATTTAAAGAAATTCGTTTTCTTTGAGGAGCTCAACTTCAAGGCTGACTAGATTTTTGACATCCTATGAATTTACAGGTCTGCTATATATCCACTGAAAAATAAAGCCTCTCAACTTTACTACGTCAGTAAACATTGAAATTTTGATGTACTATTACATTTTCAAATGAAAAGTGTTAGCACTTAGATTTTATTCCGGTTGTAAGAAAATAAGACCTAAGGTAACCTATTTCAAACCAATCTTTAGGTAGAAGAACTAGCCATTTTCTCTACCAGAGAGGGCTCTCTCAGGATATATATATGAAGGCTAAAATATATAAAGGTTTCCTTAAAACTTCTCAAAAGATATTTTCTGGTCGAAAAGGTAAACAAGAAACATTGGGCATGGAGTCAAAGCTTTCAGAATGTATAATAAACCAGCAAGAGATATTCACCATAAAGATTTTTACAGAGGCAAGATAGTAATCATGTTACAGTCAATTTGATTTTTCAGGCGACATAGAAAGAAGTAAAGACATTCCATCAACAACAGGTATCTATCTAGGATAAATCTATTGTCGACTTTGGAGAATAAAATGGATATTTAAATGCAGATAAAATGAGGCATAACCAGTATGAATCTCAAGTTATTTCAAATGCTCATTTAAATATAGAAGAAAAACACCATGGGAGATATAACGAAGAAGATAACATGCACATATAAAGATAAAGAAAATAACGGACTGCAAGACTGATTAACTCATGAATCTCTGTATCAAAGGATAGGTATCATCACTGTACTGCCTTTATTTCAAAAATAAACTTCAAAACATACTTGTTTCTCGAAAATTTTCCAACCCTTTCAACAATGACCTCCATTGTCTTTTATACAAAATTTTCAGAAGAAGCTCCACATAACTGCTTCTTCTAACTAATAATTAAAAATATTTAACTAAAAATAACTGTCTTCGAGTAACCCATAACTGTCTTTCAAATAATATTACAAATTTAAAATAAAAAGTCTTTTTGCCACTTGGCAAGATTTTTGGATATCATCATTTTTGCCACATGGCAAGAATTTCAAAGGCATTTAAGTATGAACAGAATATCTGGTCTTCCCGTACTTCTCTACATAACTCCATTAGTCAGCCGTGGGTAGGTCATAACTGGTCATTTCTTTCACCAAGACTCGCATCTCGATATGACCTGCATAAGAAATAGGAAGAAGGTTTGCGCAAGTTGAAATCAACATATTTAAAATTTCAAATTCCCCTGACATTTTCTCCATTAAGATTTTTCCTGTGAGCATGTGATCTATCTGCTGGAATTTTCGGTGATCCATCCTGATATCAAACAATAATCTTTTATAATCATTCTGAGGAATTAATTCATTATCTTCGTTCCAGAAAGATGGGAATCCCTTGTTCACTAACTTATCAAATTGCTTTTTAAACTGGATTACTTCTTTCCTTATTTCTCCTGCTTTGGCCTCGATGTTTTCGATATGGGAGTATTTGCCCAAGATTCTTCTGGCCCAAGTGATGACAGAAATTCTGTTAGTTATACTCATGGTTGTTAGGTCTGCCTCGGATAGACTGTTTAAAAATGTAATTGCTCTCTGGGCGATTTCTTTAGGCTTTCTGTTTAGGCTTTCCTTGACTGCCTGGCAACTGTTGAAGGCATCTTTAGCTACTTTTTCCTTAACTCTTATATAATCCAGATACGGCCTAAGTTTTTCAACTTCTTTAATGATCTGGTCCCATACCATATGTTTACATCCCTGCATGGCAGCTTGTCCTGTTGCATGAGCAGCCAATCCTTTATTATTACTGCTCAATTCCTGATTTTTTGCCTGCAAGGTTTTTATTTCTTTTTCTTTTGCTTCATTTTCTTCTTTTAATTTCTGTATTTCAGCCTTCAACAATTTAATTTCATTATCTTTTAAACTTATTTGAGACATTGGTTGCAAAATCCCATCTACATCATTCTTATCTTCTTCGGGGCCTGCCTGTACTTGCTGTTGACTGTTTTCTGCTAGTTGTTTTCTCACTGTTGCCAATTGTTCTTCCAAAAGGAACCTTTCTTTTTCCCAGTAGTCCTTTTCATCTGACAGCTTTAACCATTTAGCTGTGACATCATTGACTTCGTTAGCTAACTCTTCTTTCTCTTTTTCTAATATAGTCAATTCTGCACCTTGAATGAGTATAGCATCTGGGATTTTTAACTTTCGTCTCAATGTTAAAATCATTTCTTCCTTCTCCTGTAACAGTTTGGTAGCTGCAGCTCCATCTTTATTAATTAAGTCCATTTGCAGCTTCTTAATTTGATGTTGTCGAGACTTATTCTCTGCCTTTTCTTGCCTCAACTGATTATTTAATTTTTCTACTGAATTTTTTAGTTTGTTTGCTCTCAATGTGGCCCCCAAATAGTCTGAGTATATAACCTCTCCAGCTTGTCTATGTAACAAAATTTTGTCAGGGGCATTTATCTTCGACAAATCTACACTCATCTCTGAGATCTTGTCTTTGGTCACAACTGAAAATTTTAAAGAATTTTCTTTGATGTTCCTGCTGGTGAACAAGCTCACTTCATTGTTTGATATATTCCTGACCTTTGGAAACAATAAACTTGTTTGTTTCGCAGATTCCTGTTTGTTTTTACTATGTTCATTAAATACATCCATGAAATTTTTAGGTCTATTTACATCATCCTCCACAGGGGTTTCTTCAATTTTGTATTCTCTCACTGTAACCTCTGGTATTTTATTTTCTGTAGTTTCTGCTTCTTCTGAAATGCTTGTCAATTCCTGTGACTCATCAGTCTTCAATCGTTTTCCTTTTTCTGTCTCTTCATCGTCAATAATCATAATGTCCTGTATAGGTCTTTTGGACCCCACTAATGCAGTATTGATTTCGCTTTCTGTTTCTGCCATTGCTTCCTCCAATGACCTTTCTATGTCGGCCTTGTCTGGGATAATTTCTTCTTTGTATTCGAGCCAGTTGGCTCTGTCTGCCATCCCTTCAACAGTTTGATGATTCAGAGCCTTAATACGGTGTTCAACTCTTCTTTTGGATATGATATTTAATGGGTCATATTCCAATGCTGCATCTGTCTCGAAATTCATGTCTTTTAACAATTTTTCTATATATACAGCAGCGTTCTTATTCTTTATTGTAAACGGACCTAATGTGAAAGGGTACTTAATGTCCGTTGCTTGTCTGTGGACCAAAAAATTGTTATCTTCTACAATCAATTTCTGTCTCAAAAACTCCAAGGCAAAAATCCTCAAGGTGAGGAATGCTGGTAGCACATAGGGTTTATGCTTGAACCCATACAATCTGATCACTGTACTATCTTTTGATAAAAACCAGTCTCCTGTAGCATATTCTGTATTCAGTTGCATTGATACCTGCATTTCCGGCAATACTCTAGGCAGACTTTTTCCGAAAATCATCTTAAAGATCGTTGAGAGCATGTAATTGACGAAATTGAAAATATTGTTTTCCAGTGGAGTTGCAAAAACGATCTCTGGGAACTGTAATTCTTCTTGGCTGGATACCATAATCATTTTCATTAAAAATGCTTGAAACCTGAAATGTCTGTGTGTGGAAAAATTGACCATCTGGTCATGCATCCTTTCGGCTATGAAAGCTTCAAAATTTAGTCGGGGAATTTGACTTTCGTCAATTCCCGACTGGACTATACTTATTCTGTACAATAAACTCAATTGGAACTCAGTTATATACAAATCCGAATCTAACCCTAAAATTACGGCTAACAGTGTCAAGACCAATTGGGTATTCTCATTAAAAAGGTTGATATCTAAAGGGTAAGGGAGTTCAGAAAGGCTAGTTTCTGGTCTGAGACACGTTGACAGAAACACTTCCCTATCACTTTGAGAGGCATGGTGAAAATTTTCAATAATTGATACATCAGAGAAAACTTCAGGGTCGAGGGTTTTGGGCAAATCTATTTCTAGGGCTCTAATCACTTCGGCTGGTTCAATTTTACAGATGGCTCTAGTTTTTTGACTGTTTAAAACAACCTTTTCTTCCCGTGAATAGTTTTCAGCACACCAGGAGACGAATTCTGGGAAAGCAGGAAATTGATCAGGGCAAAAAGCTATTAAAGATGACTGGTGAACTCTATGAGGGTCTATACCCTCTTTTAACAGCTCAGATAACTTCACTTTTACATCGGAAACTGGGAATCTAATAAAGGTATCGAAGACGTCTTCATCTCTGTCTTCTAGGGCATCTTTCGACCTACAAACGTCTATATCTTGTACAGTCTCCATCTAAATGCTTCTTTTAAACAAATTTCCGTTTAAAGAGAGTGACAGGTCACCAGACCCTACCTGTAATTGCTTGCTTTTCGCCTTCTGTCGCAATCGCCGGCTTCCACCAGTCTTCGGAGCTCTCCAGGATAACGACACATACAAAATGCCGTTATGTGGAGCCCTTTCTTTTTATATAAGCCTTTTTAGACTAACCTCCTTGCACCTTTACGAACGTGGTTCGTTTTCATCCGTTGATCTTTGAACCATCATTTTGAACCGTCAGATCTTGTCCATCTTCATTGCACCGGCGGTATCCGCGATCGAAAAGGTGGTTTCCTTTTCCGGTTTGGTATCCGCGCGGATGCATCATCGGCTGACACCTGTCTAGGCGGTTTATTCTCCGCGACCGCTTTCCTTTATATCCTGTGCGCATGTTCCTGGCCGCGGATGAAATGCTAGCCGTTGATTTGATTGAAACATGTATTGGCCTTCCGATCCTTGCAAAGTATAGTGCCACGTGCCACGGTCTCATCAATCCATTCCTCGCTCGCCACCTGTTAGGTCCCACCTTGCCACGTAAGAGATCTTTCCACCTTTCTGTAATGGGTGGTTCCGCGCGGTGTTATGGTGGTTTCTGATACCACTTTCTCCAAGCGCGGATGAATGAATGTGGGACACGTGCCTTGGTGGTATTATGTCCGCTACCACCCTCCATCGTTTGTTGGCGATCACTTTGGCGACGCGGGGTTAATATGAACCGTTGATTTGGATCTATGCTATCTCCGCCGACGAAACCTGACCGGGGCTTAACCTTTATATTATATTTTGCTAGCGGACTTTATATATATGGGTTTTTCTCTTATATTTTTTTATATAAAAGACCTTCAACTTAACCCTTTTAGTGATGATTCTTTCTCTTAGGGTCTTTTTAGCAAAAATTTCAATTTTCTTAAGACCTGGTGTCAACAACTGGCTCCAACTGGGGATGCTATCCTCCCTGCGAGGTAGCAAAGAACATCGTAGACCAAGTGCCTGATCCATTGGGCCAAATTCAACTTTCAAATTTTTTTTATTTTTTTTTTTTTTTTTTTTTTTTTTTTCTCAAAAATATTTACACTGTACAAGAACTTTCTTCCACTTCCATCTGTTAGGACAAATAATGTTTGAGATGCCTCCCATTTACTGGCCCTCCAGGACAAAATTCTCCATTGCAATTTTTTAGGATAAAAGCATTTTCTCCTTGGCATCCTGAAATAATATATGGACCTTTCCATAAATGTTCAAACTTTCCATGGTGCTCTTCTTTCCTGGAATCCCATTTCAAAACCAAATCATTTGTTTGAAAATCTCTTTCCTTAACTTTTCTGTCAAAAGTCTTTTTCATTTTTTCTTGATGTATTTGGGTCTTGTTATATGCTTTTTCTCTGACTTCGTGCAATTCTATCATTTGATTTATTCTTCTTTGCATATGATTTGGTTCTTCATCAACTTCTTGTAACAGTTTCATGACTGGCAATCCTAAAGAGACAGGAAAAACTACTTCTGTACCATATACCAACTGAAAAGGAGAAGTACCAATTGCTCTTTTTGTACTGATTCTGTCTGCCCATAGAGCATATTTCAGTTTGGTGTGCCAAGCCCTCTTATTATCCTCTAACAACTTCTTTATGATTCTCACCAAACTTTTATTTGAAGATTCGGCTAATCCATTTCCTTGTGGATAATAAGCTGTTGAATGATTCAGATGTATATGATATTTATGACAGAAATTTATCATCTTTTTTGACTTGAATGCTGGGGCATTATCTGTAACTATCCTTTTAGGGCAACCAAACCTGGACAAAATATTTTCTTCCAAAAAGTTCATAATCACCGTCTCTGTAGCATTTCTGGTTGGTATGGCCTCAATCCATTTTGTGAAATAATCAGTAGCAGTCAAAATCCACTTGTGTTGTCCTGAAGAATTCGGGTTAATTTCACCAATAAAATCTAACCCCCACTGTTGGAACGGTGCTTCAACTGAAATGGGTTTCAGTGGAAATGGTAATAATTCTCTTTTTCCATCGAAAATTTGACATTCATGACATTTAGTTATTTCTTTATACACATCGGAATACATGCTAGGCCAGTAAAAACCAGCTCTAAGAATTTTGTTCACTGTAGCCTTCCATGAATGATGTCCTCCACACATACCTTTATGAAATTCCACCATAATATGCTGTGCCTCATTCTCTAAAAGACAATTTAACAATATTCCTCCTGGATCTTTCCAAAACAAATTTCCATTTAATATGCAAAACTTTGCAGCTTTCAGTTTTACTGACCTGGCCCTTGTTTTTTCCATGTCTGCAGGTGCTTGGAGATTCTGTAAGACATATACAATATCTGAGTACCAGGGAGATAAAGAAAAATCTTCAATTATTGGTGACTTTGGAACATCCTCGGATGAAGTTTCAGCCATAAAATTTATACTGAGGGAATCCAAATTTGTTTCTGTCATCATCTTAGCTAAACCTTGACCTTTTATTAATTTGGTGGGTTTAATGTCCAGGTCATATTCTAGCAATACTGCTATCCATTTTGCTCTTTTCCCTTCAGGATCAGGTTGTGTAAGAATATCTTTTACTGCTGATGATGGAACATGAGCTATTGTATGAGAATGCAAAATATATATTCTGAAATCCTTCAATGCTTTCACCAAAGCATAAGCTTGTTTTTCCATGATGTTGTATTTTAATTCTGCATCTCTCAGAATTTTACTAAAAAATGCAATAGGCTGTTCTATACCTTCTTGATTCTTCTGCAACAGTACTCCAGCCACTGTGTGTTCCGATGCATATGTCAACATAATGAAATCCCTTGTATAATCTGGACTAATTAATACCGGTGCTTCGGTCAATGCTTTCTTGATGTTGTCAAAGGATTTTCTTGCTTCTTCATTCCATTTAATTTCTCTATCTTTTCTCAACATTTCAGTTATATTTCTCAAAATTTCAGCAAAACTAGGAATGAACCTCCTCAACCAATTTACCCTTCCTATGAATGATTGAATCTCTTTCTTACTTCTAGGAATTCCCACCTTTTGTATTGCAGATACTCTCTCTGGATCAATCTTAATTCCTTCTTTGGATATGATGTGTCCCAATAACCTTCCTTCTTCCATGCAGAAATGCGATTTCTTTGGATTTAATGAAATTCCAAACTTTCTACATTTTATGAAGACTCTTTCCAAATGTTTCCAGTGATCAGCAGCGTTCTTTGAATAAACAGTGATATCATCCATGTATACCACCACAATTTTGTCCCTTTCGTCTGCAAATGCAATATCCATAGCTCTCTGAAATGTTGCTCCTGCATTCATTAGACCAAATGGCATTTTGGCGTACATAAACGTTCCCCAAGGTGTAGTAAAAGCAGTTTTTTCTTGATCTTCCGGGTGAACTTTGATTTGATTATAACCTGAAAAACCATCTAGCATGGAAATTCTCTCAGCTCCCACAACTTGTTGTAAAACCTGGTCCATTTTAGGGAGTGGATAATTATCTTTCAACGAAGCTCTGTTCAAGTTTCTAAAATCCACGCACAGCCTTATTTCTCCATTCTTTTTCCTCACAGGTACTAAATTTGCTAACCACTTGGAAAACCTCAGAGACACAATTATCTTAGCATCAAACAACTTCCTCACCTCTTTTTCTATCACTGGCAGTAGTTTGGGATTTATTCTCCTCAATTTTTGCTTAAAAGGCTTTTCACCTGGTTTAATTGGAATTGTATGTTGTATAACAGAAATATCATATTCCTTTAAATCCTCATAGCTCCAAGCAAAAACATCTGAAAACCTTTTCATTACTTCCACACTTTTATCTTCTTCTTTTCTTGGTAACTTCTTTGAAAGTTTTACTAATTTAGGATCTTTTTCAGAACCCAGATTATAATCCTTCACATCTTCAGGCTTTGGTTCAATCTTTGGATTTTTTACCACATCATTTTTATCAAATAACTTTTCTAAAGGAATTAAACCTCTAGGAATAACATTATTTTTCAGTTGAATAATATCCTTACCTCCGATCTTCTGTTTGAATTTTTCGGCTTCCTCCGGAGAATCCACTTCGTCTGGACCCATCTCATCACCTTCTGCATCAATAGATCTGTAATGGAACTCATCTGTCATTTCCAAAAAGCGTTTGATCTGTTGGTCATCTTCAAAGACCTGCCAATGCTTGACATTGTCTGGAATAGATGGTCTATGTATGACTTCGATATTATATTCCTTTTTAGAAAAGGCTTGGGTTTTGAATGCAGCTCCAGCAGTGGCTAAAGAATCTGCTACAGTGTTGCTAACTCGGGGAATTGAAATAACATCATGTTCATCAAAGAAGTTTTCCAATAAATCCCACACTTCATTCCTATAGGACCTCATTTTCGGGTGTTTGGTCTGATAAATAGCTTTTACTTGATTTATAATCAATTCAGAATCTCCGAATACCTCAATCTTTTTTACTTTCAAATCCTTCAACGCATTCAATCCCAGAATTAAGGCTTCATACTCTGCAACATTATTGGTACACTCAAAATTCAATTGGTAAGAAAACATTAGAAAATCTCTGTCGGGAGTAATTATCCATACTCCTGCTCCAGCTCCTTCCCTGCTTCTAGCTCCATCAAAGTGCATGGTCCAAGTACCTTCTTTTCTGATTTTTTCTCTTAACAATTTTTCCTCCTTATTTTCTTTAGGTTCAATTAAATCAATCTTCTCTTTAGATTCAACATCATTGTACAAAATGCAGGACCCCAGATCGGTGTCTAAAGCATAAATGGCATGTTTCTCAGGTTCTTTTAAATCACTTACCAAATAAGAAGCTCTCTTTTCAGTATACAATCTTCTGTGTACTCCCAACACTGGAATAGTAGCGAAGGACATATCCATTTGTAGAGTTCCCTTTAACTTTGAAGCCCACGACCTAGACAATAACATACCAAACTTTGCAGGGATATCAGCAACTACCACATCCATGAGAATACCTTTGGCTGGTATTTTACTGAGATTGACTGTCAAATCTTTAATCAACCCTAAACATTTAACTTTCCTTGAATCAAAAGAGAATAAGTCATCATATGGTCTTGTGATCTCCAATCCTAGAGAATCTACTACAAGTTTAGGCATCAAATTATGAGAAGCTCCGGAATCCAACATACAGTTATGTACCACTTTATCATGAATATCCAAATTCACATAGAAAGGAGAAACTTCTTCCAAACTATTGTCTTCCATTCTTGATCCTAAACAGATATTAGGATTATCATCATCTAACTCCAAAGTGTCTACTTCCACCCGATTTTCTACCTGCATCATCTTGAAAATTTGTTCCTTGTATTCCTTGTTCTTCAGTATTTCATTAAAGGGTACTGAAATCTTGACTTTTGACATTTCATTCTGTATGTTGAAAGGAATCAAACTTTTATCATTTTCTTTCATTGGATCTTTCTTGATATCTGGAATCATCTTGAGTATATCTTCATTTCTCTTAGTTTGTGGTTCAGACTGACTTGTAGAAGCTTTATCAACATTTCTTTTTGACTTGCCTATTGGTTCTTTCCCTTTGTCAATTACAACATCTCGGTTCCTCAGATTCATCTTTCTTTGAAGATCATTTATGGCATTTTGATAACCAATCTGGTATTGATCACTCCCCATCTCCAAACTACAACATTCTCCTTCTGCCATGAACATATCATGCTCCTGTTTAGTCAAATATACTTCTGGATCAGAACTACCACAATGATGAATATCTCCTTCAGGCATTTCGGCTTCAGCTTCTCCAGCAATATAATTTTCAGGAAAAGGAGGTCGGATCTGATCTTCTTCTGCATTCCTTGGGTTTGGCTGTCCTCTCGGTCTTACAGCTGGAACAAAAGGTCTTCTGAAGTTAGGGTTTCTGATTTGAGGTTCTGCTGGTTCTTTATTTGGAGTTTTATTGTCCACTACTAATCTTTCTAGCAATTTTTCCATAGTTTTCATCATCGCTTCAAACTTTATATCAGTAGAGGAAGAAGAAACAGAAGAAGAAGCCACATTTTGATTATCTTCTCTAATTTTCTTTCTATCCATATCTCTATGTCTCATTTTTCCAGAAGCCATCATATTAGCCTCAACTTCTACTGCATCTTTCATCATTATTGCCAAAGTAGTAGATCTTCTTTCTCTTAATGTGCATGAAAAATCACCTTCAAAAGCATCAGCATAATGTAACTTGGCTGCTCCTACTGGAGGTTTTATATCTGTAGGGATTGAATTGTAGATTTTCATAAATCTGGCAGAAAACTCCTGAACTGACTCAAACCCTCCCTTTTTCAAATTGTTGTATTGGGTCAATACCTGTGAAGGATTCTTCTGATCTTCCCATCTTTCAAGAAAAAGGGTTGTAAAGTCATCATAATTTGCAATAGATCCAGCTGCCAAAGCTCTAAACCATTTTTTCACTTCACCTCTCAAACTTTGAGCAAACAACCTCATTTTAGCATCATCAAAATCTACTTCTTCTAAATCAATAAAATCGCTGAAATTATCAACATGTTGTTGTGCTGTATAATTTCCCTCATTATCAAAAGTAAAGATCCTCTGTGCATAATTTTGAGGCAAATCATGTAAAACTGCTGGCAAAACCAAAGGAGCAAATCTGGCAGCCATGGGCGGTGGGTTATAAGGTGCAACTACAGTCGCCTGTTGTCTATTACCCGGTACAGGTATTCTTTGGGCTTTGGATATTTCAGGTGCTTTCCTCTCAGACCTTTGCAAATTTTCCCAAACAGATTTTAAAGAATAGTCCCACAAACTTTGTGGATCAACTTTTGTTTCTCTCAAATCAGAATCTGACTTAGTTCTAAACAAAATTTTTTCACTAGAACCAATATTTTCTTCCTCAGACAAATGTTCTTGCAAAGAAGGAAATATATTTGAAAACTGGGAAATACCTTCTTTCGTCTTGCCTTTGATTTTCTCCGTCTTGAGGAGTTTTTCTGGATTATCGACGCCCGAAAAGAACTGCGAACCGGGATTCCTTCTTGTAGCCACAATGTCTTTCTCAACTTAATCTCAAAACTTCTAAAAACTGTCACAAGTGAAGTCGCCAGGGCAATATCTACAACCAACTTGTTTCAAACTTCCTTGCCCAAGAAATTTGAGCTTTCTTTGTCGTTTCTCCCAGGGAAAATTTCACTTTCGTTCCCCGGCAACGGCGCCAAAATGTTAGCACTTAGATTTTATTCCGGTTGTAAGAAAATAAGACCTAAGGTAACCTATTTCAAACCAATCTTTAGGTAGAAGAACTAGCCATTTTCTCTACCAGAGAGGGCTCTCTCAGGATATATATATGAAGGCTAAAATATATAAAGGTTTCCTTAAAACTTCTCAAAAGATATTTTCTGGTCGAAAAGGTAAACAAGAAACATTGGGCATGGAGTCAAAGCTTTCAGAATGTATAATAAACCAGCAAGAGATATTCACCATAAAGATTTTTACAGAGGCAAGATAGTAATCATGTTACAGTCAATTTGATTTTTCAGGCGACATAGAAAGAAGTAAAGACATTCCATCAACAACAGGTATCTATCTAGGATAAATCTATTGTCGACTTTGGAGAATAAAATGGATATTTAAATGCAGATAAAATGAGGCATAACCAGTATGAATCTCAAGTTATTTCAAATGCTCATTTAAATATAGAAGAAAAACACCATGGGAGATATAACGAAGAAGATAACATGCACATATAAAGATAAAGAAAATAACGGACTGCAAGACTGATTAACTCATGAATCTCTGTATCAAAGGATAGGTATCATCACTGTACTGCCTTTATTTCAAAAATAAACTTCAAAACATACTTGTTTCTCGAAAATTTTCCAACCCTTTCAACAATGACCTCCATTGTCTTTTATACAAAATTTTCAGAAGAAGCTCCACATAACTGCTTCTTCTAACTAATAATTAAAAATATTTAACTAAAAATAACTGTCTTCGAGTAACCCATAACTGTCTTTCAAATAATATTACAAATTTAAAATAAAAAGTCTTTTTGCCACTTGGCAAGATTTTTGGATATCATCATTTTTGCCACATGGCAAGAATTTCAAAGGCATTTAAGTATGAACAGAATATCTGGTCTTCCCGTACTTCTCTACATAACTCCATTAGTCAGCCGTGGGTAGGTCATAACTGGTCATTTCTTTCACCAAGACTCGCATCTCGATATGACCTGCATAAGAAATAGGAAGAAGGTTTGCGCAAGTTGAAATCAACATATTTAAAATTTCAAATTCCCCTGACATTTTCTCCATTAAGATTTTTCCTGTGAGCATGTGATCTATCTGCTGGAATTTTCGGTGATCCATCCTGATATCAAACAATAATCTTTTATAATCATTCTGAGGAATTAATTCATTATCTTCGTTCCAGAAAGATGGGAATCCCTTGTTCACTAACTTATCAAATTGCTTTTTAAACTGGATTACTTCTTTCCTTATTTCTCCTGCTTTGGCCTCGATGTTTTCGATATGGGAGTATTTGCCCAAGATTCTTCTGGCCCAAGTGATGACAGAAATTCTGTTAGTTATACTCATGGTTGTTAGGTCTGCCTCGGATAGACTGTTTAAAAATGTAATTGCTCTCTGGGCGATTTCTTTAGGCTTTCTGTTTAGGCTTTCCTTGACTGCCTGGCAACTGTTGAAGGCATCTTTAGCTACTTTTTCCTTAACTCTTATATAATCCAGATACGGCCTAAGTTTTTCAACTTCTTTAATGATCTGGTCCCATACCATATGTTTACATCCCTGCATGGCAGCTTGTCCTGTTGCATGAGCAGCCAATCCTTTATTATTACTGCTCAATTCCTGATTTTTTGCCTGCAAGGTTTTTATTTCTTTTTCTTTTGCTTCATTTTCTTCTTTTAATTTCTGTATTTCAGCCTTCAACAATTTAATTTCATTATCTTTTAAACTTATTTGAGACATTGGTTGCAAAATCCCATCTACATCATTCTTATCTTCTTCGGGGCCTGCCTGTACTTGCTGTTGACTGTTTTCTGCTAGTTGTTTTCTCACTGTTGCCAATTGTTCTTCCAAAAGGAACCTTTCTTTTTCCCAGTAGTCCTTTTCATCTGACAGCTTTAACCATTTAGCTGTGACATCATTGACTTCGTTAGCTAACTCTTCTTTCTCTTTTTCTAATATAGTCAATTCTGCACCTTGAATGAGTATAGCATCTGGGATTTTTAACTTTCGTCTCAATGTTAAAATCATTTCTTCCTTCTCCTGTAACAGTTTGGTAGCTGCAGCTCCATCTTTATTAATTAAGTCCATTTGCAGCTTCTTAATTTGATGTTGTCGAGACTTATTCTCTGCCTTTTCTTGCCTCAACTGATTATTTAATTTTTCTACTGAATTTTTTAGTTTGTTTGCTCTCAATGTGGCCCCCAAATAGTCTGAGTATATAACCTCTCCAGCTTGTCTATGTAACAAAATTTTGTCAGGGGCATTTATCTTCGACAAATCTACACTCATCTCTGAGATCTTGTCTTTGGTCACAACTGAAAATTTTAAAGAATTTTCTTTGATGTTCCTGCTGGTGAACAAGCTCACTTCATTGTTTGATATATTCCTGACCTTTGGAAACAATAAACTTGTTTGTTTCGCAGATTCCTGTTTGTTTTTACTATGTTCATTAAATACATCCATGAAATTTTTAGGTCTATTTACATCATCCTCCACAGGGGTTTCTTCAATTTTGTATTCTCTCACTGTAACCTCTGGTATTTTATTTTCTGTAGTTTCTGCTTCTTCTGAAATGCTTGTCAATTCCTGTGACTCATCAGTCTTCAATCGTTTTCCTTTTTCTGTCTCTTCATCGTCAATAATCATAATGTCCTGTATAGGTCTTTTGGACCCCACTAATGCAGTATTGATTTCGCTTTCTGTTTCTGCCATTGCTTCCTCCAATGACCTTTCTATGTCGGCCTTGTCTGGGATAATTTCTTCTTTGTATTCGAGCCAGTTGGCTCTGTCTGCCATCCCTTCAACAGTTTGATGATTCAGAGCCTTAATACGGTGTTCAACTCTTCTTTTGGATATGATATTTAATGGGTCATATTCCAATGCTGCATCTGTCTCGAAATTCATGTCTTTTAACAATTTTTCTATATATACAGCAGCGTTCTTATTCTTTATTGTAAACGGACCTAATGTGAAAGGGTACTTAATGTCCGTTGCTTGTCTGTGGACCAAAAAATTGTTATCTTCTACAATCAATTTCTGTCTCAAAAACTCCAAGGCAAAAATCCTCAAGGTGAGGAATGCTGGTAGCACATAGGGTTTATGCTTGAACCCATACAATCTGATCACTGTACTATCTTTTGATAAAAACCAGTCTCCTGTAGCATATTCTGTATTCAGTTGCATTGATACCTGCATTTCCGGCAATACTCTAGGCAGACTTTTTCCGAAAATCATCTTAAAGATCGTTGAGAGCATGTAATTGACGAAATTGAAAATATTGTTTTCCAGTGGAGTTGCAAAAACGATCTCTGGGAACTGTAATTCTTCTTGGCTGGATACCATAATCATTTTCATTAAAAATGCTTGAAACCTGAAATGTCTGTGTGTGGAAAAATTGACCATCTGGTCATGCATCCTTTCGGCTATGAAAGCTTCAAAATTTAGTCGGGGAATTTGACTTTCGTCAATTCCCGACTGGACTATACTTATTCTGTACAATAAACTCAATTGGAACTCAGTTATATACAAATCCGAATCTAACCCTAAAATTACGGCTAACAGTGTCAAGACCAATTGGGTATTCTCATTAAAAAGGTTGATATCTAAAGGGTAAGGGAGTTCAGAAAGGCTAGTTTCTGGTCTGAGACACGTTGACAGAAACACTTCCCTATCACTTTGAGAGGCATGGTGAAAATTTTCAATAATTGATACATCAGAGAAAACTTCAGGGTCGAGGGTTTTGGGCAAATCTATTTCTAGGGCTCTAATCACTTCGGCTGGTTCAATTTTACAGATGGCTCTAGTTTTTTGACTGTTTAAAACAACCTTTTCTTCCCGTGAATAGTTTTCAGCACACCAGGAGACGAATTCTGGGAAAGCAGGAAATTGATCAGGGCAAAAAGCTATTAAAGATGACTGGTGAACTCTATGAGGGTCTATACCCTCTTTTAACAGCTCAGATAACTTCACTTTTACATCGGAAACTGGGAATCTAATAAAGGTATCGAAGACGTCTTCATCTCTGTCTTCTAGGGCATCTTTCGACCTACAAACGTCTATATCTTGTACAGTCTCCATCTAAATGCTTCTTTTAAACAAATTTCCGTTTAAAGAGAGTGACAGGTCACCAGACCCTACCTGTAATTGCTTGCTTTTCGCCTTCTGTCGCAATCGCCGGCTTCCACCAGTCTTCGGAGCTCTCCAGGATAACGACACATACAAAATGCCGTTATGTGGAGCCCTTTCTTTTTATATAAGCCTTTTTAGACTAACCTCCTTGCACCTTTACGAACGTGGTTCGTTTTCATCCGTTGATCTTTGAACCATCATTTTGAACCGTCAGATCTTGTCCATCTTCATTGCACCGGCGGTATCCGCGATCGAAAAGGTGGTTTCCTTTTCCGGTTTGGTATCCGCGCGGATGCATCATCGGCTGACACCTGTCTAGGCGGTTTATTCTCCGCGACCGCTTTCCTTTATATCCTGTGCGCATGTTCCTGGCCGCGGATGAAATGCTAGCCGTTGATTTGATTGAAACATGTATTGGCCTTCCGATCCTTGCAAAGTATAGTGCCACGTGCCACGGTCTCATCAATCCATTCCTCGCTCGCCACCTGTTAGGTCCCACCTTGCCACGTAAGAGATCTTTCCACCTTTCTGTAATGGGTGGTTCCGCGCGGTGTTATGGTGGTTTCTGATACCACTTTCTCCAAGCGCGGATGAATGAATGTGGGACACGTGCCTTGGTGGTATTATGTCCGCTACCACCCTCCATCGTTTGTTGGCGATCACTTTGGCGACGCGGGGTTAATATGAACCGTTGATTTGGATCTATGCTATCTCCGCCGACGAAACCTGACCGGGGCTTAACCTTTATATTATATTTTGCTAGCGGACTTTATATATATGGGTTTTTCTCTTATATTTTTTTATATAAAAGACCTTCAACTTAACCCTTTTAGTGATGATTCTTTCTCTTAGGGTCTTTTTAGCAAAAATTTCAATTTTCTTAAGACCTGGTGTCAACAAAAAGAATAACTTATTATTAATAAAAAAATCAAATCACATTAATATATTAATGAATTTGAATTTAGCTTCCCAATATTAAAATAAATTATACATTTTAAATGATCCACAACCAAATATTATCCTGAGAAGGAAATGGAAAAAAAGGAATTTCCTTAACACAACATGCTATTTCCTTATGATGATGCTTTTACGTTTATGATTACCAACCTTGGAATCAGGTTTGGTTATCCGAAGGTGTAATATCTTCTAAGCTAAGTCAATAGGTAGGGATGTTGGTATTGATATAATTATGACAAAGTTTTATAAAGGATTAGGAACAATTCCGTTGGCTTGTAGATGACATATTTATGGATAAAAGGCTTGTTGTTATGAGATAATGACATCATGCCTCAAAAACATGTCCCATACAATCTAATGTTAATGGGCGCTCTACGTAGAAATTGGAATGTCAACATTTGTGAGTACAATAAATATGTGGATGATTTTGGCCTACTACAACTTTAATATATTGAGTGGATTGATAACCTTCACAATTATATAAGAGATTGTAGCTATGACTAGGAGGAGTGTTAACAATGCAACAAAATCTAGTAATCGAATTTTGTGCATAAAATGAACATGAGACTCCAACCAAATTTCACTGAATCTACGTCTTAACAAAAGAACTCATCGTTTCATGGGATTCCACCCCATCAATCCTTTTAACAGTAATGGCCATAACAGTTGCTACAACCCTAGCGCGAGAAAAATCAATCGAGCTACGCATGACAATACTTGAAACCAGACTTTTTGAACTCCCTATTACGTCATAGGAATCAATACTACTTTCTCCACAACATGTGGCACCCTCAATATCTTCCATCACCGCAATTTACATTTGATAAAAAACTTGTTTCCAAATAGTAATTACCCCATTCTTTGCTCTAAAAAGGCCTCGGTTAACCTAGAATCCAATCCATGCAACATGAACACATCCATATATACACATAGAATAAATATTAATAAATTTCTCATAGCCCTTCAATAGTGTTCAATATCTCATAGCCCTTCATAGTGAAATGGGACCCCACCCTTCAAATTTGATCCCTGGTCCCCACTAGACACGGTGACCCCCGGAATTATGACATGTAGGACACGGTGACCCCCGGAATTAATATATTTTTAAAATATATTAAAATTTAAAAATATAGACATATAGATCATCCAATAAAATTTAACATTTACAATTACAAATATTCAATAGAAATTACATTTACAATTACAAATATGAAATATTCAATAGAAATTAGATCATTCACAAATCACAACACATTTGTCATTCACAATCACAAAACACAATGAGACATTGAGACACATAGATGCAAACTCATCACTGCCCTGATCCTCCTCCTCCATGCCTGAATCAACAAACTCATCACTGCCTTGATCCTCCTCCTCCTCCTCTCTGCCAATCTGACTAACTTACTTTTTAATTGTCAAATGTTTAATTTTAAGTTTTAAATGTATGTAAGTGAATGCCATTAAATTGCTTATGTGAGTTTGATTTAATACATGTTCAATTTTGAAGAGACGTCATTATATACCATGTATATGTTTCTAATGATTTTCGTATTAATGTCTTTATTGCAGTTGCGGCTATGGATACCAATGCCGAAATATTGATTGAGCTTGCCCAATTGAGGGGCATAAGTGCAGCTTTTAGTGGTGGCGACAGGATTCGCCGTTCACTTGCATCAACCTTGGATGCAATTGTGGACACCATTTCACAATCTACAAATGTCCTATATGATATTGCATCTTACAGAGAAAGAAAAAGACAACAATATGCTGATGGACTAGATTACAATGCAGTAAAAAAGTTGAAAATATCCAAAGAGCTTATATTTGCATTGTTTAGGGACCCTCGGACGAGGGAAATCCCAAATGCAAGAAGGCCGCATATCTCCATTGAGTGGTGCACGTTTCAACCATTTGTTGATAACTGGATGGACAGATGGTACATGGTTTTTGATATGCCACCACACAACAACAGGGAAATTCCCTTATATTTCCTTCGAAAGATGTACGCAGAGTTCGTGTTGCATAAACACGTTAACTATTTTGACATGTTACAGTTTCAGGGGATCGGTGGGGGGATGCCCCAAAACCGACCCAATGCCAGGCTTCGAGACCAGGATCGCCCTATCCCTGCACCTCGCAGGCAGTTGCCTGGGCCAGATGTCCCACCAGCACATCGCATTATTCCGCAGACACGGGATGCATTTTTGAGTTTGGCACGGGCGGTTGTTCGCCATGGCAGGATGGTTCAACATATGGGTGAGGAAGGGACATCTGTCCCTGGTGTGGTACATACACCAGCTCGTCACCATGTAGGACCATCAGCTAGTGCAGGACCATCAGGACCATCCACTAGTGCAGGACCATCAGGACCATCCACTAGTGCAGGACCATCGACTATTCCCCATCCTAGTGCTGATCCTCACGAGTGCAAATCATGTGGTCGTCCCTGCTATGGTATTGCCTCAGATGTTGCCTTCAGTGGGTTTTTGAGAGAGGTATGTTGATGGTTAATTGTAATAAATTCTTCATTTATTTTCGTTTTTGTACACATATATATAGTTTGAGCTAATATATTATGTTTGTGAACTTGCAGTTGATGCTTTATGCCGGCAGTGACACCCCAGAGCCGGATGTTCCAGACTCTACAGGGGGGCATGATGCTACCCATTCGGTAGGCCCATCTTATATACCACCTATTGCCGTATCTCACACCGAGGTAAACATTTTAAAATTTCAGTTTTTTAATACTTGTTAATTTGTTAATTTCCACATACTTTACATTTTAGTTCATTAATGCTATATACGGTCTAATATTTACAATTATTAAACTTGCAGATGGCAGATCCTTCACAGGGGCAAGGTAATGTGGAGGTAGTACCCATGGTCATACCGTCCCCTGAAACGTCTGGGCTCCAGGTAAACAATTAAAAATGACATTTTTTAAATACATGTTTGTTTGTTGAATCATGCATGTCTAACTACATGAACACTTGCTGACTGTAGGCACCATCCGACACATCTGGCCCATTGCCTGGATTTGCATCTCCCTCCAGGCCATTCGTGAACAAGGGTCGTGTGTATGTGAGGCGTTCTACTCCGAGAAAGACTCCAGCTGCCCACGACCATGGGCTTACTCACACCACGGTAATGTATATCCTTCGATGATATTTGTTGTTTAACTTGAAATCCAGTGCATAAATCGTTTTTGTTAATGTTTGAATTGCATGTTTACTGCAACAGGAACCCGAGTTGTCTGCTGAGAACCTTGCATCGATGGTTGATGCAGCAGTTAGTGCCGCATCTGCAGTGGCGACTGATCACACACAGGTATGTAACTATTTCAACATTATCTTTACATAGTTTATTATTGTTGGACCTATTGTTTATTCATGCATTTCTAACTATTTCAACATTTTTTCATTGTAGCCACCACCAGCAGGAGCAGTGCCTGGCCCCCCTGGTTCAACCATCCTAGATGTTCAACCGACGGCTCCATCTGCTACACAAGCAACGCAATCTCCTTTGTCAGTTGAGGTGAGATGTCCTTCAGTGACCAAGTGTTTCATGCACTTTCCATGCACCAGTTGATAATTGTTGAGATAATGTATTAGTGTACATAGTTAGTTGAATTTAACAATTGATATTTAATTTGCAGGATCCAGGGATGCACATTGATCCTAGGGATGTGCCTAGAGGATCAACGTCGGGAAAGAACAAGAGAAAGCTTGAGTTTTGATAGTTTTGGATAGTTTTGGACACATGTGCTTTTGGATACTTTTGTATATATATGTACTTTTCGATACATTCAGTTTTGGAGACATGTACATTGACTTTATTGTGCATGTACTTTTGGAGACATGTACATTGACTTCATTGGATACATGTACTTTTCGATACTTTTGGATATACATGTACTTTTGGAGACATGCACTTTTGGAGACTTTTGGATATACATGTACTTTTGGAGACATGAACTTTTGGATATATATGTACTTTTGGATACATGTACTTGTGTCATTCTAATGTGTTGATTTGTGTGGATTATCTATTACTCATGAATGCACTATGTCAAAAGAACAAACTATTATATTCAAAGGTTTCAACGAATTCACTACATGCATGCACTAATTGGTATCTAATTAAAATTTGTGATTTTGGATGATCATTACAAGTTATGTCAAAGTTCTTGCTCGTGTAATTTAATCAAACTAAATGCAATACAATGTTTTCAAGGTTTCAACGAACTCACTCATGCACACCCATTGCCATCAACTACCAATGAAAGTCTAACATTATGAGGTTCTTCTTAAAAAATGGGTAATATTTCCTTGATGATCGTAAATTGAGAACCATTTGTAGCCACTCATATAATACCATCTTCACTTATCTTTGTACATGATAATCCATATAATGTGCTATGTTTTTTAACCTAAACAATCATCAAAAACCTAGAATTATAGGGATATGACAAAGAACCTTATGGGGCACCTTATATATTAACCTTGTGTATACATTAGGATCTTTGTCATACCATTGTTTGAAATGTCATTCAATACCTTCAATTTTATCAACATCAAATTAGTAGACAAAGTGACCCATCTTTGATCTCTTGTATAGGCCTTTGTGTGCCTTATCAATAAGATGTACATCATGAAAATTATCATAGGTCTCATACATAGGTGCATCCTCATCCATGCAAACAAAGGTGTCATGGATCAACCTATTATCCCTTTATTCTCAATAATATTAGTATCATTATCTTCCATAGGATCAAATTCAACTCCATCACCCCCATTATTACTACTCTAAATTACAGCCTTAGGAGTTTTGATCATGTGTTTTTGTCTCTTTAGGAGTTTTGAAATATTATACTCTTTCCAAAATAATATGGAAGTTCAAATATTTAAAAGTGGCTTAAATTATAAAATGGGCGGAAATTCACCAAGTGTCCCTGAACGGCATTTTCATGCGACTTGCAACTCGACATAACTCGGAAACCGGACGTCGGACCAACGAACCGTCGACTCCGTTGGTCTCCTGGCGTGCGATTACCTCTAGGGGCCCTCTCCCTTGTCTCCCCATGGCCCAGCGGCTTCATTGTGCATTCATTTCGTAAACTAGGGTTTTGCTCAGTGTAATTGCATGCAATCTCGCATTGGTGGGTCAACTCTGCAAAAACCTCCCCCGAGCCAGTGTTGGTAGTGTTCCCACGTCGGCATTGCCCACACACACTTGCGGGAGTCAACGGCACGCAATCTTCCTGCTCCGTTTGCTTTTTGGCTCCCGGACGGAAATTCACCAAGTGTCCCTGAACGGCATTTTCATGCGACTTGCAACTCGACATAACTCGAAAACCGGACGTCGGACCGACGAACCGTCGACTCCGTTGGTCTCCTGGCATGCGATTACCTCTAGGGGCCCTCTCCCAGGTCTCCCCATGGCCCAGCGGCTTCATTGTGCATTCATTTCGTAAACTAGGGTTTTGCTCAGTGTAATTGCATGCAATCTCGCATTGGTGGGTCAACTCTGCAAAAACCTCCCCCGAGCCAGTGTTGGTAGTGTTCCCACGTCGGCATTGCCCACACACACTTGCGGGAGTCAACGGCACGCAATCTTCCTGCTCCGTTTGCTTTTTGGCTCCCGGACGGAAATTCACCAAGTGTCCCTGAACGGCATTTTCATGCGACTTGCAACTCGACATAACTCGGAAACCGGACGTCGGACCGACGAACCGTCGACTCCGTTGGTCTCCTGGCGTGCGATTACCTCTAGGGGCCCTCTCCCTCGTCTCCCCATGGCCCAGCGGCTTCATTGTGCATTCATTTCGTAAACTAGGGTTTTGCTCAGTGTAATTGCATGCAATCTCGCATTGGTGGGTCAACTCTGCAAAAACCTCCCCCGAGCCAGTGTTGGTAGTGTTCCCACGTCGGTATTGCCCACACACACTTGCGGGAGTCAACGGCACGCAATCTTCCTGCTCCGTTTGCTTTTTGGCTCCCGGACGGAAATTCACCAAGTGTCCCTGAACGGCATTTTCATGCGACTTGCAACTCGACATAACTCGGAAACCGGACGTCGGACCGACGAACCGTCGACTCCGTTGGTCTCCTGGCGTGCGATTACCTCTAGGGGCCCTCTCCCTCGTCTCCCCATGGCCCAGCGGCTTCATTGTGCATTCATTTCGTAAACTAGGGTTTTGCTCAGTGTAATTGCATGCAATCTCGCATTGGTGGGTCAACTCTGCAAAAACCTCCCCCGAGCCAGTGTTGGTAGTGTTCCCACGTCGGCATTGCCCACACACACTTGCGGGAGTCAACGGCACGCAATCTTCCTGCTCCGTTTGCTTTTTGGCTCCCGGACGGAAATTCACCAAGTGTCCCTGAACGGCATTTTCATGCGACTTGCAACTCGACATAACTCGGAAACCGGACGTCGGACCGACGAACCGTCGACTCCGTTGGTCTCCTGGCGTGCGATTACCTCTAGGGGCCCTCTCCCTCGTCTCCCCATGGCCCAGCATCTTCATTGTGCATTCATTTCGTAAACTAGGGTTTTGCTCAGTGTAATTGCATGCAATCTCGCATTGGTGGGTCAACTCTGCAAAAACCTCCCCCGAGCCAGTGTTGGTAGTGTTCCCACGTCGGCATTTCCCACACACACTTGCGGGAGTCAACGGCACGCAATCTTCCTGCTCCGTTTGCTTTTTGGCTCCCGGACGGAAATTCACCAAGTGTCCCTGAACGGCATTTTCATGCGACTTGCAACTCGACATAACTCGGAAACCGGACGTCGGACCGACGAACCGTCGACTCCGTTGGTCTCCTGGCGTGCGATTACCTCTAGGGGCCCTCTCCCTCGTCTCCCCATGGCCCAGCGGCTTCATTGTGCATTCATTTCGTAAACTAGGGTTTTGCTCAGTGTAATTGCATGCAATCTCGCATTGGTGGGTCAACTCTGCAAAAACCTCCCCCGAGCCAGTGTTGGGAGTGTTCCCACGTCGGCATTTCCCACACACACTTGCGGGAGTCAACGGCACGCAATCTTCCTGCTCCGTTTGCTTTTTGGCTCCCGGACGGAAATTCACCAAGTGTCCCTGAACGGCATTTTCATGCGACTTGCAACTCGACATAACTCGAAAACCGGACGTCGGACCGACGAACCATCGACTCCGTTGGTCTCCTGGCGTGCGATTACCTCTAGGGGCCCTCTCCCTCGTCTCCCCATGGCCCAGCGGCTTCATTGTGCATTCATTTCGTAAACTAGGGTTTTGCTCAGTGTAATTGCATGCAATCTCGCATTGGTGGGTCAACTCTGCAAAAACCTCCCCCGAGCCAGTGTTGGTAGTGTTCCCACGTCGGCATTGCCCACACACACTTGCGGGATTCAACGGCACGCAATCTTCCTGCTCCGTTTGCTTTTTGGCTCCCGGACGGAAATTCACCAAGTGTCCCTGAACGGCATTTTCATGCGACTTGCAACTCGACATAACTCGGAAACCGGACGTCGGACCGACGAACCGTCGACTCCGTTGGTCTCCTGGCGTGCGATTACCTCTAGGGGGCCCTCTCCCTCGTCTCCCCATGGCCCAGTGGCTTCATTGTGCATTCATTTCGTAAACTAGGGTTTTGCTCAGTGTAATTGCATGCAATCTCGCATTGGTGGGTTAAACTTGCTCACCTTGCAAACATCATCCATCAAACAGAAATGTAATGGAGTTGAAATCAATGGATTGCTTGTCACAATAGGCATTCATAAGTTTGCGTAATTGCATACTCCTCTTAATCCCTAAAAAATACTTCATTCCCATCCTGCAGATCCCAAACAATGTCAAAGGTAAGAAGGATTTCCATATAATCCAAATATATGTTTTTTTTCAAATATATTTTACATGGAAACATAGCAAAATGGAATCTAATATTTCGTTTGCATTGGGAAGAAAAGATTTGCAAGGCCAACATTGGCTTCCTTTTGGATAAATATCTCCATTTATAATTCCATAGATTTATACAGTTGTCTTAATCCTAACTGTATACATTGCATGAGAATAAACACCATCAATCTCATTTTTGATACTTGGTTGTCATGTTAATGCAAATGTAAATGTAAAGGTTGCCTTTACAGGACTTTTGAAACTGAGTGTGGGAAAGGGGATCATGATCGAGATGTTGTGTGCATAAAAATTACATTCTGCAGGTAAAAATGGAAGTTTACGAGAAATTCTCTCATTAGTTACACAAAATCTATTGTTGAATGGTGTTCTTCAATAATTGTAGATGGAACAAGAAGACGAGAAGAGGACTCAATAAGGAAAGGACATGTGCAAATATATTTTTGGGAGTTGGTTGATGTAGATCAATCACATAGAATAATGCATGGAATTTGTGGATTTCATTTAGTTTGAAACTCAAACAATGTTATAGTAGAAATATGGACAAGAAAATTCTATCACTCCCCATTATTCTAGGTATAAATATTGAATTATCCTAGTTGGATGAGGACTAATCAACCATTTCACCACATTATGATCATGTCTCAAATCTTGTACAACCAAGTTTAGGGAATATGAGATTAAATCTTATCAACTAGCATGAATACATTACATTTTGTCTATTTAGTGGACTCACACGTTGGACTCAGTTTGATGGTTATTAAAGGATAATATCTAACACTGGATGACCAAACATGGAAGAAGGTTGGTTATGTATTTCAAGATTAGACTAGGTGAATCTATATACCACTTTACAAACTTAGTTTTCGATACGAACCTCAAACTACAAACAATGCCAAGGAAGCACCCATCAAAGGTATGATACTTCAAGCCTCATTGTGAACATGAAAAGTTAATGGAGATCATTAGTAATAGACATGATCCAAATGGTCTACTTAAATGACCATAGGTAAGTAGATAAGTAAGATTGCCTAACATGGTCACTCTTGTATTATATTCCAAGGTATATGGGTTGTTTGTTATTTTTGTTAATTTTTCAATTCATTTATGTAGATTACTCATATTAAATTGTTCATAATGAATTAGTCTAATAATGGTGTCCTTGTATGTGTCTAGATTATCCAAAGAATCATAAGCACATGAAATCCCATCAATAAGAACAATGGTCTTTTTCAACACCACCAAAGAAAAAATCAGAAAAATGAAATGACCTACTTCAAAAATTATTTTATTACTTATTGTGCATGGTCCATCAAACAAAAGGTAAACAAACACAATTATATGGCCTACAATGTAGGTCTTTTGATGCTCTATTTCACAAGGTTTTAACAAACACACTTGTTGTGATCATCATTAAAGTCTACAATTTCTTTCAATGAATGTGCCAAATTGACCTAACAACATAGGAAATTGAAAACCACATCCATTGAAAGGAATAATTCAGTTTTTTTTGTCATGAATTAATTTACTATCATGGATTTATGGCTCCCGGCAGTGTTCCCACGTCGGCATTGCCCACACACACTTGCAGGAGCCAACGGCACGCAATCTTCCTGCTTCGTTTGCTTTTTGGCTCCCGGACGGAAATTCACCAAGTGTCCCTGAACGGCATTTTCATGCGACTTGCAACTCGACATAACTCGGAAACCGGACGTCGGACCGACGAACCGTCGACTCCGTTGGTCTCCTGGCGTGCGATTACCTCTAGGGGGCCCTCTCCCTCGTCTCCCCATGGCCCAGTGGCTTCATTGTGCATTCATTTCATAAACTAGGGTTTTGCTCAGTGTGGGAGTGTGCAATTTTTGCACACAGGGGTCAACTTTGGAAAATCATCCACCGGGCAAGTATGGCTAGTGTTCCTAGCCCGAACCTGTCTAGACACACCTACAGGACTCCCCGGAACCCGGTTTTGTTGCATGGTTGGAGTTCTATGCCCCCGGTAGGTATCCAGCAGGTGTCCCTGAAGGCCTTCTGGTAGTGAGACGGGACGAGCCATAGAATGAAGACCGTGGCTCGGATCAAACCGTCGACTCCGTTGGATTCAGCACACCGGGATAGTGCCAGGGGTGCCCCTCCCCTCCTACCCGGTGGCCCATGTGTCACCTTGCAGGTCCATCTTGGAAACTAGGGTTTTGCTCAGTGTGGGAGTGTGCAATTTTTGCACACGGGGGTCAACTTTGGAAAATCATCCACCGGGCAAGTATGGATAGTGTTCCTAGCCCGAACCTGTCTAGACACACCTGCAGGTCTCCCCGGAACCCGGTTTTGTTGCATGGTTGGAGTTCTATGCCCCCGGTAGGTATCCAGCAGGTGTCCCTGAAGGCCTTCTGGTAGTGAGACGGGACGAGCCATAGAATGAAGACCGTGGCTCGGATCGACGAACCGTCGACTCCGTTGGATTCAGCACACCGGGATAGTGCCAGGGGTGCCCCTCCCCTCCTACCCGATGGCCCATGTGTCACCTTGCAGGTCCATCTTGGAAACTAGGGTTTTGCTCAGTGTGGGAGTGTGCAATTTTTGCACACGGGGGTCAACTTTGGAAAATCATCCACCGGGCAAGTATGGCTAGTGTTCCTAGCCCGAACCTGTCTAGACACACCTGCAGGTCTCCCCGGAACCCGGTTTTGTTGCATGGTTGGAGTTCTATGCCCCCGGTAGGTATCCAGCAGGTGTCCCTGAAGGCCTTCTGGTAGTGAGACGGGACGAGCCATAGAATGAAGACCGTGGCTCGGATCGACGAATCGTCGACTCCGTTGGATTCATCACACCGGGATAGTGCCAGGGGTGCCCCTCCCCTCCTACCCAGTGGCCCATGTGTCACCTTGCAGGTCCATCTTGGAAACTAGGGTTTTGCTCAGTGTGGGAGTGTGCAATTTTTGCACACGGGGGTCAACTTTGGAAAATCATCCACCGGGCGGGTATGGCTAGTGTTCCTAACCCGAACCTGCCTAGACACTTTGGAAACTAGGGTTTTGCAGGTCCATGATGATGATGATGGTGATGATGATGAAGATGTTGATGATGATGGCTTGGTCTAAGGTGGTGCTCTCAACTAGCTAATTCATTATGAAATATTTAACAAGACATGAATTAAATTTAATATAAGTGTATTGTTTAATATAGTGAGCATGAATTGAATTAATTTTGTTGGGTGAAGCCAATAACCAACATGATGAACATAATATAATTTTAGGGTTTACTGATCATATGTAAAAAATGGCATATTCATAAACTTGACATACAAGAGAACTTTTGGCATATTTATAAACAACGTAAACGTAAATTTGGCACCTCAAGAACGCAAAATTGACATATTCATATGAAACATACATGTGAAAATTGAGCATATATCAATATTCAATTACAAATAGTATAAATAGTATAGTATTAAAAGTATGTAACGTACCTCATCATGCTAGATCCCACCTATTATCATACAACCAAGCCCTCCGGATCATCTCTTATACTGATGGTCTCCATTAGTCTCTCATGCTCTGTATCCGGTAAGAAGTAGCGTACCTTCGATGTATTTCGACTAGGCATTGTTCGTACCTGAAGGTTTGTGCCAATGATTAAGTTGGTAAAGTGATACACACTTGCACCTGGTTTGTAATCCCTGTAAACATATCCACCCTTCTTTCTTCCATTGCTGTCCCGTGTCAAGTATTCACCTTTAACAACCATAGACCCAGTTGGAAAGTGGTTGTTTTCATCGTCAGTCATGGACACAATGAGGGTTTGCTTTCCATCTATACAGCGTGCCAACCAGTATTCATCACCCCATTCAGTATCTTTTGAGGCAACCACTGCGTATATGTGCCCTGCATTATATGATTGTAGGTATATGATCAAAATATTTTTCGTGCGATACAAGGCCATTAATGTGCATTTGAAGACTACGTAAACAAACAAAAAATGTTAAGGAAATGCATCATACCGGGTTGTACAAGGTCTGAGACATGATCAAAATCTGCAGAAATAGATGATTGGTCTTCTTCCAACGGAGTTAACTCAACAATTGCACGCTGATCAAGTGGAAGTGATATGCGATCCCATCCATCAACCCAATCCAATGATTCACACCCATCCCAGTCACCATCACAACAAGGAGGGCAAAAACAAGCAAGTTTTTTGGTCCAAATTTCAAATACTGGGTTATCAGAGCTTCGAACCGAATGAAAGCCACGAGTCCCAGGCACAGTCTTGCATTCCCATGCATGTGAACGATCTATGTCTACCACCTCCCAAAAAAATCTCTCCACATGTCTCTTTCTTGTGGATTCTATTCGCATAGTTGATTCCTCTCCCATTACTGACGTGCACCACCTGACTATAGATTGAGCATTTAGAATAGTAGATTCTGTAGATACTTTCAATTCCTCTCTTCGTAGGGCTGTTTTGACACATGCTCCGGCTCCATCATGCTCTCCTTTACCATGCCCAGTCTCAAAATAGTTCCACATATGTGGCACTTTGTAGTTTTTATGCAATGAACACAACCACTGAAATATGCGTGCATTTTTGAACTGACCAGCACACCCATCAGACCAAATCCAGTGTCGGTCCATCTGTATGTTCCTTCCCTTCAAGTGATCATAGAACATGATGAAGCAATGACGTACATAGTGGAAGTCGTGGCACCTATCATCACTTATGTAGAAGTGATATTCCTTCAGAATTTCTCTTTGCTCTTCAGTGCTATTTGGGCCATGCCTATATGTGATATGGACCATCAAGGAAACCTGCTCAGAGTGATAATACTGACTTTGGATCTCATTTTGAGGTTGCAGAGTGTAGTTCTCGGCAAAATCAACAACTGAAAGTATAGTACCAAGGGGAAATGTATCTCTGCATATTCTAAACTTCTCATCCTGCCATCGTGCCACGTGGACATGCTGAACATATTGATGTGTCTTTTCAATAAATTCCTTGATGAAGTCACTAACTTGTACCTGGTGACACAAAATGATCTCAATGTCAGTTTTTTGTTGTAAGTAAGGATTGAAATGTAACCGTTACAACATAATTTTATAGATATAAATGCATACCTGAGATGTCACCAATTGTATTTTTTTGCTTTCTTTCCCTGGGACTATTTCATAGTTGATATATTTGAAACTTTTCATGTCTGTAACCATTTTCCCAAATTCACTGTCTCCATTCTCGTGCATACATTGGCTCAATAATGCCATTCCAGCACAGTTGGAGCATGTTCCATCCAAACAAGATTTTGCATAGTATGTTTGCCCCTCGGGCCTATTGCACATGATGCTATGAATTAATTCTCTTGATGAAGTCGGTGGTATTGTCATGGAGCAATCCTGCACAATGTTAGTATGCAACACACGACGAATGTACAAAAATGTTTCATAGTAATATTCATATTCTACATGGTATCTACAACAACAAGTGTTACGAAGAGTATTTATTCTAACATACCATGGCTTACATTTCTCAAAAGATCTTTGCCCCAAGTTCAATTGTCTATGCTCAATCTTAAATTTCTCGTAAAGCTCTGTCTGTGTTATATCAAGAAGATGCTTAGTATGTGGTTCACGATCCTTTGAACCCCTTCTTAGTTTTAGTACATCCTTTCGGTTTGAAGAAGGCCTTGTGTGATCATGCCAAAAACTGTGCACTAGTCCCTTTACTGCATCAACTAGCTTCATGTCACGACGTGGCAACCGACCAACAAAGGCCCAAAAATCTGTCTGATCGGTTGTGTCAAGATGTTCTCTTCTAATAGAATACCTACGGAGGGTTTTTACATTCAAATTAACTAGTTTGGATGTAGGCCTGAGAATACGAAGGGCCCTGGTGTTCTTATCTGCAATTGATTGTGACAACACACGACGAGCAGCATTGCGGTCCTTTGAACGTGTGTTCTTACCAATTTTACCAAATGCATCTACTAGGCTTTTAACTATATGAGAACTTGGTTCAGAATTCTTTATCATCTTTATCCCTAACTTTTTCCTAACAACATTCATGCTCCTAGATTTTAACAATGATAAAAATAATCTACATTTATCTCCATCACATTTAGAAACAAAATATTTATCAAGTATCTGTTGAGTTTGATAAGCAATACTACGTTTAGATAGCGTACCTTCAATGGAATTCATAAGTCTTTCATCAACTTGTATACGCTTCGGAGTTCTTCGACGTGTGCTTGCTAATGGAGGTAAGGGGGTTGGAATTGTACCATGTAGCGCATCACCAAGACGCTCTGGCGTTTCAGTAGTAGCTTGGTGTCCTTCATTCTCTTCCTGGTAGTTGGATGGTGGAAGTCCAACATCCTCATCCATGGTCTGTGGAAGTCCAACATCCTCATCGATGGTGTGGATAACATTCTCTTCTTCAACAGTAGGCAAAATTTCCAACGACTCTCTGAATTCATCGCTTGTATAACCACATCCGGATAGCAAATTGGGTGTTTCTTTGTGAGCTTCATCTTGAGATGGTAACTTATCACTTTGACTTGAAGTGGGAATTGAAACATCCCCCAATGAGCACCTACGTTTTGCTTCTTGATTACTTCCATGGGGTGCTTGTTCAACAACTATTGTGGAAATTGAAGGTCCCTCTTGTCGTGGATTAATAGGATGAACCATGGTATCCTCTACAATTGGATTTGGATTAGTTTCCAAAGAAAGCCTCCGATTCATCATGCATATTCTTTTCTTTTCTTTCTCTTCTTCAATGACTTCTTGAGATCTCTTCTTCCTTGTTGATTTGTTTACTCGGTTACGTGCATTCCCCATCACCACAATGATCAATTCAATATAGTTTGTTTTTGTTGCTCCTCAATTACAAGCTCTTCAATAATAAGCAAATGGAAGTTCTTCCTTGTTGGTCTTGAAGCTTGATATCCTATCTTGTGTGCTCCTCAAATATAAGCAAAATGAATCTTTCAAAGGCCTTATCTTTGGTGTTCTTCAATTGGAGATTCTTCAAGCTTGCTAATTATTTTCTTCAAATATGGCCATATAATCCAACACCACAGTGAGCAACCATGAAAGATGTCCTCAATGCTGCACCTGCATAAAAAAAAATGATGGAGTTGGTGTAGAATGTGAAAATTTTCAGACGCGGGCTCGTGCTGTTCGAAAAATCGCGGGATTATTGCTTTCGTTCGGACAGAGTGAAGTTGCTCTCGGACAGCAACAGGCCATTATTTCTGGAGTTAAAAAACGCGTACGCGTTATATAAATACAAAACGCGTGCGCGATATGTAGTGAAAAAACGCGAACGCGATATAGTCAAGCACAATTAATAGGTTAGGTGCACGGCTAGGGCAACGAACAAAATCAAAGAAAACTAATAATTTATATGATTGCATACAAAACAAATGTTTTGTATGGTTTAATACCTCCTAGCTCTCTCCCAATAATCCCTAGATACCCCCTATCTCTTTCTAAATATATGTCCCTCATTCTCCCTACATGTTTCTTTCATGTTTCTTTCTCTCCCTTCAGCCATGTCTCTACCACCCCACTCTCCATCTCTCCACCTTCTCTTTATCTTCGTCATTATCCCTCCCTATAGCACTCTCTCCCTTCTTCTCCCTTAATCACTAACCCTCTACGCCTTTATCCCTCCCCCCTGCCCTCTCTGTCTTACCTTGTTCCTAGAGCCCCTCCCCCATAAAGGCCTTTAGACCCTCTTCTAAACATTAATCCCTAAGTGCATAAGTGCACAAGATGATGAGGAGGAGGAGGGTGATGACAATGAAGATGATCATGATGTAGATGAAGATGATAAAGATGATGAGGAGGAGGAGGGTGATGACAATGAAGATGATCATGATGCAGATGAAGATGATAATGATGATAATGTTGATGAAGATGATGGTAATGATGATGAAGATGTTGATGATGATGGTGATGAAGATGTTGATGATGATGGTGATGATGATGATGATGAAGATGATGGTGACATGATGGAGATGTTGATCTGATGAGGAAGATGATGATGATGATGGTGATGATGGTGATGATGGTGATGATGATGAAGATGTTGATGAGGACGATGATGGAGATGAAGATGATGATGATGAAGAAGATGATGATGATGGAGATGTTGTGTTGATGGGGAACCTAGAGATGACAATGATGATGAAGATGGTGATGGTGATGGTGATGACGATGAAGATTTTGATGATGATGCTGATGGCGATGATGATGAAGATGTTGACGATGATGGTGATGGTGATGTTTAGATGATGATCATGATGATGTTCAGAAGATCATGATGGTGATGATGGTGATGATGATGGAGAAAATGACAATGATGGATATATGTTGATGAGGAACCTGCAGATGCCAATGATGATGATGATGGAGATGTTGATGAGAAACCTACAGATGCCAATGATGATGGTGATGACAATGAAGATGTTGATGATGATGGTGCTGGTAATGATGATGATGATGATGATGATGAAGATGATGGTGACATGATGGAGATGTTGATCTGATGAGGAAGATGATGATGATGATGATGGTGATGATGATGAAGATGTTGATGACGATGATGACGGTGATGAAGATGATGATGATGAAGAAGATGATGATGATGGAGATGTGTTGATGGGGAACCTAGAGATGACAATGATGATGAAGATGGTGACGGTGATGACGATGAAGATTTTGATGATGATGCTGATGGCGATGATGATGAAGATGTTGACGATGATGGTGATGGTGATGTTTAGATGATGATCATGATGATGTTCAGAAGATCATGATGGTGATGATGGTGATGATGATGGAGAAAATGACGATGATGGATATGTTGATGAGGAACCTGCAGATGCCAATGATGACGATGATGGAGATGTTGATGAGGAACCTACAGATGCCAATGATGATGGTGATGACGATGAAGATGTTGATGATGATGGTGTTGGTAATGATGATGATGATGATGATGATGATGATGAAGATGAAGATGATGGTGACATGATGGAGATGTTGATCTGATGAGGAAGATGATGATGATGATGATGGTGATGATGATGAAGATGTTGATGACAATGATGATGGTGATGAAGATGATGATGATGAAGAAGATGACGATGATGATGGTGATGAAGATGATGATGATGAAGAAGATGACGATGATGGAGATGTGTTGATGGGGAACCTAGAGATGACAATGATGATGAAGATGGTGATGGTGATGACGATGAAGATTTTGATGATGATGATGATGCTGATGATGATGATGATGATGATGATGATGATGTTGACGATGATGGTGATGGTGATGTTCAGATGGTGATGATGATGATGATGATGATGATGATGGAGATGTTGATGAGGAAGGGGGAGATGACAATGATGATGAAGATGTTTATGGTCATGAAGATGACGATGATGGTGATGGTGATGATGATGGTGATGATGGAGATGATGGAGATGATGGAGATGGCGATTAAGATGATGATGATGATGATGATGGTGAAGATGATGAAGAAGATGATTATGATGGAGATGTTGACCTGATGACGATGAAGATGATGATTATGGTGATGATGATGAAGATGTTGATGCTGATGATGATGGTGATGAAGATGATGATGATGGAGAAGATGATAATGATGGAGATGTTGATGAGGAACCTACAAATGCCAATGATGATGATGATGATGGTGATGACAATGAAGATGTTGATGATGATGGTGATGGTAATGATGATGAAGATGATGATGATGATGGTGATGGTGATGGTGATGTTTAGATGATGATGAAGAAGATGATGGTGACATGATGGATATGTTGATCTGATTCAAGGAAGATGATGATGATGATGATGATGGTGATGATGATGAAGATGTTGATGATGATGATGATGGTGATGAAGATGATGATGATGAAGAAGATGATGATGATGGAGATGTTGATGTTGATGGGGAACCTAGAGATGACAATGATGATGAATATGGTGATGGTGATGGTGATGGTGATGACGATGAAGATTTTGATGATGATGGTGATGGTGATGATGATGAAGATGTTGATGGTGATGGTGATGGTGATGTTTAGATGATGGTCATGATGATGATAATGATGATGGAGATGTTGATTTGATGAGGAATATGATGATGATGATGATGATGGTGATGATGATGAAGATGTTGATGATGACGATGATGGTCATGAAGATGATGATGATGAAGAATATGATGCTGATGGAGAATATGATGCTCACAACTCCCTCTAGTCTCTCTCTCCCCAACCATCAATCTCTCTCTCTCTCTCTCTCAAACACACACACATACACACACATTATGTCACTTTCCATTCTCAAACCCATCCCCCCTCCATCCATATCTATCTCCAACTTTCTCCCTCCATCCCTCACCCTACCTTCTCTCCCTCCCTCTCTCATCGCCTGTCTCTCACCTTCTATCCCTCCCTCATCTTTCCCTCAACCTATCCCAATCTCTCCATCACTCCCTCTCTCTCCATCGCCACCACTCTCTGCATGTCTCCCACCAACACTTTCTGTCCCTCCCTTCCTATCTCTTATTTCGTTCTATCCCCATCTATCTCTCACTCCCTCCAAATCCATTCCTCCCCATTGTCCCTCTCCCTCCCTCGCTCTATGTCTCTCCCCCCCTTGTATTCTTTATTTCTCTCTCACATCCCCCTTGCCTCCATCCATTCCCCCTTGTCACTCAAGTCTCACTTTCAACTTCTAACCCTATATCTCTTCAGAACCTATTCTACTCCTAATAGTGCTCTCAAGCTCCACTTCCCTTCACCCCCTGTAGCCCATCATGTTCTCATTCCCTTCATCTCTCCCCACTCAAGCTTCCAACATCCTTCTAAGCCCTTGACCCTTTCCCACCCCTATTAAATATTAACCATAGATTTTCTTGACCCTTCCCCACCCCTTCTCAAATATTAAACAAAAATTACCTTGACTTCCACACCCCCTCTTTCTCAAGTATTAAACATGTATTTTATGATTTGAATAACGTGAGCGCGTTTTGTAACTATATAACGCCTACGTGTTATGTAGTAATATAACGCGTACGCGTTAAGTATTGATATAACGTGCACGCGTTATTTAGTTATATAACGCGTACGCGTTATTTAAATCTAAAAGCGCGGCAATATTTTTGAATTTAAACAGGCCGAGTCACATGCTCACATGTCAACAATAATCCTATGTGTATGCTTTGGTGTTTGCTTCGGTAATTCCAAACCTGTGCTATGTTAATGAAAAACCAAAGCTAATTGGGTATTTCTTCCAGTTTCTGGAGAAGCCTGTGCTTAGCCACTCGTTACAATATGCTACACACAGTCATTTTTGACGAAATCTTAGACACAAATAGCATTTTTTCTGCAGATTCCAAATATGTAACTTTTATTTTGAAATATTAATTTTTCCTATTTTCTTTCAATTTCTTTTCTGTCCTACCTCCTTAACTCGTGAAACACATTGTTAGTGTTTCTTCCATAACTTTTTCAATTCTCAATCATTTCAAAAAAAAATTGTATGGTGCACAAGAGGACACTAACCTCCACGTTCTATGAAAAACCCATTTCAAGATTTTTGCATTAAGACCTTCAAAGGCTCTACCCACAAAAGAGGTACTATTTTTGAGGTTTGATCACTTAGACAATTATAAAAAAATTATAAAATTACTAATTTAATTTTCGAAAAATAATGACGCACAAGTGCTATGTGTTCTCTACATGCATGCCGATTTTTGTAGCTTGATTCCATCATTTAAGCCCTCAAAGGCTCTACCCACAAAAACATATACCTTATCATTTGCCTGAAAAATAAAAAGTGTTTGTTAGGAAAAATGAAACTTGACATAGCTATGCAAATTTTCAATACATAAAAGTTATATATTCAGAAACGTGATTCAATTTCCTACATTTCATCTTTTTTACTCAATGCAAGATATTTTCCGTAAGTAAATCAAAAAATCCAAGTAAGTTGAGGGATGCCTGCTTTTTCAGTTTTCTATTGCATCTAACGTGCCAAAAGTGACCCTCATTAGCTTGCACTGACCCTTTTAAGATAAGCTTTCCAATCTTCCAAAGAAATCCAATTATTATCTTTGGTTTTACGAGTTAGAATTTGCCTCCAAAATTTCTTAGGAGCTACCTTAGAAAGGTGTAAAATATTTTCTTGCTTTTTATTTATGTAGTGCATTTTTTCCTTTTTCATTAGGGCTTTGTATCTATTTATCTTGTCATTTTTAGAGACTCTTTGATAGCTTCTTTGATGACTCTTCTTTGATTTTTACAGTCTTTATCATATCAGGGGTTGGTTCTTCGATTATTATTTTTACTCGAGACTTCAATAGAGAACTTTTTAATGGAATATGAGAGGATCATAGTAAAATTATGGTAGAGGTATTCTATATTATTTGTACTTGATAGAGGAAACAAGTCATTTTTTAAATTTATTTATGAAAAGATCATCCTTATTTCTATTGAAGATCAAATGCTTTTTACTGTGAGAATTTTCTTTAATGGGATCTGTATGCATGACTGTAATAAATCTTGAATGCATTTTATTGATCAAAATCCTTTATTTAGACATTAGGTGTGACTGTTGGACTTCATCTTCCAACAGGGTCTTTGGATTCCTTTGGAGACTATTCGTATTCTTGAAAGCTATTTACAAAACATTTACAAAGTGACTTAGTGGAACCATAATCCCGTATGATTAGGTTTCCAACATTCCCCCCTTAATCTGAAGGGGTGTTTGTAAGTTCGAGCACATTTCTAAACTTTTCTCTTCCTAGCACATTGGTGAAGATGTTTGCAATTTACTAGTTCATGCAACAATGTTGCAAATGGACTATCTCAGTACATGATATCAAATAAAATGATACTTCATGTTGATGTGCTTGGTTTGATCATGGAATCTGTATTCTTGGCCAACTTGATTGCAGAAGTGTTGTTTCTCCTGCAAATCTTCAAGTATCTTCCTAAGCCACACAATCTCTTCATTGCTGCTAAAGCAGCCACATATTCTTCCTATGTTGTTGAATCTACTAGAACTGATTGTTTGCGTGATCTCTAGGAGACAACTACTAATCCAAGACTCATTATGTATCCAGAAGTAGACACCCTTCTCTCTTTGTTTCCATCAAAGTATGAATCATAGTAGCCAATAAGTTTGAATTCATCTACCTTAGAGTACTTAAGTCCAAATTCTTGAGTTCCCTTCAAGTATCTTAGAACTCTTTTAGCAGTAGACTAGTGTCCTTCACAATGCTTTTGCATGAAGCTTGAAAGGATTCCAACAACATATAAAATATCTAGTCTAGTGGTGGTAAGGTAGATAAGGCTTCCTACAAGCTGTTGGTACTTGGTTACTTCCTCGAATTCTTTTCCTTCATTCAGTTTGAGCTTCAGTATTTGTTCGATTGGAGTTGAGAGAGGGTTGCATTTAGTCATGAAAAACCTATTCAGTAGTTATCCAACATACTTCTTCTGGGAGATGAATATGTACTTAGGATGTTGAGTCACTTCAATTCCCAAGTAATAGTGAAGGTGTCCCAGATTTGTCATTTCAAATCCCTTCTTCAAATATTTCTTTATGGATGCAATATAACTTGCATTGTTCCCTATCATAAAAAGGTCATCTACATACAAACCCCCATTTCATTAAATCCGGACTAATCTCAGTCTAAGAGAACATATATTATTATGAATATCGGTTTCCAATTCTTGAAGTCCTGGTTTCCAATACTTGATATATTGGTTTCCAATGCGTGATATATCGGTTTCCAATATTTGTGATGTTGGTTTCCAATACCTAAGTTGTCGGTTTCCTGAAACTAATATATCGGTTTCCAATTGTGTTGTCACCCATAATTGCACTGTTACCCTTCTCTACATTTGGACTGCGGGGAGAGCCAAACCAAAGTGGTGGTGGATTTATTTGCATTGATGCTTGCAGTCACAAAGTGTTGTCATAGTTATACATGGACATGAATAGATGAAATAAGATGTATTGAAAAACTAACATGTCGTAATACTTACCTCTGCTTGGGACATATCTCCCCCATGGGAGGGATCACTACTACCAAATTATTTCCCCTCTACAGAGCTAGATAACACCTACGAGTTAAAAAATTATAAATGTTAGCAATATATAAAGGAATTAACCATGTACTTACATTCCTGAAAAACTCATAGATGCCAGTTGTGGGGAATTCACTCAAATCGATTTCTCTCGCATCCTGTTGAGAATGTGGTGCTTGTAACTTAAAAAATTGTAGATATTAGACCATCTAAGAAATTAATGAACTAACGTGAATTAATGAATTCGCATGTATTAGCAAAATGACATGTTGAAAATATGACCTCAGTGTTGGTTGTTTCCACCTCAGATACAGCGACACCTCAAATACAACAACACCAGGTACACTACCACCCACTGTAGGCACATCAAGCTCCTGCAAGATTAAAAATTGTATATATTAACAATATTTTAATGTGTACAATATGGAAAAAATCATTTGAACAACAAATTAAAGTTTTAACAATTTCCTTACCTCACTAGAAGTCATCGTAGAGGTGCCATGTGTTGGTCCATGACCATAGCAGGTTTGACCACATGTTGTGCACACATGTGGCTCAATCTGTGGCTCATGGGATGTCAGTCTATCCCCACTAGTAGATGTTCCTCTGCCACCAGCTTATGGTTGTACCCCACCAAAGGAATAGGGCCCTGCCTGGTTAATAGTTGTACTGTGGTGTACAATCAACTAAGCTAGCATTAGAAATGCTGCCTGTGTTTGGGGAATCATAGTATGTGCAAGAGGGGCGTTTGGCCTCGGTAGTTGGATATGGGGTGGAGGTATCAATCGTTTGGAATCTCTATTCCTAGAATTGGGATGGTTTTGGGGCATCCCCATACCAGCACACTAGAACCCCAACATATCGAAATAGTTGACATGTTTTCCCATCTCAAACTCAGCATAAATTTTTTGGAGGAAGTATAGCGGTACTTCCCTATTGTTGTGTGGGGGAATATCAAATACCATATACCATCGATCCATCCAATGATCTCTGTTTGGTGGAAAAACACACCATTCAATTGAAATATGTGCTTTAGTAGTCTCTGGAATGGCATCTATCCCAGGCACTCTAAAAATTGAATATATTTTATCTTTAGTTATTTTTAATTTCTTCACCTCATTTTAACTCAATCCATCAGAAAATTATTGTCGTTTTCTTTCTTTGTACGATGCTGTGTTGTACAATGCATCATTTGAGCAATTGATAGTATCCACAATAACATCTAGTGATGTTGCCAATGAGCAGTGGAGTTCATATTCACCCCTCCAATCCGTACCAATCTCTCTCAAATGAGCAATCTCTCTCAATATCTCTACATTCTTATCCATAATAACCATTGCAATCATAAATACAAAAAAAATACCATTAGAAAAGTACACATGGTATAATGACATCTCTAAGCAATGGAAAATATAAAACTAGTGTACAACAAATAACAACATGAACTGTTTATAATTTGAAATTTAAAATTGAACAAATTATCCATTAAAGAATAAACATTTAACATTTTTACATCTTAACTTTATGTCGTATATGTGTATTAATTTCAATTTCCAGATACATACATTAAATGTCTTAAGTGTATATGTTGATTGGGAATTTTCTCTACCTTATTTTTAGGTTTGGATTATGAAATTTCATAAAAAATGTAGGGTGTTGAATAATGCCCTTGGATGACCAGCTCCGATATTTCAGTTAGAGGAAAGGGATAGATCCTAGAGCAAGGGGCACAAGGTGCTATTGATGAATACAATCCCAATATAAGCAAGGATTTTGATATGTGTAATTATTTGTTGTGGCATGAATTTTTTGGACTCTATAGACCATTTAGCATCTTTTTTTATATGTAATTTGGGGCATATATGGATTTCACTTACTATTATTTTAGTTGTATGCACTCTTTCTATATACACATGAGAAACTTTGCATATTTGTGTATAGTTGTTTGCGATCTAGAATTCAACAGAATTAACAGTTTTCAATCTTTTAGGATTGCAAGATTTCCACTAGATTCTATCATGTATGATAGTGTGGGATTGACATGTAATCAAACACATCAACCTCTGTATGTATATTGATGTTGGTAGAGCCTGTTGTTGAACTCCTTTGTCTTGACCTTAACCAAAATGCACCCTTCACTCAAGTGAAAACATTTATTAAGCATGGGAAGCTTCTCTACCCTATCTTAAAACTTGGATTAGGAAGTTTCATTAAAACTATAAGGTGTTGACTAATGTCCTTGGAGGACCAACTTCGATATTCTCGGTAGAGACAAGGGCTAGAACCTAGAGGAGGGGTAAATGGTGTTATTGATGAATAAAATCCCAATATTGGCAAGGATTTTGATATGTTATTATTTGTTGTGGCATGAATTTTTTTGGAACCTATTTAAGCCATTTAGTATATTTGTTTATGTATTTTGGGGAAGATATGATCTGTACTTGAAATTTTTTTTAGTTGTAAGCCACCTTGCTATATACATGAGAAACTTTGGATATTTGTGAATATTGGTTTGGATTCATAAGGATGCCCATGTATATATATGCATTTAGTGAAATTGATTTGATTTTTACGAGTAAATTGGGGTTTTAATTTTCTTTGGGCATACAAATGTTTGGAGTTATGGTCTAAATTACTTTTAGGGCATACAAATTAAAAAAATTATGGATTCCATTAATTTTAGGGCATAAAAGAACAAAAAATATAGAAATTAAAAGGGTGGAATTTGATTTAAATACCTGAGATTGAGGATTATGGTGCTCAGGGTGGAATATTTGGGCTCTATGACCTCAAAATGCATTCACCACTACTCATTCCATTTCCCAAAACCATTGCTCTATCGCTGTCGTGGAGGAAATGATGGGCGCAACCCATTTCTGGCATAAAACATGTTTTAAAAAACACATACGCATTTAGTAGTTCATAATGTGTATGCGTTTTAGGGCTATATAATGCGTATGCATTTTGTTTAGCTATCCTACTTGGCCTTCAAAGTGGCAGACTTGGGACTAGGTTTGGCAGGGTCGAGATTGCTTGGGATCAATTATCTTTTATAGAACTTGAATGAGTTTCTTGAATCTACCATTGCATCTAAAAGGTCCCTCAACTTTTTCCACTCACCCTATTGTATTGCTTCTTACTTTGTACCTAACAATGGGGAACATGATGTCATGCTTCAAGTTTCGAAGTCTTTTTACTTTGACAATAAACACTCACATCTTTTATCAAGTAAGTCATGGTGCAGCAAGCGAGCCTGAGCCATAGTGAGTTTGGGAGACCACCAGATTCTGAGATGCGTGATTCTAATATGCTTGTATCATGAAGAGGGAAGAAAACCATGCCATATAGGATTCATTTGTTTTGTGTCTAGTTGTGACACCAAGTGAGACTCTCCTCTCTTCACATTGTTCTTGACGGGGGGAATGATGACTCTCAGTAACAAGCATGCAAGTACAAGCAAGCCATAACAAGTGAGCCTTTGAAAAGCTATGTTCTTCAGAGCTCCAAAGTGGTGTCATCCTAAAACCACCGGTATTGAGAGCTCCTTCATTTAGCAGAATCCAGTGCAATTTTATAGCTAACTTACTTGGGAAAAGATTGTCAAGATGGAAATGTTCAACAAGTGGTAGCTGTTCACTTCATGTTTCATCTCTCCAGATGGTTTGTGGTCAGCCTAAAACCACCAATTCAGTAGAAGACTTCAGCCTCCTGCTGCTTCTTCTAGAGAACCTCTAATCCTTCGTGCCAAGTTCCAGATAGAACCTCTGAGCCTTCGCGCCAAGTTCGAGAGTTGGTGGTCAGCCTGAAACCACCCAAACAGTAGAAGATTTCAGCTTCTGCTATCCCCTTGGTTGGTGGTTAGCCAAAACCACCTCTTCAGAGAGCACTTGTATTAGTAGAAGCCAGTGCAAGCTTCTAGATAACTTTTTTGTCAAAGGATTGTCAAGATGGAAATGTTCAACAGGTGGTAGCTGTCCACTTTCAATTATTTCAGCACTCTCTTTTTTTTTCTTAGACTCGTATACACCCTTCAGATTAAGGGAAAAATTATTGGGTACATAATCCTTGGTGTGGGAGAAATTGTTGGGTACATAATCCTTAGTGTTAAGGATTATTGTGCACCATTCACTTGGAAAGAAGAGGATAAGTATAGGGAAGGCCAAAAGTCACTCAAGAGTCCAAGAGTCGGGAGTCCATCGTCACTGCCTGATATGCCTCTCTCCTCATCCCGTGCCATGTATGCTTCAACGCGCAATATGAGTATTGCCAAAATACAGCAAAAACATGTGACAATATGAATATCGCGTACCTGTGGATGTGGTCACCCTACCTTTCAGATCGACTGCGTGTAGAACTCAACTCCAGTAATCACAATTCATGGTCTGAATTACACAATAATAAATTTTCACTACGAGGAGGGCTACTTCCTTAGATGATCACTTTGATATAGGGTCGGAATAGTTGACACCGTTTTCAGATTTCAGGGTAAATTTAACCGGACAATAAATATGTACAGTTCTAAAACACTTTTTCCGCGAGGAGCGGACGTCAGGAAATGTAATGGTAGTTCTTATTACACTTTCTACGATAATGTTTATCCGATTCAGGGATGTTCTGTGGAACAAGTTAGAGTCGATGTGGCAATAATGGAATGGATTTACAATGATACAAAGACAAATGAAAGTTGTACATCATGTCAATCAAGTGGAGGGATATGTGGTTACAACATTTCACATTCCACTGCGTCTGTGCCGTTCGTCTGCTATTGCGAGGATGGACCCCGTACCGACAAATGCCCCGGCCACGGTATGCTCTATTTTTACTTTCTATTCGGGTTAATATTGGTAACATATATCATGCATCTTTATCCCTCTCATTTGAAGCTTCCAATATTAATATCAATGGGTGAATTGAACTCAAAACTGCTAGAACACGGCCCGGATATTATTAAATGTATATGTGGATCCTTCGCGTTACTTATGATACTTGTTATGACTATGTTACTGGCCGTAGAAACAAGTCGACTATTATAATAATAGGTAACTTATGATTTCTTTCTGTCCACTATGTCCACTTTAACCCTACCGGACGAATATCACATTGGTTTCCATTATTCTCTTCAGTGTTGGAGGAGGAGAACACAACCTCCTCAAATTTCTGTTGGAGGTGGAGAACATCACATTGGTTTCCATTATTCCATTTTTCTTAACGTTTTATGCCAGGAGGAGGAGAACACAACCTCCTCAAATTTCTGCTTCCAAGGTGGAAAAATTCCTAAGGGAATATACTTATGAGATGCCAACCAGATATTCACTCTCTCAACTCAAGAAGATCAAACCTCAAAACATATTGCTGGACGCTGACTTCACACCAAAAGTTTCTGATTTTGGTCTCGCAAAACTTTGTGAGAAAGAAGAAGACCATGTGTCAATGACTGGCGGGAGAGGGACGCCGGGATATGTTGCGCCAGAGGTGTGTGACAGAGATGCAGGTCCTGTTACTGATAAATCAGATGTCTATAGTTTTGGAATGCTTTTGCTAGAGATTGTTGGGGGCAGAAAGAACATCGATTGGAAGGTGAGCCGTTCCAGTCAATTTTATTTTCCTGAGTGGGCTTTCAAGTTACTCGAGAGTGGGGAGTTACGGATTATATTGAGAAGCACAGGAGGAGGAGGAGGAGAGGAGGCAGAGGCAGAGGCAGAAGACGAAGAGAAGGCGAGGAGACTCACAAAAGTTGGAGTGTGGTGTATTCAGTACAAATCCACAGATCGTCCTTGCATGAGCAGGATTGTTCAAATGTTAGAAGAAAATGGAGACGACGTGTCCAATCCTCCCTTGCCCTTCAATATCTCCTCCACTGCACCTGAAATACCTCTACCTCTGTTGCCCTGAAGAATTTTCATCAACTGAAATAATTACATCCTGAAATGACTGCGCCGTTCAAGACAGAAGAATCTTGATAAATTGATATTAGATCGTAGATATGTAAGTGATATTGGGTTGTTCAAACTAGTATTTGTATTGTTGCGAGTCGATCCTCTATATCACACTATGACATTGAATGACTCGGGTATGGACTCAGTGAACTTGACGATTAGAGACCACTGGCCTAAACTCTCGCACAATTTCTTTGCCCAAACATAGGATGTTGTGAAATCCACACAGGATATGTTGTCTATATTTTGTTGGTATTGTTGCAGTAACTATGAACAATGATTGAGCAGAAATAATTTAATTGACTTCCGAGTCTCGCTAAGTATAAGTATCTAGTACTCGAAACTTGGAAGTGAATGTTGTTTATTTTTTCAATTAATTTCGGGAAGTAAATATTGTTTATTTCTTCAATTATTAAAGATCAATTTTATAATATTGTAAAATTATAATATAATCAATTTTATAATATTGTAAAATTATAATTTTCTGAAAGTTGAGTTAATTTTTTGTATGATTTTTCATGAATTTTAATTCGTTAAAAATGATTGATTGGAGTTTTTTTTATCATTGTAAATAAAAAAATATTTAAAAATTAAAGTATTCATATATTATAAAATCCCGTGATTTAAAAGTTCGATAATTTTTAATTGAAAATTTTGATTTTTTGGGCATGATTTTGAAAAAATATTCAACTATGAAATTTTGGGTGCCCCGGGGTTTTTGATGGTGTTAAATCCATTTCTACCATCAAAATCACCAACTATGAAATTTTGGGTGCCCTGGGGTTTTTGATGGTGTTAAATCCATTTCTACCATCAAAATCACCATTAAAACATAGTTAAATTGGGATTTTGCAAAAAAAAAAAAAACACCAAATTCCAGTGAAAAGCCCCTCGCCCAATATTTAGACAACTTCTTATAAAATTGTTTCAATTAAAATATTTAAATTCAGATTTTACAAAAAAAAAAAACGCCAGCTTCCACCGAAAAACCCCTTATCAAATATTTAAACAACTTTTTAATGTTAAAATTAAAATATTATTTCTATTGATTTAAGAATTTTGATTCAATTTAAACACCAAAGCTACCCACCACAAGATTTAAATCCTCATAAAGCTCCCCAAAAAAACTCTCATTAACCCATTACTCTTTCCTAACTAAAGCATAATTTAGAAATTAAATCCAAAGACTTCATAATATAAATCCCTTTCATAACTATATTCACCCCGATCATAATCATAAAACGAAGTATGTCCATCCAACTGTGAATTTTTCTTTTCCTTAAACAACTTTTAAATGATTTCTTTTTGTTGTGATTTGATTGACTCTGCAAGCATTTCAAATTGTTGTGATTTGATTGCCTCTGCAAGCATTTCAAATTGTTGTAAATTTGAATTGTCAAATTTTTAAGCTCCCTAGTTTATCAAGCATAGGTGGAAACATTTCCAGTAAGGGGCATTTTCATTGTAGAATATCCTAATTGCTCAAGTTTCCAGTACAAACCAACAAATTCTATAGGTTTGTATGCGACATATTTAATAGTTCTATGTTTGTTGAGTTCTTGAAAGAATTTGGTAGAATTGGTAAATATTTGCATCCAGAATCTAACAACACCATCATTCTTGTCCCGATTTTAAAGTGTTTTAAAGAGTATAGATGAAAAAAATATGTTGGCGATGAATCTAGCAATGACATAATTCTTGTCTCGATTTCAAGTACAACAATTTAGAATTCTTCTAGCAAGGCTTCTACATTTCCTTTCATTTCAATCTTTTCAAGGTGCTTCAATACCCTTTGGAATTTGGAACTCTAAAAAAGTAACATCAATATTCATCCCCTCAACTACAAAGTTTATGCAATGCACCCTTAAATATAACTATTTTAAAATAAATCCAAATACTAAAAAACATTACACAATCCTCACTTTCACTCTCCCATATGTTTCTTATTCAAGCCCAACCACATGCAAAACTCTTAAATTCATTATTGGAATCCAAGAATGTAGGGAGTAGTATGTAGGGAGTAGTACAGATAGTTATCTAAGTGTACGAAAAGAAGATTCGACTAAATTAGTAGTTTGATATGCTTCCCAAATAATTACCTGTAGCCTTTAAGCAAGTTCTGCAACTCACTCATATTAACAAACTTAACAAACTGATTACTAAGCTCCACAAGATTGTGGAAAGAGTGACCAGAGCTTTGTTGAACCATGTTGATTCCCCACATCTGAGTTATTATCATAAAAAAAATTAGAAATAATATTGACATACTTTCAAAGTATTCACTATTTAAAGGTATATTTTTCTTAGTGTAAATATATTCATGGATAAAAAATACTCATATTTGGCTCATACATAAAACCCGTGGACAAAATAATGAAGGCAACTCTAAAGCACAATTAATTTTCTTTCTTTGTTGTTTATCGACACCAAAAGAAAGCAAAAAAACTGCAAGAAGAAAACCAAATATAATGTAGAGACGCTTAGCTAAAATAAAATTAAAAATTAAAAAACTCCTCTTTTTTATCCACACCAAAAGAAACAAATAAAAGGATCTTAACCCTAAGTAATTCCTTTTCAGTCATCGTGTTTTATATAGCAAGTTTTTCTCAGACTCGACCCTTCATGCCCTTTTGCTTCATTTTTTTTGCAAGGTCTTATGAGTTTGACCTTGTTGAAATCCTCACAAGCTTGGTCATATCGTCTCTTGCTGCATTCTATCTACTTTCCTCACTTCTTCCATCATTATGACCTCATTTTGAATTTTCTCATCGCCCAATGATTTGTTTTTCAATATTAATTCTACAAGCACGGTCAATGGAGAGGACCGAGGACTATGGTGGTCCTTTGATTGTTATTATTCAAACAAGTCGTAGTCAACCTTGGATGATCCGAAACTTAGAAATTAAGAGAGAATAGAGACACAAAATATACACACAAACATAACTTGTATTGCACTTATTAAACAGAGATACAGCACACTTAAATAAGTATTGTGAGATCTTATTTTATTATGGGAGAGAGTGGTTGAGAGAATGTTTCAACATCCTCCAACAACCCAAACCAATCCCTAAAATCTAGTAAGTAGCATTAATTAGGCATTATCTCTAACATCCCCGTTAATGCCTACATTACAAAACTTCACAAATTACATAACAGGAAAGGTTACAACACTTTAACTTTCATCTGTCTAGCCTTCATCAACTCCTACACCCACTCTGATGCCTCCAGACTGCGCTCTTTCTCTTCCTCTTCTTCAAGCTTACCATTCAACTCATTTAAAGCATAAACACTTCAGACCATCATTCATGAACTTGCACAATATACAATATTGACAAACTCGGCTCACCGGGGCTTCCATGAGAAAAGTTGTCAAGTAATGAATCATCCTATGGACATACCTCCATCTGTCAGAATATTTCACTTTCGGTTATCCGTCAGTTTGTAGAAAGGCAGTCTAAGTATGGAATGTCTTCAAAAATCAATTACACAAGGTGACTTCCAATCATAAGAACAATTGTTCTTGAAACCGGGACTGCCAGCTTATATCAAGATACAAGAGTTCCTACTTTCTTTTATATAAACACGTAAATAGACTCACACTAATAAAACTAGTAATTACTCTGCTGCCATTACAACACATACTTTCACAACAATCTTAATCAAATATATATATCAAATAGAAAGGCAGCAGGAAAGGCATGCATATCCTCTATGGTGGCTTCCTAGTGGCAATCAACAACAGCGACCACCTAGGTGATTCCTGAGCAGCAATCAACGACAGTTGTGATTCCATTTTCCAAATAACAACGTCTACTAAACGGCACTCATAGCCATCAAATGAAGTGCAACAAGCAGCAATGGCATTAATGGATCTTCAGATCTGCGACCTCCTCCTCAAATTCCAACCTTCTCTTGCTGGAAGATAGACTCACGGTATTTTGTACAGCGATATTCTCCACGGAGATCTGGATCTGCAATCCCTTTCACACAAGATCTCTCATCAATCGATTTACAGATATGCAACAGATATGTAATATATCCCCAATTGATAAGATATCGGTCAACGATTAGTCTCTAAACAGCTTGAGTTTCTTCTGGAGCGAACAACAATCCCATCTATCAATCACACGACTAAATGTATTGGAGACTCCCCAACTCAGATAATCTTGAATCCTAGGCAGTCCCCTGAGGGAATTAAGCCCAGTGAGGCTCTGATACCAACTTAGAAATTAGGAGAGCATAGAGACACACAAAATATACACACAAACATAACTTGTATTGCACTTATTAAACAGAGATACATCACACTTAAATAAGTGTTGTGAGATCCAACTTTTTCTATTATAGGAGAGAGTGGTTGAGAGAATGTTTCAACATCCTCCAACAACCCAAAACAATCCCTAAACTCTAGTAAGTAGCATTAATTAGGAATTATCTCTAACACGGAAAGCGTCACAATGATAATGGATGGTAGTTAAAATGAAGCGATTGAGATTTTTGAACGGATTGTGTTTTTATCTTTACAATCAAAATTGAGATTTGTGTATGACTTTAACCAAATTTGAATGGGTAATTTTCAACAAAATCAAATTAGCAAAATGCTTAAATATGGATTAATTACATTTTGGTATAAAATTTTAAAATTATAAAAATATTTATTAATTATATTTTAATAAAAACAATTAAAATTATATATTTAATTAAAAATTTACTAAATTTTACCTTAAGCTATATCTGCAAATAGTTTACTAAAACCATATTAATAATATCATTTAAAATCAAATTGATTAATAATTTTTGTGTTGATTACCGTGTAATTTTTATGTTTTCTACCTTCATAACTTAGTTATTCTTTTTCTAAATAGAAATATTTAGTGTGCAGTAAAGTGGAAGTGAAATTCATAAACCTATGTATGACAAATTTTTGAATTTCAATTTCATATTAATATGATATAATATATTGTTTTAATATTAAAGTAAGATTTTATGGGATTTTGGTTTAGGATATTAGGTGTTCATTTTATAAATGATTTTAAAATTAAGAGTTTTTTTGTCCTAAACTTTTTAACAAATTTTTGAGAGTTGGGTTAGTTTTGAATTGATCTTAGACATATTCAGAAAGATTTAATGACAAATTTATTTTCTAATGAACTAAAGAACCAAGCTTTGTCCTTTTAAAGTTCACATTCAACATTTATTTTCATATTAATATTGGGATTCTTCCATTTAAAGTGTTTGTATTTGAGGATTTCATATGATATAATGTTTTCATTATTATAATTTTTTTGTCAATAAATATAATCAACATATCTATTTACCAATAGAACTAAATGTTACACTCTTTTTCACCATTATTTTATAAATAATAAATGATTTCCATTCTATATTTATTTTTTTCATACATAAATATTTAAATAATAAAATTTGATTTTACTATATTCATATCTCTTTATACAATAATGTAAATATTATATTTCATCTCAATCTCAATATAGTGCAAAATATGTTTTCATTTCTGGCTATATTCATATCTTTTTATACATTAATGTTATATTTCATTTGAATCTCGATATAATGCAAAATATGTTTTCCTTTTTTGATATAGTAATATTTTTTAATTTTCAACATAATCCTAATCATGTTTACATTTCTTTATACATTAATGTTACTTAATAAAATTTAATTTCACTATATATTCTTATTTGTTCGTATATTAATATTATGTCTTATTTTCAACATATAACTTTATCAACCAACAATAAAGAAATCTATTTTTATATAAAAAGTTAACTTATTTTTAAGTAATAACTATTCATACATTAATGTTATTTTATATTATGTTTTTACCCTGACTTAAATAATTTAAACTTATAATATATTTACTAATATTACTTTTACCAATCAACGTTAAAATAATTTATCTTTATATAAAATTTAACTTATTTTTAAGTAATAATTCTCATATTGCAATTGCCCAACTTGTCTTTTTATGTCACAACGAATTCCATCATAAATCACATCATTTCCCGAGGTGTTTTTTTTATAATTAATTTTCAACCATATTTTTCAAAAGAAAAAAACCATAACTTGTTATTGTTTGCATGAAAATCAAAGTTACATAGTTTATGTAGATATAAGATAGTTACAGGTCTACACCTAGCTCCAATAGATCACACAAACAAAAGACAAAAGTACCCAAGACCAGTTGTTACCAAATAAAATTCAAGAAGTATAGAGATAATAAAGCTCATAGAACAAACAACAAAACAGATCATAACAGATCCAACACCTGAAAACACAGTAAAGGAAGCTAAATATCCCAAACAAAACCCGATTCACCAGCACGTTATCACATAATTCTTCAAAGGAGATAATACTGTCCATATCACCGATTACTTCCCTTAATAACCTGTTGGCATCCAAGTTTATCTATCTATAAATATGTTGAAATGAAAGGTGTGCAAAGGAACTGATTAGTCTCCACATTATCCAACCAGGGCCTTAATAGAATAGCATTGATATCATGCTTTCCTTCTGCCTAATTTATGATGACTTGAGAGTCATCGAAGACTATCATGGAGATAATACCTATTTTCGAGGAAAACCAAAGAAGACTCCTTAGAGCCAGAAGCTCAGCCTTCATGTTACTTCATAAACCAACTTCCCTCTTTAGACAAATATCACCCCACTCGTACCGCATTTGGCACATTTGGCGACGCCATCAAAGAATCCAAAGGATGTACCATCCTCAAATGTAGGGAGGCTCATCACTCTATTCTTTGGTTTTTGGACAAGAACCAGGTACTCTTGCCAAGCTCAAATGATCATCTTGCAAGTAGCAAAAATGGAGGGGGTGGCATCCTCAAATAGCAATTTATTACGTACCTTCCAAACGAACCAAATCATGAAAAACAAAAGTTTCTTGAACTTAACATCCCCTGCTCTTGCAGAGCATACAAATGCTTGGCCCATGAAAACCCCTCCTCTGCAAGTTTTGCCATGTAAGAATCTTGTCCTTAAAACACAACCACAAAAAACATTGATGTAGAATAACGTTATAAACCTTCTTAATTTTCAACCACTTGTAAGTCACGGTGTCTTGCAAGTATTTATAATTATGTTTTAGTGATTTTAAATATTATGTCATATAATAACAATCACTATCATTAACTAGATGCGATGTATTGTAAGTATTTATAGTTATATTTTAGGGATTTTATAGATGTGATGTATTGTAAGTATTTATAGTTATATTTTAGGGATTTTATATATCATTTGTTAGACTACTTCAATTTCAATTTAATTAACCCTTTTCTTTTCTCATTTAATATTTTATTAATTCTCTTATTTTGTGCTTAACCTTCTTTTCTTTTCCTAGATAAAAGACCATGTATATGTCTATTGTGATAGATAAATAATAATTATACTAAATAATAATTAATGAAAAGTTTTTCAACCTCATGTATATTTTTCATATTAGTTTCATTTTACTAAAATCAACCTTAAATCCACAATTTTATTGAAATCCATCTTATTATAATCATTACTAAAACCTGTCTTAAATTTACAATTTTATTGAAATCCATCTTAATTTTGTATAATTATGATGATGATGATTGAACTCAAACTTAAAAAAACATTCCTAAATCATAGTAATTGAAGTTTACCATTAAAAATTCATTAGTCCTCACACTTAATTAATAAAAAATAACATCACAAACCCAAGTAAGACATAGATTAATCCTCAAATGCTCAAATCTTTATTATTAATTTTCTTTCATAAACCAAAATCAAATTTTAATCATTAATTTATTTTCATAAATCTAAACCAAAATAAAATTTTAATCATTAATTTCTTTTCATAAATCAAAACCAATATCTTATTATACTATTTAAACAAAAGAAAACTACCTACTAACCATAACAATAATCTTTAAATTTCAAAATAACTTGTTACCCCCAAGGTGACATGGTGGGCATTGCTACCTCACAACTCTTTTCATTATAATGTAATTGCTACCAATTCCATTCCATTTGAACCATATAATGTAATTGCTACCAACTCCATTCCATTCGTTCAAATGGAAAAGTAATTACAAATGCCAATGGTCATTGGACAACTACGCTCTGCAACACTAGTTCGTACACATGTGGACACTCATTAAGTACATAGCAGATTGTCAACTCCATTAAACTTCGGACATGTACTACTTTGTTGCCTGGGCCATAGTATTTTAGTGAACCAGAAAGATTCTTTCCTAAGCAAGAGATGAATGTGCATATTCTTATGAAGTCAGAGTGACCTTTATTATATCTCAGAGATTGTGTTCCAATCGGCTTCTCATCTTCGATTGTGATGAAACTTATGTCCGCGGTATCATAATCATAATGATAATCAAATTGGCATTGGATCTTGATGTGGCCACACTTCAAAGTCATTTGCCCCGAATCTTAGGATAACCAAATCACATACTCTTCGCGTAACCACCACCTACCACAGCGCGGATATCACCCTTCACAGCTCTTAATTGTATGTCGTTAGAAGGCTTCAAATTCTCCACCCAATTTCCGAGAGAGTATACCTGCTTCCTTATTGAGTAAGGCAGTTTGTCACACATAATATGCATCGCCCAGCAGAATACGAGTTCGATCTTACCATAAATCCACACCCTGAGTGGTAAGATGAATTCCAAAACTGCTGATGTTAGACTTAACAATGTAGAAAGCACCCAATAGGCTTTCTTGATTTGCAGAAAAAACCCTGCCAAGTTTAAAAATTTAAGGAGTTTTTCCTCCGACACTGACACGTCGACAGGCAAAAGCAAATCATGGGAATGTGAAGCTCTAAAATCATAATTCTCAACTATCAAGCAATCTAGCACTTCTAAGAAGCTCATCACACGGCCTGTGGCCACTTGTTCCCAAAACTGTTTGTAACTTGTAAGAAACACGACATTATTGCGGTCTTGTTCGAGGCAGATACCCATCAACCTCAGAGAGTACCAGTTTACATCTGTGATGCAATAAGCCATTTCCTCATTCACGAACAACATATTTCTTTTTGTTCCATTTCTTTGCAGTCGGAATGGAAACCCCAAGTAGGATGCTTCGATCACAGATGTGGTGCTACTGTCGTCCATTCGCAACGTGCTCGTCTCATCCGTTGGCAGCATCTTATAGCAACGCACTCTCTTGAACACGCAGCCTGGGCATCTATGCAGCAGGGCGTATGTTCGGGAGAGACCGAAGGGTCGCAGCAACCAGCCAGATATTCCTTGTATCACTGCCCCGGCGGGTGTGAGCTTGATGACCTGCCATAAGCCGAGGCAGATCTGTAAGCCCAGCAAAACCTTAGTCAAAATCGACTCGGCTTCTTCCTTTGACATACTTCCTCTTCTCAGTCAGTCTACTAAATCTTTCTCCTCTAACGAATTTGAACGATAGCCCACTCCATGAGTTTGCTAAATCTTTCTACTCTTACGAACGATAGACCACTCCACTCAGTCACTTGCTCCATTTCTTAATCTTCATCCATTTTATATACTTTTTCTTTTTAAAATGTTAAAGTAAAATAAACCATCTTCTTTGTTTTTTTCATATTCTACATACATTTTCTTTTAAAAAAGTAAAAGATAGGCCATCTTTGTTTTTTTCATCTTTTTCTATTTTATATTTTCCTTACTTTTAATAAGATGTTTTCTTTGTTTTTTCTTCTTGTGTAGGACATCTTTTTCTATTTTATTTTTTCCTACATACATTTTTCTTCTTAAAAACTAAGATAGTGCATCTTCTTTAGATTTCTTTTTAATTCTCCATCCATTTTCCTTTTTCAAAAACGAAACCATTTTCTTTTTAATAATATCTTCTTTATTTTCCTCATCATCTTTCGTTATTTAACTAAGAAAGCAGCCAACTTTTATCTCCCGATACGTGAAGAAAGAGATCAAATAGATCCAACGATTTTTCACCCATTTCGCGAAGAATTTGACCGTCCGAGTTGATTGGCGCTCGTTTCCCCTGTCCTTCTTTCTCGTTATACCAGTTGCCAAGTTACCAAGCAGGGCCGGGCACCTTTAACTTTATCACCTTCACTAGTTGCCAATCAGAGGGCCGTCCATAACTTTAGTGCTGTACGCATGCTGTGAACAGAACCTGAAGCATTTATATATATATATATATATATATATATATATATATATTTGCATTCAGGGGTAAGTACATGGAATAAAGGGGAAAATTAGATGTTTTCAACATGAGCAGATGACCTTCATCTCATGGAACTAATTCGATGTCTTCTTTTTTTGTTTTCTTCAATTTTTATTTTAATCTTATTTTCTCTTTTTTCTTTGGACCTACCCACCACTCGTCTTAAAAGATAGGTATATTTTATGCATCACACTTAAATGAGTTTTGTTTCATTATTAGTATATATTTCTTACCATGCCACCTTTTCTGAAAAAAAATGTCTTACCATGCCACCTTCTCAAAAAAAAAATGTCTTACCATGCCACATTACTTAATATTTTAAGACTATAATTAGAAAAATAAAGTGATATCGATAATCACTGAGATATGGATTTGGGGGAGGGTTTCGAGTATGGACTCGAAGTATTGGCAAGGGTTTCAGTGATGGAACCAGAACGAGTTTCGGTTGGCTTCTGATCCTTCATGATTATGGCAGTATCTTAACTATTGTTTGATCTCTCCTTTTCTCATTTGTGATGATCCTTTTGTTAGTGTTTTCCCTTGCAACTTGCGTGGACGATTCTTCTTTTGTTTCTGGTCTCTTAGTGATTCAGACAGTTTCTTGTCATTATTAACATCTCATGGGTTCCCCTATATGGGATCCACCTAACACTGTTAAGCCTCGAGATGTGGTGGGACCCAGGAGAACTGCAGATTATTCTAGGGATAAGACAGGCCATCATTCTCTGGTGGTTCACATGTCTTTTCAATCAAAAAATCCCCTTAATCTTGATAAGGCATCTCACAAGCTCGCAGTTTTTGAGCAACCAGCTATGGAACCTTACCTTGGAACATGTTTACCACAGACCTCACCTGCTCAAAACTTCTCTCGGAAGGCTTCACATACATCCCCTCGATCCACAACCACTGCATCTTATATTCCTCGGGACTTTACCACCGCTTGCTAAGATCAATCTGAATACTCAAGCCCTAGTGCCAATGGGTTACCCATTTCTTTACTCAAAAGGAAACCCTCACAGATCTGTCTAGCTCTTGGAGAAGATGTAACGATGAATGAATTCTAGGCCCTCTTAGAGTATGCTCTCATGGGTAGATTTGAAGGCAGATTTATGAGCATCCATACTTTTAAGAACTGGGTGGTGAATACTTGGAAACCTGTCTTAGGTTATCCTCCTTGATGTCTTTCTATGGCCATAGGTTGGTTGGTTGTCTTTCTATCAGTTTCAGACGAGGTTAAAAAGATTTTAGATGGGCTCTAGTATTGGGGTTCTGTAACTATCAAACTTAGAAAATGGACACCCTTTTTAGACACTTTCCACTCCAAGCCACCCACACACATCATATGGGTTAAGATTCCCAGTGTTCCGCCGGAGCTCTAGACGAAGGAGATATTCAAGCGCATTGGAGAATCCTTAGTGTCTTTCCTCTCTGCAAATATGTCTTTTACCCATACTGGTAACATGATTATGGCTCGTATCCTAGTTGAGCTAGATATTCAAGAGGGGCTCCATGACATTATGGCCATTTCTATTGGAAACTTCACTCATATACAGATCATTGATTACATGGGCCTCCCCTTCCGCTGTAACATATGTCACAAATATGGACATCTGCTACGGGACTACCAGATGCAAGCTCGTAAAACTGTCCAGAGAAAAAAGCATAAGGTGGATCTCATCCGACTTGAGGTCTCTGGATGTTTCTTGGATGGTGATGATTCATTTCGTTTAGTTACAAATTCCTCGTTTTTCTTGGACATTCCATCACATCTGGAGGAGGACCTCTCTGTAGCAGTTTCATTCAAAGTTTTGGACAATAAGGTGACATTTCCAGACTTTGATATTTTGGATATGAACACCTCATGTTGTCTTGAATCGGCTTAGTAGTCTTCATAAGGTATGGATGTTTTTATGAACCTACCTATTATTCCTTACAATAAGAAAGAACCTAAGATTTTTCTACTTTTGTCTCTAGCTCATCTATTATTCCCGACCCATCCGATTTAAAGCCTCTCGATGTCTCTGGAGGAGGACCTCTCTGTAGCAGTTTCATTTAAGGTTTTGGACAATAAGGTGACATTTCTAGACTTTGATATTTTGGATATGAACACCTCACGTTGTCCTGAATCGGCTTAGTAGTCTTCATAAGGTATGGATGTTTTTATGAACCTACCTCTTATTCCTTACAATAAGAAAGAACCTAAGATTTTTTCTACTTTTATCTCTAGCTCATTTATTATTCCCAACCCATTCGATTTAGATCCTCTCGATGTCCATGGCATTTTAGAATCATCTCTGAAGATACTTCACCTTCCGAAGCTTACTTCTCCCTAGCATTTCTTAGATCAAACTCCTACTAATAATCTTGAAGGAATTCTAGAGGCCATGGATCTTACCTCTCCACTGCTTGAAGGGCTCACTTGGAACCCCTTTGATAAGTCCTTTTTGTCCTCGTTGGAGTCCCCTTACAAAAGGATGGGTTACCTCTCTGATTATAAGGTTCTTTTTCCTTAATTTTGAGCCCTTTTTAATCCCACTTGCCCTATACCCTCATCCAAAACCATAGGTCCCATCTTTGAATCTGTGTTATCCACTTCCCTCCACTCTGAATCTGCTGAGCCTCTTTGTATTACTCCCCCATCCCACCTTTCTCACGATGCCCCACCTGTGGAAGTAGATGGTTCTTCCATATCGAATGTTCAACCCCCTTATGTCGTCTCTGCTTCAAGATATTTCTTCGACCTATAGGTTCAACTAAGCCGACTACCCCCTCACCAATGGGCTTATCCCCTGACTCCCTGGTTACCTCCCCTGGATTGAGGGGGGAAATATTAGTTATGGATTTTGCTAGATCTCAAGCAACTAGAGATGTTTGGGCGAGCAGACAAAAAAAATTATTGGCACACTTAGAGCAAGCACTCCCACAAAGATGGTTACTTAATGTTGATACTATCCTTCAACTTCCGAGGGTAGGGTTGCCCTAAAAAAATTTCACGCTCAAGAGGATCATTTCTATTCAAAAACCTTCAGCTCTATTTCTACAAGAGACTATTTCCACAGGGGATCAAATCATCATTGGCTTGAAATCTAGTGTATGTTCAGATTTTATTTAAAATGGACAAGTATTTGATATTTTATTGCCCATGAGCTATTAAGCCATGGAATATTGTAAATGATGTAAATATTTGATATTGCAATAAAATACCAAAACTGGCTATGAAAGCAACGAATGAGAAGGGGCCATGTGTATTCCACTAGACAGTGGTGAGGGGGTTGTGGGGATGAACCATATGCTGCCAAATGTCATCTTGTGAACCCATTTGACTTTCCTTGCTGACGTTTAATTATATTGTAAGGAAGTTGTTGAAGAATTCAATCCATGGCTTCAATGGAGCATGGGCAACCCATAAATTCGTATGGCAGGTATGGGCTCTGTTTTTCTTGTACCACAAGTCACTCTACCTCATGGGAATTGGTTCTTACTCATTCCCATTCCATTGTTGAACATCTCAGCATCAGTTTTCATCCATTACGAATGCCCAAGAGTGAGAAAAAACAGAAATCACAACTTTGTAAGAACCCACATTTTGAAGAGCCATAAACGCCTAGAATTTGGTATTGATAGTAAAATCCAATGGGGATCCATAGATATGAACCTTGGGGTGAATTTGAGAGAATTAGATACCCCGAAATCCATAAAAAAAAACCATTTTTTATAGCCCAGAAGTTCAGTGACGGGATTGAGTTATTTGCTCACCGAATTGAGAAATTCCAAGTGTGAATTCTAGAACAGAGGTTGGGAATGCTTGATAAACCCAGTGATGGCTTGAATCTCAAGGAATTAGCAACTAGACCTTTCTATGCCCACCCTGAATAGGACTAGAGGGAAGGGATTCCTGAGGGACTATGCAGCAGAGAAGGGGACCTTCCTTGTGTTGGGTGTGGTAGGTACTGTGGGTGCCTTGACTATTTAAATTATCTTGAGATGCCTATAGCTTTGTGGTTCATTTCACTGGCTTAGCATTGCCCTCCTTTGTCCTTTGTATGCTTGATAAACCCAACTATGTGTTGGATTAGCATAGCTATTGAGTGAAACCATGGCTGTGAGTGAGCCTATCTAGTTCCTCCTTAGTGGATACACAACCCAGCTCGGGGGTGATATTTCAACTGAAAAAATACGGGCTGGACAGAGATCTATGGTTGGGTGGACGTTTCTCTCACATAGTTAGTTGTTTGGAAAACTTCATATCAAAGATAAGTGTTCTATATGTTTAGATTATATCCATTATGTGCTTTGCAATGTGTTAATTTTGAATGATAATTATTTATGTTAATGGAATTGATATGAAGTATGTGCATAGCTTGAGGAGGGGATTGATTCTCTGCATATTGAATCATCATCCACTTGTGATAGATATGTTGATGCATTATAATTGTATGTGTGCAAATATGATTTAATTTCGCTGTGTTTATATGGAGTATGAACTTGCACACAAAAGTTTTTATTTATTATGAATTTCTTAGTAATGTATGGGGTCGAGATCTTCAAGTAAGCCTGGTATGTTTGGTCATGTTTACTCCCTTGCACTGGATTGATGGAAGGGAACGTGACAGAGTGGTATCAGAGCCCATGTTGCAGCACTGGGGCTGATTTGACCAAAATTTAAGTCTGCAGACAAGTAAATAAATGTTTTAATGCAGCATTGATGAAGTTTGGGCAGCATTTTTTATTTGAAAAATGTTCAGATCAAATTTCTCAGGTATGGAAGAGGATCACACAGGTGCATAGATCTCTCTAAGAGATTTTCAACGGTACCATACTTTCCTGATTTGGTTAAGGGACGGAGGAGATATGAACCCCGCAAGTTGCAGGGACAGAGGTGTTCTGTAGTTGCGGGTTGTGGGAACGCAAAATTTTTGAAAATTGCGTTTTGGATTTCTGCAATTTCAGATTTCGGATTTTGGGTTTCAGGTTGCGGGTTGCGGGAACGCAAAATTTTTGAAAATTGCGTTTTGGATTTCCGCAATTTCGAATTTCGGATTTTGGGTTTCGGGAACGCAAAATTTTTGAAAATTGCATTTTGGATTTTTGCAATTTCAGATTTCGGATTTCGGGTTTCGAGTTGCGGGAATGCAAAATTTTTGAAAATTGCGTGTTGGATTTACGCAATTCTGCACCCGCAATTTCAAATTTCGGGTTTTGAGTTGCGTGAACGAATTTTTTTTTTAAATTGCGTTTTGGATTTCCGTAATTCTGTACTTGCAATTTCGGATTTCGAGTTGCAGGAACACAATTTTTGAAAATTGCATTTTGGATTTCCGCAATTCCGCACCTACAATTTCGGATTTTGGGTCCAGGGTTATATATATATATATATATATATATATATATATATATAGCCCGAAATTTGATTTTTGGATAGCAAGAGTATGTAGAATCAGAATTGGATGAGGTCAGCGATGTTCTGAGGCCATTAACAGAAGCCATGAATGAACTAGTGAGGATCCCAAGTCCATTATGCTCCAATTTGGCATAAATTTAGGCTTAATGGCTTTTATAAATCGGTGTCCCGACGCTTGAAAGAAGGTCGGATTAAGCTGAAATTGATATGGAGCAGCCATGGAGTAAGCACAGTGTTAAGTTTGGAATTTTGGAGCCAAACTCCAAAGGATGTGGAATTGGGGTGTGTAAGAAGGCCAAAAAGCACTGTTCCGGGCCACCTTTTGGGAATTTTGAAAAGCTTGCAGTGGATGAAAGAGACATTAAATGAAGGATTCAAGAAATTTACTAAACTCAACATTTCTTATTCCCATTAAAACAGACAATTCACGTTAGACAAATATTTTCCAGAAATGCACCGTTTGGGAAATAGCCATTTTTTGCCCCAAATTTGAAATCTTGGAAAAATGTTAAAAGTGAAAAGTAGTCAAACCCAAAATTTAATAGAAAATGAATGGTGCTTTGGAACAGAGATCTGTGAGTTGTTGAGTGTTCCTTGTTGTATGGACTAACTTCGTCCGATAGAAAAGTTTTCCTGACTCTTTCTATATTTGCTTCTACAGGTGACCGAAGTTGGCAGTGCAGAATATTTTATAACTGTGTAAAAAGTGCAGAATTGTAGTGAAAATTGTCATTTTTGGAGTAATGCAATTTCCACACCTAATGTCAAAATGGAGCACATGGATAGGAAATGGAAAGTTTGTCCAACAAGGAATAATGGTGCATGACCAGAATTTGAATGGGGTTATCATACACCATAGATAATTAGAGCATAAAAATGTCAATGACCGTTTTGCCATACTGTTGACAATATGGGCAATTTCCAGAATTGCATGAATGAGCAAAAAAAATGAATACATAACAACTATGTGAATTATTCCATGAGTTAATTCTGTTAAAATATTGATTGTTTATGTTTTTATAAGCATTCCTAAGATGTCTAACAAATATTTTCATAATGCACAGTGCTTGCAGCTCATAAGATTTAATAGTGTAACAGAAATAGCATACAGGGAAGAGAGTTTCCAAAGAAAAATGGTGACCATAAATGATGCTCAGGATCCTTATGAGCACGAAGAATATTTTTTAGGAGAAAATGTGCAAGAAGGGAATGTTGAGACTGAATCAAATGGGAGAAGGGAGCAAGTAACTCCTCAGGATTTGGTTGAAACCATGGTGAGCTTCAATGAAAGGTTGATGAAGGATCAAGAAGAACAAAACCAACTTAATGATGCTATTTTGCAGAGCCTCACTGATATGCAGCAAAGGATAAACCTTGGGTCCAACCCAAGCAATGTGGGTGAAGAAGGAAAAGATGCAAAGAGTCGCTCTAGAGGTCATTCAAAGAAGAGGACTCCAAGCCCAATGAAGAGCTATGTGAGCAAAAAGCATAGAACACCTTCCTCTAGCAAATCATGTGACTCCAGAGGATCTCAAATAAGTCCAGGGCTCTCAAAGAAGTCCAAGGCATGTGCCCAAGATATTTGATGGAAGAAAGAAGTTCAAAGGAATTCCACAGGGAGAATTCAGGGAGACAAGGCCTCCTACATTTGATGGAGAAGACAAGACAGGCCAAAAGGCAGAGGCATGGCTTCTTGGGATGAAGAAATATTTCAGGATTCATGATTACTCAAGAAATGAAAAGGCCAGAATTTTCATTTACAATCTAAATGGCAGAGCTTCAATTTGGTGGGATAACCTCTTGCAAGTGAAAGGGATCAGTGAATGGAAGATCAACTGGGAGAGATTTAAGAAGTACTTCAAGGAAAAATACCTTTCTGCTAGGTATTATGACAGTAAGATAAAAGAGTTCAATGAAGTAAGGTTGGGACAAAAATCTATGGAAGAACATGTCCATAAATTTTTGGAATTATTGAGGTATGTGGATTACATTAAATATGAGAGAGTAAAAATCCAATGCTTCCTTGGGATTCTACCCCAAAGTTTCAGAGATAGGATTGAGTTTGTTAATCCCCCAAGTATTGATAAAGCCATTAGGATGGCAATGCATTGCTATGAGTAGAGTAAAGAAAAATCAGAGGTAAACCCAACATGGAAAAGAAATCCAAGCGAGAGATTTGATCAAAAGAAAAGTGGCTTCAAGGGACCATTCAAAAGTCAACCCATAACCTTTCCACATGGGCAACGAGCAAGGAGTGGATTCAAGCCAGCAGTAACAGTAGAAAAGACATCAAAAGGACCGCTTCAGTGTTGGGGATGTGGAGAAAACCACATGCTGAAGGATTTTCCACATCGGAAGGAGAATCCTCGAAGGTTGCACAACTTAAAGGGAGCAGCTACACTGGACGACATGGCAAGGGAAATGCATCGAATTTATGCAGCGTTGGATAATCATCAGGAAGATCATCAATCATCAGTGGTGGAAGTTGAATGTAAGATTGCTAAGCAATCTATTTCTATTTTGATTGATCCAGGATCTACTCATAGTTATGTTTCTCCAAAAGTGGTTGAAGGTTGTTCTCTTAGAAAAGTGAAACACGATAAGTCTTAGCTAGTTCAATTAGCCGCAGGGACCAAGAGAAAAGTTAGTGAAGTGGTGGTTGAGTGCTCCATAGAATTGAATGGACTCCACACACATGCCGATTTAAATGTACTACCATTAGGATCTTATGATGCTCTAATTGGCTGGGAAAGCATAGGGCCAAGTTGGACTGTTATGAGAAAGCAATTGAATGTATTGATGAAGAGGGAAGACCAAGAATTGTAAGAGGAATTCCCAAGCAAGTTTCAATAAGACAGATTTCAGCCTTACAGTTGAAAAAGTTTTATAAGAAAGGTTGTCAATTATATGCAGTTCATATGTCAAATTCGTCAGAGGAAAAAGGGTCAAGGATATAAGATTTACCATTGTTGCAAGAGTTCCAAGATGTGTTTCCAGATGAAGTGTCGGGACTACCACCAAAGAGAGATATTGATTTTACCATCGAACTTGTTCCAGTGGCAGCACCGAATTCCAAAGCTCCTTATAGAATGAGCACACCGGAATTGGTAGAGTTAAAGATGCAGCTACAGGAGTTAATGGACAAAAGGTATATCAGACCAAGTGTGTCTCCTTGGGAAGCACCGATGCTATTTGTTAAGAAGAATGATGGGACTTTAAGGTTGTGTATTGATTCCAGGCAGCTTAATAAAGTGACAGTCAAGAACAAGTATCCATTGCCAAGGATTGATGACTTATTTGATCAAATGAAGGAAGTTAAGGTGTTTTTGAAGATTGACTTGAGGTATGGCTACCATCAAGTGAGGATTAAAGAAAAAGACATTCACAAGACATCTTTCAGACCTAGATATGGTCATTATGAATTCACTGTGGTGCCATTTGGTCTTACCAATGCACCTTCTACATTCATGTGTCTCATGAACAATGTCTTCAGCAAATATTTGGATAAGTTTGTGATTGTGTTCTTGGATGAAATTCTTGTCTATTCAAGGAATGAAGAAGAACATGAGAAGCATCTAAGGATGTTGTTGCAAGTCCTTAGAGAACATCAGCTGTATGCCAAGTTAAGCAAGTGTGAATTCTACCAAAAGAGGGTTTAGTATTTTGGTCATGTTATTTCCAAAGAAGGAATTGCAATTGATCCAGAGAAGATTAATGCCATCATGGATTGATCTATCCCAAAAAATGTTTCAGATGTTAGATCTTTTATGGGTCTTGTTGGTTATTATAGAAGGTTTATTAAAGGATTCTCCAGGATAGCTCATGCAAGCACTTACCAGCGCTTCTGTTTTGAAGATAGCAGATCCAAAGAAGGATTTTGTAGTGTGCACAGGTGCTTGCATTGAAGGGTTAGGTGCAGTGCTCATGCAAGAAGGATTTGTGATTTGCTATGAGTCAAGGAAATTCAAAGAGCATGAAAAGAATTATGCCACACATGATTTAGAATTAGAATCCATAGTACCTGATCTCAAGATGTGGAGACATTATTTGATGGGAAGGAGATTCGAGCTTAGAACAGACCACATAAGCTTGAAGTATTTGTTTGATCAGCCAAACTTGAATGCTAGGCAAGCTAAGTGGATGGAATTTCTTTGTGAATTTGATTTTGAAATTAAGCATGTAAAAGGAAAGGAGAATAAGGTTGTACATGCCCTTAGAATAAAATTTCATGTTGCAACAGTAAGTATGTGCAAATCAGATTTGAAGACAAGAGTCCTTGAGGCTCAAACTAGTGATGAAACTTACCTTCAAATTAAAGAAAAGTTGCAGTAGGGTAAGGTGGATGAAGCATGTGCAAGATATCAGCTGGGTGATAATGATGTTCTCATTTATCATGGTACCAGATTGTACATTCCAAATAGTGCATATTTGAAGAAGCTTATAATGGATGAGATACATCAAATGCCATGCTTTGGACATCCAGGATATCAAAAGACTATAACAGCAGTAATAAAGCAATACTTTTGGCATGGTGTGAAGAAGGACATAGCTTAGTACATTGCTAGGTGTCATAAGTGCTAACAAGTCAAGGCAGAGCACCAACATCCAGCAATATTATTGCAGCCCTTACCCATTCCGAAATGGAAGTGGGAAATGATTTCTATGGATTTATAACAGGTCTCCCCATGACAGTGAAGAAGCATGATTCAATCATGGTTGTGGTGGACAAGCTATCAAAGGTAGCTCACTTTATTCCAGTCAAGTCCACTCACAAGGCTAATGACATTGCAAATATCTTCACGAGAGAGATATTCAGATTGCATGGATTTCCCAAGGCAATAGTTTCTAATCGTGATATTAAATTCACTTCCAATTTCTGGAAATGATTATTTCAGGAATTGAGAACTAGATTGAATTTCAGTACAACATATCATCCTCAAACAGATGACCAAACTGAGAGGGTGAATCAGGTTTTTGAAGACATGTTGAGAATGTATGTGATAGATAAACCATCCAAGTGGGAAGATTACCTATACTTGGTAGAATTTGCATACAATAATGGACATCATGCATCATTGGGAATGAGTCCATTTGAGGCATTGTATGGAAAATGATGCAAGACTCCAGTGAATTGGGATAGTTTAGTGAACAGGGTAGTGCTTGGGCTAGAGATGATCAAGGAAATGGAACAGGAAGTTGTTAAAATTAGGCAGAATTTAAAGGCAGCTTAGGACAGGCAAAAGAGTTATGCAGATTTGAAAAGAGTGCATAAGGAATTTCAGATTGGGGATCATGTTTATTTGAGTGTGAGACCAAGGAAGAGTTCTCTCAAGTTGGGGAGTTGTGCCAAGTTGGCACCAAGATATTGTAGACCATTTGAAGTCCTAGATAGGATATGGCGAGTTGCATATAGAGTTGCATTGCCTGCTAACATAAGAGCTCATAATGCTTTCCATGTATCTTTGCTTAAGAAGTATGTACATGATCCTAACCATATGATTGATTGGAATGTGATATAGGTGGAACCCAATGGAGAGTTCCAAGTAGAGCCTATGCGCATCTTCGACAAGAAGGTCACTTTGCTCCAAAACAGAGCCATCGGGCAGGTAAAGGTCTAATAGGAGCATCTTAGTCCCGATGAGGCTACATGGGAGCTAGAGGATGCCATGAGAGAGGCATTCCCATTTTTGTTCAGTTTTGAGAACATCGAGGATGATGTTGTTCTAAGGGGGAGGGGAATGTAATATCCCAATTTTAACCATTATGAAATATTGGCTTTTAATATAAATATTGTATACATGCAATATATGTTTCCCTAGCGTGGAGCTTAAGGCCAAGGCCCCATTAGTGTATGTTTAGATTTTATTTAAAATGGACAAGTATTTGATATTTGATTACCCATGAGCTATTAAGCCATGGAATATTGTAAATGATGTAAATATTTGATATTGCAATAAAATATCAAAACTGGCTATGGAAGCAACAAATGAGAAGGGGCCATGTGTATTCCACTAGGGAGTGGTGAGGGGGTTGTCAGGATGAACCATATGCTTCAAAATGTCATCTTCTGAACCCATTTGACTTTCCTTGCTAACATTTAATTTTGTTGTAAGGAAGTTGCTGAAGAATTCAGTCCATGGCTTCAATAGAGCATGGGAAACCCAAAAATTCATATGGCAGGTATGGGCTCTATTTTTCTTGTACCACAAGTCACTCTACCTCATGGGAATTGGTTCTTCCTCATTCCCATTCCATTATTGAACATCCCAGCATCAGTTTTCATCCATTACGAATGCCCAACAGTGAGAAAAACCAGAAATCGCAACTTTGTAAGAACCCATGTTTTGAAGAGCCATAAACGCCCATAATTTGGTATTGACAGTAAAATCTAATGGGGGATTCATAGATATGAACATTGGGGCGAATTTGAGAGCATTAGATACCCCGAAATCCATAGAAAAACCTAGTTTTTATAGTCCATAAGTCCAATGACGGGATTGAGTTATTTGATCACCGAATTGAGAAATTCCAAGTGTGAATTCTAGAACAGAGGTTGGGAATGCTTGATAAACCCAGTGAAGGCTTGAATCTCAAGGAATTAGCAGCTGGACCTTTCTATGCCCACCCTGAATAGAAATGGAAGGAAGGGATGCCTAAGGGACTGTGCAGCAGAGAAGAGGACCTTCCTTGTGTTGGGTGTGGTAGGTACTGTGGGTGCCTTGACTGTTTGAATTATCTTGAGATGCCTGTAGCTATGTGGTTGAGCTCACTAGCTTAGCATTGCCCTCCTTTGTCATTTTTATGCTTGATAAACCCAATTGTTTGTTGGCTTAGCATAGTTGTTGACTGAAACCATGGTTGTGAGTGAGCCCATCTAGTTCCTCCTCAGTGGATACACAACCCAACTCGAGGGTGATCTCTCAGTTGAAAGGATATGGGTTGGATAGAGATCTATGGTTGGGTGGAATGTTGCTCTCACATAGTCAGCTGTTTGGACAACTTCATCTCAAATATAAGTGTTATCTGTGTTTAGATTATATGCATTATATGCTTTGGAATGTGTTAATTCCGAATGATAATTATTCATGTTAATGGAATTGATACGAAGTATGTGCATAGCATGAGAAGGGGATTGATTCTATGCATATTGAATCATCATCCACTTGTGATAGATATGTTGATGCATTATAATTATTTGTGTGCAAATATGATTTAATTCCGCTGTGTTTATATGGAGTATGAACTTGCACACATAATTTTTTATTTATTATGAATTTCTTAGTAATGTATGGGGCCGAGATTTTCAAGTAAGCCTGGTGTGTTTGGTCATGTTTCCTCCCTTGCACTGGATTGATGGAAGGGGACGTGACAGTCTGTGTCGATATTTGTTGACATCAGTGCGAAGTGAACCCTTGTCGACAGAAGTGTGTCAACAAATATATCATACGATCTTGTGTCCAAATGATGTCTTCCACAAGATAAACATATGAAGAACAATCGACCGATCCTTCCTATCCATAATATTTGTACCAAGATTCATATTTGAGGAAGGGTTGATCGACTCTTCCTCTAGATGATGCTTGATTCTGGTTCCACACTTGAGGATAAATCATCCCACTATTAATCTAGCTAATAAAATTAATTCCTATCTCATCTTAGGAAGGGTCGTCCGATATTCTACTAGATAATACAATTACTGGATACGATATTTTTATAAAGTTGTTGCCGATTTGTCACCCACCTAATATGTTCCTAGGATACCATTGTTGAGGAAGGTTCTAGCAATCCTCCTTCCAAATTACTCGACACATTGTGCAATCTTAGAATGGATTTATCAATCCTTAATCGATATGATGCTTCACCCTAGCTCCAGATTTAAGAAAGGGTCCTCCAATTTTCTATTATATGATGTTTGTGTTGATGCCCAATTTTGTCATTACTTTTGATCATTAAACGTGCTCTGTTGGTGTTATTTTTACCATTTTTGATATGATAAGTCATACTTCTTGCCATTCAGACCACCATTTGAGCTCAGGTATGAATACATTTGAATATTTCATAAATCCTAATTGATTATCATTATTTTGTGTTTTATTAATGTTAATTTAACATTTCTTGAATTGCTTGGCACATAGACTTCATTCTGTAGGTTATGGTTTTCAAACAGACACTCATTCAGATGCACGTTCATGTCCAAGATGCCCAGCCGCATTCAGACCATCGTTCAGCCCTCCGTTCGCACCTCGGATTCGTTGGTTGGAATATTCCAGGGCACTAAAGGAAAAAAACATGACGTGGGTTCTGTTGGCAACGTGTCCCTCATGGTTCATGAGCCCTCATTCTAGAATATTCGTGTTCCTGTTCACCCATCCTGACAACGCATCAGTTGCCCATGTCAAAGAGAATCAACGCACCAACTACTCGCGTGAAGGGAACCAACACGCAAGGATTTTGAGAGATGACCTATGTGTTGTGCTGATCTGTTTTCTTCAGTAATGAAGACCTCCTACTTTTAGAGAGGTCGACCACTGAAAGGGTCGACCTACTCTCCCATTGTAAAAACTATATAAAGACATCTCAGGTTGAGAAATGCATGCACAGAGATAGAGACAAAAATGTTGTGTAACTTTGTTTCAGTTTAATAGAAAGACTCTGTTTCAATTGTTGATGACCATTCTCATTTTCTGTTAATGGTTGGTGACTGAGTATCTTAGGAGATAAACTCCTGTTGTTGGGAAGGGACCCTCAACAATTAAAGGTTACATTTGTGTATATTCAGCAGTTTCTTTTTACATTTGCAGCTAAGTCATTTCGTTTTTGCATATATCTATTATGTTTTCCTGTAAGTCATTTCGTTTCTATAAGCAAATAGTTCGTTTTCCTGTAGGTGACATTTTGTTGTTTATAACATATAATTTCCTACATTTTTATGCAATTTATGCCTTCAGAATCCATTCGGTCGGCCATTTGCACCATCCATTTAGACCTTCTTTCAGTCTTTCATTCGCATTTAGACATAATTTTCCAGAATTTGCAGTCATTTTCAGAATTGCTAGTATTTCATTTTATGCAGAGATAGTTAGCTAGGATATAGGTTGATTTTCCAGTACTTCATCACATTCTGTAGCTAGTTTGGGATTCGAATCCACCCTTAACATTTTATATCTCATTTTATATTTGCACATAGGTTAACCATTTCAGTTTTATTAATGATGAAATTCATTTACATTCAACATATGTTTTACTGTTCAAATAAGAAATAGTTTTGGTTTAAGTAGAAGCAGTATAAATGTCTTTTGCTTATGATTTAGGTAGTTTATGAATTATTTTCACTTACTTTCATGCCTAGGACCTAGATTAACTTAAACTTGTTTACAATGCTATCATAGACTTTGTTAAATTTTAGTTTGTCTTATTTCTGAAAGTAGTTTAGTGTTTCATTTCCAGTTCCTAATTAGTCCTTCACTTTCATTTTACATAGTGTTTTGATTTGGTTTAATTGCATTATTTCAAGTTCTTTCATTTCCGTAGATAGAATAGAATATGAACTAGTCTCAATCCAAGTTTAATAAGTTCTTGTGTGTTTAATATAGATGCATTAGTTTTCAATATCTAAGAGTTTTCATAACTTAGTTTAATATAGGTTTGTTTTTCAAGTTATAGATCAACTTCATTACACTTTCATAGTTGTCTTAGAAGATAGTTTGATTTGCAATAGAGGTAGTGTAAGAACATCTTGTTTTTCTGTTGTAGGTTTTGATTATAAGTTAATATTGATTTCAATCATTTAAGTTCTTGTCTTGTACTTAGTTAGTTTGCTTCTCTTGTAGTCAATGTTTCATAAACTGATTTGAAGTATTGATAGATATCATTTGATGTTGATAGGCATTTGCATGTGTTAGATAGACATTTCATATTTTAATTCCAAGTAGTCATTAGATATTAAATCACTTAGGATTTGTACTTTTTTTAATCAACATTTTATTTAAAGTATTGTAGCTAGTTTTTAAGTGTCATTTGCTTATCGATAAAGAATAGGTTACAATGTTTAAAATCAATTGTAATTGGTCACTTTTTAGCTTACATCTCTTTATAGAGGTTAAATTAGATTTACTTCCATTTTGTTTCCTTGTCACATTTGAAAGTCATTTTGATACATTTTCTCCAGTTCCTATTACATTTGACACATTTCCTCAAAATCCTCAAGGAGAATGGAATTATGTAGCTTAGCTTAGTCTTAAGTGTTTGTCGAATGCATGAGTAGTTTCACTATTGAATTTCTTAGGTTTATTAAGTAGTTGTAACCTTGCTTCAAATAATATAGTTTCTTGTCTTCATATAGTTAGTTGTAAATTGAATTATTTCATTGATAGGTTCCTAAATTCATTGTTATTACATGGTAGCTAGTCTTTTTAATTCCTAGATTAGAGTTTGAATCATTGATCAGTAGTTTCCATTTTCATAAGGGTAATTTGATTTTGATCAGGTCTTGTTTCTTAGAGTAGTATTGTTTTTATGTTTTCAGTTATTTCTCATAGAGTAGAGTAGTATAGATTGATACTATTTTGGTCTATTGGTTTTGTTAGGTTTAATCAGCTTAGTAGTTGTATTTCTGAAGTTTGACTCGGTTTTTTATTTTGAAAGATCTTTCGATCTTTTCATTATTAAATATTTCCAAGGTCTTCCGAGTCGATGTCTTAGGTACCCTTCTACCTCAGCATATAATTTTCCACAACTCTAAGATTACCAACCCCGGTCAATAATTAAATATTTGGTGATTCATTAAGACAATAAAACACCCAACATTTTGGCACCATTGCCAGGGAGTTGTAGATAGGTAGAATTTTCTTCTTAAACCTTAGTGATAGGTAGAATTTTCCTTTTGAAACTTAGAGATAGGCTGGTGGCGGGTGAGTGGTAAGATGAGAGGTAAGAACCTACGCATCTGTTATAAAAGGCATCCCCAAAACCCAAAAATAGTAGTAATGCATTTAAAATTTGTTTTAGTTTATCTTTGTTTTCATGAATAGACCTAGAGATTTAAAAGGTAGATATATTAAAACTAGTCCCCAAAACACTAAAATTCCTACTAACATTTATGGGGGGCATGCCACCCCAACTACTAACTCAGTAGAAAGGTATCGGAAAACACCTAAAGGGGATAGTCCTACTTGGAAAGTTAAGGAAATCCTTTCTGGAAACCATTTAGGGGGGACGATAGAGACATCAGAGTATTCTGTTCAGAAAGAAATACCACTAGGGGAACCTCAGTCTCATATTGAAACTGAATTTAGGAAGGAAGAAGCTCAAAAAGATAAACCATTAGAACCTCTCAATCCTCCATTAGTTTCAAAACCTAAAGACACAACCTTCTCACTACTAGGGGGTCCGAATTTGGTAGATTTTGTTGTTCCCTCATAGATAGATGCCCTTTTTGAAAACTTTGCAAACATAATTGTCTCACAAATAGAAACATCAACTATACGACCTACAATCCCTGTAGAGATGGATTCTCACATAACTGACAACTCTTCTCATCAAAGAAATACTCTCCCTGAAAGAGAACGTTGGGACATCCCATATTCACCAAGAAAGGAACCACCTAGGTACACTCTCTTTGGAAATCAAGTTTTCATAGAGAATGAAAATGAAGATCATGTTCGACAAGATGAAGCAGAGGGGGAGATTAGAACTGAAGGTACTTTTGGATTCCCTATCTTAGACACTGCACAAGATGTAACCATGAAAAACATCCCTCCCTCCTCACGACCTTTTATGGGAAGAGTAGTGAGGATTTGGATACATTTCTATTCGAATTTGACATTTTTTGTAGGAGCTATATCTACCTACAAGATGGGCAAAAGTTAAAAAATTTCCCTGCTACACTAAAAGATTCCACTCTTAGGTGGTTTATGGGGTTAGGAGAATCTAGCATTAGAACTTGGGAAGACATGAAGACTGCATTTCTACGGAAATATCAGGATTACTGTAAACCTAAGGACTCTCGGAATGACATTTTAAAAATACATCAACTTGAAGATGAGATCCTAGAAGAGTATCTCGAAAGATTTAACTGTGTTACATAAATCAAAGTATAGTGATCTTTGGGAAGATGCAATAAGAACACTCTTCCTTAAGGGAATTTCAGAAGAGTTTTTAGAAAAACTTAACCTCATGGCAGTTATGTTAGGATATTCCTATACTCCATCCTAGTCCTACCAGCATTTTCATTATTTGCATTTTCAGTCATGCATGCACTTTTAGGGTTTGCATGCATTTGCATGCATCCCAGTCATCAGTCCCAGCACCTAGGTCTCAGTTAGCCAGCCCCTGAAGCTTCCTTTCACTCAGTTTCAACCCTCCTAGAGCTTAGTGCGCCCTCCTTTCACCTATTGCATGAGAAAGGTGCCCTTCCTTATCTACCATTCAGTTATCTTTAGTTATCTTTAGTTATCTTTAGTTCTCTCCTTGATTTTAGGCTTGACTGACTCTCAACTAACTGTATCACTCCAATGGACCTCCAGTGAGAATTGACTGCCCATTCTGACTCTAGTTAGCTCCTCATGTGCCCTCCACTGAGCCTCCTTCATTCAATTAGTGTCTCCATGTGCCAGTTACATTCAGTTACACCTAGCACACTCAGTTAGACTCAGTTTGACTGACGGTTGACAGTTACTTATGCATTGATGATTCCACCAATGATGAGATAGACTACTAGTTGTGCTTCGATGACACTCCAGTGATCTTTTGATCACTCCATGAAGGCTAATTCGAATTGCCACCTTAGGCATTCGAATACTCGTGCATTGTACTATTTATTTGTCCATATTGTGATTAATTAATTAGTGTGTGTGAAGTATTTTTGCTTCTATCCGAGTTCTACTGTATTATTATTCTATTGCTAATTATACTGTATTGACCACTCTTCTTCTATTTTCTTGCTTAATCAATTACTTTCATGTGAGGTATACATCATCTCTTAGATCTGCTATGAGGATTTTCACATGGTATCAGAGCATGTTGAGAGTATTGTTTGTCTCCATTACTGAAAGTTTTTTGCAGGTTATTATCAAGATTTCGAGTGCAGCAGTTTCTGCATTTATGCAGCAGTATCAGTTGCAGATATTCTTTATTATTTTTGTAGGTCTTCTATAGCTTCAATGAATTCAGAATAAATCCCTCTTCTTTCTCCATTCAACTATGATGAATGGAAACAAAAAATGATAGCATATTTGAAGAGCCATGATCTCTTTGATTGTTATTTTGAAAAAGAGTTCGAATCCTCTGAAGAGAAGATTGACTGGTTGAATAAAGGTGACATGGCCTTTGGAAGAATGATGCTTGCTTTGCCTGAATACATCTTATACCAAATCATTGATGATGTTGAAACTCCAAAAGAGCTATGGGCCCATCTGGATGAAAGATTCGGAAAACAGAATGAAGGATTTGGTCCAAACCCCTTCAAGAGCAAGCAAAGTGATGCATTCGCCCTCCTTGATGATCTCATTGATCATGAACCGGTATCAAACACATCTCATATTGAAGTTGTCCACAAAGAAGAAGAACTTGCAGATTCTACACTCATGCTCCAAATTTCTTCTCTTTCTGTGCCAGCTCACACTCTAGATATTGCAGAAGGTCCTAAATCCTCTCTTGCACCAGAGTCTATTGGTCTACATCATGATCTATTGAATGTTTCGGAGGTCAAATCAGCTATTGGAGGTAATGCATTCGCTCTCCTCAAGCAATCACCTCTTATTTAATACTATATGATCATTATTCCATGCTTTCAGAAAGTTATTGAAGAATATGGCCATTGCCATTCGCTTGGGATAATTTCTCATGCACATCATGGTTTTGATCTCACCCCTATTGGTTCAAAGGAGATCTCAAGAAACCATTTCCATTCGCTTGGGATAACTTCTCTTGCATTTACTGGTTTTTATCTCACCTATTATGGTTCAAAGGAGATCTCAAGAAACCATGATTCAAGTCTTGGATCTAATTTGGATTCTAAGCAATCACTACTTGGGATAATTTCTCATGCATATGATAGTTTTGATCTCACCCTTGTTGGTTCAAAGGAGATCTTAAGAAACTATTCTTCAAGTCTTAAATCTGATTTGGATTTCAAGCTATTATTTGATGGTTCCTTTTGGCATAATCTCACCCATGGTGGTTTGAAGGAGAAGACAAAAGACTATCTGCACATTCATGTTTCTGATCCTACCTCAGCTGATTTGAATCACAGGTTCAAGGATCATCCTCATACTTTTGGATTTATTCTCATCACATTCGATCTGAAGAGCAAGTACAAGCACATGCTTTCTGAGCATGATCCACTTCTTCCCAAGAAGAAGATACCTCTAGACATATGACCAAGCATCACATCTGCTTGAGATTGGAGCATTTATTTTTGTGTGTGCCTTACAGTCTATTTTGAGGGGCGGTATTTTTCCCATGAGGTTTTCCCCATTTCCTCGGTTTATTGACTGTTATTATTCATTGTATTGGGTGACCTTTGGTCTTAGTTACTAGGGCCCAGGATGGATTAAGGGGGGTGGTTAGGATATTCCTATACTCCATCCTAGTCCTACTAGCATTTTCATTATTTGCATTTTCAGTCATGCATGCACTTTTAGGGTTTGCATGCATTATTTAGAGTTTGCATGCATTTGCATGCATCCCAGTCATCAGTCCCAGCACCTAGCCCTTAGTTAGCCAGCCCCCGAAGCTTCCTTCCACTCAGTTTCATCCCTCCTAGAGCTTAGTGCACCCTCCTTTCACCTACTGCATGAGAAAGGCGCCCTTCCTTACCTACCATTCAGTTATCTTCAGTTCTCTCCTTGATTTTAGGCTTGACTGACTCTCAGCTGACTGTATCACTCCGATGGACCTCTAGTGAGACTTGACTGCCCATTCTGACTCCAGTTAGCTCTTCATGCGCCCTCCACTTAGCCTCCTTCATTCAATTAGTGTCTTCATGTGCCAGTTACATTTAGTTACACCTACCACACTCAGTTAGACTCAGTTTGATTGATGGTTGATAGTTACTTGTGCATTGATGACTCCATCGATGATGAGATAGACTACTAGTTGTGCTTCAATGAAACTCCAGTGATCTTTTGATCACTCCATGAAGGCTAATTCGAATTTCCACCTTAAGCATTAGAATCCTCATGCATTGTACTATTTATTTGTCCATATTGTGATTAATTAATTAGTGTGTGTGAAGTATTTTTGTTTCTATCTGAGCTCTCCTGTATTATTATTCTGTTGCTCATTATACTGCATTGACCATTCTTCTTCTATTTTCTTGCTTAATCAATTACTTTCTTGTGAGGTATACATCATCTCTTAGATCTGCTGTGAGGATTTTCACAAGCTATACAGGAATTACTCTAGGAGCAGAGGGAAAAGTGGGAAACACTTTCGGGAATCTTATACTAGAAACGTAAAAGGAAATACATCCAGTGCTGGTGGATTTACAAGGGTAGAATTGGGAAACCTATTAGAAAATTTCAAAACAAATATCTTAGGAGCCATGGGTTCTCAACTAGATGCATTACAAGCTAAAAAGAGACAGGATGAAGAGTGTACAATAATGAGTGTTTTCTGTCATAGTTGTAGAACTAAACATCCCCAATGGGAATGCCCATTGAATAATGTCTCAGTATGTCACCTTTGTACAGAAGAACATCCAACTGATAATTGTCCATCGTTGCCTGGGTTGCAAGCCGTATACAAGAGTGGAAATTTTGGTGAAACATCTAGAAGGCCTTGGAAACCTAGAGACCAACCATCATATCATGATCCATCATTACAATTTCCGCCCTATTATCACCCTTATCAACCACCTCAACAATGGAACACCTCAAATTGGAAAAATTAGCCACCTCAGAACTGGCCACCTCAATATTCTCCTAAAAATGCTCAGCATCAACAATGGCCACAAGGGTGGAGGGGACAAGCATATGCTCAATATCCACCTATTCTTGTGCCTAACTATCTTTACCCACCTAATGTCCAACAACTTTTTTCTGGATTTGTGCCTCCTTCACTACCCCCTATCACTCATCAGCCTCACCATTTCCAGAATATGAATCCCCCAAGACCCATAATATTGTATGCACAACCAATACCAAATCCTAACAATAAACCAACTCAAGCTCTTCACAGCATTAGGTTGCTACCTCTTCCATCATATGCCATTTCGACCACACCAGTGCATGAGATTCAATTGCGTTCTAGAAAAGTTCTGCAAGATCAACCCAAATCATCAGTTGTTATTCGTGAAGAGAATGAGAAGAAGACATATCAACTGAAACCTTGAATGATGCCATTTTCGAAAATGTAGTTATTCCAAAAGTTCCAACACATGACCCCTCTCAGAAAGAATCAACTCTAGGAGAAAAATTACCTCCATATCCGGAGCGTCTAGCAATAGAGAAACCTGCAACTTTTCCAAGGTATGATATTATTAACGAATTGAAAAATATTTGTATCAAGATCCCTTTGCTACAAGCCATTAAAGTTATACCAATTTATAGTAAAGTGATAAAGGAACTCTGTATTAAAATACCACGTAAGAAACACAAATACCCTCCGACAATTCATGTCATAAGTGAAATGTCAAATTACATAGCAAACCAACCTAGAATTCCAAAGTATACAAATCCAGGAAATCCTGTGGGAACTGTTATCATCAATATCACTGCTATAGGAAACACACTTATTGATCTAGGAGCTACTATTAACCTGATGACTACCACAATTTTAGAAACTCTCCATTTAGGACAGTTTCTCCGCCCTACCCCAACGATGCTGGAATTAGCAAATCGCACTATGATGCAGCCTGCTGGGATCCTAGATGATATCATTGTATTAGTGGCTTCATGGGAATATCCCGTGGACTTTATGGTCATAGAATCAAAGGACCCTTCCAAAGGACACCCTACTATTCTGGGAAGACCTTGGTTAGCCACTGCTAATGAATTTATAGGATGTAGGGATGGAGAGATGATCATCTCTGATGGGTTATCTACAAGAAAACTCGCTTTATACCCACCAGCACCACCAGTAACCGAAAACATGGTTTGGTTCGATTGTCCTTTTGGGGATGAGAACTTGGAATAAATTTCCCTTGTTAGTGATTTCTCCTGGGCACTTCAAGAACAAAATACCGAAAATGTGTTGAACCGATTTGTCTCTTCCGCAACATGTATAGACTTTCCTTAGTCTTTTTTCCAACTTGATCAAATCTTTGGAGATGAATTCCAAGAGAATATGAGCCTCTCCACATTTACAAACATACCTTGTGTCTTTGCAATTGAATAACACATAGGATCCTATACCATACCTTGTGAGGTCAGTCCTGAAAAATTTCTACATATAAATGTAGGTTTAGATGAGAGTCAACAAAAACAATTACTAAAAGTTCTCAAAAGTCAAACCGGAGCATTTGCATGGGAATACACCGATATGAAGGGTATACACCCAGATACTTGTATTCACCACATTTACAAAGATTCACACATACCTCCTGTCAGGCAGCCCCAGAGAAGAATGAATCCAGACCTAAAGGATATAGTTAAAGATGAATTACAAAAACTCCTCAAGCGGCTGATTTCATCTACCCAATTTCTAACAGTAAGTGGGTGTTTCCTCTGGTAGTAGTTCCAAGGAAAGTTATAGGGAAATGGCATATCTGTGTTGACTTTTGAGAATTAAACAAGGCCACTCTTAAGGATTATTTCCCTTTACCATTCATTGACCAGGTGTTAGATACCTTTTCTGAGAAACAATACTTTTCTTTCCTTGATGGGTATAGTGGATACAACCAAATATTAATAGCACCTGAGGATCAAGACAAGACCACCTTTACTTGTTCTTGGGGGACATATGCCTATAGATTTTTTCCATTTTTCCTATGTAATGCACCTACCACTTTCCAGCGTGTAGTCTTAGGAATTTCGCTGACCTTATACATGACTGTGTAGAGGTTTACATGGACGATTTTATAATATATGGTAATACCTTCCAAGAAGCCCTTGATAACCTTGAAACAGTTCTTATTCGGTGCCAAGAAACAAACGTATCCCTTAGTCATGAAAAATGCAAGATGTTACTAACCGAGGGTGTAGTTTTGGGACATCATGTCTCTCTTCAAGGAATCAAGGTGGATCCTGCCAAGATAGAAATGATTGTTAATCTTCCTCCTCCAAAAACTCAGAAGGAGGTAAGGAGCTTTCTTGGCCATGCAGGCTGTTACAGACGTTTTATTGAAAACTTTACCAAGATAGCTGCACCTATGTTCAAATTACTCATGAAAGATACATATTTTCAATGGACTGAACCTTTCCAACATGTCTTTGAAACTTTAAAGGCAAAGCTCTCAGTGGCACCAATACTTAGGGGCCCCAATTGGTCCCTTCCCTTCCATATATCCACTGATGCTTCCGACATGGCTATAGGAGGAGTCTGTGAAGAACCTGCAACAATAATTAATGAGAATACACGGGACAATAGAAGTAACAAAACTCAGAATCACTTTTATATTGATCGCAGGCCACTTCAAGGGGGAAACCTCCTTTGAGCAAGCTCAATACAAATAACTTCACGGTACCTTCATTGGTCTCAACACAAACTTATATACTAAGTCTAGGCGCCAATACCATGGGTCAATACCATGTGTCAATACAAACCATGGGCCAATACAAAATATGGATCAACAATTACTACGGGACGGCTTACAAAGCATATGCGTCCAACAACAATAATACAAACTATGGATCAACAAATACTACAGGACGACTTACAAAGCATATGCATCCAACAACAATATACTAACAAAGCAAATAGAAGGGTTGACATGGGTTCCTAACATCCCCTCTTCCTTAGAAAAATCTTTGTCCTCAAAGCTCTAGATGTGGAAATTGATGCAGAATCTGAAGGAGTGGTTCCCCTGTAGCATCCTTGGGTTGCATTCCGGCCCACTGTCGCCTTTTGAGTTTCAAGGAGGATTGCTTGGAAGGTTGTAGACGAAGAAGTAACATATTAGCTGCGTGAAAAGTGCGCTCAGAATGGTGCTGATCGGCTTGTTATTTCAATTGAATTCTTGCCATGTGAAGATTGTCCTGCAGAATGAGAAGAATCTGATCACGGTTTCGAAGAATCGAGTCAATTGCCTAAAATGGGGAGCTGCTGAGCATGTCTGAAAGAAGAACTGGCGGTGCCTGTCCATAAATTGCTTCATATGGTGTCCTTTTAGATGTGGTATTGTACCACTGGAGCACTTCTAGGAAATCCATAAAAATAGCTGTCCACATCTGTGTAGGGATGGGAAAGGGTTCGAGCAGTCCCGAAAGGAGTGTCGTTTCACCCTTGTTGACCTGGCAAGTATCACAGCCAGCCACCATCTGTTGAATTGTCATTTTCAGCACCTGCCAAAAGAAGTGACATTGTTCCCGGTCATGCATTTTGAGGAACCCAGAGTGCCCTGCTGATGAAGAAGCATGGAGTTCATAGAAGAGATAGCCGTGTTGAACAGATTGCAACAAATTTGGAACAAGCAGAGAAATAACTGTAAGAGAAGCTGGGTCATCAAATGTGTGAGAAGGAGCATCTGTCACCATATTATCCTTACCCTTCTTGTAAGTGATCGCATAAGCATAACCCATGAGTTGGATAACCCATTTCAGGTGTGTTGGGGAGAAGACCCATTGTTCCAGGAAATTGTCCAGACTCTGGAGATCAGTCTTGCTGCAGACATAATTCCCTAATAGGTATGGCTGCCACTTCTGTACTACATGAAAAATAGCCATCATTTACTTCTGTGATGTAGATACGGCTAAATTCATACCGGAAAGGTCTCCTCAAGGCGACAAGCCCACTGGTTCAGCAAGGACACCTGCATATCTATCCAAGGAAGTAGGGGAGACCGTTGATGGGTGCATCTGAATGGAATGGAGTTGAGTGATGACACCATGTGAATTCTTCTTAAGAATATTTTCTAGGCGATGTGAACTAATGATGTAGAGAGACCCTTCTTGTAAGCCCTTAAATTTGTGTTGTTTCCCATTGACTAAAAACTGCATCCAAAGTTCAGCAAAATCCCATAAGATGGGGCCAAGTGTGCATAACCATTGAACGCCCAAAACCACATCACATCCGCCTAGGGACAAGGAAAACATGTCAGAGCGTAGGTTATAATCTTCCAGAGAGATACGCACATTATGTTACTTCCCCTTTCAAGGTAAGGTGCCCCCATTGGCAACCATGACTTCAAAGTTGGAGCAAGGATGGACAAAACAATCAGCATGTTTGGCGATCCGAGGGTCAATGAAGTTATGAGTGCTACCAGAATCAATGAGTATTGTAAGAGGAAGCTTCTTGAAGTAACCCCTGACCCACATTGTTTGGGGGGTGGTGATGCCAGATTAAGCATGGAGAGATATATATGGTTGTTCATCTTAAGATGGGGGGTCAATAGGCGGCTCCTGAATGTCGACCTGATCATCCATTGTATCTGGAGTTTCTTGACCAATTGTAGAGGCAGGGGGAGAATCTATATCCAAGAGATAGAGCTTTTGTTGTACACATCTATGTCCCCGAGTGAATTTCTCATCACAATTATAACAAAGCCCTTTTTCTCTGCGTGCCTGCATCTCTGTTTCAAACAAATGCTTGATAGGAGTTGGTCGAGGAGCTGGCGGGATCGGAGGTCGTTGAGAACCCATACTTCGAAAGGGAACAAAAGTGGGTTTGGAGTGCTATTGGGTTGCAATCTTGTCTTCTTCCAACTTAGATAACCCTAGGACTTCCATCATTGTGTTGGGACAAAACATTTTAACCTCTGACTGGATTTCATCCTTAAGACCACTGATAAAACAACTCCTGTAGAATTCATCAGACAATCCTTCTGTGTGATTGGCTAGTTTCTCAAATTATGTCTGATACTCTCTTACAGTGCCACTTTGACAAAGTTTAGTGAGTGCTCCGGTGAAGTCATCAAAAGCACTAGGACCAAATTGTTGCAAAAGGAGTTGGCAAAAATCTGTCCATTTTGGCTCGACATGAGCCTTGATGTACCAACGGTACCATTGAAGGGCTTCCTGTTCCAAATGAAAGGATGCAAGTGGAACTTTTTAGACATCAAAAGTATTATGCAGACTGAAATATTGTTCTGTGCGATAGATCCATCCATTTGGATCAGTACCATTAAAGCAAGGAAATTCAAGCTTCGGACCACGGAAATTGTTGGAAGAAGAGAATCCATTGGCTGTCGAAGATTCGTGTTGTCGGTTAGTGTTCATGGTTGAATGCTGAAGATGGAGGCTGAGAAATTTTTCATCCAAATCTTGGAGTTTGGTTTGGATGGCTGCAAGTGCTTCCTCCATGGTTGTTACTCCTGCGCGGTTGACAACCATAACCAGGAGGTTTTTTTTTTTGGGAATGGATAGAAAAACAAAAACAAAAGCTTATTTAGTAAAGGGAAATTTGGATTTGGGAAAAACTCGGAGGGGTAATTGGGGTTTGAGTAGGTTTTGGACACTTTTTGATGGACAAGGAAGCAAAAAATGGGGATTTCAGAAGCGGGGTGAAAAAATGAGAAAATTTGGCAGAGAGGGAAACAGAAGCAAAATTAGGAAAGGAACTCGGTGGTAAAATTTGAAGGCGATTGGGTGAAATCCAAAGAAGTTATGGCAAACCCTAAAAATAGACAAATGTGAGATTTTGGGTGTTGGGAAGTGGAATTTGGGATAGGGTCCTCGGGAATGAAATATGCAGAATGGGATTATTGGGGTGTCAGGGAAGTTTCAAGGGAAACTGAGTGAAAACAAGGGAGATATGGATCTGCAACGACGTGGAAGGGATCTGAAACAGAACGGCAATAGTGCGGAAGTGATTAGAAACAGAGGGATCTGAAGCGGCACCAACTAGATAAAAACGGCTAGATCTGAAATAGATCTGAAACGGCCTGATCTGGAATGGATTTCAGAATGGATTTGAAACGACGCGGAAGTGATTGATAACAGTTCAGCTGAAAATAGATATGGACCCCAGGTATGTGCGGCTTCTTAACAATTCAGGGGTTTCACTCGGCCACGAATGTTGTCTGACGGCTTGCATATTGGGGTAGTACCCCTCACTCCACGACTCAGGTAAAACTGATAACCACTTTGTCACAAACAACATCTCTTGGTTTACCTCATGGGTGGAAACTATTCAATCAGGTAGGGGTCGTTGCCCTTTTCGCTGACAAGTCCTCTCAATGGGCCAACTACTTTGGGGCTCTTGTGGTACTCCTCACAATGAGTTTTAGGGCTTATTCCCAAGTACTTCCCATAGTTAAGCGGATAGGGATTATTCCCGGATCTGAAGTTGCAACAGATGCAAAAAAAAAAGAAAAAAAAATTGGCAGAATTTTCACCCAGCGAGCCCAAGAAAGTGCTCTGATACCAGATGTGAAGAACCTGCAACAATAATTAATGAGAATAAACGGGACAACAAAAATAACAGAACTCAGAATCACTTTTATATTGATCACAGGCCACTTCGAGGGGGAAAGGTCCTTTGAGCAATCTCAATACAAATAACTTCACGGTACCTTCATTGGTCTCAACACAAACTTATATACTAAGTCTAGGCGCCAATACCATGTGTCAATACAAACCATGAGCCAATACAAAATATGGATCAACAATTACTACAGGACGACTTACAAAGCATATGCATCCAACAACAATAATACAAACTATGGATCAACAAATCCTACGAGACGACTTACAAAGCATATGCGTCCAACAGCAATATACTAACAAAGTAAATAGAAGGGTTGACATGAGTTCCTAACAGAGTCTTAGGTAAAAAGGAAGGACAAGCATCATATGCCATCTATTTTGCTAGCAAAAATTTGACTCCTGCAGAATCAAAATACACTATTACTGAAAAAGAGTTTATGGCAGTAGTCTATGCTATTAACAAGTTTTGCCACTATATCACAGGATACGAAGTTTTTGTACACACAAACCACTCTGCCATTAGATTTTTAATCAACAAACCAATCACCAATGGCAGGGTGACTCAGTGGCTTCTTTTATTACAAGAATTTAACATCACTGTTGTTGATCATCCTAGTCGAGAGAATGTGGTAGCATATTTTCTCTCTCGCATTCAAATTGACAATGGTGCTAGTCCCATCAACGATAGCTTTCATGATGAACATTTGTTCATTGTGTCTGTTCGAACCCCTTGGTTTGCAGACATAGCCAACTAGTTAGCAACTGGAAAGCTACCAAACCATCTCTCCCCACCCGAGAAACGTAGGATCATAGTCCAAAGTTCTAATTATTCTTGGGTGGACAATGATCTTTTTCGTACTGGTCCTGATTTTATTATTAGACGATGTGTACGAGAGGATGAGATGGTAGAGATCATCCATGCATGTCATGGTGGACCATGTGGTGGTCACTTTTATGATAAGAGAACAACATACAAAGTGTTGCACTCTGAATATTATTGGCCAAGCATTTTTAAAGATGCTGCCAAGTATGTCAAGGGATGTGACAGTTTTCAAAGAATGGGTAGACCTACGCCATCCGATGAGATGCCCTTACAACCCCAGGTTATGCTTGAGCCTTTTGAAAAATGGGCTCTAGATTTCGTAGGGCCAATTTCCCCCATGTCTCGCAAGAAGAAGTACATCCTAGTCTGTATAGACTATGTCACTAAATGGGTGGAAGCTAAAGCTTTATACTGAGCCACAAAAAAATCTGTGGTAAAGTTTATATATGAAGAGATATTTACTCGATTTGGTGTACCTAGGGAAATTGTAACTCATCAAGGATCTCAGTTTACCTCCAAGTTAATGAAAGAGCTTATTGAAAAATATGGTATTAGACATTGTAAATATTCACCATATCACTCGCAAGCCAATGGTCAGGTAGAGTCTACCAACAAGGTATTAGAAGCCATCCTGACCAAGACTATCTAGCTACACCACAAAGATTGGGTAGATAGGCTTCTAGAAGCCTTGTGGGCTTATAGAATAACATGGAGGAATACTAATGGCCACACACCTTATGAACTTGTTTATGGTAAACAAGTTCTTCTACCCATTGAATTTTAGGTAAGAACCTTTCGTATGGATGCACAATTAGGGATGGATATGGAAGAAGCACATAAACAACAAATCTTGCAAATAAATGAATTAGACGAAATTATACAAGATGCCATTCAACGCACAGTTTTAATACAAAATCAATGCAAAAAGTGGCATGATAAATACATCAAACAAAAACAATTCAAGACTATATATTGGGCACTACTTTTTTATTCAAGGTACAAAAATTTTAAAGGTAAATTTACTACCCATTGGATGGGTCCATATGAAATTGTTACAGCTTTTGATAATGGATCTGTTGAGATTAATACAATTGATGGTTCACAAATTTCTTTTGTTGTAAATGGACATAGACTAAGACTTTATCATCAACCAATATCTAAACAAGACTTTGTGCAAAATGCCTTAGAACAGAAGGAGATGGAGCTGGTTGAAGAGGAAGTCATTCCTGGCCTTCTCCTGGTTCTTGAATTATTTTGGGTTATCTTCATTTGTATATATATGTAAATATATTTTTGTTTATTTAAATAAATAAGAGTAATTTCTAACAGCTGATTGCATTTACACAGGAAATTCATTCTTATGATCAGCTTATGGAATTTTGTCAATTAAAACAGGAAGACTCTTCTCCTTTCCCTAATTTTGATCATTTTTCATATAGTTTTTCTTTGTACATATGTTTTCATTTCGAATAAATTTGAATCATCTAACAAGTGGTTTTGTAGTTTGATTACAAGAACCTTATCTCTATAATCAGCTCATAAAATATTATCTGAAAAAGGGAAGTACTCTAAAAAACTCATAATGCATCTTAACTCCTTCTCTTTTGATTATTGTTGAGAATTGAAAATTTATAGTGAAAAGATAAAGTGTTCTTTATATATATCATTTCTAACCACTTTCTTCTATGATTTTTTTTTATTAATTTCATTTTTATGCTTATGTATATGGTATTTGATTCAAACATGCACATTCCTGATTTATCATTAGAGCAGTTGCTTAAGACCTACTGTAATCATCATGTTTTTCCAAAGATCTATCCAACACCTATGGACTACTAGTTCATCATAGACTCATTATCAGAACTTGTCTCTTAAGCATTTTTTATTAAAAGGTATCCCAAGAGTAAGTGATATTTCTACTTGTGGGGAACATTACTAATCTTTTATGAAGAAGATAGACTGAGAGGTCAAGGGACAGCTTTAGGTTATTCTCTTTTGGCATGATCAGTAATGAAAGCTATTATATATAAAGTTACTCACAAGGTTCGCTCTAAAAAAAAATTGAATTATGTGTTAGCAAGCTTAATACACTCTAATGCCAACCGGCTTCCACATACTAAAATCATTATATGAAGCAAACCCGTCGGGTACTGAACAAGCTCGCTGACAGCGGGTCCATGCTAAGTAAAAATTTTAACAAGGAATCTCGGTAAATGCAAGTAAACCCGTCGGGTTACTGAACAGGCTCGCTGGCAGCGGGGCTATGCTTGCATGGTACCAAGATAAACCCGTCGGGGTACTGAACAGGCCTACTGGCAGCGGGGCAATATCGGGTAAAAGAGATATGGTTAATGCCTTACTATGCACATGGCTCATCTAAAGAACCTAAGTACACAAATACATGTTTAGGCCAATTATTCATACTGCCACTAGAGAATGGCTGTAAGTTGGACTTGGCCCTGTCATCTAATTCAAACAATACCTAGGATATGGTTATCCTAGAAGTGGAACCCATAACTATAGAAATCTAATGAACTCCAGGGTGAACTTTATCTATATTCTTTGGATGACGAGATCTTTCAAAATGAGTCAAATATGACTGGTTTTCCTATGGAATTTTCGCATCGATTACACTATCATTATTTATATGGTCTTCATAAGCACTGTTATTTTTTGATGAATTTGCATGTATGAATCATCTCCATTATTAATTAGTATTTCTTTTTCTTACCAAAATAACAACTTTTTAGAGTTATCTGCTCACTGTCAATTGGAAATATTTGAATATCAATCAGTTTGATTTGATGGCTTGAGGACACGCCATATTTTTGGTTTGGGGGAGGATCAAAATTGTCTTTAGTTTCTGATTATTTAAAAAAAATTCATTTATCTTTGATAAAATGATATGTGTTTCAGGAATAATGCAAGTAGCAGAACACTGTTTTGATCCATGATAAATAAAGAAGAGCGCGACTGAAGTTTCAGAAAAGCAGGTTTACATCATCCTTTTGTGTGCTGGCAGCCTCAGAAAATCTTTGCATAATCAGCAGCAGTCAGATCCAGCAAAGCACATTTTATATAGAAGGTCTGTATGAAGAATCGAATGAAGGGTCGAATGACGAACCGAATGAAATGACGAATGAAGCGAATGACGGAGATGTCGAATGAAGTGTCGAATGATGATCCGAATGAAACCATAACTTTATAACAGCATGATTAAGTATGCTAAGGTATCTAATTTTTGAATTTTGATTATAAACAAGAAATATAACCATATCAGGAAATATCAAATGTCATCTATGCACACGATCTCATTCTTCAACTCATCTCAACTTCACCAAATGAATCGACTAATCTTGCATCAATGTGATTTTCAGAATTTTTGACTATCATATGGTTTTAACTCTTCATTAAGTTATATGTAAAAATCATCATGTGAACTGTCATTTTATTAATCAAGGTCATCATGATTTTTCAATACACCATATGATTATGATTCCATGATGAAATTTTCATTTAACCTGTCCAAATTTTACTTTGGACATGGTTGAATATTCAAAACCATACAAATTCATTAGCGCACGCATCTTTATTGTGGCACCCGATTCAAATTTTTGAATGATGGTGTGATCATTTAACCATGCCAAATTTCCATCTCACTATCACTCAAACGTTCAAATGGATCACGATTTAAACCAACGCCTGCGTGATTTTTACCTTGATTCTGCTCACTCTCGTCCTCTCTGAGTCCATCCAGTCACATTCCTTGTATTCCCTGCAATCCCCTGTACTCCTCGCATCCATCTACCTCTGTCTAACAATGTCGACCTGCCATGAGCCTGGGAGCTACCAGGATTTCCTCCGTATCCCTGAATTCAAAGCATGCCGTGAAATTTTTCTTCGAGCAGGTTGGGGTCTGTTCCTCTGTCTTCTCCAGGGCCACGATCATGAGATTTCACTCCTATTTTCCAATGGATTCGACAGAAAAACAACTAGGGTTGGCCATCTTACCTTTCCTGTGACTGAGGAGTCTATTGCATTGGCCACAAAGCTTCCACGAGAGGGTGCTCGTTGGCACAAGCACCTTTTCCTCCCTCGGGTGGCTCATGAATTTTCTCTCAGGGCTGACTACCAACACATTATAGGCACAAAAGGGTTCCACCGGGAGTGTATTAAGCTAGAATATCTCAAGCCCTTAGCCGTCATCATCCGGTTGATCACCTGTGAGGGTAAGTTTACCATATTCAAAGCTTTCCACCTCATATTATTAGCTCATTTTTTTAATGACCATGCCCTAAATTTTCCATTTTATTTTCTGAAGAGCCTTGAGAAAATGTCGAGCCAGGTGAGGAAAAACGTAGTTAACCCCACTGGTAGTTTATAACACCACTGTCTCATTAAAATCCTGATCATTCACCAGTTAAGGGAAAAGGGGCAAACATGGAAAAGTTTTTTGTTTGAAGTATTGAACCCCCATTTGGTCAAGAAGCCCCTTGTCAAAGCCTCTGCCTCTTGAAAGTGCCATCAATTTCAAACTCGCGCTGATGAGCCTACTCAAGCCTCTGCCCAAGCAAAAAGAGACACGAAGTCTATACGGGTTGATGAGGGTACCTCAGGAGAAATGCACCTTGTCCATTCATCATCCTCTCCTGAGCTTGTCCAAGAGGACACGACCACGAAACCCCCACTCTTTTCACCAATACCCACTAAATCTAGGAGGGCAAATTGTGATCAGTCTATCGACCAGACTGTCGTCCAGTCTGTCGTTCAGCCAATCATTCAGCCGGTTCATTTAGATAGCCTTGACATTCAGAAAAACGACCCTGTCCATGAAACACCCCTTCTTACATTAGCTGATGTCTCTTCCCATTTTCTTCAAGTCCCTATCCTAAAAATTACTCCTACAATCACTGAAGGCAAGGCTTCCGAAAATCAAAACACCTCTGTCGATCCCGAAACATGTCTAAATGGATCGATCCCTCACAAAGATCTTGAGTATTTTGTAGAACCATCTACCCCAATCCATCAGACCATGGATAGATTGACCCATGATGTAGCATGATCAACAAGCCATAATGAGAAATATGTTGAAATAATTTATGAGATTCGCCAAGAGAATAAGGAACTGCGTCTACAAGTGAAGGGTGTCGAAGACCTGAACAAAGCCATAACATCTTCTCATGACTCTATCCTGACGAAACACGATACCTTGAGAGCCCAAGCTATGAAGTTTAATCCTAAATCTACTTCCTCTTCTAAGTCAAAGGCAGCTGTTGCTGCAGCTTAGCCTTCTTCTCTTCTTTGCTCAGTGGGACCTGGCATATCTCTGGTTTGGGGGAGTGTTGATGCCCAATTTTGTCATCACTTTTGATCATTAAATGTGCTATGTTGGCGTTATTTTTACCATTTTTGATATGATAAGTCATACTTCTTGCCATTCAGACCACCATTTGAACTTAGGTATGAATGCATTTGAATATTTCATAAATCCTAAATGATTATCATTATTTTGTGGTGTATTAATGTTAATTTAACATTTCTCGACCTGCTTCGCACATAGAATTCGTTCTGCAGGTTATGGTTTTCAAACAGACTCTCATTCAAATGCACATTCATGTCCAAGATGCCCAACCACATTCGGACCATCGTTTAGCCCTCCGTTCACACCCTCAGATTCGTTGGTTGGAATATTCCGGGGCACTAAAGGCAAAAACAATGACGTGGGTTCTATTGGCAACATGTCCCTCATGGTTCGTGAGCCCTTGGTCTAGAAGATCCGTGTTCCTGTTCTCCCTTCTTGACAATGCATTAGTTTCCCACGTCAAAGAGAATCAACGCACCAACTACTCGCGTGAAGGGAACCAACACGCACGGATTGTGGGAGACGGCCTATGTGTTGTACTGAGTCGTTGTCTTCAGTAATTAAGACCTCCTATTTTTAGAGAGGTCGACCACTAAAAGGGTTGACCTGCACTCCCATTATAAAAATTTTATAAATATGTCTCAGGTTGAGAAACACATGCACAAAGATAGAGAGAAAAACGTTGTGTAACTTTGTTTCAGTTTAATAGAAAGACTCTGTTTCAGTTGTTGATGACCATTCTCGTTTTCTGTTAATGGTTGGTGACTGAGTAGGTTAGGAGATAAACCCCTATTGCTGGGAAGAGCCCCTCAACAATCAGAGGTTACATTTGTGTATATTCAACAGTTTCTTTTTACATTTGCAGCTAAGTCATTTCATTTTTGCATATATCTATTACGTTTTCCTGTAAGTCATTTCGTTTCTACTAGCAAGTAGTTTGTTTTCCTGTAGGTGACACTTTGTTGTTTATAACATATAATTTCCTGCACTTTTATGAAATTTATGCCTTCAGAATCCATTCGGTCGGCCATTCGCACCATCCATTCAGACTGTCTTTTAGACCTTCTTTCAGCCTTTCATTTGCATTTAGACAGAATTTTCCAGAATTTGCAGTCATTTCCAGAATTGCTAGTATTTTATTTTATGCAGAGATAGTTAGCTAGGATATAGGTTGATTTTCCAGTACTTCATCACATTCTGTAGCTAGTTTGGGATTCGAATCCACCCTTAACATTTCATATCTCATTTTACATTTTCACATAGGTTAACCATTTCAGTTTTATTAATGATAAAATTCATTTACATTCAACGTATGTTTTACTGTTCAAATGAGAAATAGTTTTGGTTTAAGTAGAAGCAGTATAAATGTCTTTTGCTTATGATTTAGGTAGTTTATGAATTATTTTCACTTACTTTCATGCCTAGTACCTAGATTAACTTAAACTTGTTTACAATGTTATCATAGACTTTGTTAAATCTCAGTTTGTCTTATTTCTGAAAGTAGTTTAGTGTTTCATTTCCAGTTCCTAATTAGTCCTTCACTTTCATTTTACATGGTGTTTTGATTTGGTTTAATTGCATTGTTTCAATTTCTTTCATTTCCGTAGATAGAATAGAATATGAAATAGTCTCAATCCAAGTTTAATAAGTTCATGTGTGTTTAATATAGATGCATTAGTTTGTAATATCTAAGAGTTTTCATAACTTAGTTTAATGTAGGTTTGCTTCTCAAGTTATAGATCAACTTCATTGCACTTTCATAGTGTCTTAGAAGATAGTTTGATTTGTAGTAGAGGTAGTGTAAGAACATCTTTTTTTTTCTGCTTTAGGTTTTGATTATAAGTTAATATTGATTTCAGTCATTTAAGTTCTTGTCTTGTACTTAGTTTAGTTTCATTCTCTTGTAGTCAATGTTTCATAAACTGGTTTGAAGTATTGATAGATATCATTTGATGTTGATAGGCATTTGCATGAGTTAGATAGACATTTCATATTTTAATTCCAAGTAGTCATTAGAGATTAAATCACATAGGATTTGTACTTTTGGTAATCAGCATTTCATTTCAAGTACCGTAGCTACTTTTCAAGTGTCATTTTCTTATGGATAAAGAATAGGTTACAATGTTTAAAATCAATTGTAATTGGTCACTTTTTAGCTTACATCTCTTTATAGAGGTTAAATTAGATTTACTTTTGTTTTGTTTCCTTGTCACATTTGAAAGTCATTTTGATACATTTTCTCGAGTTCCTATTACATTTGACACATTTCCTCAAAATCCTCAAGGGGAATGGAATTAGGTAGCTTAGCTTAGCCTTAAGTGTTTGTCAAATGCATGAGTAGTTTAACTGTTGAATTTCTTAGGTTTATTAAGTAGTTGTAACCTTGCTTCAGATAATATAGTTTCTTGTCTTCATATAGTTAGTTGTAAACTCAATTATTTCATTGATAGGTTCCTGAATTCATAGTTATTACATGGTAGCTAGTCTTTCTAATTCCTAGATTAGAGTTTGAATCATTGATCAGTAGTTTCCATTTTCATAAGAGTAATTTGCTTTTGATCAGGTCTTGTTTCTTAGAGTAGCATTGTTTTTATATTTTCAGTTATTGTTCATAGAGTAGAGTAGTATAGATTGATACTATTCTGGTGTATTGGTTTCGTTAGGTTTAATTAGCTTAGTAGTTGTATTTCTGAAGTTTGAATCGGTTTTTCATTTGAAAGATCTTTCGATCTTTTCATTATTAAACATTTCCAAGGTTCGCCGATCCGATATCTTAGGTACCCTTCTACCTCAGCATATACTTTGCCACAACTCTAAGATTACCAACCCATGTCGATAATTAAATATTTGGTGATTTATTAAGACAATAAAACACTCAACAGTTTGTCCCTAGGTTCACATTCGAGGAAGAATGAATCGATCATTCCTTTAAATTATTATCATCTCAATGACATCGTTTAAAGAAGAATAATCCGATCTTTGTCCAAGATGTTTCTCAACCCAATGTCAAATTTTGAGAAAGGGTTGACTAACCCTTTCCTTAGTTTTTTCTCGACTCGATGTCAATGTTTGGGAAAGGGTCGAATGACCCTTTCCTTAGATGTTTCTCGACCTGATGTCAACATTTGAGAAAGGGTCGATCGATCCTACCTCTAGATGATGTTGGACTCAATGTCCACATTTAATATAGTGACTGTTGATCCTTCCAATAGATAATGCTTGACATGAGAGAAAAATTTGAGTAAGGGTTGGTCACTCCTTCCTCTATGTGATGCTTGAACCAGGTTTAAATATGAGGATCAGTCTTCCAATCCTTCATATAGATTGTTGATTGACCCCATGTGCACAATTGGGGAAGGGTCAACCGATCATTCCTCTAGAAGATGCTTGGCCCTAAGTGCACAATTGATGAATGGTAGGTTGATCCTTCTTGTATATGATGATTGACATCACAATGATGTCACACTATGATGATGACATCATTATCATGTCACCCTACATCATAGTCTTGTGCAGGGAATATCACCATTCCCCATTGATCACTATACTGATCTATAAAGATGGCCCTTGAGCACAAATGAAGATGAGGTGATTGTTGTAATATAACTTTACTCTTGTCCAAATAGAGGTCCTACAAAAATAGACCAGGTATTTGATAAGAGACTACTTAGGGAAGCTCCAGAGGAAATTCACTAATGTTCTCAACTTATTTGTAGGTTTCATATTTGACAAATGTTTTGGTTTCACACAAATTGATTTTCGGACAATAGTACCTCCATCTCACAAAAACAATTCAGTAGTTTCATTTGTCTTTTGATCAGGTTATTTTATTTTCTACATGATTATTGAACAAACAAGGTGGCAGAAGTGCGCCCTTGCATTTGGTAGGGATGTTATGGTTCTATGCTCACTATAGGGTGTGACAACACCTTGGTGAAGGAATATAGCATATTTCCTTCCAAAATCAACTTGAAGATGCCATCACTTAGGAACAACATCCATAAAATGGTTAACGATGCATAGGTAACAATTTTTGCTATGTTCACATACAACATGTTATTGAAAGAGTGATCCAAACTAGATTTAGGAAAGTGCAAACCTCACAGTTAATGTGAGAAGTACCGTAGAAGAAAAAGGATGGTCAATGTATCTATTATTTTTTCACCCATAATGTTGATGTATGTCAAAAACATGCACATAATGGGTTGGGGGGTTGTTTCCACACTCCAGTGGTGTCTACTACACTATACATTGGTAGTTGTATTTCTTTAGATGAAACCATAGTTCACACAAGATGACACAGAAACAAGTTAACAAAAATTATTTCCACTTAGCAGATATGGAAGATCTACGACTTGAATTCCCTATCAATGGAAGGAAACTCTAGCATTGATCTCAAGCACAACATGGGCATAATGCCAAAATCCAACCCATTGACCTCATTTATTATTGAATTCAAATAATAATAAGACAACTACACAAGCTGAAAACCAATATACAAACCTTAGTCAAAATAAAAAGCTACAAGGGTACAATCATTCTCTGGGAAGACATTCGAGCCATAGTATCAAACATTTCAAAATTTCAATCTAGGTTACAAACTCAACTAAAAATTAAATTTTTTCCAAAACATACCAAAAAACAATGTATCATGTAACTTTGCGTGGGTAAGAAGAGGAAACAACAATTACATTGAATGTGATAAACTTTTATTTTAGTGGTTTGGTAAATTTTCTGTTTTTTTGTTAGAATGACCAATTTTTCTCGGTGTTTCTGGTGGGAATGATTGGCCTGGCCCTCGATCAACACTGACATATTGGGGAATGCAAATCAAATATATATAGCAATGTGACATGTTCCTATCTGAATGTATGCAGTATATTCGCTCATTTATGAGATAATCTCTCATCAACAAATTCTGTATGAAAAAGCCAACATTATTCTCACAACTGATGGTTCTACCAATACATACAACATCATTTTCATATCTTAAGTTGATAGGATTGTGAATTGGTATCACATTTGTTAGGATATTTAGACACTTAGGAGTTAGTTAAGATCAACTTGTGTAATATATCCGTTAGGGATAGCGTGTTTCTTTAGTATGTATTAGTATGCATTTGTAAATACTTAATCCGACGGTCACGATATGTTTCCGACATAGAGTGATCCGACGGCTCAACTTCTCTTAGATCAAACCTAACCTTGATCCGTGGCTTAACACCCGATTGGTCCATGATCTCTATTTAAAGAGCATGGAGGGTCATTGTTTTGTTGATCGATTATGAGAAGCTCATTTGTAACTTTCTTTCTTTGCATAATAAATTGTCCCGTAGAAGCTATTTGGCCGGGGCTGTGGAGTGTTTCCCTCAAGAAGGTTTAAACCACGTCAAAACATCGGTGTGTTGATCTGTGATCTGTTTGTGTGAAGTGGTTGCTCTTGGTGTTCGGTCCTTTGGTAGTACCCTGTGTACCCGAACAACATTACAACATTGCAATGCATTGCAAAAAAACATTGAGCATAACAGAGCACTAGCTAAAAGCAATAGATGAAAGAAGTTCCATAATCAACATTGTCACATTGATATATAATATTTGATGATTGGAAAATGTACAAATATCTCAAATACATAAGCTGATGAGAATAATAAGAAATCCCATTTATTTCAAATAAACAATTGGACCCAAACAAGTTCCAATTTGAGAGCTTTTCCGTTCTTTCTAGTGGTTGTAAATGGTGCAGTAAAAAACAATTCCCACTTCATACGAAGTCAATAAATACAATATAGACTATGCTGGTGTTATAAGGCTCAAAATATGAGGAACAAAGTAATAAAAGTGAGAAAATGGTTTGGAATGGTGATCCCATACTGAAACCATGATCGCTTAGTTTCAACATCACTTCACTGGTAATGTAAGCATGCCATCTCTATTCTGTATTAACCTTATAGATATATCTCCTTCTTGATCTCTAAGCTCATTCACTGTAATCATAAATGATCTGTAGTGGCTAGAGGAGAGAAAGAGGAAGCCACATAAAGGTTGAAGTATTTTGGTGGTGTGAAAAACGATTTGATGGAGTCGGTAAGGGAAGAGGCAATGACTGCCTTCCTACTAGAGCGTCGTTTTTAATAAATCTCCAAGAAGAGATTTTTGGTTGGGTTTTCTCTCTAAATTATTATAATTTTGAGGTAAAACCCAAACCCATTGACCACATATTATCACCATTACCCAAAACACCAGCTTCCATCAATACTAAAAGTGGGTGGGAATTCTTTGGGAAACCCAAATGCCCAGTTCCTATAATGGTTTTATTAAAATACCATGAGTAGGGTAACGATTTCATATATGATTATGTGCTCTCATTTGAAAGTATTGTATGTTGTTTTTGGTGTTTCTAACTTCCATTTATGGTGAGGAAAGGATGTTGGATTTCCTTCCAAAAGCACATAGGGTCATAAGAATTGTTCATAGAACTTAAAATTTGTAGTCATGGCATCATTACAATATTATTACAAAAAAACAACATACACAATCATGCATTTCAAAAAGGGAAATCATAATTTGGTGCAATTATCCACACATCGTCTAACAAAAGCATATTAAAGGATGCTCAAAGATAACTATGTTTAGTGAATGGGAAATTCATCATGGTGGTTTGCTCTCTAACCCATCTCTGGCATCCTTTAGAATATATGTTGGGAGAATAAATGAGATAAATAGTAGACAATCCATCCTAGAGGATAGATTTCCCTATTTACTCTATAAATATTCTATCTTGAGTGTTGTTCAGTAACTTAACCTATGATTGGGAAGTTCAAAGAGATCATCAACATACTAATAAGATGACACGTAATCTAATTGATAAAAAAGCATAGCATAAGATCTTTCTTTTTACCAATAAAAACTAGGGTTACAAGTTAAATAAACATACCTCGGATATACGAAGTCTGATCCAAGCTTGAAGCTTTTTAATCTTTCATCTGTGATCCCAAATGAGAATCCTGCAAAATATGAGACACCTTCCTCAAAGCTTTTGACTACATAAACATAAACAACCTAGTATGGAACTCATATATAAAGAAGAGATGACCGATTCAATAGACTATATTTATAAAGTAGACAAGTTATCTTATGGGAAAGAAAATATTTTATAATATTCACATAAATGGTAACAAGCTATACCTGATTTGTAAACTGCATTGTTGAAACATGATCCTGGGCTCCTTGATCATCTTCCTTCTATGTGTATTTGTCCATCATTTCCTTACACAAATGGTTCTCCCCTTCCCTAATTCCTTCTCCTTGTATTTATAGCAAGGTTTGAGAGGATAGGTTCGAGGGATAACTGGTTAGGGAAGTTATGGTGGTTAGTATAACTACAATAACAATCTCTAATTCAATTTTTATTATATTTTTTTCGTGATTTAAAGAGGTACCCACGGGTATAATACTTGACAACCAACGATTAACCCACAAGTATCATACCAACAACTAACGGGTGCAACGTTTTTGGGAAAAACCATAGGTGGTCAATGGAGCACCGGTGGGTGACCTACGAGGTGGCAGATATGAGGCATGGGGGCTTCACTCAATAAACCGCTATCATAGCACATTCGATCGTGGCATATGAAACAATACCCCTAATTTCACTAAATATTGGAAAATACCTTCCAAAATCGATTTTTTTAACCCCCTTCCAATTTGCCTTCCCAATTTAAAAAACCCCTATTTACACTATATATTGTATGTATCAATTTTTTCATTAACATTTTTTATACCCCTTTATATTTCTACCTAGTATATTGATATGATACCCCTCTTATGATCCCACATGCATTCTACAATGCACCTTGCTTTTTTCGATGTATATTGTGGATGCACATTACTTCACCCACAATGCAATTACTCATCCACATATCATTATGATTTGCAACATCTAATGGTCTAATGAAGAGATAGGAGATCACTTCTTGTATGTCACTAGAGACAATGCACATAGTACAACATTTAAATTGCATGTTACGGTTCCCCAATCGTTGACTAAGCCTATTGTGGGCTAGGTATCCAAGCCCTCGAGGCCTGTAACAAGCTCTAGGAGGCTAACTAAACCTCCCAACGCCTGTAATAGGCACGAGTGGTTGGGTATTCAAGCCCTGAAGGCCTATCGAGGGCCTATAACAACCCTTGGAGGCTTAGAGCCTCCCAAGGCTATTGGTAACAACTGGTTGAGTGCTATTGGTAACAATTGGATGTCAATGACCATGGTCTCTCGACTACGATCGACTGGAAACCCACTTCACCACGAAACACCCTGGCCACAAGCATGCCTCAAGACGTGATTTCCCTGCATACTGGTAAAGCCCGAGCCTTGCCTCAACACGATTTCTCATCTGACCATGATCCCTCCATCTCCATTTGGCGGATATTTGTCAGCCCACCCATATAAAAAAGACCCCAAAGTATTTTTGTATTGTTACATTAAATTAAAAACACCCTTTGCCCCTTAATATATAAGCAATATAATTTTTAGGTTTTCATGAATATTTAATACCGCAATATGAATGAACGTGGTATTATATTGCCTTCTAGTGAAGCCCCCGTGATATGAGGGTCGTGGCTATGTCTTAAAAATATTAAAAAAATAGATAAAATGGAGAGGATGTTGTAAGATTAATATCAAATGCATCTATAGTCAATGAGGCTCTTCAATACATAAAGTCCTTTTGTGTGACCGATAATGCAATGTCGTCACGGATGGAGAAGTGCCAATTTGACTAATAACAGATGCTCCCTAATCTATGAGATCAGAAAGGTAATGATAGCTGAAATGTATTACAAACAAAGAAGTGGAGGAGCATGAGAGCCACATAAACAAATCTTCAAACAATACCTAATACAAAACAAGGTAAGCATACAATACAATCTTGACATAATAACATGTTCAAAATGATAGAATATGGTCTCCAATACATATCCAAAACATATGGATATAGCATGGTGTTGATGCCTCGGTTGTGCAGGTTAGATGCAAAAGGTCCTGGAATGTTCCAAGACACTCAACAGAAGAAGAAAAAGCCAAGTTGAAAGGCTTCGAAAGACCCGCGCAAGGGCAGTTCTATCCCCAACCTGTTTGGTGTGGAATTCTCCCATGGATATTTGGCCTCCGCTGGCACTCTAAGAGTTGGTGAGTTGATCTATTAGATCAGTTTTCCAGTTAAGGAAAACCAAGATGTGGATATGGTGATGCCAAGCTAACCTAACCTATTCTAGAAAATGGAAACTAACCTAAGTTAGTCCTATTCTAAAATGAAAGCTTGTTTATGTGCAGATTGGCCTTGAGATATGATTAAACAAGTAATTGAACAGCTTAACCAGAAATGTCTTTAGTTGTGTTACTTGTTAACTTAGATTATTATCAGTTAATGAAAATTAAATGACAATCATCCAAGTATCTAGGCTCATTCAAGATCCAATCTGTAATCACTCTGCTAATTTAAAAATTAACATTGATTATATAAATTTATATGCACCGAATCATTTGTAGAAATAAAGCATGAAAGTACTTGTATTGAAAAAACTCAATGAAGTACTTTGAAAGATAAACCAGTGATATAGAGAAATCAATACAACAGATTCATACATTAACAAATGTTTAGCAAAAGATCAGATACATAACAGATGACAATTTTAAGCATAAATAAGAAATTCTCAAATAAATTTGAGGAATAACAGAAGATAGATTAAAGGATAACTTTACTATATGAAGAGGTCTTGTACAGAAATTACAAAAAGCTCTGCTTAACAGAGTATCTCCAATCCAATCTTCTGCTGACTTACAACTCCAAAATTCCCAACCCCCCTTAACTACGAGAGGTCCTCCTTCTTAAATAGGAAATTACAGCAGAATAGAAAAATAAAGATTCCCCAAAAATAGGGATTACAAAATCGGATCAAAACTACCGATCCAGGAAATCTTTCCATTCTTCGGTCTACATGATTTCCATCACCTCTCAAAAGAGTTTATTAAAGATGCATTCTCTAATAAAAAAGATTCTCATGGCACAACAAGAATTCAACCCCGAATTGCTCATTATCAGCAACAGACGATTTGGCTTGTAGAGAATCTGTCGCGGGAACTTCTGGATCAGAGACTATATTGTCAAAAACAGAAAAATCCATTAAAGGATCTATTTCAGAAGAAGTCGGCTGGACATCAGGTTCTTGGTTGATTATAAAATCTTGTAGAATAGAGTCGTCAAGGTCAGCCAGTTCCTCGGGAATTTTCTTTGTTTTCTCCTCGGGGAATCGCATGCAGACAGAAAGAGATTCAAAATCTTCTTCACCGCTATCACTACTTAAATCAGGAACACCTGCATCAAAAGGTGGTGACATAGGTTCTTGATATAGTAAGGGAAAGAGCTCTTCATCTTTAAAATGTGCACCTGGGAATCCATTGCCTGTCTGCATATTGCTCATATTAGATACGTCTAGAAGGAAAAATTACAAGACAATCACACATAATTTTTCCTCTTAAAGAATACGAAGGACGAGCTAAAAGTTTCGTATTTGTTGCTAAATTAAGACCAACAAATAAGATAACAGACATTGAGCAAGACAAATAACAATGATTGAAGTTATATGAACGATACACTGCAATTATCCAAACTGTGATGAAAACGAGTGAGGACATGCGTTAGTTGGATAAAACCTGTGTGAAAGTACAAAACCAATCGAAACTCGTACGTCTTAAACTGGTTCCAAAAGCTTATTATTATGAGTATTCTCACATCAGCAATCATGGCTTCACATTCATGACCAAAATGAAAATTATGGTTTGAAAACTGACTCACTACTACATTTTTGGCCTTTAGGAGGGGTTGTCTTCTGCCCCCAAAAGTGACCTATGTGGGGGGTTTTGGAAAAACCGCCCCTAAAGGCACCGATGTTAAAAGTTTTTCCCTTTAAGGGCAGTTTTTGACGAGATTGAAACCGCCCCCAAAAGTGACTTTTTGGGGCTGTTTGTGACCCCCCTCGTAAACATCTACGGAGGCGGTTTTAAACCCCCCTCGTAGACCCCTTCATAGAGACCTATGGGGGTGGTTTTGAACCCCCTTCATAGAGACCTACGATGGAGGTTGTGAACCCCCCTCATAAGCCCCCTCATACAAACCTACAGAGGCGGTTTGAAACCCCCCTCGTAGAGGACTATAGGGGCAGTTTCAAACCCCCCTCATAAAGGCCTATAGGGGCGGTTGTGAACCCCCCTCGTATAATCCTATAGGGGCGGTTTGGAACCCCCCTCGTATAATCCTATAGGGAAAGGCCTATAGGGGAAGTTTAGAACCCCCCTTGTAGAGGCCTATAGGGACGGTTTGTAACCCTCCTCGTAGATGCCTATAGGGGTAGTTTGGAACCCCCCTCGTAGAGGCCTACAGAGGCGGTTTGAAACCCCCCTTAAAATTTCTTATTACAAACCTTTGGGGGCAGTTACAAACCCCCCTCGTAAGTACCTATGAGGATAGTTCTAAACCTCCCTCATAGGTACCTACGAGGGCGATTCTAAACCCCCCTCGTAGCAACATACAAAGACAGTTTGAAACCCCCTCTATAGCCATAATAAATCATAATAAAATACATTTGATTAAAAATACCAATATTGCAATATCAATAGGGCACGGAGGAATCAAACCACCAACCTCCTACTTGTAAGGCAGGCGCTCTTCCATTGAGCTAGAACCCTTTCAGAATTGGGGAGAGGAGCATATGAACACCCGGATTGCATTATTTGTAATTCTAAGAAAAGACAATAATATCCAAAGACAACCATGCTTAATATCCAATTTATTTTTCATAACACATTGATAAGCACAAAAATCTATCATAATAAGCCTAGAGCTCCTTCTAACTTTTGGAACTGTTTGAAGAGACCCCAAAGATGTCTAACCACAAAAATCTACATAAGTAATCTTATATAGGATCTATGTTGGTAAAGAAACTGGGATTTAAGTCCCTCGTTTACAGATAATTAACATTGATCATATACTAGATCCACATGGTATAATTCAAAATTGTTAAACACCATAACCATAAAAGCATTACAAGATTATATTAATCCAATGAAAATGAAAGGAAATGCAATAAATCATAAAATTGTTAATGAACTCACCTTCATTTAGTACTTATACTCAAAACTTAGTATGTATACTCAAAACTTGGTAACCCAACACATGGAAGGAAGTTATCCACCCAGTAGATTGATTTATAGAAGAAAATGAGGAAAACTATGTTCAAAACGTCATAATGGCCAATAAATAATAATGCTCACACAAATTTAAGGGACTTAGGGAAAAATGAAATTCCTAAAGGTTGTAAGATGCATGCCTTCAAGCCAAGTCTCATAATTTGGAGTACCAAACACACCACATACCTTGTAAATTTTGTCGATTTCATTGCAAGTTATTTTCAATTATGAAACCAAGGGAGTCTTCAATGTTTCTATTTGTGATGAAGAAACCATCGGAGTATTGATTTTTTCTATCTTCGAGCTTAACTAGTATGGGAACCACAAGTATCTAGGTTCTAAATCGTCAAGAATAATTTAAAAAGTTCAAGAATTTCTACCTTTTGTCAAGAAAGGGAGGATGCAAAGTGAATAGTTCTACCAGTTTTGCCCCAACTTCCCACATGTAGGTCAAAAGCATAAAAATATCAGCCCTGTCACAATTAACTACCTAAGGCTTATAATCCTTGTATTTATTTGAAAATAAAGAATTCCATAAGCATTTTATTCAAATAAGATTAGGCTTACAGGAAATTGAATTTTATTCAGATTTTAGGCAGTTAAAGAATGGTGCCAATGCCTTTTTCTTTTTATTGTGCTAATGGGGTTTGATGAGGCTTCAAGGTAGTCGATCTCAAGGAAAGATATTGATGGAAACAAGGCTGAAGCATACACTCAATGGTTCCTTCTTTTTTATGTCTTAAATCTCAGAAATCTGCAGTGAGGGTTTGCTAGAGTAGTCAAACTCTATGGCTATGGAGTTCATGTTTCTCATTGATAAATTATTCATGCATAAAACTAAATGTAGATTAGATAAGATAATTTTATGAATGGCCAGCAGTGCTGTCAATATCACTTAAGCTAGAGACTTGTGAGGAATTGAAATTTGGTCCAAAAGGCACAAAGCTGGATTCACACACAGATATTAAGACTGTTAAATTACATTTTGACACTAATACTTTGTTTGGAAAATATTCAACTTATAAACTTCCCCAATCAGGTCTGCATGTGGCAATCAGTAGCCCTCACAAACTGAATTTCAACTCAGCAATACTAGCAGGATCATGTGGCAACTCAATTAATTTACATCAGCAACCAAATACATCACTTTTAGTGGAAGAGGTATTGTCATTAAGTGCTACTTCTGCAAGGTCTGATCCTGTACACACATCTTCAGGTCAAAATTTGTCAACCATGAGCCTGAGACAATCTGGTGCAACATTGGATCTATCAAAACCTTCCACTCAAGATGAAGAAAATAGCCTCATTTCAGTGGATGTTCTGCAAATAAATCTTGTTCAACATCATCTACCACTCAGAGAATTTATGGTTCGATTCCTTAACCTGTTTCTGTGGCTGTCATCGGAGACTCATTTTTTTTTGGTTCATAATCCACCATTGTGATTGAACTATATTATTGGTTGTAGCAGACATTAAACCTGCACATGCTTATCCCGTCTACACCAGTGTTTTACCCTATCTACATTAACCATCAATTCAAGTTGCAAATGTAACATTGTTGGGAATAACACCATGCCCAAAGAGTTGTTCTATATGGTGAAGAATTTGGGGCATAAGAAAATTTCGAGGCATTCAAAGTCATGCACAATGCCTCAAATAACTACACATGACTTTGCATGGGTATCCATTGTGCTATGTATCTAGGTCTTGTGGTTTTAGGACCCTAGACATGGTAATAGAAAAGACTTGCAACTCAAGCCCTAAAGGAATCTTTTAACCATCTAGGGCTAAGAAGGTTTCCCCCACCAATAACATGTTGTCTCCTAAGGTCTTGTACTATCCATGGAGCAATGCCTCTAAGCACCATGCATGACTTCGTAGAGATATTCGTGGCATAATGTACATCCATTCCTTGGGGCCTTGGACATGGTAGGGGGAGGAGGCTTGAATCTTTGGCCCAAAAATAATCTTTTAGCCATCCAACGCTAGGAATATTGCCTCCACCAACCACACATGGCCTCTTGAGGTATCATTGGCCCATGATTGAGAATATTAATGATTGTAGGTGGTTTTGAGCATAATGTATGTGTCTTAGGGATTTGGGAATGATTCTCTAGGAAATAAGACCATGAATGTTTCCCTAAAAAAAACATCCTTGAAGCCTTGGACATGGTCAGTGGAGAAGACTTGAATCTCAAGCTCTAAAGGAATCTTCTATCCATTTAGGGATAAGAATATTCCCTCTAGCAACCACATACAACCTTTTGAGGGTATCATTGGCCTGTGATTGATTATGTCATTTCCATTATGTGGTTTTGAGTTGTATCTACATATCTCAAGGACTTGTGAATGATGTTTCGGGGAAAACGACCATGCCTTTGGCCCTAAGGGTATGGATGCTCAGGCCCGACAACTTCTGGAATCGGTTGTGGATTGTTTCGTTTCACAGAGATGTCTAACATTAGAAGATTGCGTCTCTTGGGCTAGATTACAGTAATTACGCCTTTCCCTTTCCTTTTTATAATTATAGTTCTTTCTACCTATCATTATCATTATCATTTGCAATTGCATTGCATCAAATCTTAAATGAGTTTTCACAGTTATTTCTTATAATTTACTATTTACAAGATATTGAATTTCACTAAACTAAATTTTCTTTTCACTGATTGATTTGATTCAGGTTTGAGGATTACTTTTCAAATCATGTGAAGCAGCTTACTTTCAACTTCCCTAAGAATGCAACCACAAGCGGAGGTGCACCATTCTGGTCTGCTCCCAACCGTTTTCCAAAGCCCTTGGACTTTACTTCCCATGATACCAGTCATATGTCCCTAATTCTTGCAGCCTCAATTTTAAGAGCTAATACATATGGCATTCCCATTCCTGACTGGGCTTCAAATTCAAATTCAAAGAGATTAGCAGACATCGTTGAAAAGGTACATATTCTAGTTTTCAAGCCAAAAGAAGGGGTGAAGATTGTCACAGATGAAAAAACTACAAATGTGAACCCTTCTACATTGTATGATGATGATATTGAACTGATTGACAAACTGATAGCCACACTAAAAAGTGGTGTTAAAAATATGCCATCAGGCTTTCACATGAATCCTATTCAGTTTGAAAATGTATCCTCTATTTTGGTTTCAACTTTTCCCACTAATCTCTATTATGGTATACTAACAGGTCCTTCATAAAATTAAAAAGTTTTGTTTGTTTGGGTGAGGGTTTGAATCCCAATACTATTTATGGGAAGAAAACCGACTTAAGCTTTATTGCAATGCAGGATGATGATAAAAAATTATCATATGGATCTTATAACTAGACTAGCTAATATGCGAGCAAGGAACTATATCATACCTGAAGTGGATAAGCTCAAGGCTAAATTCATAGCTGGTAGAATAATTCATGTGGCTTTAGCATACCTAATCGTAAGTATTGTGTTTCTCTCTAAAGTTGAATTTTATTCGAAGTTTTACTCGGTTAAAACTTTAAGATCTCAAACAAACTCCTTCATTTGCAGCCCCTGAAAAAGCACAGGTCGCAACACCAGAAGCTATTCTTGAAGAGGTGCAAGCAAACAAGAAAAGAGAAAGTGAACAATCAATGTCAGGAGGAAGAACATTGCCATTATCCTTGTCTCATGGTAAGGAAGGAGATTTCCATAATTTGATTGTTGTAAATGTTTCAATTCTTTACTCATGTGAATTACACTTATTCCACTGGAAACATGCATGTGAAGAAACTGCTATTTTAGTATTGCTACTGCTCAACAATTCCAAATAAATTGACAGGGAAGCTTGAAATGAGATCCCTTTAAGACCTGATGTGTACTATTGGACTATAAATCCAAGAGAATGAGATGATTGTTTCTCTGATTGAATGGATTTTAAACACCACAAAAGGGTTGAAGCTTTTAAACACCACAAGTTTGGATTATGAATGAAGACAGTTCTGCAAAGCACACAAGAAACTTAAAAAAGAGATGTGGATACTTACAAGACTATCAATTTGGTTGCTAGTCAAACGACCTTAAATGTGATGATTTTGGAAACTTGGCAGAGAAAAGTAAGGGCCCTTCAAGATTCCTTTGAAGATATTCAAATTCAACATGTATTCCATGAATACAACTTCCGTGCTAAAAAGTTATCTAAGGATGCCCTTTAATTGGAGGCTGGCATGTGTCAAATTGAGGAAGATTTGGAAAGGTTCCATCATTTCTAAGGTTCCATGCCCTTTTATGTTTTGAGACATATATTCACGCTACGGGCTATAAGGTCTTTTTGGGGCTATTGCAAGCCTTTTGAACATTATGATTCATGGGAACAGTTTTGCAAAGGATTTTTCGAGTGTTTGGAATGACAGTTATGAACTGAACACTGTATGTATATCTTGATTTTAATAACATATATATATATATATATATATATATATATATATATAGGCAACTCACCAAGCACTAGTTAGCAAAAGTAAGCGAAAAATGAGAGCCAACATTTTTTTAAGCTAGGCTTATTGGACAAGTAAAAGACTCATGAGCCTTGAATGATTGAAGAATTTAGAATACTAAAACCAAAAACAAGAAGTAATAAGGAACACAAGCATTGATAGCATGCACACCCTAGAAGTTACTTTAGTGTGTTTCGGAGGGGAAGAACCTATCTTAGGAATTTTTAATCGACTCGAGTTAGTCACATTATTTTTAGTTCAGGTCTGATAGAACCTTTAGTTTCAAAACAGGTAAAGCCTACAACATTGTTGGAAACATCAACTTTTACTAGAGAGACCACTCAAAGTATAGTAGGTACAACCAAGCAGCCTCTGTTTTCAGTATCGAGTTGTAAGGATTTGGCAAGATAGAGTAAGAAAGAGACTAAGGAGATGGTCAGGGAGATAATCCCCAAGCTACCTCCCACCAGGTTACTAAGTGCACTAGATATGGATTGACGTATGTGCTGGATGAGATCCCAAAGTCTGCTGAAGAAACCAAAATGGCAGTTTTGAACTGTTGAAGTTATGTTTTCCTTCCCATTTATTAAAATGGTTCACTCATTGTTCAAATGAATTGCAGAACAATCGTTTCCATCTTATGTGAATTTGCCCACAAATTCTTTGAATTCTACCAAGTCATTGGCCAGGAAATCTTCCAGAATGCTTAGAGGCACTATGAAGAGGAAATGCAAATATTGTACTGATATGGGCAACCATCATGGCCTTGTTGAAGTTTGTAAGAACTTAGAGGTATAATTTGATAGTTTTCTTCTTGAAAGCTATCACCATTTGTTTCCAGTGGCTTGACTGTATTACATGACAATTTTCTGCCAGTTATACAATTTTGGTTGTCTATACCTGAAATATGGTTGTCTTGTAGTTATTGGATAGCAATGTCCATGTTGTGGTTTCGATATGAAATTTCTTGGGGTCCTTTGATCGCATAGACAATAACACTTACCATAGGGTTATATACATAAGTGCTCCACACCATGATTTCTACCATGTTGAGTTTGAGAATGTAAATCACTATTCATTCCTATGTTGTGATTAGGACAACTTGGGAGTTTCAATGCAACTTTTTCCTGTCCAAAAACGCTGTAAAGTTACTACAGGTTCAAGTGAACAGGAAAATGAAGGAGAGGAGGCTCTATCTAACTGAGGTTCAAACAAACTTCTTAGCGCATCAAAAAGTTGCCATCTGAAGTTTCTAGTAATTTTCTATTGAAGAGTTTCCATATGAAATTGAAGAGTTTCCATATGAAATTGAAGAGTTTATATGTCATGTCAATGAATTATGGTTTTTGCACACCAGATATGTATAAATGCATTTTCTCAAACTGAACAAAGGAATGTTAGGTTTTCCACCAACTCAATCATGGAGGTGGATCATAAACTGATTTGAAAGCGAGTTACAAAAATGGCAACCTTAGGACCTCTTTGTTGAAAAACTTGCTAACTTAAATAGACCCCTCACAATTGGACACATTTTATAGTACTCTTGCATTTCCTCCTTGAACAGGCTACAAAAGATGGAAATCACTAAGGATTTTCTTAGGGAAAAGCAAGGGGATAGAAAACAAGGCTCCCTCTAATGGCAAGGATCTCCACACCTTTCCAAGATAAAACTGGAATGTATATCTGTTATAATAGATTAGGCTTCTATACTTGTATGTCTGTTAAATCAGTCTTTCTGTAGGTAGATGGATAGGTAGCCCTTTGAGGAATTTTACTGTAAACAGGAGCTAGATCCTGGATTTTGAATGACTGTTGCTCATAGAGAATCACATATATCTGGAATTATCAGAACTACTTGAAATCTCATCATTTTAAAGTGATTTTTGATAATACAAAAGTGTTATATTATATATATATATATATATATACATAGATGGAAATAGGACATAATGTTCTTCACTTGTGGAGAAGAAACAGAGAGGCATAATTATGTAAGAATCCAATTATAACAATCGAGGATCCAATGATAAGGCTGTTCACACCAACCATATCCAGTGGCACAAACAGTCCAGTCAGAGGATTTTAGAGAAAGTGCTAAAAAACGAGTCTACATTGACATCCTAGAAAGTATGAAAGGCAAGCAAAGAGAATTATTCAACAATTAAATTCACATAGATAACAACAACAAAGGACAGGCCAGAGAAAACCCAAAGACTGAGAAAATTGGGAAGAATTGAAAAATTACCCAAATGTAGCGATCTGGGCCAAGAAGAAAGGGTATTCCTTCAAAGGAATCAACGCCAATTTGTAGAAAACTTTGTTGGAAACGCCAAACATGACAGTAATTGTTGCAACGATCAACACTTTAAATATTTCCACTTTGCATTTACGTTGGCATTCGCAGTCTTGGTCCCATGGATGCTTGCTCCTTCTGAAACACTGGAGATAGGTTCTGTGCGATTCCCAGAGGCTCTGTCATCCCACCATGGCCTGTGAAAAGACTGATCATCCCCAATAAACTTGCTTTTGAAAAAATATCTAGCGTGCAGACTCACAGAGTGACCAAAGATCACTGATGATCGTCCCCGTTCCCATATGACCGTAATTTACAATGCAGAGTTGAGTGAGCGAGGGGGTAAATGGTCCTACTACTATCTTGAAGAGGGTCAAAACAAGCAGGCAGTTTGGCGTTGGAGTAACAACCGATCAAAAACATTGCAAACAGTTTCAGGAGAATGCCTTGTGTCAAACCAGCATGTGTCTCTCTATATATAATGCAATTGCAACAATAATGATAATGATATAGGCAGGCCGCAGGTGGAGTCCCAAAACTGACATGCTTATTACTCGGTAGGTAGGCAGCCTTTGTGTTTCTCCTTCAGCATGGCGTGTTCAGCAGTTTAGTGACAGCCATGAAAATTTTGTGCAGAGATGTCCTTGTTCACTATTGTTTCCTTCTGAGGATGTCCTAGAGCTCCATCTCCACCTTCTTCTAGCAAGCGGCAACGTAATCAACGTGGAGCTCCATCTCCACCTTCTTCTGGCAAGCGGCAAGGTAATCAACGTGGAGAACCAGGTTCAAAACACCCCACATGAATGCAGCGCTGTGGATGAGGCAAGTTGCCAGTCCTGGGTATTATTTGACGTCATATATACACCACTCATAGCACCACAACTTGGACAAAGGGACAGCTGTAAGTTTCTGTAAGCAGAATTTCTCCAAAAAGATACAACAGAAGCCTTTATTTTAAGGACTGGATTTTGTTATTTTAAAGAAGCAAAGAAATTGTGGGAAGAGCATTCAATGAAAACAGATTACTACATAAGCTCTTTCTCGGCATCTCAACAGATTTCTCTCCCATTGGAGGTGTTGTTTATTGCTTCAACTGCTTAGTATTCTGTAGTGTCTTTTTCCTGCCTTAAGTTCCCTAGGTTTTCACAACAATCCTCCGATCGTAAATTTGATTTCAGTGGTTTCCATTTGTCACAATTGAATCCACCCATATCTGAATTGAAACTCAGTTATCTCTGCTATAATTAGTTCAAGTTTCAAGTACTAGTTCAGTAAGTAACAGTGTAACTCCTCTGAATCTAAATCCACAGGTTCTACTCGGCCGCAACCTGGCGACCCCATCCCTCTATCTAGAAATTCAATAGCTATGTGAATGTGTTTTGGATCTCGTCCCTCTACGTTAAATAATTTGACAGTTGTCTGAATGTTTTTGGGAGCACTTCTGCCGGAAAAATGCGATACACGTCAACTTTCACTTGTAGCCTGAGAAATCGGACGTACATATGTGTATGAAATATATTATATAACTAAAACATGTCTAAAACTATGTATGGAGCACTTCTGCCGGAAAAATGCGATACACGTCAACTTTCACTTGTAGCCTGAGAAATCGGACGTACATATGTGTATGAAATATATTATATAACTAAAACATGTCTAAAACTATGTATGGATTTTGAAACAAAGAAGTTCAAGTTTTCCAGCAATACCGACGGTAATCTAGTTAATGACATATTATAACTCCGGTGTCGAGTTTAAATTAGCTAAAACTCAACTTTCCCGGCACTGATTGCATAAATTAAAGAGCGGAACTGTTTGCAAGGTTTCAAAAATGTGAAACTGAACCATTTTCGGTCTTGTTTGCACAAGTTACACATCAAAACCCGGCTTAAAATACTTTTAAAGTTAAAATTTCAACATTTGCGACTCTAGCTTTGTGAATTACACGACAAATTTCATTTCAGCAGTCTTTTCAAGACCCTATTTTCAGCAAACTAAGCATTTAATTTCGACGTTACGAGCTCAATTCCGTAAATTCATGAAAAAAATTCAGTATATTTGGCAGAAGAAAAGATACACGCCCAATAACGCCAAGAGAGCGACTCCGCGTTGTAGTCCGTACATCTAACCCGAGACGGGGCACGACCGAGGCTGAACCTCTACGCAGCTTTAATATGTTGAGACTCTGAATCTGCTGAGAAGGGATTGATACAGAAGTTCTCGGAGTTTCCGGTTTAATTCTGACAGACTCTAATCGAAAAAACAGTGTTTTAATTTTGAGAACAGGTCCGATACACGAAGAGGCATCTATTTATATGAAAGAGAGGGTTGATTACATAGGTTCACAGGTCATGGGTTCAATTCCCGCAGACTCCACAAGATAAAACCCTGTATTTAATTTTTAGAACAAGTTAGATAAAAGTAAAGGTATTTCCTACTATGAAAGAGGGTTTATTGCAGAGGTTCACAGGTCATGGGTTTAATTCAGGCGGACTTTACTCAACAATAATAATAATGATAATAACATAAATTTAATTTCTAGTTATATGTACAAGTTTCAAGGAAAAGCATAAACAGGGTTGTAAAAATATTACAGGGTTTTACTTTTTATAAAAGGGTTTGAATTTTATACCATATTAGAATAATTTTAAGGGTACCGCAGAGGGCAAAAGAATGTTTAAATAAAACAAAGAGACTCACCTCGGCTTCAAGTTTGGTAATGTGCATGACCAAAGTGACCCGATATTTTTTCTCGAGGGATTCCTCATCCAGTGATATGACTCCCTGAAGCGCCTCGAGATCTCGGGCTGGCCATGCGTAGCCAGTATTTCGCCATTAATGTCCAACAAATTCCGAGACCAGAAGAATACCACCGCTGAGTATCCCCAACAATGACAAACCCCCACGGTCACATGCAAACCCTAAATAACTTCTCGCCTTCTTGCTTCTTACCTGGACAGAGCAGGTAGAATCGAACCCGCAATCTCCAACAGCACCGACTGCGTTGCGAGCGGAATCCACCATTTTTTTCTCCTGCAATGAAGAAATTGACCGTCCACCAGGTTCAGAGTTCAATCTCCAGCAAAGTGAAATTAAATGAAATTAAAGATACCCGTGTTGTGCCTGTGCCTGACTTTGCATAACCCTCAGAGCCCTGAGCTGCAATTTGGATTCACCTTTACTCATCATATAATTTTTTTTTGATGTTTTGTGTTTTTATATTATATTCCCCATCACAAAACGTTTTGTCTAAAAAAGAAATTAATCCTTCAATAATAAAGTTTTAATTAAAAAAATACTCTTTTCTAATAAAATTTAAAATTAAAAACTATTTTAACTATATGAATGGTTATTTTGAAATTTCCTTCATTTATCACAAAATTGTATATGCACACAGGAATAAACTAAAACATTTATATTCTACATACCATTTTGTGTTCAACTTTCATAATCTGATTTTGTCTTTATGACTTTTTTTTATAGAAATGTAGAAAAGTCTTTACCTACATTATAAATCTACAATTTTAGTTTTAAATTACAAAAGATTTACAAAATAAACTACAAAAATAATAAGTTTTCTTTAAAACTACTAAAATAAAATAATACCTAACAATGTTTCATATAACTAGAGTGAATTCAAGATTAACATGAATATTTAAAGTTTCAATAGTAGGCCATTATGAATTATATGTACCCGTATTGATGGTGGGAGGTGGATTCCGCTACTTAATACTTACCTTCATGACAGAGTGCTTATAAATTCTAGGGAACCTGGTTATGCTCTCTAGCATGCCTGTAGTTCATCTTTCTATGTTTCTACTTCTGGTAGGTTAGATATTGTCATCTTCTTCTCTTGGTATAGCAATAGGCATGTAGCAAGAACCCATGAATATCAATATTTAGTTATACCGAAACAAACCTTCTTTCTATTATGTTTTCCTGATAATGTAACTCATGGGTATTGTCTCGATGATGTAGCTAATGCAAAAGTAAGACAAGAAAAGTAGCATTTAATGTAATTGGCATTCCTCTAACCAATGGCGACTGTTGTGATTTTTGAAGAAGAATTGACAAAACAGACCACTAAGGATCTGCATATGTGGATATGCAGAACAGAGCGCCTTCTTCCTCCCATATCAGCGATATATATAATTGGACAAAACGATGGAATTATATATCTTGCCTAACTGGAAATTCTTACTGGCTCGTGGGCGAGTAACAAAGTCTTATACCACAAACACTCAATTTATGGAGCTTTAAATTAACCCACCTAAAAGAAAAATAAAAGGACACTAATTCTTGTGATCTAGATGTCAAGTCTCTTCAGAAAGACAGTCAATATAAACATTTCTATGCCAGGGAACATAGCATACTCATTAGCTTCGTTATGGACAGTCAGTAAGAAGGGCCACATAACAGGATGAAGTACGCATTGCATTTCCTTCCTACCAATCAGTGCGGAGACACATGATTGATAATTACTCTATTAAGGTAAGGATAAGGATACAAATTGGGATACTGGATACAAAAGTTTACACATACTAATAAGATTTATAGTATTTCAGGAGGAATTTTTTTATTTTAATAACAAAATTGCTACAAAACATTCCCAATTCATGTATAAGGATGAAATGCTATCCCTTGAGATATAAGAAGGGAGAAAAATAATATAAACCAAAACAATTTACAAAACAATTTTAAATTGATCAAAAAATAAGAGATATCTGTAAATTTATTGATGGAATGACAGTGATTACAAGCAAGGAGAAAGGTCTGAATATAAGTAATTTTATTTACCTAGTTTTTGAGATAATAAACAATCACCCCCTTTTTAATGGTGTGCAGTCAAATGGTTTTCACAAATAGCCTGTTTAGTGGAGTAGATAGTTTATAAACATCGAGTTAAATGTCGAGAAGATATAGTCACAAGCAGATTTGAACTTCAACTGACCACCTTCATAAACCGCAAAAATCAGTCCCACTATAACTCTGAAAATGGCTGTGTATTCCTTCAAAATATATCCTGTACCTTGCAGCATCTTGGAGTCACAAAACAACTCCCAAAGGGGTAACACGAGATAAACAACCCAAATTCAGACTCGGAGACATCTATAGAAATCAATGTTTGAAATTGATCATCAATCTTTACCATGGGCAGTTGGAACTTGGTACTAACTTACTACACCATAACGAAAATGGGAGTTTAAATTTCTTCAACCAAGCTTAGTTTAAAATTCTACAATAAGCCGCCACAGCTTTTCAAAATGTCCAGGAATAGGCAACTGCCGCCCACAGCCACAGGTAACAAGTAACAACTACGGTCTTCAGGCTATGAAGTTAATTCCAACCTAATGCATTAACCACAACATTAAGCACTAAGAAGTAACGATTAAAGTGGTAGTAGGTGGTACTGTGGCTACAGTTTATTATAGCACTAAACACCCGTTTACTACTAGTGTAACTACCATCTTACACATAGCTGTCCGTATAGCCTGCAAGATTGGGTAATTAAATTTTGGGATTTGGAAACTTGCTTTGACACTTGGAAAACCATGATTCTTCTCATTGCCAATGCCAAATTGCCAACCATAACACTGTAACACTATATAATACTTACAATACTATGGATGGACCCAATAATAAAAAATTAATGATGGTTATTAAAATTTGTTAAACGTCAAAAATAAGTGTAATCAAAATGTTTTCCCGTTCGGTTTGACGTGTTATTAAAAAAATTAAATGTATTTGACGGGCAAAATGCCCATCAGATTCCAACCCTGGCTACAAAGCTTCCTCCTTTTCTGTCTGGCTTCTTTAAAACAACTAAATCATTCTTTTCGACGTGGCACGTTATGATTGGAGAGCTCCTTATTTATCTATTGAAGAATTTTTATGACATCAGGTATATATTGAATGAAGGCAAAATTCATCAAAATGAAATGAAATGGAAATCTTGGAGAAGAGGATTGCATATGGCCTTTTGATTAAATTATCTTATTTATTGAGATAATGTGGATTTTTTTTAATGTATTTTTCTCATTTATCTCGTACATTATCCTCATTGGTTTTTAGGATTGAAATTCCTTTGGATGGTTTTTTTAATTAGTATGACAACTGGATGCTTCTCACATGGCCAAACATACTAATCATTTAGTTATTCTAGGGGCAGTTTTTGCTTTGTTGATTTCATAGTTATGTTTTATTTTTATTTTTATTTTTGTAAAAAAAAAAATTATTTGAGTATGTATATTTTTAGAGAAAAATATAATTAGAATTAGAATAGTTCTATTTTAAAAGGAGATCTACCAAGCATGGATAGGGATCAAATCTCTCTAGGTGAAAATCCTTTTTAGAGTGCAAATGTTGAGGAAGGGTTTTAATTTATTTAAATTGTGTAGTTTATTTATACGATAAAATGTTTCAAATCTAATTTGAGCGAACATGTTATTTTTTAGTTTTTAAAAATGACACGTGTAAGCTCTAAGATGAGCACATAAGGAGTTACAGATCCCCCTACTGGGATGCAGAATGTACATATTTAACTAATTTTCTAATTGGAACCACTGGTCCACCATAGTTGAGTTGCAAATTTTGGATGATGCATTAGCATGGGTTGAGCATCAATCCATCTTTTGGAAGGGGCTAATCCTACGTATGCCCACTTTGGAGCATTTTTATGAAGCCAACGTAACCTTGAAAGGGGGATTTTGGGACATCCCCTTGTGATCACTAATTATTATAATGAACCATCCCCTCTTTAAACGCCTTTTTTATATCTAGTTGACATTGAAAAAGTGGCTTTCACACTATTTATGCTTATTTTGAGGTTAATTACCTTTGGTGATGGATTAATAAATATTATTTTGTGGACGTGGTTTCATTACTTTGAAGAAACCTTGGATTGATTGCTAAGTGGATGACATTGAGGGTTTTGAAGCCCATAATGAACATTGCTTAATGTACAAGTTATATTAATGATTATGTGGTGGTATTGTAACGTATGCATGGTCTATAAGCCATAGATGTATTCCATGCATGAGATGTTGGTCTTCCTCCTCAAACCATGTCTAGTGTTTTTAGGCCCATCCATTAAGCTCAAAACCTACTAATGGTGTCTATATTTCCACTAGAATACCTAAGATGTCGTAGACCAATGCTATGTGATCAACTAAGGCCTTGTTCATTGCCTTGATCCCTAAATGCTTACTTTAGATCATAAGGCTTAGGTTTCCTCTATCAACCATGTCTAGTGCCCTAAAATCCAATAGTGCTCAAATCTTCCCAATGGAACCCATATCCCTTCTTGGATGTTAAATATTACTTAGAGAGGTTGAATGTTATCATTAGAGACATATTTCATTGGTGATGTCCTAGATCAATGTTATGTGATCAACTAAGGCCTTGTTCATTTCCTTGATCCCTAAATGATTTCTTTAGAACCTAAGGCTTAGGTTTTTTCTACCAACCATGTATAGTGCCCTAAAACCCAATAGTGCTCAAATCTTCCCAATGGAACCCATATCCCTTCTTGGATGATAAATATTACTTAGAGAGGTTCAATGTTATTATTAGAGACCTATTTCATTGGTGATGTCCTAGATCAATGTTATGTGATCAACTAAGGCCTTGTTCATTTCCTTGATCCCTAAATGCTTACTTTAGAACCTAAGGCTTAGGTTTCCTCTATCGACCATGTCTAGTGCCCTAAAACCCAACAGTGCTCGAATATTCCCAATGGAAACCATATCCCTTCTTGGATGCTAAATATTACTTAGAGAGGTTCAATGTTATTATTAGAGACCTATTTCATTGCTTTGGAATCATCAAATACACCTTGAAGCCTAAGGATTGAGTTTCTTTTCCCAACCATGTCCAAGGACTTGCGACCCATATTTGATTTTCAAAAGATCATAATGGTGTCCATATCCCCAATCAAAAGCCTAATATCCCATTATCTAATGTTATGCGCTAATAAAAAACTTGATTCATGACCATCAAGCAATCAAAGATTCAGTTATGGCCAAAGGATATAGTTTCCTCCTTAAAAAATTTCAAGGACTCACGACCCATCTAAACTACTACTAAAAACCTCCTGATAAACCCCATAAACTAACTAGGACACCAAATATCCTCTAAAAAATATTCTATGGTGGTTGAGTCCTTCTTGATGGCCTTCAAACCCTAGAAAATTTCTTTAGGGTCTAAGGCATATCGAACCAAACACCCATTCACAATGTTGAATACCTCCTATTGGAACCCATATACCTAGTAGGAGATAAAATATTTGTTTGATGTTTTGAGACGTCATTCACGGCATCTTAATGCCACCATATTGACACTTAGTGGATAAATATCTCCTACCAAATTCTTTTGTAGAGGTATGAGATGACATACAAGGCCTTTGATTCCTATAAGTTAACTTTATGGCCTTAGCATAAGGTTTTTTCTTACGGATATCTATTTTCAAGGTGTTGAGAGTTATACTTAGTTATCAAAACATATTAATGCTTCTCATATTTCCACTGAGAGGAATTCTTAATGGTCTTCTTCCCTGGAAATCCATTTCCAATGCCCTATGATACATACATTATTCTCAAAATCACCTAATGGCACAAACATCATCAATCATAGGCCAATGATACCCTCAATAGGCGGTGGAGGAAACATTATTATCCCTAGATGGTTAGAATATTCATTTAGGGCTTCAGTTGCAGGTCTCCCCCATTACCATGTATAGGGCCCTAAGACCACAAGACCTAGATACATAGCACCATGGATACCCATGCAAAGTAGTGTATGGATCTTTGAGGCATTGTGGATGGATCTAGATGCCTCAATGGTTTCTTTAGAGCCAAAGGTATGGTCTTCATCCCTAGAATTCCATTCTGAAAGCTCTAATACACCTTCATAATTCTCAAACCACTTAATGGCGTCAACATCCTGAATCATAAGCCTGTGATACCCTCAATAGGACATGTGTGATCTATGGAGGAAACCTACTTAGTTCTAGATGTCTAGAAGATTCCTTTAGAGCCTAAGGTTTAGGTCTCGTCCACCAACCATATCCAAGGACCTAAGGCCACAAGATCCAAATGCATATCACTGTAGATACCACTCCAAAATATTTCATGGTACTTTGAGGCAATGTTTATGGCTTTGAATGCCATGACAATTTATTTAGTGCCAAAGGCATGGTATTATTTCCTAGAACATCATTCCCAAGGCCCTGAGACACCTACATATTACTCAAAACAACTTCTTGGCACCGACACCCTAAATCATAGGCCAATAATACACTCAAGCGGCCATGTATGGTTGGTGGAGCCCACCTCCTTAGCCTTGAATGGCTAGAATATTCCTTTAAGGATTGAGGATCGAGTGTCCTTTGCTGACCATGTCCAAGGCCCTAGTACCCATACCTAATGCTAAAAAAATCATAATGGCACACACATATCAATTTGAGGGAAAACATAACATCCAAAGGAATCAAGATTAACCCAACATATTTCAAAGGAATTTCCAGCTATGGATGTTCCAATAATCATTTTCTCCTTCTATAAGGGGATTCCAACAAAGGCCCAATCATCTCGCGGAAGAAAACTTTGCCCCATCAACAAGAAAAAACTCTAAAGCACTCTTGAGACTTAAGTATGATGAGAACACTTAAAGGTACACTCTAGGATCATATATTCAAATTGTATATGGGATCAAGGGCTTGCTCTTTCATCTTCTAATGGTTTGATGTCAATACTAGTGCAAGCAAAATTAAACCATTTCATGGTGCAGACGATGTGAGCAATAAAGAGGACAATGATGAAACATAAAAAAACAAAAACAAAAAAGCATCAGTTGAAGAAGTTGGCAATCTTACTTTGTCTATCTAGAAGGAAACAATGCAGGAAGCTCCAAATAGAGATATTGGTATTGAAACTGCTGTATGAAACCATGGAAAATGATGTGTGTATGAAACCATGGAAAATTGGAGAGGAATTGGCAGAAAAGGAATGGTGCAGACATGGCAGCTAAATTGCAGAAAAATACTGAATGTAAAAGTAGTGGAATCAATAAGTGATATTCATAAATGTCACACTTAACCCATGGACATAAGTTATACTCATAACCATCACACTTAACCCCCCAAAATAAGTGATATTGCACCTAATACCATTGGCACACTAACTTATTAAGAAATTCATGGACTCTAACCACTATGATCTTTGACATATAATGACAAAGAATCCATAGCAGTGGTCTTAAACCACTATGTTTTGTCAAAAAATATAGAGACGGTCACATAGCGTAATAAAAAATTCATTAGAATGGTCAATGGTGACAAACATTTTTCTACAGTCACCAAAAGTAACAAAAAAGAGTATTGGTGAGGGCCAATAAGAGATCGTCACTAGAAGTGTCACCAAAGAGAGAATTAGCAACGGGCCTTTAACAACCCTCACTAAAAGTGTCACTGAAAAGGGATTTGGTGAGGAAACTTAAAGTACCATCTCAAAAGGCACTTATAACAACGATGTTTTAAGGACCGTCATCATATGTGACATTGGTGACAACCCTTAAAGGTCTGTCACAGGCATGACCCTCACCAATGACCTTTTTTCTTGTAGTGATCATTGTATGGGAGTTTATCAAACCAAAATTAGTGCAAAAATAAACACAAGAACTTAGACTATAAACAAAATATTCCCTATCTAGGGTATGTATGATGACTCAAGTCCCTATGCATGGCCCATGAGTCTCAAAATAAATGTTTATTCCCCAAGAACCTACATTTTGTCCCTAGACCATAACATAGGCTCCTAGAACCATCCACGACATGAAAATACTAAAAAAAATGACAATCTGTTACTCAAAAGCTAAATATTCCTTGCCTATGGCCTATGTGGTGGTACAGAGAAACGCCCATAGGTCACAAGACCTTGAGGTAACTACCAATCATTATAAACTAGATTTTGATCTAACACCATGGACACCATGGATTAGGCTTCAAGAACCATCCATGATGTTGTAAATATTGAAATGGCCACCATACCCACTTGCAAGCTAAATATTCCTTGTGTAGGAATCATGTGGTGATTAGGGCCCTACACATGGCCCATTAGCCTTAAAGGATAATGTTATGGCACACGAGTTTGTATTTTGACCATGGACCATGGAAAGTTGGAGTGTGAGAACCATCTTTGATGTGAAAAACCTAGCATGACTGCCTCAATTGTAGAGCTCTAATGGGATATGATGTTGAATGATGATTCACACCCTTCCTAACACTACAATAGCTTATGTGCACGCTTAGCTCCAATGTTTTGATGAGATGCATTGTTGAACCCATGTGACACACCTAACCTATGTACATAAATGAATTTTAAGGGGTTTTCAAAAAACTTTCTCAAAAATTTCAATTCGCATGACTTTTAGGGGGGAGTTCAACAAACTACCTCCAAAAGTTGAATTTTCATGACTTTTAAGGGGGATTTCAACAACCCGCCTCCAAAAGTTCAATTCTAATGACTTTTAGGGAGGGGGCTCCAACAAACAGCCTCCACAAGCTCAATTCTCATGACTTTTAAAGGGGGTGCCAAAAAACCGCCTCCAAAAGTTCAATTCTCATGACTTTTAAAGGGGGTTCCAAACAAACCACCTCCCAAAGTTCAATTATCATGAATTTTAGGGGGGTTTGACAAACTGCCCCCAAAAGTTATGAGAATTGGGCTTTTAGGAGGGGTTTTCCAACAACTGCCTCCAAATTTCAATTCTCATGACTTTTTGGGGGGTTTTGACAAACCACCCCCAAAAGTTATGAAAATTGGGCTTTTAGGGGGGGTTTTCCAACAACTGCCTCCAAAAGTTCAATTCTCATGACTTTTAAGGGGGGTTCCAAAAAAACCACCTCCAAAAGTTCAATTCTCATGACTTTTAGGGGGGGTTTTGACAAATTGCTACCACAAGTTATGAGAATTGGGCTTTTAGGGGGGGTTTTCCAACAATCGCCTCCAAAAGTTCAATTCTCATGACTTTTAAGGGGGGTTCCCAAAAAACCGCTTCCAAAAGTTCAATTCTCATGACTTTTAGGGGGGCTTTTAACAAACCGGCCCCAAAAGTTATGAGAATTGGACTTTTAGGGGGGGTTTTACAAAAACCGCCCCCAAAAGTCAAATTTCAGGACTTTTGGGGGCGGATTTAAAAAAACCACCCCCAAAAGTCCAATTTCCATGATCTTTAGGGGCAGTTTTAAAAGACCGCCTCTAAAGGTCTGAAAAAACTTTTAGTGGGGGTTTTACCAAGACCCCCGCAAGCCAAAACCGCCCCTAAAGGGTTATTTTGTTGTAGTGACTGTGAAATGACTGAAACAGGATCTTGAGTACACAGACCAGCAACTCTCGTGTACATGTCAAACCGGATTTGGGTGACTGTATTTAACAGAATAACCGGAAGAATCGTTCAGACCGAAACAGGCATAATGGCGTAAAACCTTGGGGAGTAGAAACAAATAACGAAAAGGTGTCCCAAACAAATCAGAACTTATCAAACACCAAGTGCAGTCAGGGCAACAATCCAGCCAGAAGTAACTGAAAATCAGTTAAAACATCCTTTGGTAAGAATTCAGCAGTAAAATCCTCAGTGCAACAGGATAATTTTCGAGTAGTAAAATGACAAAATAAAATGGAAAAAACCCTACTTATTATATTTACCAGATTAAAAGATGACCGTAGGATCAAAACAAATAGACGGCCAAGATGAACCGAAGCGGCATGTGGGGTTGCGCGAAAGTCTTATTCACAAAATTTATTAAGGGATCCCGAAAGCCACAACCCGACAATTGCAGGTTGTAGGTTGCGTGGTTGCGCAAATGGCAAAGGCAGAAAAGAATTCCCGAAATCCAAAAGTCGCAATTGTGGGTTTCGGGAATAATCACAATCGAAAAATGAGAAACGTGTTCCCGAAAGCCGCAACCTGACACTTGCATGTTCCGGGTTTCGGGAATGACACACTCAGAAACTGAAAACAACTTCCCGAAAGCTGCAACCCGACAGTTGTGCGTTGTGGGTTTTGGGAACGCGCAACAAAATAAATAAAAAGACAAAGCCCGAAATCCGAAAGCCGCAATTGTGAGTTTTCGAGATGATAGTTTCCCAAGATTATTACAAGACAAAACCGCAACCCACAACCGTCGGGTTGCGGTTTTCAGGTTGGCCAAATTCCAAAACTGCAAAACAAACACCCCACAACTCGAAATTGTCGGGTTGCGGGTTTCGGGTCTCCTAACTATCGGGTTTCGAGTTGATTGAAGAAAAGAGTAAAATACTCAAAATCTGAGGATTTTGACAAACCAAATAGTTAGAGATCATCCCAAAAGAGAAAAACACGCATGACAAAAGTATGGGTAAGAGATGTAAGCATACCAAAACCAAAAACTCATATTTACACTGAAAACTCACCCAAATACCTTTGTATTTATTAGAAAATGGGGTTCCCGTGCTCAAGCTAGGCATGGGATCTGTTGTGGCCACAACAAATGGCGACTGGATGGGAAGAACCAGTTATCTCTGCAACGAAATTCATCTTAAATAAGAACATGTTATCCACATCACCTTTTTTAGCCTGAATTTTTCCAAAAGTTGATCACAAGAGATACAGTTAACGAGCATGGAACATGAAATTAAAAAATACCCACAAATGATCATGTTAAGAATAATGCAAATCTGATAAGGGGGTGGAATAAACAACCGATATCCTTCACCTTTATGTAATCATGGAGAAGCAGCTTGTGTTGAACCTAAGCACATACTTGAAAATGCTCCTAGATATCCTAATTACACATCACCTTGATTTATCAGGATTTTATTTACGTGCAGCATTTCATGAGATTTTTTTATTTTTTATTTATTCAAAAAAAAGGTTGTGTATATAAGACCACTACCCTGACTTGGTGATCAGATATAAGCAGCGCCATTCACAAGCAAAATTCAGAAACTGATCAAGTGAGCTCGACAACGAGACTCCTTGTCTTCTAGTTGGAATACTGAAAGCAACTATCATGGCTTGGGGACCATATTGTGATAGTTTCAGTCCAAATAAAACCCATGATCATGGCAGGGATGGCTTGCGATAAGACCCCCTTGTCCCTATATGCACGAGCCTCTTTAAAAATGAGTAAACCAAATTTTGTTAGGTTGAAAATTACAAGGCACTACCATGGTTTGGTGACCATATATTGGTAGTGTTACTCACCGGTGCTTCGCTGATCATGAATGGACCAACCTGTGATAGGATCTTCCAACTCCCAGTAAAACTAAAAGTCATCTTCCAAGTGTGGTAGCTTGATGTGAAGATGTCATTCTACTTAGCACCTATGAACCTAATGGGTTGGCTTGATAACAAGACCTCCCACCTTGCAATTTACATTTATTAAGGTATTTATTCCCAAGGTGATTGTAAAAGGATCCAGAGCAGAACAAGCTAGGCAGGTTATTATGATATGCAGCTTAAACCAGGAAACATGAGGCAATGGAGACTCTGCTATTCTCTAGACCCCAATTAAACAAATAATACATATGTAAGACAATGACCATTATGGAAAGATATCAATTAAGGGTCTTGCAATCATTAGCTGTATGCCCTTTGTTGAACAATCTACGGTACAGGACAAAATTATGACTGGCAAATAGTTATAAAACCCAAGCCGAAATTATCACCAAGAGAGAAACTGATTAATAGATATTGCCAACTCTGTGGGGTTTAAAACGAATAAATGAAGACAAAGCAGACAAATCAATCCAGAAAATAAATAGCAAAACAAAACTATGTACAACTACATCATCCTGATCAAACAAAATACTTCTTGAGGAGTGAAACATTCACTGGATAAGTGTCCACAACTCCTTCCAATGTCTGTAATTGAACAGTACCAGGACCAATCTTTTCTGTAACAATGAAAGGTCCTAGCCAGAGGCGTTGGAACTTGGTATACTGGTTCTTATCTTTGTGTTGTTTGTCCCATCTTAAAACCAAGTCTCCAACGGAAAATTCCCTGTCAGATGAAGATTTTTCATCAAACCATCTTTTCACCATTTACTGGTGATGATATAATTTGTTCTTAGTTGTTTCCCTGTCTTCCTCTAGTTTAAGTAGTGTATCAATTCTCTACTGGAGGGGAGAATAATCATCTTCTTGGACAGACTGAGCCAATTGTAGTGAATGGATGGTAAGATTAGCAAGAAGGATGGCTTCTTTGCCATATACTAGACCGTAAGGAGAATTTCCGATTGTTTCCTTTGGAGTAATTCAATCTGCCCAAAGAGCATTATTGAGCTGTGTATGCCAATCTCTATGATGAGAAGCTACAGTCTTCTTGAGAATGTTGATCAAATTTTTGTTCGAAGACTCAGCCAACCCATTACCTTGTGGGTAGTAATTGGCAGAAAATTTGAGTTTTATCCCCTTTTCAAAAGCATATTCAGTTATGTCTGTTACATCGTAATATTCCACCCTGTGAGCATCAGCATTGTTTGGCCTGTAGGATCCATTTCAGTGACTCAGATCCACTTATATCCTTTAGAGATACCAATTTTCCCTATTTTTATTCCTACCCGCATGTTGCATCACTATAGCATGCGTACCCGCGAGTTGCATCACTATAGCCCACGGGTATCAAGTAAAATGGTAAAAACCACTATTAATTACTTTTTACTCCCAAAAAGCGGTCATTGGGTGACCTTTGGCTCTCCATCTGCTCGAGTAACGCCTCGATGTGTCCTTTCACCTACCTTTGAGAGGACTATATATTGAGCACATATGGCTTATGGACGGGAGGAAGAAGAGAATCGTAAGAGAACTCTAGTGGATTTTTGCCCTATCTTGAGTTTACACTCATTGATCCTTGTAGTCGTGAACCATTTATGTTCACCTTCCAAACTCCCATCTAGTTTGAGTTTGCCATTCATGGAGGATTGAAGTGGTGGAGGCACAAGTGGATTGATCTAGATCTTGGTTCAGATTGGTTGCCGGCAAGAGGTCGTATTACTTTGTACTTCTTCTTGTTCATTAATAGAAATACTCATATTCTCGTCCATTCATGGTGTGAATGTTATTTATTATACATTGGGTTACATTTGCTTATGATATTATGGACCATTGTTATTGATAATGTTAATGCCATTTATATATTATATGTACTTGTTGGATATTGGCTGTCAAGACTAATTTGCAGATTTCAAGTGCATGGATTGAAAGCTCCAACGGGAATCTACATCAAACGTTTGGATCGAGGTTGGTTACATTTCTCCATTATCTTAACATTTTCATTTATAATAGCATTGCTTTGAGAATTGAGTAGATTTTTGGTAGTCATCTGTCTGTTGTGGTACTCCCAAGCCATAGTGAGTTTTCTCCAATACAGAAATGGCGACTCCGCTGGGGAAACATCCATGTTTGGGAAATTTTTTGAGTATTAGTCCTTAATTAGAGCTGCTGTTTATTGGAGCTCTATGTCACTGATTGGACGTTAAGATACACTGTAGAAAACTTGCTTTTTCTGAGCCTTTGGACTCTATATTTTCCCATTTTCCTTTCCTCACCCGCGGGCTAGCTTGGCTCAGCTCGCGTATACCCGCCTCTATTTACTCTACTGCTCACAGGTACCCACAGGTATTCCTTCGACAGTAGCGTGTAACTCCAGCTTTTGTTGGTTTATGGCTATTGGTTGTTGCTAGGTGAGTTTGGTTGGTTCTTGAGTCTTTGTTGGCCTCTTTCTTGACTGTTTCATGCCTTGGTTGTGACCAGAACTCTTCGTTTCTGTTGGTTGAACCTTCTTGGTTTTTTACCAATCTTTGGTTCTAGCCTCTTGGTTTTTTCCTTTTGAGCTCATTCCTTTGGCTGAGTCTTGCTATTTAGGATCTGCTGGGTTGTCTTAGTGATCTTCTCGGCACTTCAATGACTGAATAGTAGGATTTTGCTTGCATTTTTTCATTCCATTTATATTGAAAAAAATAAAAAAATATACATCTAGTTTTTTGCATTTTCCTTCTTGTTTATAAGCGAAAATACAAAAATATTTTATTTTCATGTACTGAATCTTGCATTGAGTGCTTGTTGCCTTCATTTTAGGTTATGCTTGTGCATTGAAAAGATAAAAGATTGCATCTTTATTTCAGAATTGTTGGTTGATTTTGCATATTAGTGACATTGTTTTATTGGATAGATGAGTCTAGGTTTGGACGATTTTGCATACTATTGAGTCTACACATCACTAGTTTCATGACCATATTCCTTGAGTAACCACAGCCACTAAAATTAACACTTAATCATTAAAATTGATTAGATTGATTTTATTTATAGGGTACACCAACTAGCATAGGTTTAGATTCTTGGAATAGATCATTATGAGTTAACAATCCAAGACTACTAGACGAAACATTAGGTGTCTGACCAGGGAGTGGAGGAATCCATGGTATAGATCGGTGTTCTCAGGAAGCTCTACTCAATCCAGAGTTAAGCGCGGGGTCACGGGAGGTTGGTTGAGGAGATATCCCTATGATACCGGCTGAACGTGGGAGATATATCTAGGATTTGTTCGTATCTGGGGGTACCAGAGGTTCGTCTTGTTGTGCTTCTGGCTTAGCTACCCTGCCCATACGACGGGTCCCACCTGCGACTGTCCCCCTGAGCATTGGTTATATTACGGTGAACATAGTTTCCTTACCTAGGTACCGCACAGGGTACTTGCAGTGGTTATGCTATTTGTGTCCTGATTTAGATAGGGATTGGACAACACAGTTGTGTTCGTGCAGTGGACTTGACCCTGTCAACACAGCAAAGCCTGGGTGTCTCTATAACTAATTTTGTTACCTCCGGCTATAGTTTGGGAGTCTCAAGCCTCTCTTAAGCGAGACATACCGGCTCTAGTGTCGGGAGCTCATTTAGCCTCTCTGTTTGTCTTCTCTTGGCTATAGTTTCTCTAGGTGTGTGCTTTTCATTTACTGTTTTTGATCGATAGTTGGCCTTTAGGGGACGTTGTGACTCTCTCCAGGGATATCATGGCGCGGAGCCCTACTCTCCACCGGTCCCGTCATTTGGATGGTTTAAAGCCACTCGAGGTTACACGCCATATTGCTAGAGGACGTCGGAGGGCTCCCTCTGAGTCTTCGGATTCTTACGAGACTTACGTTGAAGATTACATGGCTACACATCCCAATATTGGGCAAGATCCTTTGACTCCTTCAGGTAGAGTTGAACATACTTCCAATCCCCATACTCCTCTTGAGGATTGGGGAGGTGATCCACTTGAGACTCAACTTGGTTCTATTTGTCCTAATCCACTTGCCCGGGATCCATTTGATCCTTCGAATCCGGATAATTATCTTTATGGAATGCTTGATTTACCCGATGATGAAGAACTGGACGAACCTTTTGTTCCTTCGTTTCCACGCAATTATTGATATGGGATGTCTGAGACTCATGATGATACTGGCCCTATGATCAACCCCACCGCACTCTCTTTTGGTATGCCTAGTCATAGTACTATCGAACCTTCCACTACGGTTGGTACTCACGCTGGCACTAGTCAAAGTGTTAGCCATACTATACCCACTGGGGGCACTACCCTCTCTGGGGGCACTACGTTGTCCACCCACTCACATAGTATGGGGACTAGTCAGATTCCTAACAATGCTAATATTGGAACAAGACCACCTCATAGGAATACCCAACCTAACTGGAATTTTGTTTGGAATACGACTCGCCATCCACCACCTAATACACGTGTCGCTACTCGTCAACCTAGGACTACTTTTGCACATGATACCATTCCTCCCAACCACGGGGGTGGACACATACCACATACTTTTTCATCCACTACCACCACTAGTAATGCAAATGTAGGGGGTGGGAATATTTCCTATCCACATGGACATCACACCAGCAACCCTGCTACTAGTCACACCCATATTGGAGCTGGGAATGCTTCTCATGCTTCTGGTCACCACAAGACTGCTCAAGCTAATCCTAATATTGGGGGTGGGAACATACCATACCATTACGGTCATTACAACACGGTTCCCGCTCTGAATAGTACATACATACCCCATACTCATGGTGGCAACCCTTACTACAACAAAGTCGGCGTTGGCCACCAGTATCACCCACCACCCCAATATGGTGCTCAAAACGCGCATATACCTGCTTACTCTCAAATGGGTCCAGCAGGGGGAGGCTATCAATCTTATGGCCATGGGCAAGCTTATGGTCCGTCAGGTCCTCATGGTAGAGCTTTAGGTCCATCTTATAACATAGTTCCGTTTAACCAACCTTTTATGGGAGCTTATAATCAATCTTTCGAGCCTTAGCTCCCGTTCCTTGCACGCTTGAATCTCCCGGATCTTTCGAAGCTCACGAATGATCCGGTGTGTCACGACCCTACTTGGCCCCCGGTCCCTACCAAGATCCCTTCGGACATTCTGAAGTTTGAGGGGTAAGGTGGTGAGGACCTGGGGGATCATGTCACGACGTTTTACCTTTGGTGCTCCTCCAACTCTTTGAATCATGATTCCATTCGATTATGCCTATTTCAACGCACCCTCACGGGGGCAACCGCGAAGTGGTATGTGGAGCTGCTCGGAAACACCTATAGGGGATTCAACGAGATTGCTTTGGTTTTCTTAGACCATTTCTAGTTACCGGTTCGTTATGACACTGGTACTGAGTTGTTGTCCACCTTCCGTCAGAATAAGGCCACACATATTTCTGACCACGTTCAAGAGTGGCATCGGTGGAAGAGATTAATGAAAGCCAACATTCCTCCAGAGTTCCTGTTGGAATGGTTCCTCAAGTCTTTACTTCCATACATTGCTAAGGATGTTTTGATGTCCGACATTGTGACTGAGGAACAAGCTATCTTGAAAGTCCAGCAGTTAGATCTACTTTATTCTTAGTCTGACATTTTGTATGACATTATTCCTGATGCACCGAGAACAAGACATGAGCCTAATGCTCGAGCCACCCAGAACTACTCCATCGTAGAATATTTGGTCCAAACTCCGTGTGCCATGTTGGCTCTTGAAGTTTTGCAAGCTTGTCCTCCTCAGAAGCATGCCCTTTTGAGTGCGTTAGAGTTCAGGATGGGGGAAGTCCTAGTGTTATCAAGTTCAATACTACTGATGTCCAGCCTCGCTTACCTTACCACGTGGCTTTTCAAATCTAAGTGGTTTTCCTTAAGAGCTTCGTCAAATGTACTATGGTTGATGAAGGTGCCTCTGGGTCAGTAATGTCATTAGCTTGTTGGAAAGCTCTTGGCTCTCCTCCTCTACTCGCGTCTAGAACTACACTCACTACATTTGACGGTAGATCTTTTACACCGCATGGAATTATCCCTTCCCTTGTTGTCTCCTTGGGAGGTAATTCCGTGCCCATTGAAGTCGAAGTGGTTGATGCACCCATCGACTACAACCGTTTACTGGGTCGGAACTGGATGTACGCTATGAAGGCTGTCGCGTCTACTATATTTCGAATTATTTGCTTTCCCAATGAAGGCAAGATTGTGACGATCGATCAGCTGGATTTTGTTGGTACTCCTTCCACAGCATCCACGGGATCTTTAGTCCCCCAAGTTTCTAATTCTCAGTCGGCAACCGGGAACATAGGTGTTGGAATGTACCCCTCGTTGATGGGAACTTATAATCTTTCTGCACCTGTGAATTTTATTGGAACCATTACCGACAATGCGTCTCCTCCTTCGAATAAAATGTTATTCCGGACCTCCTATTTAGATGATCCGTGGACTTTACCATCCACGAGTTCCACGTCTGGAGACATTGCGCATATCCGGATGTCTATGTCTGTATCTATAGTGGAGCTCACTTACGATCATATCCAACAAACCACTACAGATCCAAATCTCTCTTCTTCCCAGATAGTCGAGGAAGATCCCATTATGCTGCCCGCACATGCAGTCGACCTATCTTGTTCACATGGTTTCCTCGATGGTATTTTACCTTCAAATGAAGTTTTTATTAAGGCCATGGGTGGTGATGACAAGCCGTGGGGGGATCTTTATCATAGATCTCATTCCCTTCCTCCCCTTGATCTTATTGAACAAGATGAGCCTATAATACAACCTTCCATCCATTTGAATTTGGGTCCATTCACAGTCTTGTCCAGCCCTAATTTGACGTTTGAGTCTGATGAGTCTTTGATCTCTCCTATAGATCCGCAAATCGGTGCTCCTGAAGAGTTTGATTCTATTTCTAGAATTTCCGACTCCCGTGATGATGAATTTGCTCTTGCAGATTCCTTCACATCCTTCATCTTTGATCTTCATTTTGAAGATGATCATTTTGATCCCTCCGGTATTGGTACTATGGCACCTTCAGTGGTTAGTTCTACCTGTGTTATGTCTGAGGTTAACAATAGTGAAGTTGAAAATGTTTCTACAGCTGTGAATTGTATCAGATTTTTCTTTATGTACATTTTAGAGATGATCTTTGTACTTATGTTTCTTGGAGACAAAATTTTTAGCTGGACTTATACTTGTTTACTGGTCCTTTTCGACATTTGCTTCGGTCATGGTAGGCATATTCGGAACCTTGCATATAGGTTTAGGCCTCCCCATTGTTATGATGCATTTGAACCTATTACTATCCGAATTTGCAAACACCCCTTGAGTGTCCTTATCTTGCTCATGTTCCTTACATTATGCATAGCTTTGTCCCATGCGCTTGGAACTAGTCTTGCATGTCCCTGACACCCGTCTACTCTCATTATGAGCATTCTTCCATATCTCCTTTGAGCTCATTAAAAACAGTAAGGAGGTCACGAGTTTACTTTTTCGGGCTCATTAAACCTTTACAGAAAATATTTTTATAAAGTCTTTTTTAAGCCCTTGTTAGACTTTTTCAAAATCAAACAAGGTTGCTGAGTATATTTGTTATTTCAAACTCGTTAAAGGATTTGAAGCGACATCCACTTAGGTATAAGTTTACCCCTTTTTTGGAACTTTGTGGATTAATTACGAAAAAGGTATACTCTAGTCATACGTGACTAGAAGAGTTCTTCTCTCATTGTTTTACACTTTTTCGGGTGAGGAGACTAACGTTACGAAAAAGGACTCCCCTTTTATGTCGAGTTGTGATTGCATTGCATCATCCTGCTTGCCGCTTGAGCCTTGTGCTAGCTCCCGCTTACTCAGTTGTTAGCCTGGTGCCTGAACACTTTTTCCCTTCTGAGCCAAGCAGAGCCTTAATTTATCGTTCGCATCTTGATGACCCTTTACCCTGAGGGAACATTCCCTCGAGTGTCCACATCCTGCACACACTTCCTTACATTGAGCATAGGTATGTTCCATTGCTTGGGACTAGTATTCTAGCTATTTGACACTTGTTCCCTCACTTGTTGTACTATAAGCAATTTTATTCTTTTTCAAGCTTTTCCCAAATATGAAAAAGACCAAAAAAATCAAATATTCCAAAAAGCCAGACGGGATTGTGGTCACTATTTCTTGTTGGCAGCTGTTGTGTCGCCTTTTAACAGAGCATTCATTCCACTTTGTATATTATAAGTTGGGACTATAGTTGGGCCTTAGGAGTTGTACTTGTTTCTCAGTTTTCTCCACCGATTGGTTAAGCTTGCAATCAATATGGAGCCCTCTGTAATGCCTCCTGCATTGCACAGTTTATGTTGAGTCTATGCTTCCTGAGTCTATCCATATGCTCATGCTCTTGTTCAAAGGAAGTCCTGGAACTAGTGTCAGCCACTCCTCAGATCTCTTGACTATTGCATTTCGACCATCCTTATTGAGTCAATCCGTTTCACCTAAGACCTTCCAAATCTTTCAGCATTGCTGGTACCTCGTGCTGGTTTATGGGGTATGCCTTAATGCCCTCCTTCCAACGAGTCTCGTTCCATCAACTTCAACTCATTTATTTCGGGACTTGAGGCTTAGAGTTCAGTTGAGTACCTTGAGGCTTGCAGTCATTAGTGGCAGGTTCTCTCGCCATCGACAGCTTTGGGAATACATCAATGTCCCCTGATCGATGGATTCATCTTAGTGTTCGACTTCAACCCATTTATTCACACTCTGATGTTTGTGCTTTGTGCCTTGATGCCCATTTTCATTATTGGTGGGTCATCTCGCATCTGTTAACGGTATACATCATTGACCGATAATCAGACGATGTCTCATTAGGTTCGACCCCAACTCCTTTATTCACTTGATGGGACTTGCACTGTTGAAGACTTGTGTAGAAGACCCTAGGCGATTGTGGCATTCAGTATGCTACATATGACTTTGACTTTACATCTGAGATATCACCTCTCAGATTTCAGCAGTTTGTACCTCTAGTTTTGCACCAGTTGTCTTCTTTTCAGCAGAAGACCATATCTTACTATAGAGGGATCATGGCTATGATCACTTATGACATGTATCCAGTATATACTGCTTATTCATGGCCATTGTATCAAATTGTTGTACTATACCGACATGTATTCAGAGATACTATTGTATTATGATGAGTGAGCTATTCTTTCCACTTGTGTCTCCATCACTCCACTTCTGAGTTTTATAATGTATTTCGGCCATCGTAGCACTTTCAGTCTCTGACCTCACACATTAGGGGGCATCTGTTACATCGTAATCTTCCACCCTGTGAGCATTAGCATTGTTTGGCCTGTAGGATCCATTTCAGTGACTCAGATCCACTTATATACTTCAGAGATACCAGTTTTCCCTATTTTTATTCCTACCCGCATGATGCATCACTATAGCATGCATACTCGCGAGTTGCATCACTATAGCCCGCGGGTATCAAGTAAAATGGTAAAAACCACTATTAATTACTTTTTACTCCCAAAAAGCGGTCATTGGGTGACCTTTGGCTTTCCATCTGCCCAAGTAACGCCTCAATGTGTCCTTTCACCTACCTTTGAGAGGACTATATATTGAGCACATATGGATTATGGACGGGAGGAAGAAGAGAATCGTAAGAGAAATCTAGTGGATTTTTTCCCTATCTTGAGTCTACACTCATTGATCCCTGTAGTTGTGAACCATTTATGTTCACCTTCCAAACTCCCATCTAGTTTGAGTTTTCCATTCATGGAGGATTGAAGTGGTGGAGGCACAAGTGGATTGATCTAGATCTTGGTTTAGATTGGTTGTCGGCAAGAGGTCGTATTACTTTGTACTTCTTCTTGTTCATTAATAGAAATACTCATATTCTTGTCCATTCATGGTGTGAATGTCATTTATTATACATTGGGTTACACTTGCTTATGATATTATGGACCATTGTTATCGATAATGTTAATGCCATTTATATATTATATGTACTTGTTGGATATTGGTTGTCAAGACTAATTTGCAGATTTCAAGTGCATGGATTAAAAGCTCCAACGGGGATCTACATCAAGCGTTTGGATCGAGGTTGGTTACATTTCTCCATTATCTTAACATTGTCATTTATAATAGCATTGCTTTGAGAATTGAGTAGATTTCTGGTAGTCATCTGTCTGTTGTGGTATTCCCAAGCCATAGTGAGTTTTCTCTGATATAATGTCAATCGAGGAGAAATAGGATGCATTATAAAAAACTAGGAATTTTGGAGTACCAAATCGTGAGAGTATATGACTGTCTAGGAAAGAAATGACTTGGGAGGCCTTACATTGCTTAAGTGGGACTGCCTCCACCCATCTGGTGAAGTAGTCAGTTGCTGTGAGTATGTATTTGTGTTGAAGGGATGAAGTAGGATTTATGGGCCTGACAAAATCCAACCCCCATTGCTGGAATGGAAACTGAACAGTGACTGGTTGCAACGGGAAAGCGGGTTTCTTGAACTTCCCTGTGCATTTCTGACATGGTTCACACCTCCTTACATAAGAATAAGCATCTTTAAACAATGTAGGTCAGTAATACCCAGCTCTGAGAATCTTATGAGTTGTTGTCTCGCTTGAAAAATGACCTCCAGCTGGTCCTGCATGAAATTGGAATAAGATGTCATCAGTTTCATGTTTTTTTAAACACCTAAGAAAAACCCCATCATAGTTTTTCCCAAACAGAACTTCATTAATAAAATGATAAGGTGCAACCTTTAATCTCAAGGCTCTTCGTTTCTTAAAGTCCAAAGTTTTAGGAACAAACCCATTTTTCAAAAAGAATTTGATATGATCATACCATTCGGATGTTGGGGTATCAATAACATTGACAGAACCTGTAGGAACGTCTTCTTCCTATTCCCATTCAATTTGCTGCTGCTGGGGATTGTTAGATTGAGCAGTAAGAAGGAAAAGGTCTTGACCTTTGACAATTTTGGCTGGCCTTATTTCCAAATCATACTCTTGCAGAGAATTCATCCAGTGAGCTCTTTTTTCTCCCAACTCCTTCTGGATCAGCACATTTCTAATAGCAGAATATGGGACAATGACCTTTGTTTGAGATTTTAACAAATAAGGCCTATAATGTTTGACAGACTTATAAACTGTGTAGGCTTGTTTGTCAATTTGTGAATAGTTGAGATCTGCACCCTTGAAGGTTGAACTCATGAAAGAGATTGGGATCTTTGTATCGCTATCCTGTTTCTGGGTCAAAATAACTGCATAGGAGAAATCAGTGGCGAAAGTATAAAGAATAAAATCTTTATCGAAATTTGGGGACATAAGAGTAGGAGCTTCAGCAATAGCCTTATGAATTTCTACGAATGCATCCCTTTGTTCTTGTGACCATGTGAACTGTACATTTTTCTTAGCTAAATGCTGTAAAGGTTTAACTATCTGAGCAAAATTAGGTACAAACCTGCGTACGAAGTTGATCTTACCCAGGAAGGATTGCATTGCTTTGCGCGAACCTGGTAAGCCAATTTTTGAGATCGTGTTTGTGCGTTCGGGGTCGATGATCATACCTTCTTTTGAAATGATGAATCCTAACAACTTCCCTTTTGTGACTGCGAAAATGGATTTCTTGGGGTTCAAAGAAATGCCGAATTTCCTGCAATGTTCGAAAACTTGCTTAAGAGCAAATAAATGTTCCTGTCATTTTTTTGAAAATATGGTAATATCATCTAAATAAACCATGATAGAATTATGTGTTAAACCTCGGAAAGCTGTGTCCATAGCTCTCTGAAAGGTGGCTCCTGCATTAATCAAACTGAAAGGCATTAGCCTGTAGGCGAAGGTGCCCCAAGGGGTTTTGAAAGTTGTCTTTAATTGATCATCTGGAGCAACCATAACCTGGTTGTACCCTGAAAAACCATCTAAGAGAGAAAACATTTCTGACCCTGCTACCTTTTGGAGAATCTGTTCCATGGGGGGAACAAGGTAGTTATCTTTTTCTGAGGCTCGGTTCAAATTCCTGAAATCGACACACAGTTGGATTTCACCACTTTTCTTGCGCATAGGGACCAAATTGGCTATCCATTATGTATGCCTTACCGGAAAAATAATTCAGGCTGTGAGTAGCTTTTCCAGTTCTTTTTTCACAGAAGACTCTAAACTGGGATGCATTTTCCGTAGCTTCTGTTGATATGGTTTAACTTCTGGCTTCATGGGTATATTATGATAGATGACACTAGTGTCAAATGTTTTCAATTTGTCACAGGTCTAGGCGAAGACATCTTTATATTCTTTACATAGTTTAATGATAGCTCGCCTTTCTTCTAGGGTACAATCAATTCCTAAATTGATGAAACGGGGCTCTTGCTCGGTCCCTAAATTGACTTGCTCGTAATTAAGTGAAGATCTCTGTGTTTTACAAATGGTTTTGAGTCTGAACTTGTCTTGTAAATCGTAAAACCTTTCTAAATTAATCACAGACTTTGGGATGACATTTGAGGAATCCGAAAGAGATTTTTCATGTTCACCCTCATCTATAGCCGTATCTTGAAATGTGTCCTGGTTTGTCAAAAAATAAAGTATCTGTTGATTATCATGAATACTTTCTAGTTTGTCACGTTATCTGGTATGGAAGGCCTATACATCAATTCCATTGAAAAAGTTTGAGGAGATAGGCCCTCTGGTGGAATCAATCTGGAAGCTGTATTTTCCAACAAGTTAGCATCGAAGTTCTGAGACCTAGGGACTGAATTAATATTGAATGCAATAAAAGAGCCAGTGAGATCTCTTACCAATTTCTGATAATTCAGTAGGCGGGGGGACAGACAATGTATCTTATTCCTCACCTGTTTCACAATGATTTCCGAATCTCCAAAACAATGAATGATATGTACTTTCAAGTCAATAGCCTTTTTCAGTCCCTGTATCAAGGCCTCATACTCAGCCACATTGTTAGTACAATCAAACTCTAATCTTCATGCAATCATAGTTTTTGTTCCTTTCGGATCTATAAGAACACATCTTGCACTAGCTCTATCCTTAGATTTAGAGCCATCAAAAAACAATGTCCAAGCAATGAGATCTATTCTAAAATTTGTATTTACATTAAATACATTATGTACAATTTCCCCATAGAATGGTACAGAAGTAAGATGAGTTGCTTGAGATTCGTTCTATGCATTCTCCTGTGGTGCAACATCAGTTGATAAATTCCCAAAAAAGGTGTCAAAGGTAAAATTTTCAATGTGCATGTTGAAATAACCCATAGGCTCACTTGAATCATTCAAATCTGTGACTATCTGTTTCATGAAAGGCTCCCTGCTTATCTTGATCTTATTTGGATGACCATTGTATGGTAACCACAAATGGGACCAATCAGTAGAAAAATAACCTTTTAGCTTTTTCGACCAGTCTCTACTAAGCCACATACCATATGCTTCAGGAATGTCAACAATGACTATATCAATTGTTTGATGGATTCTAGGATCAGCTGATAATATAATTAAAACATTTTTGAGCCTTCCTACCACTCTGACTTTTGATCTGTCAAGTTGTACTATTTGAGTAGGGCAAGGTTCCCACATGGAATTCAACTTCCTGTAGACAGAAAGGGGCATCACATTCGATGAGGCACCAGAATCTATCATGCAGTTATGTATGTTTCAGTTGAAAATATCAAAGGTAAGCAAAAAAGGCGGTGTCCTTCTGCTGCTTGACTTCTGATCATCTGGTTTAGTGAAAGAGTCAAGGTTATTATTCTGCAATTCTCTTGGCTGTTTGACCAGCATACTTTTGGGTAAGGTATCCCTCATAGAAGGGATTTTCAATAATTCAAACAAAGAGATGTTTGCCTTTACTCTTTTAAGATCTTCTACTAAATTGTACTCCATCTCAGGGATGACTGTATCCTTTTGGGGGACAGACTTGCCTTTATTAGGAACAGGTGTGGAGGATAAAGGTTCCTTAGGGGGTTGAGGTTTAGACCTTGTGTTATAAGGATGTTGGAGATTAAACACAGTCTCAGGTTCTTCTTCATCTTCGCACATAGGAAGCTCTGAAAAGTAACTTACAATGTTGATTTGTGGGTCCTCATGCTCATCTTCTTTTTCCTCAGGTGGTTGTGGATCAGGAGTAGTTTGATCATTAGGGACTTGAGGGGTGTTCTGAGATTATGCTGCTAAGGCTCTAAAGATAGAATGAATTTCTTCATTCGTGAGGCCTTCTGTTGGATTAGGAGGTGGTGGGTTTGTTGGAGGTTGATAAGGTCTCCTAAAAGGTGGCCTCACAACACCTCTATTCTGGTTTTGATTTTCATTGTTAGTCCTTTTCAAATCTACCATCTCGTTTGAAATTTTCTAGATGAGATTTTTCATGTCAGTTATGTCAAATGGATCCTTGCTTTGTGCAGTGGGTTTAGGAACACTATCATTCCTTTTCCTGGAAGTTGAAGGCTGTTCATCTGCGATTTCCAGATTGTCCTTAAGACAAAGAATTTCCTTCTCAACTTGTATTGCTTCAGCAAAACTTCCAACAAAGTTCCCTTTTGTGCTCGTTTCACCCACATTGAAATTGAAGCAGGTAGGCCCTTTTCATAGTAGGCTATCAACAATTCTTCAGTAGGAAGAAGGTTGATAGGAATTCTATTCTTTAAGTATGAGAACCTTTGGTTGAAGTCTTTAACCCTTTCTTTCCCTTTGATTTTCATGGAGGATAATTCCAAAACAAGATCCTGTGGTGTTTTGTCATCTCCAAAATTTTGGATGAATAATTTCTCAGACTCATCCTAAGAAACAATAGACCTTGGTGGCAAGGAAAAATACCATGAAGCTGCCTTTCCTTGAAAACTATAAGGAAAGAGTCTACAGACTACATCTTCATGAATGACACTTCTAAGCTTAATAGCATGCATGAAGGTTTTAACATGATCCAGGGCAGGTGATTTGTCATCCGGGTCAAACTTGGGTAACCACTTCTCCGGGTTTTTGGGTAATGTATGCTGGTCTCCAAGTACCCATACTGCATCTTGGTCAAGCCAAGGTCTGTTTTGGCCTTCTGCAGCCATAGGTGGTTCTTCTTCTTGTTCTTCTTCTTCTTCTGATGAAGAGCTTGAAGAATGTTCGCTGTCTGAGGAAGAGGATGAGGACGAAGGAGGAGATGGTGGAGGCCCACCCACGGCCCACCAGTCTCAATTTTTGGCTGATTTTGTGTTTCCTGAAAAAATTGACCAAGGTTATATTCATAAGAACCCGATTGACCAACCAATTCTTGATTTCGAGGTTGTGGATTAATTGTTTGCTGATGTTCAATATTCTGATCAGTTGTCTGTTGGATAGTTAGATCATTGATCTATGAAACTGTGTCCTGCTGAGGTTCTTGATTATTGGCATGCAGAAGGTTTTGTAAATTAATCACTGCGAGATCACGTCCTCAATGATCAGCAAGTCTTTGTTCTACCCTAGCAACCCTATTGGCTGATGTTTTCAATATCTGCTTTAGCGAGAGGGTCCCTCTGGTAGGCGATACAATAAAGATATTCTCTTTGTTTTCCGGTTGTGCCGCAGATACAACAGGTGCAACAATTTGTCGAGCAGGTGTAACAGGGACAACCGTGGGTTGTGAGTCTGTTGGTTGTTCAGATTTTGAAGCCCTAGATTGGCTTTGAGTTTGAACCATTGAAGTATTTGCTCGAGGAGGTTTTTTAGTGTATTGTTTAGGCATGTTGTACTTTCGGCCCTCCTTTTAGTGCCATTTGTTGATGCCTCGGTTGTGCAGGTTAGATGCAAAGGGTGCTGGAATGTTTCAAGACACTCAACAGAGGAAGAAAACCCAAGTTGAAAGGCTTTGAAAGACCCTACACAAGGGCAGTTCTATCCCCAACCTGTTTGGTATGGTAATCCCCCACAGATATTCGGCCTTCGCTGGCACTCTAAGAGTTGGTGGTTTGACCAATTAGGTCAGTTTTCCAATCAAGGAAAACAAGGGTGTGGAAATGATAAACCTAAGCTAACCTAACCTTTTTTAGAGAAGGGAACTAATTTAAGTTAGTCCTATTCTAAAAAGAAAGCTTAATCTCGTGCAGATTAACCCCGAGGTGTGATGAATAAGTAAAATTACAACCTTACACAAAAATGCTTTTAGTTGTTTCACTTATTAACTTAAATCACAATCCATTAATGAAAATTAACAGAAAATAATTCAAGTACTTAAGCCTGTTCAAGATAAACCTGTAACCACTTTGCTAATTGAAAAATTAACAATGATTATTGTTGTGCTATGAATCACTTGCAGAAATCGACAAAGAAAGTATTTAAATTGAATAAACTCAATAAACACTTATTAGCATAAATCAATCATACAGGGAAACCAATATAATAGATCCATACATTTAAACATATGCAAAACACATCATGCACTATAGGTGACAATCTGAAGAAGGAAATCATATAATGTCAAAGAAACTTGAACAATTAAACAAGAGATGATTAAAAAAAAAGGTTACTTTACTATATTAATCGAAGTTCTGCAAAAAATTACAAAGCTCTGTTAAGACAGAGCATCCCCAAATTGTCTCCTGTTGATTTGCAACTCCAAAATTACCAACCCCCCTGGTTACGAGAGGTATTCTTCCTTAAATACTAAATTACAACAGAGTCCAAAAAAGGAAAATCCTACAAAATAAAGATTACAAAATCGGATCCAATTCTTGATCCAAGAAATCTTGCCATTTCTCATAAATGTCTAACCATTCGTCCTTCAACATTGGTTTTTCGGGATTCATTGCTAATCGAAAAGATCCTCATAACACAACAAGAATTCAATCCTGACTTGCTGATTATTGGCAATAGGTGGTTTGGCTTGTAAAGAGTCTGCCATGGGAACTCCTGGGTCAGGAACTACATTTTCAAAAATAGAAAAATCTAGTAAAGGATCCACTTCAGGAGAAGTCGGAAAAACATCAGGCTCTTGGTTGATTATAAAATCTCGTATAACATCGTTGTCACGGTCAGTCAGCTCCTCGGGAACTTTCTTCTCTTTACCGTTAAGAAAATGCATGCAGACAGATAGAGCTTCAGAATCTTCTTCCCCGCTATCACTGCTTAAGTCAGGAATACCTGCATCAAAAGGTGGTGACAAAGGTTCTTGATATAGTAGTGGATAGAGCTCTTCATCTTCAAAACTGGGATTGAAGGATTTGTTACTTGTCTGCATGTTACTCATATCAGATACGTTCAGGAGGAAACTTAGCAAAATTATCATGCAAAAATTTTGCTCTTGAAGAACACAAAGGACGAGCTAGAGGTTTCATGCTCGTTGCTAATTTAAGTCCGATTGATAAGATGACAATAATTGGGCAGGATAAATCGCAATGATTAAAATTATACGACCGATCTACTGTAATTATCTCAACTGTAATGAAATGAGCCCATATGTGCGATAGTTGGATCTAAGCTTGTGCAAAAGTACAAATTCAATTACCACTTGCATGGCTTAAATTGCTTTTACGAGCTCATTATTACAAGCAATATCACATCAGCAATTATGACTTCATATTTATGACAAAAATGGAAATTATGGCTTGAAAAACAGACTGCGAAGTGACTAAAAAAGAATCCTGATTACGCAGATCGACAATTCTTGCATACCTATCAAACCGAAATCGGATGACCAGATTTAACAAAAATAAATGGAAGGGTCATGCAGACCAAAATAAGCATAATGGCATAAAAATCTCAAGGAGTAGAAACGAATAACGAAGAGTTGCCAACATGAAACGAGACTGTCAAACACCGAGTGTAACAGAGGTAGTAATCTAGCCAGAGGTAAAGGAATATCAGTTTCAAACGTTCTCTGGTAAGGATTCAGTAGTAAAATCTTCATCATGATGAGATAATTCTTTGAATGAGAAATGTAAAACTGAAATAGAAAAAACCCTATTAAAAGACAGATTAAAAGACACCCGTGCGATCAAAACAACAGACAACCGAGATCAATCGAAGCGGGACACAGGATTTAGTTTTATTTATGAAGTTTATTCAAGGATCCCGCAAGCCGAAACCCGACAATGCGGATTGCGGGTTGCGGGACTAATCAAAACGCAAAATGGAAAACCCATTCCTAAAAGCCGCATCCCGAAATTGCGGGTTGCGGGTTTTGCGTGAAAATCTTATTCACAAAAAACAAAATTAAAGGATCCCGAAAGCCGAAACCCGATAATTTCGGGTTGCAGGTTGCAGGGTCGCACAAACAGCAAGGTGAAAAAAAGAGTGCCCGAAAGCCGAAAGCCACCATCGTTGGTTTTGGGTTTCGGGGATGACCATGATCAAAACATGAAAAAAAAATGTGTTCCCGAAAGCCAAAAGCCGCAATTGCGAAATTCGGGTTTCGAGTTTCGGGATGATGACTTCCCAACATTATTACAGAATGAAACTGCAACCCACAACTGTCGGGTTGCGGGTTTCAGGTTTACCAAAAACCAAAACTGAAAAACAAAATCCTGCAACCCGCAAATTTCGGGTTTCGGGACTTCTAACTGTTGAGTTTCGGGTTGATAAAAATCAAAGGTAAAATACTCAAAATTTGAGGAAATTTACAAACCAAATAGGTAGAGATCATCCTGAAAGAGAAAAACATGCATGACAAAAGTATGGGTAAGAGATATAAGCATACCAAAACCAAAGTCATATTTACACTGAAAACTCACCCAAATACCTTTGTATTTATTAGAAAATGGGGATCCCGTGCTTAAGCTAGGCATGGGATCTGTTGTGGCCACAACACACTTTTATAAGTTCAATGGCTTGGATATTGTGACCCCTTGTGGAAGTGTAGATTCTATTTTCTATTATCTTCATTTCTATTTATATAATTCTTATGTATTCTTCTACTAATATAAAGTTCTGGCTATCATGTAGCGGCTCGTTGAGTTTATGTATAGATCATTATTATGGATTGTTTTAATGTTGAGCCTGCTCACGCTCATGATGCATACGATATCTCTTGTATTGTTGCTTTGTATTAACATAAACATGACACTATTTTTTTTATTGATAGTATGGTTAACACTACTTGCCCACATAAAGGGTTTCATTATCCCATTCATGGCATTGTTCCTATAATATATATGTTTGTACTTTGTTTACCATAAGTCTCATTTTCTATTTTATTAAGTCATTCACTCCCTTAAGGATTATAATGATTATGTGTTTGTTAATTTTATCCTATGATATGTTTACCATGTATATATATATATATATATATATATATATATATTATATAAAAGTTCTCGTACCATCGTGAACATGGATGCCAATGTGAGGGTCCTGTATGGGATCCTCCAATTCTCCATCATGATTCGGATTTAATATAGGAGCTTTATCAATATATAAATAAGTCATTTAGTATATAATTAGTAATATTTTATGTTTACTTTATGAAAACAATTATGTTATGAAAATAACTATTTGGACCTAGAATAAAACTCAGAAAAAATCTATATAAGAAAATAATAAGTTTGGACAGATTTAACCATTGAATTCTAGAATTTTCTTCACAATTTGATCATAAAATGTAATAAAAAAACACATTATCAATATACAACAAAATTCAAAATAGGATAACCAGACCAAACTGTTAGTATTCTTGAACTTTTCTAAGAAAATGATATTACTGTAAACGTATGAAAAACAGACTTAATGACTTCTTTAAAAACAAATAGAAATACTTTCCTACTTATAGAAAACCCTTATCAATTTATCTTGAAAACATTTATTAACATGAAATAGGGAATATAAATCATTATCTTAAACCTTTAACAAAATCATCTATTAAATAAATAATACAAAAGTAAATAAACATAAACAAAATATGCTAACAAATTATTTGAAAACCTGTGCTTCCACCAAATTGCTATGGAACTGCCATGTTCCTCCCTGCCATAGATTACTGTTGATGTTCATAAACTGTCAACTTGAGCAGATAATCAGCCCCGAGCCAGACCAAGCCCACTTAGAAAACTAGAACCTAGGTTTTTTTTTGTGTGTACTCTTCTTTAATGTAGACTTGCCAATAGGATCTCTTTAATCAGTTCTCTGGTTCCTAAAAATGTTTTCCTATTTTTGTTTAAGGAGTGCACAATCCAAGGCTTCTACTTGGAAAAACATAATTGAGCTCAATAGGGAACCAGAATGGACCTGGACTGTGGCAATTGGAAGACCTACCTCTACAGTCTCCCTTATCTACAGTTCATTTTTCCTCTTCTTAATTCATTTTCAGGAATGAATTTTCTCTCCATTTTGGCTTCAAGAAAGATGTTAGCAGCTCATAAAATATTCAAGAGTAAAAGAAAACAAAGAGCATCCTCCCCCATTGATTATTTTCCCTTTTATCATTTCTTCCTTTCAATAAAGAGTAGTTAGGGTTTATTTTATTTTCCTCACAATTCTTGAAAATAAAAGTTAATATTTCTTTCATCTTATTTATCTTTTCTCTTTTTAAATTTTAATTACTATCTAGTTCTAATTCCCTAGTGAGCTTCAGTCCCTCATGTAACAAGTAGTACAATAGCAAGTAGATAGATAGAACATCAAGAAATAATAAACCACTTTAATTTCATAAAGTTTTATTTGTCCATTATGCCTCACATCATTCATAGGTCCACGTCTCAAAAAATATTTACATGTAGATTTATTATTTATTTACATAGGGTAAAACTCTTGGGATGCTACATCCCACCCCCCTTAAAGCAACACCGCCCTGGTTTTATTATCTGTAAACAGAAAAGGATATGCTTCTCTCATAGCCTCTTCCTTTTCCCAAGTAGCTTCCTCAGGTCCATAATGCTTCCATTTCACTTTCACTTGAGTGATAGTTTTATTCCTGAGCCAAGTGTCCCTCAGGTCTAGTATACATTGTGGTTCTGGAAGCAAATTCCCCTCTAGTTCTACCTACAATAAGTTCCAATCAATAACATGTTTAGGATCATATACATATTTCTTTAAAAGAGAAACATGAAACACATTGTGGACTTTAATGTGGGTTGGCAAAGCCAACTGATAAGCCACCTAGCATGTTCTTGCCAAAATTTCAAATGGTCCACAATACTTTGGGGCCAATTTGTTGCACTTCCCCAATTTGAGAGTGCTCCTCTTTGCTTTGACCTTCAGGTCTCATGATCACCCACCTAATACTCTTTTTCTTTTCTAAACCTATCGACATAACTCTTTTGTCGATCTTGGGCTTCTTTCAAGTTATGTTTGACTTTATCCACTAGTGTTTCCAAATCTTTTAATAGATATGGTCCTAGCATCAATCTGTCTACTGGATCATCCCATGTGACCCGTGTTCTGCATTTTATGCCATATAAGACCTCAAAAGGTGACATATTTGTGGAAGTGTGATATCCTTTATTGTAGGAAAACTCTGCCAAATGTAAGTAGTCTTCCCATTGTGAGGGATTCTACATAACATACATCCTTAACATATATTCAAGGATTTGATTAGTGCGTTCTGTTTGACCATCGGTTTGTGGATGGTAAGATGTACTGAAATTTAATTGAGTGTTCAAAACAAAAAAAAGCTCTCCAAAAATTACCTGTAAATTTGGAATCCCTGTTAGATATGATTGCTTTTGGAATTCCATGCAATCTGAAAATCTCTCACAAGAAGATTTCAACAATATTAACAGGTTTGTAAGTTTAATTTACTGGAATGAAATATGCATAGTTTGATAGTTTGTCCACAACTACCATTATAGAATCATTTTTCTTTTTACTTTTAGGTAGACTGGTAATAAAATCCATACTGATTACCTCCCATTTCCACTTAGGTATAGGTAAGGGTTGAAGTAGACCAACTAGATGTTGGTGTTCAGTTTTGATTTGCTAACATTCTTAGCACTTTACTATGAAATATGCTACATCTACCTTCATTTTAGGCCATAAATATTGTTTTTTTTATCGCTGTTATCATTTTCTGATAACCAAGGTGTCTAGAATAAGGATGGTTATGAGATTCAACCATTATTTGATGTCTGGAATTTGCTATTTCAGGTATGTACATCCTTCCTTTTGACCAAAGGATACCCTTGTCATCAATGTTAAGATTTTGATTTCGCTGTTATAAGCCATTTTTCTACAATTTTTCTTTTATTTCCGTGTAAAATATATCATTTTTCAAGGCAGTTTTGATTTCCTCCTTCATGTTTTCTTTTGTTTTTCTCAAGGAGATTTAATAAAGTAAGTGAACCCACCTACTCAAGGCATGTGATACTTTTCTTTCCTTACCTTTAATATGCTTTACCTCAAAGTCATATTCACTAATAAAGGCCAACCAGTGTGCTTGCCTAGCATTCAAGTTAGGCTATTCAAAAATGTATTTAAGGCTCATATTATTAGTTTTGAGCAGAAATTTCTTCTTTGTGAGGTAATGCCTCCACATTCTCAAGGCATGTATGATTGCGGCTAGTTCAAGGTCAGTTCTATCCCGAGACTGTTTTGTATAGTTAACTCCCACGGATATTAGGCCTCCGCTAGAACTTATGGAGTTTGATATTGAAAGGATCTGTCTTCCTATGAGGGAATATAAAAGTGTTCTATCTCTAGAAGTGAGTTTACCTTAAAAGAAATCTAAACTAAGTTAGATCTAATCTAAATAAAGTGTTTTGTTTATGTGTAGGATAACTTGATCTGAATTTTAATAAGTATTTTCACCAGTTTGACAGAAATGTGTAGTGGATCTTTACTTATTATCTTAAGATATAACCAAAAGATGAAAATCAATTTATTATAGCCTAAGGATGGAAGCGCATGCAATATTATCCTGTATATGGAATGCTAATTGAAAAATTGGCATTAATTTATTAATTTTTGTTAATCATTTGCAGAAATAGATAAATTTTTTAAATAAATAAATTCACTTAAAACATAAAGAAACACATATAATAAGTTAAGACAAATCCAAGCTGTATATCAATGTATAAATTATGATTGCAAAATTAAAATAGTGTTCATTAATATGTTGAAGTGAAAATCAACATTCATCAAAGAAATTTGATAAATAAACAAAAGAGGAATCAAGAGAAAACTAACTGTATTACTTCGAGGGTGCAATAAATTACAATCTCCTCATTAATCAGAGTATCTCCAGTCTTCTTTTGATGATTTTCTCCTCCCACTGCCTACAAGATCTCTACCCTTTAAGTAACAATTACAAAATAGTTACAAAGGATAAAGTTCCCATAAAATAGGGATTACAAAATCAAACTAATGTAGGTACGACCAAGGGCATCTCACCACTTGTTCCAAACTTCTAACAGCTCATTCACAATAGGATAATTAGCTGACTCGAGTCCCAAATGGGCATCACAAGCAAAGGACTCCATCTCATTATTGGCTAACTTATGCCAAGTGCACAAAAAAAATATGGATCATTCCTTCTAGGCTGACGGGTTGCTTGATGAACTTTTCAACTTCTGAAATCCCTATATGCTCGAGCTATTGAATCTTCTCTTTGACCTTCTCGCATCTTCCATCAACCTGTTCAATCATCAGTTTTGGTGGACAAGCCTTCTCGACGAGATCCATAGTAGGAAACTATAGTTTAACCATGATATTGTCCATATCATACCATCTTCTTGCATAGATTGCTTGTGCCTTCTTGATTGTTTCTTCAACCATGTCAGAAGTGTTTTTCCAAGCATTCAAAGATGTTCTGATTCTTCTAACCTTGAAGCTATAAAAAACTGGGATGTCCTCTGGTTTGTCTTTGATATACCTTTTCCATTCAGCAACATCATCATAAGCTTTGGAATCTTGTTGGTTTTTCTCATTGTGTTGTTCAAGAATAGTAGACGTTCGCTCAAAATCAATATGAGTTTCCTTAATTTCATTCAGGGAACTAAATAATTCAGCTAAAAGTTTGCAATGCTCCTCATTCACTCTATTAGCCAAATCCTTGAACTCTTCCTGAGAAAACCTAGAGAAAGAAGAAAATGTTGCACTTGCAGTTGCATCCTTCAACTGTTGTTCCAATATTTCTATCTTCTCCATATTTGCATTATTTAGGACTTGTGCATCCTGAAGTTCGTCCTGAAGAGAAGTGTTATGTTCTTGCAACTCTTTGAGCTGATTTTCATGCCGACTTCTTAATTCATGAATATGAGATTCATGTTCTTCATTAACTTCAATCAGCTACTCCTGAAGTTTCTTCAACTCTTCCTTCCTTATGTCAATCTCTTTATTCAGCAAAGTTACTGAATCAAGATTGGCTCCAACAAATTCCCCCATAGCTACTGCAGTTTCTAATGCTTCCTGTTGGATGTCTTCAAACTATTTGGACCAAATGATTTGGTTAGGAATAGGTGCTTGTAGCATAGTTGATCCTCTGCTTCTCTTGTTACCTGTTCTTACCACTGCTTTTGTTGTCCTGCTGTAAAAATAGTCCCCAAGGGGAACCACAGCATCATCTTCAATATCAGTTGTCAACTCAATTGAAGATGTAGCAACATTGCATGTTGCTACCAATGGAGCTGTTTGGGTGACAGTGGAATTAGGAATAGACAAGGTAATCTGAGGGGTAGATATCAAAGGGGCAGTGGCAGCAGAAATTGAAGGTGGATAAGGAAGAGAAGTAAACAGAGTGGCAAAATCAGTTAGGGAAGTTGGGACAACAGTAAGTGATGGCTGTAAAGAAACGGCTAAAACTTGCAACTAAGTTACTATTGGTGGTAAAGTGACATGTGGAATTGGAAAGGTCGAAGATGAAGTAGTGATGGAGGTAAGTGTAACAAATAATTGAGAAATGGTGGATGGTGGTAATGTATCCTCAAAAGATGAGGTGGTAGGAAGCTCAATAGAATAAAGTGGGGGTGTGGAAGCTAATGCATCAACAGTGGTGGTGACTTCAAGAAAGTGATCATCTATAATGGGGTCATCCACCACTATGCTTTCAAGCAAATCAACCATTTCCTAGGAACCTTCGGTTATTTCTTGTAGAATAGGAACATGAGGAAGTATTTCATCCTCAGCATCACTCTCTTCAATGTTTAGTGTAGGAATTAGAGAGGCAGAGGTCTGCATTTTCTGTCTTTTGGTTGGGTTACTTGAAGCAACCATTTGAGTATCATTAGCTAGGTTACTTGCAACAACCACTTGAGTTTCAAGTATTGAATTCATATGTGCCAGCTCCTTCTTCATGTCATCAGCATATTGAATCAAAATATTCTTGATAGGTTGGAAATACTCTACAAAGCCCTTGCCTTTGCCTCCATCTAGATATGTCAACATCAAAGGGGTAATTTCCTTTTGAGCTTCTTTCTCTTATATGTCCTTCCTGGTCTGCTCTTCAAGTTGTAGTTCCATTTTCTTGCTCGAAACCTTATTCTTGATCCCTTGTTGGTACTAAAGAATGAAGCTCTATTCTTCTTTAGTCTTATCCCTAACCAGGACTTCAGAAAAGAAATTTACCCCCTGGTAAATAGAGTCATCATGAGTGTCTTCATGGCCTGTCATGTCCCAAATTTGGAATTGGGTCACAATGGCCTAATCACATTAGCCATATTCATTAGATTTTGTAAAATTGATGTTAAGGGTCAAATAATTGCCATGGAGGAAAATTACTAGTTTCCTAGGTTTGGGGTGGAAGCTTTGGGATTTGGAATAAGGGGGATAATAAATGATGTTTAGACATTAGAAGGGTTCAAGTATTTAATAAATAGAGTGAATAAAGAAATTCAAGAGAAATCCTAGGTGACAAATGGTTTTGGAGACATATGGAGGATGTGGGACCCACACTAGCTTGATTTTTCATAATACATGGTATCTCTCTTTTGCAAATTTGAATTAATGGGAATATGAACACTCTTGGGTGAGTTGGTAATTCATAACACATTTCATTGAGCATATTAGGTCGAATTGGGAAGGATTGGTAACCTCCATGGAAGATAAAGAGTCAAAGTGGAAGTTTGTGGACACTTGGGCTAGATTCCCTAGCCCCTATGACACCAATGATGGAGCATCTATGACAACTATGACAAATTACAGACCTGACCTCTGACATCTGACCACTATGACATGTCAGCCCCAAAAATAGGCTCAAGGAAGGCGAATTTGGGAGTTGGAGAAGCCAAAGAGACTCAAAATCGAATTTGGGAGAAGATGGAAGGTTGGAACTAGGAGACAAGTGACAAATGTGGAATATTTCCTAAATGGAAATCTATTGAATCTATTGAGAGGATTTCGACCCTTAGAAGGATAATGTTGGTTATAAAATGTAGAAATGAAGTATGAGAATGGCTTTTGATCATTTGTAGAATTTGCAATTGCATTTGTGAAGAGGGAGAGCTAGTGGATGACTAGTTTCTTGCCTTAGCCAATTTCGAGGGTGAAAGATTCCCATCCAAGTTGGCAATTGGAAAGGCCATTCAGACCTTTAATTTGGAGCTTTAATGGAGTCTTTATTTGCAGGTGTAAGCTATAGGGAAGCTCATGGTTTCTTCTATTGCAGCTCGCTCCTTCAACCATTTCCAGTTTTGATGGCATATTCTTGATCCTTGGGGGAGGGCGTTTTTGGTGAGCTATTGTACTCTTTGGGGGAGCTTCTAATGCCCCATTTATTTTGTAATATGAAGTAAATACTCTGTTCTTTATCTCCAAAAATTTTCAGGTCGAAATTCCAAGTAGAAATGTATAAATCTCATTTTTAATGGAAGAACAATGCCATTTCCCCACTACCTTGTTGTGAGCCAATGTATTGATGATGATTTCGAATGAATGGATGATTCTCTGATATATTTATGATAAATATACTGCCATGGATGTCTTATACAAGTTTCATGTATTGTACTTGAGCATTTGAAGCATTTTTACTCAGTTCAATTGCATTGGGAGAAGAAATAGTGCCATTTCCCCAAGGGTCGAATTGGGGATTTTTGCAGTTGAATGGGAGAGGGTGAGAATAGTTGTAATAAACCATTAATGGTGCATATGAGACCTTAATAAAATACTTAACACATTACATACCTCTTTTCATAAATTTGAGTGGGTTTGGAGGCATTTGGGAAGCCATTTTCAATACTTACCTTAGGGGGATTTGAACCCCAAATTACTAGTAAAATTGCATACTTGGTCCAGAATCTTAAGAGAGTTTGCAGAGGTCTTTTGGTGGACATATGTTATCCCTGAACATCATATTCAATTCCTAATATCATTAATAAACCTTCCTTGAAGATTTGAAGGCATTTGGAGTCAATTTGAGACCTAGAGACCAATACTAGTCAAAGGGAAATCACTAGTAAAGTTACCTACATTGACCAGAATTGAAAGAGTATTTGCAGAAGTGTTTTAAAGGTACAAAGGCATCCCTGAAACACATATTTATGTTGTAATATCATTCATATACCTTCTCAGAAGATTTGGGATCATTTGGGGCAAATTTGGGACCTAGAGATCGAAACTAGTCAAAGGTCGAACCAAGGAAAAAAGTGGAAAATTGCAATTTTAATAAAATTCCTAACAAGGGACATTACAGTGGTATCAGAGCATGGTCCTTGCACCTGTGTATTAGGTACATACATTCAAGAATAATTGGCAGCCATGTCTTACTATTATGATGAATCCTATGAGTACAATTCTTATGAGGAATATGCAGATGCTTATGAGCAATATGAAGCAGAATGTGAATGGTATGAGGAAGAGGTGTCATCATGCAACACTTCTTACAATTTCAAGAGAAATGAAGATTATTCTTATGACTTTAAATCTGATGAATATGAGTGTGTCACACCAACCAAGGATAATTCTATGAGTGAGTTCCAAAGATGGAGAGCAAAATATAAAACCTTGCCCCAACAATATCAAAAATATCAAGAATATCTTGCTTTTAGCAAAAATACACAAAATGCCATGTCTTTTGAGTACTATGCTGAACATGTTTTTGAAAATAAGCCAAAAAATGAATATGTGGAGTTAGTGAAGAAAGGTTTATGCCCTTCTTGTAAAAACCCTTGGAGCGAGTATCACATATGTGTGCATGAAATGATGTCCTCCTTGAGGAGAGCTTTTGAGATTTATTCAAGAAGAGATTCCAAATATATTGATCCTAAGGAAAACAAGGGGCAAAATGCATCAGCTTGCTTTAAGGATCAAAAGGAAGAGACATCACAAGAGCATGAAGAAGATTCTATTGAAAATATGGAAGATCATTTCGAGACAGCTTCTAGCTTAGACATGAACCAAAGAGCATCTACTGATGGATGCTTAAACTATGAAGGAGTACCTACTGATGGGTTCTCACACCTCTATGTTGGTGACATAGAGATCACTTTTGAAAGTGTTTCTACAAGTACAACTTTCATTAAGCATGATAATGAAGACCTTGTAGCAGTTGAAGAAGAACCAAGATCAACTTCCCCATCACCACTTGAGCTTCATGAAGTTGGTCCAAGCAAAATTGAAGAAGATGAGGAGGTTCATTTGAAAGAGCCTCATTTTCTTGAAGGTTCCTTAAAGATGAATGAAAATAAGATCCAAGAGTCCCTCAGCATTCTCCATGACACTCAAGCATTGGTGTCAAATTCTTGTTGGAGAGCTACTTCATTAGAGGAAACATCCTTCCTTGAAGACATGGAGAAGATTCAAAGAGCAATGTGCCACATCAAAGGTAATTTCATGTCTTTGCTTTTTGATAGAAACCATTTGTTTGAGCTTAATGAATTGTTACATGATGCATACTTGAAGAATAATGAGGATATTCATAAGCTCACAATTCAAAATGAGCAACTTCTTGAAAAGTTGCAAGATACTTGTTTTTCCTCCTATATTTCAGATTGTCAAATGGTAGATTGTTTGGAGGATTCTCATGACATGGTGGATCATGAGAAATGTGAAAATTTGAATGTTCTTGATGTGTTTGAAGATGAAATTGAAGAGATCCAAACACTTGATGTGGTGGAAGAGGAATTTGAATTGCCTCTTGATGAAGGTTATGCAATTTTTAAAGAAGAGCATGATTCCTCTACATTGGAACCAAACTATGACAAAGAGTTCACACTTTTGAAGGAGCTGCATGATACTACCCATATGGATCCTTCCCATGATGAAACTTCTGTACTTTTTGATCATTTGGGTGATTTGGTTCATTCTCCTACATCCTACAATTCCATGTTTTGCAACATTAGTCTCAATGAAGTATGGGTGAAAGGGTTCTTTTTGATGGTGCCACATGAGGAGTATGGAACTCCTAGATTTACTTTTTATGATGATATGGTTGGAGCACATTCTTATTCACATTTGCAGCAACATTATTTGTCACTTTATGATGATGCAAATCTACATGGATGCACCTATGATATGCATTTGAGTCACTTGAAGACTCATGGTTTTTCTTGCTCAACATTTGATTCATTTGATGTTGGAGGAACTTCATCCAACACTTGGGAGAATAGATTTATGATTGGAGAACATTTTTGTTGGCAGCCCCATACTTTGTTATATTTTTATGATTCTCGCATTTATGGATGTATGGGTGAGACTTCTTTGAGTCATTTGAAGTCTCGTTTTTTTTGCTCATTATTTGGTTCAGATTTTAGTGGAGATTCTTCATTCACTCCTTGGATGAAAGAATACATGGCTGAATATTTTGATGCATATCACATCCCTTTGGAGCAGCATTATAGGACATGGGATCCTCACCTATGTCATTGGAGCAGATTTGATTGGTCACTTGAAGCTTGTATGCACTTGGAAAATGGTGGTCTACTTGCTTGGAGGTATAAGCACTTTCATGACTCTTTGATGAAGCATATCCTTGATGTACATTTTCATTATGTTGTTATGTACTTTGATGATATATATTTGGTACTCATGATGTTTGGAAGAATGCATACAAGAAAATGGGATCCAGGAATCCTCTTATCTAATGGTGTAGGTTGGAGAGCACTCTTAATTGTTGGGGTGCAATACAAGCAATGGGACCCTGGAATAATTTTTGTCTCATTGGTTTCATTTTTTTTGGGGAAGAAAGCAGTATGGGAGATGGATTCCCCACTTAATAAAGTGATTTTAATCAGAGTAGTGCAGCAGCAAGCATGGCGGTTCCTCTCTAAAATATTCATGGAAACTCAAAGACTCAAGGTTTGGCAATTCAATGGCAACTTCAAAGAATTATACAGAAAGCAGGTTCTTCAACACCCATGTTTGAAATTGCTTGAGGACAAGCAATATTGGGAAGGGAGGATTTGTCATGTCCCAAATTTGGAATTGGGTCACAATGGCCCAATCACATTAGCCATATTCATTAGATTTTGTAAAATTGATGTTAAGGGTCAAATAATTGCCAAGGAGGAAAATTACTAGTTTCCTAGGTTTGGGGTGGAAGCTTTGGGATTTGGAATAAGGGGGATAATAAATGATGTTTAGACATTAGAAGGGTTCAAGTATTTAATAAATAGAGTGAATAAAGAAATTCAAGAGAAATCCTAGGTGACAAATGGTTTTGGAGACATATGGAGGATGTGGGACCCACACTAGCTTGATTTTTCATAATACATGGTATCTCTCTTTTGTAAATTCGAATTAATGGGAATATGAACACTCTTGGGTGAGTTGGTAATTCATAACACATGTCATTGAGCATATTAGGTCGAATTGGGAAGGATTGGTAACCTCCATGGAAGATAAAGAGTCAAAGTGGAAGTTTGTGGACACTTGGGCTAGATTCCCTAGCCCCTATGACACCAATGGTGGAGCATCTATGACAACTATGACAAATTGCAGACCTGACCTCTGACATCTGACCACTATGACATGTCAGCCCCAAAAATAGGCTCAAGGAAGGCGAATTTGGGAGTTGGAGAAGCCAAAGAGACTCAAAATCGAATTTGGGAGAAGATGGAAGGTTGGAACTAGGAGACAAGTGGCAAATGTGGAATATTTCCTAAATGGAAATCTATTGAATCTATTGAGAGGATTTCGACCCTTAGAAGGATAATGTTGGTTATAAAATGTAGAAATTAAGTATGAGAATGGATTTTGATCATTTGTAGAATTTGCAATTGCATTTGTGAAGAGGGAGAGCTAGTGGATGACTAGTTTCTTGCCTTAGCCAATTTCGAGGGTGAAAGATTCCCATCCAAGTTGGAAATTGGAAAGGCCATTCAGACCTTTCATTTGGAGCTTTAATGGAGTCTTTATTTGCAGGTGTAAGCTACAGGGCAGCTCATGGTTTCTTCTATTGCAGCTCGCTCCTTCAACCATTTCCAGTTTTGATGGCATATTCTTGATCCTTGGGGGAGGGCGTTTTTGGTGAGCTATTGTACTCTTTGGGGGAGATTCTAATGCCCCATTTATTTTGTAATATGAAGTAAATACTCTGTTCTTCATCTCCAAAAATTTTCAGGTCGAAATTCCAAGTAGAAATGTATAAATCTCATTTTTAATGGAAGAACAATGCCATTTCCCCACTACCTTGTTGTGAGCCAATGTATTGATGATGATTTCGAATGAATGGATGATTCTATGATATATTTATGATAAATATACTGCCATGGATGTATTATACAAGTTTCATGTACTGTACTTGAGCATTTGAAGCATTTTTACTCAGTTCAATTGCATTGGGAGAAGAAATAGTGCCATTTCCCCAAGGGTCGAATTGGGGATTTTTGCAGTTGAATGGGAGAGGGTGAGAATAGTTGTAATAAACCATTAATGGTGCATATGAGACCTTAATAACATACTTAACACATTACATACCTCTTTTCATAAATTTGAGTGGGTTTGGAGGCATTTGGGAAGCCATTTTCAATACTTACCTTAGGGGGATTTGAACCCCAAATTACTAGTAAAATTGCATACTTGGTCCAGAATCTTAAGAGAGTTTTCAGAGGTCTTTTGGTGGCAATATGTTATCCCTGAACATCATATTCAATTCCTAATATCATTAATAAACCTTCCTTGAAGATTTGAAGGCATTTGGAGTCAATTTGAGACCTAGAGACCAATACTAGTCAAAGGGAAATCACTAGTAAAGTTACCTACATTGATCAGAATTGAAAGAGTATTTGCAGAAGTGTTTTAAAGGTACAAAGGCATCCCTGAAACACATATTTATGTTCTAATATCATTCATATACCTTCTCAGAAGATTTGGGATCATTTGGGGCAAATTTGGGACCTAGAGATCGAAACTAGTCAAAGGTCGAACCAAGGAAAAAAGTGGAAAATTGCAATTTTAATAAAATTCCTAACAAGGGACATTACATGGCCATAGGTGGTCTTCATGTGTTCTTGGGAAAAGTGGGAAGCCAAGAATGCCTTGGGATCATGCATCCTTTTGGGGGCTTGTCCCAACATTAATGCAACAATTCTATTTCCCATTGCTGCAGCATATGTTGAGGTTGGAATGACCAAAGGCCCAAGGTTTAAAGGGAATTTAGGCCACCCATTTCTTTTAGGCCCAGTGGACTTGAGAAAAACTCCATCTGTAACAGTTTGGAAAGCTATTTCTTCAAGCATTAGTTTGTCTAGGACTATCCTTGGAAACAAATGTACTGTGCTACTTCCCCAAACTCTGATATAGGAGAAAGATTCTCCCACATACCAGTCACCAATTGTGGGAATGAGAGTTTTGGCATTAGGAGAGAAGGCATGAGCATCTTCTCTGAATATCTTATTATAAATTGTACCAAAGAAGTGATCACAAATATCATACAGTAAAGGAACATAGTTGTTGTCCCACAATGCTAAACAGTAAATGTGAATTGGGGGAGTTGAAAGTGTCCAATTTCATCCCATGAAAGGGTACTGGAATTCTGAGCAAAATACATCAATAACATAGGCTTAATAAAAGAAAGAAGGCTTCCTTGAAGCTGGTGTCTTATGATACCGCTCAATTGTTTCCTTTAAATCCATTGACAAAATTGAGCCCCAATTAAATGACTCCCCAGTTGTGAGGATGTCATGGGCCACGGGTGCCCATTCGGATTTGAACATAGAACAATTGGGTAGACCATACAGACTGCAAAGCATGGTTGCTAAGAGGGAATAGGGTTCCTTGAACCATGAAATAGGGTATAGGTTATCAACTTTGGGTATGAAGTTAGCTGGGTTATTCATCCATGACTTTATCATCTCGTCGAAGTTAAGCCTGGTGTTGGCAGAATCCAGGAAAGCATCGTTAAGAAGCTAGGTAGTCGGTTTAAGGGCATAATCTCTAATGAAAACTTCGGGGATAAAAGAAACCAACAGGGACCCTGCACTGTTGTTAAAGGAACGGTCTTTGGCATTTGTGTGGTCAATTATCCTCTTGACTACGTCTGTGTAAGGGAGAAGGGCAGGTCTGGATGCTATGGCGTGTAATTGGGAATTCCTAATATTCTCATAGGAAGGACGATTATCTTGGATGTATGATAGGTCGTCATTATAAAAAATGGCATAGATTTGATACCAGTCTATCTGATAATTTTCTAAGACTGTCACTGGTATCATCAAGGATGCCGAAGTTGGGGTCTTTGTTCAACAAGTCTTTCTGTGCTGTCTTAGAACGGGTAACTCTTGACATGTTGAAAACTGGTAATTTTTGGTAACATGGTAATTTCTTGTTGGTTTTATGTTAATTTCTCATAAAAACAAAAGCAGAACAACAGAGTTAGTCATATGATTGATACATTCCCTCGTAATTACTAGTAATTTCTCATAAAAACACAACCAGAACAACAGAGTTAGTCATATGATTGATATATTCCCATCCAAAACCAATTGATGATGATATTTATCTGATAAGGCAGTCTAGAAGTAAACAACAATCCTATACCATTATGCAATCATAGGAGGGTAGTTTATGATAAGCCTTAGAGCAATCTTAGAGCCATTCTAGATTACCAAATCATGAATCACCTTGACTTTATTAATTATGATTTATGTACAGATGCATTACTCACAATATATACATTTCTTTTTCTTTTTCTTTTTTTTTAATATATATTCACTTTTTTCTTTTCTTTTTATTTTGAAAATAGAATGAAAATATGTAAACATGACTTTTGTTGATACAAGGCCATTGCCCTAACTTGGTGATCATATTTCAACAATGCCATTCACAAACCTAATCTAGAAACTGAACAAGCTAGCTTGGTAAGGAGACTCCATGTCTTTCAGCTTTTGACACTGAAAGTAATTACCATGGCTTGGTAACCATAAAGTGGTAATTCCAGTCCAAAATCAAATTCATGATCATGGTAAGGATTTCTTGTAATAAGACCCCCCTATCCTCATATACAACAAACTGTCTTAAAAACAAAAACAAAATTTATTGGTGTGTAAATTACAGGACACTACCATGGCTTGGTAACCACCTCCTAGTATTATTACTCACCGATGTTTTGCAGATCATGGATGGAATGAACTGTGATAGGATCTTCCACCTTCCAGCAGTAGCTGAAAGTAATCTCCCTAGTTTGGTGACCAGATGTGGAGATGTCATTCCACTAAACATCTATGAATATAATGGGCTGGCTTGGGATAAGACCCCCCATCTTGTAATCTACAATTATTAAAGTGAATTACTTTCAAGGTGATCAGAATGGGATCCAAAGTAGATAAGTCTAACCAGGCTATAAAGATATGCTGCTATTCACTAATGAAACATGAGGTGAGAAGGCCTAACCACTTCCATAACTTCAATTAACCAAATGAAACATGTATAAAGATAGTGATAAAGGTAGGAAGATATCAATCAAAGCTCTGCAAATATTGACTGTTTGATTTCATGAAAAACATTTTTAGATATAGGCTGAGTGAAATAACATTGACATTGATACCTCAAAACTTCATACTGTATTAATCTTGAGACACACTGATCAACAACCTCTGCCAAAGGTGTGGACATTATTCAAAAGAAAACCAAAGTATAAAATAAAATCAATAAAACAAAGAAAGAAAAGAAGGAAAACCATAGTTATATACAAGCAAGCCGATATGATCCTCTTAAACAAAATACTTTTTGAGCGGTTGGACATTCACTGGGTAGGTTTCTAAGATACCTTCCAGTGTCTACAACCGAACAGTACTAGGACCAAGCTTTTCTGTAATAATGAATGGTCTTAGCCATTAGCGTTGGAACTTGGTGTAATCATTCTTGTCTTTGTGTTTCTTATCCCACTTTAATACCAAGTCCCCCACATTAAACTCCCTATCAGATGAGGACTTCTCATCAAACCAACTCTTCACTAGCTGTTGGTGCTGATACAACTTGTTCTTAGATTTTTCCTTGTCTTCTTCCAGCTTGAGTAATGTATCAATCCTTTGCTGGAGCGGGGAAGAATCATCTTCTTGTATTGAATGTGCTAGTTGCAGTGAAGGAATCAAAAGGTTGGATGGTAAGATGGCCTCCTTACCGTAAACCAAATAGTAAGGGGAGTTCTCTATGGATGCTTTTGGGGTGACACGGTCTGCCCAAAGAGCATTGTATAGCTGGGTATGCCAATCTTTATGGTGAGTAGCTACTGTATTCTTTAAGATATTAATTAGGTTTTTGTTGGAAGACTCAGCTAGTCCATTCCCTTGTGGATAGTAATTGGTAGAAAACTTCAGTTTTATCCATTTTTCAAGGGAATACTATGTAAGATCAATTGAGGAGAAATAAGAGGCATTGTCAAACACTAAGAACTCAGGTGCACCAAACCTAGTGACTATTTGAATTTCAAGGAAGGATATCACTTGGTTTATGTTGGCTTGTATGAGAGGGACTCCCTCTACCCATCTGGTAAAGTAGTATGTGGTTGTGAAGATGTACTTGGGTTTTAGGGAGGAAGCAGGCTTAATGGGTCCAAAAAAATCTAGGCCCCATTGCTGGAATGGAAACTGGACTGTAACTGGCTACAGGGGAAATGCAGGGTTTTTCATTTTCCCAGCACACTTCTAACAAGGTTCACATCTTCTAACATTAGCATAAGTTTCCTTGAACAAATTTGGCCAATATTAGCCTGCTCTCAGGATCTTATGTGAAGTAGTTTCTCCTAAGAAATGCCCTCCTGCAGGTCCTACATGAAATTCCAAAAGAATATTATCAATTTCATCTCTCCAAACATCCTAGAAAAAAACCATCATAGTTTTTCCTAAACAATACACCATCTATGAATTGATATGGTGCAGCTTTTAACCTTAAAGCTCTTTGTTTTTTAAAGTCAAGGGTTTCAGGAGCAAACCCATGGTTTAAGAAAAAATTAATGTCATTATACCATTCAGATGTTTGAGTTGTCATGACATTTACAGAACTTGTTGTTGTACTTTCCTCTTGCTCCCACTCAATTTGTTGTTGTACAGGGTCATTGGATTGAGCAGTTAGCAAACACAAGCCTTGGCCTTTTACGATTTTCACTTGTATGATCTCTAGGTCATACTCTTGCAGAGCTGTCATCTAGTCAGCTCTCTTTTCACCTAGCTCCTTCTGAACCAGAACATTCCTAATAGATGCATAGGGGACAATCACTTTTGTTCGAGATTTCAACAAATATGGTCTAAATTTTTTTACTGATTTGTAGACCGCGTAAGCTTGTTTATCAATCTGGGAGTAGTTGATTTCAACCCCTTCGAACGTGGAACTCATGAATGAAATAGGAATTTCAAGATCATCAAGATGCTTTTGTGTAAGAACAACTGCATAGGAGAAGTCAGTAGAAAAAGTGTATAAAATAAAATCTTTGCTGAAGTCAGGAGACATCAGAGCGAGGGATTCCGCAATGGCCTTCCAGATTTCAACAAAGGAATTTATTTTTTCATCGGACCACTTATATTGGGCATCCTTTTTAATCAATTGTTGCAATAGTTTGACAATTTGAGCAAATTCAGAACAAATATTCGAACAAAATTGATCTTACCTAGAAAATATTGCATGGCTTTACGTCAACTGGGTAGGCCGATCTTTGCAATGTATTCTATGCATTCTAGATCAATGATCATGCCTTGCTTCAAAACAATGAAACCTAACAACTTACCTTCAATATAGATTTCTTTGGATTGAGTGAAATTCCATACTTTCTGTAGCGCTCAAACACCTGTTTAAGAGTAGACAAATGTTCATGTCGTTTTTTAGAATAAATAGTGATATCATATAAATAAACAACAACAGAATTGTTCATAAGTCCTCTGAAAGCTATGTCCATAGCTCCCTAGAACGTGGCACTTGCATTTATCATCCCAAAAGGCATTCTCCTGTAGGCAAAGGTTCCCCAAGGGGTTCTGAAAGCTGTTTTCAACTGATCAACAGGAGAAACCAAGACTTGGTTATATACTGAGAAGCCATCAAGGAGAGAAAACATCTCAACACCTGCTACCTTTTGTAAAATTTGTTCCATGGGAGGAACAAGGTAATTGTCCTTTTCAGAAGCTTTGTTTAGGTTCCTGAAATCAACACACAGTCTGATTTCCCCATTCTTCTTTCGAATAGATACCAAGTTTGCTATCCATTGTGTATGTCTGACAAGAAAAACAATTCTTGTTGCATGTAGTTTCTCAAGCTCCTTTTTGACAGATGGTTCAAGGCTAGGATGCATTTTCCTTAACTTTTGTTGATAGGGTTTAACATCGGGTTTCATAGGTATGTTATGATGCATTACATTGGTATCAAAGGTTTTGAGTTCATCCTATGTCCAGGCGAACACATATTTGAACTCTTTGCACAGTTTGATGAAAGCAATCTTCTCCTCAAGAGAGAAGTCAACCCCTAGATTGATTAACCGAGGGTTTTGTTAATTTCCTAGGTTGAAAGACTCATAATTGAGGGATGAACTTTGAGTTTTACAGTTTGTCTTATGCTTGAACTTATCTTGGAGATCATAATACTTTTCCAGGTTGATAACTGACTTAGGAATCAGATTGGAAGGGTAACTCAAGTCTGCAGCCAATCATTTTTTTGGTCCCTTTTGGATCAATTAAGACACAACCTGCACCAGCTCCATCTTTAGATCTAGAGCCATCGAAAAACAAAGTCCATGCATTAAAATCTATCCTAAAATTGGTATTTCCATTGTATACATTATGCACAACAGAACCTGAGAATGGAACAGAAGTAAGATTAACTATTTGGGACTAATTCTATGCATTCTCAATAGGTAACAAATCTGCAGGTAGATCCCAAAGAAAGTATCGAAAGTTTAGTCTTCCACATGTGAGCTAAAGTATCCAGTAGGCTCACTAGGATCATTTAAGTCTGTGACAATTTGTTTCATGTAAGGTTCTCTGCTGATTTTGATCCTATTTGGTCTTTCGTTGTAAGGAAGCCATAAGTGAGGCTAGTCAGTAGCGAAATGGACTTTGATCTTTTCTGACCAATCCTTGCTCAACCACATTCCATACATTTCAGGGATATCAGCCACAATAATATCCACAGTCTGGTGGATTTTGGGGCCGGCAGACAGTGTTAAGAGGACATTCTTCAATTCTCCCACTACCCTAACTTTGGATCGATCACATTGGACATTTTGAGTAGGGCAGGGCTCCCAAGAGGCATTCAACTTTTTGCAGAGAGATAGAGGCATCACACTGGATGAATCCCTTGAATCTATCATAAAATTATGGACATTCCTATTGAAAAATTCAAAAGTAAGTAGGAAAGGAGGTGTTTTCTTACTACTTGGTTTTTGGTTTCCAGGTTTAGAGTATGTCTCGAAATTGTTGTTTTGAGCCTCCCTGGTTTTGTTGACAATCATGCGTTTGGGGAGACTGTCTCTCATAGCAGGGATTTACAAAAGCTCAAAGAGAGATATGTTGGCTTTCACTCTTTTAAACTCATCAATCAAGTTGTACTCAATTTCAAGAATGAGAGTATCCTTTTGCATTGATGTTTTATCTTTGTTTGGTGTGGGTGTGGAAGTGGAATTTTCCAGTGTGGGTTGTCCTTTTCTCCTTGTATTATAGGGGTGTTGGACATTGAAAATAGCCTCAGGCTCATCTTCCTCTTCATCCATAGGAAGTTCAGAGAAGAAACTAATAGTGTTCAATTGTTGGTCTTCTACTTTATATGGTGGTTCAAGATCTTGATTCTCTTGTGGGTTTTCATCTGGGTGATTAGGAGAATGATGAGATTCTGAAACCAAAGCTTTAAAGATGGAAAGAATTTCTTGAGAGTTTAATCTTTCATCGAGATTAGGTGGGACTTGGTTCTATGGGGGTTGATAAGGTCTTCTGAAAGGTTGTCTATTGAATCCCCTGTCATTGTTCGGGTTTTCTATGTAGTCTTTTTTAGGTCTACCATTTCATTAGAAATCTTTTGAAGGAATTTCTTCATGTCGTTCATTTCAAAAGGGTCCTTATTCTACACAGTGGGTTTTGGAGGGTTATCTGGTTTCTTGCGAGAGGTAGAAGGTTGTTTTGATGAAGCATCAGGGTTATCTTTCAAGCAGAATATATCTTTTTCAATTTGGATAGCCTCAGCAAAGGCCTCCTTCAAGTTATCTTTTCGTGCTCTTTTTACCCACATAGCAATGGGAACGGGTAAACCTTTAACATAATAAGAAACCAATAGTTCTTCTGCAGGAAGAACAGTGGTAGGGATTCTATTCTTTACGTATGAAAATATTTGATTATAATCTTTGAATCTTTCCTTTCCCCTAATTTTCATTGAGGACAAATATATGACCAAGTCCTGTAGAGTCTTGTCATCTCCAAATTTATGGATAAATATTTTTTCAAAGTCATCCTAGGAAGAGATGGATCTGGCTTCTAGGGCGAAGTACCAAGTGGATGCTTTTCCCTGGAAGATGTAAGGGAACAATATACAAACTACATCTTCATGAATGACATTCCTAAGCCTAATGGCCTGCATAAAAGTTTTATATGATCAAGTGCAGGTGATTTTTCATTAGGATCAAACTTAGGGAGCCACTTTTCAGGGTTCTTTGGGAGTCTATGTTGTTCTCCAACAATAAATACAGCATCCTGGTACAACCAAGGTCTGTTTCCACCTTCTTCCATGGGTATATCCTCAGAGTATGAACTGGGAGATGACTCACTGTCATATGACTCTTCAGATGAGGATGAGGAAGATGAAGGAGGTGTTGCTGGTGTTGATGTATATGTAACTTCGGAATGTATTTCATATATGTATATTGTACTCCTATAGAGATGGTATTATTCCTCTATACGGAAGTGTTTGTATTCCTATAGAGATGTTATTATTCCTCTATATGGAAGTGTCGTCATTTATATTGTAAGTGATGTAACTTATACTTGATGGGTTATTAGAACACCTTGTTGGGGTCAGCCCTGTATAAGTTATGTGGGTTGAAGGGTTATTAGACCACCCTATTGGGGGTCGGCCATGTGGGTCAAAGGGTTATTAGACCACCCTATTGGGTGTCGGCCCAGTCAACTTTGTGTTATGTGGTTAAGTTGAGGCCGACCTAGTAAAGGTTATTAGGCAAGTCAAGTCAAGTATAAATAGAGTGCAGGAGGCACTCTATTTGATCATTATATTCTCACACACACTCTTTGGAGAGTGGCGCACTTGTGGAAGAGGAGAAGCTGCTGCTAGGAGATGTCTATCTCTTATGTTTGGGTTGTATCATTTCTCTATCTATCTCTGAGGAAGTTATTGGGGTTTTTCACCTTTATGGTTTTCCCCAAGTAAACTCTGTGTCTCTTGTGTGCTTGCATTATTGTGTCCATGATTGATATGCTATAGATATGTTGTTCGCTAACATGAAAGGTACACCAAGAAAGACAAATCATGTTCTACTTCAAGAACATATGATCATGGTGACATGAAGACAAAGATTCATCCATTGTCATGGATCACATAGAAGATCTACTTACGAGGTATGTATAACTTGGTTCTACAATGGTTAACTTATGAGACATACAGGTTACTAGCACAAGTCATTGAAGAGAACCAGAAGGCATCATGTGGGTATGTTAGACATAATTAGCTAACATAGTAATCTAGGTATGTTTTTCCTATATCAAGTTAGAATCTTACCTTGTGTTAGGATCCCTTATATAAGTATACTTGGTATGATTGGTTATGTTTATTCATAAAGTTAGAAATGCAAGTAATCAAGGGTTTATGCATATTATGTCTCTTATCTTGATTGATGATTTGACTAAGTATAAGAGCCCTATGATCAAATAAGAATATGCATGAGTAAAAGAAGTCTTCCCTGAAACCTTGAATACTAATGTTTATTATCTGTGTTTGAAATGATCACTACTATACATGTTTAAGATTATTGTGTTTTTATAGTATTAAGATTATACTAATGAATGTGTGATTATGTATGAGACCTCAAGGATAACAAAATGATGATACTAATAAGCATGCATAGTGATTAAGGATGGATATAAGTTCAAGGACAGGTAATCCAGGAAGAAAAGATCAAGAGGGAGCACACTCCAGTAGTTTCTGCAAAGATGCAGATATTCAGAGGGAGTTGACCACTTCTCACAATCCACATCAGAATGGAGTTGCAGAGAGGAAGTAAAGACTGAGAGGGAGTCAACCCAACAAACAAACAAAGATAAGTATTTGAATTATCATTTCTTGCATATTTGATTGTGTAAGTAATACTGTTCAATGATGTATATACTGATGTTACTAGACTTAGGGTGTGTATTATGCATATTAGAATAATTGCATTAATGAACAATATACTACTAATATGCATGTGATGGGTAAGTGGCCTATGGCATTGTACAACATTCCATTGCTACTTATCTAGAATGAAACCTCTTTACTGACATGCTGGGACTAGTGCAAAATCTTAACAATGTTTTGGTAAAGATTGGAAGGCATCTAGAAAGTTACAGGATATGGATGAATGTTGTATTGAAGTATTGGCTAAAATAATTGCATGACTGTATGACATATTTATTTATGTGTAAGAAATTTTTCTGAAAACTATAAGATCAAGCATGCTGCAGATGGTAGCATGGAGAAATACAAAACAAGGTTTGTAGCTCATGGCTTCTCCCAGAAAAAGGGATTGAGTATGAAGATACTTCTACACCTATAGTGAGGCACACTTCCATCAGATCAGTACTTGCTCTGGATGCAGTGATGAAATGGAAGATACACCAGATGGATGTCAAGACAGCTTTCTTGAATGGTGTAGTCGAAGAGGAAGTGTATGTGGAGCGACCACTTGGTTTTGAGACACATGACGAGAAGTCATATATGTGCAGAACTTGGTATGGTAGGATAGACAGCTTGTTATCCAGTTTGGGCTTTACCAAGAGTAAAGCGGATTCCAACCTTTACTACAAGGTTGAGGAAGGCAATCCAGTGATACTACTTTTGTATGTGGATAACCTGTTTGTAACAGGAGATGATAGATTGATTGTCGATACAAAGAGGAAGCTTGCTGCCGAGTTCAAGATGAAGGACTTGGGGATGATGCACTATTTTCTAGGTATGGAGGTGTGGCAGAGTGCAGATGGAATCTTCCTTGGACAAGGGAAGTATGTAGTAGAGATCCTAAAGAGGTTCGATATGATGGAATGCAAGGCCATGGCCACACCTATGGCATCGAACCTGAAGCTTCTATGTGATGCTTCATATGAGCTGGTTGATGTCACTATGTATCGTCAGATGATTGGGTCCTTGATGTACTTGATGAACACGAGACCAGATATTTTCTTTGCGGCGAACACATTGAGCCAGTTCCTGACGGATCCGAGGAGTGTTCACCTGGTTTCTGTCAAGCATATTCTGAGGTACCTAAATGGTACAGTTGGTTATGGGCTCAAGTATGATGCGAATCAAAAGTTTAACCTGCAGGGTTATGTTGATTCAGATTGGGCAGGCAGTGCTGTAGATAGGAAGAGCACTTTTGGGTGCTGCTTCAGTATGGGATCAGGTGTGATCTCTTGGTTTAGCAGAAAGCAGTCCTGCATAGCACTGAGTATAGCTGAAGCACAGTATGTTGTAGCTTGTTCAGCTAGTTGTGAGGTAGTATGGTTTCAGAAGCTACTGTCTGAGTTATTTGATCTCCCGCTGGAGGCTACTGGTATCTTTTGTGACAACCAGAGTTGTGTGAAGCTGTTTGAGAACCCAGTGTTCCACGACAGGTCAAAACACATAGAGATCAAATATCACTATATCATGGATATGGTGCAGAGAGGATTAGTGAAGCTTCTGTATGTTGCGACAAATGAGGAGATTGCAGATGTGTTGACGAAGCCACTAGCCAGAGTGAAGTTCGAGTACTTCAGAGAGAGGCTTGGTGTCCTTCATATCAATGACACTTCAAGGAAGAATTGATGGAGACATTTGCTGAAGACATTCCGAGCATGGTGAGAGGAGGATCCTTCCATGGCTGTGGATATAAGCGTTGGATGATGAGCATTAGGACAATGCTATAGTTACTGCTCTATATGTGTATATACGCATCATGTTGGATGTTGGATATGATCAGTTGGATCATTTATATGTATATGTATGTATGCTGGATATGATCAATTGGACCATTTATATGTATATGTATGTACGCATCATGTTGGATGCTGGATATGATCTGTTGGATCATGTGTATGTATCTGTAGATGTATCAGGTGGATACATTGTATGATCAGGTAGATCATATATGTTGATATGTATCAGGTATCATCAAGTGGATCATGTATTTGTATATGTATCAGGTGGATACATTGTATGATCAGGTAGATCATGTATGATGATATGTATTAGGCAGATACTATGTATGCATCAGGTGGATGCATTGTATGATCAGGATGATCATGGATGACGAGCTTCCGGATGTTGCTCCAGATGACATGCATCAGGACGATGCAGTGATGATGATCAGGATGATCATGTGTACATCAGGATGATGTATGGTGAGTACCAGGTTGATACTTTGTGGCCGTGGAATAGGTTGTGCAGATAAGCGTATAATTTGTGCCCTGGGAGGTTTGCAGATAGTCTTTCAAGGTTTTGCCTATGGCATGTAATACTGGCCCTGGGATATCTGGCAAACGCTCTTTAGAGGTTTTGCTTTGGAGGACATATAATCCTAGCCATGGGAGGTTTGCAGATTCTCTTGCTAGGTTTTGCCGCTGGCATATAATAGCTCCCTGGGAGATCTGACAAATTCTCTTTCAAGGTTTTGTCCTATGGCATGTAATCCTAGCCCTAGGAGATCCGATAGTTTGAGTTCTGTGCTCGTAATTAGTCCTGGGATGCTCTTTCGAGGTTTTTCCATGACCACATGTAATAAGTCCTGGAGATCTGGCTAGGATGAAAAAGGCCTCAGATGCTCTTTAGGTTTCTTGCTTGGAAAGACACTCTTTTAAGGTTTTGTGGTGGGGGACACATGTAATAAGTCCCGGATATTTGGACAAGATGAAAAAGGCCTCAGATGCTCTTCAGGGTTCTTGCTAGTCAAGAGACTCTTTTAAGGTTTTGTGACAGTCACATATAATACTAGCCCTGGGAGATCCGACAGGTAGAGCTGTGTGCTTGTAACAGCCTGGGATGCTCTTTCAAGGTTTTGTGATGCACGTAATAAGTCCTGAGGATTCCACATTATGGCCAGTGATGATGAAGACCTGCAGGTGGTCGGCCTACATCCAGTATGAAAAATGACTAGCTTTGTAGAACTTCCTATGACAAATAAATTCAGAGATTGATTGAGATAGTAGCAGCAGTGACGATGACGAAGATTCAAGGATGATGCATCGATGACGATGATCCAAAGAAGAAGACTTGTGCTAGATGATCTGTGTCGACAAATACCTTCCTAGTTAAGAGGGAGTGTTGATGTATATGTAACTTCGGAATGTATTTCATATATGTATATTGTATTCCTATAGAGATGGTATTATTCCTCTATATGAAAGTGTTTGTATTCCTATAGAGATGTTATTATTCCTCTATACGGAAGTTTCGACATTTATATTGTAAGTGACGTAACTTATACTTGATGGGTTATTAGACCACCTTGTTGGGGTCGGCCCTGTATAAGTCATGTGGGTCGAAGGGTTATTAGACCACCCTATTGGGGGTCGGCCATGTGGGTCAAAGGGTTATTGGACCACCCTATTGGGTGTCAGCCCAGTCAGATTTGTGTTATGTGGTTAAGTTGAGGCTGACCTAGTAAAGGTTATTAGGCAAGTCAAGTCAAGTATAAATAGAGTGTGGGAGGCACTCTATTTTATCATTCTATTCTCACACACACTCTTTGGAGAGTGGTGCACTTGTGGAGGAGGAGAAGCTGCTGCTAGGAGATGTCTATCTCTTATGCTTGGGTTGTATCATTGCTCTATCTATCTCTAAGGAAGTTATTGGGGTTTTTCACCTTTATGGTTTTCCCCAAGTAAACTCTGTGTCTCTTGTGTGCTTGCATTATTGTGTCCATGATTGATATGTTGTACATGTTGTTCTCTCAATTAAGATCCTAGATCAGATTGAAGTAAATTCTGAAAAATTAATAGGTGGTGGTCCACCTATTGCAACATTGGGATGATCTTGTTCTATCTCTTGGAATAATGAATCAAGGTTAAAATCAGGGGATTCTTGGAGGCTAGATGAACTGTGTGTTCGGGTACATAGGGTACTACTAAAGGACCGAACACCAAGAGCAACTACTTCACATAAACAGATCACAGATCAACACACCGATGTTTTGACGTGGTTTAAACCCTCTTGAGGGAAACACTCCATGACCCCGACCAAATAGCTTCTACGGGACAATTTATTATGCAAAGAAAGAAAGTTACAAATGAGCTTCTCATAATCAATCAACTAAACAATGACCCTCCATGCTCTTTAAATAGAGATCATGGACCAATCGGGTGTTAAGCCATGGATCAAGGTTAGGTTTGATCTAAGAGAAGTTGAGCCATCGGATCACTCTATGTCAGGAACATATTGTGACCGTCGGATTAAGTATTTACAAATGCATACTAATGCATACTAAAGAAACACACTGTCCCTAACAAATATATTACACAAGTTGATCTTAACTAACTCCTAAGTGTCTAAATATCCTAACATCCCCCCTTAAGAACAACTTGGGATAGGATTGAAGGATTTACAAAAGTGACACTATTAGGAGAAGGAAGGAGGCATTAGAGCCTATCCCCCTTTAATGACAAGTTCCTGAACTCCTAACATAGATTGAAGTTTAGAAAAATTCGCTTCTGTAAGAGACTTGGTGCAGATGTCTGCAACTTGATCATCTGTAGGGCAAAAGAGCACTTCAAGAACATGATCATGAACAAGATTTCTGATGAAGTGCATATGTATCTCAATGTGTTTGCTGCGTTGATGTAGAACTGGATCTTTGGCAAGCTTGATGGCACTTTGATTTTTGCACCAAAGTGGAGTAGGCTGCTGCTGCTCGAATCCAAACTCTGAAAGGATCTGTCGAAGCCATAAAGCTTCCTGACTGGCATTAACTGCTGCTCGATATTCTGCCTCTGCTGAAGAAAGAACAAGAGCTTGTTGTTTCTTACAAGCTCAAGTAATAGGTCCAGATCCCAGACTGAAAACATAACATGCAGTAGACTTTCGATCATCAGGATCACCGGCCCAATCTGAATCAGTGAAACCAACCAACAAAGGTTCCCCCCCTGTACTGTAATGAATCCCAAACTGAACTGTACCTCGAATATATCGAAGTATTCTTTTAGCTGCTTTCTAGTGAATTTCATGAGGTGTCTGCATATAACGGGAAACACGACCTACGGAAAAGGAAAGGTCGGGACGGGAATGAGTCAAGTATAAGAGACTACCAACAAGTTGACGGTACAAGGTGGCATCGACTTCAGGTGAAGTACAAGTGGCAGAAAGTTTGACTACAGACTGGAAGGGAGAAGGGGATGGTGTACAATCTTCCATGTGAAAGCAACGAAGAAGGTCACAAGAATACTTAGACTGAGAAAGAAAGATTCCTTCTTTGGTTTGCAGGACTTGGAGACCAAGAAAATAGTGCAAATGTCCTAAGTCTGACATTTCAAAATTGTGTTTAAGACTGGATTTCACATGGGTTATAAGCTTAGGGTCACTACCAGTAAGAATAAGGTCATCAACATATAGAACAAGTATGAGATGGTTTCCTACTTTCTTGGTGTAGACATTGGGGTTAGAATGGAATCTAGAAAAACCAGTGTCAAGGAGAAAGTTATCCATTTTGGCATACCAAGCTCTAGGAGCTTGCTTAAGGCCATATAAGGATTTCTTAAGGCAGCAGACAAGGCTAGAGTTATTCTGAACATAGCCAAGAGGTTGTTCCATGTAAATTTCCTCCTGTAAATCACCATGTAAGAAGGCAGACTTGACATCCATTTGATGGACTTCCCAGTTGTGTAAGGCTGCAAGGGAAAGAACAAGGCGGATGGAGTTCATTTTTGCGACGGGAGCAAAGGTTTCATTGTAGTCAATCCCTTCAACTTGGGAAAAACCTTTAGCTACTAACCTTGCCTTAAGTCTTTCAACACTTCCATCTGATGCATACTTAGTTCTGTAGACCCATTTACATCTGACAAGTTTTCTTCCTTTTGGAAGAGGTACAAGATCCCAAGTATCGTTCGCCATTAAGGAACGATATTCTTCATCCATGGCTGCATCCCAATCTAGATTCCCTGAAGCTTCTGCAAAAGTTTCTGGATCATGATTCTCGTAAACTTGAGCCAAAATAGAAGAGGCTCGCTGAAACTGAGAAGGTGTTCGACGTTGATCTCTAGGATCATCAGCAAGATCACCAACTGCTTCACATTTTGAACAGACCCATCGAGGAAGCACTTGTGCTGGTGCAACTAGAGGAACATGAGCAAGCGGAGCTGGATTTTCATCCTCACTGTCATCATTAGAACCTGGAGTTGGAAACCTGTCAAGGAAGTTGGAAGAAGAAGAAGAAGGCACAAACGTCGAATCGGGCTTGCAGGCCAAAGATGGCACAATCGTCGAGTTAGGCTCGCAGGCTAAGAGATTTTCATCAAATTTAACATCTCTTCTAATGATTATATCATGAGAATGTGGTTGAACAAGTCTATAACCTTTTACATCTTCAGAATATCCAACAAATATGCACTTTTCACTTTTAGGCTGCAATGCTTTCCATTTTTCATCCGGAATGTGAGCCCATGCTTCACTACCAAACACACGGAAGTGACTTACATCAGGTTTAGTTTTACTCCATGCTTCTTTCGGTGTTATACCTTGTAATGCTTTAGTGGGGGTGCGATTAACTATGTTATTTGCACAATTTATGGCTTCAGCCCAAAATTGAAGACTTAGTCCCTTAGATTGGATCATACAATTAGCCATTTCTTTTAAAGTGTGGTTCTTCTGCTTAGCTACACCATTTTGTTGTGGTGTATATGGAATAGTGTGTTGTTGTTGGATGCCTTGTTCAGTGCAGAAAGTAGTGAACTTTTTGTTAACATATTCTCCTCCATTGTCAGATCTTAACTTAATAATTTGATGACCAGATTGTTTTTCAACAAGGGCCTTGTAGGCCAAGAACATGTTAAATACTTTGCTCTTAAGTTTTAGGAAATAAACCCAAGTGTGTCTGGTGTAATCATCAATGAAAGTTAAGAAATATTTGAAACCAGAAAAGGAAGCAGATGGAAGAGGACCACACAAGTCACTATGCAAAAGCTCCAAGGGAACCGAGCGTGCCAAGAGGCACGTTTGTCAAAATTGTCCCGATAATGTTTTTCGAGTACACAACCGGAGCAAACACCATCCCTGCAAGATACCATCGGAAGACCTGTCACCATATTTTCTTTACATAGTTGTTGCAATGAGCGATAATTTAAGTGACCAAATCGCTCATGCCAAAGTTTGCTCAAGTTATCACTATGAGCAACAAAAACTGAAGGGAAAGGTGATGACCCAAAGTTGTTAAACTTGTACAACCTGGTAATATCATCAACAATTCTGGTAGCTAGGACTTGTTGAGGATCTTTAAAATCCTTGATTACAAGTTGGTGAGGTGTAAAGGTCACAGTTTTACCTTTACCAGAATGAGTGATCTGATAGACTGATAACAAATTGCAAGAAATTCTTGGAACACATAGTACATCACTAAAATTACCATTATCTATTGGAACTGTTCCAGCTCCTACAACACTTAGAGATCTATCATCACCAACAAATATTTGTTTGGTGTTACATTCATGCATAGTAGAAAAGATGGCTTGATCCTTAGCCATATGATAAGATGCTCCATAATCAATTAACCAATCATTTGAAGTAGAAGAAGAAGATGTATTATAATAATAACCAGAAGCACAAAGTGCATGTCCATGAGAGGCAGATTCTGAAGGCGAATCTAGGCTGATGTGGTGCTTCTTCATTGTTGCTTCCAAGGCTGCCATCTTCTTGAAACACTTAGATTCATTATGATTATCTTTCTCGCAATAGTTGCAATGACACTCAATCTTCTTGCCTTTTGGCTTGGATCCTTTGTCATTTTTTAAAGAAGGAGCTGATTGAGAGGGTTTGGGACCCTTGTTTGACTTATTATTGCAAAAATTTTGTTTCTTGGGAGGCTTGGAATTTTCTTTCTATTGGGATGATAAGGCTTTCCCATATGTATCTGCATTGTTGATTATTCCAAGATGAATGAGTTTATCTTGTTCTCTAATCAAGGAATCACAAAAGGATTCAAGACTAGGCTCTTGATAGCTAGCTGCATTCAAGGATGCTTTCATGGAGTAAAATGTAGATACAAAAACAGAATGTGCATGTCCAAGTTTGGAAAGAATATGATAAAAGGATTGTTTGTCTTCCCTCTCAATCTTACATTCTGCACATAAGAGTTTAAGAGTTTTGTACTTAGATAAATAATCTTGAATGCATGAAAAGTCACTTGGATTTAAAGAAATCAACTAATTTTCGAGTTGGTGACCTCGAATTTCATTGTGTTTACCAAACACAGATTCCAACTTGTCCCAAGCAGCATTAGGTTCATCAATTCCGAATATGTGGAATTGCAAATCAGTAGAGATTGACATCCCAATCAATCCACGAGCTTCATCACATCTATTTGCCCATTTTATTTTCTTATCATCATCAGTGGGTTCTTTTTCTTTCCTTGAGGTAATTCTGAAAAGTCCCATACTTCGTAGAACATCCTCCATACGATATTTCCATGATAAATAGTTGGAACTATTAAGTAGAATATCACAAGGGGCGGCTATATTTGTAAATTAATGGTTGTAAAAGTAGAAACCAATAGTCCCTTACAAGAAAGTTGCTTTAAGTGAACCACTTTTGTAAAATAAGCGATTTCACTTTTACAATGATATTACTTTTAAATAATGCAACAATAAATAAAAAAAACTTAAGTGACTCGCTTGTATTTTTATTGTTTATTATTTAAGTGAGATGCACTTTTGCAATAAAGTAACTTGAAAATAGAAATTGCATGCACTTTTTCTTTTAAAAGTAACTTCCTAAGACTTGAACTCAAGACCTATTAAGGAATAAAGCAACTTTGAACCAATTGAGCTAGATTAAAAGGTATGTAAAATATGGGAATGAGGAAGGTTTTTTTTTTTAACTCTTCTTGCTCGGTTTGCGTGCTTGTCCTTTTTCCTGCAAAACACACCACAAATCGAAACAAAAAAAACTTTTCCACACTTGTGGAGTTAGATCTCGTTAGCTTGCCCGGAAAGTCTACGTTTTCTCTCTGTTTCTGATTTGCCAAGATCGCGCAAGGTGCACAGCAAAGAGCATACGCAGCCGAGAAAAAACCCTTTCCCTTTCTGTTTCTAATTTGCCGAGATCACTCAAGGTGCACAGCAAAGAGCATACGCAGACGGGAAAGCAACAATCCGAACCCAAAAAAAGTCTAATAGTAAAACAATGATGAAATATGAGATTTTTTCCTTTTAAAAATAAAAATAAAAAAAAATGCTTCACTGTAACATTATACCTTCAGATCTGATGAAATACGCGTTTCTGGAGCAACCGGGAACCGTTTTCGATAAAAAAAAGCTATTTCCCAATGGAAACGACGCTCTGGACGCAATGGAACACCTCCCACATCCCAGAAATGCACAGAAATACTAGAACTAGAAACCCTTTCGAGTTTCAACAACAGCAGTTCAAGATCTAGATCATAACCGGAAGTGGCACTTCATAAAAGCTCTGATACCATGTTCGGGTACATAGGGTACTACCAAAGGGCCGAACACCAAGAGAAACCACTTCACATAAACAGATCACAGATCAACACACCGATGTTTTGACGTGGTTTAAACCCTCTTGAGGGAAATACTCCACGGCCCCAGCCAAATAGCTTCTACGGGACAATTTATTATGCAAAGAAAGAAAGTTACAAATGAGCTTCTCATAATCGATCAACTAAATAATGACCCTCCATGCTCTTTAAATAGAGATCATGGACTAATCGGGTGTTAAGCCTTGGATCAAGTTTAGGTTTGATCTAAGAGAAGTTGAGCCGTCGGATCACTCTATATCGGGAACATATCGTGACCGTCGGATGAAGTATTTACAAATGCATACTAATGCATACTAAAGAAACACACTATCCCTAACAGATATATTACACAAGTTGATCTTAACTAACTCCTAAGCGTCTAAATATCCTAACACCATGGTGCTCAGTATTTTGGTCACCTAAATTTTGATTATCTTCATTATTAATCCGCAAATCGTTGTTTTGGTGATATTGGATTGTTGCTAGTATGAGACTACGCTCTTCTCCGATCCTTTGTTGTAATCTAGCAACACTATTAGAAGAACCTTTCAGTAATTTTTCAATTGGAAGGGCCCCCCTAGTGGGTTATATAAAAGCAATTTTGGCCCTTCTAGTTTCCTGCTCTATCACAGGGGTGGCAGGAATTGAAGTTGGTTATTGAACTGATTGTTCTGCAAATGTCGGTGCCCGCGTGTGACTATGGGTAAAAACTAGTGATGTTCCTGGAGGAGGTCTATGGGTGTTTTGTTTAGGAATATCTTGCTTTAGGCCCTCCTTCTAGCGCCATTTGTTGAAGCCTAGGGTATGTAGGTTGCTGGAATGTTGTCCAAGGCTAGCAATAGAGGGTGAAAAACCAATCTGAAAGGTTTCAAAAAGCTCTCCACAAGAGTAGTTATATCCCCAGACTGTTTGGTATAGTTAACTCCCACGGATATTAGGCCTCCGCTGGCACTTATGGGGTTTGATCCTAAAAGGATCTGGCTTCCTGTGAGGGAAGATCAAAGTGTTCTATCTCTAGAAGTGATTTTACCTTAAAAGAAATGTAAACTAAGTTAGATCTAATCTAAAGAAAGTGTTTTGTTTATGTGCAGAATAACTTGATCTGAATTTTAATAAGTATTTTCACCAGTTTGACAGAAATGTGTAGTGGATCTTTACTTATTATTTTAAGATATAACAAGAAGATGAAAATCAATTGATTGTAGCCTAAGGATGGAAGCGCATAAAATATTATCGTGCATATGGAATGCTAATTGAAAAATTGGCATTAATTTATTAATGTTTGTTAATCATTTGCATAAATAGATAAATGTTTTAAATAAATAAATTCACTTAAAACATAAAGACACGGAGATCATAAGTTAAGACAAATCCAAGCTGTAGATCAATGTATAAATTATGATTGCAAAATTAAAACAATGTTCATTAATATGCTAAAGTGAAAATCAACATTCATCAAAGAAATTTGATAAATAAACAAAAGATGAATCAAGAGAAAACTAACTGTATTACTTCGAGGGTGCAATAAATTACAATCTCTTCATTAATTAGGGTATCTCCAGTCTTCTTTTGATGATTTTCTCCCCCCTGCCTACGAGATCTATACCCTTTAAATAATAATTACAAAATAGTTACAAAGGATAAACTTCCCATAAAACAGGGATTACAGAATCAAACTAATATAAGTATGACCAAGGGCATCTCACCACTTGGTCCTTGCTGGATAGAGTCAAACTAAATTTCCCCTTCCTATTGGGGTGGATTCAGTTGTCCTTGCTGGATAGAATCCTTTTCTACACTCATTGTTCTTATAAGTGTATTTATCTATGTTGTATTTGATTTTCAATATGGTCTTCTAATTCTTCTTTCCTTTACTTGGCCTCCCAAGCTATTTCTAACTCAGTCCTATTTCTAGCTATCCTCAATATTAAATTGCACAGCTGTCCAGAAATTGAATTCTGATTTCCAAGTTGAACTGATAGATTTGGTTTTGTTGCTTTAGGGAGTTTCATGTAACTACCTTATGTGCATAAAATAAAATTTATTAGTTTTTAAATGAACATAAATAATTTGTAAGGTGTGGCTAAGCTCATAGGTCACACAATGCTACAACCTAGGCTCTGATACTAATTATAACATCCAAAAATTACTCACATGAATTTACGCACAATTGTTTTTTTGGAAAAGTATTTTGTTATAATTAGGATTTACGAAATCGTAATATTAATAAAATCAAGGCAGCTGAGTCTACTATATATGCTTTTATGTTCTCAATTTATTGCTCTAGCTTATGATTTTACGATCATTTTCCACTTGCAACTTGTTCATGAGTATTTACATTAGTTTTCTGACCTTTAAGTATAATTATAATTATGGACCTGTTGTTTTTCGAGAACTCTTTACTCATCATTATATGAGACATATTACACTCAATTTGATATTGTAATAATCTTTTAGTTCTGTTAATTACCCGTATAGGCTCTTTTACATGTGTTTGTATTTTTCCGAGCATATATTACTGACTTAGCAGTTTGTATGTTCACATGTCATATGTTCCCAATATATCATTTTGAGCATCTATTTAAGATAATATCGATGTATTTCCTATATCATTAGATATTGTTCTTCTTATTATATGCATGGTATGAGTTACACTAACTCTTAACCCTTACATAGCTTATATATGTATTCCAAATTACTTGCAAACTTTATTTTTTACCTATGGTACATAACATCGAGTCTTCATGGGAACTTTCGACCCAACCCTATGTTGTTGTATGTTAATATTTACACAATATTTTCCAACGTTAATGTGAATATTCCTTCCATCATTTAATGGATTCATTCAAGGGAGGTTTACTTAACTAAATGCTAACTCATCTTCTACATTGTGTACAGGTATTAATCATATGACAACTACCCCTTTTCACACCCTCGACTTCAATTCGTAGGGTTTGGATTCCACATCAGTTTGGTAGGTGAGTAATATGGCCATTGTGGAACTATATAAACGTTGCTCCATTAACGGTTACAACCACTAAAGTTGTACAAGCCACATGATAACTTATGGTGCTTCAAAGTTTTAAATGTAATGTTATATAACTCATGCAAAGACCTCGTGGAATGCAACGAGGGTTTTACCCTCCCAAATGATGCTCCTTGATTTCATTATTATTTTTGCTCTATTGAATAGAGGGTTTTGCTCTGCAACCTAGAGAGTTGAGAGCATCTCATGTAACCCTCGAGTTGTCTTTACCTTAGAACATGTTCGCTCCGTTGAATCCAGTCATGGGAGAACTTAAATGTTATAAGAGTGTAATCTTTGAAATTGGACCAAGTTGAGTTCAACTGGCAACGTTGAAGCTCAAGAACATTCAAGGTAATGTATCGCTTTACTGTTTCTTTTATTCATTAACCTTCCATTTCTTTTATTTCAGAATATACATTAATGCTCTTTGAATTGTTTTATGTAGGTATTACCCATTCGAGGAATGGGATGGATAATAGTGCCGAAGAGATTCAAGGGAATGGGCCAATGGTAAGCCTCCCTCTCTCGGACTATTAAACAATGGAGGTCGAATCACATTTTCCGTTGAAGCTTATTTTTTGTTCCATGCTCCATGTGAGCTTAGGATTTTGTGCCTCTGTAAAAATTTAGAATTATTATGAATAAAGACATCTAGGGACTGTGTATCCCTTTCTTATGGTTTATTGTTTATCAGGGTCTTCTATTCTATTTAATATTTGCATTATATTTCATGTGTTACTATTACAGATCCTTCACTCTCTTTGTATTTCATTTGGGATAATTATTACAGAGCACTCGTACTCTTCGTGTGTTGTTTAGTATGAGATTTAAAATTCTTGCAGATACTTCTTTTTCAGTATTTATGTTAAGGGTTTTAACCTTGTTTGATGTTATATAGACTTGGTTAAATTTTTCATTTTGTCATACAAGTTATTATTAACAACTCAGAGAAATGGTTTAACTTGTGATAGCTCGATTTAAGGATGCACATAGCAATTTGTTTTCTCTTTTAAATGTGAATTATGTTTAATTTATATGTATATAAATTGATTTTGTTTAGAGAATTTGTTAAGAATCTGGCTACAAGTTATGAGGCCAGAGCCCTAGATCTGGCTTCGGTCCTCTTACTCAAGCAAATAATCAGTTATCTTCATTACTCCTATAAAAGATCATAGTATCACTTTTATACATTCAACGACCTGGATATTGTGACCCCTGTGCAAGTGTAGATTCTGTTTGCTGTTAACTTCATTTATATTTATATAATTCTTATGTATTCTTCTGCTAATATCAAGTGCTCACTATCTCGTAGTGTCTCATTCAGTTTATGTATTCCTTGTTATTGTGGATTGTTTTAATGCTCAGCGTGTTCATGCTCATGATGCATGCATACAATATCTCTTTTATTGTTGCTTTGTATTAACATAAACATGAATCTGTTTATTTTATTAATAGTATGGTTAACACTACTCACCCACATAAAGGGTTTCATTATGCCATTCATGGCATTGTTCTTGTAATATATATGTTTGTACTTTGTTTACCATATGTATCATCTGCAATTTTAGTAAGTCATTCACTCCCTTAAGGAGTATAATGATTATGTGTTTGTTAATTTTGTCCTATGATATGTTTATCATGTATATACATATATAATTTCCCATCCCATCGCGAACATGGATGCAAATGCGAGGGTCATGTATGGGATCCTGCAGTGCTCCATCACGATTCGGATTTAATATAGGATATTTCCCCAATATATAAATAAGTCATTTAGTATATAATTAGTAATATTTTCTGTTTACTTTTTGAAAACAATTATGTTATGAAAATAACTATTTGGACATAGAATAAAACTCAGAAAAATTCTATATAAGCAAATAATAAGTCTGGACAGATTTAACCATTGAATTCTATAATTTTATTCACAATTTGATCATAAAACTTAATAAAAAACACATCATCAATATACAACAGAATTCAAAATAGGATAACCGGGTCAAACTGTTAGTATTCTTGACCTTTTCTAAGCAAATGATATTACTGTAAACCTATGAAAAACAAACTTAATGACTTCTTTAAAAACAAATAGAAATACTTTCCTGCTTATAGCAAACCCTAAGATATTTCTTTGAAAACATTTATTAACATAAAATAGGGAATATAAATAATTATCTTAAACCTTTAACAAAACCAACCATTAAATAAATAATGCAAAAGTAAATAAACATAAACATAATATCTTAACAACTTATCTGAAAACCTGTGCTTCCACCAACTTGCTATGGAACTGCCATGTTCCTCCTTTCCATAGATTACTGTCGTTGTTCATAAACTCTCAACCTAAGCAGATAATCACCCTCAAGCCAGACCAAGATCACTAAGAAAACTAGAACCTAGGGTTGTTTTTTCTGTGTACTCTTGTTTAATGTAGACTTGCTAATAGGATCTCTTTAATTAGTTCTCTTGTTCCTAAAAATGATTTCCTATTTTTGTTTAAGGAGTGCACACTTCAAGGCTTCTTCTTGGACGAAACTTCATTGAGTTCAATAGGGAACTAGGTTGGACCTGTATTGTGGAAATGGGAAGACCTGCCTCTGCAGTATCCCTTATCTACAGTTCATTTTTCCTATTCTTAATTCATTTTTAGGAATGGATTTTCTCTCCATTTTGGATTCAAGAAAAATGTTAGCATCTCAGAAAATATTCAAGAGAAAAAGAAAAGAAAGAGCATCCTCCCCCTTTGATTAGTTTCCCTTTTATCATTTCTTACTTTCAAGAAAGAGTAGTTAGGGTTTACTTTATTTTCCTCACAATTCTTGAAAATAAAAAATTATCATTTCTCGTCTTATTTAACTTTTCTCTTTTTAAATTTTAATTACTCTCTATTTCCAATTCCCTAGTGAGCTTGGTCCCTCAATATTTAACAAGTAGTCCCATAGCAAGTAGATAGAACATTAAGAATAATAAACCTCTTTAATATCATAAAGTGTTATTTTTCCATGATGACTCGCATCATTCATAGGTCCATATCTCAAAACATATTTACATGCAGACTTATTATTTCTTTACATAGGGGTAAAACTATTGGGATGCTACATCCCACCCCACTTAAAGCAACACCGCCTTGGTGTTATTATTTGGAAACAGAAAAGGATAGGCTTCTCTCATATCCTCTTCCTTTTCCCAAGTAGCTTCCTCGGGTCCATAGTGATTCCATTTCACTTTCACCTAAGTGATAGTTCTATTCCTGAGCCGAGTGTCCCTCCAGTACAGTATACATTGTGGTTCTGGTAGGAAATCCTCCTCTGGTTCTACCTGCAATAAGTTCCAATCAATAATATTTTTAAGATCATATACATATTTCTTTAAAAGAGAAACATGAAACACATTGTGGACTTTAATTTGGGTTGGTAAAGCCAACTGATAAGCCACCTGTCCGATTCTTACCAAAATTTCAAATGATCCACAATACATTGGGCCAATTTTCTTCACTTTCCCAATATGAGAGTGCTACTCTTTGCTTTGACCTTCAAGTATACATGATCACCCACCTGATACTCTTTTTATTTTCGAAACCAATTTTATAACTCTTTTTCCAATCTTGGGCTTCTTTCAAGTTCTGTTTGAATTTATCCACTAGTTTTTCTAAATCTTTTAATAGATATGGTCCTAACATCAATCTATCTACCATATCATCCCATGTGACCGGTGTTCTGCATTTTCTTCCATATAATACCTCAAAAGGTGACATATTTGTGGAAGTCTGATATGCATTATTGTAGGCAAACTCTACCAAATGTAAGTAGTCTTCCCATTGTGAGGGATTCTGCATAACATCCATCCTTAACATATCTTCAAGGATTTGATTAGTATGTTTTGTTCGACAATCAGTTTGCAGATGGTAAGATGTACCGAAATTTAATTGAGTGTTTAAACCATAAAACAAATCTCTCCAAAAATTACCTGTAAATTTGGAAATCCTGACATATATGATTGTTTTTGGAATTCCATGCAATCTAAAAATATCCCTCAAGAAGATTTCAACAATATTAGCAGGTTTTTAAGTTGGTTTTACTGGAATGAAATGTGAAGATTTTGATAGTTTGTCCACAACTACCATTATAGAATCATTTTGCTTTTTACTTTTAGGTAGACCGGTAATAAAATCCATACTAGTTACCTCTCATTTCCACTCAGGTATAGGTAGGGAATGGAGTAGACCAGCTGGATGTTGGTGTTCAATTTTGATTTGTTGACATTCTAAGTACTTTGCTATGGAATCTGCTACAGAGGCTTCATTTTAGGCCAGAAATGATGTTTTTTTATGGTTGTTATCATTTTTTGATAATGAGGTTGTCTAGAATAAGGTTTTTTATGAAATTCATCCATGGTTCCTTTCATATAACTTACCTGATAAAGGTAAGTTATATGCAAGGAACCATGGAATCATCCAAGTATGGTTCATTTGTTTGTTAAATAGAAATGTGGATGATTGCCAAAGCTTCTTAATCCTACGAAAAGAGTTATATGGTTGTATATAAATAGGCCATATGTAAAATTGATTTTGGATTATTGTGGTTACATTCATGATGAATTTGGCATGGTTAGGTGAAGGTGCATTGGAAGAATGCAATGCCTAGTAAAGGTGCATGCCATTCATTTATCATATTCAAAATGTGCAAAACGATAGTGCAAGAATAGACATCAAGGATAATTTTAGGGGCGAAATTTAGCCCATGGGCTATTTTTCCATGTTTTTTTCCAAAAAACGATTCGCCAATTTTCTTTTTTTGAAGCCCTGTTTCGCCCAAATTTGATGGGGTAAACCTTTTTCACTCTAAAAATTGCCAAATTATTATATAAACTATATAAAATCCTTAGAAACTTAATTTTAGAAAAATATCACCAAATATTTTATAGTTGACATTTTAAGAATTGGTAAGATTCGCCAAGGTTTATACACTTTTAAATAAGTATGGGTCCTTAAAATCATCCCTAATAGACATAATAGCTCTTGATTGTTGAAGTGAAGTGAGATGAATCACACCATTGTAGTGTGTTGTAAATTCTACCAATAAGGCATAAATATGACTGAAAAGGATTGTATATCCTGTGTAAAGGATGGATTATTTAAAACGGTGGTTAAAGATTCTATTGCATTGTCAAAGAATGCATATAATGCATTGATTTTAGCTAGATTATGCACTATAAATTGCAGGGAATAAATTGAAGAGAAGAGATGTGGATATCTTGGTTGAGGTAGTTTCTATTTGGTGCAATAATAGAAAGGATAGCAAAGGTATGAAAAAATAAAAAATAAAAACTAAAAAGTAGAATTGGGTAAGGTTAGAGGCGGCTCTAGATAAGATGTCAAGCTGGGATTGGCAAAATTTCTCAGGAGAACTAGAGAAACAGACCTCAGAAATGAGTACAATGAAAAAGTGACCAAAGCATCCAGGAATCTATGTAAGTATGTCAAGAATTGGTTGTAGAATAAAAGGGTGCATGTGGCCTATAGGGGAAACATGCAAAGAAGGGATATTTCCTCACCCTAAATTCTTATTTTTTTTCTAAAATAGAATTGTATATTATTGAAGTAGCAAGTGTAACCTATGCATGAATTAAGTATTGCTACTTGGGTGAGAATATTGCATCTAATGATCTGTTATGTAATTGGCAGAAAGGCCATGGGAGAGATCAGTTAAATGGTGGAATTCCAAGCTATGAAGAGGAATGGGGAGGAAGAAGTTCCTTGAATCTTCTCTTTTGCATTGCTTATGTTTCTCTTTGTTAAGAGAGTAGCTATGTGTAGATATCCTTATGGCATAAGAATGCAAGAGTGTAGCATAACAAGAAAGCATGTGCACTAGTAAGCATATTGAGAAATAATATATGATAGAGTGCATGAGAATATGCTTGAAATGAAGGTATGTGAAATTGGATATGGGATAAGAGTGATATGTTGATATATGTCATGAGTATGACATGATAACTTTTATGTGTTGTTTAACTAGGAAGGGTTGATAACTTGGTTGAATATGTTGATGATGCAACTACTTGTGGAGATCAATATTACATTGAAAGAGAACAAGGAAAGAACTTGTTAAGAGGTTCATGGAGGGAATGGTGTGAGATCCCATGAAAACACCAGCCAATCAGGTAACGCATAAGGTGTGGATGACAACCATACATGTATGGGAATGATCATGCTTATGTTGCATGAGTATTGAAGGGAATTGGGTAAGAATTATTCAAGCATGATAGATATCTTCATTGATATGTTCATGATGACATTTGAATGCATTTATGTCATCGATACATAATTAAGATAAAGGAATAAAGTCTAGGGTTAAAAACATCATAGAATATTTTGATGAATGTCGGAGTTAGTGTGTCATGATTGGAATGGTTAAGAGTTAATAACCATTGCAAATGACTATTACACTCATGCTTGGGGAAATATATTCCATGTGAAATAACAATGTGTGGTGACATGTGTTTTTGTAAAAGGGAAGGCTATAGCACCACCCAAATATCCAAAATTTCATTGTTTGTGAACAATGTCTTGGACTACAACCTCTTTGCCAACACTAAAGAGCACTAAAGAAGTATATGCTTGGTGTGGTGTTTGTAATGAATAGGAGTTAATCAGGACGATCAAATAAGTAATTGTGAGGTGGATGGATGATGTGTCATGGTGTTGTTTAAATCCTTCAACATATCATGGAAGATGCTAAGAGTTAGCATTATGACAATCTTGAATCCATGCAATGATGCATTGAGTGAATATGCATAATTAGATTATGTGAATGTGCATGTTGGCACATGTATTGATCACAGTATGACAAATTTTGATGTGCTGGTAATACATATATGGAGAATGGTATTTTGTTGCATTTAATATGTGGAAGTTGAAAAATGATTGAATTGTTGGCATTATAATTCTGAGAATGTTTTGGGTTATTATGAATATTGCAACGAAGCAAGTATATGAATGAATACCCATTGTTGTTTAGCAATTAGCATTTTCTTAGACATGGAAATGAGTATAAGAAGATAATGAAGACTGAGTACTACCATTTGCAAAGGACAAAACATGAAGAGAAGGATGTTTTAGTTAATTAAAAAGTATGATTTCTAATTACACATTGCAGGAAGACCATAATCTATGCCATGCATGATCTAAACAACAATGACATGAATTGGTGTTGTTGTGAATGTAGTGAAAGAACTACATAAAAAACTAGTCATAGTGGATGGACTCCAAGAGCACAAAGTTGCATTAATATATATATATATATATATATATAAAGAAAAGAATTCCTCGGATATGGTAGTAAAAGTGCTCCATAATGAAGACATGGATTTCTACTCTTTTCATTCAAAGTGGATAGTAAATCTATTTATTATGAGCCTATGGTGAAAATTGCAAGTTGGAAATCTCGGAATAAGGCCACTACAAAGACACGAGAACCATAAAGTTGTACTCTTCTTGTTCTAGAAAGACTAGGTAAATGATGGATCACCCGAGGGACTGTTGACTCAGAGAAGGGAATGCCTTATCATGTAGGGTGAGTGACTAAAAAGAAGAGGAAAATCTAATGAATTTTTTGGGAGCGATTCAAGACATTAGAATCATAGCATGAATATTCCTTGTCCGACTTGTGTTGGAACACTAGAAGGAAATTGGGGTAGAAAACGCGAGGTGAAGTTAACTCAGAGAAGGGATCCCAAGGTACTATTAACTCAAATATGGGATCCCCATTCATTGTGTTATGCACTATAATGGAATCGAGGTAACAAACCCGAGGTACTTTTAACTCAGAGAAGAGAGCCCAAGGTACTCCTAACTCAGAGAAGGGAGCCCCATTCCTTGTGTGTCAAGAGGAGAAATGAGATGAATTATTTACCATGGAAACCTTGAGAAATAAAATAAATGTGCATGTAGATAAGTATTGGATAGATATTTCCTACTTGTTTGATGAAATAAATATGTGTTCTTACATTATGGAATTGGAAAATTGTACTTATGGACTTTATGACTGTCTCTTGAGAATAATTATAACATGTGTACTTATTCTTAATGAATGAAATAAGTACATGTAGATGTGCCAATACTGAAAAGAAAAATAAGGAAGTGGAGGATAAATGTTGATGCATTTTGGATGGGATGGCCGACAAATATACCATATTGCAAGGACTAAGAACTCTGTGGAAACTATGGCAGAGAAAGAAACTTGGAAACTAAAGGAGGTGGTGCAACAATATATTGTACATGTTTAAAGACATGTTATATTCTATCATTGCATATATAGCATTGATGATGCACCGAGGATAGTGCATAAATTAAGGGGAAGTAGAATGTAACACCCTATTTTTGACCCCATAATGTAATTATGTAACTATGATAGAAATGGCTAGAATCCAAACATGAATGGTTCACTAAAACCAAAACAATGTAATTTTTTGCATTTTACATTTAATATAAAAACACATGACTACTAAAGAACAAGGAGGGTGAAGATGAGATGGGGGGATATCTTTCCACAAGGAGGAGAGAGATTATCCTAATCCTAGGATTAGAGGGGGAAAGGTTCCCAACCCATGCATGCCACTTGTCCAAATATCTTTAGGAAATAGAAAGTGTCCAATTGCAAGGATGACAAGTGGCTAGTTCTTATCACCATGGGTTCCACTTGGATAGTCTCCACCATGCATATAAATAGTGAGAACTAGCTCATTATTCACTCATTCTTTCATGTTAGAGACACCCATTTTGGCTGCTATACACTTGTCTCATCAATATTCCATGTATAAACCATCATTGTTGTCAGACCTAAAACACCAATGGTTGTAGGACCATCACAAGAACTAGCAATTGGAGCCATACTGAGAATAGAGGATTGGTTAGCTGCAGGAGAAACTTGGTACCTTCATGTAGATGGGTAGCCACAAATCGGTGGTGGATATTTCAAATAAATATATGGCTTGACAGAGCCTATGGTTGGGAAGGACGTCCTTGGCTTGCAGTCAATTAATCATATTTTCATATAAGTCATCATTTGTGTATAAATGATTGACATTTATTTTTGTGTGAATATATTGATGGCATTGTATGAATTAGAAGGTTAGAATTAATGGAATTGGCAAGTGCATTTCCATATATATGATATGTAGATATTTTATATTCATTTTTATTGGTGACTATATATTTACTTCTACTGTAACTGCTTAACTAAAACAAAATAAAATGATTTGAATATCGAAGGAAAATTCAGTTAGTAGACTTAATACTCGTGACCCAACATTCACTGAGAGGCACTAGGTACGTGACACTCCAACATCTCTCCCAGATCAAAACTCTTCTTCATCCTGAAGATAACAAGAAGTGTGTAGCAACATCCCGAGCCTCTGCTCCTACCAAAGTAGTCCTCACTGAGAATCAACCATGCATACTATTTTGCATAGGTAACTTAGCTGAAACAACCACCAGTTTGATAGGAAGACATGTGTGTACAAGGCTCTACCATGACCTATTACTCTTGAACCTTTGTCTTCAATGTGCTAGTGGTCGGTCAAAGTCTCACCATCTCACTATGGCAATCGACTACCCTCACCGCAAGGAGGTATTTTGGTTTAAATCCCAACCCTTTCTCTTCTAGCAAACTTTCCCTTGACTCAGGCATAGGAAATTCAAATTTATGTACCATCTCTCTTCCTTCTAGCTTTCGAGGTCACACACCAGTATTGTTTCTACAATTTTGCACTGAGGGGCTCAATCAGTTAAGTTTTTCTCAAGTCAACATCTTTATCATTAATATTTTTTCTGTGTGTTTTTGGATGTCTTCTGATTGAATGTCAACTTCAATTGTTACTAAAATTAGGATTAGTAATGCCTGCAAAAACAAATCCTACTCACAATGACCACTCCTAAATTTTCTCTATTATTCAACATCGACTACTTTAAACTTGACTGGACTCAACTCAAATTACAAGAGTTGGATAGAGACTGACTTCATTATAAAAGTAGAGGAGATTTCCAACCAAATTACAAGTGATCAACGTTAGTAGAAAATGGATTTGGTGGACGGTTAAATGATTTGGTCAAGTAAAAGCAGATTTGACAAACTCTAATGAAGCTTTGCATGGATATCTTTAGTTGGCATGGTCAAACAATGTAAGTAAGTGTTTTAGGTTGACAAGTAATCTTCTTGCTACGAACCGACATATTTTTTATTCAATGTATGATCTTCTAGCACCATCTCTTTATCAGGTTGGGTCTCCTAGTCAACAATTACTCCACTTGGAATTCAAAAGGTATAAAATTATCAAACATAAACCATAGAAAATGGCATCATTAATGAACAATTTCTTCAATCGATGGTTGCTCCAAGGTATAAGAATGGTCAAGGTAAGTGAAACATGAACTTAAACAGTCGATGGGCACTAATGTTGATGGGTTAATGGAGTGTTGGTATACTAGTCGACATGGCACAACATTTCTAGTAGTCGACATGTATTTTTTATGAGGTTGTTATACATCGACATCTCTAGTACTAATAAGTTGATCCCACCAATATTACTTGAAAACATGAAGGTTACACCTTTTCTCATTCCATCCTTCCATCTTCATCTGTGGCAAATGTTTTAAATCCATTTGCATAGTCTATACCACAACATTCTATTCAACGATATTAGCACAAATAATTAAACATCTAAAAATTAAAGTAAATATTTTTATTTTCGCATTGTTTCTTTATCAAAGCACGAGCATATTGAGCATCTTCGAGATATCTCTTGCAGGTTTTATCCATCACACTCTTTCATTCAGGTTTGAACTACCTCAATCCATTTCTACTATCACCTAGACCAGATGGAGGAGGCAACATTGCTAATGTTGTGATCACAGAGGTCACATGGAATTCAAGCAGATAATAATACATACATAGAACCATAAATGCATAATATGGGAAAATAACATCCAAATCAATTTGTATTCATGTGGTTAATGGGTATTTCAAGGTAAATATGGTTGGATCCATTGAATGTACTCCAACTAATCATCCATTAAGATTCCAATTGCATGATCTGTTTATACACGATGATAGTTAGGGGCTTGAACGGTCCCTCCAACAAGCACATAAATAAAACTCTAAACAAAACCAAGTAGTTATGTCGAGTTGTTAATTTGACATTTGAATTGTCAACTCCGGTTCACACACTTCAAGGCACAACCACAATATGTGTAGAATTAGAGTATATTTAGTGAAAACTAACTAATATAATGATTTGCAAAAGGTAGGATGATAAATAGATTCTTAAAAATCGAATTCGAAACTAGTACGAGAAATTAATAAACTATTTTACGAAACTATCCCATCAAACAATAAACAAACTAAAACTATCCCTATATACAAAAGCTATGAAAAATACTTTGTTTATAAAAATATACTATGATAAACACTAAGTGAAATTCCAATTACCAAACCAAGAAAAGATTTTAACTACACAATTGAAAATCACCTCTAATTTAATAAATCCCTACCTATCTAAATGAATCATCAAAATTTATGTGTAATTTCTAGGAGGAAAAACTTATGAAGATTCTAAATCTACGATATAAATTAAAACTATATCTGTCTAAAAAAGGCTTTGAGTTCAAAAATATTTTTCTTTTTCTTTTGAAAGGTCAGAACAGAAACAAACTAAACTAATGCAAATTTTAATTGAAAATTATTGACGAATAAGAAAGTAATGTTTTTATCTAAACCCTAATCTAATCCAATTTGTAATGGAAAATACAAATTTAACTTATTTGATCTCCAATCAATTTATCAAACTCACAAATCGAACATTTACTACAGCTACAAAATAGAGTCTATGTCTATATGAATATGAACAAATGAAATATTTTAAGCTTCCTTAACGTTATCCTTATGTGATTAAACCATTTTAAGTCCAAATGCTAATTTCAAAATACTTTAAGAACTATTTGATGCAATTTGAGGATGCAACTTCGCAATGACACCAAAAGACTATATTTACATGAACTCACTGTATACACAACGATCTATAATAATGTGGATGCGATCTATTTAAATACAGTGGTGGTCAAATTAATGATAAATGATATGCTATTAAAATACTTGCACACAGAGTGGAGAACACAAAAAATATTCTATTGTGCAATATATTAACCAAAAGATGAAAGAAAATTTACGGTGGTTAATTCATATGTAAAACAAATTCAATGTACAACATTCACACAATCAACAGTAAGAAACTATGCAAAAATGAATGACGCAAATATGCAATCACACAGTAAAAAATTAAACAAGTTCTCAAACATTCACCAATGGAACACAAACAAAGCTATGAATATTAACAGAAATAGACAAAACGTAAGAAGTAGAACCGGTCATAAGGCTGATCCCAAGCCTTCGGCAGGTCTTCTCCGGAAACTCTATTTCGGGAGAACAAGCTGATCTAGTATTAATATGAATTGATCTCCATTAATCCATGAGAAAATGTACATAAATTACGTTGTAAACAAGTCTATATTACTTAGAAATTCCAAAGACAAATCATGTGGCAGACTCAAGATAAACAATATCAAATTTTGTCTTCCCTTCCCTCATACACAGGGATTTTATTTATAAGTTGAGCATTGAATTTCTCTTTAACTTCACGATGAACATGAATCCCCACATCCTTGGGTCACTCAACACATTTGTCAAGTTTAGAAAACTGTCCACCATGAATTATGGAAATTCTGTCTTAATCGGATATGAATTTATCTCAACACATTTAATTTTAGAGAAAAACGCCTTCAGTATATCTAAATGAGGCCATTTTAGAAGTGGGTTTTCAACATATTTGCGAGATTCCTCATGGTTTGTTCACAAATCATCCTTGAAATATGCTTTCTGGAGAGTGATGTGAATTGACAAAAAACTACTGACTTAAGGTCGACTCATTTATTTGGTATTAGAAGACAAATCTCCAATTATTGATACATGCACGCATGCCACGTCGAAGCTAGAGAATACAAGTGTGATAACCAATTAGCTAATGCAAAAATCCCCAATATGACTATAGGTACCAAACCTACAAATCACAAACAAAGCCACAATAAGATAAATATGTCAAGTCTTATTTGAAAATAGATTTACACCGTTAATCATAAAAAAATGGCATATAAATGAGAAAATTTACCTTGATTGCTTATGGAATGTTGAAAATATCTTTATGTACTCGAAACTGTGATTTAAATGAGAATATGCATAGAAAAATTGAGATAATAGGCAGAATAGTAACTAATCCAAGATTTATGCAGTGCAAAAAACTGAGCAAAAAGGAGAGCCATCACTCCCCCACGTCTGCTAGTTTGTATGTCCTCATGCAAACAAATTCCTTTCTCATTATCATATTATGTCTTTTTGCAAGTTTTGGTTCTTCTGGAAATGTAATATCCCTGATTTGATGTCATAGGATATCAACTCAAAATCAACTTTTAAAAATCAGGAAATTGTATGACAATAAGTAGTTCAGAAAACTAGACAAGAGGAAACTAGTCTAGGATATTGATGAACCCACCCAGAGCTTGATAGTTGGAATTTTTAGGATATGAAAAATATGTTGAGTGTGAAGCAGCATAAACATGAGAATCAAGGCTAGATTTTGACTCCTATGCACAAATTATAGGGTCCATTTGTGTTTCAACAACAGCTGTCGTTGAAGTCTACTCCAACGCTTCCTAGGCACACCAACATATGCATATTAGAGACATAAAATTACACTTGAAGGAAAAAAAAGCATGGATATCAGAAAATAACCTCCTAATATACTTGTGGATAAAGTTACATAGGTTTTGGGAGGTTCTGGCAGTGTTTGGAAGCAAAAGGAGAAAGAGCGCTAGGATAAACTGCTCAACTAGTTTGTTTCCAGACTCTTCCAAACAGGATGAGAGGGTCATGAAAAATTAGGATGAGGATCTTTTTAGATTCATTAATGTCTTAAGGACCTGTAATCATTTTCAGAACATAAAATAGATAACCATAGATCATTTCAATAAAGTTACTGCAAAACTAGTCATGAATTCATGCCCAACGAGCTAGTCTTCAAATATACAAACACAATCAGCCTATAAGACTCTTGAATATCTTATTTTGGACTTGTGATGGATTCTATAGACCATTAAAACCTATATAAACCTTCAGAAAGTAAAATGTTTTCACAGAGCTTTGAATATTACAATTCTTAGAGAACTAGTCAATTAAAATTGTTCAATGAGCTAGTCTTGAGAGATCTAGATGCAATCAATATTCAATTATTTTGAATTTATCATTTTAAGAACATAATGTATTAATATGGAATATAGGAACAATAATAACCAGGTTCAATAGTTTGATACATCAACATATAGCTTTACAACCTCAGTTTTCTCAATGAACCTCAAATACAATAAATCTCACAGTACATGAATGTGGATGTCTTCTAAATAAGAGAAGTATATTCCATTGTATATTCTATTATTATGAATATGTATCATATGGATTCTATTGAAAGGTGCACTAATCTCAGAGTATGATCCTGGGGCTGCACTCAAACAACTGGAACTCCTCCTCTGATCAAAACTTCCTCAAGATCTCTCTTTGATTGGATTGATACTAGGAAACGCTTCTGAATGGATTAAATTCTTCAATGATAGTTGATACTTCATGTAGACAAGCTTCAGGACCTGTAATAGACTTAGTTATGAAGAATGGATCTCATCATCCTTTCAGTAGAAGCATGGGGTAGATCTCCCAGCTAGGACTAGGGGAACATCTCCCAGCTCAATGAGGAAAAATTGCACTCAATTCAAATAAAAAATGATCAAAAGATGTGAAATATAATTGTAATTCGTATTTTATAGATTTAGGTGACTTGTTGATCAAGTAAGATAGGGTAAGCCATCCTCATGGAGTGTATAAGGTTGCTTTTCTTTCTGCTTGATATTTTGCCTTGCTTTCTACTTTAGCTTTTTCCTTGCTTCTGCTTTTCTTTACTTTCTCCTTTAGCTTTCTCCTTGCTTTCTACTTTGCTTTGCTTTCTGCTTTATCTTTTGCCTTGCTTTCTTCTTTGCTTTGCTTTCTAATTTTGATTTTTCTTTTTTCTTTTGATTTTTTTTTTTTTTTTTTGTATCCTGCTTTTGATTTTCTATCCTTCGTTTTCCTGCTTTTCTAACTTATCCTGCTTTTCTAACTTATCCTTCTTTTCTACCTTATCCTGCTTTTCCGCTTTGTCCTGCTTTTCTACCTTATCCTGCTTTTCTACTTTGTCCTACTTTTTCTTTATTTTCTACTTTTCTACCTTTGTCTTGCTGCTTTATTCTTCTTTTCCTGAGCTTTATTGCTTTCCTTCCGTGTGCCAGCTATTATTCTATGTTTCCTATCTTCCTTGCTTTGATTGTTTTATCTTTCCTTCCTTTGCAAGTCATCACTTGGTCAACCATTATTCTCTAATGTTCCCTTGTGCATACTTATCCATTTAATTTTACTGAAATAAATATCTATTAATGAAAATTACTTCTACCAAGTGCATTTCAAACTTAGGATAAAAATAAAATTAAACTTCCTAACTAATTAATGCCCTTACTTCAGAATTAACCCCAATTGCATGAAATTTACTCCTCAACCCAAGGGATTGGTTGGGATAGGAACTCCTTCCACTAAACATCAATGAGGGGGCATGACAATCCTCCCTTCCCAATATTGTTTGTCCTCACACAATAATCAAATCCAACCAAACTAAGCCTCATGGGCCATCATGCTTCCGTTGCACCACTCTGATTATAAACTGCACTTGAACTCTTCCAACAGATTGTTCCATCACCATCCAACTATGCATTTAGCGTGGAAACTAATAAAAACTGATACTAGGATCCCAAGTGATTCTCAAGAATACAAGGTGCAATATATATTCTCCTATGCAATGCATAAGAATCACATGAAAGTCATCATAACACCTTGCAAGAAGAACACAAGTCCATCCAAAAATATGTTTCCCATATAGGAAACCATCACCATCTACTGCAAAGATGAGACCATGGGGAAGAGAAGAGGTTTGCTTTCTCAAAACAACCAACCAAATTGTGCTCCCAATGAGCTTCCGATGATCAACAATGCCTGGGTCCCACTGCTTGTGCACTCTCCTAGTGCATAATGTCATCAAGACCCAATCTAGCAAGTATGGGATGCCAGGGTCCCAACACTTGCGCACCCCATCAATACATAGTGTGAATACATACAAATCAAAACATGGGATGCCCATGTCCCAATGCTTATGCATTTGGCTCATGCAGAAGGTATCCCAAAACAATACATCAAAGTAGGAGGTGTACAATATTCTCCAAATTATTTCAACCAAGTGTGGAATGTCAGGATCCCATAACTGGTGCATTCCATCAATGAGAAAAGTAACACAAAATTCTACATCCAGGTGGGGGATTCCAGGATCCCACTCTCTAATGAGAATCCTCCCAAACATCATAAGTACAAAATATATATCATCAAAGTATATATCAGCATCATACAAATGTACATCAAGAAGGTGCCTCACCAAAGAATCATGAAAGTGCCTGTCCATCCAAGCAAGTAGACCACCATTTTCCAAGTGCACACAAGCATCAAGTGACCAATAAAATCCGATCCAATGACATAGGTGAGGATCCCATGTCCTATAATGCTACTCCAAAAGAATGTAATAATCTTCAAAGTAATCATCCATGTGTTCTTTCATCCAAGAAGTGAATGAAGAACCTCCACCAAATTTTGAATCAAGTAAGGACCAAAGAAAACAAGGAGACTTTAAGTGGCTCAAAGAAGTCTCATCAATACATCCATGGATGTGAGAGTCATCAAATGAGAGCAATGGATGTTGACCCAAGGAGGTGTGGAAGGTGTCAAGTAATTCTGCAATGTGTTCTTTCACCCAAACAATGGATGAAGTAACTTTCCCATCAAGTAAGGAACAAAGAGAACAATAAACCTTCAAGGGGCTCAAAGGAGTATCATATGTGCATCCATGAAGACATGTATAATCATAAGGTAACAAAGGATTATGATGCAAATGTAAAGAATAATGTGCTCTATTCATGTCATCATCAAAAGGAGAGATAGGAGTTCCATACTCGTCATGTGGCACCATAAAAAACAAACCTTTCACCCATACTTCATTACGATGAATGCTGCAAAATGTGGAAGTGTAGGATGTAGAAGAATGAACCAACTCACCCAAATGATCAGAAAATGTGAAAGTTTCATCACGTGAAGTATCCATAGGGGTAGGATCATGGACCAAAATATCCTTATTGCAACCATCATCCATCAAGCTAATGGATGCATCAACTCCATCAAAGGCTGGTCCATCACACAGGAGCTCTTCTGACTCCTTAATGGAGGAATTACTCACTGCATGAAGAAGCTCAGTTTCACTCTGGTAAAGAGTATGTGCTTCGAACTCGCCATTTGCATCCCAAAACTTCTCAAGTACCCACATGTCATCCTTCACCTCATGAACCACCATCCCATGAGGTTCCTCCATGAAATTCTAAGTACAATCAACCATAAGAGACTGGCTAACTGGAATGAATGATCTTCGCAACTTTTGGTGAAGTTGCTCTATCTCTATTTTGGATTCTTGGAGGGCACTTTGAGTGCTTCTCAAAGAATCTTGGGTTGCCATTAACTCATCACTGAGCTTTCAAATCTGCTCATTATCCTTCAAGGATGCTCCCTGCAACATGTGAACAAGCTCATAGAAATAATCTCTGTCAGAAAGCATATGTGAAAAATTACCTTGGATAGTAGTCATTACTTTCTAGATCGTATCCATGGCTTCAAGGAAATATGAATCTTCCAATGAAGAATTTCTCCAACAAGACTGTGAAACTGAATCATGTTTTTCATGGAGAATGTGTAAGGCCTCCTTTATCTTCCTTTCGCTCATCTTGAGAGGCCTCTCAAAAGGAGAAGGTTGAGAGAAAACCTCCTCCTCATCAATTAGTGGATCAAACTCATGAAGTTCTTGTGGTGAAAGCGAGTTTGATTCTTGGATTTCTTCCTTGACTATAAGGATTTCATATTCTTCAACTTCAGTGGCTTTTGTACTTACAGTATCCTTCTCAAGTGGTATCTCTATGTCACCAACATAGAGGAATGGACATCCATTAGTAGATGTCTCCTCAAAACTTAGGCACCCATCAGTAGGTACCTCTTCATAGAATCCATCAGTAGATGCTTCTTTAGAACCTTAATAAAAAATAGTAGATGCCTCTTCTTGGCACCCTTCAGGAGTGACTTTCTGGTCAAGAACTAGATGATCCTTAGTAGAATCAGTGGTGGCTTCTTCATGCTTACAACCCTCCTCAATAACGATTATACCTTCATCTTATTCAGATGGTTGATTGTCTTTGTGATTTTGCTCCTTCAAGCAAGTTGATGTATATTTCCCTTTAGTTTTCTTAGGATCAAGATCTTTCCAGACTCTTTCTAAAGTATATCCAAAAATTCTCATCAAGTATGAAGTACATGCATCCAACGAAGCATCACATATTTTTCTGCTCTTTTCACAAGTAGGTTGATATTTGACTATGGAACATGCAACGTTTCCATACATATGGATATAAGAATAACCATAATTTCTCCTTCCAAGTATGATCTAATGGGAGATACTTGTAGAAGGTACCTCTTGTACATTTTCTTCCTCATACTGTTTGCAATACTCTTCAAAATTCTCATCATATTCATCATCATACTGCTCATAAAAATCATCATCAAAGTAGGACATGGCTGTACATTCTTCAAATTGAGAGCTTACTTTCCATAGGAATAGAGAAAAGTGCTTTGATACCACTGTAATATCCTTGATATGATCTCATAGGATATCAACTCAAATTCAACTTTTAAAAATCAGGAAATTGTATGACAGTAACTAGTTCACAAAGCTAGACAAGAGGAAACTAGTCTAGGATATTGATGAACCCACCCAGAGCTTGATAGTTGGACTTTTTCAGATCTGCAAAATATTTTAAGGAGTGTGCAATAGCATAAACATGAGAATTAAGGCCAACTTCAGACTCCTATGCACAAGGTACTAGATCCATTTATGTTTCAACAATAACTACCGCTGAATTCTACTCCAAGGCTTCCTAGGCACACCAATATATGTGTACTAGAGACTTACACTTACACTTGAAGGAAAACAAACCATGGATATCAAAAAATAACCTCCTAATATACTGTTGGATAAGTTTTACAGAGGTTTTGGGAGGTTCTTATAGTGTTTGGAAGCAAAGGGAGAAGAGCACTAGGATGGACTACTCAACTAGTTTGTTTCCAGGCTCTTCCAAAAAGACTGAGAGGGTCACTGTTATTAGTCACATTGGCACTTCTCCGTCCGTGACCACACTGCATTGTAGGTCATGCAAAAAACATTATGGATGGAAGAGCCTTATTGACTATAGATGCATTTAATCTGAACCTTACAATATCACCTCCAATTTATCTATTTTTGTGAAGTATTTTAAGACTTAACTGCGACCCTTATATCTATCAACTCGTGGGTCACCCGCTGGAGCTTCGAATGACAACCCGCGGTTTTTACCTAAAATTTGAACCTGCTAGTTGTTTGACACTAAACTCGTGAGTTACTCGCATATTGTCAAGAGATATACCCACAGGTATTCTTTAAAATCATGAAAAAATTATTAAAATATTGAATTAAGGTTAGTTATGGTAGCTACCCTAACCACCATAACTTCCCTAGCCATTTACCTTTCAATCCTATCCTCTTAGACCTTGCTATAAATACAAGGAGAGGGAATTGAGAAAGAGGAGAACCATTTTTGTATAAGGAAATGCTAGAGAAATATCCATTGAAGGAAGAGGAGCAAGGATTCCACGATCAAGTTTCAACAATGCAGGTTAAAGATCAAGTATAGCTTGTTACCATTGATGATTATAATGCAAGAGATTTTCTTTCCCATAAAATAACTTGTCTACTTTGTGAATCTAGTTAATTTAATCTATCATATCTATTATATATATGAGTTTCAGGCTAGTTAATTCATGTTTATGTAGTCAAAATCTTTGAGTAAGGTGTCTGGTTTTGCAGGTCATCATTTGGGATCGTGGATCGGAGGAATAAAGATTAAATCTTGGATCAAACTTCGTATTTCTAGGTATGTTCTTTGGCTTTAAACCCTAGCTTTTATTGATTAAAGAAACACTTTATGTTGTACTTGTGTATCTATTAGATTATGTACCTTAATAACATTATGTTGATGATCTCTTTGAACTTCCCAATCATAGGTTAATTTAGCGAAAAACAGAACTTGTGACTCCATTGGGGATTTCTTTCTATTTCTCTGGGAGTCTTGGGGTAGTTTTTTCTTCAATTTAATTAGTCCTTTAGTACTCTAGGAGAGTTTACAGGGTTTTTTGACCCTTGTCTGAGACTTAGACTTGGTCCTTCTTTATATTTTCTTTATTTTTTTGAAGCAGACCCACGAGCTCCCTTTAGTTACAGTTGCGAGTTTTCCCCATACCCGCGAGTTGCTTGTATAGCACCCACAAATCACCCGCACACTGCTACACTTACAGTCGCAGTTTTTTCTGAAGGATTTGATTTCCTTCTAGGGTTTAAAATTTGGGCCTCTACTTTGATTTTGAAATGTTTTCTCTGATTTTAGTTGGATCTTTCAAACCTGTTGATAGGCTGTGATTGAGTATTTTTCTCTTTTATGATATTTTGTTTGGTTTTCATTTGCCTGTTGAGGGTGTGCCTATGTCTTTCGAGTTCAAAGGGTTTTTGGTTGACATTTGGAATGTTTCTTTATGATCACTAACCTATTGAAGAACAATTTGATGTCTTGACAGAATCCTGGTTTTCTTCTTTGTGTCAATTGGTTTCATAGTGTCTTTATACCAAAGTTAGTTACTTCTTTACTTTGATTGAAGAAACTTCTTGGACTTTTTATTTTCAGACTTTATTGAGGGTAGATTTCTTATTTTTATAGATTTAGGTACATCTATCTTACACTTTCATCCTTAAGTGCGCTTTTCTTGCTCATAGTTAGTTGTTATTTCTTTTTAAAAGAAAATTGCAAAAAGAACAAGTACTTTTTCCCTTAACAAAAGCATTGTTTTTCAAATAGATATTAGTTGCATATGCTAATTGTTGAAAAAGAAGAAAAGAAATTTCCAAGTTTATTTTAGGTTTACTTTGCAATTTTTATTTATTTTGAAAGATATAAGCGAAAAACAAAAATAGTGAAAGTAATTTTTCATTTTTTATTTGTACACTCTACTCTTCAGTCATAACCATCTTACACACACACACACACTCCTTTTCAGTAAACAATAGCCCTAAAAAGAACATTAAAGTTAAAAGTGAATAGTAAATTTGTTTTAGGGAACACATACCAATTAGCTTAGGCTAGGGTTTTGGAATAGGTCGTTTAAATATCCAAAGCCATTTAAACTCAAATTGTAGTGGACTATCACTAGGTAAATCCACCTTTGTGGAAGGTGTGCCGGGAAGCTCCATTCAAACCAGAGTCAAGCACGAGGTCGTGTGAGATTGATTAATTGGGGATACCCCTCCACTTTTTAATGAAGCATCTACCTTAATCGATAAGCGTATGGAGCTCCAATAGTAACTTTGCTACTTTTGGATTTTTGGCTTAGTTAACCTACCCATGCATGTAGGTTCGACCAATGACTGTCCCCCCAGACTCTTTCTACATTGTTGGTATCCTTAGTATCTTGACCATTAGGGATCTACATAGGTAATAGTGAAAGGATATTTTCACTTCACCTAGGACAGATCCGGGAAAAAATCCTCTACAGCACTTTGGGAAGGTGGTTGGGTGATTCCAGCACTTGGCCCCATCATGACTACACTGTGGACCCCGGATAACCATTCTTCATCACTTCACTGGTTTGTTCTGGGCCATAATCATCCCAGACTTTCCTTTGGGATTTCATCTGCTTTCTTGGTTTGGAGTACTCTAGGATTTTTTAGAAGTGTGTTGTGTGTTTATTGTTTGTTCTAGTTGGCCCTACATTGATTACATAAAATATTTTTTGTTATAGCTGTGGATGTAATACCCCAATTTTGACCCTTATGATATATTGGCTTTTAATGTAAATATTGTGTATATGCGATGTATGTTTTCCTAGCGTGGAGCTCAAGGCCAAGGCTCCGCTAGTGTATGCTCGTATTTTATTTAGAAAGGCAAGTAATTGATATTTTACTACCCATGTGCTATTAAGCCATGAGATAGTGTAATTTGATATAAATATTAATATTTCAATAAAATACCAAAACTAGCTATGGAAGCAACTAATTAGAGGGGGCCATGTGTATCCACTAGGGAGTGGTGAGGGGGTTGTGGGGTTGAACCATAAGCTGCCAAATGTCATCTTGTGAACCCATTTGACTTTGATTGCTCACATTTAATTTTGTGTAAGGAAGTTGTTGCAGAAATCAGTCCATGGCTTCAGTGGAGCATGGGCAGCCCAGAAATTCGTATGGCAGAGTATGGGATCTGTTTCCTTGACCCACAAGTCACTATACCTCACGGGAATTCATTTTTCCTCATTCTCATTCCGTTGTTGAACATCCCAACATCAATTTTCATCCATTACACATGCCCAACAGTGAGAAAAACCAGAAATCGCAACTTTGCAAGAACCCACGTTTTGAAGTGTCATAAACGCCCAGAATTTGGTATTTACAGTAAAATCCAATGGGGGATCCATAGATATGAACCTTGGGGAGAAATTGAGAGTATTAGATACCCCAAAATCCATTGGAAAACCCAGTTTTTATAGCCCAGAAATCCAATGATGGGATTGAGTTATTTGATGACAGAATTGTGAGAAATCCAAGTGTGAATGATTGAATAGAGGTTGGGTTTGCTTAATAAACCCAATGAAAGATGGAATCTCAAGGAATTAGCAGTTGGACCTTTCTATGCCCACCCTCAATAGAAATGGAGGGAAGGGACGCCTGAGGGGCAGCAGAGAAGGGGACCTTCCTTGTGTTGGGTGAGGTAGGTATTGTGGGTGCCATGCTTATTGAGTTCATTCGAGATGCCTATAGCTTTGTGGTTGAGCTCACTGGCTTAGCATCCTCGTCCTTTACTTAATGCATGCTTGATAAACCCAACTGTGTGTTGGCTTAGCATGACTCTTTGAGTGAAACCATGGCTATGAGTGAGCCTGTTTAGTTCCTCCTTGGTGGATACACAACCCAGCTCGAGGGTGATCTCTCGTCTGAAAGAATATAGGTTGGACAGAGATCTATGGTTGGGTGGAACGTTGCTCTCACATAGCCAGTTGTTTAGACAGCTTCATCTCAAAGATAAGTGTTCTTTGTGGTTTAAATTATATGCATTATGTGTTCTGCAATGTGTTAATTCTGAATAATAATTATTCATGTTAATGGATTGAAATGATTATCTTAATATGGTTGATATGAAATCTGTGCATAGCATTGGAATGGGATTGATTCTCTGCATGTTGAATCATCCTCTGCTTGTGATAGATATGTTTATGCATTACCGAATGTGTGTGTGCAAATATGTTTTAATTCCACTGTGTAATTCTAGTATGCATTTTATTTAAATGGTAAAATTTAGTTTTATGGCTTTGGGGAAGAATCAGACACCCCCATGTTACAGTCATGTTCCTTCTATGGTTTGGAATGATGGGAGGGGATGTGATAGATTGGTATCAGAGCCCATGTTGTAGCACTAGGGCTACTTGGGCCAAACTCTGAGTTTGCAGGCAGATATCACAATGTTTTAGCATGGTGTTGATGAAGTTTAGACGAAATTTTGATTTGGCAAAAATGTCAAGATCAGAGTTCTAGGTGTGGCATAGGATCACACCATTGCATAGATCTCTGCAAGAGCTTTTAAACGGTACCAGACTCCCCTGATTTGGTTAAGGGACAAAGGAGATATGAGCCTTGCAAGTTGCCAGAACGAAGGTGTTTCCGGACTTGCGAGAGTGCGGGTTGCGGGATTGCGGGAATGTTACATTTTCGTAATCGCAACTTGGATTTCCGCACCCGTAATTGTGGGATTGTAGAAATGTTACATTTTTTTGTAATCACGACTTGGCTTTCCACACCCACAATTGTGGAATTGCGGGATTGCGGGTTGTGGGATTGCCGGAATGTTACATTTTTGTAATTGCAGCTTGCTTTTCTACACCCACAATTGCAGAATTGCGGATTGCAGAAAGGTTAAAATTTATATATTCGCGACTTGGCTTTCTGCACCCGCAATTGCAGATTGCAGGGTTGAGGGATTGCGGAAAGGAGTACTTTCCGAGTTGGAAACTTGGCATTTCCGCACTTGCAGTATGGATTGCGAGATTGCAGAATTACGGGTTGCAGGCTGTGGATTGCGGGATAAAATATAGATATATATATATATCTCGAAACTTGATTTTTGGATAGCAGGAGCATGCGGAATCGGAATTGGATGAGTTCAATGGCATTCTGAGGCTATTAACGAAGGCCATGGAAGGTCCCGTGAGGATCCCGAGCCCATTATGCTCCAATTTGGCATAAAATTAGAATTAATGGCTTTTACAAATCGGTGTCCCAATGCTTGGCAGGAGGTCGGATCGAGTTGAAATTGATATGGAGCAGCCATGGAGCAGGAACAGTGTTAAGTTTGGAAGCTTGGAGCCAAACTCCAAGGGATGTGGAGTCGGGGTGAGTGAGAAGGCCAAAAAGTACTATTCCGGGCCACTTTTTGGGGATTTTGAAAAGCTTGTAGTGGTTGAAAGTCACCTTAGATGAAGGATTCAAGAAATTTACTGAACTCAACATTTCATATTCTCATTAAAACAGACAATTCACATTAGACAGAGATTTTCCAGAAATGCACTGTTTGGGAAATAGCCATTGTTGGTCCAAAATTTGAAATTTTGGAAAATGTTAAAAGTGAAAAGTAATCAAACCCATAATTTTATAGAAGACGAATGGTGTATCGGAACAGAGATCCACAAGTTGCTGAGTGTTCCTTGTTATATGGAATAACTTCACCCGGTAGAAACGTTTTGTTGAATATTTCTCGATTTACTTCTACAGGTGGCTGAAGTTGACACTTCAGGATATTTTGCAACTATGTAAAAGTGCAGAATTTGGTGAAAATTGTCATTTTTGGAGTAATGTAATTTTCACACCTGAAGTCAGAATGGAGCACGTGGATAGGCATTGGAAAGCTTATCTAGCAGGGAACAATGGTTCATCACCAGAATTTGAATGAGGTTATCATACCTCATAGATATGTAGAGCAGAAAAGTTTCAGTGACTGTTTTGACAATTGTTGACAATATGGGCAATTTCCATAATTGCATGAATGGGCAAAAGAAATGGATGCATAATATCTTTGAGAATTATTCCATGAGTCAATTCTGTTAAAATACTGATGTTCTATGTTTCTATATGCATTTCTAATATATCTAACAAATATTTTCATAATGCACAGTGCTTGTAGCTCATAAGATTTACATAGTTGTAGCAGAGGGAAGCATACAGGGAAAAAGGGTCTCCAAAGGAAAATGGTGACCATAAATGATGCTTAGGATCCTTATGAGCAAGAAGAGGATGTGATAGGATAAAATGTGCAAGAAGGGAATGCTAAGACTGAACCTAATGGGAGAAGGGAGCAAATAACTCCTCAGAATTTGGTTGAGACCATGGTAAGATTCGATGAAAGGTTGATGAAGGCTCAAGAAGAGAAGAATCAGCTCAATGCTTTTATTTTGCAGAGCCTCACTGACATGTAGCAGAGGATAAACCTTGGGTCCAACCCAAGCAATGTAGGTGATGAAGGAAAAGATGCAGAGAGTCACTTTAGAGGTCGTTCTAGGAAGAGGACTCCAAGCCCAAGGAAGAGTTCTGTGAGCAAGAAGCATCGAAAACCTTCCTTTAGATCTTCTTCCAGCAGGTCATGTGACTCCAAAGGTTGTAGGAGAAGTTTAGGACATACTCCTAGAATATTTGATGGAAGGAATAAATTCAAGGGCATCCCACAGGGAGAATTCAGGAAGGTAAGGCCTCCCGCATTTGATGGAGATGATAAGACTGGCCAAGAAGCAGAGGCATAGCTTCTTGGGATGAAGAAATATTTTAAGATTCATGATTACTCAGGAAATGAAAAGGACAAAATTTCCATTTACAATCTAAATGGTAGAACTTCAATTTGGTGGGACAACCTCTTGGAAGTTAAAAGGATCAATGAAAGGAAGATTATTTGGGAAAGATTTAAGAAGTATTTCAAGGAAAAATACCTTTCTACTAGGTATTGTGACAGTAAGAGAAAAGAGTTCAATGAACTCAAGTTGGGAAAAAAATCTATGGAGTAACATGTTCACAAATTCTTGGAATTGTTGATGTATGTAGACTATATCAAGGATGAGAGGATAAAGATCCAATGCTTCCTTGGAAGCCTACCTCAAAATTTCAAAGATAGAATTGAGTTTGCAGTTAATCCACCAAGTCTGGATGAAGCCATTAGAATGGCATTGCATTGCTATGAGCAGAATAAAGGAAAATCGGAGGTTCACCCAGCATGGAAAGGGAATCCAAGAGGGAGGTTTGATCAAAAGAAAAGTGGATTCGAGCCACCATTCAAAGATCAGCCAAGGAACTTTCCATAGGGCCATCAAGCAAGGAGCGGATTCAAGCCAGCAGTAGCAGTAGATAAAACATCAAAAGGGCCACTTCAGTGTTGGGGATGTGGAGAAAACCACATGCTAAAGGATTGTCCACATCAGAAGGATAATCCTCAAAGATTGTACAACTTAAAGGGAGAGGCTACAGTGGAGGACATGGCAAGGGAAACGCCTCGAATTTATGCAGCGTTGGATAATCATCAGGCATACCATCAATCATCAATGGTGGAAGTTAAAGGTAAGATTGCTAAGTAATCTATTTCTGTTTTGGTTGATCCAGGATCTACTCATAGTTATGTTTCTCCAAAAGTGGTTGAAGGTTCTCTTAGAAAAGTGAAGCATAATAAGTCATGGCTAGTTCAATTAGCCACAGGAACCAAGCGAAAAGTAAGTGAAGTAGCAGTGGAGTGCCCCATAGAATTGAATGGTCTCCACACACATGTAGAATTGAATGTACTACCATTAGGATCTTATGATGCCTTAATTGGCATAGATTGGTTGGAAAGACATAGAGCCAAGTTGGACTGCTATGAGAAATCACTTGAATGCATTGATGAAGAGAAAAGGCCAAGATTGGTAAGAGAAATTCCCAAGCAAGTTTCAGTGAGACAGATTTCAGCCTTATAGTTGAAAACGTTTTATAAGAAAGGTTGTCAATTATATGCAGTTCATATGTCAAACTCATCAGAGAACAAGGGACCAAGGATAGAAGACTTTCCATTGTTGCAAGAGTTTCAAGATGTGTTTCAAAATGAAGTGTCAGGACTACCACCAAAGTGAGATATTGATTTCAACATTGATCTTGTTCCAGGGGCAGCACCGAATTCCAAAGCTCCTTATAGAATGAGCACACCGAAATTGGTAGAGTTAAAGATGTAGCTACAAGAGTTAGTGGACAAGAGGTATATCAGGCCAAGTGTATCTCCTTGAGGAGCATCGGTGTTATTTGTTACGAAAAAGGATGGGACTTTAAGGTTGTGTATTGATTACAGACAGCTAAATAAAGTGACAGTCAAGAACAAGTATCCATTGCCAAGAATTGATGACTTATTTGATCAAATGAAGGAAGCTAAAGTGTTTTCAAAGATTGACTTGAGGTCTGGTTATCATCGAGTGAGGATAAAAGAAAAAGACATTCACAAGAAGGCTTTCAAAAATAGATATGGTCATTATGAGTTCATTGTGGTGCCATTTGGTCTTACCAATGCACTTGCCACATTCATGTGTCTCATGAATAGTGTCTTTAGCAAATATTTGGATAACTTTGTGATTGTGTTCTTGGATGACATTCTTCTCTATTCAAGAAATGAAGAAGAGCATGAGGAACATCTAAGGATGGTGCTGTAAGTGCTTAGAGAACACCAACTGTACACCAAGTTAAGCAAGTGTAAATTCTATCAAAAGAAGGTGCAATATTTGGGTCATGTCATTTCTGAAGAAGGAATTCCAGTGGATCCAGAGAAGATTAATTCCATCATGGATTGGTCTACTCCAAAGAATGTTTCAGATGTTAGATCTTTCATGGGTCTTATTGGTTAATACAGAAGGTTCATTGAAGGATTCTTCGAGATATCTCATCCAATAACTTTATTGCAGAGGAAGAATATCAAGTTTGTATGGTCTAAAAAATGTGAGAAAATTTTTCAGCAGTTGAAGGAGTTACTTATTAGTGCTCATGTTTTGAACCTAGCAGATCCAAAGAAGGATTTTGCAGTGTGCACATATGCTTTCATTGAAGGGCTAGGTGGAGTGCTCATGCAAGAAGGATTTGTGATTTGCTATGAGTCAAGGAAATTAAAAGAGCATGAAAAGAATTATGCCACACGTGATTTAGAATTAGCAGCCATAGTACATGCTCTCAAGATGTGGAGACATTATTTGATGGGAAGAAGATTCGAGCTTGAAGTATTTGTTTGATCAGCCAAACTTGAATGCTAGGCAAGCTAGGTGGATGGAATTCCTTTGTGAATTTGATTTTTAAATTAAGCATGTAAAAGGGAAAGAGAATAAGGTTGCAGATGCTCTTAGCAGAAAATTTCATGTTGCATCATTAAGTGTGCGTAAATCAAATTTGAAGACAAGAGTTCTTGAAGCCCAAAATAGTGATGAAACTTGCCCTCAAATTAAGGAAAAGTTGCAGTAGAGTAATGTGGATGAAGCATGTGCAAGATATCAGCTGGGTGAGGATGATGTTCTCATTTATCATGGTACTAGACTGTACATTCCAAATAATGCATATTTGAAGAAGTTTGTGATGGATGAAATACATCAAATGCCATATTTTGGACACCCAGGATATCATAAATCTATAACAACAGCAAGAAAGCAATACTTTTGGCATGGTATGAAGAAGGACATATCTGAGTACATTGCTAGGTGTTAAAAGTGCCAGTAGGTCAAGGCGGAGCACCGACATCCAGCAAGATTGTTGCAGCCCTTACCCATTCTGGAATGGAAATGGGAAGTGATATCTATGGATTTTATAACAGGTCTACCCATGACAGTGAATAAGCATGATTCAATCATGGTTGTGGTGTACAAGCTATCAAAGGTAGCTCACTTTATTCCAGTCAAGTCCACTCACAAGGCTAATGATATTGCAAATATACTCATGAGAGAGATATTCAGATTGCATGTATCTCCCAAGGCAATAATTTTTGATCGTGATACAAAGTTCACTTCCAATTTCTGGAAAGAATTATTTCAGGAATTGGGAACTAGATTGAATTTGAGTACAACATATCATCCTCAATGTATGTGATGCATAAACCATCCAAGTGGGAAGATTACCTACGCTTGGTAGAATTTGCATACAATAATGTATAGCATGCATCATTGGGGATGAGTCCATTTGAGGCATTGTATGGCAAGGGATGTAGGACTCCAGTAAATTGGGACAGCCTGGTGAACATGGTAGTGCTTGGACCAGAGATGATCAAGGAAATGGAACAGGAAGTTGTTAAGACCAGACAGAATTTAAATGTAGCTTAGGACAAGCAAAAGATTTATGCATATTTGAAAAGAGTACATAAGAAATTTTAGATTGGGGATCATGTTTATTTGAGAGTGAAACCAAGGAAAAGTTCTCTCAAGTTGGCACCAAGATATTGTGGGCCATTTGAATTCCTTGATAGGATAGGACCAGTTGCATATAGAGTTGCATTGCCTTCTAACATAAGAGATCATAATGTTTTCCATGTATCTTTGCTTAAGAAGTATGTACATAATCCTAATCATATGATTGATTGGGATGTGCTACAGGTTGAACCCGAGGGAGAGTTCCAAGTAGAACTTATGCACATCCTCGGCAAGAAGGTCACTTTGATCTGGAACAAGGCCATCGGGCAGGTAAAGGTCCAATGGGAGCCCTTAGTCCCGATGAGGCTACATGGGAGCTAAAGGATGCCATGAGAGAAGCATTCCCATTTTTGTTCAATTTTGAGAACACCGAGGACGGTGTTGCTCTAAGGGGGAGGGGAATGCAATACCCCAATTTTGACCCTTATGATATATTGACTTTTAATGTAAATATTGTGTACATGCGATGTATGTTTTCCTAGTGTAAAGCTCAAGGCCAAGGCCTCGCTAGTGTATGCTCGTATTTTATTTAGAAAGACAAGTATCTGATACTTTACTACCCATGTGCTATTAAGCCATGAGATAGTGTAATTTGATGTAAATATTAATATTTCAATAAAATACAAAAACTGACTATGGAAGCAAGTAATCAGAGGGGGCCATGTGTATCCACTAAGGAGTGGTGAGGGGGTTGTGGGGTTGAACCATAAGCTTCCAAATGTCATCTTGTGAACCCATTTGACTTTTCTTGTAGACATTTAATTCTGTGTAAGGAAGTTGTTGAAGAAATCAGTCCATTGCTTCAATGGAACATGGGCAGCCTGGAAATTCTTATGTCAAAGTATGGGATCTGTTTCCTTGACCCACAAGTCACCCTACCTCATGGGAATTCATTTTTACTCATTCCCATTCTGTTGTTGAACATCCCAGCATCAGTTTTCATCTATTACACATGCCCAGCAGTGAGAAAAACAAGAAATCGCAACTTTGCAAGAACCCACATTTTGAAGTGCCCTAAATGCCCAGAATTTGGTAATAACAATGAAATCCAATGGGGGATCCATAGATATGAACCTTGGGGAGAAATTGAGAGTATTAGATACCCCGAAATCCATTGGAAAACCCAGTTTTTATAGCCCGAAAATCCAGTGACGGGATTGAGTTATTTGATGACAGAATTGTGAGAAATCCAAGTTTGAATGATTGAACAGAGGTTGGGCTTGCTTAATAAACCCAGTAAAGACTAGAATCTCAAGGAATTAGTAGGTGGACCTTTCTATGCCCACCCTGAATAGCACTGGAGGGAAGGGACGCTTGAGGGACTATGCAGCAGAGAAGGGGACCTTCCTAGTGTTGGGTGAGGTAGGTATTGTGGGTGCCATGACTGTTGAGTTCATTTGAGATGCCTATAGCTCTGTGGTTGAGCTCACTGGTTTAGCATCCTCCTCCTTTACTTATTGCATGCTTGATAAACCCAACTATTTGTTGTCTTAGCATGACTCTTTGAGTGAAACCATGGCTGTGAGTGAGCCTATTTAGTTCCTCCTTAGTGGATACACAACCCAGTTTGGGGGTGATCTCTCAGCTGAAAGAATATAGGCTGGACAGAGATCTATGGTTGGGTGGAACGTTTCTCTCACATAGCCAGTTGTTTGGATAACTTCATCTCAAAGATAAGTGTTCTCTATGGTTTAAATTATATGCATTCTGTGTTCTGCAATGTGTTAATTCTGAATGATAATTATTCATGTTAATGGATTGAAATGATTATCTTAATATGGTTGATATGAAATATGTGCATAACATTGGAATGAGAATGATTCTCTGCATGTTGAATCATCCTCTACTTGTGATAGATATGCTGATGCATTACCGGATGCGTGTGTGCAAATATGTTTTAATTCTGCTGTGTAATTTCAGTATGCATTTTATTTAAATGGTAAAAGTTAGTCTTATGGCTTTGGGGAAGAATCAGACACCCCCATGTTACATTCATGTTCTTTCTGTGGTTTGGAATGATGGGAGGGGGTGTGACAGTGGAGGACCAACCTCCTCGTAGTTCAAGAAGGTTGAGAAACCTTCCTCCACTCACTGTGGATCCCCCACCACAACCTCATGGATTAGAACAAATGCAGGCGGTTCTTTTGAACCAACCAGTACGACTGAACCACCTAGGGAACCTCAACTCATCACTCAAACTTGATCAGTCCCACAGACTATTGAGGTTGAATATTTTCCAACATAAGACTTTGTAAGACACTTTAACCCTCCTTTAACTCGGTCGAAAGATCCGTTGTTAGAAGAGTTGTTTCCTTAGGATAACCCAAGTTAAGTGTATATAGGTTTACTTCTAGAGTTAGTATGGGCAATATAGGGGATGGATCGGGATTTCTACACACTCCCACATCAACTATCAGGCCGGGAGGTTTGTCTCCCCCACAAATAAACACTCTGATACCCATTTCATTGCAGATGTTTTCTACTCCGAGCACCTCTTTGAGCTTCAGTACAAGATCGTTAGGGTCGTCTAGCACTCATATTTCATCGAACTCTATACCTTTTGGATCAACTATTGGGTCTTCTAATGTCCCTTTTACTAGGATACCTACAGTATCGTTTACTTCTTCCCCATTCCTTCAACAGTTCCAGGGTAACCCTAGTTCAACTCCTTTTACTCAAAAATTCCCTTGGCATGGAGGGCACATTCCCCCTTCAACACCAATTATAGGCTTGATGCCTATCCATTCTATTACACAGTTTCCAAGTTCTAATCCCTTTACAAGATTTAATGTACAATCCTAAAACATTCATACTTATAACGTGCCTATAGGAAGTACTCCTTTCTCACTTTTCGGCGGAGGAGGTAACATTTATACTCATACTCTATTTGGAAGTATTTATACTCAACTGCAATGGACTAGGACACAAGGGAGCAATCCAATGGACTATGGATGGATTAATTTTCAAAACTAATTTTCATCACAATTGATGGCCAAGGGAAACCACAACCAACCTTATGGGGGTCATGGTTCAGGTGCTTCTCCTTATCATATCCCTCAAACTCATATGCCATCGGGGAGGCCTCTCTTACCCTTTTTAGAAACATTGAATTTGCATGATCTTTCAAAGTTAATGAATGACTGAGTGCGTCATAATCCTATTTGGCCTTCGGTCCTAGCCAAACTCCCTTCAGACATTCCTAAGTTTGAAGGAAAAACTATTGAAGACCTAGGGGACCATGTCACAACATTTCATCTTTGGTGTTCCTCTAACTTGTTGAATGATGACTTGATTAAATTGAGGCTCTTTCAAACAACCCTGGATAGTGTTGCATCCAAATGGTATATCGAGTTACCGACTTATAACAACTTTTATGATTTAGCGACATTTTTTATGAACCATTTCGAACTTCCCGTCCAGTATGATGCTAGCACGGACCTTCTATCTACTTTTATATAGAATAAATCCATTCATATATATGATCACATTCAGGAGTGGAGAAGACGGAAGCGACTCATTAAGGTTGAGATCCCCCTGGAGTTTCTATTGGAGTGGTTTTTGAAATCACTGTTACCCTACATCTCCAAAAATGTGTCAACTTCTGAGGTTACTTCTGAAGAGGAAGCCATTTTAAGTAACCAACAACTTGACTTGATTTATGCTCAATCCGGGATCCTTTATAAAATTATTCCAGATGCGCCAAGGACAAACATTGATCCTTGTAAACCTAAACCTGGCCCACATGTCGATGGCATTGTAGGTTCAGTTGATTCATCCGCTTTAGAAGATTTGAATAAGCAATTCCATGCACTTTCGATAAAGCATTCTGTTGTGGAAGCAACTACGGTTGCATCCTCTCCTTCGCAAGTGGAAATTGTACAAAATGTGTAGTCAAATCAAAAGGGTCCTTGACAACCCAAAAATAAGAAAAAGGGAAAGAAAGGGGAAGGAAACCAACACAATCCCAAAATGACTGAGAATCTTGAGGAGGGAAAAAGAGAAAAGAAGAAGGTGAAGTTTCCTTGCAAACTTTGTAAAGAAGATCACCTGACTCATCAATGTCCTCTTATTGACGAAGCCCAGAAGCTATTGAACCAAAATAAACCAGCCATTTTAAAGGATCCTTTTCCCAAAGGACAAAACCAAGCTTCTGGAAGCTCTAATACTGGGGGCACTCATCATGCCACACAGGCTAATCAATCCTATATAAATATGGTTAACTCACATGATTTACTGCAAGCGAGATCCAGGAATTATACAACGGATTTGCCGCAGAAACAAAACGAAATCCCTGAGTAATATGTTCCTCTTCACATAGAGAGACCTACAAACCCTGCGTTGAAGATACTAAAAGCTGTCTATAAACGGGAAATGCACAACCCTAATGCACGAGCTGCTCCTAATTACTCATTTTTAGAGGACCTATCCCAAACGTTGCATGCTATGTCTGCTCTAGAAGTTTTGCGAAGCTGCCCATCGCAGCGAAATGCACTTTTAGTGGAAATAGGAAGTATGGATTCGTCAAGTATGTTGGCTAGATTTGATATGTCAAATATCAAACCCGGGTTTCCCTAGATCATGTGGCCTTCCAAATCGAAGTAGTCCATTGTTCGAAAACCATTGGAATAATAGTAGTAGATGAAGGCACGTCAACGTGTGTAATGTCTATCTCTTGTTGGAAATCCGTAAGCTCTCCCAAGTTAGCCCCTTCGGTTACATTACTTACCGCTTTTGATGGGAGATCCTTTCGTCCACATGGAATCTTACCCTCTTTTGAGATCCAATTAGCGTGAAAAGTAGTGTCAGTAGAGGTGGAAGTTGTAGATGCTTCTTTTGACTACAACTTGTTTTTGGGAATAAGTTCAGTGTGTGCAATGCAATCCACTCCTTCATCTATTTTTTAGGTACTTATGTTCCCTCATGAAGGAAAGATCGTCACGATTGACCAACTCTCCTTTCCCCAGAAAAACAATACAACTCCTTCGGATTTGAATGTCTCGTGGATTGATCAAGCCCATCCACTCAGTGAGTGTTTAGGAGTAGGTATGTACTCATTGTTGATGGGCACCTTTGACTTACCCGCTCTCGTGAATTATATTGGTTCAGGGAGTAACTATAATATGTCATCTAAAGAGGTCTTCACGATTGCTCAAACAACTGATCCTTGGATTCTTCCTACTCATGAGGAACCAATCGTGCCCCTATCTGTCAAAGAGGTGGCTTATCAAGCTTCACAGAACTTCGCGATATATTACATCTCGACTCCGTCAGTCTCCATGGAGTTAGATATCGATTATGCACCTGCATGGGAAATAGAATCTACCCATTACTTCGATTGTTTAAACACAGGTTCACCATCAAATGAAGCCATTCTGGAGGCTATGACAGGTCTAGATCAACCTTGGGAACATATGCATCAAAGATCCTATTTCCTTCCAGATATGAACAAAATTGAGAATGGAGAGTTCTCTGTGAGACCTGGTGGAAACATTGACTTGTCCATCAACCCTTTAATGAAACAGGGGATTTTCGTTGAAGGTAATATGAATAATATTTCAACAACTATATCGATCAATAGTTCCACCAAATCGGACGTCGTGGAAAACATTTTTATTGGCACAAATTGTTGTCCCCCAGAGATCAGTTTGTACACCAACTTATTTAAGGAATTCCGTGATATTTTCGCCTGGTCATACGAGGAGATTCCAGGCATTGACCCTTCCATATTCGAACATGTCATCACGAAATATCCTAATGTGAAACCAATACGGCAGAAACTTTGTCTAGTTAATCCTAGAAACTTTTTCGCCATCAAGGATGACGTTGAAAAGATCCTCAAAGTCAGCTTCATTTATCCTATCGACATGACATAATGGGTGTCTTGTTCGGATATCCACATCATCTTTTTCAGGATCTTGCATGCAATTAGGGTTTGCATGCACTTTGCATGCATCCCAGTCACTAGGTTGATGCCTCTAGCACCTTAGCCACCTTATTCTAGCACCCGGGAGCCACTTACTTCAGAGTTTTATCCCTCCTAGTTAGGAAGGCGCCCACTTCTCACCTACTGCCAGAGAAGGGCACACTTCTTCACCTACCACTTCAGTCACACTTAGTTAGCTCCAATTCTCCCTAATTTGAGGCTAGTTTCACTCCCGACTGACTGTTTCATTTCCGTTGGACCTCTAGATTGACTAGATGACTTATTCTGACTTTAGTTAGCCTCCCATGCGCCCTCCACTAAGCCCACTTCCCTATATTAGTGCTACACACTTCGGTTACACATGTTACACTCAGTTAGACTTAGATTGACACCTGGATGACTGGTTCTTGTGCATTGATGACCACCACCGATTGATGATGAGGACTCCTAGTTGGAGTCAAGCTACTCCATTCAGTGATTCGAATGACCTCCTTAGTCAATTCGAATTGCTCAGTCATTGTCACTGTATTCTATTGTAATCATTCACCCTTACTGGGATATTGAGCACTGCTGCATGTTTTGCACAGTTTTACACCATATTTTCTATGTTCATCTGTTGTGATTGATTTACTTGTTCATTAGATCTGCTGTGACTAATTTTACATGGTATCAGAGCCATTGCAGGGACAAGATCTCTTTTCTATAGGTGTTTCTACAAGAAGATTTGACTGAATTGCTAAAAAATTGCAAAAAGTTTTGGCATGAAAGATCTCAAGGGCATTTTCTCCTGTGCATGCAAAGCTTGAAAATACATCCAATACCACTCCAGAAGCTTGAGTTTCCACATAATTCCTGGATCTGATACATTGGACCCATTCAACATTGTTTGATCTCCAATCCCAGGTGTGATGCAACTCTAAAAGGGTGGATTGTTCGACCTCATTGTTCTTGGTTTATTTTGATTTGCAGGTTATTGTCTCCATCATTTGCATTCGCTACTCTGCCCTTGCAAGCTTCTCTAAATCAGTGTGCACTTGCTCCTAGCAATGGAATACTCTTCTTCAAAGCCTATCCTCACCCCATTCAATTATTTTGATTTGAAAGATGATATGGAGATCATATTACATTCAAAAGGTTACTACCGAGTCACTCTTGGTCTTGAATTGGAGCCAAACAACTTGTCAGATAGAACCAAACACTACAACAAGCTTGATGAAGCTTATGGTCTTCTTTGTCTCTCCATCTCCAAAGATCTTCACTTCCATCTTAGCGGATTGAAGACTCCAAAAGCTATATGGGAGCAACTTGAAACACTATTTGGCAAGCAGGACGAGCTTAGGGCTTTTCAATTAGAGAATGAATTGATTGCCCTTAGTCCTGAGAATTTCGAGACCATTAATGAATTCTTCACAAAATTCAAGAACTTGAACTTGTAGTTCAAGAACAGTGGAGTTATCAAATAGGATAAACAATTGATCCTCTCCATTCTCAGCAAGCTTGGTAAATATTATTCGGTATTTGTCTCTACTTTCAATTTCGGTCGGCTAACTACCCCGAATTGGAAGATGCCTACCTTGAATTCCTTCATTGAGTCCGTCACAAAAGAGCATGACAAGTTGATTCAAATGGGGTCCATAAGCTCCAAAGTTTCAGCCCTATATGTTCAAGGACCCAAGATCTCGAATGGTAAAGGAAAGCAAAAGAAGGAGAAGCCCAAATTCGAGCCTCACAAGCAAAGAGAGAAAGGCAAACAGACGGATGCACCATCCAGTTCAAAGTTCAAGCAAAAGGGCAAAGAAGGTAACCAAAAATCTAAATGTACTTATTGCAACCATGGCTTTCATCCCGAAAGTTCATGTGTGAAGAAGACTATAGATCAAATGGCCCTCCTTTTGGAAAAGAACAACATAACTCTTCCTGACGGTGCAAGGAAGAAGGATAGGAATGATGATCATGAAAGAGGACAAGCACTCATGGCAACTGTTTCGAAGCCCACTACTCTCTTGATAGATTCGGGTGCATCGAATCATATGGCTGCAAATATTGATTCTTTTTCTTCATTCGATCCAAACAGATCCATCCCCATCCATTTGGGAGATGACTAAAAAATTTCTTCCAAGGGCAAAGGTACGATTCATGTAGATCATGGAAGCTTTCAGAATGTTCTCTATGTGCCTTCCTTGGCTTCAAATCTTCTTTCTGTGTATCAAATGACACACACTAGTGAACTGAAGCAAGTTACATTCAGCCCTAATACAGTTGAAATTTCTGATATCAAAAGTGGAAGACTTGTTGCAGTCGAAAAGGCAAACCACACCGCAAAATGCTATGAGTTTTCACACTTTATTCCGCTTGCAAAGCCCACTGCTCTTCGCACACATGGTAATGAGGTTAGTAGGATTTGGCATGAAAGATTTGGACATCTTAATTATAGGTATTTGCTGCTGCTATCAAAAAAATCCATGGTAGATGGTCTTCCACAACTCTGTTCCTCGAAGGGAATATGCACTGGTTGCATCATTGGGAAGCACCCCGAGCACAGATTCGACCGCGGTAAAGCTAGCAGAGCTTCTACATTTTTGGGGTTGATACATTCTGATATTAGTGGTCCGCTGCCCCATACGTCATTAAATGGTTCAAGGTATGTTTTGACATTTATTGATGATTTTTCCCGCTTTACATGGGTATTCTTTCTCAAAAACAAGTCAAAAGTGCTTGGAAAATTCAAGGATTTTAAGGCTTCTGTTGAGACCGCCACTGAGAGCAAGATCAAAGATATTAGATCTGATAATGGTGGAGAATATATCAAGGCCGAGTTGCTGCAACTTTGTGCCAAAAGTGGAATTCAGATCCAACATACAGTTCCCTACACACCCCAGCAGAACGGTGTAGTGGAAAGGAAAAATTGGTCACTGAAAGAGATGGCTACATGCATGATTGAATCAAAAGGTTTGGCTGCAAATCTTTGGGATGAAGCAATCAATATTGCTGCATACATACAGAACCATTTTCCACATTCATCCGTGAAAGGTATGACTCCTTTCGAAGCATTCTTTGGTCACAAACCGGATGTGTCAAATTTGAGAGTTTTTGGCTCTACTGCATGGGCTAGAATTCCATCCAAGAAGAGACGAGCTTTGGATCCACAAATTATTGAGTGCATACTGATAGGATATGGGGAAGAATCAAAAGCATATAAAATCATGGATATCAGATCTAAAAAGATATTCATAGAGCGCAGTGTGCAATTTGAAGAATCGCTTCAAGAATTGCAACTAGTCAAGGAAGAGACTACCGATTCACCGCCTTCACCAGAAGAAGATCCGTGCAGTGATAATGAAGGTATGAGTTCTGATATTTCTGATATTTCAGCAGCATATGATGATCATGACATATCAGGTTCGGAATCCGACCATTATGATCCTCCTCAGCTACCAAAGTGGGCCCAAAACACTCTTCAATCTGCTGGTTCTAACCTTGGAAATCCTATTGATCCGAGACGAACAAGAGCAGACTTTCAAAGAGCAGGTATGGCTCTTTCTATTGCTGATCCATTAATTCCTGAGATTTGTTATTTGATGGTTGGTTCAGATCCCACATCATACTATTTTTCCCACCGAGATCCGAGATGGCAAAGTGCCATGGATGAAGAGTACAGTTCTCTTCAAAAGAACAACACATGGGAGCTAGTTTCTCTTCCACTTGGAAGAAACTTAGTGAAGTGTAAATGGGTCTACCGCACAAAAGTTGATGCTGATGGATCTATCAGCGAATACAAAGCAAGGTTGGTGGCAAAAGGTTTCTCCCAAGTCCAAGGAGTGGACTACACTGAGACCTTTGCACCGGTTGCAAAGATGGATTCCATCCGCCTTGTTTTGGCTATTTCCGCATCCAAGCACTGGGAAGTGCACGACATGGATGTGAAGAGTGCATTTCTACATGGAGACCTTGTTGAAGAGGTATATATGCAATAGCCAGAGGGATACACATCAGATCCACCATTAGTTTGCAGATTGAAGAAATCTTTGTATGGGTTAAAACAGGCCCCAAGAGCTTGGTACGCAAAGATGGACTCCTTCCTTCTTTCTCAGAATTTCCAAAGATGCAAATCTGATCCGAATCTGTATCTTCAGTGAGTTAAAGGTAATTTGTTGGTTATTGTACTTTATGTTGATGATCTTCTCATTACTGGTAGCACTCTTACTTCAATAAACAAGCAAAAAACTGCCTTAAATCTAGCTTTTGACATGAGCGATTTGGGCTTGCTGAGCCACTTTTTGGGCTTGGAGATAGCTCAAAATTTTGATGGGATCACTATATCTCAGCAAAAATATGCTTCCGACCTATTATTGAAGTTTAATATGGCTGAATGTAAGGCATCCCCATTCCCATTCCTCTCAGGAATCAGTCTTGAGGAGGGAGATTCTACACCGCTTGTAGATTGCAGTATGTATCGACAGTTGATTGGTTCACTACTTTATTTGACACACTCAAGGCCTGATATTTCATATGCCGTGAGTACCGTGTCAAGGTATATGCAGCAGCCACATGAGATTCATTGGCAAGCAGCCAGCGGATCTTGCAGTATGTGCAAGGTACGAGACAGTTTGGCATACATTATGCTGCAGATTCTGAGCTTGATTTCATTGGTTTTACTGATTCAGATTGGGCAGGTGATAGCATTGATCAGAAGTCCACTTCCGGTTATGTTTTCATGGTTGGTCATGGTGCTATTTGCTGGTCCAGCAAAAAGCAAGCAGCCATTGCACTTTCTTCAGCAGAGGCAGAGTATCGAGGGGCAGTCAATGCCTGCATTCAAGCAGTTTGGTTGCAGGGTATTCTTTTCGAGTTTGGTTTTGGTGGCACTACTTCGACTGTCCTATTTTGTGACAATCAAAGTGCTATCAAGATCTCCACAGATCCAATTCAGCGACAGAGGACCAAACACATTGAGATTCATATGCATTACATTCGATAGTTGGTGCATTATCGCACCATCATTCTGCAATATTGCCCTACTGATGAGCAAATTGCAGACATCTTCACCAAGAGCTTCACTGAGAAGAAGTTCTATTACCTCCGTTCACTATTGGGGGTGAGTTCCATCATGGTGGAGACAGATTGAACCATTATTATGCTTTATCTTGAGGGTGGGATTTCTTCCCACTGCGTTTTCCCTCTTTCCTCACTTAGTTTATTTTCAGCATTTTTTGGATTATTGTATTGGGGTGATCTTTGGTCTTAGTTACCAGGGCCCCACATTATTTTTTGCACATCATAGTCTAGCTTGAGGGGGGGTGTTCGGATATCCACATCATCTTTTTCAGGATCTTGCACGCAATTAGGGTTTGCATGCAAATTCTAGGGTTTGCATGCACTTTGCATGCATCCCAGTCACCAGGTTGATGCCTCCAGCACCTTAGCCACCTTATTCTAGCACCCGGGAGCCACTTACTTCAGATTTTTAGCCCTCCTAGTCAGGAAGGTGCCCACTTCTCACCTACTGCCAGAGAAGGGTGCACTTCTTCACCTACCACTGCAGTTCCACTTCAGTTACACTCAGTTAGCTTCGATTCTCCCTGATTTGAGGCTAGTTTCACTCCCGACTGACTGTTTCACTTCCGTTGGACCTCCAGATTGACTAGATGACTTGTTCTGACTTTAGTTAGCCTCCCATGTGCCCTCCACTGAGCCCACTTCCCTATATCAGTGCTACACACTTCAGTTACACATGTTACACTCAGTTAGACTCAGATTGACACCTGGATGACTGGTTCTTGTGCATTGATGACCACCACCGATTGATGATGAGGACTCCTAGTTGGAGTCAAGCTACTCCATTCAGTGATTCGAATGACCTCCTTAGTCAATTCGAATTGCTCAGTCATTGTCACTGTATTCTATTGTAATCATTCACCCTTACTGGGATATTGAGCATTGCTGCATGTTTTGCACAGTTTTACACCATATTTTCTATGTTCATCTGTTGTGATTGATTTACTTGTTCATTAGATCTACTGTGACTAATTTTACATGTCTAACCCAATCCAGGTTGATAAAAATCAAGGTAACATACGTGTGTGCACATATTTCAGGGACCTTAATAAATCTTGTCTGAAAGACAACTATCCCATGCCATTTATCGATCAAATCATAGGTGCATGTGTGGGCCATAAAATATTTTCTTTCATGGATGGATTCTTGGGATATAATGAAATTCAAATCAAACCCGAAGACCAGCATAAGATAGATTTCATATGCTCCTAGGGTACTTTTGCGTATAGGAAAATGTCATTCGGATTGAATAATGTTGGAGCCACTTTTTCAGTGAGCTATGAACTTTTCTTTTCATGATATCAAACATGTGGTTGAACCTTACCTGGATGATTTACCTGTGCAATATTGAAAGATAAGAGATCATCCATAACACTTACGGCTCATATTTGAATGATGCAGACGCTATAAGATTATGTTAAACCCCAATAAATGTGTGTTCTATGTCGAGTATGGACGACTATTAGGTTTCATTGTGTCAAATCAAGGGATCATGGTCAATCCATTGAAATTCGAGGCCATTGCCAAATTTCCTCCTGCTTGCAATATCCGACAACTTGAAATTTTACAAAGCATGTCCAATTTTCTTAGATGTTTTATCATTAACTATGCAAAAATTACTAAAGGTTTCATGCGACCGCTTAAAACAGATACCCAATTCTTCTGGGACAAAGCTGCACAAAAATCATTTGAGGATTTGAAAAAAAAATTACTGTCATCTCCCTTGTTGAGCCCACCAGATTACACACGGGACTTTATTTTATATCTGGTCGCATTGGATTCCACAGTTGGTGTAGTCTTGGTTCAAGAGGATAACGTACTCCAAGAGCATGCCATTTACTACCTTTCTCGCGTGGTCATAACACCTGAGCTTAGCTACGCACATGTCTAGAAATTGGCATTAGCCGTGGTATATGTCATTCAGAGATTACGTCACTATATTTTATTGCACACTACTAGATGATTGCGGATGTCAATCCTTTCCAATATGTTTTAACCCGACGTATCATCGGTGATAAATTCAACAAATGGATTGTCCTTCTTCAAGAGTTTTATCTTACCTTTCAATCCAAAAATTCAAATAAGTCGTCAGCGTTCACAGAACTAATATTTGAATTCCCTAGTGGCATATAGTACGATGAAGAAGATACTTCATTCCCTTATGAACATATATTCCTTATTGCAACCTCTGATCAGTGGTATGGAGACATTTTAATATATCTCCAGACTTTGAAGTGTCCGTCGGCTTTCTCTAGAGAGGAACGGTGAAATCTCAGACATCATGCCAAGAATTACCTCATTATTTCTAATACACTATACAGACGGGGGGTAGATTCAATAGTAGGTCATTGTTTAACTCTGGACGAAGCTTAATCAATATTGAATGATGCCCATAATGGAGCCTCTGGGGGTCATCTTTCTGGGTTGGAAACATCCGAGAAGATACTGTATGCTAGTTATTTTTGGCCCACAATATTCAAAGATTGTGTGGAAGCTATGAAACGACGTCAGCCATGTCAGCTATTCACAGGGAAAATGTGAGCACACCTGGTTCCCCTTCACCCCGTTATCACAGCATGTCCCTTCACCAAGTGGGGAGTTGATTATATGACTTGCAACCCAGTCTTTGTTGGAGGCATCAACACATTATCGTTTCCGTCGAACACTTTACCAAGTGGGCGGAGGCAATGCCGACTATGAAAGCGGATGGTGAAACTGCAACCTATTTTGTATTCAATTAGATCATTTCCAGGTTCGGCATCCCTAAGATATTGTCACCGACCATGGTAGACATTTTTAGAACCATATGATGACAAATTTGACCACTATGCTTGGGTTTAGACAAGAACACTCGTCTTCTTACTATCCACAGGAGAATGGACAAGTTGAAGTCGTTAACAAGATTTTAAAAACCATTCTTCAGCGCACCATCAATGCTAGTAGATCAAACTGGCACATTATGTTGTATCCGGATCTCTGGGCATATTGGTCTAATGTCAAGACTACTACCAGTTTCTCACCATTCCAACTTGTCCATGGGTTGGATGCAGTCACGCCTATTGAATGCGAGATTCCATCACTGAAATTGGTTATTCAACTACTACCCGAGACTTATGCTTTAGAAGAGTGATTGCTTCATTTGGAACATTTGGATAAACAACGCAGAGATGAGCTAATTGCAAATGAAGCTCATAATAAATGAGTCAAAAACCAATACGACAAGTTTGTTAAACCTAGGGTCTTCTCCGAAGGATATATTGTTTTTGTTTATGATCAAGATAAGGATCCCTTGGGGGCAGGAAAGTTCAATTCTATGTGGCTTGGTCCCTATATTGTTTCTAAATTTTTGAAGAAAGGATCATATGATTTGATTGATCATGATGGCTTTAAGCTGCCCGAGCCCAGAAATGGGCTCTACTTGAAAAAGTATTACGCCTAGCATACATTCTTTTTTTTGTATTATACTTGTACAGTTTTTGTAGAGTTAGTATTTCTTAGCTTTTCTTATGTGTCCTGTGGATGGTGTTTCAGATGGAAAGCAATTGGTTTGTAGGATTCGTTGATGGTGCTAGTCGTCACACCCACAACTTGGCCTCTACTACTTGGGTGATCTATGCACCCACAGGCCAACTTGTTTCGTCAGGAGGTGCTTGCTTAGGACCTATGAAGAAAAATATAGTTGAGTATAGAGCATTTATTGAGCTACTCCGAGATTCTATTCACCATGACATTTCATTTTTGGAGGTGAGGATCGATTCACAGTTAATTGTACTCTAGTTTATGGGTGAGTATCAGGTTAGAAATCCTTCATTGCTACATCATTTTTTGAGGGTTAGGTTACTTGAAATACATTTTGATTACATTTCATATCAACATATTTCAAGAAATCACAATTCATTAGCTGATGCATCTACAAATTATGTACTTGATTGGAATTTGTATCATACACAATAAAAATAAACCATTAACATGCATTAAGAAAACATGTATATATAACCGATAATGTATATATATAAGTCCAAAAAATATATGAGTCTGAATCAATCTTTGTCAAAATATATCAATATACAAAATGGGAATAACAGCCTCAAAATAATGTCAGTATCCCTAAGGAGAGGCAGGTGCCTCAGCCTGCTCTGCTATGGCCTATCTATAACAAATCACTAGCCTAGATACTTTCCTAAATAGTTGGATCCATGCAGGGTGCACACCCACCACATGTTCCTGAATATCTATGGGCATCTGCTCAATGCGATATGTAAGAATGTCATGTGTTAATTGGCCCATCTTCCCCTCAATACTCCGCAACATGGAATCAGTACCACCTGGCTCTGTTGGTCGCACATATATATTGGGATGTCCAGCTAGACTCACTGGCCCAATATCTGCATAAGATGTATGTTGTTAACACTCAAAATAATAAAAACACATGTATATGTTAATATAAAAATTATAAAAAATAAATAACATTCGAAATAAATTTGGTACCTATATCTCCCCAAGCAACTCGTGGAGGAAACATGAGCTCAGGATCCCCCCGGAAGTCCATACCAGCATACAGAAACTGTTCAAATGTTGGCACCTAGAGGCTCCACCATTCAAGATAATCCTCATCATTATAAAAAGTACTTGTCTCACCTCCTCCCTGGCATAGGAATATATCACCCCATCAAGTCAACATAGGCTCATGGGGTTTGAGATCTAGGAGAGCCACTTCTGGACTCAAGGCAGGGACTCTCTCTCAAATAAGGTACAAAGTATGCTTCCATATCCAAAGTTCTCCTTCATACCCGTTCTGCACTCAAAAGTTAGTGTTTCATATTCACCAACAAACCGGAACACCAATCAAATATAACACTGCGTAGACATTCCACACCAATCTGCATATAGCTTCGTGAAGCTAGATGTTGGGATGCACTGCCACCGATCATGTTTATGGTACTCAGGATCAGTTTCAAAGGAAATCTAGCTACTTTCCCAATGGGAACTTGACTGTCTCTCTTCTCTGTTCCTGTTATGCAGTAGGAATTGATATAATCTTGCACTAACAAGGCTCCAACACCTCTAAATGTGCCTTTAAGGTTTACTACCTCTCCTCATCGAGATAGCCCAGTAATGAAGTAGATATCATCCATTGTGATATCTATCGTCTCCCCTTGGAGATTGAACATGCCTTGATCATGATCCCAATATTGCACTAGAATTTGGATTAAGTGGGATTGAGCCCTCATGTTTGATGTGCAGAAAAACTTGAGGATTCCACACCGTCTTAAGGCATTTAACGTCAATGGGTCCCCCATGGTTGTTCTATCCATGGCCTCATGCTCTCTTTCTCTCCAAGTGAGCACCATATCTACATTTGCATCCATCATTTTTCATTAGGCTGAATTTTTTAAATTTAGTTTGTGCCACCCACGGGTATCCATTTAAAACAGGGGCGAGTACTCGTGAGTTGAGTTCATCCCAACCCGCAGCTATTTCATGTACCTGAGAATTTCACAGGAGCCTACTCGCGGGTACGCAGACCTAAATTTTTAAACAAAAAATAAAGCTTCAAAACACCATTAAAAAACTTTTAAAAAGAATTAAATATGCAAAGAACAAAGATATTTGTTACCTGCAAGCAGCGGAATGCGAAATAGTCCTCCGGATCAATCATACGCAATGTCTAAAGTCCTAGGTTTTTTCCTCTTCTACAATGGTAAAATGGTAAATGTGGGTCATTTTTGGTTTTGTTACTATTTATATAAAATATTTTTTTTATTTTTACCCACTTTCCATAGTTATTAGAACCACTTTTTGTTATTTTTATTAATCTAAAGTGAGTAATGAATTTATTTTTATTAGGTAAAAGTACAAGAAGGCGCTTTCTCACAACTGTGTCCACAATGATTTTCTATAAAAGGTTTGATGTCTTATGGCATGTCGATTAGATCAGTGCATTGCATCTATACCTCGTCATTTTTATTCCCTAGGACCTCCTCTTTCACCATGGGTTGCAATTGTTACCCCCAGTATTACCCTCCATTGTCATTGTTCTTCCATGGTTAGGACTTTCCTTAAACATGGGTCACCCTAGATAGGAAACTATGTCATACTGGTGCCCATACTATTGCTTTTGTGAAGAACCTGCAATAATTAATTAATGCAAATACACGAGTTATCAGAAATAATAGAACTCAGAATCACTTTTATATTGATCACGGGCCACTTCGAGGGGGCAACCTCCTTTGAGCAAGCTCAATACAATTAACTTCACGGTGCTTTCAATGACCTCAACACACACTTATATACTAAGTCTATGCCCAATACTATGAGTCAAAACCATGGGACATATAATACTACGGAACAACTTACAAAGCATATGCGTCCAATACTATGGGTCAAAACCATGGGCTAATATAAACTATGGATCAACAAATACTACAAGATGAATTACAAAGCATATGCGTCCAACAACAATATACTAACAAAGTAAAGAGAAGGGTTGACACAGGTTCCTAACATCCCCTCTCCCTTAGAAAAAGCTTTGTCCTCAAAGATTTTGTTGGGGAAATTGATGCAGAATCTGAATGAGTGGTTCCCTGGTAACATCCTTGGGTTGCATTTCGGGCCACTGATGCCTTTGGAGTTTCATGGAGGATTGCTTGGAAGGTTGTAGATGAAGAAGAACCATATCAGCTGTGTGAAAAGTGCACTCAGAATGGTGCTGATCGACTTGTTGTTGCAGTCGAATTATGGCCATGTGAATATTATCCTATAGAATGAGAAGAATCTGATCGCGGTTTCGAAGAACCGAGTCAATTACCTGAACTAGGGAGCTGCTAAGGGTGTATGGAAGAAGAATTGGCGGTGTCTATCCATAGACTGCTTCATATGGTGTCCTTGTAGATGTGGTATTGTACCACCAGAGCGCTTCTAAGAAATCCATAGAAATAGTTGGCCAAATCTGTGTAGGGATGGGAAAGGGTTTGAGCAGTCCCGAAAGGAGTGTCGTTTCACCCTTGTTGACCTAGAAAGTATCACAGTCATCCACCTTCTGTTGAATTTTCATTTTCAGTCCCTGCCAAAAGAAGTTACATTGTTCTCGGTCATACATTTTGAAGAACCTAGAGTGCCCTGCTGATGAAGAAGCATGGAGTTCATAGAAGAGATAGCCCTGTTGAACATATTGCAACCAATTTGGAACAAGCAGAGAAATAGCCATAAGAGAAACTGGGTCATCAATTGTGTGAGAATGAGCATCTTCCACCATATTGTCCTTACCCTTATTGTAAGTGATTGCATAGGGATAACCCATTTCAGGTGTGTTGGGGAGGAGACCCATTGTTCCAGGAAATTTTCCAAACCCTGGAGATCAGTCATGATGAAGAAATAATTCCCTAATAGGTATGGCTACCACTTCTATATTGCATGCAAAATAGCCATCATTTCCTGCTGAGAGGTAGATGCGGCTAAATTCTTACCAGAAAGGTCTCTTGAAATCAGCAAGCTCATTGGTTCAACAAAGACACCTGCATATCTATCCAAGGAAGTAGTGGAGACTGTTGATGGGTGCATCTGAATGGAATGGAGCTGAGCGATGACACCATGTGAATTCTTCTTAAGGATTTTTTCCAAGCGATGTGAACTAATGATGCAGAGAGACCCTGGTTGTAAGCCCATAAATTTGTGTTGTGCCCCATTGACTGAAAACTGCATCCAAAGTTCAGCAAATTCCCATAAGATGGGGCCAAGTGTGCGTAACCATTGAATGCCCAAAACCACATCACATCCACCTAAGGACAAGGAAAACATGTCACAGCGCAGGTTATAATCTTCCATAGAGATACACACATTGTGACACTTCCCCTTGCAAGGTAAGGTGCCCCCATTGGCAACCATGACTTCAAAGTGGGAGCAAGGATGGACAAAACAATCAACCTGTTTGGAAATCCGAGGGTCAATGAAGTTATGAGTGCTACCAGAATCAATTAGTATGGTAAGAGGGAGCTTCTTGAAGCATCCCCTGACCCACATTGTTTGTGGGGTGGTGATGCCGGTTACAGCATGGAGAGAGATCTCGAGTGGGTCGTCCTGAAATGGGGTGTCAACAGGCGGGTGCTGAATGTCAACCTGATCATCTACTGTATCTAGAGCTTCGTCACCAAGTTCAGAGGTAAGCAGAGAATCCACATCCAAGAGATAGAGCTTTTGTGGAACACATCTATGTCCCCAAGTGAATTTCTCATCACAATTATAACAAAGCCCTTTTTCTTGGCGTGCTTGCATCTCTGTTTCAGCCAAATGCTTGATAGGAGTTGGTCGAGGAGAAAGCATGATGGGAGGTCATTGGGAACCCATATTTCTGAAGGGAACAAAGGTGGGTTTGGAGCGTTGTTGAGATGCGATCTTGTCCTCGGCCAGCTTAGCCAACCCTAGGACTTCCATCATTGTGTTGGGACAGAACATTTTGACCTCTAAGCGGATTTCATCCTTGAGACCACTAATAAAACACCTCTTGTAGAATTCATCAAACAATCCTTCTGTGTGATTGGCTAGTTTCTCAAATTCCGTCTGATACACTCTCACTGTGCCAGTTTGGTGAAGTTTAGTGAGTGCTCCTGTGAAGTTGTCAAAAGCACTAGGACCAAATCGTGGCAAAAGGAGTTGGCAAAAATCTGTCCAGTTTGTCTCGGGATGAGCTTTGATGTACCAACGATACCATTGAAGGGCTTCCTGTTCCAAATGAAAGGATGCAAGTGGAAATTTCTGGACATCAAAAGTATTATGCAGACTGAAATATTGTTCTACTCGGTATATCCATCCAGTCGGATCAGTACCATTGAAGCGAGGGAAATCAAGCTTCGGCCCACGAAAATTGCTGGAAGAAGAGAACCCAGTGGCTACAAAAGATTCTGGCTGTCGGTTATTGTTCATGGCTGAATGTTGAAGATGGAGGCTGAGAAATGTTTTATCCAGATCTTGGAGTTTGGTTTGGATGGCTGCAAGTGCTTCCTCCATGGTTTTTTCTCCTGCGCAGGTGACAACCACAACCAGGAGTTTTTTTTTTTGGAAATGGATAGAAAAACACAAGCAAAAGCTTATTTAGTAAAGGAAAATTTGGATTTGGGAAAAACTCGGATTAATAATTGGGGTTTGACTAGGGTTTGGACACTTTCTGATGGACAGGGAGGCAAAAATTGAGGATTTCAAAAGTGGGGTGAAAGAGAGAAAATTTGGTAGAGAGGGACAAAGAAGCAGAATTAGGAAAAGAACACGATGACAAAATTTGAAAGAGTTTGGGTGAAAATTGAAGGAGTTATGGCAAACCCTAAAAATAGACAAATGTGGGATTTCTGGTATTGGGAAGTGGAATTTGGGATAGGGTCTTTAGGAATGAAATATGTAGAATGGAATTGCAGGGATGTCAGTGAATTTTCAGGGAAAACAGAGTTGAAACAAGGGAGGTATGGCCGAAAAACAGTTTTTTTTTTTTTTTTTTTTTTTTTTTTTTTTTTTTTTTTTTCCAGAAATGGATCGGCAACGGCGGCGCGAAAGGGATCCACAACATATGGTTCTACAATGGCACGGAAGGGATTGAAAAACAGCTGGATCTGGAACGACTTTCAGAATAGATCTGAAACGGCTGGATCTGGAGTAGAAGTGATCGACAACAGTTCAGCTGAAAATAGATATGGACCCCAGGTATGTGTGGCTTCCTATTGGTTCAGGGGATTCACTCGGCCACCAATGTTGTCTGACGGCTTGCGTATTGGGGCAGTATGCCTCACTCCACAGTTCAAGTAAAACTGATAACCGCTTTGCCACAAACGACAGCTCTTGGTTTATCTCACGGGTGGGAACTAGTTAATCGGGTAGGGGTCATTGCCCTTTTCACTAGCAGGTCCTCTCAATGGGAAAACTACTTTTGGGTTCCCGTGGTACTCCTCACAATGAGTTTTAGGGATTATGCCCAAGTACTTCCCACAGTTAAGCGGATAGATATTATTCCCAGATCCAAACTTGCAATAGATGTGAAATTTTTTTTGGCAAAAATTCCACTCAACGAGCCCAAGAAAGTGCTCTGATACCAGATGTGAAGAACCTACAATAATTAATTAATGAAAATACACAAGATATCAGAAATAATAGAACTCAGAATCACTTTTATATTGATCACGGGCCACTTCGAGGGGGCAACCTCCTTTGAGAAAGCTCAATACAATTAACTTCACGGTGCCTTCAATGACCTCAACACACACTTATATATTAAGTCTATGCCTAATACTATGAGTCAAAACCATGGGACATATAATATTACGGGATGACTTACAAAGCATATGCGTCCAATACTATGGGTCAAAACCATGGGCTAATATAAACTATGGATCAACAAATACTACGGGACTACTTACAAAGCATATGCGTCCAACAACAATATGCTAAGAAAGTAAAGAGAAGGGTTGACACAGGTTCCTAATAGCTTTCCATTTTGGGAACCTGTCACTCATCATGCATCATTTTGTCACTCATATCAAGTTCCCAGCCCTATGGAGTTCCTTCATGCTCTTGTTAGACTCCTTAAAATTAACAAGATTTTCGAACATATTTGTCTTGTTCAGACTTGTTAAAGGACTTGAATAGACAATATCCACTTAGATATAAGTTTACCCCTTTTCCGAATATTAGTGGATTACTTATGAAAAAGGTATACTCTAGTTCTTTCGACTAGAAGAGTCCTCTCTCATGTACTTTTACACTTTTTTGGGAGAGGAGGCTAACTTTACAAAAAAGTACATTATGGAGTTATTGTTTAAGTTTTTCAGACTCCTTAAATATGAAAACACTAGCAAGCACATACCAACTCGGGCTCGATACTAAAATCCACGAGTAGGTGTATGGATTTCTTGTTTAAGTTTTTCAGACTCCTTAAACATGAAAACGCCGATGAGCACGAACATATCTAGGCTCGATATTAAAATCAACGGATCAGTAACCTATCGAGTACTAGTCTATCTCTTCTTCAAACTCATTAAAAACTGAAGAAGGTCTTGAGTTTCCCTCCCATGGAATCGCTAAATTACACATGGTTCGACCCTTATCAATCATTCTTCTCTCTCTTCTTCGAGCTTGTTCAAAATGAAGAAGGATTGTTGAGTTTACTTTCTTGGACTCATTAAAATTTAACAAGAAAGACACTATCAAGCTTCCTTTTCAACATTTTCATGCTCGTTAAACAAGGAAAAGACATTTAAAAAGAGAAGGGAAAGAAAACCTCCATCATTCATTCATCATACGACAACAAGTCTAATCTATCCTTGAACACAACACTTCTATTGAGTCAATGGGTCTTAGTTTTGGCTTTAGGATTTGACCTTATTCCAGAGTTGTGTACTCCTCTGATTGGTTACTCTTTCGATCATATGGAGAGTTTGTTATGTATCCTACATGGAAAACTTGTATCACATTTCCTGTTTTCCCAAAGATTCCTAAGTCACCTTCCTACGGTGCTCCATGTTCAAGGATTACCCTTGTGTCGACCACTTTGTAGTTCATCTTGACTCCTCATGTCATCCATCCCTTATGTCAGTATATCAATTTTGTTTCAACTCAATCTCTCAGCGTTCCTCGTGTGAGATGATTAAGAATACCTTAATTCCTTCCTTCTCACGGGTCTCTTCCTGTCACATACCCCAATTTTGTAAAAATTATGTAATCAGTTTATTATATTCCTGAGACATTATGTTAAATTTAATGCTAAGTAGGAATTGATGACTCAGCAGAGTCACTAGAAATGGAATGTATTTCAAAATATTTTATTATTAATAAATAAATTATGGAGACAACAGCATGGGAGAGCTGTTAAAAAGAGGTTACTGGTCAAACTGGTGGATGGAACTAGGTGGAAAGGCAAAAGACAAGTGGCAGCATCCTCAAACACTTCCTAAGTTGCAGGTGGCAACTTCCCTATATTTGGGGTCATGATTCCCCAAGGAAGTGGAATCAAAGCAGGTGGCTCATTAATGAGAGTTAACCCAACAAAGACCTAGGAAATATTTTAAATAGTACTCAATGAACAGAGCTGGGGGTTCGAATTGTTCTGGAGGGAGAATACATTCAGGTGAATGTTGTTCAGGAGTCCCATTGAGGAAGAGGGAAATATACAGTAAGGAAGTTGTTTGAGAGGAATGCTGCAGTAACTTGGTTCCATTATAGCTGCTTGGGCTGAGAGAATTACTTTGCTGCACCTAGTTCCAGCCAGGGAGACCAGAGCAAGCTCGGGGGTCCTGAGAAGTGCTGTCTGGGCACTCTCCAGGAGTTGGTAGGGAGGAACAGCCTCCCATTGCTGTTGTTGTCCACAGATCAAGACAAGTTCTGCCATTTATTCCTTTATGTTTATTAAAGATGAATGAATGTATGTTGTAGTTATTGTTAATATGTCTGAGTAGTAATTAATTAGTTTAGTAAATTGCATATCTCAGAATATCAGTAGTAAGATTGTTAAGAGTTACTGTGATTTATTTTGTATCGTTAGTATGATATAATATACTTGTTGTATTACTAATAATGTATTTATAATTTAAGCAGTAAACTATTAATACTTTATGTAATAATTTATAGTTATAATTATAAACCTAGTTTAATTATATTTGTTGAACAGATAAGCAGGGTTTACATATAAAGTAATTGTACTCTGTATATTATAAAATTTAATAAACAATAATAGGAACAATAGTAAACCTTGAACAATAACAATTACAGTATTTATACTCTGATACTATTTTTGCAGAAGAATGGTAGCCATGGTTATGTTATGTATAATAGGGTACAAACCCTAAGACATGGATTTTAACCAGTCACAATCTATTAAATAATTTAGTACACAAACCCTAGTTAAAAATTTACCCAGTCATTACCTATCAAACAAAACACTTGTGCAGAAACCCTAACAGAAGATCATCACAAAGAACTTACCCAAAGTTAAATAAACTAGTTATTGTTTAAAAACAGAAGAGTTAACAGAACAATAATTAGCTCGATGTCGAGTTTAAACAAAAGAGTATTTTCTTTCCTTAAAGTTTCTTTTAACCATAGAATCATAATCGTATCGACAGAAACAGCATCTAAACAAAATCACTACTGTATTTTCGGATTAAACCCTATCACTCCAAACTTTACAGGTAATTAAACATTCAGAATTAATACAACGAATTCACCTACGGCTGTAGCTCAAGTTCACTATTTAAGTGATTTTAAAAAATTGGATTCTGAATTCACGCCATACACTAGCTCAAATATACAGGAGACAGTTAATATGTCATTTTATCAAAGTCCTATTACACCGAAAAATTCATAACAAAACGTATTACCAACCCTGGGTGAAAACCTTGAGTGAAAATTTTAGAGCCCAGTCTTAAAACTACAAGGCCGTAACAACATCCACAGGCAGGCTCCCGATTCTTCCCATCTATCTACATTTTATACACAGTATTACATCTACAAAAGTCCTTTAACACGAAAGCAAAACTAGTAATTACAAAATGAACCGAAGCCGTAACATTTCATTACAACACGGGGTTAAACCCATAACTTTTCATTTAAAACACACAGTTAAAAGATTTAACAAGGCTGCCGTAATCCCTATGTCACTTCGTTCAAGCCAAAACCCTAAACACCCTAACAACCAGCAAGGAGGAAAAGCCATGGCAAACGACCAGGCTTACCAGGTTAAGCCAACCACCGAGGATTATGTCCTGCACACCTTCGAGAGAAGCCAGGTCCTGCAACGACAAGTTTGTACCAGTTACAAACGTATTTATATAAAAACCATAAATTTTAACTAAAAAAATGATGGAGTAGTTCAGCAACTTACCCGCGTTTGGAAGGAAGATTCTACTATTGTATTTAGCTTGATAACCACGAGCTAAGTGAATGTAAACCCCACCCTTGTCACCGAACACCTCGAGCTGGCAGGAGCAAGGGTATTTTACCACAATGGAAGCTTCAAACGGAACCAAGCCGAGAGTCATGGCCACGCCGAGACAGGGTTAAAACTGGTAACAAAAGGGATAAACCCTAGGTCATAATGAACTCACAACTGCCAACAGTAAAAACAAATGACTCCCAAACGATACGATAGACAAGTACGAAGGCTGGGAGCAGCATAGAAGCTGCTAGCACACAGTAACAACAGCAGAGGTAAACCCTAGGAGTTTAATGAAATTATATCTGTCAACAACAAAGATACAACGAGTTACAAATGATATAGTGGACAATTACGAAGGTTTGAGGAAGCATGGAAGCTGCTAGCACCCTGTAACAACAAAACTCAGACCAGGAGGTTCCACAGAGAGACCGAGTCCGAAGGCAAGGGAAAAATGACAAGTAGGGTTTGGTCAACGGATTAATATCATAAACACTTGGTTCTGAAAGCACCACGTATCATTTTAAATATTTCTCATGCAGTGGGTCTACGTCCAAAGTTCCTCGATGTGTTTTCAATTGTTGCTTTTCAACTTAAAAATCATAGTGTGGGTACACCAAGATCATAGGATAATCATCGAATGGATATTCCATGGAGGTCGTAACACTATAGTTTAAAACTGCCAGATATTTCATGATTAAACAAACGGTGCCTTCGAACTTTGCATAGTGAACAATAACACTTGCCCTACAAACAATAGAACCATACAATTGTCAATAGTGTCCAAGATTTCGATGAGTTTCCATTTAAAAATTTTAGTATGGGTAAAAGAATTATTGTATGGTTATCCATAATGGTAGCAATACCATAGTTCTTATGTCATCCTTTTTTAAACAATCAAACCTTAGAATAATACCTTGAACCTGGCATACTCTATAATGAAAACATTGCCTTGTATTCATTTAATTCATGTGATATAAACATCGTTCAAAACTCAGTCTTGGTGTATTCTAGACATAGAAAAAAATGTATTTGCATTAGAAAAGTTATAAATATAAGGGAGTAATGTAAGCTTTATGTGGTTCATAAAAACCTATCAAGACATTGCCAATCACCCTAATCTCATGTGATAAGACATAGATCTTTTCCTTAAGTCTATGAGATAATGAAATGATATTGGATTTAGATGTTACAATTATGTTGCCATAATGCTAATTTCGACAGCTGTACACAGATGGTATAAGACTTGCCAGTCTTTTTGCAAGTGACTTCCACTGATAGGATTCCAGTTACCTAGTTCTTAATTATGGATTAGGGTTATTCTAGACCTTTTTACTTATTGTTACGATACAATAACAATCACTTAATTGTTTTCAGATAATTGTAATAACAAGTAGACTCTTGTTATCCTTAATGCTCGATGAGTTTACTCAAGACAATTTATAATTCCTAATCCATTATCAATCATAGGCACAAGAATAATTTATCAATCCATATAAACCCTGAGATGTTAAGAGGAGACATGTAACTGACAGAGTATCATGCAAATGCTAGAAACAAGCAAATTATATATTGACCACTCCTGATCCTGTACAATTGCAGTTGCAAATCAAAATATGTTTAAACTTAAACACTCGATATGATGTAATAACAATGAACGAGTAAAAATTTGATCTGAGTAGGGTCACCCAGTTGTCTTTTATAGTGTAAGTTATGAAGTATGTTTGCATTGCAGTAATATCATTCCAGAACAAATACTCCATAGAGTTAGTTAATTCATTTGTTCTCAAGAAAAACATAGCTATCATACTCTCTAGTAGTTCTAATTCTATAACAGTAAGATCGGAAGGAGGTCATAAGATGAAAGCTACCTTTAAACACTTGATATCAGGGTTAGCATGCTTAGACCTTTTTCTGAATGTTTTGGTACAGCTATTTGACTTATAACACTTTAAAGATTTAATTGCAGTGACCCGAACTTACCTGTATATCTGTAAAGGGAAAGAAACCTGTTGCATTAGCTCGGAAGCTAAGGAAGCCCAGTCTGTCATAGTAATTCCCCCTTGTGATTGAAGAACAGAAAACAATCAACAACGGTAAATAAACTCATACAAAAAAAAAAAGAACAATGAAAGATCTTTCAGACACATTTATGGTCACTTAAGCTAATCAAACTGTCAAATGAATGCATTTAATAATATTACATGCTACTTTAAAAATTTTAAATTTTTTGGAAATTTTTGGGATTTGACATGTGGTATCAGAGCATGGTTCAAATACTAGGTCTCGATGTGGCCCAACTAGTTTCCGCAGAACCATAAAAGGAAAGAAAATTTATGTACTAACTTTGTATTTTTGTTTCATGTAAAAGAGCAGAAAATTTCCTTTTCTGAATCTAATAGACAGGTATGGAGAAGCTAGGAGAATGTGCTGAGGAGGAATCTCCAAACACTGAGACAAGATAGATGTCCAGAGAACCTGTGATAGAGGAGGTAATTGCTCACTCCTTAGAGCTGATGCAAACCATAAAGGGTTTAAAGACTGAGATAGAAACAGTCAAGAAGGATAATGAAAGGATTCTGAAAACTCAAGAGCAGTTAAATCAAATTTTGATAGAAAAATTTCAGACTGAAGGAAGAAGCAAAAGAGCTGAATCTGAAGGAGCTAGTCATCAAAAAGGGTCTAAAAGGGTGAAACTAGTTAAATCAGACAACAGTTCATCCTCTAAAGGAAGAAGGGAACAACCAAGCTATCACACTACTAGTGACAGTAGTGAGGCTGAGTTGTATAACAGAAAGAAGAAGTTCAGGCCTTATGAAGAGATTTCTGGGGAGTTCAAGAAAATAAAACCCCCAACTTTCAATGGAGAATCTGAAACAGGAGAAGAGGCAGAATCCTGGTTATCCGGGATGAGAAAATATTTCCAGATATACAACTATTCAAATTAGCTGAAGGCAAGAATGGCCATCTATAACCTTTCTGGAAAGGCGGATATATGGTGGCAAGACTTGAAAAGGGTCAAGGGGATCAAAGAAAAAGAAGTCAATTGGAGTACCTTTAAAAGGTACTTCAAAAAGAAATTTCTATCTGAACAATACTATGAAGAGAGGGCCAAGGAATTTTATGAATTAAAGCTAGGATCTATGACTATGAAGGACTTAAACAGCAAGTTCTTAAGTCTGTTAAGATATGTGCCGTATTTTGTTGAAGAGAAACCTAAAGTACAGCAGTTTCTCAACTGCCTACCGTGTCATATAAAGGACATAATCGAATATGATAACCCCAAAACTCTGGAAGAAGCTATGCGAAAGGCTAATTTATGTTTTGAACAGAATAAAAAGAAAGAAGGAATAGCCAACTGGAAGGCTAAAAAGAACGGTAATCAGCTTGAGTACAGGAAAAAGGAATTTGTACCCCAGAAAAATTTCAAGATTAACAAGAACATAAACCATTTTAATGGTAAAAACTTCTAGGGAAACAAAAATGGAGCTGCTAATAATCCCAACAACTTCAAGGGCAACAAGGAGGCTTCCAACAATCATGGAAATTACACTAAGAATTTTGAATGAAAAGAGCCTGTTAAGTGCTGGGAGTGCAATGGCCCACACTATGCTTCAGTTTGCCCAAATCGGAAGAAACCAAACAGCAATATTCATACTATACAAGATGAAATGACTGTTGGAGACTTTGCAGGGACTATGCCCCGAATCAATGCAGCGTTGGAGAACCGCCAAGCTGACTATCAAACTTCCATGGTGGAAGTAGGAGGTATGGTTAACAAAACCCCTGTAACTATTTTAATAGATCTAGGTGCTAGCCTTAGTTATATTTCACCACAGATAGTAGAAAAGTGTAATTTGACTGTTGAAAGGTTTGATAACTCTTGGTCAGTACAACTAGCCACTGGGGCAAAAAGGAAGGTGAACTGTTATGTTTAGGAATGTGCCCTAGATATGAATGATTATAAAACTGCTGTTAAATTAAATGTTTTGCCACTTGGCTCGTATGACATACTTATTGGTATGGACTGGTTAGAACAGCATAAGGTAGTTTTAAACTGTTTTGATAAAACTTTTACATCTGTAAATAATAATGAACAGCCTGTAACGGTTAAGGGTATTCCTAGGAAAACTGTAATCAGGCAGATTTCTACTTTACAACTTAAAAGAGCAGTCAAAAAAGGGTGCAAAGCCTATGCTGTAACTATTACAGATGAGACAATTAAGTCTGATTTAAGTAAGATAAAAGTTGAGGATCTTCCTGTAGTAAATGAATTTACGGATGTTTTTCCGGAGGAAATTCCAAGATTACCTCCCAAGAGAGAATTGGATTTCACAATTGAACTGGTACCAGGTGCTGTACCCAGTTCAAAGGCTCCGTATCGTATGAACATTTTGGAGCTTAACAAATTAAAAAAACAGTTAAAGGAGTTAATAGATAAGAACTACATTCGACCCAGTGTGTCCCCTTGGGGAGCACCCATAATCTTTGTTAAAAAGAAGGATGGAACTATGCGACTTTGCATAGATTACCCTCAACTAAACAAGATGACAATTAAAAACAAATATCCATTGCCTCGCATAGATGATCTGTTTGATCAGCTACGTGGAGCTACGGTGTTCTCTAAGATAGACTTGAGATCAGGCTATCATCAGGTGAGAATTAAAGAAGAGGACATATTCAAGACAACTTTCAGAACGAGGTATGGACATTACGAATTTGTCGTAATGCCATTTGGGCTTACTAATGCACCAGCCGTATTTATGTGTCTAATGAATAACATAATGCATAAATACTTGGACAAATTTGTTGTCATATTCATCGATGACATTTTAATTTATTCTAAAAACGAAGAGGAACATAAAGAACATTTATGGATAGTCTTACAAGAACTGCAAGAACAACAGCTCTTTGCGAAGTTCAGTAAGTGTGATTTCTTCAAGGATGAAATCCAGTACTTAGGTCATGTAGTGACTAAGGAAGGGATTTCAGTTGATCCTGAAAAGATCCGGGCAATCGAAGAATGGCCAGTACCAAAAGATGTAACAGATGTTAGATCCTTCATGGGAATTACCGGTTATTACCGGAGATTCATTGAAGGATTTTCAAAAATAGCCAACCCAATCACTTCCTTGCAAAAGAAAGGCAAGAAGTTTGATTGGAACTTGAAGTGTGAAGAAAGCTTTAAGAAATTAAAGACTTTATTAACAACTGCGCCTATTCTAAGAATAGCAGATCCTAACAAGGATTTCATGGTTTGCACCGATGCTTGTAATGACGGTCTAGGCGGAGTGTTGACTCAGGATGGGCATGTCATTGCCTATGAGTCCAGGAAGCTGAAGATTCATGAAAAGAATTATGCCACTTATGATTTAGAATTAGTTGTTGTTATTCATGCCTTAAAGATGTGGCGTCATCACTTAATAGGCAGAAAGTTTACTTTACTGACTGATAATAAGGGTCTAAAATACCTTTTAGATCAGCCTAACTTAAATGCAAGGCAAGCCAGATGGTTGGACTTCTTAAGTGAATACGATTTCGAAATTCAACACATAAAAGGAAAGGAAAATAAGGTGGCTGATGCTTTGAGCAGAAATGCAAGGCTGAATTTTACAACAGCTATCAACACTTATACCTCTGATTTAAATGAACAGCTGACTGAAGGGATAGAATTGGATGAAATTTATCAAAACTTACAAGATACAGCTAAAGAAGAACCTACAGAAAGTTTGGTAAAAGGTTATAGTTTAAATAAAGATGGATTTTTATTGTTTAAAGACAGACTGTATGTTCTGAATGTATCTAAAGTTAAATTGTTAATTCTGGATGAAGTTCATAAAACCCCTTATTCAGGGCATCCAGGCTATCGGAAGACTGTCACCATGTTGAAAAAGGATTATTTTTGGCCTAATATGAAATTTGAAGCAGCTGAGTATATAGCTAGATGTTTAGACTGTCAACAAGTAAAAATAGAACACCAGCATCCAGCTGGGTTATTACAACCTTTGCCTATTCCTAGTTGGAAGTGGGAAATAATCAGCTTAGATTTCATTACTGGATTACCCAAAAATCAAAATCAGAATGATTCAATTATGGTGGTAGTAGATAAATTAAGTAAATCAACACACTTTATTCCTATTAAAACCACTTACAAGGCTGCAAACATAGCTAATATATTTCTGAAGTAGATTTTTAGGTTACATGGTGTCCCAAAGATTATTATTTCAGATAGGGATCCTAAATTCACAGGAAATTTCTGGAAATCCTTGTTTAAAGGATTAAACACAACACTGAATTTCAACACTTCTTTCCATCCCCAGACAGACGGACAAACTAAAAGAGTTAATTAGGTATTGGAAGATCTACTAAGAATGTATGTTAAGGATCAACCAGGTAAGTGGGAGGATTACTTATATTTAGCAGAATTTGCATACAATAACAGCTATCAATCGTCAGCTAAGTTCAGTCCTTTTGAAATTTTGTATGGGCGTAAATGTAACACTCCTATCTCTTGGAATAATCCAGTAGATAGATTAGTGTTAGGTCCTGAATTATTAAAAGAAATGGAACAGATTGTGAAACAAGTGCAGGAAAATTTGAAGATTGCCCAGGATCGGCAAAAGAGCCAAGCAGATTTGAAAAGAACTCCTAAAGAGTTCCAGGTGGGTGAACATGTGTTCATAAAGGTAAGATCAAAGAAGAGCTCCCTAATATTGGGGAGTTGTGCAAAATTAGCACCACGTTACTGTGGTCCGTTTGAAATTTTATCTAGAATTGGTCAAGTTGCTTATCAGCTAGCATTACCACCTAATTTAAAAGTGCACAATGTTTTTCATATTTCTGTTATGAAAAAGTATGTTTATGATGCTACTCATGTTATTGATTGGAACATTGTACAGGTAGAACCAGAAGGGGAAGTTCTGGTGGAACCGGATTGTATCCTCGGGAGGAGGGAAATTACTCTGCAGAACCGCACAATTGGACAGCTGAAGGTGCAATGGAAGCACCTTAGTCCTGAAGAAGCTACTTGGGAACTAGAAAGTAAGATGCGGGAAGCATACCCAAATCTGTTCCAGAAGGTGGCTGAGGATGAGGAATAAGTAACATCGAGGACGATGTTACATTTTAAGGGGGTGTGTATGTCACATACCCCAATTTTGTAAAAATTATGTAATCAGTTTATTATATTCCTGAGACATTACGTTAAATTTAATGCTAAGTAGGAATTGATGACTCAGCAGAGTCAATAGAAATGGATTGTAATTCAGAATATTTTATTATTAATAAATAAATTATGGAGACAACAGCATGGGAGAGCTATTAAAAAGAGGTTACTCGTCAAACTGGTGGATGGAACTAGGTGGAAAGGAAAAAGACAAGTGGCAGCATCCTCAAACACTTCCTAAGTTGCAAGTGGCAACTTCCCTATATTTGGGGTCATGATTCCCCAAGGAAGTGGAATCAGAGCATTAATGACAGTTAACCCAACAAAGACCTAGGCAATCTTTTAAATAGTACTCAATGAATAGAGTTGGGGGTTCGAATTGTTCTGGAGGGAGAATACATTCAGGTGAATGTTATTTAGGAGTCCCATTGAGGAAGAGGGAAATATACAGTAAGGAAGTTGTTTGAGAGGAATGCTGCAGTAACTTGGTTCCATTATAGCTGTTTGGGCTGAGAGAATTACTTTGATGCACCTAGTTCCATCCAGGGAGACCAGAGCAAGCTCGGGGGTCCTGAGAAGTGCTGTCTGGGCACTCTCCAAGAGTTGGTAGGGAGGAACAGCCTCCCATTGCTGTTGTTGTCCACAGATCAAGACAGGTTCTGCCATTTATTCCTTTATGTTTATTAAAGATGGTTGAATGTATGTTGTAGTTATTGTTAATATGTCTGAGTAGTAATTAATTAGTTTAGTAAATTGCATATCTCAGAATATCAGTAGTAAGATTGTTAAGAGTTACTATGATTTATTTTGTATCGTTAGTATGATGTAATATCCTTGTTGTATTACTAATAATGTATTTATAATTTAAGAAGTAAACTATTAATACTTTATGTAATAATTTATAGTTATAATTATAAACCTAGTTTAATTATATTTGTTGAACAGATAAGTAGGGTTTACATATAAAGTAATTGTACTCTGTATATTATAAAATTTAATAAACAATAATAGGAACAATAGTAAACCTTGAACAATAACAATTACAGTATTTATACTCTGATACTATTTTTGCAGAAGAATGGTAGCCACGGTTATGTTATGTATAACAGGGTACAAACCCTAAGACAGGGATTTTAACCAGTCACAATCTATTAAATAATTTAGTACACAAACCCTAGTTAAAAATTTACCCAGTCATTACCTATCAAACAAAACACTTGTGCAGAAACCCTAATAGAAGATCATCACAAAGAACTTACCCAAAGTTAAATAAACTAGTTATTGTTTAAAAACAGAAGAGTTAACAGAACAATAATTAGCTCGATGTCGAGTTTAAACAAAAGAGTATTTTCTTTCCTTAAACTTTCTTTTAACCACAGAATCATAATCGTATCGACAAAAACAACATCTAAACAAAATCACTACTGTATTTTCAGATTAAACCCTATCACTCCAAACTTTACAGGTAATTAAACATTGAGAATTAATACAACGAATTCACCTACGGCCGTAGCTCAGGTTCACTGTTTAAGTGATTTTAAAAACTTGGATTCTGAATTCACGCCATACACTAGCTCAAATATACAGGAGGCAGTTAATATGTCATTTTATCAAAGTCCTATTACACCAAAAAATTCATAACAAAACGTATTACCAACCCTGGGTAAAAACCCTAAGTGAAAATTTTAGAGCCCAATCTTAAAACTACAAGGCCGTAACAACATCCACAGGCAGGCTCCCGATTCTTCCCATCTATCTACATTTTATACACAGTATTACATCTACAGAAGTCCTTTAACACGAAAGAAAAACTAGTAATTACAAAATGAACCGAAGCCGTAACATTTCATTACAACACGGGGTTAAACCCATAACTTTTCATTTAAAACACACAGTTAAAAGATTTAACAAGGCTGCCGTAATCCCTATGTCGCTTCGTTCAAGCCAAAACCCTAAACACCCTAACAACCAGCAAGGAGGAAAAGCCATGGCAAACGACCAGGCTTACCAGGTTAAGCCAACCGCCGAGGATTATGTCCTGCACACCTTCAAGAGCAGCCAGGTCCTACAACGACAAGTTTGTACCAGTTACAAACGTATTTATATAAAAACCATAAATTTTAAGTAAAAAAATGACGGAGTAGTTCAGCAGCTTACCCACGTTTGAAAGGAAGATTCTACTACTGTATTTAGCTTGATAACCATGAGCTAAGTGAATGTAAACCCCACCCTTGTCACCGAACACCTCGAGCTGGAAGGAGCAAGGGTATTTCACCACAATGGAAGCTTCAAACGGAACCAAGCCGAGAGTCATGGCCACGCCGAGACAGGGTTAAAACTGGTAACAAAAGTTATAAACCCTAGGTCATAATGAACTCACAACTGCCAACAGTAAAAACAAATGACTCCCAAACGATACGATAGACAAGTACGAAGGCTGGGAGCAGCATAGAAGCTGCTAGCACACAGTAACAGCAGCACAGGTAAACCCTAGGAGTTTAATGAAATTATATCTGTCGACATCAAAGATACAACAAGTTCCAAATGATACAGTGGACAATTACGAAGGTTTGAGGAAGCATGGAAGCTGCTAGCACCCTGTAACAACAAAACTCAGACCAGGAGGTTCCATAGAGTGACCAAGCCCGAAGGCAAGGGAAAAATGACAAGTAGGGTTTGGTCAACAGATCAATATCATAAACATTTGGTTCTGAAAGCACCACGTATCATTTTAAATATTTCTCATGTAGTGGGTCTACGTCCAAAGTTCCTCGATGTGTTTTCAATTGTTTCTTTTCAAATTAAAAATCATAGTGTGGGTACACCAAGATCATAGGATAATCATCGAATGGATATTCCATGGAGGTCGTAACACTATAGTTTAAAACTGCCAGATATTTCATGATTAAACAAACGGTGCCTCCGAACTTTGCATAGTGAACAATAACACTTGCCCTACAAACAATAGAACCATACAATTTTCAATAGTGTCCAAGATTTCGATGAGTTTCCATTTAAAAATTTTAGTATGGGTAAAAGAATTATTGTATGGTTATCCATAATGGTAGCAATACCATAGTTCTTATGTCATCCTTTTTTAAACAATCAAACCTTAGAATAATACCTTGAACCTGGCATAATATATAATGAAAACATTGCCTTGTATTCATTAATTCATGTGATATAAACATCGTTCAAAACTCAGTCTTGGTGTATTCTAGACATAGAAAAAAATGTATTTGCATTAGAAAAGTTATAAATATAAGGGAGTAATGTAAGCTTTATGTGGTTCATAAAAACCTATCAAGACATTGCCAATCACCCTAATCTCATGTGATAAGACATAGATCTTTTCCTTAAGTCTATGAGATAATGAAATGATATTGGATTTAGATGTTACAATTATGCTGCCATAATGCTAATTTCGACAGCTGTACATAGATGGTATAAGACTTGGCAGTCCTTCTGCAGGTGACTTCCACTGATAGGATTCCAGTTACCTAGTTCTTATTTCTGGATTAGGGTTACTCTAGACCTTTTTACTTATTGTCACGATACATCACTTAATTGTTTTCAGATAATTGTAATAACAAGTAGACTCTTGTTATCCTTAATGCTCAATGAGTTTACTCAAGACAGTTTATAATTCCTAATCCATTATCAATCATAGGCACAAGAATAATTTATCAATCCATATAAACCCTGAGATGTTAAGAGGAGACATGTAACTGACAGAGTATCATGCAAATGCTAGAAACAAGCAAATTATATATTGACCACTCCTGATCCTGTACAATTGCAGTTGCAAATCAAAATATGTTTAAACTTAAACACTCGATATGATGTAATAACAATGAGCGAGTAAAAATTTGATTTGAGTAGGGTCACCCAGTTGTCTTTTACAGTGTAAGTTAGGAAGTATGTTTGCATTGCAGTAATATCGTTCCATAACAAATACTCCATAGAGTTAGTTAATTCATTTGTTCTCAAGAAAAACATAGCTATCATACTCTCTAGTAGTTCTAATTCTATAACAGTAAGATCAGAAGGAGGTCATAAGATGAAAGCTACCTTTAAACACTTGATATTAGGGTTAGCATGCTTAGACCTTTTTCTGAATGTTTTGGTACAACTATTTGACTTATAACACTTTAAAGATTTAATTGCAGCGACCCGAACTTACCTGTATATCTGTAAAGGGAAAGAAACCTGTTGCATTAGCTCGGAAGCTAAGTAAGCCCAGTCTGTCATAGTAATTCCCCCTTGTGATTGAAGAACAGAAAACAATCAACAACGGTAAAGAAACTCATACAAAAAAAAAAAAATAAGAACAATGAAAGATCTTTCAGACACATTTATGATCACTTAAGCTAATCAAACTGTCAAATGAATGCATTTAATAATATTACATGCTACTTTAAAAATTTTAAATTTTTCGGAAATTTTTGGGATTTGACACTTCCTATCGACATCAACACATTTTGATCTCGGAAGAAGACTTAGAGTTCCTGATTAGTACCTTGAGATTTGGAGTCATTAGTGGAAGATCCTCTCGCTGTTGCGTTATGGGAATACATTAATGTCTCTTACTCGACAGATTCTTCAAGTGTTCGACTTCAAGACCTCTTATTCACACTTGTAAGAATGTACTAAGTACCTTGGACCCCATTTTCATTGTTGGTGGGTGTCCCCACGTTTGTTAATGGTTCTCATCATTGACCAGAAATCAAATTAAGTCCTCCATGTTCAACTTCAACTCCTTTATTCACATGGATTAGGATTTGTACTTTTATCAATGGATGGTTTGAAGACCTTGGGCCTATGATACAACTCATTTGTTATCGCCCAAGCTGCGCAAGACTGAGCCTTACTCATATTGGCTCCTCATGAGACATAGATCCAGTTTTTTGTTATGGCTATGATCTCCTTTTGACATGGATCCACGCTTGTATTTCAATGGTCATGCTATATACATATTTTCTAAATATGTATTAGAGATCATGTTCTATCATTCTAAACATCTCCTTATGTCAAGATTGTAAATGCTTGCTGACCTTGTTTTGTTTTAGGTAAGCTTAGAGACTTTGATCCTATGGCTCTAACGCTCCTCCACTTCTTGGTTTATAATGAATTTCGGTCATCATTACCCTTTTGACCTCATGCATTAGGGGGAATCTGTTATTAGTCATATTGGCACTTCTCCTTCTGTGACCACACTGCATTGTCAGTCACACAAAAGGACCATATGGATGGAAGAGCCTTATTGACTATAGATGCATTTGATATGAACCTTACAATATCACCTCCAATTTATCTATTTTTGTGAATTATTTTAAGAGTTAACCATGACCCTTATATCTTTCAACTCGCGGGTCACCCACTGGAGCTTCCACGGACAACCCACGGTTTTTACCTAAAACTTGCACCCGCTATTTGTTTGACACTAAACTTGTGAGTTACTTGCCTGTTGTCAAGAGATATATCTGCGATTATTCTTTAAAATCATGAAAAAAATATATTAAAATATTGAATTAAGGTTAGTTATGGTAGTTACCCTAACCACCATAACTTCCCCAACCATTTATCTTTCGATCTTATCCTCTGAGACCTTGATATAAATACAAGATGGAATTGAGAAAGAGGAGAACCATTTTTGTATAAGGAAATGCTAGAGAAATATCCATTGAAGGAAGAGGAGCAAGGATCCCAGGATCAAGTTTCAACAGTGCAGGCTACAAATCAGGTATAGCTTGTTACCATTGATGATTATAATGCAAGATATTTTCTTTCCCATAAAATAACTTGTCTACTTTGTGAATCTAGTTAATTGAATCTATCATATACATTCTATATATGAGTTTCATGCTAGTTAATTCATGTTTATGTAGTCAAAATATTTGAGAAAGGTGTCTGGTTTTGCAGGTTCATCATTTGGGATTATGGATCGGAGGAATAAAGCTTAAAGCTTGGATCAAACTTTGTATGTCCAGGTATGTTCTTTGGCTTTAAACCCTATCTTTTCTTGATTAAGGAAACACTTTATGTTGTACTTGTGTATCTATTAGATTATGTACCTTAATAACAGTATGTTGATGATCTCTTTGAACTTCATGTTCGGCACATCCCAAGTGCAGGAAGTTTTGATGACAAAGGTATAGTTAGGCGAGGCCTAACATTGACCAGTTTTGGGAGAAGCAACTCCGCAATTCCCAGAAGGAGGGTATGGAGCGAAGCGAAGTTGAATGGAAAGGACCTGTCCCCTTAATAAAGACAAAGTACAAAGGACGCTTAGAGGTAGTTGGAGCAGTTATGAATGAAGCGACGAAATTTTAGCTATAAGAGAAGAGAGTAAAGAAGCGGAATGGTGCAAAGGACACGCCACTATAGAGTCAAAGCTGCGCGGTCAGAACTACGACTGTCAGAAGAAGCGGCAGATTCAGAAGGAGCGGCAAAAAAGGACAACAGAGCTCCAACGAAGTTAAGGCAAAGCATCGTCAACAGGGGAACCATTCCATTTTGGGTTTAAGGGTACTATGGGGTTTGGCCCATAGTTATTTTAATATGTGAACTTCGGGCACATCTATATAAAGGAAAATTTTGTATAAGGAATGGTTAGATTTTGAGAGATTTTGTTAGATGTTAAGAGTTAGATCGAAACTGAGAGAGATATAAGAAAGGAAAATAATCTGCGGCTGAGTACACAGAGGTCTATTGTAGAGAAGAGTCTATAGTTGAGTGCGCAGACTGAAACTGTTAACTCTTCCAAGTAATATAATAACAGTTCTCGTGAACGTAGATCCCATTTGGGGGGTGAACCACATAAATCCATGTCTATGTGTGTGAATCTTGATATGCTTTGCATTCATGTTATGCTTATGCTTATCTATTTGCTTTCATATGTATGTGATTGATAATGTTATGTTAAGTAAGAAGAACACATAGGTATGAATGGTGCAAAGTAATATTAAGTAGGATGAATGCGTAGTTATAAGGATAAACAAATAATGATTCAGCAAAGTCTGTATGTTTTCGATAACTGCGAAGTGCGCAGTTACATGTTGGTGTTGTTAAGGAAGGAATACATTGCAAGTTCGCATAACTCATCTCCGAATCACCATGGTTACAGAAACCTGATTCTGTAACCACCCATATTCGCTTCGGTTGATACTTCAGCCTATTTGCAGGTTGATGCCGAAAGAGCCAATGAAGGGGATTTTGTTGGGTCTACAATAGAACTTCACCGAACCCAGTTCAGCCCATAGTGACCAACATATGGTTTTGTTTCTGTGCTAGAACTTGTGATGTGTGGTGTGGATGAGAAAAAGAAGTGAATCAACACATGGTTACGTTGCCTTGAGACTTGTTATGCTGGTGATGTATCAGATTGATGTGGAATCCAGAGAAGACAAAAATACAGAACTGGGTAATCTAGATAGAACTTGAGTTTGCGAAGAAAGAAAACAGACGTCCGCATCTTCCCATAGAACAATGGTTGCAGAGGTATATATTCATTGACCTGCATGGAATTTTCTTCACATCTTTTGGTAAGTCTATGATTCTCAATAGGTGAATCATCTATAATGATCTGTAGTAACTTGCTCTTGGTGTGGAAATTGCTTGCTATGACTCACTAGCAGGATCATTCATCCCCATACTGTGTGCCGTACCGGGTTCATGCCGTTGTCAACCTCGCCCCTTCCTGGGGTATGGGTAAGATATCCTCAGCCTTCTTATTAGTCAGTTTAATTATGTTCTCTCTCTATCGTATTGAGTCTAGTTAAAAACTAGCTTGTTTTCAACTTTCCTTTCTCTTGCCATAGTAGTAGAATCAGAGAACAACTTCCAATTTATATATTAGCTCGCATGGAGACATTGAACTTTACCCTGAGCTAAATGAGTGGATATCGAGGATAGCAAAATGAAAAAACTGTTTTCAAGCTGAAGAACCTACAGTTTGGAATCCAGAGTTGATTCAGAGGCTTAAAGGGATTGACAACCAGATTTCAAGAGCAATAAAATTTTGGTTGGATAGCTTACTAGAAGGCTATATTACATAATTTGTTGTGGACACTTTGAAGTCTTATAGCGCAGCATAAGGACATTTATTCCAAGGATTTAGAGGTAAGTACCTGAAAAACCTGATTTTATGCATTAAAATGTTATTAGTTGAAAAATGTGTCTTAAAAATGAAATCAGATTCCTAGGGTTTGAGTCTGTAATGTTCACTAACACAGATAGTGATATAGACGAAGATATTGGTATTTTTCGTAGTGGAAAAAGATATAAAGTTAGCACTAGAAAGAGGTCTCGTGTAGCTGAACCTCGCACATTCCTAGAAACTGGGTTAGGAATTCATAGAAATTCATATCAAGTTGAGTCTAATAGTGAAACAGAACCTAGACGCATTGGTTATCAACATATTACTTCATAGAAACCTATAGTTGAAGAAATAAATATTACTGGTTCACAAAACACTAGTAGTAGTAATACTGCAGAAACGGGTACTCAGAATCAGCCAAGTAGTGGTATACCTTCATTGTTTCAAAACACTACACCTCCTAGAATAAGAATGGCAGACGACATTAAGATGCTTGTTTTTAAAGGAACTGGTCTGGAAGATCCAGAGAAACATTGGTTTCTTTGTGAATCTGTCTGGAATGTTAAGCAAATGCAAGATGATGCTATAAAACAAGCTCAGCTAGTTACCACATTCAGAGATAGAGCTTTAACATGGTTCATGAAATATTTTGTTGGACATAACAGAACACTAATGGATATCAAAATTGCGCTAATTAGAGAATTTAAGAAACCTAAGGCAGAATCTCAGTGCATTATAGAGCTAAAAGAAATCAAACAGAAACTTAATGAGATTGTGTGGGATTTTGATCAGAAATTCAAAGCCTTGTTAGATCAAGTTAGATTTGAAATAGCACCGCAACATCATCAAGAATGGTTCATAGTTGCGATGTTTCCCCACATTAGATTACCATTGATGCAACAAAAGGTAACATAGCAAACAAAAGCACTGGAAATTGCGATGAAGCTAGAAGCTTCACCCGTAGGAGAGACTAGCACATGAATGGTATAGATACAGACACAACTAGCAAACCTGACATTATAGCTACAAGATATGAAGAAAGGAAAGGAAATAAGAGAAGAGGTTTGGTGCATTAAATGTAAAGGAGAAGGACATTCCAAGTAACACTTCCCTATACTCAGAGATTACATCGCTAGTGGATAACAGAATCCATTAAATCAACCTCAAGGACCATGGTGTGTCACGTCCCCATTTTGACCCCCTTTTTGCATTAAATCATAAATGATGTAAATATTGTTATTTAATCATGGTGAGGAGCTCAAGGCCAAGGCCCCACCATTGATTTAGCATTTTATGTATCGTCAATTAAAAAAAATAGATGCCTATGGTTCTTGTGCTAGATAGGCACAATGTAAATTAAGACATCATGTAAATACGGATTTTAATGAAAAACCAACAACTAGCTATACAATGCAACAAAGAGATGGGAGCATGATTCTACAAGGAATAGGGAGAGAAATTATTCAAACCCTTGAGCCAATGGTGTTAATCCATGTGTCAATGAGAAAACCCATAAACCCTCAACTACCCATTCTGACTTATGCACCCAATCATTTAATTCTTCCAGAAATTGGTTAAGGCAGTTAATGCCTTGGGAATGAAGAGGCATGGCAGCGAATTTCATGCATGGGAAAGCCATTAACTTGGGAAAAACGTACTTTTTCTTCTGGGGAAAGAAAACACCCACGAAATGGTGCCCAAAGCCATTCTGAACCCATAGTCTTTCCTCTCACACGCATTCTGAGCTAGCGGGTTGCTTCTGGGGCAAGAAAACACCCACGAAATGGTGCCCAAAGCCATTCTGAACCGATAGTATTTCCTCTCACATGTAGTCTGAGCTAGCGGGGCTTTCCCCATCACGTTTTTTACCAATTTCCTGCATTTTTCCATAGCTGGGAGCTCCTTTTTTTGTTGCACAGTGGCTAGGAGAAAGGGAGTCATGTTTTGGGGGTTTATAGAGGTCGATTTTGCCCCTGAAATGTAGAAAAACGTTTTCTAAAAATGAATTTGCTCTCCCAAGTTTTATTCCCCATCTACCAGTTCGTTTTGGTTGCCCACATTTTTCAGCACTTGTGTTTTGTTGTAGGGTGCATCCCTATGTTGGTTGGAAATTATGAGCAAGAATTAGGAGTGGAAGTGGACCATAATTGGCTTGATAAACCTAGTGAGAAGGTAACCTCTCAAGAGTATCAAAAGGGCTGGTTGCTCTTCTATGCACACCTTGAAGAACACTAGAATGGGAGGTATGACCTGAGGGACTGTGTATTAGTGAAGGGAATACTTCCTTGTGCCAGGTGTGTAGGTATTGTGGAGACCAAGCTAGATAGATCTTGCAGAGGGTGCCCATATCTCTATGGATGATCCCACTAGCTTAGCAATTCTTCCTTCCATTGCCTAACAGCCTGATAAACCCAACTGTAGCTTGGCTTGGCTGATTTGGTGTATCTTTGAGCTATGTGTGAGTCTGTTGTTCCCTGATTCCTTGTAGAGATCATGCCCAACTCGGGGGTGGCAGTGTGTTGAGATATTGATGATCACAACTGGCCTATGGTTGGGTGGAACGTTACAGTTGCATAGCTAGTTGCTTGGGACTACTTTGTTATAAGATAAGTATTCTCTTGTGTTAACTTTGCAATTATTTATCTGATGAATATCTTGAATGTATGATGGATGTGTAATTGAAATTACTTCCGTTGTGTTTTCTTATAATTATACATTTCCATATGTCTTTTTATATTATGTGAATGCTTACTTAATAAGTTCATGGGGCTAGATGCACGGTTTTAGCATCACGATCCTCTCCATCGCACTGGTATGATGGGAGGGGACGTGACATGGTGTGAGATTTTTCGATGTAGAGGACATTGCCCATAGGACTGTTACCTACTTTAGAAGTATGTACAAACACCAAAGAACCTTTACTGCACATTTTGCAAGTCAATTGGCCATGATGATAGAAATTGCAGAGCATATGACCTCATGATAGAAAGAAAACATGATGTCTACATAGTCCAAGGAGAAACACAGAACAATAATGAAAATTCGCAGTATGATCAAGGAACATATAGAGGAAGTGGTGGATTTAGAGGAAGAGGACATAACACTAGCCAAGGACAAGGAAGAGGTCAGATTTTCTGTTATAACTGCTATCAACCTGGACATTTAGCAAGAGACTGTTAGAACCCTTGCACTACCTGTAAGTACTGTATGTCATTTGACCATGTCATTGAAGCATGTCCCATTTTGCAAGGAAAAATGCAAGAGAAAAGACTAGAAGGATAGAACCAAAACATATAGATGATCACAGCTGAGCAAATAAACGAAGATCACAACATCCATGTTGTGACGTGAAGTGGAGCCGTGATAGGAAATGACAGGACAAATGAAGCTTTGACTTCTGAAGATCATGTAAATATACCAAATCCTACCAATGGGCCTTGGGTAAGAAAAGCAGTTGGAAAAATTCCTGCATTCAACCCTAATCAAGAGAAAAAGGTATTCATGGAAGCAAGAGAAGTCTTTCAAGAATCAGAACCTTCGACCACAAGGATCAAATTGCAAAGTGATCTGACACTTTTATTAGATATGTCGATCTCGTATGATGGATCGCGAGCTTCGCTAGAATAGACAAGTCCTATCACATAGTTTCTACAAAGATTCATAAAGTTGTTGAGGCATGGAAACTCCTTGGGATAACTATAGAACCTATTGGGACATTACGAACAGCGTAATACAATAAATGATGCACATAGAGTAGTTCATCATATCAAGAACCATAGAAGGACGGGAAGAGAAATGAGGCTAAATGCGCAGATTGAATATTTTGAAATGAACCAGGTCATTCTTGACCTAGGCTAAGAAGTGAACGTGTTGACAAAACAAACATGGGAACAGATAGGGAATCGAAAGTTATCTTGGTCTCCTATACAATTGAGGCTAGCTAACCAACAGAAGGTTATACCTTTTGGGAGATTATCAAGTGTTCTTGTTGACATTGATGGAGTGCGACGTAAAGCAAACTTTGAATTTATTGAGATCATAGATGACAATAATCCTTATCCTGCATTATTGGGGGTTGACTGGGAAATTCATATCCTCGTGATTATCAATATGAGTAAAAAACAAATGATATTTGAAGGATCGGATATCAGTGTTATCGCACCCTTAGATCCTTCACAAGGACCTGGGTATGTTGAACCAGTACGAGAAGAATGCAGAGCTCAAGAACTTGATAATATATACAAGATGACAATGAATCAAGCAGACTAAATTAATCCTATAGATGATGGAACATTGAGCTGGAGATGCGACAGTTCTTGCATATCAGAATCATATGCAGGAATGGAGAATTGGAAGAGAAGAATGCATGAAGTATCAGCAAGACGATTTGCAAAGATAACAAATTCACTGTGTTGGATTGGAATAGAGGTAAGTCCAATTCCTACTTACGATGGTTTGGGTAATATCCATGCATTCCTTCATGAATATTTAGCATTAGTTTCAAATGAACATAAGCTAGCAGCTTTGGATATAGCACTATGAGCTACACCTGTTAGATGGTGGGCTGTGCATAAGGAGAACCTGAACACATGGGAAGAATGTAAGCACGTGATGAAAATCGGATTTGCAAAACAAACTGAGATTGCACAAGAAAAATACAATGGACAGACTGATCCTAGAGATCATATAGAGTTTTTCTTGAAATCATGGATGCATATAACAAAGACATAATGGGTTCATATGTTTCTGCACACATTGGATCAAATGCCAAAGAACTGGTATATAGAAGCAAACCTGGTCGTAAGGATAATCCCAAGCCTTCGGAAGGTCTAGTCTGGAATCTCTAATTGAAGAGAACAAACTGATCCAATATTAAGACAAATTGATCTCCATTAATCCATGAGAAAATGTACAGAACTTACATTGTAAACAAATCTATATTACTCAGAAATTCCAAAGACAAATCATGTTGCCGACTCAAGATAAACAATACCAAATTTGTTTCCCTTCCCTCGAACAAAGGAATTTGATTTATAAGTTGAGCATTGAATTTCTCTTTAACTTCACAATGAACATGAATCCCCAAATCCCTGGGTCGCTCAACAAATTTTTCAAGTTTAGAAAATCGACCACCATGAATTCTAGAAATTCTATCTTAATCAGATAAGAATTTCTCTCAATACATTCAATTTCGGAGAAAACAGCCCTTAGTCTAGCAAAATGAGGCCATTTCTAAAGTGTATTTTCAACATATTTGTGAGATTCCTCATGGTTTGTTCACAAATCATCCCCAAAATATGCTTACTGGAGAGTGACGGGAATTGACAAAAATATGCTGACTTGGATATTTCAATACGCCTCATCATGTTAACTAAGATGGAATCAGAGATAAATGAAGAATGGATTTTAACCATCAAAATGGAATAAGGAAAACAAATAAGAACTGAAGGTCAAATCATTGAGTTGGTATTAAAAGACAAATCTCCAATTATTGATACATGCATGCATGTCACGTCGAAGCTAGAGAATCCAAGTGTGATATCCAATTATCTAATGCAAAAATGCCCAGTACAAGTGTAGGTACCAAACATACAGATCACAAACAAAACCACAATAAGATCCAATATGCCAATTCTTATTTGAAAATAGATTTACATCATTAATCGTAAAGAAATAGCATATAAACGAGAAATTTTACCTTGATTGCTTATGCAATGTCGAAATGATCTTTATGTACTCAAAACTGTGATTTCAATGACAATATGAATAGAAAAAGGGATATAATAGGTACAATAGTAATTAATCCATGCTTTATACAATGTCAAAAACTGAGCAAAAAGGCGAGCCATCAAGTTCCTTACTTTTTTTTCCCAAGGTTTGATAGACCAAAATTGGTCTAAATGGATGCTAACTATCATCTTCTTCATCACCATAAAATATATTTGCATGAATACATCCAAATTTTATTGATTTTACAAAGAAGGAAAATTAACAAAATATTAGGTTTCAACAACAAATTATGTATGTTTGTGTGGGTAAAATTATATGTTAATTGATTCTACATTAAATTGTCAACCAAGGATTTGTATACTCAGAGGTGTAGGAATAGTAAATGTAGAATTAAAACCTAAGCTAATCTACTTTAGAAACTAATGCTCAAAACACACTTTAGGAAAGAATTCAACATACTTTAGAAACTAATGCTCAAAACACACTTTAGGAAAGAATTCAACATACTTTAGAAACTAATGCTCAAAACACACTTTAGGAAAGAATTCAACATACTTTGGGGAAATCAAATAAACACTACAAAATGTAGCTTAACATTGGATCCCAATCTTTAATGGATTATTTTGTAGCAGTTAACCAAGCTATATGAAAACTAAATCAAAGTGAAGTAATGCATCTAGGTGGAAGAGATAGGTCATGCAATCTAAAAATGAATTCAAACAAACCAAATTAAAACTAAACTCTTAGAAAGAAAGGGAGCAACAAAATACTATTGCAAATCAAGATCTAATTTCTATTTCAAATCCAAGCATACAGAAGAATAATGTAAATAGAGAAAATTGTTAGGATATTTAGACACTTAGGAGTTAGTTAAGATCAGCTTTTGTAATATATCCATTAGGGATAGTGTGTTTCTTTAGTATGCATTAGTATGCATTTGTAAATACTTAATCTGATGGTCACGATATGTTCCCGACATAGAGTGATCCGACGGCTCAACTTCTCTTAGATCATACCTAACCTTGATCCATGGCTTAACACTCGATTGGTCCATGATCTCTATTTAAAGAGCATGGAGGGTCATTGTTTAGTTGATCGATTATGAGAATCTCATTTGTAATTTTCTTTCTTTGCATAATAAATTGTCCCGTAGAAGCTATTTGGCCAGGGCCGTGGAGTGTTTCCCTCAAGAGGGTTTAATCCACGTCAAAACATCGTGTGTTGATCTGTGATCTGTTTGTGTGAAGTGGTTTCTCTTGGTGTTCAGTCCTTTGGTAGTACCCTGTGTACCTGAACATGGTATCAGAGCTTTTATGAAGAGCCGCTTCCGGTTATGATCTAGATTTTAAACTGTTGTTGCCGAAACTCGAAAGGGTTTCTGGTTCTTGTATTTTTGTGCATTTCTGGGCTATGGGAGGTGTTCCATTGCGTCAGGAGCATCGTTTCCATTGAAAAATAGTTTTCATTTGATCGATAACGATTCCCGGTTGCTCCAGAAACGCGTATTTCATCAGATTTGAAGGTATAATGTTACAGTGACGCATTTTTTTATTTTTTGTTTTTAAAAGAAAAAAACTCATATTTTATCATTCTTTACTGTTAGATTTTTTTGGGTTCGGATTGTTGCTTTCCTGTCTGTGTATTCTCTTTTCCCTGCACCTTGAGCGATCTCGGCAAATCAGAAACAGAAAGGGAAATGGTTTTTCTTGGCTGCGTATGCTCTTTGCCGTGCACCTTGCGCGATCTCGGCAAATTAGAAACAGAGAGAAAACGTAGACTTTCCGGGCAAACTAATGAGATCTAACTCCACAAGTGTGGAAAAGTTTTCTTTTGTTTCGATTTTTGGTTTGTTTTGCAGGGAAAAGGGAAAGCACGCAAATCGAGTAAGAAGAGTAAAAAAAAGAAAAAAAAAAGGTCCCCTTCCTCATTCCCATATTTTACATACCTTTTAATCTAGCTCACTTGGTTCAAAGTTGCTTTATTCTTTAATAGGACTTGAGTTCAAGTCTTAGGAAGTTACTTTTAAAAGAAAAAGTGCATGCAATTTCTATTTTCAAGTTACTTTATTGTAAAAGTGCATCTCACTTAAATAATAAAAAATACAAATACAAGTGAGTCACTTAAGTTCTTTTTTATTGTTGCACTATTTAAAAGTAATATTATTGTAAAAGTAAAATCACTTATTTTACAAAAGTGATTCACTTAAAGCAACTTTCTTGTAAAGTGAAGTGATTGTCAAAGGTTCATCTTGGGAAGAGGGTTTTTTTTTTTTGGACATTCTCTAGCTGCCACGTCACTATTGGGGACATCTTCAACAGTTTCTTTGTTCAAGCATAACTTCATCATACAGAGTCAGTTTTCAGTGCCGTTTTTTTTAAACCGCCTATTTTTTCGAGCTTTTCACATCCAGACTATTGGTTTCTACTTTTATAGCCATTACTTTACAAATATGACCGCCCCTTGTAATATTCTACTTAACAGTTCCAACTATTTCTCATGGAAATCTCGTATGGAGGATGTTCTACGAAGTAGGAGACTTTTCATAATTACCCCAAGGAAAGAAACAGAACCCAATGATGATGATAAGAAAATAAAATGGGCAAATAGATGTGACAAAGCTCGTGGATTGATTGGGATGTCAATCTCTACTGATTTGCGATTCTACATATCTGGAATTGACAAACCTGATGCTGCTTGGGACAAGTTGGAATCTATGTTTGGTAAACACAATGAAATTCGAGGTCACCAATATGAAAATGAGTTGATTTCCTTAAATCCAAGTGACTTTTCATGCATTCAAGATTATTTATCTAAGTACAAAACTCTTAAACTCTTATGTGCAGAATGTAAGATTAAGAGAGAAGACAAACAATGCATTTATCATATTCTTTCCAAACTTGGACCTGCATATTCTGTTTTTATATCTACATTTTACTCCATGAAAGAATCCTTGAATGTAGTTAGCTATCAAAAGCCTAGTCTTGAATCCTTTTCTGATTCCTTGATTAGAGAGCAAGGTAAACTCATTCATCTTGGAATAATCAACAATGCAGATACATCTGGGAAAGCCTTATTGTTCCAACAAAAAGAAAAGTCCAAGCCTCCCAAGAAACAAAATTTTCGCAATAATAAGTCAAACAAGGGTCCAAAACCCTCTCAGTCAGCTCCTTCTTTAAAAAATGACAAAGGATCCAAGACAAAAGGCAAGAAGACTGAGCGTCATTGTAACTATTGCAGGAAAGATAATCATGATGAATCTAAGTGTTTCAAAAAGATGGAAGCCTTGGAAGCAGCAATGAAGAAGCACCACATCAGCCTAGATTTGCCTTCAGAATCTGCCTCTCATGGACATGCACTTTGTGCTTCTGGTTATTCTTATAATGCATCTTCTTCTTCTACTTTAAATGAATGGCTCATTGATTCTGGAGCATCTTATCATATGGCTAAGGATCAAACCATCTTTTCTACTATGCATGAATGTAACACCAAACAAATATTTGTTGGTGATGATAGATCTCTAAGTGTTGTAGGAGCTGGAACAGTTCAAGTAGATAATGGTCATTTTAGTGATGTACTATGTGTTCCAAGAATTTCCTACAATTTGTTATCAGTCTATTAGATCACTCATTCTGATGAAAGTAAAACTGTGACCTTTACTCCTCACCAAGTTGTAATCAAGGATTTTAAAGATCCTCAACAAGTCCTAACTACTGGAATTGTTGATGATATTACCAGGTTGTACACGTTTAACAACTTTGGGTCATCACCTTTCCCTTCAGTTTTTGTTGCTCATAGTGATAACTTGAGCAAACTTTGGCATGAGCGATTTGGTCACTTAAATTATCGCTCATTGCAACAACTATGTAAAGACAATATGGTGATAGGTCTTCTGATGGTATCTTGCAGGGATGGTGTTTGTTCCGGTTGTGTACTCGAAAAACATCATCGGGACAGTTTTGACAAACGTGCCTCTTGGCACGCCTCGGTTCCCTTGGAGCTTGTGCATAGTGACTTGTGTGGACCTCTTCCATCTGCTTCCTTTTTTGGTTTCAAATATTTCTTAACTTTCATTGATGATTACACCAGACGCACTTGGGTTTATTTCCTAAAACTTAAAAGCGAAGTATTTAACATGTTCTTGGCTTACAAGGCTCTTGTTGAAAAATAATCTGGTCATCAAATTAATAAGTTAAGATCTGACAATGGAGGAGAATATGTTAACAAAAAGTTCACTACTTTTTGCACTGAACAAGGCATCCAACAACAACACACTGTTCCATATACACCACAACAAAATGGTGTAGCTGAGTGGAAGAACCGCACTTTAAAAGAAATGGCTAATTGTATGATCCAATCTAAGGGACTAAGTCTTCAATTTTGGGCTGAAGCCATTAATTGTGCAAATTACATAGTTAATCGCACCCCCACTAAAGCATTACAAGGTATAACATCGGAAGAAGCATGGAGTAAAACTAAACCTGATGTAAGTCACTTCCGTGTGTTTGGTAGTGAAGCATGGGCTCACATTCCGGATGAAAAATGGAAAGCATTGCAGCCTAAAAGTGAAAAGTGCATATTTGTTGGATAGTATGAAGATGTAAAAGGGTATAGACTTCTTCAACCACAATCTCATGATATAATCATTAGAAGAGATGTTAAATTTGATGAAAATCTCTTGGCCTGCGAGCCTAACTCAGCAATTGTGCCATTTTGGCCTGCGAGCCTGATTTGGGGTTTGTGCCTTCTACCTCTTCTTCCAACTTCCTTGAAAGGTTTCTAACTCCAGTTTTTGATGATGACAGTGAGGATGAAAATCCATCTCCGCCTACTCATATTCCTCCAGTTGCACTAGCACAAGTGCTTCCTCGATGGGTCCGTTCAACATGTGAAGCAGCTGATGATCTTGTCGGTGATCCTAGAGATCAACGTCGAACACGTTCTCATTTTCAGTGAGCCTCTTCTCTTTTGGCTCAAGTTTCTGAGAATCATGATCCATAAACTTTTGTATAAGCTTCAGGGAATCCAGATTGGGATGCATCCATGGATGAAAATATCGTTCCTTAATGGCGAACGATACTTGGGATCTTGTACCTCTTCCAAAAGGAAGAAAACTTGTCAGATGTAAATGGGTCTACAGAACTAAGTATGCATCAGATAGAAGTGTTGAAAGACTTAAGGAAAGGTTAGTTGCCAAAGGTTTTTCCCAAGTTGAAGGGATTGACTACAATGAAACCTTTGCTCCTGTCGCAAAAATGAACTCCATCCGCTTTGTTATTTCCCTTGCAGCTTTACACAACTGGGAAGTCCATCAAATGGATGTCAAGTCTGCCTTCTTACATGGTGATTTATAGGAGGAAATTTACATGGAACAACCTCCTGGCTATGTTCAGAATAACTCTAGCCTTGTCTGCCGCCTTAAGAAATCCTTATATGGCCTTAAGCAAGCTCCTAGAGCTTGGTATGCCAAAATGGATAACTTTCTCCTTGACACTGGTTTTTCTAGATGCCATTCTGACCCCAATGTCTATACCAAGAAAGTAGGAAGCCATCTCATCATACTTGTTCTATATCTTGATGACCTTATTCTTACTGGTAGTAACCCTAAGCTTATAACCCATGTGAAATCCAGTCTTAAACAAAATTTTGAAATGTTAGACTTAGGACATTTGCATTATTTTCTTGGTCTCCAAGTCCTGCAAACCAAAGAAGGAATCTTTCTTTCTCAGTCTAAGTATGCTTGTTACCTTCTTCGTCACTTTCACATGGAAGATTGTACACCAGCCCCTTCTCCCTTTTAGTCTAGAGTCAAACATTCTGCCACTTGTACTTCACCTGAAGTCAATGCCACCTTATATCGTCAGCTTGTTGGTAGTCTCTTATACTTCACTCATTCCCGTCCTGACCTTTCCTTTGCCATTGGTCGTGTTGCCCGTTATATGCAGACACCTCATGAAAGTCACTGGAAAGTAGCTAAAAGAATACTTCGATATATTCGAGGTACAGTTCAGTTTGAGATTCATTACAGTACAGGGGAGAAACCTTTGTTGGTTGGTTTCACTGATTCAGATTGGGTCGGCGATCCTGATGATCGAAAGTCTACTGCAGGTTATGTTTTCAGTCTGGGATCTGGACCTATTACTTGGGCTTGTAACAAACAACAAGCTCTTTCTCTTTCTTCAACAGAGGCAGAATATCGAGCAGAAGTTAATGCTAGTCAAGAAGCTTTATGGCTTTGACAGATCCTTTCAAAGTTTAGATTCGAGCAACAATAGCCTACTCCACTTTGGTGCGACAATCAAAGTGCCATCAAGCTTGCCAAAGATCCAGTTCTACATCAACGCAGCAAACACATTGAGCTACATATGCACTTCATCAAAAACCTTGTTCATGATCGTGTTCTTGAAGTGCTCTTTTTCCCTACAGATGATCAAGTTGCAGACATCTTCACCAAGTCTCTTACAGAAGCAAAGTTTTATAAACTTTTATCTATGTTAGGAGTTCAAGAACTTGTCATTAAGGGGGGATAGGTTCTAATGCCTCCTTCTTTCTCCTAATAGTGTTACTTTTGTAAATCCTTCAATCCTATCCCAAGTTGTTCTTAAGGGGGGATGTTAGGATATTTAGACACTTAGGAGTTAGTTAAGATCAACTTGTGTAATATATCCGTTAGGGATAGTGTGTTTCTCTAGTATGCATTTGTAAATACTTAATCCGATGGTCACAATATGTTCCTAACATAGAGTGATCCGACGGCTCAACTTCTCTTATATCATACCTAACCTTGATCCGTGGCTTAACACCCGATTGGTCCATGATCTCTATTTAAAGAGCATGGAGGGTTATTGTTTAGTTGATCGATTATGAGATGCTCATTTGTAACTTTCTTTCTTTGCATAATAAATTGTCCTGTAGAAGCTATTTGGCCGGGGCCGTGGAGTGTTTCCCTCAAGAGGGTTTAAACCATGTTAGGAACCTATGTCAACCCTTCTCTTTACTATGTTAGTATATTGTTGTTGGACGCATATGCTTTGTAAGTCGTCTCGTGGTATTTGTTGATCTGTAGTTTATATTAGCCCACAATGTTGACCCATAGTATTGGAAGCATATGCTTTGTAAGTCATCCCGTAGTATTATATGTCCCATGGTTTTGACTCATAATATTGGGCATAGACTTAGTATATAAGTGTGTGTTGAGGTCATTGAAGGCACCGTGAAGTTAATTGTATTGAGCTTGCTCAAAGGAGGTATCCCCCTCGAAGTGGTCCGTGATCAATATAAAAGTGATTTTGAGTCTATTATTTCTGATATCTCGTGTATTTTCATTAATTAATTATTGCAGGTTCATCACATATGGTATCAGAGCACTTTCTTGGGCTCGTTGGGTGGAACTTCTGCCAAATTTTTTTTTGCATCTGTTGCAGCTTCGGATTTGGGAATAATCCCTATCCACTTAACTGTGGGAAGTACTTGGGCATAAGCCCTAAAACTCATTGTGAGGAGTACCACAGGAACCCCAAAGTAGCTGGCCCATTGAGAAGACCTGCCAGCAAAAAGGGCAACGACCCCTACCTGATTGACTAGTTCCCACCCGTGAGGTAAACCAAGAGCTGTCGTTTGTGGCAAAGCAGTTATCAGTTTTACCTGAGCTGTGGAGTGAGGGGTACTGCCCCAATACGCAAGCCGTCAGACAACATTGGTGGCCGAGTGAAACACCTGAACTGTTAGGAAGCCGTACATACCTGGGCTCCATATCTATTTTCAGTTGAACTATTGCCAATCACTTCCGCTCCAGATTCAGCCGTTTTAGATCTATTCTGAAAGTCATTCCAGATCCAGTCGCCATTTCAGATCCAACCGTTTTCGATCCCTTCCGCGCCGTTGCAGATCTATCTGTTGCGGATCCCTTCCGCACTGCTGTTGCCAATCCATTTTTGAAAAAAAAAAACTAGTTTTTTCTCCATATCTCCCTTGTTTTCACTCTATTTCCCTTGAAATTTTTGGGGAACCCCTGTCATTCCATTCTGCATCTTTCATTCCTGAGGACCCTATCCCCAATTCCCTTCCCAAAGCCTGAAATTCCACATTTGTCTATTTTTAGGGTTTGCCATAACTTCCTCAGATTTCACCCAATCACCTTCAAATTCTACCACAGAGTTCCTTTCTGAATTCTGCTTCTTTGTCCCTCTCTGCCAAATTTTCTCATTCTATCACCCCGATTCTGAAATCCCCCTGTTTTGTTTTCTTGTCCTTTCGACATTGTCCAAAATCTAGTCAAACCCCAATTACCCATCAGATTGTTTCGCCAATCCAAATTTTCCTTTACTAAATCAGCTTCTGTTTGTGTTTTTCTACCCATTCCACAAAAAAAAAAAAAAAAAACCTAGTTATGGTTGTCACCTGTGCAAGAGCACACACCATGGAGGAAGCACTTGCAGCCATCCAAACCAAACTCCAAGATCTGGATGAAAAATTTCTCAGCCTCCATCTTCAGCATTCAGCCATGAACAATACCAGACAGGCAGAATCTTTTGCAGCCACCGGGTTCTCTTCTTCTAGCAATTTTCGTGGGCCGAAGCTTAATTTTCCTCGCTTCAATGGTACTGATTCGACTGGATGGATATATCGAGCAGAACAATATTTCAGTCTGCATAATACTTCTGATGCCCAGAAAGTTCCACTTGCATCCTTTCATTTGGAACAGGAAGCCCTTCAATGGTACCGCTGGTACATCAAAGCTCATCCCGAGCCAAACTTGACAGATTTTTTCCAACTCATTTTGCCACAATTTGGTCCTATTGCTTTTGATGATTTCACAGGAGCACTCACTAAACTTCACCAAATTGGCACAGTGAGAGAGTATCATACAAAATTTGAGAAATTGGCCAATCACACAGAAGGATTGTCTGATGAATTCTACAGGAGTTGTTTTATCAGTGGTCTCAAGGATGAAATCCGCTCAGAGGTCAAAATGTTTTGTCCCAACATAATGATGGAAGTCCTAGGGTTGGCTAAGCTAGCCAAGGACAAGATCGCAGTTCAACAATGCTCCAAACCCACCTTTGTTCCCTTCAGAAATATGGGTTCCCAACGACCTCCCATCATGCCTTCTCCTCAACCAACTCCTATCAAGCATTTGTCTGAAATAGAAATGCAGGCACGCCGAGAAAAAGGGATTTGCTATAATTGTGATGAGAAATTCACTCGGGGACATAGATGTGTTCAACAAAAGCTCTATCTCTTGGATGTGGATTCTCCACCTGCCTTAGAACTTAGTGAAGAAGCTACAGATACAGTAGATGATCAGGTCGACATTCAACACCCTCCTGTTGACACCCCATCTCAGGATGACCCACCCGAGATCTCTCTCCATGCTGTAACCAGTGTCACCACCCCACAAACAATGCGGGTCAGGGGATACTTCAAGAAGCTCCCTCTTACCATACTCATTGATTCTGGTAGCACTCATAACTTCATTGACCCTCGGATTGCCAAACAGGCTGATTGTTTTGTCCATCCTTGCTCCAACTTTGAAGTCATGGTTTCCAATGGGGGCACCTTACCTTGCAAGGGGAAGTGTCACAATGTGCGTATCTCTATGGAAGATTATAACCTATGCTCTAACATGTTTTCCTTGTCCTTAGGCGGATATGATGTTGTTTTGGGTGTTCAATGGTTACGCACACTTGGCCCCATCTTATGGGATTTTGCTGAACATTGGATGCAGTTTAAAGTCAATGGGGCACAACACAAGTTTATGGGCTTACAACCAGGGTCTCTCTGCATCATCAGTTCACATCGCCTGGAAAAAATCCTTAAGAAAAATTCACATGGTGTCATCGCTCAGCTCAATTCCATTCAGATGCACCCATCAACAGTCTCCACTACTTCCTTGGATAGATATGCAAGTATCTTTGCTGAACCAATGTGCTTGCTGCCTTCAAGAGACCTTTCCGATAAGAATTTAGCCACATCTACCTCTCAGCAAAAAATGATGGATATTTTGCATGCAGTACAGAAGTGGAAGCCATACCTATTAGAGAATTATTTCTGCATCAAGACTGATCTCCAGAGTTTGGAAATTTTTTTGGAACAATGGGTCTCCTCCCCAACACACCTGAAATGGGTTATCCAACTCATGGGTTATCCCTATGTGATCACTTATAAGAAGGGTAAGGACAATATGGTGGAAGATGCTCCTTCTTGCACAATTGATGACCCAGTTTCTCTTACAGCTCTTTCTCTACTTGTTCCAAATTGGTTGCAATATGTTCAACAAGGCTCTCTCTTCTATGAACTCCATCCTTCTTCATCAACAGGGCACTCTGGATTCTGCAAAATGTATGACTGGGAACAACGTAACTTCTCTTGGCAGGGACTAAAAATGACAATTCAACAGATGGTGGCTGACGATGATACTTTCCAAGTCAACAAGGGTAAAACGACACTCCTTTCGGGATTGTTCCAACCCTTTCCCATCCCTACACAGCTTTGGCCAACTATTTCTATGGATTTTCTAGCAGCACTCTGGTGGTACAATACCACATCTCAAAGGACACCATATGAAGTAGTCTATGGAAAAACACCGCCAGTTCTTCTTCCATACACCCTTAGCAGCTCCCCAGTTCAGGAAATTGACTCGGTTCTTCACAACCGCGATCAGATTCTTCTCATTCTGTAGGACAATCTTCACATGGCCAAAATTCGCCTAAAACAACAAGCCAATCAGCACCGTTCTGAGCGCATTTTCCACGTAGCTGACAGGGTTCTTCTTCATCTACAACCTTCCAAGAATCCTCCTTGACACTCCAAAGGCATCAGTGGCCCAAAATGCAACCCGAGGATGCTACCGGGGAACCACTCCTTCAGATTCTGCAGCAATTTCTCCAACCAAAGCTTTGAGGAAAAAGATTTTTCTAAGGGAGAGGGGATGTTAGGAACCTATGTCAACCCTTCTCTTTACTATGTTAGTATATTGTTGTTGGACGCATATGCTTTGTAAGTCGTCCTGTAGTATTTGTTGATCCGTAGTTTATATTAGCCCATAGTATTGACCCATAGTATTGGACGCATATGCTTTGTAAGTCGTCCCGTAGTATTATACGTCCCGTAGTATTATATGTCCCATGGTTTTGACTCATAGTATCGGGCATAGACTTAGTATATAAGTGTGTGTTGAGGTCATTGAAGGCACCGTGAAGTTAATTGTATTGAGCTTGCTCAAAGGAGGTTGCCCCCTTGAAGTGGCCCGTGATCAATATAAAAGTGATTCTGAGTCTATTATTTCTGATATCTCGTGTATTTGCATTAATTAATTATTGTAGGTTCATCACAAACCACGTCAAAACATCGGTGTGTTGATCTGTGATCTGTTTGTGTGAAGTGATTGCTTTTGGTGTTCGGTCCTTTGGTAGTAACCTGTGTACCCGAACAAAAATCTTGATGTCGATGAATTCACCAAATCTAATTGTATAGAACTAAACAAATCCTAATTCTAGAAATCAAACTTAGTGCAGAATGCGAACCAAAAGCAGTACAAGAAATACACTTTCAAGAAACTCAATTAAATCCTTTACTAAGAAAAGATTTCCTTTCATATATGAAGCTTAAGAAATTTGAGTATAATTTTAGGGAAGTTACAATATGTTTAGATTACCTAAGATAGATTATAGCTCTAGTCTTTATAAAAATTAGATTTAAATTAACAAGAAACAGAGTCTCTACTCTTACTCAAATAATAGTGATACCAAACAGATCTCTTTAACTTATATGTAATGTGGACTATATATCAAATCTAAAAATCTCAAGGATCAAATCTTAATTGTACCAAAGGATATATATTCTCATACTTACAAAAGCAATCCAAGAAGGAAATGCAATCCAAATTCTAATGGCTAGTTCATATCTTAGTGCAAAGGTTTAAATACTATTGGAATAAATCTCAGATATAATTCAAATTGATCCTAAATGATAGTTCAATATGTATACAAGTTCACTACTTCAAACCCTTTCTATGATTCTACACTAGACATACTCTCTAAACTAACAATATTCTAACCATGATTTATTTATACAAGAATCAATGTACAGATATTTACTCCAACTTGAGAAGGAAATAGCGATATACAAAAGTGAATATATTAAAAAAAGGAACTGAATGTCAAATATTTTGGATTTTTTTGAAAGGTACTGTGCATATAGAAAATCAACACACGCATATACACTTCTTCAAACTTTAATGAAAACGGGATCACTAGTATAAGTATAGATTTGTAAATACAATTACTCACACAATTAAAACATTCAAGAACGAACTATAAAATGACAAAAATGATTAAAGACAACAGAATTGAAAGTAAAAGAATAGAAAAGGGAAAAGGGACTCAATCAAACCAGCATGGGGCCATTTCCTATGGTGAGTGAGGAATAATTAGACTATGTCATCAGTCATGAAACACACCAAAGCTTCCAAAACATCAAATTTCTATTAATATAAATCAAATGCGGTTACATCAAGTCTGAGCAAGTTTTAGTACTAAGAGTAAAAACATACATCTATTGTCATCCATTCCCCTCCCTGTGCCTACTCTATTGAGGCATTATTTATACATAAAATATATTGGATAAGGATAATATCCAATCCCCAAATCCTCGGGTCGCTCAAATGAATTGCCAAGTTTAGAAAACCGGCCAAACCATGAATTCAGGAAAACTCAATTTTAAAGAACCAGGGATATATCCTAATATATGTAGAATTTTGACAAATTTCCAGGATGTTAGCTTAATGACACCATTCTTCAATTGTGTTTTTGGAAAATTTTCCAAATGCCTCACCATGTGCTCGGAAATCAAGCCCTAATTTTGCTTCCTTTGAACTGACGAAATTTAACTAAAATATTTGACTATGAGCTGCACTTTGTGTATGTGGGTTGGGTGAGTTTTGAGACATGTAGAACCAGGTTGAGACCTTAATGCACAAAATCCATTTTGCATATACTTCATTCATTGAGCTCCATGTTGACAATAGTGGAACAAGTGTCGGAATCAGTGCTGGAAAGTGGGAAGAACACACTAGAAACTTGCCATTGATCATAGAACTCATTCGAAATCAATTTATATTGTTAAAATACTGAAAATAATTAAAATTTGCATAGCATTTACCTTGAATCCTTGATGCTTTTATGAGAACCATGAGAACTTGGGTTTGGAACCAAAAAGAGAGTAACTTAATATAAATTCCAGATAATAGAATTGTTTTTAAGTATGTAAGTGGCTTCTTAAAATACTGAAAAGATGGAAAAAATGGGGGTCATCACCTACCCTAGACCCAAATCCTTGCACGTCCTCATGCAAGAAGAAAAAATTGCAGAAAAAACAAGTGGCTTCATCGACCAGCTGCACTCACAAGAACATGCAACCGATTTGCGATGGCATCTTTCCATAAAAAACCAAGGGCGACCCTCGTGGTCAACCCATCAATGCAATAATATCAAAATGAGAATCAATGTGATGATAACAACAATATAACCAATAGATGATATCAATTGCATACCTAAAATAATTAAGTACTACCACTAATTTAACAACATTTTTAAATGATGGAATAAGTACCACTTGTATACTTAATTTATCGAACCATCTTGTGGCATGGTATAAGTATTGTTATCTTTATAAATTGATCAACAAGCACAAGAATGTATTCATGTCCATGATTGGTCTTTGATAATCCTCCTTGGAAGTCCATCAATATACTCTCCCAAGGTCTTGATAGGAATAGAAGTGGGGTGTGCAGTATGAACTTCCTATTTTTTGGCTTGCATATGTTACATAATGCTCACCACTAAAAATTATTTCCACATAGATCTACATTCTTGGCCAATACACAATATTGTAAGTTGGCTAGACATTTTCTCACCTTAAATTGTTTTACGACCTTGATGCTACAAGCTCCTTGCATTAATTTGATCTTCAACTCTCCCTTCTCATTTTCCTGGCAATTGCAACTTAGGTGTTATTTTTTATTTTCTGGTTTATAATTTAGATATTTAATATGGAGCAGTAGTTTTCAAAGAAGAAGAACAACTACAGATAGTCACTTCTTACAAGCAAGAAAACATGAAGAAAAATCGATAATGAATTTATGTGCATGAGTTCCTATTTTGCAAATGCTTATCAAAACATGATTATTGGCATGGACCAAAGGCTTGTATGTTGTGAAATTTAGCTTGTGTATTTCTGTTTTGCACATGCTTCTAGATTTATGCTTATGGATTATTGTGCATATATGCCTATAGGCGCATGGCGCATCTTCCTGCATATTTGACTCTGACAATGTGCCTATAGAACCATGTGTTTTGACACTGCATTGTTTCCTTTTTTTAGGGCTTGAAATGGCTCAAACTGCCTGCTAAAAAATTGAGCTATGCTTTTGAAATGTATGATGCATTTCACTTGCTCGAGTATCATAATTTGGCATCCTTGTTTGATATGCTTCATGGATTTTTTGTGCCAAATCCTTCATAAGGCTTGGGCCTAGTTGGAGTATACATGTGCAACTTTTATTAATAAAAATTGTCTTTATTTCAGATATTGTATTTCATATTTTTTTATTGGTTTGATGCTCGCAATTTGTTTCCTTACTAGTTCCTCCATGTTACAGGTACTCTTTGGAATGCTCCCAAAGTACTATAATCATGTTCGTGCTTACGAACATACTTTGGTCACAATTTTTTTTGGCCTTCGTAGTGTAAAAATAGTAGGAGGTCAAAAGGTATGACATCATTTAGATTTTTGTGGTTAGATTTTTATAGTTACAGGATATGACATCCGTACTGGATGGAAATCTTTTTCGGTTTTTGCAGCGGTACACTTGTATCTAGCTCTGTATGATGAACCTCTAAAATTCAATCCCCATAGATCGAAGGTATCTGACTGAATGGTAAATAAATTAATACATTTTGAGCCTCATTCTAAAGAAACCCATGCCATCATTATTTGTGAATTACATCATAAACATTCTATAGATGAAGGGATGATCTAGGATAGTTGATTGTAATAGTGATTTGCTTCTATGTTTTGGTTGCTAACCCACAACAAGATTCCCACTTTTAGATATGGAACTTGAGAGTTATAATATCAATGTGTATACCCGATATGTCATGCATTTTGAACAACTTGCCATTTGATGAGATCCCTGTCTCTACATGCTTGTTAAGATTTTAATAATGGCACACCTTCCAACCAAAGACATTTGGACCTTACCCTTGATATTTTCAAACTTATTTGTAATTTCGTTACTCATGTTGACTCTTTGCAACTATTTTTTCCATGAGGACAGTTGGGATTTTGCAGAAAATATATGCAAATTATGGGTTCAAATCTATAAAGCTCTTCCAAGACTTTTACAAGAGGGCTTTCAATTTATGCCATATGGATTGAAATGGAAGTGAGTAAACTTCTTGTTGATTCCATGTTAGATTCAAATTAGTGTCAGAATGAGTAAACTCCTCTAATTTGGAAATGACATGGGTAGAGTGAAAACATTATGTTAGCTTGGAAATAGTGGATAGATGTTTGCTTCATTTTAGTATGTGCTAAATGATACCTCTTCAAGTTCCTTTAGAATAAAGATATTAAAATATTTACCACCAGCTCATAAACATCATTATAGAAGAAAATTGAAGGAGGTTACTAATATTTCTAAAGTTCTTGTAGTTCAAAGATCTAGGATTCTTGCAACCATACCAAGATCAGATTGAAAGGAAATCGAGGTTGGATATTTTTCTTTAGCATTGTCACTTTCATTAATAGAGTTACAAAAATTTACGATCAAAATAATTTGAAGCTTATGTGCTTCTTGGACTTCTTTTAAATTTGGTGAGCTCAACATTTCTATGGGATTTGTGCTCTAGTCAATTGTCAAAAATGCATTGGAAATCATTTGAGTTAAAATACTTTTACTAAAATGAAACATTGGAAAAAGGTGATACTATTGATTCAAGAAATTGTGAGTCCTTACCATACTATGTTAAAAATCCTTTACAAAAGAATTGAGATGAATTATATTATCAATCAAATTTGTGGATGCAAATCAAATTATGATTAATATGGAATCAAAATTGAGATCAAAGTAAATTATATAGTGTTGTTATGGCCTTCAACAAACCCTTAGCCGTAGGGATTGGGGACCCACACTTTTTCTAAAGGCTTATCAATTGCCTCTTCTTATCTAAATGATTTAAGCTTTTGGTGAAATTTATGTTGTTGGATTATTTCAATTTCTTTGTTTGCTTTGTTTGGCTAGTGCTATTGTTTGGATTGTGTTTAAATGCGTATGCTTGATGGCTTTGATCTTTATTTTGATTTGAGGTTTGGGATAGTCTTGAAGGCTCCTTACTTTCCTTATGATGTGATCATGTGATGTTTTCAAATATATTATTTCTCATGAAGACCTTATCAAAGTGCCATGTTTACAATGTGACAATTTAGTGGCGATGTTTTCTTCATTAGCTTGAGGATGGACAATGAATGTGTGCTTATAGTGACATATATGAGTGGATAACTATTTGAAGTACACTTTCTTATGCTATATATGCATAGATAGGTCATGGCATATGAAATCATTGTATATGTGCAATATGTGAGACTTGATATGATTTCATAACTATTGAATCCTCTCATATTATGCATAAGCTATTAGAGTGATTGCAAAGTAGCATTTGTGGGTGAATGACAAAGCAATTTTCGCTAATCAGGTACCTTTATGTCCTAAAGGGATTTGGGCCTAGGTCATCTCATTATGATTCTCTCACTAATGCTTTCATTGGTTTGCATTAGGGGTGCTTGCTTTTATGGCCTTTCTAAATGTGTATGCTCTCCTAATCAAGATTTTTGATAGTGAGGAGAAAATCAAGGGGATAGTGAGAAAGTATAGAAAGCTTTTGAAACTAAAAGATGGACATGTTAAAACCTTTCCAAGATAGATACATTGATGTTAGAACTTGCCTTGCTTTATTTTTTATAGTCTAAAGGAAATAAAGTTGTGAGCAGGAGTAGTTGGCCATCCTAGCTTGTAAAGAATCACTCTTATCACCTTGATGTTTTTAGAGGAAGTTCAAGGACTTAGATATAGTGATATACTCACCAAAGCATCACTCCTCTTAGGGATTTTTAATGTGAGAGTAAGGAAACTACTTCCCTAGAGGAATTTGAACTTCCTTGGTTGTACATACGATGAGGTGCAATGAATTGTCTATCCCAAGTAAGGTGCAACTCACTGTTGAGATATTGTAACTTCAAAGAATATTATATTTGTACTTTATTATTCCGGAGATGTTTCATTCCTCCGTGAAGATCTTATTGTATATCCGGAGATGTTTATTCCTCCGTCGGAATGTGGTAACTCAGGTTATTAGACTTCCCTAGTAGGGGTCGGCCCTGTATGTGTTATGTGGGTCAAAGGGTTATTAGACCACCCTAGAGGGGTCGGCCCAGTTAGTTGTAGTGGGGTATTTAACCTATTGGTTAAATACGAGCCTACGTGTACTTGTGTAAAATACATATCAGAGTAGTGTATAAATAGAGGAGGTGTGTTCCTCATTATACACACTCACTCACTTGAGAAAGGCGCATTTGTGGAGGAGAGGTATGCTATGGAGGAGAAGGAGCTTATACTCAGGGTTTGCATCTTTGTATATTGCTGGTCATCTATATTGAGGAAGCTTTGCTGGGTTTTCTACCCCATGAGGGTTTCCCAGGATAAATCTCTGTCTCTTGTGTTTATGCTATGCTTGTTGTTTCTTCAGTGATCCTGTATATGCTATTATTGTGAAATGGAATGTAATGCTGCTATTTTCTGTCTTAGCATATTGAATTTTAACATGGTATCAGAGCTAACCTGAAGGAAGACAAGGTATGGCACTAAAGACACTTGCTTTACTTACGACAATTTGAAGGTTAGGGTTTTACATAGCAAAAACCAGTCATCGTAGCACTTTCACTATAAATCCGTTTTGGAGAATTTTTCGGATCTGAAATTGTTACAGGACGAAGATAAAATCTCCAGGTACCTTGTGTCCAAAGGAAAACCTCTAATTCGTTGTACTTTGTGATTTATGATCTGTACAATATAGGGTTTCTGCCTCTTCCAGATCTGAGTCAAAATCAGGTGACCTTGGGAAAAAGGTCATATCTTGGGCTAGGAAGCTCCAAATGAAATTTCGTAAAAAGTGACAGGTAGTACACAGTCTGCACTATCTCAGAAAACTTTTTCAGAGGCCGAAGTTGAACCAGTGACACGTGGCACGCCGTACAAGTGCGCTCTCCTGTATTATCTCATAAACAGGTCACGTTGCGACACTTGGAATAACTCTCTCTCAGAAAATCCAATTGAGGTCAGACCTGTCAGGATGGAAAGATAACAGGCCTATCTATCTCAAAAAACTTTTTCAGAGGCCGAAGGTCAAACAGTGACACGTGGCACGCCGTACAAGTTCGCTCTCCTGTATTTTCCCAAAACAAGTCACGTTGCGACATTTGGCATAACTCTCTCTCAGAGAATCCAATTGAGGTCAGACCTGTCAGGATGGAAAGATAACAGGTCAGGCTATCTAAGGAAACTTTTTCAGACCCTGTGGATCAAAAATTTCAGAGTGACACCAGAAACAATCAGGTACATATTTCTGTCAAAACAGAATTATTCTTTTTGGTACCTTCATTCATGACTTCCGGAATTTAGGGCTTTGGAGAAAGTTGGAATTTTTGTAATCGGAGACCACGGCTGGATGCTACTCATCAAAATAGAAATTTAGAGACCAAGATCAGAATTTTTGGTTGGGCAGAAGGCCGGGCTTGATTAGACCCTAGTTCGGGACTTTGATCAGAAAAACGGAAAATTAGGGCTTCTGTAAAAATGGAAATTTTTGAAATCTGTGACCACGGCTGGAAGCTCCTCAGAAAAATAGAAGCTTAGAGCTTTGGATCAAACTTTTTGATGGGGAAAAAGAGTGGGCTTCATCAAACCCCAGTTCAGGGTCACGTCCAGTGAATCCGAAAGTTTCAAAGGCAAAATTGAGGAGCAAAACTTTGCAGTTTTCAAATTCTGAATATATCAGATTGATCAGCTCATCAAGGCGCATATCTCTATCCTTTCGGAAGTTTGAAATTCAAAGTTTGAATTTTTGGGGTTTCTCTGACAAACCCATATCCAGCTCCAGGTCCAGTTCTTGCAAATCAAGTGGATAGGGTTAATCCTAGAAGAAGATGGATTGGTCACCTACATAAGTGAAGGAGTTCATGTTTCAGAGGGAGATGAGGCTAAGGCTTTACATAAGGAGATTACAAGCGATCTCGATAGGTATGACTCATCGAGGTATGTTTTGAGATTTGTTCATGATTAAGTTTATGGTATGTTTGTCTTCATGTTATTACAGTTAGTACAATCTTGATTTTAGATTTGTTGTATCACCTTAACAAAATTATGAATGCATGATAGAAGATATTCATTGGTTAGGGTGTTGACACTTATGATTGTACTAATGCATTATGGTGTTGTGTGAGGTTGAGGTTGTCTGCTAACAAGATACAGGTACATCACAAAAGACAAATCAGGCTCCATGACCATGAAAACATGAAGACAAAGACTCATCCATAATCTTTGTTCTACTTACGAGGTATGTATGACTTCGTTATATTATGCTTAACCTATGAGACATGCAGGTTCTAGCTCAGGATCTCTAAATCATTGAAGAGATTGTTTAGGTATGTTGTACATAACCAAGTAGGTATACTAATCCAGGTATGTTTCCCATGAATCTTACCTTGTGTTAGGATCCCTTATATAAGTATACTTGGAATGATTGGTTATGCTTATTCATAAAGTTAGTAATCAAGGGATTATGCATATTATATCTTTTATCAATGATATGCATGAGTAAAAGAAGACTTCCCTGAAATCTTGAATACTAATGTTTATTAACTATAATCATGACTATACGTTTTCAAGATTATTTAGTACTATAATGTTTTGATAGCATTTAGAATATACTAATGAGTGTATGTTTGTGTATGAGATCATGAGGATGACTCTTGAGCATGCACAGTGGTACAGAATGAATAGAAGTTCAAAAGACATACAGAAGATCAAGCGGGAGGAAGCCACACAAACATAAAAGATAAGTATTTGAGTTGCTATTTGAAATAGTAATGATATTGCCTGCATGCATATTTGTATTCCTAGAATATATAATGCTGAGTGTAAACATTCATAGAGCATTGAACAGTATACAACTAATGTGCATATGTTTGGACAAACATTCCATTGTTGCTTGTCTAGAATGAAACCTCTTTGCTGACATGCTGAGAGTTGTGCACACTCTCGATAGTATGTTCTGGTAGAGATGGAAGGCATCTAGATAGCCACTGTATGCATACAGGATATGGGAAAGTGTTGTGCCAAAGTAATGGTCAAAATAGTTGCATCACTATGTAAATGATATCTGTATGCATAAAGGGTTATCTTTTGATGATTATGAAGTATTACTAATCATGTACTTAATTTTGATTTGTAGGAAAGATCATGAAGAATGATGGACACCGTACAAGTGGTGGATGTTCAAACAAGAAGATTTACAAATCAAACAAAATATAGAAGGCTCATGGCTAGAAGATTCTCTTAGAAAGGGGAAGAGAATCACGACAAGATGTTTGCTCCAAGTATGGTGTAATTAAAGAAGAAGTATGAATCAGGTTCTGTATAGGTACCTAGGATCGATAATAATTTGATAAGCTTAATGATCACCATGGGTGATGTGGATCTCAACCTTTGCTACAAGGTTGAATATGATACACATATGACATGGATGCAAGAAGGAACTCACCACAGAGTTAGAATGATATTGAGGCTCATATCAGTAGACCCATCTAACGAGAGATGGCACAGATAGATATGCAGAAGATCATTCAATGCAGAAATGAAAAATGAAAGATCTCAAATTGATGCTTTACTTCCTAGGTCTGGAAGTATGGCAAGGCTCAGAAGGAATATTTCTCAACCAGGGAAAGTATGATGAGAAATATGACTTGAGGTGTTGGAATGGCCACTCTTATGGATTCCAACTTGAAGCTGTTAGGGGATAACTCATCAGAGTTAGTGGATATAACTCTGTACAGTCAAATTATTGGGTCTTTGATATATCTAACATATACTAGGTTAGATATATGCTTTGTTATGAACACCTTGAGTTAGTATCTAGTGGAAACTAGATGTGTTTACCTGATAGTTGCAAAGTATGTGATGAGGCACATAAAGGACACGATAGAATTTGATCTATGCTATCTTGAAGATCATGACTTCAGATGGCTATTCAGATTCTGTTTGGGCAGGAAGTGTATCAGACAAGAAGAACACATCGAGAGGATGTTATTGTCTGGGTTTAGCCATGATCTCGTGGTTTAGCTAGAAGCAGTCTAGTGTGGCTCTCAGCACAAGCAAAATATTTGGCTGCTTGCTCTGCTAGTTGTGAAGAAGTTTGGCTTTAGGATTGTTTGACTTAGAGATAGAACCAACTGAGATCCTATGTGATAATTAGAGTTGTATCAAGATGACATAGAATCTAGTGTTCCATGATAAGTCAAAGAACATAGGGAACTAACAAGATATGACGCAGAAAGGAACTCTAAAAGTTTGAATTTGTAACAGGTTACCGTTGTACTAACCAAACCTCTACGTCAAGTGAAGAAGTTACCAACCAAACCTCTGTCTCGAGTGAAGTTTGAATACTTCCGAGACAAGCTTGGTGTAGTTTAAAAGGACCCTCCTCGAAAGGGGGAGTAGTATAGTCACTACTGATGAGATTGTCTCATCGAACAACAAGGTCGTTGATGAGGTAACCTGTTCTCTACACCCAGTTACTTAGAATTATTTAGATTTAGGACTCTTATACTTAGAATACTTAGCTTTACGAATACATGCTAGTTGTGATGTATACATGTTTTGATGTTAGATGTATTAGTAAGAATACATGCTAGATGTGATGTATACATGTTTTGATGTGATAGTAAGAATACATGCTAGTTGTGATGTATACATGTTTTGATGTATTAGTAAGAATACATGCTAGTTGTGATGTATACATGTTTTGATGATGATGATACATGTTGTGGTTATACATGTCTTGATGTTGATGATACATGTCATATATGTTTTGATGTTGATGATACATGTTTTGATGATGATGATACATGTTGTGGTTTTACATGTTTTGATATTGATGATGCATGTTGAGGTGATACATGTTATGATGATGAGGATACATGTTCTTGATGAACATGTGAGGGGATTGGATCATCCCTGGACTTTCAAGTCCTAAAGAGATCCGTAGACGTAAGGTCTCCGAGAATGAAGTCCTTAGTGGACAGTTGAGGGGATTGGATCATCCCTGGACTTTCAGTCCTAAAAAGAGCCGTAGACGTGAGGTCTCCGAGAATGAAGTCCTTAGTGGACAGTTGAGGGGATTGGATCATCCCTGGACTTTCAAGTCCTAAAGAGAGCCGTAGACGTAAGGTCTCCGAGAATGAAGTCCTTAGTGGACAGTTGAGGGGATTGGATCATCCCTGGACTTTCAGTCCTAAAGAGAGCCGTAGACGTGAGGTCTCCGAGAATGAAGTCCTTAGTGGACAGTTGAGGGGATTGGGATCATCCCTGGACTTTAAGTCCTAAAGAGAGCCGTAGACGTAAGGTCTCCGAGAATGAAGTCCTTAGTGGACAGTTGAGGGGATTGGATCATCCCTGGACTTTCAGTCCTAAAGAGAGCCGTAGAAGTGAGGTCTCCGAGAATGAAGTCCTTAGTGGACAGTTGAGGGGATTGGGATCATCCCTGGACTTTAAGTCCTAAAGAGAGCCGTAGACATAAGGTCTCCGAGAATGAAGTCCTTAGTGGACAGTTGAGGGGATTGGGATCATCCCTGGACTTTCAGTCCTAAAGAGAGCCGTAGACGTAAGGTCTCCGAGAATGAAGTCCTTAGTGGACAGTTGAGGGGATTGGGATCATCCCTGGACTTTCAGTCCTAAAGAGAGCCGTAGACGTGAGGTCTTCGATAATGAAGGGATTGGGATCATTCCTGGACTTCGGTCCGAAAGAAGAGCCGTAGACGTATGTCTTCGATAATGAAGGGATTGGGATCATTCCTGGACTTCGGTCCGAAAGAAGAGCCGTAGATGTATGTCTCCGATAATGAAGGGATTGGGATCATTCCTGGAATTCGGTCCGAAAGAAGAGCCGTAGACGTATGTCTCCGATAATGAAGGGATTGGGATCATTCCTGGACTTCGGTCCGAAAGAAGAGCCGTAGACGTATGTCTCCGATAATGAAGGGATTGGGATCATTCCTGGACTTCGGTCCGAAAGAAGAGCCGTAGACGTATGTCTCCGATAATGAAGGGATTGGGATCATTCCTGGACTTCGGTCCGAAAGAAGAGCCGTAGACGTATGTCTCCGATAATGAAGGGATTGGGATCATTCCTGGACTTCGGTCCGAAAGAAGAGCCGTAGACGTATGTCTCCGATAATGAAGGGATTGGGATCATTCCTGGACTTCGGTCCGAAAGAAGAGCCGTAGACGTATGTCTCCGATAATGAAGGGATTGGGATCATTCCTGGACTTCGGTCCGAAAGAAGAGCCGTAGACGTATGTCTCCGATAATGAAGGGATTGGGATCATTCCTGGACTTCGGTCCGAAAGAAGAGCCGTAGACGTATGTCTCCGATAATGAAGGGATTGGGATCATTCCTGGACTTCAGTCCGAAAGAAGAGCCGTAGACGTATGTCTCCGATAATGAAGGGATTGGATCATTCCTGGACTTAAGTCCGAAAGAAGAGCCGTAGACGTATGTCTTCGATAAAGATAGGACTGGATCGTCCCTGGACTTCGGTTCAAAAGGTACATGACTGGTTTACATCATTCCTTGACGATGCCGATGATCGTGTGCTGATGATCATATGATGACGATGCTGATGATCATGTGATGACGATGCCGATGATCGTGTGATGACGATGCCGATGATCGTGTGATGACATGCTGATGATCGTATGATGACGATGCTGATGATCGTATGATGACGATGCTGATGATCGTGCGGTGATGATACTGATGATCGTATGATGACGATGCTGATGATCGTGTGATGACGATGCTGATGATCGTGTGATGACGATGCTGATGATCGTGTGATGACGATGCTGATGATCGTATGTTGACGATGCTGATCGTGCTGCTATTGATAGTGTGATGATGATGCTGCTGATCGTGTGATTACGATGCTGATGATCGTAATGCTGATATTGGTTGTTGACATTGATGTACCAGTAACTGTTTGAGTTACTGATGAAGACAAATTGAAGAAAGCTTCCAATGATTTATAGATGTATCATGTATGATGTTGATGACTCCTTGCTCGTGCAGATGTTGTTAAAATATCCTTCTCGTTAAGGGGGAGTGTTGAGATATTGTAACTTCAAAGAATATTATATTTGTACTTTATTATTCCGGAGATGTTTCATTCCTCCGTGAAGATCTTATTGTATATCCGGAGATGTTTATTCCTCCGTCGGAATGTGGTAACTCGGGTTATTAGACTTCCCTAGTAGGGGTCGGCCCTGTATGTGTTATGTGGGTCAAAGGGTTATTAGACCACCCTAGAGGGGTCGGCCCAGTTAGTTGTAGTGGGGTATTTAACCTATTGGTTAAATACGAGCCTACGTGTACTTGTGTAAAATACATATCAGAGTAGTGTATAAATAGAGGAGGTGTGTTCCTCATTATACACACTCACTCACTTGAGAAAGGCGCATTTGTGGAGGAGAGGTCTGCTATGGAGGAGAAGGAGCTTATACTCAGGGTTTGCATCTTTGTATATTGCTGGTCATCTATATTGAGGAAGCTTTGCTGGGTTTTCTACCCCATGAGGGTTTCCCAGGATAAATCTCTGTCTCTTGTGTTTATGCTATGCTTGTTGTTTCTTCAGTGATCCTGTATATGCTATTATTGTGAAATGGAATGTAATGCTGCTATTTTCTGTCTTAGCATATTGAATTTTAACACTCACAAGACAGTGCTTGAATTTCAAGTGAAAACAAGTATCCTTTAAAGTGAGTGATGTCCTCCTCTACCTTCCTTGGGTATGATCTTAGTGATTTTTATTTTTTGGAGAAAAATGCATTGGTATTTTTTCAATTTATCATTGTTGCACTATTGTGGTTGAACATGTGAGAGGTGGAGTGATATGTTGAGAGGAGAAGATTGCTACATAGTCCCAATAATGATCATTCTAGTGTAGTTATTTCCCCCTTTTTTGTTCCAAGTCCACACAACTCATTTGTGTATGTTAGCCTCATTGTTACACTCCTAAGATTGTTATGCTTCTCAATAGTCATTAACTCAAGGGTGCAATGTTCTTTACTCTTTTAATCTTCAATGCAATGGCTTGGTAACAAATGGCAATTTTAAAGTGGTAGTTGTTTACAAGAAGTAAGGGATATAAGTGTGTGCATTTGGACATTGGTAACAATCACACCAAGTGTTGTACACTATAGCTTAGATATTTTGTTTTCTTGATGGGATTTTTTCCAAAGATTGTGCAACAATATACTTAATAGCTCTTGTTTTCCCCAAGAATTGTTGGATGAAGTAGACAAGGGGTGGTTTCTCTTATGTTCAATCTTGTAGCAAGTGTATTTCAATTCTAGAGTAAGAGGAATCCAGCCATTGAGAAATGGATGAAGCATTGCCACTCATAACATAGACAATTAAGAGTAGAGAAAGAACAATGACATTAAATACATACATTGATGTTGAGTAGGTGCATTGTTCCCATAGGGCTTTTTCAACTATTGGACTTGAGTACATGTAGATGATTTGATTGCACTAAGTTAGAGATTTGATTGACATATTGAACAATGGAGTTTCACTTTGTTATTGCATTTCCAAATAGTTGTTTGTGAGTAGGTTACAATGAGAACATAAGCCTTGCAGTCATTATAAGAAGATGGATCTTGACAGAACTTTGAGACATAGGATGTATTTCATTTTCATAGACGATCTATAATGGTGATAAATTTGGTCATTTGTATAGTTACCCATGCACGAAACATATTTATGTGTGTGGTTCTATGTCTGTTTCTGCTTTATAAGAGCCTATTGTTCCTATGTTAGAGCATAGAGAATAAGTGATACTATCCCATATGTTGACATATATGCTGAAAGAAAACTACTTTTATATGTGAATAGGAGTCTAATGCCAATCTAGATGTAGTTGTGGCTCTTGCAAAGAAGCTCCAGGTAATGATTTTTCATTTCTTTTCTTTATAGCATTCTTATTTGTGAACTGCTTATTAACAATGTTCTCATTGGTGACCTCAAATGCCTAGGCATGATTGATCTATGTTTCAAATTCAAGTAATGTCTACAGAAAATGTCAAACTTTTAGAAAATGACCAATTAAGTCATTCCCAGCCATGGTTATTTACTAGTTTTCTTATCGAGGGTAGTATTTTCCTTTTTTATCATTCACTTAAAGAACATTTTTAATCAATTGTAGGAGGAAACTAGCATTCATTATTTGTGGAGAACTCCACAACTGTTTTTGCATCCTCGTTACATGCATGGAGTTGCTACAATGTTTCAAGATTAAGATTCATATGACTGGTTATCATGATCATATGGATATTGTTCAGACTATTGAATGTATTTAGTTGATACAGACGCATTTGAATCTTGATATCATGTTCAAGCTTTCTCAAATAGTATTCATGTTGCTCATGTTATTTTCTCATGGAAGATAATTTTGAATATTGCTTGTTGTTTGAGGATACAGTCTAGATTAACATGTTTATGCTTATGTTGTAGCTCAAGTAATGAAATCCATGTAGGTATGATCCATGAAGTCAATTGTATAGCTAAAATAATCTAGTTATTTTATGGATTTTGTACATTAACAGATTTGCAGCTGTGTAAAGAGCTATACTTAGTATTAATTTCGTGGTTAAGTTACAAGTTTAATTAGATCTAGATTTAGCTTCTACGGAGGGTCAAGTAAGATTATTGCCCTGAATTCACCTCTTCTTGTGTGATAGAGTGATTTTTAGTTTGTTCTTTCTTTGTTTCAAAAGGAAAAGAAAACCTTATATATACAATATGACTTGTTTTCCTACGAGTTTCCCTTAGAGTTAGGTTCCATATAACTTAGTCAAATAGAGTTCTCCCTTGCCTTTGTTGTGACCATATAACTTTTTGAAAGAGGCCATGATTGTGTCTTAGATCACTGATGTAAAATTATATAATATATTATATTTAAGAGTGCTAGCTCAATAGAATAGCACCTACCTTATATGCAGGAGGTTAGTGGTTTGATTCCTCCATGCCCTATATATATTCTGAAACCACTAAAAAGAGATAAATTACCACTACAAAATAAAGATAAATGACCAAAATATTCATATAAATGACCACTTTTGAGTTGGCGACCACTGGTAGCAAATTATCGGTCATTTATCATGCGACCAAAAATGTGGTCATATTTAGCTTAGCTGTTTATAGCTTATCTTGTGGTTATATATTTGGCTGTATGTTTGGTCATTAATTGTGACAATTAATGACCAAATATAGGACCAAATATATCACCACAAGTTATAAAAGACTAAGCTAAATATGACCACATTTTTTGTCATGTGATAAATGACCGCTAATTTGCTACCAGTAGTCGCCAACTCAAAAGTGGTTATTTATACACGGATTTTGGTCATTTCTCTCATTTTGTACTAGTGTATGGTCGATCAACTATCCAGGTCTATAGAGCACAACAATGTATAGAGGGTTTTGACTAGTCCAACAAACGATGCACCTATGTCATAGAAATCAAAGCATTTTGTGGAAAAAACAGAGTTGTCGAGCATTGGATCTTGGATATTTTTTGATATGGACATAGATGCAAATGGATTTTTGGGATTTCAAGAAACAATGTCATTATCTGCCAAGAGTTGTAAATAAGTACATATAAAATTAAAATTTTGCATAGAACAATGTTGTATGAATTTTGGCAGGGCTTGAATGACTACCTAGACACAGAAACTTGAGTTCTTATGATAAAGAAGACATCAAAGAAATTGGCTGCAAACATTGCTTCAAACTACTATATGTTGTTTGCAGAGGGTGGCTTATGATCTTGAGCTAATGCAACTGAGGATTTAATTCCAATTCCATAGGAACTATCTAAATTAGCATGCCTAAAGGAAACTAGAGAGTGGGCGAGCCCTAAAATTCATTAGCTTTCCTCTGCTTAGCTTGTACCGAGGACAAACACCGACTGAACAACTCTTGATTCAATACAACATGGAACAGTTACAAGAAATGGTCACTGGGCATGAATCATTGGCCTAAAGCTTTGAGACTTTTGTTGATCATGTACAATGCAAGGTAAAATTGATCAGAAAGGTGTCCTCCAAAAAAGAAATCAGGCATTTTTCCATTGTTGTGTGCAATTCCATAGCATGAGATCATTCCACAAAGATAATATGTTCAATCAATAGTAAATTGAATTGTTGGCTAGACTCTTAATAGTTCTTTGCAAATGTCGAAAAATTCATAGATTCAATAGCGAACCATGTGGCTGGGATGTCAAAACTCAAGTAGGAACTAGATTATCAAATGTCAAAGAAATTGGACATAGTGTAAGTGGCGCTCAGCAGAAATGATTCAGCTGAGGTTATTATTTTGGTAAGGCTGTATGGAATTGGAAAAACATGTTTGATAAGAGCCTACTTTCAATCTAGGTAAGAAATTTGTCCATGGTGTATTGGAGCTTGGCCTGGAACAACGGTGCAACAGAATATATATATATATATATATAGATAGATATAGATATATATAGAACTAAAAGATCCTAGATGCCCTACCTATAATCATGAGTATGAATTTGGGCCTTGCAAGAGATCCCTGAAAGCAAGGAACCATCTCATGTTATATACAACCAACAACCATGGAAACAAATTTCAACATGACCATGGAAACAACTTTCAACGTGACCATGGAAAATCTGCCCATCAGGACAAAACAAAGGTCCATGCAACACAAGGCATAATGCCAATGACAAGTTTGCAATATTGGCTTTCGGCATTTTGGACGTTGCTAATCCCCCTAATGCATTTAACAATGGCTAGTAGTTAATGACAGTCAAGGATTCCTAGGATTTCGATGCAAACATAGGTCTTTTGGACATGGCCATATGTGTTTTTCTTTGCTGCTAAGCAAATACATGCTTTTTGGATGAGAACATTGTCGAGCAACAAAATCAAAATGCAAAGAACATTTATTTTTGTTGCTAATGAATTCAAATTACAAACTGATTTCGCTACACTAAAAGCCAAGGCACATAGCAACTGGTCTCAAACAACAGCCAAGGACTCTAGAACTGGCATGCCCATCTATATGAAAACACTAGCATATTGTACCACGACCCGTAAAATGTTACCATTGTACAATTTGATTATTGATCATGCGTCTAAAACACTATCATTTTTCGAATCTACCAACATTGAAAGTAGAATGGATAAGCACTCAGTTTCAACAAAGACAAGGCCTCACAATACCCTCTGCACTACAAAATGGTATTTTCTGAAATTTAGAAGATCTGTGTTTGAGGCAGGTTTCAGGAAGCCAAATTTTTTTTAGGTAAAAAGTAATCCCCAAATATTCTTAGTCCAATTACAAGGAGCTTTCCTAAAGAAATCATAACCAGGCATTGGACACCAAAACCCTAATCAAGACAAGTAACACACAGCATAATAGCTTCAAGAACCCACACCGAACTAATAAATTAAACAGGCTTTAAAGCTATGTATTCCTACCATGGGTTCAAAATGGTCAATTCTAGAAGAGTCATTTTGAGCGCAGAACCTGGACTCTGCTCAAGGCATAGCACTAGGCTTTGAAGGACTCTAATATTCTGGACCAGACTGAGGTTTGAAGAATTTTCAGAAGCTTTTACATGAACCGCAACCAGAGACCCCCATTTGAATAGAAACTGATCCCGGTGAAAGCCCTCCACTGTTTTCGCAAAATGAAGAGACGAATACAACCCTCAAACAACAAGTTTCTAGAAGCAAGCAGGATTATAATTACAATTTTAAACTAAAACAGGATATCTATCTTTTTTTTCAACAACAAGCATCCAATTTAGACTAGGCGGGGAAAATAAATACCTTGAAACGCACCATTAATCTGCAGAACACAATAAATATCGCTCCTCCACCAGCCACCCTGAAGAGTCAAAAGGATGAATGCAATGACAAATGACAGAAACAAAGAACCATCAACAGACAACACGAGACGAACACCATACTCCTAAACCTCATAACCAAAAAAACAAGAAAAATATAACATACCCATTACTTGAAACATTTTATGTTTGAGAAAAACATTATCTTAATTTTTATTGTAAGGTTTTATATTTGGCCAAGTGGACAAGGATGACTGTAATTGCATAATATTGTTATTTAATAAAATAAAATAGTAGACATTCACCCAAAGAGACTGTTGAAAGACAATGGACAAGTGGGAGCATCACAAACTTAGTAACTAGTCGTTGTTATGGGACAACTCCCTTGAATTGTGGTCAAAGTTCCTTGAAATATGGAATTGGAGCTTGAGGCTCATTTATTTGGAAACTGACCACTAAAAGATCTAGGCATCTTTTTAAGCCATCGAATTTGAGCAGATGCTCACACTTTTTCTGACGAAAAAATTTACCTTGTGGTTTTGTTGTATGCACACAAGAGATTCGATGAGAAGAAGCTATGTTTTGAGTTGTATTGTAAGTCTGTTTCACTTCTGCTGAGTGCAGAGGTTTTTGAGGTGTATGCAAGTCTCCATTGATTGTTGGAAGTACAACTTGAGTGCCTTGTTTCTACATAGAGTCTTCTACCTAGTGGTTCAGTAAACTGGCTCGGGGGTTCAAGGGAGCAAGTGATTTGGCTGCTTCTTCTAAAGAAGGTTGGGAGGAACAGGCCTCTTTGGGTGTTTGTCCACCCTATCGATTTATCAAGTTATAGTTGCTATTTTATTTTCTAATGGTTATAACTTATTGCTTTTATAACTGTTGATTTATGATTATTAGCTGAATGTTGTTAGTTATCACCATTCAGATTTAAAGGATTGATTTGCTGAACTGTATATTATTTCTGTAAATAGTTGAATAAACTTTATGATAATAATATATTTAAAATGATTCCCTGCATTTTTACACACACTGTCCTTGTGCCATACTCTAGTACAGGGAAGAGTGTTTAAAGATAGATATGAGCAATGATATGCAATAGATAGAATGATTGAATATTTATCATAAGATAAACTCTGTTATGTTTCCTGTATTACATTATCTGTCTACATTTCAAATAAAATCTCTCACGTTTTAGACATAGAAAAACATAGCAACTACCTATTTATTCAAACATTGTAATATCATGACATTCATAGCAACAAAACTAAAAATACATAAACATTTCCATACTTTTGTACAAAACCTAAAGCTCAGTTATAGGTTAACCATTCTTTTCAAAAGACAAATAATATATACATTTTTACTCTTTCTTTTCAATTGAAACTCCTTTTAAGACATATTAGTTTTTGCATTACAAATACTAGCAGTATCGAAATACATAGTTTAGATTTTCATCAACAAAGTATGAATTGCAATTACTGCAAAGTAGATCGAAACCAAATATATCTATTAGACAATACTAATAATATTACTACATACAAATTGTATTCAACTATCAATTGAAAACTAAACCCTAATTATTATAAAATGAATAGCAACTATTATTTCTGACGAATGTCCCAAGTCACAACCCCTACTTTAGCTATTCAATACTACTACGATGTTAACACTTCATCTCTTAAACAAAACGAAAGTGACTCACTAGACCTGGATCCAAACCCTAAGGGTTAGTCTGTCAAGTAAAAATTTATTACAACTTTTGAGGGTTTCACCTTTAATCTTTATAGAGTCGAAACCCTCAGCATCCTTTACAAACTCAATCAAAACATAGAAACCATTTTCAACGGTTTCCAAAATAGGGCTCATGGACTTTGATAGCAAACAGTTGAGCTATTCTTACAAACACTACATAACCTTTTAAAACACAACAATGAACCCTGTTTTGGTTATCAAACAACTTTTCATTTAACATTGCCGAGAGCTCTCTTCTCAGCTTAAAAAACTTTAAGACTTCAACCAATCAACACACAAAAACTGATAGCATTATCCTGTTAAAGAAGCAATATATCTAAAGGAAACAACACGAGGTCTAGTGTTCAAAACCCCAACTGCTTTATATAAAGAAAAATCGAGTTTTAACAACTTAAAAGAACTACCATTACATTTCATTTCATACAGAGAGTTAAACCCTTCAAAACACCTGTATTCATTTAACAATAAATTTGTTACACAGTAAAACGTTGTAGAGCCAACGGAAAGTAGGTTGAGGATTCAATCCTCCCTACATCAAAAACAAGCCTTACGGCTTAAACATTACAACAACGGAAAAATCCACAACTAACCACAAATTGACTACTTGGCCAAACTAGGCAAGGACCAGCATTTTTCCAACTTGCACTCTACAGGAAATCACCGAGGCTTACCAGTTGTTAAGCTTTTTCTTTTCCCCTTTGCTTAAAACATACAAAGCCAAAGCCGTGGAGTCACCTGCCATTAAAACACACAATGTGGTTAAAATATGAAAACAAAGCTCAAACTTAAATACATGCAGCTGTAACATTATCTACCTTCGTGAAATAGCAAGAAAGAACCACGACTTACCTTTCAAACAAAAACCTCGCTTCTTGTCTGAATTTATCCTGTAACCGTCGAGAACACTGGAGTCACCCAAACTGCCAAACAAACACATCAAGTCTTAGCTTAGGAAAGGCTCGGCTTTTAGAGATTTGAGATGTCAGTTTACAAGCCACAGGTCAAGGTATCGAACCCTGGAGAAGTGCCTCCAAAACACTATTACAAACCCTAAGAACTCGTAGGCCTGTCGACCTCTCCAAAACCCCACTCACAGCAAAATGAATGCCCAAGACTATGCCTTCATTGAAGTAAGACCAAAGACAGTTAGGGTTATCACCATTACCAAGAAAAGCACGTGAAGACCTACCACGGTGGATGTCATTAGACATTCCACCCATAACTCTTTTAATGCACTTTTATTGCCATAGCTACTGCATACGTCGTACCTGTCATCGCGTCATAACCAACTTAATGTTTCGGTCTTCCACTTGCTTGGACTTACAATGATACTATAGTATGGATACGTTTTATCAAAGGTTAAACTATTAATGTTTACAATCCAAGTGTTACGTAGAACTCCTTTTGATTAAACCCTTATACTTAGCATAAAACCATAGAGCGCATCACAAGGGTATTATATAGTATTGATATATTGCGCATAGGGTCATAGCACCCCAACTTACATTTAATTACATATAGAGCATAGTTGGTAACCAACGATATTTTACAAGGTTGACATTATAAAACAAATATGTAGGGTTGTGCCTATATATTTTAGACCTCAAAAGATAGGCTTAAAGTTATAGTAATAGATTTTAAGCTTAGGTTATGATTCTTTTAATATATAATCGAATACATGGTGTAATTCCTAGGTGTAGGATTTAAATGCCTTTAGCATGGAAATCAAGCTCAAAACCTTCCTCGATGACTTAATACAAGACAAGTGTATTAATACAAATTCTGAGATTCGAATATAACTGGAATCATATAAACAACATTATGTAGAATCTAACTGAAGATCAAACTAGAATAGATCTCACCCTGGAACATTTCAGGTTCTCTATTTCACTTTTTAAAAATATTGAAGGCTAACTAAAGTTTAACTAAGACCTCTTTGTACACTTCGAAAAAAGTATTGCTCTTACCTGCGATCTGCGATAGAAATTCAAATGCTTTAGCTAAATAGCTAAGTAAGCCTCGGGGTGCCCATAGGACCCCTTCATCATCATCAAGAAAGCAAATAGCTAGCACTTATAATGAAATCAGTATTAAGTTAAATCCGTAAAGTCTCGACATCCAAACAAGTAACCATAATTGATCTAGGATGCAAGAAAAAGGTAAAAACATCCAATAGTATATTAAATAAGCACAAACACATTATACATATTCTGTAATACAAACTTACACACATAATTGATGTAACAGGTTATTACTATTGTGTCGTCTAGCTAAATAGATTATCATTCATTATACTTCCGCATAGTAATTATAGCACTTAATGCTACTAAGAAAATTTTTAAATTTTTGTGAATTTTTGGGATGTTACATGTGGTATGAGAGTGCGAGATCAAACTTTAGGCCTGAAATAGGCTCACACGCGCAAAATAGAAAATGAGAACAAAAAACTTAGTTACTAACTTTTATTTAAATTTCTTTTTGTACATAACAACTTGACATTTAATTTGCAGGTATGGACATACCGGAAGAATCGGCAGAGGACAAATCTCCTCATAATGAATGTAATAATAATGAACATGGAAATATTAATGAAGAAATCTACATAGAACTAAATGATCAATCATCTGAATTATTACGTACTGTTAAGGACTTATAGTTGGGCCTGGCCCAACTGGTCCAATTTTGGTAACATTTTTTAAGGCAGAAGAACCTGAGTTGAGCGCAGCTCTAAAACAGATTGAATTTTGGCTAAGTACTGGGGATGCTACAAAGAGGCGCGTAATAGCCATGTTTTGAGCAGTGTTGCGAAGATCAGTACTGCGCAGAAGTAGTGCTGCGGAGATAGGAAGCCACGTGGAGCCAACAAAGCGGAATGCTAGACAAAGGACAGGTACAGGTACCGGTCAGACCGGTAGCAGCCTATTTTTGGGAAAGATGTTACAGGATTGCCGAGCGGCGGGTAGGAATAAATCAGGAATACGGCCAATGTGCAAGTTTTTTAAGGAAAGTGACATCTTGGCACGCTTGGTGGGAGAGACCGTTATAGATGAACAGTTCGACGAAAGAATCCTATTGGCACGCGTGCGATAGGGAGGCCGATAGCGACATAATGAAGACGTGGAGAACCGCCACGATGAAGCAGACGCTACTAGGAGCTAGCAAGTCGGTTTAGGGAAACCAGCGCATTTTTGTAAACCCTAAGGGTTTTGGGTTTAGGTCTTCAGCATTATAAAGACATGACCTTTGGGCATGATCTATTTAAGAAGACAATTTTGTAAGGGATGGGTTACACTTTTTGGGGATTACTTTTGTTATTACGATTTTGGGTTGGTATATTGAAAAATCTTTCTGAATCAAGAAGATTGTAAAGGCTCTGCAGCTGTGTGCGCAGAGACCTACCTGAGAAGAAGAAACGTCTGCAGCTGAGTGCGCAGACTAAGAACAGTAGTCCCCATCCATTTTAAAATAAATATATTACCAACCGTTCTTGTGGACGTAGCTTCCCACCCGGGGAAGTGAACCACGTTAAATCTCGTGTTGTGCAATTCTGTTTATGAATGAATGATTACTTGTGTTTTTTGTCAATGAATGTCTAGATGTTTCCTTGCATACTGTTATGGGAGAGCTTTTATATGCATTTGCCATTAGAGAAGTATGGAAATTATATGTTAAGTTCCGTATGAATAGTTGAATGGTGAACATTTAGTCTTGTGTATGAATGCAGTGAACAAGTCATTTGGTTAAGTACTTTCTTATACGCAGTAAAGGAATGTATAATAGTTGGATTAGATCAGTCGTCTATGTCAAATCATAACATCCCGAGTTAACGAATGAATGTTAGAAGAATAGTCAGTTAAGCGCCTGAATGAATGGATGAGTGATATTTGTTTCAGTGCCTTAAGTGTTTCAACATAATCCAAGTATAGAATAAAGATGCATTGTTCGCAGCTTCAGAAGAAGTCCTGCAATAGACGAACATAGTGGTGCGGACTGCAGCGTTGCCCATCACTGCGTAGTCTCACCTTGCAACACATACCTTCTGTTGTGCTGCGCAGTACGTCAGTCCAAACAACTTATCACTTACTGTGGAAACCTGATTCCACAGTACCCCATAGATACACCTCGGGTGAGACCTCAACTTGCTCGTAGGTTGTTGCCGAAAGGGCCGGTGCGAAGGGGTTTTGTTGGTCAAAGGGAAACCGCGAAGAACCTGGGTCTTATAGAAAACCTCTAGGTCAATTATAGCCAACAAATGGTTCCGTTGCCACGCTAGAATCCATGATGAGTTGCAATCGTGATGTGTGACGAAGAATACCAGTTCCCGGAAGGCTCTGACAACTGGCATCCTGAAAAGACATAAATCCAAGCTTGGTGGGACAAGACCAGAAGAGACTTTGCAAGGCAAGAGAATAGACATCGGCATCTAAGTGACACACAGTGGTTAGATAGATATCTGTTCAACGATATCCACGAGATTTTCAGGACATCATTCCCCAACGAGATGCACACATGGATCTCGCGGCTCGTAGAAAAGAAAACCTGTTTTCAAGGAGGATTTTCTACAGAGTGGACTCTTGAGCTCATAGCGCAGCTCAAAGCAATTGACAGTCTGTTGACACGCGCAATTGATTTTTGGGTCGATCATATGCTAGAAGGATTCGTAATAGAATTTTCTGTAGACACACTCAAATCCTACAACCAAGCAGAAGCATACTTTTTTCAGAGGATTCCAATGTAAGTTCCTGAACAATCTCAGTCTCTACATTAATATGCTGTTAGCTGAGAAAGGTGTTTTAAGAATGCAGTAATATTCTTAAGTTTGTCATGGTAAACAGTATATTTAGTGATTCTGACGAAGAAACACATAATCTTAGAAGTGGTAAGAGGTATAAATTTAAAAAGAATCTTGGAGGACCTCGACACCATATTGATATTGAGATCCCGTGCAACATTGACAATGAAGCCATACCACCATTTACTCCTGAGAACCCACCGGCTACAACGACCACACCACCTTTATCTCAAAACCCACCCGCTGCACAGCCCACCTCGCAGAACACTCAACCTAGTACATCTCTCCCTATAATCCCATTTGTTTTCACTACACAGAGCCCTTTACAACAGCCGTACACTAATTCGGGTGCCCCACCACCTAGTAGCACAATGGCAAACACAGATATGAAGCTACCCATATTCAAAGGAACTAGCCTAGAAGACCCTGATCAGCATTGGTTTCTTTGTGAAGCCGTATGGAGTGTAAGACAAATCTAGGATGATGCCGTGAAGAGAGCACAACTCATCACTACTTTTAGGGATAGATCTTTACATTGGTTCATGAAGTACACTACCACACAACCGCGAACCCTTGCAGAAATTAAAGCTGCGCTTATGGCAGAGTTTAAGAAACCTAAATCTGAATCTCAGTGTATAACCGAGTTGAAAGAAATAAAGCAGAAATCGACTGAAACGATTTGGGAGTTTGATCAGAAGTTCAAGACCCTATTGGACCAAGTAAGCTTTGTTATAGCTCCAGAACAACACAAGGAATGGTTCATTGCTGCGCTATTGCCCCATATTAGATTACCATTGATGCAGCAGAAGGTTACGTCGTAGGCAGAGGCCTTGGAGATCACAATGAAGCTAGAGGCTTCACCGATTCGTGAGACTAGTTCTGGAATGTCTCAAATCCAAAACCAGCTGACCACCCTGACACTAGAGCTGCAAAGCATGAAGAATGGCAAAGAACAAAGGTATGAACCTAAGCATGAGATCTGGTGTACAGGTTGTAAAGGAGAAGGCCATGACCGAGAGCATTGCCCGTTATTCTGCAACTATCTTAATAGTGGTGCACACAACCCATTAAATCAGAATCAGGCCCCATGGTATGAAATTTGTAGAACCACAGGATACAGACCTGAAGACTGTTATCTTATACAAAAATATGTGAAAACACCTAAAAATTTATACTGCAATTTCTGTAAATCAGTTGGACATGATGAATCCAACTGCTGCACATATGAATTAATGAATGAGAGAAAACGGGATATGGACTCAATGAGAGGCATTGGCTTGTACCACGTACAAGAAGATAACCAGTTGAAACAAGAGAATGCACAATATGACCAAGGAGGATATAGAGGTCATGGTGCTGGATACCACGGCAGAGGAAGAAATGTTGGCCCGGCATAGGGAAGAGGCCGTGGACAGGTCATTTGTTATAATTGTGGCCAGCCAGGTCACGTATCTAGAGATTGTGTTAACCCATGCACTACATGCAATTATTGTAAATCATTTGACCATGTTATTGAAGACTTCCCAGTACTAGAGGTGGAAATGCAAAAAAGAAGACGGACGGATGCACCAAACACAAACGTCCAGTGGATAACAGTAGAGAATAGACTAGTAGACCCAAGAATCAATGTGGTCACGCGCAGTGGCGCTCAGACAGGCCGTGATAGGGGAGTAGAATCTTCCACGTCAGGGGAGGCTCACACAAAGCAGATCCCTCTTGAAACAATATGGATAAGGAAAGCTCCGGGAAAAATACCTGCTTTTGACCTACAAAAGAAAAAGGAGGTATTTATCGACGCGCTGGATACCTTCAGAGAACCAGCAACAGAGTTGCAGTGGATCCCGTTGCGCAGTGAAGCACCGCACATTGAAGACATGCCAACGGATTATGATAAAACAAGCACTGTGACAAATGTTAGCACTTCCGTTGCATAGTTCCTGCAAAGCTGCATGAAGCTACTCAAAAGTGAAAATGCCATAGTAGAGCTGCAGAAGCTCATAAACCAATATGAGCCGCAGACCGGAACAGAGACTTCTGATAGCACAGTACATCACATAAGGAAGCATAAATGAATAGGTCGTGAAATGAGGCTTACTGCGTAGATAGGATATTTTGAAATGGATGAAGTCATCATTGATCTGGGATCCGAAGTAAATGTCTTAAGTTAGCAGACATGGCAGCAGATGGGTCAACCAAAGTTGTCATGGTCACCTATCCAGTTGAGAATGGCTAACCAAGAGAAAGTCATACCTTTTGGCTGGTTATCTGATGTGATAGTCGACATCGATGGAGTCCAAAGTTAGGAATACTTTGAAGTTATCGAGATTGTGGATGATAGTCAGCCTTTTCCTGCACTGTTAGGAATTGACTGGGCTATTGATAACTTGGCTATCATAAACTTAAAGACAAAGAAGATGATATTTGAAGGGAAGCATCTTAGGTTCATCGCACCGTTGGATCCTACAGATGGTGATAGATACAGAGAGCCGATTCAGGAGGAATCCAAGGCTCAAGACTTGGACAGACTATACCAGCTCATAGCGAACCAGGAAGATTACATTAATCCTACTGTAGATGGTACACTCAGCTGGAGATGTGACAACTCCTACGTCTCTGATTTGGAGGTAGGACTGGAAAATTGGCAAAGCCGGATGCATGAAGTATCAGCAACAAGGTGCGCGCAGGTTACGAAATCACTACGCTAGATCGGGAAGGAGGTAAGTCTTATTCTCACATATGATGGTTCTGCTAATGTTTATACTTTCATCCAAGAATATAGTGCAGCTATTGCAGATGAGCACAGATTACCAGCATTGGATATGGCACTGCGTGACACACCCGCCAGATGGTGGAATACGCACAAGCAGACATTGACCGCTTGGGATCAATGTAGAATTAAGATGCAGATTTGGTTTGCTGATCGGGTTACCTTACCCTTTGGAAAGTTTAATGGACAGACAGATCCTAGTCAACACATTGAAGTATGTTCACAAGCATGGATGGAAAGGCCACACACATAATGGGTGCATCTATTTGTACATACGCTGGATGATGACATTCCAAAGAAATGGTACCTAGACTTGGAGTTGCGTAGAGAAACCACTGATTGGGAAATGTTGACTGTGAAATTCCAGAGGGACTTCAGCTTTGAGGACGAGAACCCACTGATCCATGAGGCATTGCAGATAATTAAGGAACTCATATTCAGGGAAGACTCTCCTCACAGAAATATGACGTTGGAGGAATTCTTCGGGGCAGATTGTGTTCCTGCACACTTACAGTCAGAATGGAAGGAACACGAAGAACACCTTATCAAGTGTTACAACCTAGCTGAAGACATCAATGATAGAAATGAAGACGATGAGGATGATCCACGCAACATAAACATACCAGAATCAGAGGGTGCGCGCAACGTAGAAGGACCTCCGTTAGAAATCCCAGATATGAGCGGACCAGTAAAAACACAGAACGTGAATATTGGCACAAAAGAAGAACCGAAGTTCGCAGCAATAGGAGACTATTGGGACGATCAGACTGTTGCAGAGATCGCAAACACCTTGCATGAATATGAGGAGCTGTTTCCAACAAAATTTACAGAAATGAAAGGAATTCTGGGAGAGCTAGGAGTCATGAAAATACCTTTGAATCCAGGTGCAAATCTTGTGAAGCAGAGACCGTACAGACTAAATCCGCGCTACAAAGAAAGAGTACGCGCAGAGCTGGATAAGATGCTTGAAGCAGGAATTATTGAACCTGTCGAGGAATCAGAGTGGATTAGTCCCATGGTCGTTCAAGACAAGAAAAAAAAAGGTGAGATCAGGATTTGTGTGGATCTCAGAAAACTGAATGATGCTTCTATGCACGACCCATTCCCCACTCCTTTCACAGATGAAGTGCTTGATAATGTTGGAGGGAATGAGGCCTATTCTTTTACTGATGGTTTTTCGGGGTATCATCAGATAAGGATTGATCCCACAGACAGGCATAAGATGACTTTTGCTACATAATGGGGGTCGTTCCAGTACACAGTAATGCCCTTTGGCTTGAAGAACGCACCTGCCATATTTTCTAGAGTGGTCCTTGCAACATTCAAATAGTTTATGCATAAGTTTCTTGAATCCTATTTTGACGATTGGACTGTGTTTGGTCTATTGAAGAACCATTGTGCAAACCTCAGACTGATGCTTGAGAAGTGTCGACAGCATCAGATCTCTTTAAATCTAAAGAAGTGTATTTTTTGTGTTCCTTATGGCATTCTACTTGGGCACATTGTTTGTAAGCAAGGACTGATGGTGGACCCTGCGAATATTGCCATCATTGTGAACTTGCCAACACCAAATTTAGTCAAAATGTTGCGCTCTACCTTAGGCCATACTGGATACTACTAGAAATTTATAAAGGGTTACGCGCAGATAACCGCAGCAATGGAAAAGCTGCTAAAGAAAGACGCACCATTCATTTGGAACGCGGAATGCGAACAAGGTTTTGATACACTAAAAGAAAAGATGGTGACTATGCTGATTCTAGTCTTTCCAGATTGGATGAAGCCATTTCATGTCCATGTTGATGCATCATGCATTTCCTTGGGAATCATATTAGCTTAGCTAGGAGAAGGAGGTATTGACCACCCCATTGCATTCTCGAGAAGGAAGCTCTCAACGGAAGAAAAGAACTATACTACTACTGAGAGGGAAGGCCTTGCAATGGTATATGCCCTACAAAAATTTAGGCATTACTTGCTTGGTGTGCACTTCCTTATGTTCACTGACCATTCTGCATTGAAATACTTGGTCAATAAGCTAGTGTTAGGGGGGCGCATATGCAGATGGCTATTGCTATTCTAGGAGTATGATTTTGAGATTATTGTTAAGCTAGGAAGACTAAACTTGGGACCTGATCATCTGTCAAGGATTGAGTCAAGAGAAGAGCCGACGAACATTGAAGACAGTCTACCTGATGTGCAACTATTCGCTATACAGGTTGCCGATGATTATTATAAGGATATCATTAATTTCCTAACAACAGGGCTGGCACCACAGGAATTATCTGTCCAATAGAAGAAAGAGCTAGTGGTGCGCGCCACAGACTTCACTATAATTGCAGGTCAATTATACAAACTCGGGCTGGATGAAGTCCTGCGCAGATGCATACTAGATCATGAGAAACCATTTATTCTAGCAGACGTGCATTCAAGGATCGTGGGAGGTCACTATGCAGGAAGGGCTACCGTGCAGAAGATATTGCGTGCAGGGATATGGTGGCCCACGATCCACAAAGATTCCAAAGAACACTGCAGGAACTGTGATGTCTGTCAAAGGACAGGGAAACCTTCATGAAGAGATGAGATGCCATTAAACCCACAGTTGACCTTGCAGGCGTTTAAGAAATGGGCAATTGATTTCGTGGGTCCTATAAACCCACTAGGGAAAAGAACTAGTGCGAGGTATATTATTACTGCTACTGATTACCTCACCAGATGGGCAGAAGCAAAGCCAGTAAAGGACTGCAGCGCCAGTACCGATGCGTAGTTCATTTTTGAAGAAATATTGTCAAGATTTGGTTGTCTGAATATTTTGATGAGTGACCAAGGTACTCACTTTTTGAACAAGACCATTGAGGTACTCCACATTCTTCATCAGTGCAGTACTCCATATCATCCACAGGCGAATGGCACTATTGAGGCTTTCAATAAAATTATGGAGAATGCACTCACTAAGGTTTGCAACGTAAATAGGGATGATTGGGATCTGCGCGTCTCCTCTATGTTATGGGAATACAGGACTACATGCAAGAAATTGACAGGACATACACCTTTTCGGTTGGCTTATGGGCAGGAAGCTATAATGCCAATGGAATATATTGTCCCTAGTTTAAGGATCACTGCGTTCACAGGGTTGGTAGATCGCCCAGCATTAGAAGAAAGGTTACTACACCTTGTTGGGTTGGAGGAAGATCGCTTCATTGCCGGCTTCCACCAGCAAGCTCAGAAAGAACACGAAAAAAGCCTGGCATGATTGCCATATAAAGAACAAGTGCTTTTAGGTAGGTGACCTAGTCCTCCTGTATGATAGCAAATTCATGAAGCTCCCTGGCAAATTTAAGATGCATTGGCTTGGCCCATATACTGTGATACATGTTACTAACACTGGTGCAGTCCAGTTAGCCAATTTAGCTGGTGATACCTTGCCAACTTTGATAAATGAAAGCAGGCTAAAGCTATACCATGATAGCACTACTTCACAGAACCTTGGACAACAAGCGGAGGAAGAAATTTCTAAGTGCCAAGTACAGTTGAAATTGGGCACTAGAAGTGTAAAGGAGCCTGTACATGTATGATAAGAAAGATAATGTATGTACCGCACATCAATGTTGAAGCTGCGCGGGAGAAAAAAAAAATTGCACTATGAATCAACTGCGCAGGAGTGCAAGTGGCCTACCACGCAGTTTGGCGCAGCACCCAGAGAAAAATAGCTGTTACACCACTTTTGAGAAAATAGCCATTAGATGACTGTTGCAGCAACCACTTCAGCATTTAAAGAGAAGATAATCGTTCTAGACGAGCTGACGAAGGAAAGGACTAGAAAATCCGATGGATTCGGTCACCAGAGGGCATATTTAATGCATATTTAGCCGTTGAAGGGAACGAGAGAAGGTCAGCTGTGCCTATAAATAACACCGCTAGAGGACTTGTGGGCGTTACTGAGCACTTAGAATTTTCTTGCGACCACCCCTTGCACTAATATCCATCTGTCGTCTGGCTACCATACCCACCATCGAATCAGTGAATGTCTGAACCTTTCTATCGAGAAGAAGAGCTTACCATTGAAGAAGCACTTAGATTCTTTCGGCATGGAGGGATTCAAGAGTTAATGAGAACCCCTGCCAAGAAAGTTGTAACAGAACAAGGCCAACGATCCCGTAGATCACCAAGAACCAATCCAGCCATGCAAGACAAGGGAAAGGAGACAGTCACTGTACCTCGAACCAATAAACCAAAGTTAGGTTTGACGGTGCTAAGGCAGCCCATTTTTACGAAATAAATCCCTCTGAATATGAATCCTGAGTACATCTCACCCCGGGCACTGAATGCCCCCGTCTATAAGCTAGCCAAGAATGCAAAATACGACATCCCCTTGTCACCAATTTCGAAGCATGTTAAAATTACAACCAACCTATTGTGCAAAATACCAGACTGTAAATGGGAGGACTATGACCTCTCAGGAGTGCAAAGAGATGAGCCACATGATCCCAAGTACCCAGACTTTCAGCCAGACCAGTACATGTGCTGGAAGAAAGATGCCAAAGGAACCCTCATCTGGTTGCCAAAAGCTGGTTGACACCGGTAGTGCAGTCAGGACTGTTGAACCTGCTATGACTACCCCACTTTGAACGGTCGACTGAGCTGAATGTAGTGGTTCATACCTTGATGGAATGAATCCACCAAGGATATCTATGGATGGATTGGCCAGTTGACATAGGCATTGACTTAATCCATTGCATTACGAGATTAAGTAAGCGGGGAAAAGACCCAAAGTTTTTCTTCCAGGGGAAAATCAGAGAAAAGGATGCAGTAACCAAGATGAAGAAAACTCATGCACTGGTCAAAGGAAAATGGGGTTTTCCTACTAACAAAATTGAAGACAAAAAAACCAAGTTCGTCACCCAATTGCTCGCAGCAAAGGTATTACGGATGGCAAGACCCTTGGAGGTGCCTGCGGGCGCAGTGTTGCTCAGTGCAACAGTAGCTGAAGGCGTCGAGTTCAACTGGTGCCAATATCTATTGAACGAGTTCATGGAAGAGCTCAATGACATTCAGTTGAATGGAGGCAACTTCCATTTCACATGGTTGATTGTCCTCATCGCATTTATTGGATGGAAGGAGCCAGAGGACTACGTCGGCGTTAGCTTTGATAAATCAGAACCCAGAGGAGTCAGGTACATGAACCTCTGGGCAAATCTTGATCCGCAGCGCCAGCATGCAACTCAAGAAGTGTTCTACAAGTATTACACGCGGCTATGCGCCGTGATCACCTCTACACCAAGGGTAACAAAGCAGGTAACAAGCAAATACATACGCATTGTTAATTTTACTGCTGACATGCGTTGTGTGTTTATTTCCCCGAAGGCAAAGATGAAGAAGCCACAATTTTTCCCTGGGAACTACCACATGACAGAAGAGGACATCGAGATCATTATGAAATATTGGCCCACAGAGTACTGTGTGGAAGTTTTAGATGTCCCCATAGATTCAGAAGATGATGAAATAATTCTACCACCATGTCCAATTCTGGAAGAAATGGGAAGGAGGAAGGAACCAGAGAACCCAACACAGCCAATGGCGAGGAAGAAAATGAAAGCGACAAAAGCAACATCTGACACAGTACTGAAGGAGGATGACTTTGATATGATATTAGACAGAGTCAACAAGCAGCTAGAGGAGTTCATGGCCGATAAAGACAAGAAAGATAAGGCCATCCAAGATGACCTGCAGAGGAATTGGCTAGCGATGCAAGGGCTAATGAAAAAAGTCAAAGATGTGCACAATAGCTTGGCCTTGCCATGCAACCCAGCAGTAGAAGGGAGGTCTGGAGGAACCTTGCAGCCGAGGCCAACACAACTTGTTGTTGCGCTACCAATAAAAATGAGACTTGTCTATCTCGATCCAATGACGATCACATTGCCCATGTCGGAGGATGTGGCCTTGGATACGACAAATGTCGAGCGGGTAGAGCTCGACTTGGCAAAAATCCTGATACTAGGTCTACATTTTTTGAACACGTAGATTGGGGACGAGCTGCGTGACAGAGCTGTGGACTCAAGAAAAGCAGAAGTGGAACTACAAATGGCAAATAGATAGCTCGAGGAGTCAAGCTCGTGCAATAGAATGTTGCTTGAAGATGAACAAGTGCGAAGGTAGAGATTGGAGGCTACCATTAACTCTGTTGCAGAAGATATTGGAGAAGTACAGATCCAAGACGATCCTGCAGATACTGTCTTGAAGATAAAGGACACGGTGCGCTTCCTTAAGTTAGAGATGGAGGACAAGATAATCCTCTATGAAGCCGATATCAACCTGCTAAAAGAAAAGATCAAACCAAAGGTTGTAATCACTGATCAACAGTTGAGAGGTCAAGCATTAAAGATCGCAACAGAGGTTGCGAAGTGCCAGAATTTGCTTGACGAATACTTGAAGGCATTCACAGCCCTTGAAGAGAATCCAGGGCTGCAGCAGATCAAGACCACGGTAAAGGAGAAACAGACCACGTTGGAAGCACTGGATGCAGAGGTAAAGACTCTACCAGCAAGAGATAGGCTACTGAAATTCACGGAGATGTCCGGCCTAAAGAAAGAAGTCGAAGTATTAAGGGAAAAGGAGATTGCGTTAGACAATCAATCATAGCCACTACTAGAAGATGCCACTGTGGTGTCGCAGCAGATAGAAGATAAACTGAAAGAGCTGGGCGACAACCAGGAATAGGTAGAAGCCCAAATCAGAGAAGAGATAACACTACAGGTGCTTGATACAGTCAAGCAAGTTGAGAAAGAAACTAAAGAAACAATGGAGAAACTAACAAACACTTACAGTGAGTCCACAGCAAAGCTGACCGCACAGATCAGAGAGCAGATTCCGATGGTGGACATTGAAAGTGGCTTGGGGACGAGCCACATGTAAGTGTTAGGGGCATGTTGGGCCTGGCCCAACTAGTCCAATTTTGGTAACATTTTTGAAGGCAGAAGAACCTGAGCTGAGCGTAGCTCTAAAACAGATTGAATTTTGGCTAAGTACTGGGGATGCTGCGAAGAGGTGCGTAGTAGCCATGTTTTGAGCAGTGCTGCGAAGATCAATACTGCACAGAAGCAGTGCTGCAGAGATAGGAGGCAACGTGGAGCCATCAAATCAGAATGCTAGATGAAGGACAGGTACAGGTATCGGTCAGACTGGTAGCAGCCTATTTTTGGGAAAGATGTTCCAGGAGTGCCGAGCGGCGGGCATAAGTAAATTAGGAAGGCGGCCAATGTGCAAGTTTGTTAAGGAAAGCGACGCCTTGGCATGCTTCATGGGAGAGACCGTTAGAGATGAACAGTTCGACAGAAGCATCCTGTTGGCACATGTGCGATAGGGAGGCCGATAGAGACAGAATGAAGATGTGGAGAACCACCACGATGAAGCAGACGCTACCAATGGCTAGCAAGCTGGTTTAGGGAAACCGACGCAGTTTTGTAAACCCTAAGGGTTTTGGGTTTAGGTCTTCAGCATTGTAAAGACATGACCTTTGGGCATGATCTATTTAAGAAGACAATTTTGTAAGGGATGGGTTACACTTTTGGGTATTACTTTTGTTATTACGATTTTTGGGTTGGTATATTGAAAAATCTTTCTGAATCAAGAAGATTGTAAAGGCTCTGCAGCTGTGTGTGCAGAGACCTACCTGAGAGGAAGGAAAGTCTGCAGTTGAGTGCGCAGACTAAGAAAGGTTGTCCCCGTCCCTTTTAAAAGAAATATGTTACCAACTGTTCTTGTGGATGTAGCTTCCCACCCAAGGAAGTGAACCACATTAAATCTCCTGTTGTGCGATTGTGTTTATGAATGAATAATTACTTGTATTTTTTGTCAATGAATGTCTAGTTGTTTCCTTGCATACTGTTATGGGAGAGCTTTTATATGCATTTTCCATTAAAGAAGTATGGAAATGATATGTTAAGTTCCGTATGAATAATTGAATGGTGAACATTTAGTCTTGTGTATGAAGGCAGTGAACCAGTCATTTGGTTAAGTACTTTCTTATACGCATTAAATGAATGTATAACAGTTTGATTAGATCAGTCGTCTATGTTCAAATCATAACATCCTAAGTTAACGAATGAATGTTAGAAGAATAGTTAGTTAAGCGCCTGAATGAATGGATGAGTGATATTCGTTTCAGTGCCTTTAGTGTTTCAAAATAAGTATAGAATAAAGATGCATTGTTCGCAGCTTTAGCAGAAGTCCCATGGTAGACAAACATAGTGGTGCGCACCGCAACATTGCCCATCGCTGCGCAGTCTCACCTCGTAGCACATACCCTCTGTTGTGCTGTGCAGTACGTCCGTCCAAGCAAATTATCACTTACTGTGGAAACCTAATTCCGCAGTACCCCATAGATACACCTTGGGTGAGACATCAACCTGCTCATAGGTTGTTGCTGAAAGGGCCAGTGCGAAGGAGTTTTGTTGGTCAAAGGGAAACTGCGAAGAACCTGGGTCTTATAAAAAACCTCTGGGTCAGTTATAGCCAACACTTAAAAACTGAAATAAGAAATCTTAAAGAAGAAAAAGAACAAATTTTAAAAGCACGGGAAGAATTGAACCAAATTTTACTGGAAAAGCATCATCATGATGAAAAAGATAAGAGAACAGAAGTAAGATATGAATCTGGAACAATGTCCTACAACCAAAAAGATAAGAAAATGAAATACTATAAAACTGAAAGTAACTCTTCTTCTTCTGAATCCGAGGATAAAACTTATCGCAGAAAATATAATTCTGAGCAAGACAGCAGTGACAGTGACACTGGTCCTAAGAAAAAGCGTAAACATCATGAACAAATTTCAGGGGAATTTACAAAGATATAACCCCCAACTTTTAATGGCGAAAATGACAAGGGAGAGACAGGTGAAGCATGGTTGTCTGGTATGAAAAAGTATTTTCAGATTTATGATTACTCATCTCAGTTAAAAGCTAAAATGGTTATATACAATCTAACCGGAAGGGCAGACATTTGGTGGCAGGATATCAAAAGAGTTAAAAGCATTAAAGAAAAGAATATAAAATGGAGTACATCTAATAAACGATTTAAAAGAAAGTTTTTATCTGAATAGTATTATGAAGATAAGTTAAAAGAATTTTATGATTTAAAGTTGGGTTCTATGACTATGAAGGAGTTAAGTAGCAAATTTCTCAGCTTGTTAAGGTATGTACCTTACCTAGCTGAAGAGAAACTTAAGATACAAAGGTTTTTGAGCTGCTTACCCTTTGACATAAAAGACAGAATTGAATGCGATAATCCTTCAACTCTTGAAGAAGCCATGAGAAAAGCTAATTTCTGTTTTGAATAGAATAAGAAAAGAGAAGGTGTATTGAGTTGGAGAAATAATTAACCAAGTAATTATGAGCATAAGAAGAAAACTTTTAATTTCAAGAATTCTGGGAATAATAAAAATTTGAATATTATAAATTTTCAGAATAATAATAATTGCAGAGGTAATGCACCACAAAATTTCACAACTGCAAGGAATGTGCCTAATAATAATAATAATACCAGAAATGTTGAACAAATGCCACCTTTAAAGTGTTATGATTGCAATGGACCTCATACCAGAGAAAACTGCCCACTCAGAAGAAAGAACGGTTGTCCCCATCCCTTTTAAAAGAAATATATTACCAACTGTATGGATGTAGCTTCCCACCCAGGGAAGTGAACCACATTAAATCTCATGTTGTGCGATTGTGTTTATGAATGAATAATTACTTGTGTTTTTTGTCAATGAATGTCTAGTTGTTTCCTTGCATACTGTTATGGGAGAGCTTTTATATGCATTTGCCATTAAAGAAGTATGGAAATGAAATGTTAAGTTCCGTATGAATAATTGAATGGTGAACATTTAGTCTTGTGTATGAAGGCAGTGAACCAGTCATTTGGTTAAGTACTTTCTTATACGCATTAAATGAATGTATAACCATTTGATTAGATCAGTCGTCTATGTTCAAATCATAACATCCTGAGTTAACGAATGAATGTTAGAAGAATAGTCAGTTAAGCGCCTGAATGAATGGATGAGTGATATTCGTTTCAGTGCCTTTAGTGTTTCAAAATAAGTATAGAATAAAGATGCATTGTTCGCAACTTTAGCAAATGTCCCATGGTAGACAAACATAGTGGTGCGGACTGCAGCGTTGCCAATCGCTGCGCAGTCTCACCTCGCAGCACATACCCTCTGTTGTGATACGCAGTACGTCCGTCCAAGCAAATTATCACTTACTGTGGAAACCTAATTCCGCAGTACCCCATAGATACACCTTGGGTGAGACATCAACCTGCTCGTAGGTTGTTGCTGAAAGGGCAGGTGCGAAGGGGTTTTGTTGGTCAAAGGGAAACTGCGAAGAACCTAGGTCTTATAAAAAACCTCTGGGTCAGTTATAGCCAACACTTAAAAACTGAAATAAGAAATCTTAAAGAAGAAAATGAATGAATTTTAAAAGCACGGGAAGAATTGAACCAAATTTTACTGGAAAAGCATCATCATGATGAAAAAGATAAGAGAACAGAAGTAAGATATGAATCTGGAACAATGTCCTACAACCACAAAGATAAGAAAATGAAATACTATAAAACTGAAAGTAACTCTTCTTCTTCTGAATCCAAGGATAAAACTTATCGCAGAAAATATAATTCTGAGCAAGACAGCAGTGACAGTGACACTGGTCCTAAGAAAAAGCGTAAACATCATGAACAAATTTCAGGGGAATTTACAAAGATATAACCCCCAACTTTGAATGGCGAAAATGACAAGGGAAAGACAGGTGAAGCATGGATGTTTGGTATGAAGAAGTATTTTCAGATTTATGATTACTCATCTCAGTTAAAAGCTAAAATGGTTATATACAATCTAACCGGAAGGGCAGACATTTGGTGGCAGGATATCAAAAGAGTTAAAAGCATTAAAGAAAAGAATATAAAATGGAGTACATTTAATAAACTGTGTAAAAGAAAGTTTTTATCTGAATAGTATTATGAAGATAAGTTAAAAGAATTTTATGATTTAAAGTTGGGTTCTATGACTATGAAGGAGTTAAGTAGCAAATTTCTCAGCTTGTTAAGGTATGTACCTTACCTAGCTGAAGAGAAACTTAAGATACAAAGGTTTTTGAGCTGCGTACCCTTTAACATAAAAGATAGAATTGAATGCGATAATCCTTCAACTCTTGAAGAAGCCATGAGAAAGGCTAACTTCTGTTTTGAATAGAATAAGAAAAGAGAAGGTGTATCGAGTTGGAGAAATAATTAACCAAGTAATTATGAGCATAAGAAGAAAACTTTTAATTTCAAGAATTCTGGGAATAATAAAAATTTGAATATCATAAATTTTCAGAATAATAATAATTGCATAGGTAATGCACCACATAATTTCACAACTGCAAGGAATGTGCCTAATAATAATAATAAAAATAATAATAATAATAATAATAATACCAGAAATGTTGAACAAAGGCCACCTTTAAAGTGTTATGACTGCAATGGACCTCATACCAGAGAAAATTTCCCACTCAGAAGAAAGACAGTCAACAACATTCACACCATGCAAGTGGAGCCAATAGTCGGTGATGTAGCAAGAGAAATGCCCAGGTTAATGTAGCGCTGGAAAATCGACAAGCATACCATCAAACTTCTATGGTCAAGATTGAAGGTACGATACAAAACAAATCTATTTCCATTTTAATAGATCCAAGTGCATGTTTGAGTTACATATCACCTGATTTAGTGAAAAGTTGCAAGTTAAAGGTAGAAAAATTTGATAAATCGTGGTTGGTTCAGCTAGCAACAGGCACCAAAAGAAAGGTTGTAGAGTTTGTTAAAAGTTGTGATTTACTTATGAGTCAATTGAAGACGCAAGTTAAATTGAATGTTTTTCCATTAGGGTCATATGATGTATTAACTAGCATGGACTGGCTTGAACAACATAGAGTAATAATTAACTATTATGAAAAGTCTTTTACTTGTTTGAATAATGAAGGAAACACTGAAACAGTAAACGGAATCCCTAGGAAAACATCTGTTAGACAAATTTCTGCTTTACAAGTAAAGAAAGTTGTAAGAAAGGGTTGTAAAATGTTTGCTGTAAATGTGATTAATGACAAATATTCTTCTAAAGAATATAAGATACAACTGGAAGACATACCTATTCTTAAGGACTTTTTTGATGTATTCCCGAAAGAAATTCCAGGACTACCTCCGAAAAGGGAACTTGATTTCACCATTGAGTTAGTACCGGGTGCGGTACCAAACTGAAAGCCTCCTTACAGAATGAATATTCTTGAATTAAACGAACTAAAATCTCAGTTAAAAGAATTAATTGATAAGAACTACATAAGGCCAAGTGTGTCTCCTTGGCGAGCACCGGTTATCTTCGTTAAAAAGGACAGTACCTTGCGATTGTGCATAGATTACCGTAAACTTAATAAAATGACTATTAAAAACCGATATTCCTTACCCTACATTAACGATCTATTTGATCAGGTACGCGGAGCAGAGATATTCACTAAAATTGACTTAAGTTCTGGATATCATCAAGTTAGAATAAAAGATGAAGACATTTTTAAAACTGCTTTCAGAACCCGTTATGGGCACTATGAGTTCGTAGTTATGCCTTTTGGGCTAACTAACACACCGGCAGTCTTCATGTGTTTAATGAATAATGTTCTGCATAAGTACCTAGATAAGTTTGTAATTGTGTTCACTGATGATATTTTAATCTATTATAAGACTAAAGAAGAACACGACGAACACTTAAGAATAATTCTACAAGTTTTAAGAGAACATCAGCTTTATGCTAAGTTCAGCAAATGTGACTTTTATAAAGATAAAATACAGTACTTAGGTCACATAATATCTAAAGACGGAATTTATGTCGACTCAGATAAAATAAGAGCAATTAACGAGTGGCCTGTCCCTAAAGACATAACTGATGTACATTCATTTATGGGGATAACAGGTTACTTTAGAAAATTTATTGAAGGATTCTCCAGAATTGCGAATCCCATAAATTCCTTGCAGAAGAAGGGAAAGAAATTCATTTGGGATAAAAAATGCAAAGAAAGTTTTAAGAAGTTAAAAGAATTATTAACAACAACACCTATATTAAAAATTGCTAATCCCAATAAGGACTTCCTTGTATGCACTGATGCATGCAACGATGGACTTGGTAGGGTATTAACTCAAGAATGTCATGTTATTGCTTATGAGTCTAGGAAGATAAAAGTCCACGAAAAGAACTACGCAACTTATGATCTAAAGCTGGCAACTGTGACACATGCATTAAAAATGTGGCGCCATCCCCTGATTGGAAGAAAGTTTTCACTAATGACATATAATAAAGGCTTAAAATACTCGTTGGATCAAACAAATCTTAACGCAAGGCAAGCTAGGTGGCTAGCTTTCCTTAGCGAATACAATTTCGAAATTCAACACATTAAGGGTAAAGAAAACAAAGTTGCTGATGCCTTGAGCAGAAATGCCAAATTAAATTTTGTGGTAGCAATCAGTACATTTAAAACAGATCTAAAAAATCAAATCGAGGAAGGAATTAAGCAAGATGAAAATTATCGGAAGTTACATGATAAATTTGTTGAAAATGTATCTGAAAAATTAATAACAGATTACAGCATTAATGAAAAGGGTTTAATGACTTATAAAAATAGAATTTATGTACCTAATGTGTCAAAAGTTAAACTGTTGATTTTGGATGAAGTTCATAAAAGTCCTTATTCGGGACACCCTGGTTATTAGAAAATGATAACTATGCTAAGAAATGATTACTTTTGGCCCAACATGAAGAATGAGGTGGCTGATTACATAGCTAGGTGTTTTGAATGTTAGACAATTAAAGCTGAGCATCAACACCATAGGAAAGGTAAAGGTGCAATGGAAGCACGTTAGCCCTGATGAAGCTACTTGGGAATTGGAAAGTAATCTGCGAGCAACATATCCAATTCTTTTCCAGGGAATCTCTAAGGAAGAATAAGCAACATCGAGGACGATGTTGAGCTTAAGTGGGGGTGTTTGTAACATACCCATTACTTGAAACATTTTATGTTTGAGAAAAAACATTATCTTAACTTTTATTGTAAGGTTTTATATTTGGCCAAGTGGCCAAGGATGACTGTAATTGCATAATATTATTATTTAATAAAATAAAATAGGAGACACTCACCCAAAGAGACTGTTGAAAGAGTGTTTACTAACCCACTAGGTGGAATGGAATATAGGGTAGAAGGCAATGGACAAGTGGCAGCATCAGGAACTCAATAACTAGCTGTTGTTATGGAACAACTCCCTTGAATTGTGGTCAAAGTTCCCTGAAATATGGAACTGGAGCTTGAGGCTCATTTATTTGGAAACTGATCACTAAAAGACCTTGGCATCCTTTTAAGCCATCGAATTTGAGCAAAGGCTCACACTTTTTTTGACGAAAAAATTTACCTTGTGGTTCTGCTATATGCACACAAGAGATTCGATGAGGGGAAGCTATGTTTTGAGTTGTATTGTAAGTCTGTTTCACTTCTATTGAGTGCATAGGTTTTTGAGGTGTATGCAAGTCTCCATTGATTGTTAGAAGTACAACCTGAGTGCCTTACTTCTACACAAATTCTTCTACCTAGTGGTTGAGTAAACAGGCTCGGGGGTCCAAGGTAGCAAGTGATTTGGTTGATTCTTCTGGAGAAGGTTGGGAGGAACAGGCCTCTTTGGGTGTTTGTCCACCCTATCGATTTATCAGCTTCTACTTGCTATTTTATCTTCTAATGGTTATAACTTATTGCTTTTAAACTGTTGATTTATGATTATTAGCTGAATGTTGTTAGTTATCACCATTCAGATTTAAAGGATTGATTTTCTGAAGTGTATATTATTTCTGTAAATGGTTGAAGAAATTTTCTGATAATGATAGATTTAAAATGCTTCCCTGCATTTTTCCACACACTGTCCTTGTACCGTACTCTAGTACAGGGAAGAGTGTTTAAAGATAGATATGAACAATGATATGCAATAGATAGAATGATTGAATATTTATCATAAGATAAACTCTGTTATGTTTCCTGTATTACATTATCTGTCTACATTTCAAATAAAATATCTCATATTTTAGACATAGAAAAACATAGCAACTACTTATTTATTTAGACATTGTAATATCATGACATTCATAGCAACATAAGTAAAAATACATAAACATTTCCATACTTCTGTACAAAACCTAAAGTTCAGTTATAGGTTAAAAATTCTTTTCAAAAGACGAATAATATATACATTTTTACTATTTATTTTCAATTGAAACTCCTTTTAAGACATATTGGTTTCTGCATTACAAATACTAGCAGTATCGAAATACATAGTTTAGATTTTCATCAACAAAGCATGAATTGCAATTATTGCAAAGTAGATCGAAACCAAACATATCTATTATACAATGCTAATAATATTACTGCATACAAATTGTATTCAACTATTAATTGAAAACTAAACCCTAATTATTATAAAACGAATAGAAACTATTATTTCTAACGAATGTCCCAAGTCACAACCCCAACTTTAGCTATTCAAGACTACTACGATGTTAACACTTCATCTCTTAAACAAAACTAAGGTGACTCACGAGACTTGGATCCAAACCCTAAGGGTTAGTCTGTCAAGTCGAAATTTATTACAACTTTCGAGGGTTTCACCTTTAATATTTATAGAGTCGAAACCCTCAGCATCCTTTACAAACTTAATCAAAACACATAAACCATTTTCAACGGTTTCCAAAATAGGGCTCATGGACTTTGATAGCAAACAGTTGAGCTATTCTTAAAAACACTAAATAACCTTTTAAAACACAACGATGAAACTTGTTTTCGTTATCAAACAACTTTTCATTTAACACTATCGAGAGATCTCTTCTCAGCTTAAAAAACTTTAAGACTTCAACCAATCAACGCATGAAAATCGATAGCATTATCCTGTTAAAGACGCAGTATCTCTAAAGGAAACAACATGAGGTCTAGTGTTCGAAACCCCAACTGCTTTATATAAACAAAAATCGAGTTTTAACAACTTAGAAGAACTGCCATTACATTTCATTTCATGCCAAGGGTTAGACCCTTCAAAACAACTGTATTCATTTCACAATAAATTTGTTACACAGTAAAATGTTGTAGAGCCAATGCAAATTAGGTTGAGGATTCAATCCTCCCTACATAAAAGACAAGCCTTACGGCTTAAACATTACAATGGCGGAAAAATCCACAGCTAACCACAAACCGACTTCTCGGCCAAACCAGACAAGGACCGACATTTTTCCAAGTTGCACCCTACAGGAAATCACCGAGGCTTATCAGGTGTTAATATTTGTCTTTTCCCCTTTGCTTGAAACATACAAAGCCAAAGTCGTGGAGTCACCTGCCATTAAAACACATAGCGTGGTTAAAATATGAAAACATAGCTCAAACTTAAATACATGCAGCTGTAACATTATACACCTTCATGAAATAACAAGAAAGAACCACGACTTACGTTTCAAAGGAAAACCTTGCTTCTTATCTGAATTTATCCTGTAACCGTCGAGAACACTAGAGTCACCCAAACTGCAAAACAAACGCATCAAGTCTTAGCTCAGGAAAGGCTCGACTTTTAGAGCTTTGAGATGACAGTTTACAAGCCACAGGTCAAGGTATCGAACCCTGGAGAGGTGCCTCCAAAACACTGTTACAAACCCTAAGAACCCGCAGGCCTGTCGGCCTCTCCAAAACCCTACTCACGGCAAAATGAATGCCAAGGAATATGCCTTCATCGATGTAAATCCAAAGACAGTTAGGGTTATCACCACTACCAAGAAAACCACGTGAAAACCTGCCACGGTGGATGCCATTAGACATTCCACCCATAACACTTTTAATGCACTTTTATTACCATAACTACTGCATACGTTGTACCTGCCATCACATCATAACTAAGTTAATGTTTCGGTCTTCCACTTGCTTGGACTTACAACTATATTATAGTATGGATACGTTGTATCAAAGGTCAAACTATTAATGTTTACAATCCAAGTGTTACATAGAACTCCTTTTGATTAAACCCTTGTACTTAGCATAAAACCATAGAGTGCATCACAAGGGTATTATATAGTATTGATATGTTGCACATAGGGTTATAACAACCCAACTTACATTTAATTACATAAAGAGCATAGTTGGTAACCAACGATATTTTACAAGGTTGACATTATAAAACAAATACATAGGGTTGTGCCTATAGATTTTAGACCTTAAAAGATAGGCTTAAAGTTATAGTAATAGCTATTAAGCTTAGGTTATGATTCTTTTAGTATATAATCAAATATAATCGAATACATGGTGTAATTCCTAGGTGTAGGATTTAAATGCCTTTAGCATGGAAATCAGGCTCAAAACCTTCCTCGATGACTTAATACAAGACATGTGTGTTAATACAAATTATGAGATTCGAATATAACTGGAATCATATAAACAAGATTATGCAGAATTTAACTAAAGATCAAACTAGAATAGATCTCACCCTTGAACATTTCCGGTTCTCTATTTCACTTTTTAAAAATATTGAAGGCTAACTGAAGTTTAACTAAGACCTCTTTGTACACTTCGAAAAAAGTATCGCTCTTACCTACGATTTGCAACAGAAGTTCAAATGCTTTAGCTAAATAGCTAAGTAAGCGTCGGGGTGCTCATAGGACTCCTTCATCATCATCAAGAAAGTAAACAGTTAGCACTTATAATGAAATCAGTATTAAGTTAAATCTGTAAAGTCTTGACATCCAGACAAGTAACCATAATTGATCTAGGATGCAAGAAAAAGGTAAAAACATTGAATAGTATCTTAAATAAGCACAAACACATTATACATATTCTGTGATAGAAACTTACACACATAATTGACGTAACAGGTTATTACTAGTGTGTCGTCTAGCTAAATAGATTATCATTCGTTATACTTCCGCATAGTAATTACAACACTTTATGCTACTAAGAAAATTTTTAATTTTTTGTGAATTTTTGGGATGTCACAAAAAACAACTCCACAAAACAATTTGCAAAAAGAAGAGAACGACACCCGCTAGAACACCAGGATGCTGAATAAATCCCTCCGGCCCCCTTCGAAGCCCATTCCTCAAAATGCAGTTGCATTAAGAACACCCATAGCAAATTTAGTATTGCAATTAACACCCACGTCAAGTGCAATAAGACCATCCTGCAATCGTGGGCAAGGATCCACCTGAAAACATTTGCAAGAAATCTAAAAAAGACATTGCAATAAAACCTCCTGGAACTCGTGGCAAAGAATGCAGCCAACATTTGTACTGCCCCGCATTTATCCCAACTGATGATAGCCTACCGCTCCCTCCTAGGAAGCGGGAATTGAGGAAAAAATAAAAGATTAACAACCAATAAACATTCAAATAAATACAACATTTTAAAGTTTTAAAATTAAAAAAACCAATCACAAATGTTAAAACTATAGCTAAACGGAAAATTTACCCCAACTCTTTGAATTAGAACCTGACAACGAAACACATATGTACACTGTAGGGGACATAATAATATAGTTATTATAATTTTATATTATTTTATTTTGGGAGAACACCATATTAATTATTTATTATTAATCTTTTGTCAATCATAACAAAAGGGGGCAGCTGCATGCATATTTCCCTGGTATAAGGAGGCATATATTTCAGCATTTTTACAACCGCATGCCTTTGATATGGAAAAAGAATATTTATGACTGTTCTACAGTGATGGAATTTATGGAATTTGACAGGCAAAAATGCCGATCATGGGGTATTTTGACAGTCAAATACCTTTTAAAATTTTGGTTAACCATCTTTTGTAAAGGTTAATAAAATTTCTGAAATTTGATTTTATAGAACAATAAAATTTCTAAACCGTCATTATATTACTACTATTTTTGAAGGACAACAAAATTCCTAAAATATCATTATATTACTAATTTACTAGAAGTATTAATCTATTTCTATTATATAAAACTATGTTTTCTAAATTCCAACTTGCAATGCATACATTCACTAAATAAATAGAAACATCTATTAAATTAAAATTATTTCAATGCATTTCCATTTGCAAGTTGCATGGATTTGTTAAACTATACTTTCTAAATTCCAACTTCCAAAGCATACATTCACTAAATAAATAGAAACATCTATTAAATTAAAATTATTTCAATGCGTTTCCATTTGCAAGTTGCATGGATTTGTTAAACTATACTTTCTAAATTCCAATTTCCAAAGCATACATTCACTAAATAAATAGAAACATCTATTAAATTAAAATTATTTCCATGCGTTTCCATTTGTAAGTTGCATTGATTTTTCCAAACAACATAAAGACTCATTTAACTCAATGATTTTTCCATGATTTTTTTTATTTTTTTATTACTGGAATAAGCATCTACACTCTACAAATTTCAATGCTCAATGCTCATTGATTATATTAGCATTCTACAACAACTTTGGGAGTTGGAAGTTAGAGGGCCTTGGAAACAGAGGTTGAGAGTTATTTGCATTATCAGAGGTAATGCTTGCACTACTTTTTTTGGGTATGTGTGTGTATTTTTTAATAATTGTAAATAACATCAATAATATGTAGGGTGTGTATTTAACGATTTATCCCATAGTTTCAATATCTATATAGATTCATACTCAAACAGTATTGGTTAATTCTCCAATGATTACATGTGCCATCAATTTACACAGACTTGCATCTTTTATAACAACAATGAGTGACGTATAGATATATCGCTTTCCAATGGGCATTGATTCAATTCAAATATAATGTAACTCTTACCTCCATTTTATGATATCAATTTTGCAAACAAAAAAATTATGTGATATTTATTTTCCTTTTATATGCATAAATGTGTGAAATTAAAAAACCATTTTTTTGTTTATTTATGTTTCATTATTTATTTATTTTTGCATATAATTTATGCTTTTTAAGTTACCTTTTTATATAATATTAATTTAGTACATAAATGATAAATGAAATGAATATGAATCAAGTTAATGGATTGTGATAAATATTAATAATGATTATTTTAATTTTAATATAAAAAGTCAAGAAAATAAATATTATTTTGAAAAAAATCAACAAAATTAAATTACTGAATGGTAATATTTTGGGGAACACTTCATTGTTGAAGGGTAAAATTTTAAACAAAACACCGGTAATATAAAAACCCAAACCCACTTAAGAGAGACATTTATTTCCTTTTCTTTAATCCCACTGGTCCTTATCTGTCCTTAACAAAAATGACTAAAAATGACATCTAAGTCCTTAACACCTTATTTGGGATTTAAAGTTGCATTTTGTCCCCTTAAAATGGTGGCGTGAACATGGATAGGCCATAAGTTAAGTGTGACAAATAAGTAATAAGTTGTTTGTTAATTGTTCTTTAACACAAAGCCCCATATTCATGCATCAACTAAGAATTATCCATGCAAATTACTTAAAGGTTATCCATGCATCAACTACAAGTTATTTTTTATATTCTTTTTTCTTTTATAATTTTTTATTTGGAATTTTGAACGATTTCCATAAAATTAATCTAGACAATACACTTGTCTCATCCCCCTGCAATCTAGGAAAATCATAGCTCAGAGTGGCTTTCTTTTGGCCCTCTGGTTTGTGTTGTGGTTTCTTAGTGACTGTTATGCTCATTTGGTATGCCTAAATTCTAGCAAACAACTTTTAGGCTATTTCACATATATTTTTATTAATAGAAATATAGCTTTGTTCCTAATTGAAAAAAAATATATCTACCAACATAGATTTTTTTTTTTTTAATTTCCATAAAAGATTTTTTTGGATATCAATTATGCAAGCATTGTCAATGGAATGAGGACTCACGAGTCATGACTAAAGTGGTCCTTTAATTGTTATGCAAACAAACAAGTCATATTCAACCTTGGATGGTCATAAAGCGTCAGAATAATAATTGATGTTGATTGAATTTAAGTTGTTTTCTTCATCGGAGATTGGGAGTGGGTTTTCAGTAAAATGGAACCTGCAATAAATTGGAGTCAAAGTGATTGACACGTCAAAACTCTAATTTTGGTAAACATAAAAGATTGTTTTTTTTTTAGATTGGTGACTCTTTACACGAGGTTATGTACTAGCAAGCCATATTAATATTAATAATATGGCTTGTATACGTCGATCGGTGTATATCAACCACATTTAAATGTGTGGCCTATATACGTCGATCGGTGTATATAAGCCATATTATTAATATTAATATGGCTTGTTAGTTGACGGCCAACCTACTGCTCAGGTTTGGTTAATTATTATTATTAATATAATAAGTAAAAATAATATTATGGCCACATAGTTAATAATATTAATTAAACAATAATAAATATATTAATTAAATATAGCAGTTAACCATGGTTGACTATTGTTGACCTTGGCTGACCATGGTTGACTGTAGTTGACCATGCTTAACTATGGTTGACTTTGGTTAACCATGGCTGACTATGGTTGAACATCATTGACTTTGGATGTTCAAGGTTGACTATGATAGAACATAATTGACCATGGTTGAGTATAGTTGACCATGGTTGACTTTGGTTGACCTTAGTTGACATTGGTCAACCATGTTTGATTATAGTCAACCATGGTTGAATTTTCCTAACCATGGTTGGTTTTGGTTTACCATGGTTGACTATGGTTGACCATGGTCGACTTTAGTTGACCATGGCTGACCATGGATGACTTTGGTTAACCATGATTAAATTTGGTTGACCACGGGTTACTATGGTTGGCTATGGTTAACCATGGTTGACATTGGTTGACCATGGTTAAAATTGTCTGACCATGGATGGCTTTGGTTTAGTTTGGTTTCCCATGGTTGACGTTAGTTGACTTTGATTTACCTTTACTTTACCATGGTTAACGTTAGTTGACTTTGGTTTACTTTTAATTGAATTTGGTTGGCCATGGTTAAGCATGGTAAAGTATGGTTGACTTTAGTTGATCATGGTTGACCATGGTTGACTTTTGGGCATTCATGTTTGACCATAAAGTTTTGGTTGTCTAAGGGTGAATTTTGGTTGTGTGTGGTTAACTTTGGTTGAATTTTGGTTTGCTATGGTTGACTTTTGGTTGTCTATGGTTGACTTTGGTTGTTTATGGTTAACTTTGGTTGACTTTTGGTTGTCTATGTTTAACTTTGGTTAACCATTGTTGAGTCAACCATGGTAAACCAAAGTCAACGATGCACAACCAATATGAACTATGGTCAACCATAAACAACCATAGTCAACAATGAAATGGTTTACTATGGTTGAATTTGGTTGTTTATGGTTAACTTTGGTTGACTTTTGGTTGTCTATGGTTGACCATAAAATATTGGTTGTCTATGTTTAACTTTGGTTCACCATTGTAGAGTCAACCATGGTAAACCAAAGTCAACGATGCACAACCAATTTGAACCATGGTCAACCATAAACAACCATAGTCAACGATGGTGAACGATGGTCAACCAATGTCAACCATGGTTAACCATAGTCAGATACATAGAGTGATTAGTTAAACATAGTATCTGCCTATGGTTGACAATTTTTCATTGTATCTGACTATGGTTGACCATGGTTGACATTGATTGACCATGGTTGACTATGGTTGTTTATCGCTGTCATTCGTTGACCATGGTTGACGATGCTTGACTTTTGGTTTACCATGGTTGACTTTGGTTAACTATGGTTGGCCATCATTGTGTTTTGTTGATAATGGTTGACTTTGTTTGACCTTGGTTGGATTTGGTTAACTTGTCTATGGTTTAACATGGTTGACTATGGTTGACCATGGTTGAATTTGGTTGACCATGGGTGACTTTGGTTGACCATGGTTGAATTTGGTTGACTTTGATTCACCAAGGTTGACTTTAGTTGACCATGGGTTACTATGGTTGGCTATGGTTTACCATGCTTTCTCATGGTTAACTATGCTTGATAATGGTTGACCATGGTTGAGTTTGGAAGATCATGGCTAACCATTGGTTGACTATGGTTGAGAATGGTTGACTATAGTTGTCCATGGATAACTATGTTTGACCATGGTTGACTTTTCTTAATCATAGTTGACTTTAGTTAACCATGCATGGATTTTGTTGACCATGGTTGACTTTAGTTTACCATTATTGACTTTGGTCAATTATGCTTGACTTTAGTTGACAATGATTGACTATGGTTGACTCTGGTTTACAATGGTCTACATTAGTTGACTTTGACTCTGGTTTACCATGGTCTACATTAATTGACTCTGGTTTACCATGGTCTACATTAGTTGAATTTGACTAACCAAAGTTGACTTTCCTTGACTTTTGGTTGACCATGGTTCATCATGGTTGAATTTTTCTGACAATGGATGGCTTTAGTTAAGTTTGGTTTATGATGGTTGATGTTAGTTGACTTTGGTTAACCTTTAGTTTACCATGGTTGACCTTTAGTTTACCATGGTTGACGTTAGTTGACATTTACTTGAATTTGGTTGGACATGGTTGACTTTAGTTTACCATGGTTGACTATAGTTGACCATGGTTAACTATAGTTTACTTTCTTTGACAATGGTTGACTATTAGTTCACTAATTGACTATGGTTAAATATTAGTTGACTAATTGAATATGGTTGGCTATAGGTGACCATGGTTAACTATGGTTGACCATGGTCTACCATTGTTGAATTTGCTTGACTTTGGTTAATTATGGTTGACTATGGTTCACTTAGTTTGGCCATAATTGATTATTGGTTGAGCATGGAGGAATGTGGTTAACTATGGTCGACCATGGTCAACCTAGTTTACTTTGGTTAACTATGGTTGACTTGGTCTCGCCCTAATTGACTATTGGTTGACCACGGTGGAATATGGTTGAATTTGTTTGAATATGGTTGACTATGGGTGACTTTGGTTGGCCATAACTGACTTTGGTTCACTATGGTTGACCTTGGTTGATTATGGTTGACTTTGTTTGACTCTGATTGAATTTGGTTGAATAATTGAAAATGGTTGACTATGGTTGCAAAATGTTGGCTGCGATTGGTTATGGGTGATTTTGTTTGGTTGTAAATGAATATTGGTTTAAACCTTGTTTAACTTTGACTATGGCTGTCTCTCGCTGACCAAGGTTGACTTTATTTGGCCATAATTGACTATTATTTGACCTTGTTTGACTTTAGACTTTAGTTGACTATGGTTGACTTTAGTTAAATATAGTTGACTTAGGTTAGCTATGCTTGACCTAGGTTGACTATCGTTGACTTGTTGGCTTGATTACGGGTGATGCAAGTGTTGGCTAAAAATCATATGGTCGATTATAGTTCCACTATTGTTTGATTGGTTGAATATGGTTGGCTTTGGCAACATGGTTGACTATGGTTGGATTTGGTTGATATGGTTAACCATGGTTGACTATGGTTGAATTTGGATGACCATGGTTGACTATGCTTGACTACATGGGTGACTATGGTTGAATTTGGATGACCATGGTTGACTATGGTTGACCATGGTTAACAATGGTTAAGTATGGTTAGCTGAAGTCAAATATGGATGATTTTGGTTGACCATGGTTGACTTTAGCAAACTATTATTGACTTTGGTTTACTTTCAATTGACTATGGTTGACTTTAGTTTAACTTTGATTGACTATGGTTAACCTATTAATATTCATAAATATAATTATATAATTAAATAATATTTTTAAATATTTATATAATAATTTATAATTAAATATTATTAATGGCAATGTTTAAGCATTATTTGAATATCCTTGACCTTTTGGTTGACTTTGTTTGACCATAACTAACCATGGTCAACCATATTTGGGAATCCTTAAAGTGATTAACTATGGTTGACTTTTGAGTATAGTTGGCCATTTGTTAACTATTGGTTGACTATTAATGTATTTTGGTTGACCATGGATTATTATTAGTTCACTATGATTGACTATTGACCTAGGGACTTGTTGACTACTTGTTGACTTGGCCATAGTGCATTATGTTTGACCAAGGTTATCTTTGGGTGATTATGGTTTACTATGTTTGACCACTGTTCGCTCTACTCCATGTTTAGCTATTGTTGACTATATTGAGCATGGTTGACTATGGTTAAGCACGGTTGATGAAAGATGTCCAAGGTTGACCATGCTTAATGTGATTTACCATGTGTGGCCATAATTAACCATGACTGACCTTCTTTAATTAAGGTTGAATGTAGTTGTGAATGGTTAGCTTATATTATAAACAAAAAAAATATAATATGAAATATGAATTAATCATGAAGATTTTTTTATGGTAAAACAAATATATGAACATGAATATATTTGGATTAAAAAAGAGATTCAAGATGAGTAACATTTTATTTTCTTTTAAATATTTAGTTTGAATAATAAATTTATATATGTTTTAAATTAAAAAATATGTATATCTTTATATTCATAAAATGTATATTTATATATTTTATTTAAAAAATAAAATATTTTAAATAATTAAATAAACTTAAATACTGAATTCAAAGCAAATGATAAATAAATATTTATATATTTAAAAAATGAAGTTAATATAAAATTTAATATATTAATGTTTTCAAAGAATGTTATAAAATAAATTATTTTTGAAAACAAATTATTTAAAAAATTAAAAATTAAATATTTAACAATGTTTTAAAAATAAAAATTTCATTTGATAATTTTTTTTTATAAAACTTTAAAAAAGTATTTTAAAATGCTTATACTATATAATTAATTATATAAAATAGTATTAAGTACAAAAATTTATTTTAAATTAAATCGATCTACTTAATTAATTATATAACATAATATTAAGCACAAAACTTTATTTTAAATTAAATATATGACTTAAAATTTAATAGAGAAAATTAATATCTAATTCTTTTTGCTTTACATTCTTTTATGCACATAGAAAACACAATTTGATAAGTTATGTATTATGTAAAATTAATTAAACACTTTTATTTAAAACAATAAAAAAATTAATTATTTTTTACATATATTTTTAACAAATTTAAAAGAAAAAAAATTGAATGGGTTACTTATAAACTTAAAAATATTTTCAAATCACCTACAACACAGAAGCATGATGATCCACCCTCTAGACTCTTCCCCAAAGTCTACGAGGGTCCCTTATGATACGATAAGATGGCAATTCTTATGCAGTTATTTAAATAATTTTAGAAAAATTGTATTTTTTTTAAAATTTGGGTTAGTAATTTGTTTTTATAGAGGATGTACTTCTAAATTGCTTTGTTATTATATACCATTATTTGGAAAATGAGTTTCTTTTATTGGAGTTAAAGTAAAATACTTATTATTTACTTAAAAAAAAAAGATTGGATAGTATTTTTTTTTATTGGAGTTCACTTAAAATACTTATTATTTAGATTTTTTTAGAACTTTTGTAATCAGTTCTATAATGATATAATTGATTTCTACGATGGAATCATTGAAGATTAAGCCATGTATCAGACAGAATATTTGTGGACCATTGTTTCAAGATATAATTCTATTATCTTTAGTAATCCCGACCAAAAGACCCAATGCCTTTTCTTGTTGTAATGATCGGATTGTTATGAAATGATTTTAGAAATTGGATTTTCTCATTGTATCCAAGGCAGGGCAGCCTGTTACATATTTTTTTAATTGTTTAAAAAAATTAAAAAACAAATTGAAAAAATAATTATTTTAAATATTTGAATAACAATTCAATACTTTATTTTACTTCAACGTCAACTAGCGAGCGAGGCTTGAACGAAATGAAAACTGAGGAAACTGAAAGTCCCATTTCAAACTATAATCATTAGTTTATTGAATCATTGAATTGAATTGTATATGAGGTTGAAGCATTAAATGAATCATATGAGGTTGAAGCAAAATGCCAACACAACTTGTCTGGCATATCGATCCATTCTATAAAAATTTGTAGAATGTGATTTTGGCAGAGCATAAATATTGAGGTTGATAGAATGTCAGCACTCTCTAAAAGGATTTTTATCACACCCACATCTGGATTTTGATAGTTTCCCATCATCATATCATTGCACTGCACTACAGATACAGACAAATGAGATGCAGTACAAATACCTCAATACCTGAACATGAGACCAGGAATCTATAAGAATAGAGAATCCACACAGGCACATAATAGACTGGATTTTAGGCCTTCAAACAATATAGTCAACTCATAAAAAAAATCATTAAACTTTAGTATTTGAAAACTATACATTAAAGAAATAATCAATGATGGATATCCGTGGTGTTGTGGCGACTAAAGAATTTGATATCCTTTTCCCATATATTCTACAGGTGCTCAATCTTTGATAACTGCAATATCTCTATCCTCTATTGGGCAGGAAATTGAAATCTTTCTGTGGATATGAGAGAGGCCTTCCAATACAAGCTGTGGTCACTGGAGTTGAGATAACCAACGCACATGGGCAAGTAGTCTCCAGAACAACTAAGGCTTTGTAAACCCACTTGTGAAATCCGAGTGAGTGGTCAATCAATGATGCCAATGTCATTGCAATAACTTCCAATAGAACAACTACATGCAGCCGTGTGATATAAACTACAATCAACAATCAGATGTTTTCTAATCCATGATTGAAGAAAGGATTTTCAAATACATTACTTCCTACAGACCTGGAGTGTAATATTTTGCAAATTTTTGAACAAACCCTTCAGTGGAGGAGCATTGACTCTATCCTTCCTCCACAAGCTTCTCCATCCTTGCCAGTGTAGATTCTTCTGCCAGAGCCACGGTCTTGATGCTTAAATAACCTGCAATTTTCACCATTTAACGTTCAAATACAAAATTCATGACAGGCATTTGACATATATTGAGACCCCTGGACAATTTTCGACAGATAATGTGCATCCTTTCGACATGTTTACAGTGCTTTTTTCCATGTTACATGAATATTACAGGTATTCGATATTCATTGAAACCCTGGACAATTTTTTTACAAATGATGTGCATCTTTTTGACATGTTTCTAGTTCTTTTTGACATACGATGTGCATCATTTTCACATTTTTTGACATGTTACATGAACTTTCATAGAAAATTCAAATTATTTTCGGTAGCTTAGATTATTTACAATATTGGGTTTACCCCATGCATCTATGCTTATGAGATTGTAGGTTTGATTGTGTGATAATTAAAAAAAAATCACCTATGGAATGTGGAATGTGGTCGAATGGTAGCAGTTTGGTTATATTAAGGTGGAAATCCGAATCCTAAATTAATGATTTTTAAATAACACATTTCCAGTTCTAAAGCTATAATATAAAACTTACATTCATACTCATATGCCATAAATGATAAGAACAGATTGGGAAGCTCTTTTCCAATGGTGAAATACTTTCAAGTTAGATTCTTACATATATTTTATATATACCTTTGAAATACTTTCAGGTTTGATTCTTACCAATATAATCTTAAATCCAGACTAACTCACTGAGAATGTAGAATTCTAATCATTTTAAACATTCAGATTTCACATAATAATTGGGTCAGTGCAAGCTAATGAGGGTCACTTTTGGCGCGTTAGATGCAATAGAAAACTGAAAAAGCAGGCATCCCTCAACTTACTTGGATTTTTTGATCTACTTACGCAAAATATCTTGCATTGAGTAAAAAAGATGAAATGTAGGAAATTGAATCACGTTTCTGAATATATAACTTTTATGTATTGAAAATTTGCATAGCTATATCAAGTTTCATTTTTCCTAACAGACACTTTTTATTTTTCAGGCAAATGATAAAGTATATGTTTTTGTGGGTAGAGCCTTTGAGGGCCTAAATGATGGAATCAAGCTACAAAAATCGGCATGCATGTACAGAACACATAGCATTTGTGCGCCATTATTTTTTGAAAATTAAATTAGTAATTTTATAATTTTTTTATAATTGTCTAAGTGATCAAATCTCGAAAATAGTACCTCTTTTGTGGGTAGAGCCTTTGAAGGTCTTAATGCAAAAATCTTGAAATGGGTTTTTCATAGAACGTGGAGGTTAGTGTCCTCTTGTGCACCATACAATTTTTTTTGAAATGATTGAGAATTGAAAAAGTTATGGAAGAAACACTGACAATGTGTTTCACGAGTTAAGGAGGTAGGACAGAAAATAAATTGAAAGAAAATAGGAAAAATTAATATTTCAAAATAAAAGTTACATATTTGGAATCTGCAGAAAAAATGCTATTTGTGTCTAAGATTTCGTCAAAAATGACTCTGTGTAGCATATTGTAACAGGTGGCTAAGCACAGGCTTCTCCAGAAACTGGAAGAAATACCCAATTAGCTTTGGTTTTTCATTAACATAGCACAAGTTTGGAATTACCGAAGCAAACTCCAAAGCATACACATAGGATTATTGTTGACATGTGAGCATGTGACTCGGCCTGTTTAAATTCAAAAATATTGCTGCGCTTTTAGATGTACATAACGTGTACGCGTTATATAACTACATAATGCGTGCGTGTTATATAACTACTTAATGCATGCGCGTTATATAACTACATAACACGTACGCATTATATAGTTACAAAACGTGCTCGCATTATTCAAATCATAAAATACATGTTTAATACTTGAGAAAGAGGGGGTGTAGAAGACTCAAGGAAATTTTTGTTTAATATTTGAGAAAGGGTGGGGAAGGGTCAAGGGAATCTATGGTTAATATTTAATAGGGGTGGGAAAGGGTCAAGGGTTTAGAAGGATTTTGGAATCTTGAGTGGGGAGAGATGAAGGGAATGAGAACATGATGGGCTACAGGGGGTGAAGGGAAGTGGAGCTTGAGAGCACTATTAGGAGTAGAATAGGTTCTGAAGAGGTATAGGGTTAGAAGTTGAAAGTGAGACTTGAGTGACAAGGGGGAATGGATGGAGGCAAGGGGGATGTGAGAGAGAAATAAAGAATACAAGGTGGGGGGGAGACATAGAGCGAGGGAGGGAGAGGGACAATGGGGAGGAATGGATTTGGAGGGAGTGAGAGATAGATGGGGATAGAACGAAATAAGAGATAGGAAGGGAGGGACAGAAAGTGTTGGTGGGAGACATGCAGGGAGTGGTGGTGAGAGAGAGAGAGAGAGAGAGAGAGAGAGAGAGAGAGAGAGATATGAGAGGAGGGTGAAGGGACATAAAGTGTGTGAGAGAGAGGGAGTGATGGATAGATTGGGATAGGTTGAGGGAAAGATAACATGAGGGAGAGATAGAAGGTGAGAGACATGCGATGAGAGAGGGAGGGAGAGAAGGTAGGGTGAGGGATGGAGGGAGAAAGTTGGAGATATATATGGATGGAGGGGGGATGGGTTTGAGAATGGAAAGTGACATAATGTGTGTGTATGTGTGTGTGTTTGAGAGAGAGAGAGAGAGAGAGAGAGAGAGAGAGAGAGAGATTGATGGTTGGGGAAAGAGAGACTAGAGGGAGTTGTGAGCATCATATTCTCCATCAGCATCATATTCTTCATCATCATCATCTTCATGACCATCATCATCATCATCAACATATTCATCATCATCACCATCATCATCATCATCATCATATTCCTCATCAAATCAACATCTCCATCATCATTATCATCATCTTCTGAACATCATCATGATCATCATCTAAACATCACCATCACCATCATCATCAACATCTTCATCATCATCACCATCACCATCATCATCAAAATCTTCATCGTCATCACCATCACCATCACCATCACCATATTCATCATCATTGTCATCTCTAGGTTCCCCATCAACATCAACATCTCCATCATCATCATCTTCATCATCATCATCATCTTCATCACCATCATCATCATCATCACCATCATCATCATCATCATCATCTTCCTTGAATCAGATCAACATCTCCATCATGTCACCATCATCTTCATCATCATCATCATCATCATCTAAACATCACCATCACCATCACCATCATCATCATCATCATCTTCATCATCATTACCATCACCATCATCATCAACATCTTCATCGTCATCACCATCATCATCATCATCATTGGCATTTGTAGGTTCCTAATCAACATCTCCATCATCATCATCTTCTCCATCATCATCATCTTCATCACCATCATCATCAGCATCAACATCTTCATCATCATCACCATAATCATCATCTTCATCGTCATCAGGTCAACATCTCCATCATCATCATCTTCTTCATCATCTTCACCATCATCATCATCATCATCATCTTCATCGCCATCTCCATCATCTTCAACATCTCCATCATCATCACCATAACCATCATCATCATCTTCATGACCATAAACATCTTCATCATCATTGTCATCTCCCCCTTTCTCATCAACATCTCCATCATGATCATCATCATCATCACCATCTGAACATCACCATCACCATCATCGTCAACATCTTCATCATCATCATCATCAGCAGCAGCAGCAGCATCAGCATCATCATCAAAATATTCATCGTCATCACCATCACCATCTTCATCATCATTGTCATCTCTAGGTTCCCCATCAACACATCTCCATCATCGTCATCTTCTTCATCATCATCATCTTCATCACCATCATCATCGTCATCAACATCTTCATCATCATCACCACCACCATCATCATCATCATCATCAACATCTTCCTCATTAGATCAACATGTCCATCATGTCACCATCATCTTCATCTTCATCATCATCATCATCATCATCATCATCATTACCAGCACCATCATCATCAACATCTTCATCGTCATCACCATCATCATTGGCATCTGTAGGTTCCTCATCAACATCTCCATCATCATCATCATTGGCATCTGCAGGTTCCTCATCAACATATCCATCATCATCATTTTCTCCATCATCATCACCATCATCACCATCATGATCTTCTGAACATCATCATGATCATCATCTAAACATCACCATCACCATCATCGTCAACATCTTCATCATCATCAAAATCTTCATCGTCATCACCATCACCATATTCATCATCATTGTCATCTCTAGGTTCCCCATCAACACATCTCCATCATGTCACCATCATCTTCATCATCATCATCATCATCATCATCATCCGAACATCACCATCACCATCATCATCAACATCTTCATCATCATCACCATCATCTTCATCAACATCATCATCTTTATCATCTTCATCTGCATCATGATCATCTTCATTGTCATCACCCTCCTCCTCCTCATCATCTTGTGCACTTATGCACTTAGGGATTAATGTTTAGAAGAGGGTCTAAAGGCCTTTATGGGGGAGGGGCTCTAGGAACAAGGTAAGACAGAGAGGGCAGGGGGGAGGGATAAAAGCATAGAGGGTTAGTGATTAAGGGAGAAGAAGGGAGAGAGTGCTATAGGGAGGGATAATGACGAAGATAAAGAGAAGGTGGAGAGATGGAGAATGGGGTGGTAGAGACATGGCTGGAGTAAGGGAAAGATAGAAACATGTAGGGAGGGATGTAGGGAGAATGAGGAACAGATATTTAGAAAGAGATAAGGGGTATCTAGGGATTATTGGGAGAGAGCTAGGGGGTATTAAACCATACAAAACATTTGTTTTGTATGTAACCATATAAATTATTAGTTTTCTTTTGATTTTGTTCGTTGCCCTAGCCATGCACCTATCCTATTTATTGTGCTTGACTATATCGTGTTCGCATTTTTGCACTACATATTGCGTATGCATTTTTTATTTATATAACGCGTGCGCATTTTGTAACTCCACAAATAGTGGACTGTTGCTATCCGAGAGCAACATCACTCTGTCCAAACCAAATTAACAGTCCCTCGATTTTTCAAACAGCACGAGCCCGCCATTGGAAATTTTCACATTCTACACCAACTCCATCATTTTTTTTTATGCAGGTGCAGCATTGAGGACATCTTTCATGGTTGCTCAGTGTGGTGTTGGATTATATGGCCATATTTGAAGAAAATAATCAGCAAGCTTGAAGAATCTCCAATTGAATAACACCAAAGATAAGGCCTTTGAAAGATTCATTTTGCCTATATTTGAGGAGCACACAAGAGAAGATATCAAGCTTCAAGACCAACAAGGAAGAACTTCCATTTGCTTATTATTGAAGAGCTTGTAATTGAGGAGCAACAAAAACAAACTATATTGAATTGATCATTGTGGTGATGGGGAATGCACGTAACCGAGTAAACAAATCAACAAGGAAGAAGAGACCTCAAGAAGTCATTGAAGAAGAGAAAGAAAAGAAAAGAATATACATGATGAATCGGAGGCTTTCTTTGGAAACTAATCCAAATCCAATTGTATAGGATACCACGGTTCATCCTATTAATCCACGACAAGAGGGACCTTCAATTTCCACAATAGTTGTTGAACAAGCACCCCATGGAAGTAATCAAGAAGCAAAATGTAGGTGCTCATTAGGGGATGTTTCAATTCCCACTTCAAGTCAAAGTGATAAGTTACCATCTCAAGATGAAGCTCACGAAGAAACACCCAATTTGCTATCCGGATGTGGTTATACAAGCGATGAAGTCAGAGAGGCGTTGGACATTTTGCCTACTATTGAAGAAGAGAATGTTATCCACACCATCGATGAGGATGTTGGACTTCCACAAGGGGATGTTGGACTTCCACAGACCATCGATGAGGATGTTGGACTTCCACCATCCAACTACCAGGAAGAGAATGAAGGACACCAAGCTACTACTGAAACGCCAGAGCGTCCTGGTGATGCGCTACATGGTACAATTCCAACCCCCTTACCTCCATTAGCGAGCACACATCGAAGAACTCCGAAGCGTATACAAGTTGATGAAATACTTATGAATTCCATTAAAGGTATGCTATCTTAACGTAGTATTGCTTATCAAACTCAACAGATACTTGATAAATATTTTGTTTCTAAATGCGATGGAGATAAATGTAGATTATTTTTATCATTGTTAAAATCTAGGAGCATGAATGTTGTTAGGAAGAAGTTAGGGATAAACATGATAAATAATTCTGAACCAAGTTCTCATATAGTTAAAAGCCTAGTAGATGCATTTGGTAAAATTGGTAAGACACACGTTCAAAGGACCGCAATGCTGCTCGTCGTGTGTTGTCACAATCAATTGCAAATAAGAACACCAGGGCCCTTCGTATTCTCAGGCCTACATCCGAACTAGTTAATTTGAATGTAAAAACCCTCCGTAGGTATTCTATTAGAAGAAAACATCTTGACACAACCGATCAGACAGATTTTTCGGCCTTTTTTGGTCGGTTGCCACGTCGTGACATGAAGCTAGTTGATGCAGTAAAGGGACTAGTGCACAGTTTTTGGCATGATCACACAAGGCCTTCTTCAAACCGAAAGGATGTACTAAAACTAAGAAGGGGTTCAAAGGATCGTGAACCACATACTAAGCATCTTCTTGATATAACACAGACAGAGCTTTACGAGAAATTTAAGATTGAGCATAGACAATTGAACTTGGGGCAAAGATCTTTTGATAAATGTAAGACATGGTATGTTAGAATAAATACTCTTCGTAACACTTGTTGTTGTAGATACCATGTAGAATATGAATATTACTATGAAACATTTTTGTACATTCGTCGTGTTTTGCATACTAACATTGTGCAGGATTGCTCCATGACAATACCACCGACTTCATCAAGAGAATTCATTCATAGCATCATGTGCAATAGGCCCCAGGGGAAAACATACTATGCAAAATCTTGTTTGGATGGAACATGCTCCAACTGTGCTGGAATGGCATTATTGAGCCAATGTATGCACGAGAATGGAGACAATGAATTTGGGAAAATGGTTATAGACATGAAAAGTTTCAAATATATCAACTATGAAATAGTCACAGGGAAAGAAAGCAAAAAAATACAATTGGTGACATCTCAGGTATGCATTTATATCTATAAAATTATGTTGTAATGGTTACATTTCAATCCTTACTTACAACAAAAAACTGACATTGAGATCATTTTGTGTCACCGGGTACAAGTTAGTGACTTCATCAAGGAATTTATTGAAAAGACACATCAATATGTTCAGCATGTCCACGTGGCACGATGGCAGGATGAGAAGTTTAGAATATGCAGAGATACATTTCCCCTTGGTACTATACTTTCAGTTGTTGATTTTGCCGAGAACTACACTCTGCAACCTCAAAATGAGATCCAAAGTCAGTATTATCACTTTGAGCAGGTTTCCTTGATGGTCCATATCACATATAGGCATGGCCCAAATAGCACTGAAGAGCAAAGAGAAATTCTGAAGGAATATCACTTCTACATAAGTGATGATAGGTTCCATGACTTCCACTATGTACGTCATTGCTTCATCATGTTCTATGATCACTTGAAGGGAAGGAACATACAGATGGATCGACACTGGATTTGGTCTGATGGGTGTGCTGGTCAGTTAAAAAATGCATGCATATTTCAGTGGTTGTGTTCATTGCATAAAAACTACAAAGTGCCACATATGTGGAACTATTTTGAGACTGGGCATGGTAAAGGAGAGCATGATGGAGCCGGAGCATGTGTCAAAACATCCCTACGAAGAGAGAAATTGAAAGTATCTACAGAATCTACTATTCTAAATGCTCAATCTATAGTCAGGTGGTGCACGTCAGTAATGGGAGAGGAATCAACTATGCGAGTAGAATCCACAAGAAAGAGACATGTGGAGAGATTTTTTTGGGAGGTGGTAGACATAGATCGTTCACATGCATGGGAATGCAAGACTGTGCCTGGGACTCGTGGCTTTCATTCGGTTCGAAGCTCTGATAACCTAGTATTTGAAATTTGGATCAGAAAACTCGCTTGTTTTTGCCCGCCTTGTTGTGATGGTGACTGGGATGGGTGTGAATCATTGGATTGGGTTGATGGATGGGATTGCATATCACTTCCACTTGATCAGCGTGCAATTGTTGAGTTAACTCCATTGGAAGAAGACCAATCATCTATTTCTGCAGATTTTGATCATGTCTCAGACCTTGTACAACCTGGTATGATGCATTTCCTTAACATTTTTTGTTTGTTTACGTAGTCTTCAAATGCACATTAATGGCCTTGTATTGCACGAAAAATATTTTGATCATATACCTACAATCATATAATGTAGGGCACATATATGCAGTGGTTGCCTCAAAAGATACTAAATGGGGTGATGAATACTGGTTGGCACGCTGTATAGATGGAAAACAAACCCTCATTATGTCCATGACTGACGATGAAAACAACCACTTTCCAACTGGGTCTATGGTTGTTAAAGGTGAATACTTGACACAGGACAACAATGGAAGAAAGAAGGGTGGATATGTTTACAGGGATTACAAACCAGGTGCAAGTGTGTATCACTTTACCAACTTAATCATTGGCACAAACCTTCAGGTACGAACAATGCCTAGTCGAAATACATCAAAGGTACGCTACTTCTTACTGGATACAGAGCACGAGAGACTAATGGAGACCATCAGTATAAGAGATGATCCGGAGGGCTTGGTTGTATGATAATAGGTGGGATCTAGCATGATGAGGTACGTTACATACTTTTAATACTATACTATTTATACTATTTGTAATTGAATATTGATATATGCTCAATTTTCACATGTATGTTTCATATGAATATGTCAATTTTACGTTCTTGATATGCCAAATTTACGTTTACGTTGTTTATAAATATGCCAAAATTTCTCTTGTATGTCAAGTTTATGAATATGCCATTTTTTACATATGATCAGTAAACCCTAAAATTATATTATGTTCATCATGTTGGTTATTGGCTTCACCCAACAAAATTAATTCAATTTATGCTCACTATATTAAACAATACACTTATATTAAATTTAATTCATGTCTTGTTAAATATTTCATAATGAATTAGCTATTTGAGAGCACCACCTTAGACCAAGCCATCATCATCAACATCTTCATCATCATCACCATCATCATCATCATGGACCTGCAAAACCCTAGTTTCCAAAGTGTCTAGGCAGGTTCGGGTTGGGAACACTAGCCATACCCGCCCGGTGGATGATTTTCCAAAGTTGACCCCCGTGTGCAAAAATTGCACACTCCCACACTGAGCAAAACCATAGTTTCCAAGATGGACCTGAAAGGTGACACATGGGCCACCGGGTAGGAGGGGAGGGGCACCCCTAGCACTATCCCAGTGTGCTGAATCCAACGGAGTCGACGGTTCGTCGATCCGAGCCACGGTCTTCATTCTATGGCTCGTCCCGTCTCACTACCAGAAGGCCTTCAGGGACACCTGCTGGATACCTACCGGGGGCATAGAACTCCAACCGTGCGACAAAATCGGGTTCCGGGGAGTCCTGCAGGTGTGTCTAGACAGGTTCGGGCTAGGAACACTAGCCATACTTGCCCGGTGGATGATTTTCCAAAGTTGACCCCTGTGTGCAAAAATTGCACACTCCCACACTGAGCAAAACCCTAGTTTACGAAATGAATGTACAATGAAGCCATTGGGCCATGGGGAAACGAGGGAGAGGGCCCCCTAGAGGTAATCGCATGCTAGGAGACCAACGGAGTCGACGGTTCGTCGGTCCGACGTCCGGTTTCCGAGTTATGTCGAGTTGCAAGTCGCATGAAAATGTCGTTCAGGGACACTTGGTGAATTTCCGTCCGGGAGCCAAAAAGCAAACGGAGCAGGAAGATTGCGTGCCGTTGGCTCCTGCAAGTGTGTGTGAGCAATGCCGACGTGGGAACACTGCCAACACTGGCTCGGGGGAGGTTTTTGCAGAGTTGACCCACCAATGCGAGATTGCATGCAATTAAACTGAGCAAAACCCTAGTTTACGAAATGAATGCACAATGAAGCCACTGGGCCATGAGGAGACGAGAGAGAGGGCCCCCTAGAGGTAATCGCACGCCAGGAGACCAACGGAGTCGACGGTTCGTCGGTCCGACGTCCGGTTTCCGAGTTATGTCGAGTTGCAAGTCGCATGAAAATGCCGTTCAGGGACACTTGGTGAATTTCCGCCCATTTTATAATTTAAGCCACTTTTAAATATTTGAACTTCCATATTATTTTTGAAAGAGTAGAATATTTTGAAAACTCCTAAAGAGACAAAAACACATGATCAAAACTCCTAAGGCTGCAATTTAGAGTAGCAATAATGGGGGTGGTGGAGTTGAATTTGATCCTATGGAAGATAATGATACTAATATTATTGAGAATAAAGGGATAATAGGTTGATCCATGACACCTTTGTTTGCATGGATGAGGATGCACCTATGTATGAGACCTATGATAATATTCATGATGTACATCTTATTGATAAGGCACACAAAGGCCTATACAAGAGATCAAAGATGAGTCACTTTGTCTACTAATTTGATGTTGATAAAATTGAAGGTATTGAATGACATTTCAAACAATGGTATGACAAAGATCCTAATGTATACACAATAACTCTAATGATAAATATAAGTTTTTAATATTTTTTGTGATTGTAATAACTACATTGCGATATCCATTATTTAGTACATAAATTGATTTTTTTGTTATAGATTGTTAGGTAATATTTTCCTATAACCATCAAATACTTTACCATGAATGTGGGATCAATAGATATTGAACTAATTAGGTAATATATAAGGTGCCCCGTAAGGTTCTTTGTCATATCCCTATAATTCTAGGTTTTTGATGATTGTTTAGGTTAAAAAACATAGCACATTTTATGGATTATCATGTACAAAGATAAGTGAAGATGGTATTATATGAGTGGCTACAAATGGTTCTCAATTTACGATCATCAAGGAAATATTACCCATTTTTAAAGAAGAAATTCATAATGTTAGACTTTCATTGGTAGTTGATGGCGTCAATCCATTTAAAGAGATTAGATCCATTTATTCAGTTTGGTTATTTTGTGTTATAAAAAATAACCTTTCTCCTTAGATGTCAATAAAGAGGGAACACACAATGTTTGCATTAATTGTTCTAGGAATTTATTTATGGGAATATTTGCATTAACTAGCAATTGCCCTAGAATGTGCAATGGGTGTGCATGAGTGAGTTCGTTGAAACCTTGAAAAACATTGTATTGCATTTAGTTTGATTAAACTACATGAGCAAGAACTTTGACATAACTTGTAATGATCATCCAAAATCACAAATTTTAATTAGATACCAATTAATGCATGCATGTAGTGAATTCGTTGAAACCTTTGAATATAATAGTTTGTTCTTTTGACATAGTGCATTCATGAGTAATAGATAATCCACACAAATCAACACATTAGATTGACACAAGAACACGTGGAAACCGAAGAACAAATACAAAGTGAAATGTATCATTCATTTATAAGTGAAATGTCAATGTGCATGTCTCCAAAAGTACATGTATCCAAAAGTACATATATATCCAAAAGTATCCAAAAGTGCATGTCTCCAAAAGTACATGTATATCCAAAAGTATCCAAAAGTACATGTGTATCCAATGAAGTCAATGTACATGTCTCCAAAAGTACATGCACAATAAAGTCAATGTACATGTCTCCAAAACTGAATGTATCGAAAAGTACATATATATACAAAAGTATCCAAAAGCACATGTGTCCAAAACTATCAAAGCCGCATGTACATGTATCCAAATGTACATATATCCCATAAGACACATCAAAACTCAAGCTTCCTCTTGTTCTTTCGCGACGTTGATCCTCTAGGCACATCTCTAGGATCAATGTGCGTCTCTGGATCCTGCAAATTAAATATCAATTGTTAAATTCAACTAACTATGTACACTAATACATTAGCTCAACAATTATCAACTGGTGCATGGAAAGTGCATGAAACACTTGGTCACTGAAGGACATCTCACCTCAACTAACAAAGGAGATTGCATTGCTTGTGTAGCAGATGGAGCCGTTGGTTGAACATCCAGGATGGTCGAACCAGGGGGGCCAAGAACTGCTCCTGCTGGTGGTGGCTACAATGAAAAAATGTTGAAATAGTTAGAAATGCATGAATAAACAATAGACAACAATAATAAACTATGTAAAGATAATGTTGAAATAGTTACATACCTATGTGTGATCAGTTGCCATTGTAGATGCGGCACTAACTGCTGCATCAACCATCGATGCGAGGTTTTCAGTAGACAACTCGGGTTCCTGATGCAGTAAACATGCAATTCAAATATTAACAAAAACGATTTATGCACTAGATTTCAAGTTAAACAACAAATATCATCGAAGGATATACATTACCATGGTGTAAGTAAGCCCATGGTCGTGGGCAGCTGGAGTCTTTCTAGGAGTAGAACACCTCACATACACACGACCCTTGTTCACGAACGGCTTGGAGGGAGATAGAAATCCAGGCAATGGTCCAGATGTCTCGGATGGTGCCTACAGTCAGCAAGTGTTCATGTAGTTAGACATGCATGATTCAATAAACAAACATGTATTTAAAAAATGTCATTTTTAATTGTTTACCTGGAGCCCAGATGTTTCATGTGATGGTATGACCATGGGTGCTACCTCCACATTACCTTGCCCCAGTGAAGGATCTGCCATCTGCAAGTTTAATAATTGTAAATATTAGACCGTAGATAGCATTAATGAACTAAAATGTAAACTATGTGGAAATTAACAAGTATTAAAAAACTGAAATTTTAAAATGTTTACCTCGGTGTGAGATACGGCAATAGGTGGTATATAAGATGGGCCTACCAAATGGGTAGCATCATGCCCCCCTGTAGAGTCTGGAACATCCGGCTCTGGGGCATCGCTGCCGGCATAAAGCATCAACTGCAAGTTCACAAAATTAATATATTAGCTCAAACTATATATATGTGTACAAAGACGAAAATAAATGAAGAATTTATTACAATTAACCATCAACATACCTCTCTCAAAAACCCACTGAAGGCAACATCTAAGGCAAGACCATAGCAGGGACGACCACATGATGTGCACTCGTGAGGATCAGTACTAGGATGGGGATGTGTCGATGGTCCTGCACTAGTGGATGGTCCTGATGGTCCTACACTAGTGGATGGTCCTGATGGTCCTGCACTAGTTGATGGTCCTGCATGGTGACGAGCTGGTGTATGTACCAGACCAGGGACAAATGTCCCTTCCTCACCCATATGTTGAACCATCGTGCCATGGCGAACAACCACCCGTGCCAAACTCAAAAATGCATCCCGTGTCTGCGGAATAATACGATGTGCAGGTGGGACATCTGGCCCAGGCAACTGCCTGCGAGGTGCAAGGATAGGGCGATCCTGGTCTCAAAGCCTGGCATTGGGTCGGTTTTGGGGCATCCACCCACCGATCCCCTGAAATTGCAAGATGTCAAAATAGTTAACGTGTTTATGCAACACGAACTATGCGTACATCTTTCGAAGGAAATATAAGGGAATTTCCCTGTTGTTGTGTGGTGGCATATCAAAAACCATGTACCATCTGTCCATCCAGTTATCAACAAATGGTTGAAACATGCACCACTCAATGGAGATATGCGGCCTGTTTGCATTTGGGATTTCCCCCGTCCGAGGGTCCCTAAACAATGCAAATATGAGCTCTTTGGATATTTTCAACTTTTTTATTGCATTGTAGTCTAGCCCATTAGCATATTGTTGTCTTTTTCTTTCTCTTTATGATGCAATATCATATAGTACATTGGTAGATTGTGAAATGGTGTCAACAATTGCATCCAAGGTTGATGCAAGCAAACGGCGAATCCTGTCACCACCACTAAAAGCTGCACTTATGCCCCTCAAGTGGGCAAGCTCAATCAATATCTCGGCATTGGTATCCATAGCCGCAACTGCAATAAAGACATTAATACGAAAATCATTAGAAACATATACATGGTATATAATGACGTCTCTTCAAAACTGAACATGTATTAAATCAAACTCAAGTAAGCAATTTAATGGCATTCACTTACATACATTTAAAACTTAAAATTAAACATTTGACAATTAAAAAGTAAGTTAGTCAGATTGGCAGAGAGGAGGAGGAGGAGGAGGAGGAGGATCAGGGCAGTGATGAGTTTGTTGATTCAGGCATGGAGGAGGAGGATCAGGGCAGTGATGAGTTTGCATCTATGTGTCTCAATGTCTCATTGTGATTTGTGATTGTGAATGACAAATGTGTTGTGATTTGTGAATGATCTAATTTCTATTGAATATTTCATATTTGTAATTGTAAATGTAATTTCTATTGAATATTTGTAATTGTAAATGTTAAATTTTATTGGATCTATATGTCTATATTTTTAAATTTTAATATATTTTAAAAATATATTAATTTCGGAGGTCACCGTGTCTAGTGGGGACCAGGGATCAAATTTGAAGGGTGGGGTCCCATTTCACTATGAAGGGCTATGAGATATTGAACCCTTCAATGCTGCCATGTAAAAATAAGTTATTCTTTTCATTTGAAAATGTAATAGTACATCAAAATTTCAATGTTTACTGACGTAGTAAAGTTGAGAGGCTTTATTTTTCAGGGGATATAGCAGACCTGTAAATTCATAGGATGTCAAAAATCTAGTCAGCCTTGAAGTTGAGCTCCTCAAAGAAAATGAATTTCTTTAAATAGGTTTATGGCAGGCTGGCATTGCCAGCTTCGCTCCGCAAACTATCCTGGAGGACTGGAGGAGATAGGGTAGGTGGAACTTGGAAGTAGCTCAACCACAGTGGAATAGGGGTATAAGAAAAAGCTTGTTTCTATTCATGCAATATTATATATTGATGGTCGGAGCCATGGAAGCATGGAATTCGAGCATTGACTTGATACAACAAAGAAAACAAAAGGTGGAACTCGGGAGCTGCAGGATTGACTTGATACAACAAAGAAAACACAGGGCTATAGGTAGGGGCCACGGGCAGGAGCAACAACCTGCAACATTACAAGAAGTTTATGGATTGTGGATTTTGTCTGAAATGCCAAATTCGTGGGGGCACATTAACATAATATATTATACAATGAATACTCAATTAACTCACGGAGTCAGCGTTCACGAATTGGTATGTGATAACTTGTAACTTGGTAATCCCGCTAGCAACAACACGTATGAGCCACCTACCAGGTTTAATAATTTTTTTGATGCCATTAAATGTGTTAAACACGTAAGCGCTCGCTACAAACACGAGAACTTCGAAGCGTTCAAGCCATGGGCTGCTCAGTGTAAGCCCGTCCACGTAAGTTGCTCAATGATATTATTAGAGGCCTAATGGTCCATGATCCATGGATGATCGAACACGTGGATATTGGAGAGTAACCGAGTCCCACTCCCAAGTCACCTAGCTAGTAGCCGCATTCCCAATTTCCCACTAAAAATCGTTGATGGGTGAAATTTGAAGCTACCCTTCTGTTGCACTTTTAAACAGTAGTGGTTAATTTAATTATTGAAGCGCTTACCATGAATTAATTTTTTTTTGCATGGTAAAATTTGAAGTGGCCTTCTATGACGTGTGGGTAAAATTTGAAGTGGCCTGAAGGCTTCAAATTTGAAGCCTGGTGGGGACACTTGTGTCCCGTGTCCTCGTGTCAGGTGACTTAGATGAATACATTGTAGAAAGGGGGGAGTTTTATTTTTTTCAATTTTTGGTTGGATTATGAATTTTTGAGTTTTTGAAAAGGGATTCATTTTAATTATTCACTCATCTTGGTTGAGGGAGATGTGAATTTAATGAGAGATTGGGTTATTCTCAATTTTATCAATATTACAAAGCTAGGTTGTTTTAAACAATAAAAAAATAGTAATTTAGGTTAAGAAATGACAAAAAAATGGTATGGGTGAATGAATTACCTGATTAGATGACAATCCACTGGTGAATTTGTCTCCCCTCCAGCTAAATCGAGTAACACCGATACTTGAGTGGGCCACAAACCGTCCTTGTCCAGGGTCTATTTCGCGTTTCTGATGCGTGAGTGCCACGGGTGGTTGGGAATTGTCGGGACTGTGTATTTAAATTCATTTTAGATTTACATAACTCGTATGCGTTTTGTAACTACATAACGCGTATGTGTTTTGTAGTTATATAACGCATACGTGTTATGGTTACTTATCCTACATGTCCAATGACATGTTAGGATTGGGTCTTACCATGGCAGGTGCTAAATATCAGAAACGAGTTATGTTTTATGTATTAGGAACGAGTTTTGAAAAAAGTAGCATTGCATCTAAAGTGACCCTCATCTTCTTGCACACACCCAACTTTCAAATATTCAAATTAACTAAGTCTGTCATGGAGAAAAGTAAGGCTGTAGGAGTCATTGTAATTTTCTAAAATTCAGATTTGAGATAATAATTTTCAAAATTTAGAATAATTGAAACCTGTCGAGCAAAAAGTAAGGCCTAAGGCTATAGAGTCATTGTCATTATAGGGTTACCTGCCAAATTCATTGTACCGACCCACACATTGGTTCCCACGTCTGTCTTTCTCAACCGGTCTCCTATGAAGCTACTTTCATCCACTGAACTAGTTCCATACATGACGATACCATCTAGAGGTATCATCTCGATTGGGCCATGAGTTCGCCATTACTAAGACTGCATTCTTCCGCGATTGGCCGCAGAGGTTTCTCCAAAGGCCGTCGTCTTCCCATACATACCCTGTGTGCAGAGGCTATTTCCATCCACCACATATTAGTTGTTGCTATCGTCTTCGGAATCGCCATTACCAGAGAATTTGCCGAGGAAAAAATGATCTTGAAACGAAAACCCTAACCTGCAGCAAACCCTAAGGACAACACCTTGTTAAACTGCAATCCGCTGCGAATTGGAGAGCGTTTAATAAGAGAAAATTGCTTGCAAACCAAAAAGAAAGGTAACTCAGAGATGAATTCCAGAGCTGTGATTTCCACTACGCCGTATGTTGGGCATGCTGTGGTGTGAATTTAAAAGGGCGGAGGGTAGCCGGATTTTGGGATGCCGCGTGGGGAGTGGAGCTGAGCGGACGAGCAGCGGATCAGTGTGGGGGAGTGGAGCGCTATAGGTAACGGAGTGTGGGGAGTGGAGCATAACAATAAATTCAATAAATTATTTTAAACCGTGTCGTTTGGATTTAAAGCTGCGCCGAGGTTAAGTTAGTAAATCTGGGTGGTTGATCTATGTGTCAGACTAAGCATATTCCAAGATCAGTAAAATCTAACCACTCATTATTTAAAAAATAAGAAATTAGCCACCCAACCTCCACCCCAAAAGTTAAAAGAAAATGCCTATTGGCGTAAAAATTAATTTGGAATTGTCTAATATGAAGTAATGAAATTGTATAACTAGATGATTGTTAAGTTTTTGTAGGTTGAGGTATTGATTTGTGGAGATTTTAGGAAAAAAAAAAGTAAATTTGAAGTGTTAATAGTATATAATGTGATGTTATAATGATTTTAAAATATATCGCATTAACAATTAAAATTGAGATTTGTATATATTTTTTCAATTTGAAATATGTGAAGCTTTGATATTCATATTGGAAGATTTGTATATGATTTAAAAAAAGATATATATTTAAATTTAAATAAAATTAAATTACAAAAACATTTAAACTTATATAAAATTTTAAAATTACAAAAAATACTTAAAATATTGATTAATTCAATTTTCATATAAAATTTTAAAATCATATATTTTAATTAAATTTTCATTAATTTTCTACATTAAATTAAAATTTGATTAATTTTCTACATTAAATTATAGATATAGTTCACTAAAAATATATCAATAAATATCATTTAAAATAAAATTAACCAATTAGTAGATTTTTTTTATTACCATGTAATCTTTATCTTCACCATTTAATTATTCTTTTTTTAAATAGAAATATTTACTATGCAATAAAATGGAATTGAAATTCATACACCTATTTATGATAAATGATTGAATTTTAATTTACATTTATATGATAAGATTTTATGGATTTTGATTTAGGTGATCATTTCATAAATGGTCATGATACTAGGATTTTTTTTCCATAACTTTCAACACATTTTTTAGAGTTTTGCATTTTTTGCAATTCTGACATATTTGGAGAACATCAAGGTTTAAAAACAAATTTATTAAAATAAAAAAAAAAGCATGGCATTCATTCATCCATACACCACAACTTTGTCTTTTTAAAATTCAAACTTTAGACACTTATTTCACATTGATATTAGGGTTATGTATCTTAAAGTGTTCACATTGATATTAAGGTTATGTATTTTAAAGTGTTTGTCTATTAGAGTTTTATATATGATATAATCTTTTTATTATTATAAAAAAAATTTGGCCAATAAGTACAATAAGTTATCAATAAAATTATTACATTTAATTAAATTGTATATATAATAATATTTATCATTGTTATTTAAATAATAAGAAATTATTTTTACTTAAATATTTATAATTTTCATATATAATTTTTTAAATAATAAAAATTGATTTTTCTATATCTATATAATATCTTAATATTATATTTCATTTCATTTTCAATATAATTCAAAGTATGTTTGCATTTTGTGATGCATTCATTTTTTTAAACGTAATAATCATGTTTACAATTTTTTATATATCAATGTTTGAGTAATGATATATAATTCAACATAATTCAAATGCATTTTTATGTATTAATATTGAAAAAAATTGGCATTACAATATGTTTTCTATGGTTATGTTTTTGTGATTGTACATATTATATTATGTAGAAATCACTTTAAGTAGATATGGTGTCTTGTAAGTATTTATAGATATATAGGTAATAATATATATTATTTGGTTAGATTACTTTAAATCTAATTTCAATTTTAATTTAAATAGTTTTTGAAATTAGTTTTTTGAATTTATGTATTTCTTTGATATCAATTTATTGTTTTACTAAAATCTAATCTATGGTTTAGTTGAATCAATGTTTAAAGAAAAGCATTCTCAAATCACAATAATTGAGGTTTTCTCTTAAAAATTCATTCATTCCACACTTAATTAATAAAAATTAAGATTACAACCTTGGGTAAGCCATCTATTAATCATCAAATACTCAAATCGTCATTATTAATTTAATTTCATAAATTAAAATCAAATTTTGATTATGGATTTCTTTTCATAAATCAAAATCAATATATCTAGTTAGTATACTAACCATAAAAATAAAAATAACATAGATTTAACTTCTAAATAATGACACTAATCTCACAAATTACAATAACACTGAAGAACATTTCCGCCTCATAACTCTTGTTGTTTATGATATAGGCTATAGCAATAGCTACTAACTCCATTCCATACGTACAAAAGAAAAGTAATTATAAATACGACATTAATCATTGGCCAATTCTCATTCGACAACCACATCCTGCAGCACTAGTTCGTACACATCTGGACAGTGATTAAGTACATAGCGGATTGTCGACTCCATTAAACTTCGAACATGTACTACTTTGTTGCCGGGGCCATAATATTTTAGTGAACCACAACGATTCTTTCCTAAGCAAGAGATGAATGTGCATATTCTTATGAAGTCATCAGGGCCTTCAGTACATCTCAGAGATTGTTTTCCAATCTCCTTCTCATCTTCTTTTGTGAGGAAACGTATGTCTGCGGTTTTAAATTCATCACCAAATTTGCATTCGATCTTAATGTGGTCACCACAATCAAAAGTCATTGGCGAATCTCTGGATAACAAAGCCACATCCTTTTCGAGTAACGCAGGCGCTAAAGAAGCTTTCGCACCACCACCACCTAGCACAGCGTGGATATCACCCTTCACAGCTCTTAATTCGATGTCGTTAGAAGGCTTCAAATTCTCCACCCAATTTCCTAGAGAATATACCTGCTTCCTTATTGAGTAAGGCAGCTTGTCACAGATAATATGCATCGCCCAACAAAATACGAGTTCGATCTTACCATAAATCCATACCCTGAGTGGTACGAAGATTTCCAAAACTGCTGATGTTAGACTTAACACTGTAGAAAGCACTCCATAGCCTTTCTTGGTTTGCAGAAAATACCCTGCCAAGTTTAAACCTTTGAGGAGTTTTTCCTCCGACACTGACAAGTCGACAGGCAAAAGCAAATCATGGGAATGTGAAGCTCTGAAAAGATAATTGTCAACTATCAAGCAATCTAGCACTTCAAAGAAACTCATCACACGGCCTGTGGCCACTTTTTCCCAAATCTGTTTGTAATTTTTGAGAAACACGACCTTATCAGGGTCTTCGTTGAGATAGTTGCCCATCGACCGCAGATAGTACCAGTTTACATGTGTGATGTAATAAGCCATTTTCCCATTGACGAACAGTTTGTTTCTTTTCTCTCCCATTCTTTGCAGTCGGAATGGAAACCCCAAGTAGGATGCTTCGATCACAGATGTGGTGTTACTGTCGTCCATTCGCAACGTGCTCGTCTCATCCGTTGGCAGCATCTTATAGCAACGCACTCTCTTGAACACGCAGCCTGGGCAGCTATGCAGCAGGGCGTATGTTCGGGAGAGACCGAACGGTCGCAGCAACCAGCCAGTTATTCCTTGTATCACTGCCCCGGCGGGTGTCAACTTGATGATCTGCCATAAACCGAGGCAGATCTGTAAGCCCAGCAAAACCTTAGTCAAAATCGACTCGGCTTCTTCCTTTGACATACTTCCTCTTCTCCCAGTCAGTCTACTAAATCTTTCTCCTCTAACGAACGATAGCCCACCCAATGATTCTAGTAAATCTTTCTCCGTTAACGAACGATCATAGAATAACGATAGCCCACTCATTCTCTTTCTCCATTTATTAATCTTCATCCATTTTAATTTTTCCTTTATTCTTCATACATCTTCTTTTTAAAAAGTAAGGTCTTCATACATTTTCTTTTTAAAAAGTAACAAGTAACAAGCTCTTTGTTTTTCTTCTTATATTAATCCTCTTATTTTTCGTACATTTCTCTTTTCTATTCATAGTCTTTTTATTAATCTTCATCCATTTTAATTTTTCCTTTATTCTTCATACATCTTTTTTTAAAAAGTAAGGTCTTCATACATTTTCTTTTTAAAAAGTAACAAGTAACAAGCTCTTTGTTTTTCTTCTTATATTAATCCTCTTATTTTTCGTACATTTCTCTTTTCTATTCATAGTCTTTTTATTTTTTATTCATTTTATATTTTTATCTGGTCAACAAATATATATATATATATATTTTCTTGATCCATATTCCTTTTTGAAAACCAAGGCAGACACCTTGGAATCTTATATGTATGGTAAGAAATAGATTCTGCGATTTTTCACCCATTTCACTAGGAATTTGACCGTCTACCTGAGTTTGGGAAACATTGAGTTGATTGGTCTTCAAGTTCTCTTGACCTCCTTACTCGTTATACTCTTTGGGTGGCACTTCAAGCAATTTATTGATCCAGAGATACAGTTCCATACCCAGGTAACGCAGATGTAGGAGCATCTTCACCAGTTCCCTACAATAAGAAGCGATATTCGGGCACCTTTTATGTTTATCATATTCAACAATCAGAGGGCCGTCTATAACTTTAGTGGTGTACGCAGGCACCTTTATCTTTATGATCTTCACTAGTTGCCGACAATCAAAAGGCCGTCGGCAACTTTAGTTTCATTTTCTTGCACATGGAATAAATGTACATGGAATAAAGGTTAAAAACGTACATGGAATAAAGGTTAAAAACGTACATGTTTTCAACTTGAACAGCTGACCTGATGGAACAAAAGTTCATATCTTCTTCGTTTGTCCATTATTATTAGATATTTCTTCTCACCATTCACATGAGTTAATATTTTTTTGTTTTAGGATTAGAAAAAGATATTGATATTGAGCGACATATACAATACATTTAGTTAGTTTTTAAGTTAATTGTTATAAGTTTTATACCTAAAATTCAAAATACAAAAGTTTGTGGACAAATTTAAGTGTTTGGGAGTTACAAATACTAAAACTCTAAGAATGAAATCTTTGTGTATGACTTCTACTCAAAATACAAAACTAGTCAAATGAATTTCAAAACTATCATACTCTCACTATTAGCAAAGCTCCTTGACTTGTAATTGGATATAAATATCAATAGGCCATGTCAAGTTAAGTGCCACAATTAAGTACTAAGTTATCTATTACTTCTTCTATATTCATGTTCTTTTAAAAATGGGTTGAAGTCACTTAGAGTTATCCATCCATCAACTACGAGTTATCCATAAAATCAAATAGTACACTTGTCGCATCCTCATGCAATCTAGAAAAAACATAAATGCTAGTCCACTCGAAATTCTAAAATATAAACACCTATTAGTATATAAATAATTAATTAATTTATAAATCTAATGATTCATTCCCTTCCAAACTATTATACTCCCACAAATAAATCCCTCGGATTCATTGAACTTAATTAATAATTTATAACAAATCCAAGTAAATTAATCCCTCAAATTCATTTACTTAATTAATAATTAATAACAAATCCAACTATCTTGACCTTTCCACTAGTTAAAAGATCGATTACATAAGGGTTAAAACAAGGGTTGAAATTTGAGGTCCTCTCTTACCTTGCACATCAATAAAACATTGCCTTTCATTTTACTTTTAAATCTTAATTTTACCCATCATATTAATAGTTGATTTTTTTTTGAAATAACATTTATAATTAGGCCGATAGGCGTTAATATCTTATATTTTCGTGGTGGAGGACGAATGATAGTTTTTCTAGATTTAAGGTAAGATAGGACACTTGTGCGGTCGGGATTGTTTCTATGGTCGTCTATTTTTAGTTAAGGGTTGTGTTAACTAATTAAGGACTTTAACACACAATTAACCTTGCAGGACGCAAAGGTTACAAAGGAAGTGGAGGTGACCGCAAGAGGAAGCAACAGTTACAAAGGACACGAGAGACGGTGGTAGGAGGAAGCGGTTACAAAGGATGGGGACTGCAGTGATCAAATTTGAAGGGTGGGTATTAATTTTTATTGGAAGGGCATTTGTTCTTGGAGCCCTTCAAAGATGAAGGGCAATTTAAATAATTGTACTTCAATTGACAAGTATAAATTAATTAACTAAACCCTTCCCCCCCAAAAATGCAAAACACAAATATTTCCCATCCAAATCTTTACAATCTTAAACAATTGAGCACTCCTGGATATCTACATCATAAATGGTATCTTTTCAATAAAACCGAATTTGAACACATTAATTTGACATATATGCAACATTAATTTTACAATTCATTAAAATAACAACTATTTTGTTGTATTTTTCTAGGTTAGACCACACTTCATTATACATAAAAACTACTTAGACTATGCAATAACCATATTGGGGCATCTACATGATGTTATGCATACTGCTCAGAAAATTACTTACTGTTAACTATGTACAAAAAGAAGCCACTAAGCAAAATGAGGCTATAATAAACCTACAACAAAAATCTACATATAAAACCAACCAAAACTTTAATTCAAACCGGAGAGAGGGAAACCATCCAAGCTTGAGAGATGTAAGAATGATGGACACTAGGAGCCTAAGAAAAAACAATGCATAGCTCAAAAAAACATTAAAAAATAATCCTCCATACTAACCACGTTAGCTACACTAGCATCATAAGGGCCCGGGCATCAAATTTTGTTGTTCAACACTTGTTGCGACAACATACAGGTATGGGATAGAGGGGAAATTGAATCAATCCTAAGTCAACTGGAGCCTTGCAACTCGCCATATGTTTGAGTCTCAACATTCTACCTTTTAAATTGAACCATAACAACGAAATAAGTTTGTTAATGGCTTGATTTGCAAAAATCTAGATACATGAGTAATTAAGAGCTCGAGGCTCTAAAATTTGATGTGTTTTTTACCAATCCACAATTCAGTGAATTCATAGTCACTAGCATGAAATTTAAGTTATTTAATGAAAGAATTAATGTATCTAGCTCTATGTCGAAACTGTTTTCCATGCTAATGCCGCCGAGGGGTCAGTTGGTAGGAAATATCCGATCACGTCCATTCATATTGGGGAATAAACTATGATGCAGAAATGAGAAAATATATTGCCATGTATTAAGGGGCTAAGGGGGCTTAATTATATTATATGGAAATACAAATATTTAGGGTATATTTTAGTACATTTTGTGTAGAAGTAGTGGAGGGGATGCGTAGGGAAAATTAGGGGTCAAGCACACAAGGTATTGAGTTTGATGGACAAGGGCTGCTCAATCGGGATGCAGGATGGTTGATGCTAGTGCTCTATTGAAGGCTTTAAATGTTGCTCATGTGCTTGGTTGGATAATTGATCATCAAATTGTTAATGGAATTGAGGTAATGAAGGATTAGGCTTTCTATCTTTTATGTGATTGTTATCAATTGGAAGTGTAGTTTAGGTGAATAAAATTCATGTCTAGAAATCATGTGTTTTTTTATGCTTTTCAACATAGCTTTCCTCATTGAATCCATTTGAATTTTTTTTTTCTCTAGAAATTTGTTTTTGTGTGATCTCTAAAATCATCCCATCCACTAGAGAGCGTCTAGGTTTGTGCATTGCAACCTTATCCCTTTCTAATGTTCCAAAAGAAATCCTCATGCAATCCTTGGTTGACCCCATTTACCCATTGTATAAAACGCTAGTCTTCAATTCCTTCATGATTTTTATATTTTTTTAAAACCAAAACACTTTGTTTTTCTAAATTTGCTCTTCATTTTCACCATGTGATCCATTGTTAAACTCTAGTAATCCTACCCTAGGGACTTTGTTGGTTGTGGAGCTTGATGTTCATGATTCAGAGGTTGTGTTTGGATCTCATCCCATGACGAGGGGTGTGGGCGGGCTTTCCCCCCCACTATAGTTTCCATCGAGGGTCTTGGGGGTGACAACTACATTTTGGGAGCCCCTCGCCCCCCCTTGGTAGGGGTTTGGGGGTAGCACCCCATAGCAAAACTTTTGGAAAAAATGCCTTGTAAAATGTCGTAATTTTAGAGTCATGAATTGGTCAATAATTGGTTATTTATGGGCCCATGGTATTGGGTATCAGGTGGTACTTTCCTATGGTAATCCCTCTTTAAAAGGAAGGAATTGTAATACAGATGTGTATTGTAGTATTGGAAATATCTATGTGATTGTGTAAGAGAGACTATGAGAGAGTGAAGAGTAAGTTGCATAAGATGTGTTGCAGGTTGTATCCCTTCATTTGTTGGATAGATTAATAAAAGGACTAGTAATTTTTATGTGAGCATAGTCCATATTGGGTAAACCATGTATATTGGTGTCTCTCTTGTGTTGTGTTTATGTGTTTTATTTCTGCATCTTATTTTATGTTATTGTTCTGTGATCATGCTTTTCTAACAGACTCCACCTTTGAGTTATAGAAGATATAACCTAAAGAGACAAAAAAGGTTAGGTGAGGTGACAATCACCTCCCTCTTAGCTGTCCATAAGCTATCATTGATTTTAGGAATTCAATTTTAAGATGCTAGTTCATGTGCTAACATGGAAGAACAAGCATCTTTGAGATGATGGATATATTCTTAATAGTAGAAAATTGGTGGAGGAGGTTGAAAAATACAACTATTGGGTAGAAAACACTGGCTTATATGATCATCTACTTATTCTTATACAACTAGAAAAGGAGAATAGAAAACCTCCATTTCCTTTTAAATCTAATCATGATTGGTTGGCTAAGGAATATTTTGGACTTCGTATTACAAAAAATGGAAATTTTATGATCCTCGTTGATCAAATTTAGTTAGGCTTTAATTTTCCTCCAATCTCAAACAAGTTAAGAAGTTAGTTATAGGGAGCGCAAAAATGAAAAAGGAATAAAATCAAGTAGACCTAAAAAAGGTAGAAGAAACATAACCAAGTTCTTTTTGAAAATAGTGTTAGAGGGTCTTCCAATGATGAAGAGTTGCTATATTTAAATATAGTAGAGTATAAAAATGAACTTTTAGAGAAAAAGGAGGTAGAATGGAGGCTCAAAATTAGATCCATATGGTTGGAAGAGGGGCATATTAACACTAAGATATTTCACAATTATGGCCCTCTCTCTAAGCCCCCCTCTCTTTCTATATGTCTCTCCCTTTCCTACTCCCCCCCCTCTCTATCACTCTTACCCCATCTCCCTATTTCTCCACCTTCTCTCCCTCCATCCCTCCCCATGCCCCCCTTCTCTCTCCCTCCCTCTCTTTATCTTTCTCTTTGTTTCCCCTTACACCCACTCTCTCTCTCTCTCCCTCTCTCTCTCTTCCCCCCTACTCCCTTCTTTATGTTCCCCCTAATCTCTGTTTCCTCCTACCCCATCCCCTCCTGTCACGCACCCACCCATCCATCCAAGGCAAGGGAGGGAACATGATGCCAATCTCTGGGGATTTTACATAAACTAAGCCCATTCATTTGATTGATAGACATAAAATTCAAAGGTGTGCAGATGCAAATCAATTTAACATGCACAGTGGAATAAACACCATCCACACACAATTCACAATTTCCATTCAATTTAACACATTGCAGAATTAAATACAAACAGAGAATATACTTATCCCACTGTAATGTTGTCCCCAACAACTAGCTATTTTTCTGCAACGTTCCTCCCAACCGTAGGTCTTTGCCCAGCATGTATTATTTCTGCACTCAGAGACCACCCCCGAGCTGAGCATGATATCTACAAGGAAAAGGGGACTCTCAACTCATACACAACCAAATGATCATTTGCATTTAAGCCAAGCCAGTTCACAGTTGGGTTTATCAGGCTAAATTTGAACCCTCTTCGTTTGTGGATGCTTCCACTCAAGCTCAAGCCAAAACAATGGAAACCCATTTCAACCCCAACAATCTCATACACACAGAAAACTCATAAACTGGGCATGGATACACATAACAACAAAATCACAATTTCTGGGCATGAAGAAAAAAAAAGAGTTTGGCAACCAAAAACGAAATGGTAATTGGGGAATCACCCTGGGATAGCAAAACCATTTCCAGAAAAAATTTGTGGGCACTAAAGGGACAAAAACGGCCTCCATAAACCCCAAATTCGTGGCTACCTTCCTCCCAGCCATTGTGCAATACAAAAATGAGTTCCCAAGCATGAAAAATGCAAGAGATAGATGAAAAACGAGATGGGAAAATCCCTAGCTAGTTCAGACTGCGTGAGAGGGTAAAGGCTTGGGCATTCAAAGGCCAAAACGACCTTCACATAGTCATTAACTGGCAGCAGGGAACCAACATGATTTTTTGGGAAAAATCGTGACAGGTTGGCACCCGAAATTGACACATACACAGTCACACAATTGATGGGAACATTCAAAAACAATTTATGAGGTAGGAGATAACTATTGGGTTCACAAAAATGATTTTTCCATAATGAAAACCAAATCTAGAAATTCAAAAACGATTTCACAACAATAAGGAAACAACAAGCTACCAAACTTATCTGTTGAGCTTCCCAATGGATTCTCTTCTTTCCCCACAGTCCATCCATCACAAAAACGCCCTTCTCAGCTTGAAAACCAGTGAATTTATAGTGTGCTCCATGTGAGAAATTCCCAGCAAGCTCCAAAAATGTGAGAGAGTGAAGTATGGTCCTGAATAATGCCTTGGGAAGGCAATTCGTGGGTGTTTTCTTGCTCAAGAAGGAGAAACATGATTTTCCATGAGGGTGGCTTTCCCATACTCGAATTTGGATAGCCATACCTCCCCATTCCCCAAGGCATTAACTACTTCACCCAACTCTTGGGAGAAATCAATGATTGGGTACAAAAGTCAACATGGGTAGTTGATGGTTGATGGGTTCTCTCATTGACACTTGGCTAGAATTCATTGGCTCAAGGATTTGAATATTTCCCTCCCAATTCCTTGTAATATCATGCCCCCATCTCTTGTTGCATTGCATAGCTAGTTGTGGGTATTTCATTAAAATGCATATTTACATGATGTCGAAATTCCAATGTGTCTGGCTAGCACGCAAACCGTATTCACCAATAAATCGATGGAGGGGCCTTGGCCTTGAGCTCCTCACCATGATTTTATAATAATATTACATCATTTACATTTTAATGCTATGGGGTCAAACTGGGGACGTTACATACCCCTCCCCTTGGAATAACACTGTCCTCGGTGTTCTAATACTTCAACATATATACCCACTTTACACATGCCTCAAAATTCATAACTGGTTGTAGGTTTGTCCGGCGTTTCATCTCTTTACTTTGAACCTTCACGATCAAGTCCTTTGGCTTCCTCAAGCTGCTCCTACTAGCTTTGTTCTTCCATCTCTACAGGTGGGCATTGCTCCACAACAATCCCTTCCTTTTATTCACCTTCTAGTTGGTCTACAAGTTTGCAATTTCCATGGCTTCCATCTTTCTTGTTGTCCTAACAACTATTTGAGGAATATTTTCAACCAAAACAATAGCTTTTGGTCTGATGCCATGTAACATCCCAAAAATCGCTAAAAATTTAAAATTTTTGATATAGCAAAATCATAAAGAAAATGCTAACTGCAGAATGAAAGTTGTTCAACTATTTATCTAATGGCAGCTTCACATGATTATCATTATTGTTCCTAAACATAAAAGACAACAGATTTATAAATTAAATGCGATAAAACAAAGTTGATCTTTTTATGTGTTATGATTCTAGTAAAAATACTGACGACTTGTTTGCATATTTCTTAAGGGGTTCCTATAGGGTGCCCTTGGGTTTACTTGGCTTGATAGCTAAAGCATTGCATTCTTTTCTTTCGCAGATCCGCAGGTAAGGTAATAGAGTAATTCAAGTATTTCAAGAAAGGTTATAAGCTTTAGCTAGTCGTCTCTATTTTTAAGATAGATGTGTGTACTGCTGTGCACGAAGGTGTCGATGGTATGTAATTCTAGTTTCTCTATATCAATCTATACCATTTTTATCCTAACACTTATAAGTGTGGCTAGAGATATTTTACACTATATTTCTGTTGTAATCAATGATGTTATTCGTTAGAATTATAATTGATATGAACGTCATGAGAGATTCTACAATCTGAATGTTGCGACAAACATAAGATGATATTATCATTATGTCATAGTTGTACAATATGCGACCTTAGTGTTTAATGCGAGAATAGATTGTAATGGGGCCTTTAGAATTTTAATCCAACATTGTTCAATTCGAAATGCAACTGTTTAATAATAATAACATTACTACAATGCTATGGCACGTGATAAAGAGGGTCTTCAAAACCTACATCACATATCTCATGTTCCTAAATTATATATGCTCCTATAATACTATTCTATTATATCACTACATGGATAAGATAATGGTTTGTTATGTATTAGTGACATATATTAAATTTTTATAATACTTAATGGAATAATTGCTAGGGTTACAATGCTTAACCATATGCAAATTTGAAACTTAGCACTATATTATTTTTGTGCATACTATGTTTTGTGAGACTTAGCATTCGAATTACATTATGTGCATACTATGCAAACGATAACTTAACATTCGAATTTGAAATATATGCGCCCTATGCAACTGGGAACTTAACATTTAAATGTATGAAACATATATATTATACGATGCAATAAGGTTTGGAATTGATTTATATCGTGGTTATATGGCAGTGATGTGATATCGAGATAGTGTTGTTGGCAATAAATTCGACGTTGACATGAGCTTAATTCCGTTACAGGCATGGTCTAGTAAGTGATACGGAGGATCAAGCAATTAATGAAAACCTTATGTCGTGATAGTGGATTGTCTTGCTGGCTCAAACCTGTAACTGGCTCCACGTGAAGAAGTTATAGGTAATGTGTGAACCTTACCAAGCTGTAAGCTCCACCTGGTGATATGGCACTCCAACTGGGCTTGCTATTAATGAATTTATTAATAGGTAGGTGATCGTATGCTTGTCTTGGGTGATGGCATGGCTTGGCTAATCAAATCTCGCCCGTTGATCTAACCTTTCTCGATCGTGGAGATCTAAAACCCTAAGGCATTCACTATACTGTTTTTTTTGTTTGTTTTACATACATTTGAAGTTTTGGTTTTGGGGGAGGGGCCGACAGGCCGCTGAGAAGTCGGGTTAGACCCTTGGTCGAATCTCTGGTGGCTCTACAACTTCGCATCTTCGAAATAATGGTGGGAACTTGGTTAAATGTTGCAAGTCTAGAAGGGTTGAAACCTGTGGATTTCATTGTGAAAATAAGAGAGGGTTTCTCCAAGGTTTGAATTTGTCATCTGAGAAATCGTGACTGTAATACCATGGCTGTTGCATTAGTTGGATGAATTGGAAGCGTGGAGCATTCCATCTTCCAGTTCCATTCGAAGGTAAGCTCATCTTTTTAAATATTGATTGTTATATTACAGTTTGGAATTATATAATAATCATTTGGAACTTGTTATAACCCAGTGATGTTTTATGTGGCAGGTACTGCCTTCGACGTGGAGTTTATAGTGTTGGGGTTTGTTGGCAATGGGTGGCTCACTTAACTTCAGTAAGCCCCAGTGGCATAACCCTCCGTAGGTTTTCCTAGCAGATTTTGGCCATCATTAAAGTTGTAACAACTTTGTGTTTTCTGGAAATCATGGTCCAACAGTGTTGTTTTGTTTTTACGCCTGTATTATGGATACCTCTCGGCTTACAAGGTCAATGTAAAGAGGTTTTAGGTTACTGTACAGTGTTTTGGATTCTAAGTTGAACTGGGCAATGTAACTAATGTCATCAAGGGTTTCAAGCTCTATCGAGTTTTCAATAAGAAGAATATTTTCAAGTCTATTTTGTAGTAGTTGTTTTGTTTCACCTTTTTGGGGCTTGACCCGTGAACATAACTTGTGATTTGGTGATTTAAATATATGAACTGGTTTCTAGCAGGTCTCTGCATTTTAACTTTGATGTAATACGAAGTATGGTTTGTAAACTAGGTTCCAATACTTCTGCTGCTTATTGTTTCTTTTGTGAACTGTGAAACTTTGTATATAAAACGATGGAAAAGAATCTGTGTAATGTATATGAAAAATGAAAAGACTATTGCCTTCACTAAACAATGGATAAGTGTTCGTAACTATGGAAGGCTTCGGCCTGTGTGTAGTTCGTTGATTTGTAAATAAATATGCTGTGTTTTCATCCTATAAGAGGTTCGAGTATAAGGGTTTGTCTATGTATGGAAACATATGGCTTGAATCTGCCTCCTGATATGTTATCGGCAACCCAACTTAATGTCTGTCACTACTGATAGAGTTGTTCCAAGAATGTTGTAATAAATAGCATGTTTGAGTTGGTGTCGATACTTTAACTATGTCGATCTATGGAAAGATAGCACATGGTTTGGCATAAGTTTAAAATAGTTTAAAAATTGTTGGCTGTATGCCGAGAGTTGATAATACTGTTTATGGTTATAGAATGAATTGATAAATGTTTTGATGAAATGTGAAACAGTCGGCAATATGAAACAATTCTTGAATATTATAAAATGTTTGATTGAAAGGGTATTACCCTTGGTCAAATGACCAGAATGATGATTGTGATTTGATTCTATTACTAGAATAAAGAAATGATATGCTAGTTTCTGTGTTATGAGGGTTGTAAATGGACTGTTAGGGTTTAGGGTTTTTCTACTGTATGTTTAGAAAATTTACATAACAAAAATAGACTTTGTTTGCTTGTCTATCATGTATGTTCAGTAAACAATTAAGTAGTGAAAATAAAAATAAACGACAGTACACTTTTGATAAGAAAATATGGAAACTATAAACCTTTTTTTTAAACATCGAATTGATAGAATTAGTACTGTACAATGATGTTTATGAATTTTTTTTGTTAATTTATATATCAGTAGTAATTTTTAGTAATGAATATAAATCACAGTAAAAATTATAAGACAGTCAACTTACTATTTGATGAAATAAAAGCAATACTGTAAAGAAAATACAATAAATAATACTAATTATTAACAGTAGGAAAATTAACAGAATACACAGAATGGTTCTTTCATCATCTTGGAAAATTGCCTATCATATCTATCTGCCTTAATTCATTCTCTTTACTGGAGTACAATGTCGATCCATTAGCATGGGGAAAAATACAAAGAACATTTTATTCAATCTTTCATATCTGTAATCAATACTATTCAGAATTTTAATTAACTTAGAAAATAAAATAATTGAGTCCGTTCACTAATAACTTTGAAAACAGAAAATGTGATTATAACAGATAGAAAACTGTTAACAGCATAAAATTTAGGAAAGATAAGTAGAACCTGTAAGTGATGATAAGGCCTAAAAACACCCAAGGAGGCCTGTTCCTCCCAACCTATTCTAGAAGAAGCAGCCCAACTGCTTTCTTCTTGTGAACCCCCGAGCCTGATTACTGAACCACCAAGTAGATGGAATCTGTGTAGAAGCAAGGCACTCAAAAATGACTTCAGCACTCAGCATCAACCTCCTGAAATAACATGCCTTTAGCACTCAACATCAACCTCCTGAACTCAATAAGAGTTTGGCTGACTCACAACATGATCAACAACATAGCATATCCCCTCATCAAATCTCTTGGGTGCAAACACAACAAAACCCCAAGGTAAGTTTCCTCGTCAGGAAAAGTGATGAACCTCAGTTCATAATTTGATGGCTATTATATAGAATACCTAGGTCTTTAGAGTTCAGTTTAGAATAAATGACCCTTAAGCTCCAATCCCATCTTTGGGGGCATTATGACCACATTTCAAGGGAGTTGTCCCATACCAATAGCTAGTTAGTTGCATCATGATGCTACCACTTGTCCATTTCCTTCTACCCTAGATTCCATTCCACCTAGTGGATCAGTAACCACTCTTTCAACAATCCTCTTAGGTGTTTGTCTCCTATTTTATTTATTTAATAATAATATATTGTACAAATTACAGTCATCCTTGGACACCTGTCCAACATAAAACTTTACAATAAAAGTTATCATAATGTTTTCTAACACAAAGTGTTTCCTAGCAAAAAGGGTATGTTACAAACACCCCCACTTAAGCTCAGCATCGTCCTTAATGTTGCTTATTCATCATCAAGTTCCTCATGGAATAGATCTGGATATGCTGCCCGCATATTACTTTTCAGTTCCCAAGTAGCTTCATCAGGGCTAAGGTGCTTCCACTGCATCTTTAACTGCCCTATGGTGCGATTCCGAAGCATAATTTCCCTTCGGCCGAGAATACAATCCGGTTCCACCTGAAAATCTCCTTCGAGTTCCACCTATATGTCATTCCAATTTAGCACATGAGTAGCATCGTGCACATACTTCTTTAAAACAAAAACGTGAAAAACATTATGGATTTTGAAATTATATGGCAATGCCAATTGATATGCAACAACTCCTATCCTTGGTAGGATTTCGAATGGTTCACAATTCCTTGGTGCTAATTTAGCACAACTCCCAAGCTTCAAAGAATTTTTCTTGGGTTTTACCATTATAAAAAAATGACCTCCTACCTGAAATTCTCTTTCAGTACGTTTCAAATCAGCATAGCTTTTCTGTCGATCTTGGGAAACCTTTAAGTTACCTTGAACCTGTTTCATGGTTAGCTCCATTTCTTTCAATAAATCTGGTCCTAACATTAATCTGTCTACAGGATTATCCCAAGAAATCGGAGTACAACATTTTCTTCCATACAAAATCTCAAATGGACTTAACTTAGCAGATGCTTGATAATTATTATTGTAGGCAAATTCTGCTAAATGTAAGAAATCTTCCCACTTAGATGGCTGATCTTTAATATACAATCTTAACATGTTTTCTAAAATATGATTTACTCTTTCTGTTTGACCATTCATTTGTGGGTGGAAAGAAGTGCTGAAATTTAATTTAGTATTTAATCCTTTAAACAGTGCTGTCCAAAACTTTCCGATGAACTTAGAGTCCCGGACTGAAATAATTACCTTTGGAATTCCGTGTAAACAAAAAAATTGCTTCATGAAAATATCTGCAATGTTAGAAGCCTTGAAAGTAGTTTTAACAGGTATAAAATGAGCAACTTTACTAAGTTTATCAACAACAACCATGATTGAGTCATTCTTCTTCTGATTTCTAGGCAAACCTGTAATAAAATCAACGCTTATAATTTCCCATTTCCATTCTGGAATTGGTAAGGGCTGCAATAGTCCAGCTGGATGTTGGTGTTAAGCTTTGATAGTCTGACATTCAAAACATCTAGCTATATATTCAGCAACTTCATTCTTTATGTTGGGCCAAAAATAATCTTTTCTTAACATAGTTATCATTTTCTGATAACCAGGATGTGCTGAATAAGGACTCTTATGAACTTCATCCAAAATCAACAACTTAACCTTCGAAATATTAGGTACATAAATTATGTTTTTTATATGTTAAGAAGCCTTTTTCATTAATATAGTAATCTGTTATTAAATTTTCAGATGAATTTTCAGCCACTTTATCATGTAATTTTTGGTAATTTTCGTCTTGCTTAATTCCTTCTTCGATCTAATTTTCCAGATCAGTCTTAAAAGTACTGATTGCTGCCACAAAACTCAATCTAGCATTTCTGCTCAAGGCATCAACAACCTTATTCTCCTTTCCATTAATGTGATGAATCTCAAAATCATACTCGCTAAGGAAAGCTAACCACCTAGCTTGCCTTGCGTTAAGATTTGTTTGATACAATAAATACTTTAAACCTTTATTATCAGTCATTAAAATGAATTTTCTTCCAATCAAGTGATGGCACCACATTTTTAATGCATGTATCACGGCTGCTAACTGAAGATCATAAGTTGCATAATTATTTTCATGTATTTTTAACTTCCTTGACTCAAAAGCAATTGCATGACCTTCCTGACTTAAGACCCCTCCAAGTCCATCATTCCATGCATCCGTGCATACGACGAAATCCTTATTGGGATCTGCAATTTTTAAGATGGGTGCAGTAGTTAATAATTCTTTTTAACTTATTAAAACTTTATTCACACTTTTGATCCCATACGAATTTCTTTCCTTTCTTCTGCAAAGAAGTGATGGGGTTAGCAATTCTAGAGAACCCTTCAATAAAATTTCTATAATAACTTGTTATTTCCATGAATGACCGTACATCAGTTATGTCTTTGGGGACAGGCCATTCATTAATTGCTTTTATTTTATCAGGATCAACAGAAATACCTTCTTTAGAAATTATATGACCCAAATACTGAATTTTATCTTTATAAAAATCACATTTACTGAACTTAGCGTAAAGCTGATGTTCTCTAAGTACTTGCAAAATGATTTTTAAATGTTCGTCATGCTCTTTTTTATTTTTTGAGTAAATTAGAATATCATCAATGAACACCTACGAACTTATCCAAATATTTATGTAGAACGTTGTTCATTAAACACATGAACACTGCCGGTGCGTTGGTTAGCCCAAAAGGCATAACTATGAACTCGTAGTGTCCATAACGTGTTATGAATGCAGTTTTGAATATGTCATCATCTTTTATCCTAACTTGATGATAACCCGACCTTAAATCAATTTTAGTAAATATCTCTGCTCCACATACTTGATCAAATAGATCATCTATGCGGGGTAAGGGATATCGGTTCTTAATAGTCATTTTGTTAAGTTGACGATAATCTATACACAGTCTCATAGTACCATCCTTTTTCTTAACAAAAATAACCAGTGCTCCCCAAGGAGACATAGTGGGCCTTATGTAGTTTTTATCTATTAATTCTTTCAGCTGAGATTTTAATTCATTTAATTCTAGAATATTCATCCTATAGGGAGCCTTTGAGTTTGGTACCGCACCGGGTACTAACTCAATGGTGAAATCAAGTTCTCTTTTTGGAGGTAATCCTGGAATTGCTTCCGGGAATACGTCAGAAAAGTCCCTCCTAAGGATGGGAATATCCTCTAGTTTTAACTTGTCTTCTTTAGATGTACACTCATCATTAATAACATTAACAACAAACATTCTACAACCTTTTCTGGCAGCTCTCTTTACTTGTAGAGCAGAAATCTGTTTTACTGAAATATTCCTATGAATTCCTTTTACTGTTTCTGTATTTCCTTCATTATTTAAACATGTAAAAGATTTGTCATAACAATTCAGTAAAACTCTATGATGTTCAAGCCAATCCATACCTATCAAAAAGTCATATGACCCTAAGGGTAAAACATTCAGATTAATTTACGTTTTCAACTGACTTAAAAATACTTCACAATCCTTGACATAATCTATAATTTTTCTTTTAGTTCATGTTGCAAGCTGAACTAACCATGCATTATCAAATTTCTCTATTTTTAACTTGCAACGGTTTACTAAAGTAGGTGAAATATAACTCAAATTTGCACCTAGATCTATTAGAATAGAAACAGACTCGTTTTGTATCATACCTTCAATTTCGACCATGGATGTTTGATGGTCCACTTGACGGTTCTCCAGTGCTACATTTATCTTGGGCATTTCTCTTGCGATATCTCCAACTGTAGGTTCGGCTTGCATAGTGTGAATATTGTTGGCTGTCTTCTTGTTGCATGTGAAATCTGCTCTCTTGTATGGTCCGCCACAGTCATAGCACTTCATGGGTCCTTTCTGTTCAGCATACCTATTGTTGTTATTATTGTTATTGCTGTGATTGTTATTGTTGTTGTTGTGATTATTATTGTTGGGTACATTTCTTGTAGCAGTAAATTTCTGAGGTGCATTATTCCTGTAATTATTAGGAAAAAAATTTTAATTAAAACTTTTCTTAAAACCTCCATAATTATGATTAAAATTCTTCTTTTTATAGTCAAATTGATTTGTCTTACTGCTCTTCCAGCCAGTTGTTCCTTCTCTCTTTCTATTTTGATCAAAACAAAAATTCACCTTTCTCATGGCCTCTTCCAAAGTGGAAGGATTATCATACTCGATACAGTCCTTTATATTAAAAGGTAGACAACTGAGAAACCTTTGCACTTTAGGCTTTTCCCCGACCATATAGGGAACATACCTCAGCAAGCTAAGGAACTTGCTGCAAAGTTCTTTCATGTTCATTGTACCCAACTTTAAATCGTAAAAATACTTTGACTTATCTTCAAAATATTGTTCCGACAAAAACTTCTTTTTAAACAAACTTTTAAACATAGTCCAAGTTACTTCTTTTTCTTTTATACTCTTGATTCTTTTAAGATTCCGCTACCAAATATCTGCCTTCCTGGTCATATTGTAAATAGCCATCTTGGCTTTCAGTTGAGAAGAGTAGTTGTAAATATTAAATTACTTCTTCATTCCAGACAACCAAGCCTCTGCTTTCTCACCCTTCTCACTTTCGCCATTAAAAGTGGGTGGCTTAATCTTTTTAAATTCCCCAGTTATCTGTTCATGATATTTATGTTTTCTCTTTTTAGAGCAACATTCACTATTACTGCTATCATAATTAAAGTCATTATTACTTGAATCAGATTTAGTGGATGAGTGACTGTTCATTTTATCATTTCTTGTTTTCTTATGCTTATGTTGGTGGGACATTGTTGCAGAATCAGGCCTCATTTCTGCCTCTTTCATCATTATGACAATTTCCTTTTAAATTCTATTGTAACTCTTCATGTACCTTAAGGATCCGTTCATTTTCTTCCTTAACAGCTTTGAACTCAGATTTTAAATCATGTACAGTGCGTAAAATTTCAGAAGACTGGTTATTTAATTCAACATAAATTCCTTCAGAATTGTTATTATTAATGCGTTCATTACGAGGAGATATGCCCTTTGCTGATTCTTCTAGTATTTCCATACCCACAATTTAAAGGTCAATCTGTTCTGTGTAAAAATAAAATTGGATTACAAAAGTTAGTAACATAAACTTTCTGATTTGTTTTCTGTTTACGCGCGTGAGCCTAAATTAGGCCTAGAGTTTGAACTTGCACTCTGATACCACATGTAACATCCCAAAAATCGCTAAAAATTTAAAATTTTTGATATAGCAAAATCATAAAGACAATGCTAACTGCAGAATGAAAGTTGTTCAACTATTTATCTAATGGCAGCTTCACATGATTATCATTATTATTCCTAAACATAAAAGACAACAGATTTATAAATTAAATGCGATAAAACAATGTTTATCTTTTTATGTGTTTTGATTCTAGTAAAAACACTGACAACTTGTTTGCATATTTCTGAAGGGGTTCCTACAGGGTTCCCTTGGGTTTACTTAGCTTGATAGCTAAAGCATTGGATTCTTTTCTTTCACGGATCCGTAGGTAAGGTAATAGAGTAATTCAAGTATTTCAAGAAACGTTATAAGCTTCAGCTAGTCGTCTTTGTTTTTAAGATAGATGTGTGTACTGCTGTGCACAAAGGTGTCAATGGTATGTAATTCTAGTTTCTCTATATCAATCTGTACCATTTTTATCCTAACACTTATAAGTGTGGCTAGAGATATTTTACACTATATTTCTATTGTAATCAATGATGTTGTTCGTTAGAACTATAATTGATATGAATGTCATGAGAGATTATACAATATGAATGTTGCGACAAACATAAGATGATATTATCATTACGTCAGAGTTGTACAATATGCGAGCTTAGTGTTTAATGCGAGAATAGATTGTAATGGGGCCTTTAGAATTTTAATCCAACATTGTTCAATTCGAAATGCAATTGTTTACTAATAATAGCATTACTACAATGCTATGGCACGTGATAAAGAGCATCTTCAAAACCTACATGACATATCTCATGTTCCTAAATTATATATGCTCCTATAATACTATTCTACTATATCACTGCATGGATAAGATAATGGTTTGTTATGTATTAGTGACATATATTAAATTGTTATAATACTCTATGGAATAATTGCTAGGGTTACAATGCTTAACCATATGCAAATTTGAAACTTAGCACTATATTCTTTTGTGTTCATACTATGTTTTGAGAGACTTAGCATTCGAATTACATTATGTGCATACTATGCAAACAATAACTTAACATTCGAATTTGAAATATATGCGCCCTATGCAACTGGGAACTTGACATATAAATGTATGAAACATAGATATTATATGATGCAATAAGGTTTGGAATTGATTTATATCGTGGTTATATGGCAGTGATGTGATATCGAGATAGTGTTGTTGGCAATAAATTCGACACTGACATGAACTTAATGCCGTTACAGGCATGGTTTGGTAAGTGATACAAAGGATCAAGCAATTAATGAAAACCTTATGTCGTGATAGTGGATTGTCTCGCTGGCTCAAACCTGTAACTGACTCCATGTGAAGAATTTATAGGTAATGTGTGAACCTTGTCGAGCTGTAAGCTCCACCTGGTGATATGGCACTCCAACTGGGCTTGCTATTAATGAAGTTATTAATAGGTAGGTGATCGTATGCCTGTCTTGGGTGATGGCATGGATTGTCTAATCAAATCTCGCCCGTTGATCTAACCTTTCTCGATCGTGGAGATCTAAAACCCTAAGGCATTCAGTATACCGTGTTTTTTTTTTTTTTTTTACATTCATTTGAAGTTTTGGTTTTGGGGGAGAGGCCCAAAGGCTGCTGAGAAGTCGGGTTCGACCCTTGGTCGAATCTCTGGTGGCTCTGCAACTTCGCATCTTGTAAATAATGGTGGGAACTTGGTTAAATGTTGCAAGTCTAGAAGGGTTGAAACTTGTGGATTTCGTTGTGAAAATAAGAGAGGGTTTCTCTAGGATTTGAATTTTTCATCTGAGAAACCATGACTGTAATACCGTGGTTGTTGCATTAGTTGGATTAACTGGAAGCGTGGAGCATTCCATCTGCCAGTTCTATTCGAAGGTAAGCTCATCTTTGTAAATATTGATTGTTATATTACAGTTTGGAATTATATAATAATCATTTGGAACTTGTTATAACCCAGTGATATTTTATGTGGCAGGTACTGCCTTCGGCATGGAGTTTATAGTGCTAGGGTTTGTTGGCAATGGATGGCTTGCTTAACTTCGGTAAGCCCTGGTGGCATAACCCTCCGTAGGTTCTCCTGGAAGATTTTGGCCATCGTTAAAGTTGTAACAACTTTGTGTTTTCTGGAAATCGTTTTCCAACAGTGTTGTTTTATTTTTACACCTGTATTATGGATGCCTCTCGGCTTACAAGGTTGATGTAAAGAGGTTTTAGGTTACTGTACAGTGTTTTGGATTCTAAGTTGAACTGGGCAATGTAACTACTGTCATCAAGGGTTTCAAGCTCTGTCGAGTTTTCAATAAGAAGAATATTTTCAAGTCTATTTTGCAGTAGTTGTTTTGCTTCACCTTTTTTGGGCTTAACTCGTGAACATAACTAGTGGTTCAGTGATTTAAATATTGATATGAACTAGTTTCTAGTAGGTCTCTGGGTTTTAACTTTGATGTAATACGAAGTATGGTTTTTAAACTAGGCCCCAATACTTCTAATGCTTATTGTTTCTTTTGTGAACTGTGAAACTTTGTATATAAAACGATGGAAAAGAATCCGTGTAATGTATATGAAAAACGAAAAGACTGTTTCCTTCACTAAACAATGGATAGGTGTTCGTAACTATGGAAGGCTTCGGCCTGTGTGTAGTTCGTTGATTTGTAAATAATTATGCTGCGTTTTCATCCTATAAGAGGTTCGAGTATAAGGGTTTGTCTTTGTATGGAAACATATGGCTTGAATCTACCTCCCGACATGTTATCGAAAACCCAACTTAATGTCTGTCACTACTGCTAGTGTTGTTCCAAGAACATTGTAATAACTAGCATGTTTGAGTTGGTGCCGAGACTTTATCTATGTCGATTTGTGGAAAGATAGCACATGGTTTGGCATAAGTTTAAAATGGTTTAAAAATTGTTGGTTGTATGCTGAGAGTTGATAATACTGCTTATGTTTATAGAATGAATTGATAAATGTTTTGATGAAATGTGAAACAGTTGGCAATATGAAACAATTCTTGAATATTATAAAATGTTTTATTGAAAGGGTATTACCCTTGGTCAAATGACCAAAACGATGATTGTGATTTGATTCTACTACTAGAATAAAGAAATGATATGCTAGTTCTGTTTTATGAGGGTTGTAAATGAACTATTAGGGTTTAGGGTTTTTCTACTGTATGTTTAGAAAATTTACAGAACAAAAATAGACTTTGTTTGCTTGTTTATCCTGTATGTTCAGTAAATGATTAAGTAGTGAAAATAACAATAAACGACAGTAAACTTTTGATAAGAAAATATGGAAACTGTAAACCCTGTTTTTAAACTCCGAATTGATAGAATTAGTACTGTACAGTGATGTTTATGAAATCTTTTCATTAATTTATGTATCAGTAATAATTTTCAGTAATGAATATAAATCACAGTAAAAACTCTAAGACAATAAACTTACTTTTTGATGAAATAAAACAGTACTGTAAAGAAAATACAGTAAATAATACTAATTATTAATAGTAGGAAAATTAATAGAATACATAGAATGGTTCTTTCATCATCTTGGCAAATCGCCTATCATATCTATCTACCTTAATTCATTCTTTGTACTGGAGTACGATGCTGATCCATTAGCATGGGGAAAAATATAGAGAACATTTTATTCAATCTTTCATATCTGTAATCAATACTATTCAGAATTTTAATTAACTTAGAAAATAAAATAATTGAGTCTGTTCACTAATAACTTTGAAAACAGAAAATGTGATTATAAAAGACATAAAACTGTTAACAGCATAAAATTTAGGAAAGATAAGTAGAACCTATAAGTGATGATAGGGCCGACAAACACCCAAGGTGGCCTGTTCCTCCCATCCTATTCCAGAAGAAGCAGTCCAACTGCTGGCTTTTTGTGAACCCCTGAGCTTGATTACTGAACCACTAAGTAGATGGAATCTGTGTAGAAGCAAGGCACTCAAAAATGCATTCAACACTCAACATCAACCTCTTGAAATAACATGCCTTCAGAACTCAACATCAACCTCCTGAAATAGCATGCCTTCAGCACTCAGCATCAACCTCCTGAACTCAATAAGAGTTTGGCAGACTCACAACATGATCAACAACATAGCATATCCCCTCATCAAATCTCTTGGGTGCAAACACACCAAAAACCCAAGGTAAATTTCCTCGTCAGTAAAAGTGATGAACCTCAGTTCATAATTTGATGGCTGTTATATAGATTGCCTAGGTATTTAGTGGTCAGTTTGGAATAAATGAGCCTCAAGCTCTAGTCCCATATTTCAGAGCACTATGACCACATTTCAAGGGAGTTGTGCCATACCAACAGCTAGTTAGTTGCATCATGATGCTGCCAGTTGTCCATTTCCTTCTACCCCAGATTCCATTCCACCTAGTGGATCAGTAACTACTCTTTCAACAGTCCTCTTAGGTGTTTGTCTCCTATTTTATTTATTTAATAATAATATATTGTGCAAATTACAGTTATCCTTGGACACCTGTCCAACATAAAACTTTACAATAAAATTTATCATAATGTTTTCTAACACAAAATGTTTCCCAGCAAAAAGGGTATGTTACATGCCATGATCAATGCGCACAACTGGCTCTTCACTTTTCTCACCAGCAACACTTGGCTAGTAATAGTTGCAATCAATGGCTTTCAATTTTTCACTTGTGAGACTCATCATGCCAATTCCTGTTAGGACAAGCATAACACAATATTAAAATTAGTCAATTATTTTTTCAATTGACTTGGAACGCCCATGCTTTACTCATGAGAATTCCACACATTGTATGCTTTCCCAACATACACATGAACTCATTCATGGTCATCCTTTCACAGGGAAATAACTAATTCAGCATTCACAATTCATTTCAAGCAATTAAACACAATTTGTTTTCATTTATGACAGGCACTCAACAATCTTTTGTTTCTAAGATGCTTCAGTCAAAAGGAAAGAGAAGAGTAAGAGTTTCCCCCTCTTAGTCTTGTTCCAATCTGAAGCCACGCCATCACTTGTGGTTCTATGCTCCTTAGCCTCTTTCACTTCAATGTGAATGCTTGACTTGCCCTTTCTTGGCTATGTCACTTTAGTGTCTAAGGTCTGTCTAATGCCTTTCAACTAGGGAACCCTTCCCCATTGTTGCTTATAGAACCTTTAGCTGCTAGGACCCACACAGTCCACTAGCACCATCTTTCATTACTTCTCATACTGAGTTCTTTAGGACTGTCACATGTCCACATGCATCCCTATGATGCCCTCATAGTCCTTGCTTCCAACAATACCTACACTCAAACATTGAATTAATTCACATGTTTAGTTTATTTTCATAGGTTTTATCTCCAAGCAAGAGTTTAAGAACTAATAACCAAATCCTATACACACGTATATTCACACTAAATAAGCAAGAAGTTGCAATATAACCAAATGCTTATCTGCATCGGGTGTCTTCACTTTATTCCACAGGCTCCCTCTTTGCTTTACAAGCATTGGATTTCTCGTGGATACAATAACGAATGTTGGGACAACACACATGCTACTCCACAATCATTCGAATGGCAATGCTAGGCCAGTACGCCGACTGGTTTTATCAATTAATTAAAGAATGTTTGGCCAACACGCTGGCTGCTCCACAACATCAAGTGGTTAATGCTCCCACCAACTATTCTCTGAATTTATCGAGCATCGATTTCTCTTTGGATTTACCAATCATTTTATAGTTCTTTCAGGTTCCTTACTTCCTGCAATGACCAAGGTTTCCAATAGTGTATCAGCCTAGCTGTTATAAAACTTATACCTAAAATCTTCATTATTACAAGCAATAAATAAATTAAATTGAATACTTATCTGTATTGTGCATTTCCTTGTTACTCCATAGGTTTCCTTCTCTGCTTTACAAGCCTTGGATCACCTATGGGGTGGATGCTTGGCCAACAGACATGCTGCTCCACAACATCATTTGAATAGGCAATGCCAAGCCAGTATGCCGACTAGGTTTATCAGGCATCTCTAAAATCAGTATGCTAAGCTAGTACGTCGACTGGGTTTATCAAGCATCCCAAAAGTTAGTATGTTAATCCAGTACGTCGACTGGGTTTATCAAGCATACAATGACCATTTCCAAGCCAGTTCTCTGACTGGGTTTGTCAGGAAATAACACCCTTCACCAATACCTCCACAACATTCAAATAACCAATTCTAAGCCAGTACACCGAATGGGTTTGTCAGGCATCCAACAACCATTCACCACAACATCCACATATCCAATGCCAAGCCAGTACACCAACTAGGTTTATCAGGCAATAAGAACAACATAATATGATTACGTGGCTCCTTCTCTTATGCAACCAGTGGTTCCCTCCAGGAAATCCATAGGTGACTCACTTGACTGCAGGCTAGCATGGCGCCCCACAATACCCACTCACACTACACAAGGATGATACCCCTTTTCTGCTACACAGCTCCTCAGGCCTATCCATCTCTTCTAGTGTCCTTTAGTGTGAGCGTAGAAAGGTTACCACTGCCCATGTAGTCCTCTTGAGTACTTTCTCTTCACATTACCCCTTAATGTGCAAAACCAAATTGCATTCATATAAGCTAACAACACAAGAAGGATAAGCAGGCTCATCAGTATTGATGTTCAATTTTGTAACCATAATCCATATCATTCACTATCAAGTATTGAAACACCAGGAATGCGTCCATTCCCTTAGGGTGTAGTCAATATTGAAAACCCTATCATGACCCACCCTATCATGACCCAGCACCAAAAAAGGTGTGCACCCCCTTTCCGATGTGCGCCATGTAGGCCCTAATCATACTCAAGTAATCTGCAATGATATAAATAAGATAGAGCATGCTCTGCATATTAACCCTAATAATTTAGACATGCATGTTCTTGTCTAGGGTCACAGAATACTCATTAATTTTGCAGATGTATCTCACATGTCTTTTGGGCATAGCTTTACCATTTCACTCTCATGGTTTACCGACATGCGGTTTGGCTGAGATATTATCAATGGCGTTTCACCCGAAACCCATTTCCAAAGCATGGGGTCTTTCCCATCTAGTTTGGCTTTTGCAGGCCATCACTCCTGGTCTTCCTGCAATGTGTCTTCCTGGCACATTTATCAAATAGCCAAACAATTAGCAGCATTTAGCAAAAAAATTTCAAATCTGATTTCTCTAATCAGTCAATGGTATTGATAATTAAATTCAAGTATGAATTGCAATTCTATCCTTCCAACAGAGTGCTCGGGTAGCCCATCACATGTCCACCTTCTTCATGCAGTCTTTCCTCTGCATTCATAGCAACTCATGAAATGGTATTAGGATTAACAATAGTCCACCATTTCATCTATTATCTAACTACACTGAATCATATATATATATATATATATATATATATATATATATATCACAACCATGCATTCACACAATGCATCTCAACATGTGCACCTATACATATGCATGTACTTTTACATCACTCACATAATCCTTTAGTGTGCAATCACTCAATGTATAATCACAAGATTGTACATAATATTTTAATGCACATCTCCTCAATGCAACCCTGCATTAATTTATGAGTACTATGCATTCAAACATATTATGGCCTAACCATATACTACCATGACAGGGCGATAAGTCTTCACTTCCTTTGGTTCACAACTGTCATGGCATGACATAATTTCATATGAATGCATTGAGATTTCTAAGCAATTATAGGGTGTAAGGATCATTTCCTTCACTTACCCATACCTCACCATACTCAGTAGGTTAAGATTCCCATTCGGCACTCAATACCATATGCAAACTAAATCAATATAGTTTAATCAGAGTTGAAGGGATCTTACCAAATCCTCTTTCAACATTCATGCAATTTAAGCACAAATAACCATTACCTGCATGGCTGTTATTAACATTGCTTGATGTTACCTGATTAGTTGGCCTCTTACCAAGGCTACTTAGTCCTTTTTCCAACATCGTGATCATGGACTTGTTGCACCATTCTCTCTTCATAAGGTCGTTGGTCATGTGCAACAACGTCATCAACTTCTTTAGCCATGCTTTAGTTGCCTTTGGTCCTATAACCAATGCGAACACAACTGATTATTAGCAACCACAATCATTATCTTAAGTGGCTCATTGCATATGTAAAATCTCACTATCTTACCAATATGCAATATCATATACACGCAAAACATTTTCACATGCACTGTGCAATGTTTATTGATATGCCATCTAGTGCATATTCATCTATGTAATCCTTTGCATTTCAGCATTCCTATGCCATAATTTATATGCACGACCACTTCGGAATTATAAATTCAATATCAAGAGGGTAGTGGAGGAATTCTCCCTTCCAATTCCTCATTGTAGCATGGAATTTCCTCTTCCACATCATAGCTGATCCAATTTCATGGGCTCTCTACCATGCACACAAGCAATTATTAGCTATGATCTTCTCACAAAGTAGAAATTCAATATATATATTCACGTGTATAACATTCATTCATGGTATTTTCCAAGCATACAATTATTATGTTATAAACATAAATGGTTTAAGGTGAGAGATTTCTCTTTCATCTCCGTTACCTTACTGCTCCCATTGCTTTTCCCTATTTGGCGCAAATATTAAGGCTAAAATGGACGCTGGTGTCACAGATCTTATCGTTATTTTTGTCGTCGGTGTCGCGAATATTTAGCTTAAAAAATGTCGCCCGTGTTGCGGAATTTTAAGCTAAAATTCAATGCCCTTGTCACGGATGTTAAGATTGTTATTGCCACAGGTGGCACGGTTCTTATTGCAAGTTTTTCTTTCGTGTGCGTCACAGATATTAACACTAATTCTACCACCGCGCACATAGAAATTAACGTTAATTCTATCGCCGCGCATGCAAAAGTTAACATTAATTCTGCCGCCACACACGCAGAAGTTAACCTTAACTTCGCCGACACAGCCTTCGAAAAAATTTCAAAACACTTGGAAAATTTTGGAATTCTCTTCCTTCCGGCGCAGAATTAACAACATCTCCGCCAATCGTGCCGCAAGAGATAAGGTTAAAATCTCCGATCGCCAACCCTGCGACCGCCGACTACTTCCCTTCGGTGCAGAGTTAACAGATATTTCGCCGATCATTGCGGCGCTTTTGGGCTTATCTTTTCCGACAGAGTCGCAAGATTTAGCCCAATTCTCGCCTCCATGTGCACAGAAAGTTAGCCTAACTTTCACCACCGTGCACGCAAAAAGTTAGCTTAACTTTCACCGCCGCAACCCTTAGGAAAAATTTCGAAAATAGTTAAAAAATTTTGATATTTTTTCTTCCATTTGGCGTAGAATTACCAACTTCTCCGCTGACTATGTCGCAAAAGATAACCTTAAATTCTGCACCCACAAGCCTTCGTCGCCGTGACCGTATCGCAGGTTTTAAGGCTAAAATCGTCGCCGCGTGCAAGCCTCCATCGCAACTTTTAATCCTAAAATTTCCGCCGCGCGCAATTTTTAAGCTTAGATCCGCCGCCAATGCCGTAGAATTTAACAGCACTTTCGCCACGCGCATCGCATATTTTAAAGTTAAAATTGCCGCCGCCGCATGCAAAACTTATCGTTAATTCGGCCGCCGCAGCCTTAGCAGCAACACTTAGAAAATTTTCAAATTTTCAAAATAGTTAGAATTTTTCTTGAAATATGTCCCTCATTTCTTTACAAAGGTAAGCTACTTATAGATCAAACTCGCATAAAACAGTAAAAGTGTTTCAAGAAATATTGCACCTCTTTCATGTCAAGCATGAAACAACAAAACAACAAAATAATATAAGATGGCAAGAGGTGGCACCTCCTTTCTCTCCTCCATGGAGACAAACAGACAAATACAAAACTGAATGCTACTGCATTGGAAACAATTTAAAGCAAGCATTCAACCTGAAAAGGGATTTTCTCCCTCCTTCCTCACTTTCATAAGATGAAATCAATGCAAGCAATTTTGCAATAATCCCCAAAACAGTCATGGGAATGATTTCCCATCTTAATCAAAGAGAAACCATGAGATCTTCAGGTTTCTTTAATGCATTTTAACTTCAAATACTACATACATACACGCAATGAGTTATATCTCTATGAAGGGCCCAACAGCCGTAGTGTTGAACTATAAGCTCTGATACCATCTGTCACGTACCCACCCATCCATCCAAGGCAATGGAGGGAACATGATGCCAATCTCTGGGGATTTTACATAAACTAAGCCCATTCATTTGATTGATAGCCATAAAATTCAAAGGTGTGCAGATGCAAATCAATTTAACATGCACAGCGGAATAAACACCATCCACACACAATTCACAATTTCCATTCAATTTAAAACATTGCATAATTAAATACAAACAGAGAATATACTTATCTCACTGTAATGTTGTCCCCAACAACTAGCTATGTCGCTACAACGTTCCTCCGAACCGTAGGTCTCCGCCTAGCCTGTATGATTTCAGCATTCAGAAACCACCCCCGAGCTGGGCATGATATCTACAAGGAAAAGGGGACTCTCAACTCATACACAGCCAAATGATCATTTGCATTTAAGCCAAGCCAGTTCACAACTAGGTTTATCAGGCTAAATCTGAACCCTCTTCATTTGTAGACTACAGTGATCAAATTTAAAGGGTGGATATTAATTTTTATTGGAAGGGCATTTGTTCTTGGAGCCCTTCAAAGATGAAGAGCAATTTAAATAATTGTACTTCAATTGACAAGTATAAATTAATTAACTAAACCCTTCCCCCCAAAAAAATGCAAAACACAAATATTTCCCATCCAAATATTTACAATCTTAAACAATTGAGCACTCCTTAATATCTACATGATAAAATGGTATCTTTTTAATAAAATTGAATTTGAACACATTAATTTGACATATATGTAACATTAATTTTACAGTTCATTAAAATAACAACTATTTTGTTGTATTTTTCTGGGTTAGACCACACTTCATTATACAGAAGAACTACTTAGACTATGCAATGACCATATTGGGGCATCTACATGATGTTATGCATACTGCTGAGAAAATTACTTACTGTTAACTATGTACAAAAAGAAGCCACTAGGCAAAATGAGGCTATAATAAACCTACAACCAAAATCTACATATAAAACCAACCAAAACCTTAATTCAAATCGGAGAGAGGGAAACCATCCAAGCTTGAGAGATGTAAGAATGATGGACACTAGGAGCCTAAGAAAAAACAATGCATAGCTCAAAAAAACATTAAAAAATAATCCTCCATACCAACCAAGTTAGCAACACTAGCATCACAAGGGCCTAGGCATCAAATTTTGTTGTTCAACACTTGTCATGACAACATACAGGTATGGGATGGAGGGGAAATTGAATCAATCCTAGGTCAACTGGAGCCTTGAAACTCGCTACATGTTTGAGTCTCGACAATCTACCTTTTAAATTGAACCAGAACAACAAAAGAAGTTTGTTAATGGCTCGATTTGCAAAAATTCTAGATACATGAGTAATTAAGAGCTCGAGGCTCTAAAATTTGATGTGTTTTTTACCAATCCACAATTCGGTGAATTCATAGTCACTGGCATGAAATTTAAGTTATTTAATGAAAGAATTAATGTATCTAGCTCTATGTCGAAACTGTTTTCCATGCTAATGCCACGGGGGGGTCAGTTGGTAGGAAATATCCTATCACGTCCATTTATATTGGGGAATAAACTATGATGCAGAAATGAGAAAATATATTGCCATGTATTAAGGGGCTAAGGGGGCTTAATTATGTTATATGGAAATACAAATATTTAGGGTATATTTTATTACATTTCATGTAGAAGTAGTGGAGGGGATGCATAGGAAAAATCAGGGGTCAAGCACACAAGGTATTGAGTTTGATGGACAAGGGCTACTCAATCGGGATGTAGGATGGTTGATGCTAGTGCTCTATTGAAGGCTATAAATGTTGCTTATGTGCTTGGTTGGTTAATTGATCATCAAATTGTTAATGGATTAGGCTTTCTATCTTTTATGTGATTGTTATCAATTAGAAGTGTAGTTTAGGTGCATATTTCATGTCTAGAAATCATATGTTTTTTTATGCCTTTCAACATAGCTTTCCTCGTTGAATCCATTTGAATTTTTTTTCTCTAGAAATTTGTTTTTGTGTGATCTCTAAAATCATCCCATCCACTAGAGAGCATCTAGGTTTGTGCATTGCAACCTTATCCCTTTCTAATGTTCCTAAAGAAATCCTCATGCAATTCTTGGTTGACCCCATTTATCCATTGTATAAAATGCTAGTCTTCAATTCCTTCATGATTTTTATATTTTTAAAAAACCAAAACACTTTGTTTTTCTAAAGTTGCTCTTCATTTTCACCATGTGATCCATTGTTAAACTCTAGTAATCCTACCCTAGGGACTCTGTTGGTTGTGGAGCTTGATGTTCATGATTCAAAGGTCGTGTTTGGATCTCATCCCATGACGGGGGGTGTGGGGGGGCTTCCCCCCCACTATAGTTTCCATCGAGGGTCCGGGGGGTGACAACTACATTTTGGGATCCCCCTCGCCCCCTCTTGGCAGGGGTTTGGGGGCAGCGCCCCATAGCAAAAATTTTGGAAAAAATGCCTTTTAAAATGTCGTAATTTTAGAGTCATGACTTGGTCAATAATTGGTTATTTATGGGCCCATTGTATTGGGTATCAGGTGGTATTTTCCTATGGTAATCCCTTTTTAAAAGGAAGGAATTGTAATACGGCTATGTATTTTAGTATTGTAAAGATCTATGTGATTGCGTAAGAGAGACTATGAGAGAGTGAAGAGTAAGTTGCATCAGATGTGTTGCAGGTTGTATCCCTTCATTTGTTGGATAGATTAATAAAAGGACTGGTAATTTCTATGTGAGCATAGCCCATATTGGGTAAACCATGTATATTGGTGTCTCTTTTGTGTTGTGTTTATGTGTTTTTATTTCTGCATCTTATTTTATGTTATTGTTCTGTGATCATGTTTTTCTAATAGACTCCACCTTTGAGCTATAGAAGATATAACCTAAAGACACAAAAAAGGTTAGGTGAGGTGACAATCACCTCTCTCTTAGTTGTCCATAAGCTATCATTGATTTTAGGAATTCAATTTTAAGATGCTAGTTCGTGTGCTAACATGGAAGAACAAGCATCTCTAAGATGATGGATATATTCTTAATAGTAGAAAATTGGTGGAGGAGGTTGAAAAATACAACTATTGGGTAGAAAACACTGGCTTATATGATCATCTACGTATTCTTATACAACTAGAAAAGGAGGATAGAAAACATCCATTTCCTTTTAAATCTAATCATGATTGGTTGGCTAAAGAATATTTTAGACTTCTTATTACAAAAAATGAAAATTTTATGATCCTTGTTGATCAAATTTAGTTAGGCTTCAATTTTCCTCCAATCTCAAACAAGTTAAGAAGTTAATTATAGGAAGCGCAAAGATGAAAAAGGAAGAAAATCAAGTACACCTAAAAAAGGTAGAATAAACATAACCAAGTTCTTTTTGAAAATAGTGTCAGAGGGTCTTCCAATGATGAAGAGTTGCTATATTGAAATATAGTAGAGTATAAAAATGAACTTTTAGACAAAAAGGAGGTAGAATGGAGGCTCAAAATTAGATCCATATGGTTGGAAGAGGGGTATATTAACACTAAGATCTTTCACAATTATGGCCCTCCCTCTAAGGCCCCCTCTCTTTGTATCTGTCTCTCCCTTTGCTACTCCCCCCCCTCTCTCTCACTCTTACCCCCTCTCCCTATTTCTCCACCCTCTCTCCCTCCCCACACCCCCCTTCTCTCTCCCTCCCTCTCTTTATATTTCTCTTTGTTTCCCCTTACCCCACTCTCTCCCTCTCCCCGTCTCTCTCTTCCCCCCTACTCCCTTCTTTATGTTCCCCCTACTCTTTGTTTCCTCCTACCCCATCCCCTCTTGTCACGTAACCACCCATCCATCCAAGGAAAGTGAGGGAACATGATGCCAATCTCTGGGGATTTTACACAAACTAAGTCCATTCATTTGATTCATAGCCATAAAATTCAAAGGTGTGCAGATGCAAATCAATTTAATATGCATAACGGAATAAACACGATCCACACACAATTCACAATTTCCATTCAATTTAACACATTGTAGAATTAAATACAAACAGAAAATATACTTATCTCACTGTAATGTTGTGCCCAACAACTAGCTATGTCGCTGCAACGTTCCTCCCAACCGTAGGTTTCTTCCCAGCCTGTATTATTTCAGCACTCAGAGACCACCCCCGAGCTGGGCATGATATCTACAAGGAAAATGGGACTCTCAACTCATACACAGGCAAATGATCATTTGCATTTAAGCCAAGCCAGTTCATAGCTGGGTTTAGCAAGCTAAATCTGAACCCTCTTCATTTGTGGATGCTTCCACTCAAACTCAAGCCAAAACAATGGAAACCCATTTCAACCCCAACAATCTCATACACACAGAAAACTCATAAACTGGGCATGGATACACATAACAGCAAAATCACAATTTCTGGGCATGAAGAAAAAAAAGCATTTGGCAACCAAAAACGAAATGGTAATTGGGGAATCACCTTGGGAGAGAAAAACCGTTTCCAGAAAACGTTTGTGGGCACTCAAAGGACAAAAACGACCTCCATAAACCCCAAATTCATGGCTCTCTTCCTCCCAGCCATTGTGCAATACAAAAACGAGTTCCCGGGGATGGAGAATGTAGGAGATAGATGAAAAACGGGATGGGAAAAGCCCCATCTAGCTCAGACTGCGTAAAGGGAAAAGGCTTGGATATTCAAGGGCCAAAACGACCTTCACACAGTCATTAACTGGCAGCAGGGAACCAACACGATTTTTTGGGCAAAACCGTGATAGGTTGGCACCCGAAATTGACACATACACAGTCACACAATTGATGGGAACATTCACAAACGATTTTTGAGGTAGAAGATAACCATTGGGTCCACAAAAACGATTTTTCCATAATGAAAACCAAATCTGGAAATTCAAAAACGATTTCACAACAATAAGGAAAGAGCAAGCTATCAAACTTATCTGTTGAGCTTCCCAATGGATTCTCTTCTTTCCCCACAGTCCAGCCATCATAAAAATGCCCTTCTCAGCTTGAAAACCAGTGAATTTACAGTGTACTCCATGAGAGAAACGCCCAGCAAGCTCCAAAAACGCAAGAGTGAAGTCTGGTCCTGAATAATTGCTTGGGAAGGCAATTCATGGGTGTTTTCTTGCCCAAGAAGGAGAAACACGATTTTCCATGAGGGTGGCTTGCCCATACTTGAATTTGGACAGCCATACCTCCCCAATCCCCAAGGCATTAACTACTTCACCCAACTCTTGATAGAAATCAATGATCGGGTACAAAAGTCAACATGGGTAGTTGATGGTTGATGGGTTCTCTCATTGACACTTGGCTTGACTTCATTGGCTCAAGGGTTTGAATATTTCCCTCCCAATTCCTTGTAATATCATGCCCCCATCTCTTGTTGCATTGCATAGCTAGTTGTGGGTATTTCATTAAAATGCATATTTACATGATGTCGAAATTCCAATATGTCTCGCTAGCACGCAAACTGTATTCACCAATAAATCGATGTCGGGGCCTTGGCCTTGAGCTCCTCACCATGATTTTATAATAATATTACATCATTTACATTTTAATGCTATGGGGTCAAACTAGGGACATTACACCTCCCCTCTCTCTCTCTCTATTTGCCCATTTTCCTAATCACATCCCCTTCCTCCTTTACCGCTCTCTTTACCCCCCCTCTCTTCCCCTATGTCTCCCCCTTTCTCTCTCTTTATCCCCCCCTCTCTCTTTCTGTAACCCCCCCCTCTCCCCCTCTTGTATCTCTCTCTTCCTCTCCTCCCTTTTTTTGAAAATACATAAATATAATATATGTAAATCATACTTATTATAAAACTTTTGTTTACTTATTCTTTTAAGTAATAGCTAGAATAATAACATAATTATTAATCTAATGTTCTTGATAGAGATTTAATAATTTAATAATTCTCTTTCTTAAAATAGAACTAACCTCTATTTCCATTGTAAAGGGATCATACCCATGGACATTATAAAAGCATTATTTTTTTAAATCAATGGACTATGTCACACATATAATATTAATCCATTGTAAAGGGTAAACCATAGTTACGGATTCAAGTCCCAACTAAGCATGCCAATGTTACAAATATTATACATCCTTAGACAAATTAAAATAAATAAAACATATATAACTAACCGTTTAATAACATTTAACAAGAGCCAAAAGGTGGCAATGTTTAATAACATTTAACAAGAGCCACAAGGTGGCAATGTCCCTGACACTGCTACCTACTCTATTTGCTTGAATGCTCTAGTCTATATCAACACAAACAATTTGAGTAATGATATAATGATATTTGTTCATAATAGTTCATACTTGTGTTTTTTTACTAAATCAATATGTAATAGTACACTCTTAGAAATGAAAAAAACTTTGGAGATAATCATTTGCATTTTTTCTCTTCAAGATGTAATAGTGTACGTTCTTAGAAATGATAATAACAAGAATCTTACACATAATTATTTATAATAGTGTACACTATTAGAAATGACCACAAGAATCTTCGATGTAGTCATTAAAGAAACTTAAATTTTGTTTAAAAACCTAATAAAACAAGAACCACTAGGTGAAAAAATGCCCCTCGCGAAGAAAAAAAGACCGTTTTACAACAGCAGAAGAAAAAAAGACTAAGTAAACAAAGTACACACAAATCAACCTAGTGCCATTCCAACAGCTCAAGTTGCACTACTACACGAAGGGGTTGTTTAAGACGATTTTTAAAGACCTAATGAACATATTGTCTTAAATATATATTTCTAAATGCGTTTAAATATTTTATAGTGGTTAAGATGATTTTTAAGACAAAAATTGCTTTTACTTTTTTAGTTTTTGGAGTTACTATTTTCGTCTTAGATTAAAACTAATTAAAAGGATTTGGGCTTTTGCATGAAGCTTTTTCTCGGCTATAGAGGTTGTGAATGAGATGGCTTGGGCGGTGATGATAAACAGGGGAAAGCTTGAAAATTGAAGGCCTTGTCTCTACTTGACCTGGAGATCTGCCAAAGCTAAGGGCTAAAATAAATTCGGCCGTTGTTGATTTTGCCCCAGATTTGCATGTTACGGGCACTTGGATGGTGGTTCGAAGCATTGAACATGGTCAGTTTATCCTAAAGGCGAAGCCCGCGATAGCACATGTTGTGTTTGGGATTTTACAAGCAACACTTCCCATAAAGCGATTGTTGAATTTATAGTAGGCTACTCTGGAAGAGCAGCCCGGCTTCTAATTACCACAGGTGTACGCAAATTCCTGAATTTTCTTGTTTTTTCTAAAAAGATTTTTTGCTGCCTTTATTTTTCATCTAAATTATTTTTCGTAGTTGCAAAATTGAGCTTGATATGAAATTGAACCATTAAATCTAAATTTTGATCCATTGTTCTACCCTATATTTGACCAATCTTTGGTTCCAGGTCATTTAAGATGGTTTGAACAAACTTTGCGGGTGATTTCATATGAAGCAAGGGCATTCAATTGAAAGCGATCTGGGCGATTGGTGTGATCATCTAAAGCGATATGGGAAATCTAGACATCTGAACATTGAAAGTGGTATAGGTGATCAATGTTTCCATTGCAAGCGATTTGGTCATCTAAACATTGAACGATATGGTCATTCAGTGATATTTGCATATGACTCGTCTAGAGCATTGATTTGACCATTATCACAGTTTTAAAATAGGGCACAGATCTGGTCATCACCATACTAAAAGATCTAGGCATCATCACAGTAAAAGTATGGGCATGATTTGAACACTATTGCAACGATCTAGGCATCCATCTCTGTCATAGCATTGTTTGAGAGATAGTGTTTCAAACTCATCAGGATTCTGGACACAAGATAATCAGGTGCACACTTTCCTTTCTTTTTCTTGAATCTGTATGTAATTATTGCAATACTAGAAAATATGAAATTCTGAATTCAATCAATGGCGGAGAAGTGCGATTTTAAGGAAATTGCTTAGCAGATTAACATATGAGAAGTGTGATTACCTTTTTATTCTAAGATGTTTTTTGAAGATACAAACTGTCTAGAAAATCTATGCATTTTATATGGATTAAAAAAACTAGTTATAGACAAATAGTATTTGTTTCATAATGGCATTGACCAGCGTTGAGTCATATTCGAGTTCTGGCTGAAATGATGAAGGGAATCACCATAGATTTCATGCTGCAGTTGAAATCTGAAAACGATAAGTGAATGCGCCCAAATTGATGTATATTTATTCAATATTGAGTAAACCCTTCAGAAATTGATAGAACATTAGTTCATTAAAAGCAAACAAAGCATTCCCAACTAATCTAGGAAAAGTATAGGCTAATAAAAACACCTATCGGTGTAACTATCGTTACACCACTTCTCTTTGCCTCCATGATTTTATTCATTAAACATCAATAGAAGGACTCTGTGGTGTGTAGAGAAGGATAGAATGAAATCCCTTTAACGCAGATGGTAGAGTGATATTGCCTCACACCCATGTGCAGTTGAGTATGGAAATTGATCGCAAGGGAGGTCTAGCTTATGAAGCATAGCATCAATCCTATTATCAGAGAAGACGAAAAATTGCTTCCTACATAAATTTGAATTACATGATATCTCTAGTTTTTGATGCATAACATTCCTTCATAGTATCTTCAACACCTTTATTTGTCTTTATTAACCATATGCTATTATATATTCCATTCTCTTTGTTGACAAGAGCCAAAATTTATTCACGTTTTATGCTAACTAAAGACCTTGTTGAATGTTTTGTTCTAACTGAACGCATGCTCTACTAGTACTAATTAGGATTCCCAGTGCTCAGGAGCGTGTGTTAGATATCAGTTCCATCAGTCTCTTAGAAGTGCACTAATGTTGGATCCAACCGTTCACTGAAATCATGCTAAAGATAAGCAACAACTATTCACTATAAGTGTGCAAAAGATACCACATGACTATATGCTTGAAGCATGCTAAAGATAAGTGCCAATTGTGTGAGAAGAGAACAATAAAGATAATATATTCATGGGCTACTGGCATTATACTTTTATTTATTATACAAATATATTTCTTTATTGACTTATCAAGTATGGGAGACATTCCTGGGGCAAGATCTATGGAGGTACCTGAAGCTGATTCATTAGGGAAGTCTTGTAATAACCCCTGGAGGCGGGTTTTCCCATGGTAATCCTTGCTTTTTTCTTGTATGTGTTTCTCTCGCTAATCTATGTTGTTATATGATAGGGTTTTCTCTATTTATGTTATATGTTTTTTATGAAATGGTATGTATGTATTGTTATGCAAATGTGATTATAATCTGTTATATATTTATATATTTAAAGTTTAGGGTCAAATACATATGTGATATGGTTGGTATAGACAATTAGATACGGTTGACTAAGAAAGAGGAGCATTTGCAGACATACAATTTGTATTTATTTGGCATTTAGAAGTCTCAAATTAGTACGGTAGGGCCCTGTTGTGGGCCAAGAAACTCAGTGATTTCTCGGGTGTAGTTGAAGAGCTGCGAAGTATGGAAACATTGGTATCTTTGGGAATGTTGTGAGAGGGTGGACTGTACAATAAAATTCTATTTTTTTCACTACAGAAAACCCTTAGCAATATCACAGAAAGCTCCAGATACCAAAAAAAAAAAAGTTCTGTTTTTTTTTTTATAATTACTGATAGGTACCTATTTCTTTAATTAATATTGTTGTTTTGATGCCTTTGGTATGCATGTAATTCAGTGAACTATAATGAAATATTTTTCGTACATGTATTGCAGTGTGATCGATAATGGAGCTTGATGAGAATTGACGTGTGACAGACCAAAGGCCTCGATATGATTGCCTTCTATTTGGTGAGCATCACATTTTTTTTCATTTTTCAATGGGTATCAAGCATAAACTAATGCTGGATGTATTTGCTTCTAATTCCAGTCTATGGTTTTAGATCTAGATGACACATTATATCCATTAAGTTCTGTACTGACTGCGGCGTGCACCAACAACATTGGAGGTAAGCTTGTAGCTAAGCTACCCCTGACAAACTGTCATTTAAGTGTTTTGTTGGGTCAAATATTGGTTTTAGATTTTAATTTAATCCTGGGCATGAAAATGCCCCTGCGATTGGGAGTCTTGAGGTTGCATATACCAAGTTCCAATATTGAATTGGTTTCTATCTATATGTATTATTATGAATTTCAAATATGCATCTTCAAGCTCTGCAACTTTAAGGTGAGCTGAACCAGTATTCATTTGCAGTAGATCCAATGTACCGTCTATATATTCAATGCATTATTGCACTAGCACACACTAAGAGTTGGATAATCCCATCCCTACCTGATTCTAGATGCAATTAAATTTATGCTTTGGAATTGAGGGAACTTTTACCTTTGAGTTGTGCGTGTGGCCTCATTGTTGTATGACAGACTATGTGAATCAAAAGCTCGGAATTGACAAGAGAAGAATCCCATAATTGTGGAGAGAGATCTACTAAAATTATGGCACATCCATGGCTGGACGCAGGGTAAGCATTCAATCCCTTTTTTTTATGGAATTCGACACTCTATTCAACTTTTAGTGTTAAAATGACGATTACAGGCATTGGGGGTCTTCTATAGCTGACTGTTGAGGAGTTCTGCAACCCTGTTGTTGTAATAGGTTTAGCAAGTAGCTTAAGAATTTAATTATGAGCTTCATTAGAGCGTGATTCTTGAAGATAATCTGATATACATTTTCCATGCGCTTCTATGATTAGCCCATGGGATTTGATCCACTGGCCAGCAGATTGCCAAGAACCTATTGAGAAATCTTGAGTCCAAAACCTGGTTTCTCATCTGTCATGTTTAAAACCTTCAAGGGTCTCTCTTCTTGGCCCGCTGATGATGGTGCATGAATAGGACTTTAATAGGAATTTAAGATGTTCTAAATGCCCTTCTATTTAAGAATTACTACCCATATCAATTTTTATATATGTTAATCATGTACTTATGTTCAACCTCATGGCTGGGGATTGCAATTGAATTGGGAATCCTGTCATTTATTCATTGTTTTTTTTACCGTGTTGTTTGATCTATGAAGGCAGTGGGCTATGAATTTGACTACCATGATTATCACAGGTATTTAACAAATCTTATCTTTGGGTTGTGAGTTTACAGCTATCAAATGTTTCTACATATTTTTTTTAAATCAATGGTTTTCCTTTCATTCCTTAGGTTGTTGGTTTGGAATAACATTAATTAATTACTTTTAGCCATAAAAGCTATTGTGCTTCACTTACTTGAAACAAATAATTCTTATATAGTTTTGTTCACGGAAGATTACCATATGAAAATGGTAAACTAGACCCTGTACTGAAAAGCTTGTTATTATCCATGTCTCAAGGAAAATTGTAAGTTCACATGGACCTCTCCAAATTCTTTATAGGATTGTAATAAATGATGAAATCATCGTGATATTTTCGAAAATCTGAAAGCATACTTATTTTTAACAAATATTTACGAACGACCACAACATTCATGCTGCGGAGGTCCTTAAAAGGTTGGGGTTGGAAGATTGTTTTGAAGGCATGATATGCTTTGAGACACTTAATCTTCCTTCATAGTTTACTGAAAACTCTAAAAAAATACAAATATTCTTCTTGTATATGAAGTTGCAGGGTACTAACTCAATGGTAGAGCATTTGCATTATAATGCAAAAGAGCTCAATGGTAGAGCATTTGCATTATAATGCATAAGATTGGTGGTTCGATTCCACCTTGCCCTATCATAAATATTTGCATTCTATCACTACTACATAGAGGAGGTATTAAGACAATATTTGTGTAAATTGTCTCAACTTAAGACACAAACAAATTCGTATATTGTCTTAAATATTGTCTTTAAGGGAGTGTCTTAAACTAGTGTCTTAAATTATTGTCTTAAACTTTAAGACAATAGTTTAAGACAATAATTTAAGACACTAGTTTAAGACACTTGCTTAAAGATAATATTTAAGACAATACACAATTTTTTTTTGTGTTAAGTTGAGACAATTTACACAAATATTGTATCAAATATTGTCTTAATACCTCCCTCTGTGTAGTAGTGTTGCAATCTCCTCGTAGCCAAAGATGAATTGTAAAATTAATTACTTAAATTGTACAAACACAGGACCAAAATAGTAATATTTTTTATTAAAACTTCAATGACCATTAAAGCAAAATCTGAACAGAAAACATGATAATAATGTCGTTAAAACTGCAATGACTATTAAAACAAAACATAATGATAATATTTCTCATTAAAATTGCAATGATCATTAAAGCAAAGTATTAACACAAAATATCAAGCAACACTGAAAATGGCCCCTGCAATAGGAGGATTTCTGTGATTAGGGAAAGGTTCTATAGCATAGGTGAAACAATTCATTCACCGAGCATCCATAGGGAGAGCACGGGATCACATAAAATATCGTCTAAACAGGAAAACAAATATATTTGATGGTAGAGATCTTCTGAACCACGAGTCAAACATAGAGCATATTTTTGATATGTTTAGGCAAAACCTCTTTTCTTAAAAGTAATGCACCATAGATCTCAATCCTATGATTCAACGAGTGATACAAGGTCTCCAACGAAAATTGTCTCAATTTTGCAACAATTATCATGGATATAAGACATGGAATCACTGAGACTTTCTTCATAGTTGCTGTCTTTTTCTAATGTAATTGTTTGAACTGCTTTCTAATGTAATTGTTTGAACAGATTTCTAATGTAATTGTTTGAACAGATTTCTAATATAATTGTTTGAAATGCTTTCAAAATCATCATTCTTATAGATTATTTGGGATTGCTGTTGATTCACACATAAATTTAGCAACATATTAATGAGGGTGATGACAGATAATTTATTGGTAAGCTGTGAAATCAAATGTAATTGTAATAGTAGATAGATGGTAAGACGCATTTAAAACCCTTCTTAGTAAAGAGAGTTTCGAGTCTGGATTCTTTTATCTTTAATTGTGATAATAGGTAGCCGGTGAGAGACATTTAAAAACCATAGCAACATAAACTCCAGATTTCAGTTCACAAGCTTGAATTTTTTATCATTCATTAATTGTAATAATGGATTAATGGTGAAGCCATTTAAATCCCTAACAACAGAGGTCCGAATTCAACTCACCAGCCGGTGAGAAGCATTTACAAGCCGTGTACTAGAGATTTGATATCGATTCACATGCTTGATTCATAAACAACAACGTAACCGGAAGTATACCTCAAAATGATAAATACAGCGAGGAGTCCTTACCCAATTCTGTTAAACAATCAAGAGAGGTATACCTGGAATAAGCAACGACTATCTAGATTAATCTCATGGAAACGAGCAGTTCTTTTCAAAACGTTAAATATCTAACGCTATATTCTCCAAACATAAATCCTTAAGACTAGAGAACTAAAAATGAAAATGAAAATGAAAATATCTTTTACTGTCGTGGAAAAGGAACGACAAAACTATGCTAGCAGTTCAACTGAATAAAAGAACTACCAATCTTGAAATTTCTCGATAGTCTGAGGAACGAAGAAAATGTTCAAACTGCATTCACGACACAAAGAAGCTCTGTAGGAGTAAATATTTAGTGAAAAGAACATAAAATGTCTTCCTTACTGTGCTTGGCGAACTCCACTAGAGCGTTAGCCGCTCACTTGGCAACGAGGCGATAAGCCTACTGACATGAGAAGCTGGAATTGTGCTTCTTTATGAAAACGACCTTCTCCCCCAACCATTGATTTCATTACATTAAAGACTGGCAGATACGCATGATACAAAGCTTAGAGTACTGGCGGTCCAAATGATCATAGTTTGGATGCGTGGAAGGTCTATCGACAAGGTGATTTTTTTTTTTCAAGTTAGATCATTATATTACAGAAAATAAAAAGATACATATAGAGAGTTTCCGTGGCCCCGGGTACGAGGATCCAGTCTACTGTGTGTACAATGAGCATCTACCTTCGTAATACATATGTACCAAGCTTGATGAAAGATGGTGTTCCTAATACAAAGACTGAAACTTTCTGCAGCTAGACTCAAATAGACCATGACTGAAATGGGTGTCTTTTTACATTCACCTTCCAAAGCGTTTTCCCCATACTAAAAAGAACCGCTTGCAAAATCATCACAAATTCCGGATTATAAAAAGAATGGAATATAAGACATGTATGCCGAGACTCTGTTGTTCCAAAAACCAAAAGGAGCAACTGTGTAACCGACTTCAAAACAGAAACAGGGCCGAGACTGAGCCGATGCAAAATTGATTGTGAGAACCCACAAAACACCTAAATGCAAACATCTCAGAGACAGACCAAACCAAGACAAAGACACCTAGACCTCTTCCTGTCATTCCTTGGAGTTGACGACCCTTCGCTGCCATTGAGTGACATTTCCTCGTTGAATTCTTGCATCTTAGAACCTGCCTCTTACTCGAAGCCATGGAGTCATTGTTCTTTTGCTCGTCCCCAAGATGTTCACCATCCGGAGGCTCATTTGGTAATTGTGGGAGAGGAATGTGCAACACTGCTGCAAGTTCGACCAGCCCGTCCAAAAAGCCATTGAGTTAAAGATCAAGGGCTTGTGTTTTTTCTCTGATCTCCTCACCAAGGATATTAGCATTCTTTCTGATGTCATGCAATGCATCTACTAGTTTGGTTACCTGGTCCGCCACTGCTCCTCGCTCCATATTTGTGCGCCATGCGGGCATGCTGATATGCCACTAGGCGGCGACTTGAAGTTCAGTCTCTCCCTTACCGCAGCTAAAGAGTAACAGTAACAGGCCACCTCCTTTACAACACTACAAACGTAAAACACACCACTAAGTGGAAAGAGGGACAATACAACTGAATGGAGATACTGCATTCACCACCCTGTTTATCCTCAAAATGCCAACTCTCACATTCATAATTGCAATAAGGTTGGCAGCCATGTGATGCACACACTTAAACTGGCAGAGATGAGCGGGTGTAAATGCCCACCGCCATATTAATCTCATCACCATTTATAACAAGTCATTTCACGTTGACACGGGGAGAGGACAAGCTATCTACATTTAAGAACCCCCTAAACTAGCTTGCGTCAGTACATCGCTACCTACCTGTTCAACGATGGTAATGGACCTGATCAATTCAAGGGATCCTTGAGATCAGAGGTACATTCTCGACATAATCTTGAAATAAGAACCTGCACTGTGCGCACTTGCAGAAACAGTTCGGAGTTAGTGAAAAGGTAGGCCGCCGGGGATGAAAGGCAAAGCGAGGATTAAAACCTGTCAATCAACTGACCCGCCTTTCATTAAAACCCGTCAATCAACTGACCCTATGGTACATCAGTTGACGGGGCTCGTTTTCGGGGCTTGGGGCACAGGATCCCAGGTCGAGCATGAGTCCAATTTTAAAAAAACCTGCAAACTAATCTATCCACTGGAAATTGGAATCATATATGTTAGGACATTATAAAAAAATATAGAAATATGATTTTAACAAATAAATAAATAAAAATTCTATAATAAATGGTTTATTAGCTATTTCACATTTACATGTACATCTAATAGTATAATATGAAATACTTTAAAAATAGTATAAAATATATGTTGGTATTTAAATTTTATTATTTTGTTATATTTTTAACTATATATTTTATAAAAAAATATTTAACATTTATTTTCATTTTTAAGTGAAGGTAAATTAAATTTTGTGAGAGTGCATAAAGAAAAAACACTCTTGTTAACTATAACTATGATTATTGTGAATTAATAAAAAAAACATATATATATATATACTGTGAATTAATAAAAAAACATATATATATATATATACTCTCACCCAAAATTAAAATAAAAACCAAAAATTCTAAACTTAACCACTTTGCATATTACAAATTATAGAATATATTATACATTACAAATTATAGAAAATATTATAATTTTTTAATACTTTGGAAAAGTGCGGAATTCTTTTCAATGTCCTTTGAATTTGTGAAATATGCAATAGATGTATTATATCATAATTACTTTTTTTATTTATTTGATATCCACCTACTCTATTAATGGCATTGTTGGAGCATTAATCAAAACACCACTAAACATCAAGTTCAATATATTTATTATATCATAATAAAATTATGTTTTAGATTCAATATCCAACTACTCCATTAATTCCATTAATGCTATGATTGATGCGTTATTCAAAACACAAGTGAACATGAATTTTAGGCCTGTGTTGTCAACCATACAATCTACTTGGAATTCCCACTCCATAATGGATGGTGAGGATTGAAAACAACACACACTTCATAGTAGTGCTCTTGATAATAGAGCCTAGAGCTCTTAAATGAAGATAGCTACTGTTTTGTTTGTTAAAAGATCTCTTCAAACACACATGGAGAGCCTTTTTGCCCTGAACAATGGAGAGTTCTGTGTTTCAATTAAACTCAGTAACATTTCTCTGCGTTCTAGATTGCCTCTGTTATTTATCATTTGGCAGCTATGACGTTTGTCAAACTTGAGTTTTTCCAATTTGCTACAGGTAACATTTGATTTGGTTGTTTTATTGCTAGCTCCATCACTTGAACTGTGGTCAATCTATGGAGTAGTAGTGGCTCAATAGTTGTTTTTGATCCTTGTAAGGATTTAGGTTTAAAGTAAACGATCCATGGTTCCATTGAATAGGATTATTGTAAGAACACTCCTCAAGGTTCTTAAAAACTACCAATAACTACTAATTATACTTCACTTATATTTAATTATTAAAAAATAATACAATAATAACTACACCACATATTATATTATTATAAAATAATATAATAATTACACTTGCATTACCTGCATCACTGTTAATATGGTTATAAAATAATATAATAAATACACTTGCATCACCTGCATCATTGTTAATATTGCACAGGAAAAAGACAAATGCACTATCGTGGAGATCACAATCCGCTCATTATGCCAAAATCTATGTATATCTATCCTAAGCAGCAGTTACCATATTTTTGAAAATTAAGGTAAAAATGTTTATATTTTAATTGGTAAGCCCGTTGATCGGTTGTACTATCATAGTGATGTAATTGGTAAACCCGTTGATCGGTTGAACTAATCATACTGAGAGGTGGAACCAGTTCTGGGTAGTCTGGGTAGTCTGGAATAGGTGAATCCCTAATAATAATAATTATTATTATATTATAACTATATCATATTTGCTACTTGACAGTTTTAATAATTATTATATCATATTTATATTCAATATTAAAAACCGGTAAAGGGCAATGCCACCGGTAAAGTGCAATGCCAAGGTGAGAAGACGTTGTCTCAATTTTGGTAAACGGGCCCTCCTTCTTAGATCTCTCTTTTAATAATTTTTTTCTGATATTTTTATTTTCATCTTTTGAACTTATTAAAATCTCTTTTTTAATAATTTTTTTTTTAATATTCTTATTTTCATTTTTTAAACTTATTAAAAAAAATTTCTTTTCTTATTATAATAAAATGATAAAAGTAAAAAAATTCAAAATCATTTATTTATAAAAAAAATTAAATATATTTTATTTTATTTAAATATATAATTTATATTTTTAGAAACATAATATTATTTACTATATTATTCAAACAAATGACTTTAAACCTTTTAGATTTACTTAATTTTATATCATTCAATTGACTACTTTATTTCATTTAATTATCCAAATAAATTTATAATTCAAATTTTAAAACTTGTAACTATGCTTGACTTCATCAAATTATATTACTTCAAATAATAATATTAATTTTATAATTTATTATTATATATTTATCTATTTCTTATATAATTTATTATCTTAATCTGAACTTTACCATAAAAAATTAACATTATTATATATTTATCCATTTCCTATATAATTTATTATCTTAATCTTAACTTTACCATCAAAAAATTAACATATTTAAAAATATAAATAAAATTATATAATAATTATGAATCCAGTTTTCAAAACTTTTCTCTCTTAAAAGGATTCTTATTTTCTATTTTAAAAGAAATTTTACATACTTTTATCTTATTTAAAAGATTCTTTTACTTTCTTTTCTAAAAGTCATTTATACACACACTTTTAAATTGTTTTGTATTTTCTCTTTTCCTTTTAAAATGAGTTTTGAACACTTTTATCTTCTTAAATGTATAGCTTCTAAAAATCTTTTGTGTTTATTTACTTTTATTTTCATTTTTGTTACTTAAAATATCTTCAACAAATTTTTATTATAAATAACAATTAATATAAAATAAATAAAATGATAAAATGATAAAATTGCAATTAAGTAAGAATGAATTTTTAAAGTCAATTTATTTATAACAACAAAAGACAACAAAGAATATTTTAGAATAGATTTCATTTAGCTTTAGTTATTTAGAATAGATTCCAAGTATTTTTTATAATTGCAACTACACAGATTAAAACATACAAAATGAAAAACTATTATAATATTTTAGTCATCAACCCTTGTGCAAGCTCCTCCCTTAAACACCACATTAATTCTAGGATCCCTAATGTTATGAGGTTCATAATTTACTAGGTTAATATTTATCTATGTTTTTCTTGTTTCTTGGGGTAATCACATAACATGTGGCCTTGTAGTGAACATATTGTACCCTCCTTGTCACGTCTCCATTTTGACCCCCTTTGTAAATGATGTAAATACTGATATTTAATCATGGTGAGGAGCTTAAGGCCAAGGCCCCACCATTGATTTAGCGTTTATGTATCGGCAATTAAACTAGATGCCTATGGTTCTTGTGCTAGATGGGCACGATGTAAATAAGACATCATGTAATTATGAATTTTAATGAAAAATACTCACAACTAGCTATGCAATGCAACAAAGAGATGGGGCATGATTCTACAAGGAATAGGGAGGGAAATTATTTAAACCCTTGAGCCAATGGTGTTAATCTATGTGTCAATGGGAAAACCCATAAACCACCAACTACCCATTTTGTCTCATGCACCCAATCATTTAATTCTTCCAAGAAATTGGTTAAGGCAGTTAATGCCTTGGAAATGAAAGAGTATGGCAGCCAATTTCATGCATGGGCAAGCCATCAACTTGGAAAATCGTGTTTTTGCTTGTGGGGCAAGAAAACATCCACGAAATGGTGCCCAAAGCCATTCTGACCAGGCAATCTTTCCTCACTCACGCAGTTGGAGCTAGCTGGGTCTTTCCCTACACGTTTTTCATCCAAATCCTGCATTTTTCCATGCCTGGGAGTTCGTTTTTGCATATACAGTAGCTTGGGAGAGAAGAGCCACGTTTTGAGGACTGTATGGAGGTCGTTTTTTGCCCCCAAATGTCCAAGGACGTTTTTCTAAAAACGGATTGGCTTACCAGGGTTATTCCCCAACTTCCCATTTCGTTTTTGTGGGTTCCCATGTTTTTCTGAGTTAGCTGAAACCCCATCTCAGGCATTCCACTGTGGAAAACGTCTTCCTCATGCCCAGCAAGTGTGGTTCTATGGTGATGTGCATCCTTGTTTCATTTTGACCCTGTGAGCAAGAAACTGGAATGGTAGTGGACAGAATGGGCTTGATAAACCTAGTGTAGGGAGTAACCTCTCAAGAAGATCAAGAGGGCTGGCTACTTTTCTATGCACACCCTGAGAGCACTAGAAAGGAAGGTATGGCTTGAGGGACTGTGTGGCAGTGAAGAGAATACTTCCTTGTGTTGGGTGTGTAGGCATTGTGAGTGCCAAGCTGAATAGATCTGGGAGGGGTACCCATAGCTCTGTGGTTGAGCTCACTAGCTTAGCAATTCTTCCCTTCCATGTCCTAGCAGCCTGATAAACCCAATTGCAGATTGGCTTGGCTCATCTTGGTGTATGCTTGGCTATGTGTGAGTCTGCTGTTCCCTGGTTCCTTGTAGAGATCATGCCCAGCTCGGGGGTGGCAGTGGTGCTGAGAGATTGAGGAGCACACTTGCCTACGGTTGGGTGGAACGTTGCAGTTGCATAGCCAGTTGCATGGGACTACTTTCGCATAAGATAAGTATTCTCCTGTGTTAACTTGCAATTGTGTAATTGATGGATATCTGAATGTATGTGGATGTGTTAAACGAAATTACTTCTGCTGTGTATTCAAATCATAATGCATTTCCATATGACCTTTTATACTTCTGCAAAGATCTTTATTTCATGGCTGTCACAGAATCTTGAAGGTGTGCTAGAGATCAACAGTATTTTTTTAATTCCACTGTGTTTCCTTATAAATTTGCATTCCCATATGAATTTTTTTATACTGTGTAAATGCTTGATTAAATTGTTATGGGGCTAATTTCCCGGTTTAACCTCACGATCCTCTCCACCTAGCTGGTAGGATGGGAGGGGACGTGACAGAATGGTATCAGAGCTGCGTTGCAGCATTGGGCCTCTATGGGCCAAATCTGATAGCAGTTAGAAGGGAAGATTTTAAAATCTTAAGAGTTTTGAAAAATTTTGTTTTAACTCTGTTTCTGGAAATTTATGTTTTAAGTCAGTTTCGGGGAGTCATCCCGAAACTGCGGAAAGGTTCCGCGAACCTTCCCGCAATTGCGGAAGGATTCAGCGAACTGCTCCGAAACAGCGGAGAAAAAAAAATTTTAAGTGAAAAATTTTCTAAGTGTCGGCATCGAACGGAAACTTTTTCAAAAGGAATTCTCTTCTGAAATTGCGGAAGGAATTCTCTTCCGAAATTTCGGAAGGATTCCGCGAATCGTTCCGAAATGCGGAAGAGTTCGACGAGTCTTTCCGAAGTTGCGGAAGACTTCGCCGAATCATTCCGCAACTGCGGAAGACTTGGCCGAATCGTTCCGAAAAAAAAAAAAAAAAATCATCCGAAATCGGGGAAGCATTCCAGCGGAAGCCTTCGCCGAATGGCTCCGCAATTTCGGGAGCATTCACCGAATGGCTCCGCGAGTGCGGAAGCCTTCGCCGAATGGCTCCGCAATTTCGGGAGCATTCGCCGAATGGCTTCGCAACTGCGGAAGCCTTCGCCGAATGGCTCCGCTCGGCAAATCGCCCGGCCATTGCGGAAGCGTTCGGTGAACTGCTCCGCAATTGCGGAAGCATTCGGTGAACTGCTCTGCAATTGCGGAAGCCGTCGCCGAAGCGCCCCGCAATTGCGGCAGCCTTCAGCCAAGCGCCCCGCAACTGCGGAAGGCTACAGCCAACTGCCCCACAATTGCGGGAACATTAAGTGAACCGCCCATTGCAGCAGCACCCTGTGAACCACCCATTGCGGCAACACCCTACGAACCGCCGTTGCGGCTGGGTTTAGCGAACCGCCCATTGCGGCATGATTCGTAAAAAAAAAAAAAAAAAAAAAAACCCTTGACCTCCTTGACCCCCTTTTCGTAAAAAAAAGCCCCATTGCGGCATGATTCGTAAAAAAAAGCCCCCTTGACCCCCTTTTCTTTTTCCCCTCATATGTCGTTGTTTGTGAATTGACAAATTGTCAACGTAATGTTTTTTCACATGCATGAAGTAATTTGTGAATTCTGAGAATGTAATGCAGCTAACAATTATGTTGATGAACACATTTCAGAGGGTCACAGTTACAACAGGGTAACACCCTAGATAATACAGTCAGAGAGTTTTGGATCTTGGTTAGGCCAAGAAAATGAACATCATGAATGATGCACAGGATCCCTATGAACCTGAGACAGATGCCATGGGGAAGAACATACAGGTTGAGAATGCTGAGACAGAATCTAATGGGAGAAGAAATCAAGAGACCCCTCCAAATGTTGCAGCCACCATGAGAAGCCTAAGGGTGGAATTGCAGAGCTGTAGGGAAGATAATGAAAGGATGATTAAAGCTCAGGAAGAGCAAAATCAGTTGAATGCAGCTATGCTACAGAGTTTGACAGACATCCAAAGGCAAATAAACTCTGGACATCAGATATCAAATCTAGAAAGGGGTGGGAGTATCTCTAGAAGGAATTCCCGCAAGAGGGCCAGTAGCCCAAGAAGAGTTTCTACAGATAGGACATATACTCCAGAAATATCTTCTAATGAATCATCTGACTCTGAAGAATCCATTGAGGGTTCAAGCTCTTCATCTCACATGAGTAAGAGGAAGAAACACTACAAGAACAATTCACATGGGGAATTTAAGAAGGCAAAACCTCCTACATTTGATGGAGAGGTAAAATCTGGTCAAGAAGCTGAAGCTTGGCTTCTTGGGATGAGAAAATATTTCCAAGTCCAAGACTACTCGGGGAATATGAAGGCAAGGGTAGCCATCTTCAACTTGAATGGAAGAGCATCTATATGGTGGTAACACACCAGGCAAGTGAAAAAGATCAACGAAAGGAAGATCGTGTGGAAGCAGTTCAAGAAATACTTCAAGCAGAAGTACCTCTCTGATAGGTACTATGATGATAAGATCAAAGAGTTCCATGAGCTGAGATTGGGACAATCGACCATGGAAGAATATGCAAACAAGTTCTTGGAGCTGCTGAGGTATGTCAAGTATATTCGAGATGATAAGGTCAAAATTCAGCGTTTCCTAAGTGGACTACCCCAGTCATATAAAGATAGAATTGAGTTTGACGAACCTTGAACTCTAGAGGAGGCCATAAGAAAGGCCAAGTATTGCTTTGATCAAAACAGAAGAAAACCAGAGTTCCATAAGGCATGGAAGGATAAGAAAAATGAGAAGTTTGATCAAAGGAAGAAGGGGTTCAAGCCTCCTCAATTCCGGAATCAGCAAAGGCAGCCATCACAGGTTGTGACTAAGCCAACTAGGATGATGGGAGACAAGCCAAGAGATCCAAAGGAGCCAAGAGAACCACTTCAATGTTGGGGTTGTGGAGGAGACCACATGCTTAGGAACTATCCACATTAGAATGGGAATGCAAATCAAGTTCACAACATCCAAGAAGCTGGAACTGTGGGTCAAGTGGCGAGGACAATCCCTAGAATTTATGCAGCAGTAGACGACCGCCAAGCAGATCATCAGTCAACTGTGGTTGAAGTTGAAGGTAAGATTGCTAAGCAATCTGTTTCTATTTTGATTGATCCTGGATCTACTCACAGTTATGTCACTCCTAGAATTGTTGAGGTTTGTGCTTTCAAGAAATTAAAGCATAGTAAATCGTGGTTAGTTCAACTAGCCACTGGAACCAAGAGAAAAGTTAGCGAAATAGTAGAGAAATGTCCATTAGAGATGGATGGGCTATTCACTTATGCAGATATGAATATTCTACCACTGGGTTCCTATGATGTTCTCATTGGAATGGATTGGTTAGAAGCACACAGGGTTAAACTTGACTGCTACAACAAGACGTTTGAATGCATGGACGAAGAAGGAAACCCGAGGTTTGTAAAAGGCATTCCAAAGGTGACTTCTATTAGGCAGGTTTCAGCCATGCAGTTGAAGAAGTTCTGTAGGGAGGGATGTCAATTGTATGCAGCCCACGTTTTAGAGGCAGCAAAGAGTGAAACTCTTAAACTGGAGGACTATCGTGTATTGCAAGAATTTAGGGATGTCTTTCCAGATGAGATTCCAGGACTTCCTCCAAAGAGAGACATTGACTTTACAATTGAACTTGTGCCAGGAGCGGCACCAGTGTCTAAGACACCATACAGGATGAGTACACCAGAATTGCTAGAATTGAAAATGCAATTACAAGAGTTGTTGGAAAAGAAATATATTAGGCCAAGTGTGTCCCCGTGGGGAGCACCTGTTCTATTTGTGAAAAAGAAAGATGGAACACTCAGGTTATGTATTGACTACAGGCAGTTGAACAAAGTCACTGTGAAGAACAAATACCCATTGCCCCGAATTGATGACCTTTTTGACCAAATGAGAGGAGCAAAGGTATTTTCAAATATTGACTTGAGGTCTGGTTACCATCAGGTAAGAATTAAAGAAGAAGATATTCATAAAACAACCTTTCGAACAAGGTATGGACACTATGAGTTTGTAGTGGTACCATTCGGTCTCACAAATGCACCAGCTACATTCATGTGTCTCATGAATAATGTTTTTAGCAAATATTTGGACAAGTTTGTTCTTGTGTTCCTAGACGACATTCTCGTATATTCTAAGAATGAAGAAGAGCATGAAGAACATTTGAGAATGACAATGCAATTACTAAGGGAGCATAAGCTGTATGCAAAGTTGAGCAAATGTGACTTTTATAAAGATAGAATTCATTATTTGGGTCACATCATCTCCGACGAAGGGATATCTGTAGACCCTGAGAAGATTGAAACCATTATGAATTGGCCAACTCCAAGGAATGTGACTGATGTGAGATCTTTTATGGGCCTTGCTGGTTACTACAGAAGGTTTATCGAAGGATTCTCCAAGGTTGCAAACCCGATCACTTCTTTGCAAAAGAAGGGGATAAAGTTTGAATGGTCACCAAGATGTGAGGAAAGTTTCCAACGATTGAAGAATCTTCTTACAAGTGCACCTATTTTGAAGATTGCAGACCCAGAAAAAGACTTTGTGGTGTGTACCGATGCATGCAATCAAGGACTTGGAGGAGTTCTTATGCAAGACAACCATGTGATATGCTATGAGTCAAAAAAGTTGAAGGAGCATGAGAAGAACTACGCTACTCATGATATAGAGCTTACAGCCATAGTACATGCTTTAAAGATGTGGAGGCATTACTTAATGGGAAGAAAATTTGAGTTAAGGACAGACCATTGTGGACTGAAATACTTGTTCGATCAGCCAACTTTAAATGCTAGGCAAGCTAGATGGTTGGAGTTTTTGTGTGAATTCGATTTTGAGATCAAACACATAAAAGGGAAAGAAAACAAGGTGGCCGATGCACTCAGCAGGAAGGCACATGAAATGCATGTGTCAGCGCTTAGTACTTGCCAACTAGACTTGAGGCAGCAGATTGTTAACCATATGGTTGAGGATGAAGTGTATGAGTAGATAAAGGAAAAATCGCAGCAGCAAGACCTTGGCAAGAAGTATGAAGGTTATCATTTGGAGGAAGACGGAGTTCTTACCTATAAGAATAGAGTCTATATTCCAAATGCGGCAGATTTAAGGAAAATGGTTATGGATGAGATCCATAAAGCTCCATACTCTGGTCACCCAGGATATCAGAAAACAATTGCTACAGCAAGAAAATATTATTTCTGGCCAGGCATGAAGAAGGACATCGCTGAATACATCTCTAAGTGCATGGAATGTCAACAGGTGAAGGTTGAACACCAACACCCAGCAGGTTTATTACACTCAGTGCCAATTCCAGAATGGAAATGGGAAATAATTTCCATGGATTTTATTACAGGATTTCCAATGACTAAGAAACAACATGATTCCATCATGGTTGTGGTGGACAAGTTAACCAAGGCAGCACATTTCATACCGGTTAAGTCCACACACAAAGCCGATGCCATTGCAAATATTTTCATGAAGGAAATTTTCAGATTACATGGGTTTCCTAAGGCAATAATTCCGGACAGGGATACCAAGTTCACTTCCAATTTTTGGAAGGGTCTCTTTGCAGATTTGGGTACAAAGTTGAACTTTAGCACCGCGTACCATCCTCAAACAGACGGGCAAACAGAAAGAGTAAACTAGGTGCTTGAAGACATGCTTCGCATGTATGTAATGGACAAGCCATCCAAGTGGGAGGATTATCTACACCTGGTAGAGTTTCATATAATAATGGGCATCAAGAATCATTGGGAATGAGTCCGTATGAGGCTTTGTACGGCAGAAGGTGCAGGACACCAGTGACTTGGGACAATCCAGTGAACCGAATTGTACTTGGGCCAGAATTGCTTAAGGAAATGGAACAAGAGGTTGCAAGGATCCGGCAAAATTTGAAAGCAGCCCAGGATAGACACAAAAGCTATGCAGATAAACATAGAATGCATAGGGAATTCAATGTTGGGGATCATGTGTACCTTAGAGTGAGATCAAGGAAGAGTTCCCTGAAGCTTGGGAGTTGTGCCAAGCTATCACCTAGATATTGTGGGCCATTTGAAGTACTTGAAAGAATAGGACTAGTTGCATATAGACTTGCATTGCCTGCTAGTACTAAAGCTCATAATGTTTTCATGTCTCTTTGCTAAAGAAATATGTACATGACCCTAACCATGTGATTAATTGGGATGTGATCCAGGTGGAACCCGAGGGAGAATTCCAAATCGATCCATTGTGCATCCTAGACAAGAAAGTAACATTGCTCCGGAGCCGAGCCATCGGACAGGTAAAGGTGCAATGGAAGCACTACGGTCCCGATGAGGCTACATGGGAGCTGGAGGATGCCATGAGAGTGGCATATCCATTTTTGTTCAATTTTGATGAGCACTGAGGACAGTGCTAATGTAAGGGGAGGGGTATGTCACGTCCCCATTTTGACCCCCTTTGTAAATGATGTAAATACTGATATTTAATCATGGTGAGGAGCTCAAGGCCAAGGCCCCACCATTGATTTAGCGTTTATGTATTGGCAATTAAACTAGATGCCCATGGTTCTTGTGCTAGATGGGCACGATGTAAATAAGACATCATGTAATTATAAATTTTAATGAAAAATACCCACAACTAGCTATGCAATGCAACAAAGAGATGGGGCATGATTCTATAAGGAATAGGGAGGGAAATTATTTAAACCCTTGAGCCAATGGTGTTAATCCATGTGTCAATGGGGAAACCCATAAACCACCAACTACCCATTTTGTCTCATGCACCCAATCATTTAATTCTTCCAAGAAATTGGTTAAGGCAGTTAATGCCTTGGAAATGAAAGAGTATGGCAGCCAATTTCGTGCATGGGCAAGCCATCAACTTGGAAAATCGTGTTTTTGCTTGTGGGGCAAGAAAACACCCACGAAATGGTGCCCAAAGCCATTCTGACCAGGTAGTCTTTCCTCACTCACGCAGTTGGAGCTAGCTGGGTCTTTCCCTACACGTTTTTCATCCAAATCCTGCATTTTTCCATGCCTGGGAGTTCGTTTTTGCATATACAGTAGCTTGGGAGAGAAGAGCCACGTTTTGAGGACTGTATGGAGGTCGTTTTTTGCCCCCGAATGTCCAAGGACGTTTTTCTAAAAACGGATTGGCTTACCAGGGTTATTCCCCAACTTCCCATTTCGTTTTTGTGGGTTCCCACGTTTTTATGAGTTAGTTGAAACCCCATCTCAGGCATTCCACTGTGGAAAACGTCTTCCTCATGCCCAGCAAGTGTGGTTCTATGGTGATGTGCATCCTTGTTTCGTTTTGACCCTGTGAGCAAGAAACTGGAATGGTAGTGGACAGAATGGGCTTGATAAACCTAGTGTAGGGAGTAATCTCTCAAGAATATCAAGAGGGCTGGCTACTTTTCTATGCACACCCTGAGAGCACTAGAAAGGAAGGTATGGCTTGAGGGACTGTGTGGCAGTGAAGATAATACTTCCTTGTGTTGGGTGTGTAGGCATTGTGAGTGCCAAGCTGAATAGATCTGGGAGGGGTACCCATAGCTCTGTGGTTGAGCTCACTAGCTTAGCAATTCTTCCCTTCCATGTCCTAGCAGCCTGATAAACCCAATTGCAGATTGACTTGGCTCATCTTGGTGTATGCTTAGCTATGTGTGAGTCTGTTGTTCCCTGGTTCCTTGTAGAGATCATGCCCAGCTCGGGGGTGGCAGTGGTGCTGAGAGATTGAGGAGCACACTTTCCTACGGTTGGGTGGAACGTTGTAGTTGCATAGCCAGTTGCGTGGGACTACTTTCGCATAAGATAAGTATTCTCCTGTGTTAACTTGTAATTATGTAATTGATGGATATCTGAATGTATGTGGATGTGTTAAACGAAATTACTTCCGCTGTGTATTCAAATCATAATTCATTTCCATATGACCTTTTATACTTCTGCAAAGATCTTTATTTCATGGCTGTCACAGAATCTTGAAGGTGTGCTAGAAATCAACAGTATTTGTTTAATTCCGCTGTGTTTCCTTATAAATTTGCATTCTCATATGAATTTTTTTATACTGTGTGAATGCTTGATTAAATTGTTATGGGGCTAATTGCCCGGTTTAACCTCACGATCCTCTCCACCTAGCTGGTAGGATGGGAGGGGACGTGACACTCCTTAACTATGGGCAATCCTTGGAGATGTGCTCTTTCTAGTCTTAATTATAGCATATTATGGGGCTTGCATGATCACCATTCTATCCTCCTCTATGTCCACCCATATAACATCCTCTATATCCTACTTGGACCTCAATAGATTTAAGCTAATTGTTAATATTTATAATAGATTTCACTTAGTTTGGATTACTAACTTAGACAAACCGCTTGTAACTATTTGGATGTGTTAAGACGCTTTACTATTGTAAGGTTAAAGTTTTGTTTTTCTTGGACTCTTACTAGGCTCCAAACTTTATTTATCCCTTTAAATTTATATTAATGTGTTGACTCGTAAATAGCATGCTACTAAGCCAAGTTTAAAACTCGTGAGGAGTCATAGTAAGGTTGAGTTTAAAACTCCCGAGGAGCCATAGTAACAGCTCTTAATGCCTAGATGTTTTAGTGATTATTTAAGTTTGTTTTCAATGAAAGTATAGGTTTCTTTTTTTCTTTATTTACTCATAGACTTCGAAGATTTATTGTAGTATAGTTGGATTAAAATGCTTATGAAAACATTCCAACTCTTAAGGTAGAAGTTAGTTGAATCTACTTCTTTGAATCACCTCAACTAGTTGTGATGTTTGTACAACTTATAAAGTTAATTTTAGTTTTTGGTTTTATGTCCAATTTTATCTTATAAGATTAGTATTAGACATTATCTTTCTCATTTTTTTATAAAACGAGAAGATAATGTCTAGTACTAATCTTATAAGATAAAATTGGACATAGAACTAGAAACAAGATAATGTCTAGTACTAATCTTATAAGATAAAATTAAACATAGAACCAGAAACTAAAATTAACTTTATAAGTTGTACAAACATCACAACTAACTTAAGAGATTCAAAGAAGTAGATTCAACTAACTTCCAGCTTAAGAATTGGAGTGTTTTCATAAGCATTTTAATCCAACTATACTACAATATTCCAATACCCAGTCTTGTTTGATCTTTGGTTAGTTACATATCTATATATCTATATATGATTGTAGAAATTAACAATCCTATGTCTATATTTCAATACCAAGTCTTATCATATTAGTTGTATGGGCAACATGTTTGATCTTTGGTTTTACTTTATTTGTTAACATTATATATATATATATAACATTTGTGGCCATTTTTTTATATAACATAAATTAGTATTCTTGTAAGATCCAATACTTTGTCATTTTAATATTTTTGTTCTAATACAACCATAGCAATTTTAATTTAATTCATGAATCTCATATATCTTAAAACTAAATATAAGTATGAGGAACTTTCATCATAATGAACATTTATATTCTTCACAACACTTATATTAAATTTGTATATATTTATAGTTTATGTAGTAATTTAAGATTAAGCATTGATAATGTTATAATTTATATTTTGTATTTCCTATCTTCATGTTAATTATTTAAAATTACGCAGTATTTACATTTTATATTTCCTATCTTTATATTAATTTTTTAGAATTACTCAGTTAAGAATTACTTAGTTAAACTATCAAATAAATATATATATATATATATATATATATTTACTCTCTCTTAGCTAATGGATTTCTAAACAATTTAGTTTACCTTACACTTAGCAAATTATCCTATAAATTGAATATAAGATCATATTAATTTATTTCTAGTTACTTTTCGAAAAGATTATTTATAGTTCACTTTAATTTTAAAAGTGTATTTTTTTTTCAAAAAGATAGCTTTTAAATAGTTTATTTATAGTTTAGTTTAATTTAAAAGTATATATATATTTTTTTAAAGTGAGTTTTTAAATAGTTTGTATTTAATAAACTATTCTTTTAAATCATTTAGTTAATACAATATAATTAATTTTAAGAAAACTCTAAGTTTAAAAATAAAAATCATAAACTATATAATCTAATTATAGAAATTATAATTATAGAAACTAAAATATCTTGCTATGCATTTGGGTTGACAATATAAAATGAACTTATTCAACCTCAAAACCTAGTCATTCTTTGAGACATATAAATTAGACATCAAGACGCAAATATAAGAAACCACAACCACTAAAGTGGAGGCAATTCATGGCATCTTATGAAGGACCAAAATCCAAGCTATGCATATGATCATATGGTGTTATTGGAAAGCAAGAAGAATTTTTCTATGTTCATTTAGGTTGAAATATTAATGATCATTGTTTTGATAGGAAGGTAGGGATGTCTATCAATGAAAGGGTTTCAATTTTGCATTTTTATGGAGTTTAATTTATTAACCTTATAGAAAACATGAGCTCTCTATGTATGAATATACTTGTATTTAAATGATATAAAATTGGTAGATTAGCCGGCTATAGTGTGAAACATCTGCAATTCTCATCTTTTCTAAGCATTGCACTGACTATTGGACTATCAATATTTTATTGTCTTTGTTACATTGATCTCTTGATTGGGTTTCCTTTTATGCATTTTTCCTTCCCCATTACTATTTCATTGGGTCTTTCATTATCTAACGCTACAAATTGATCATTCGCCCCTGCAATCTCGATGGGATCATTATTAGCATTATACTGTTATTTTATTTAGCATTTTGTTTGCTTATACTAAGATGCATTAGGGCTCGTGCTTGTTACAAATTGATAATATGATATAAAGAGGGTATTAAAAATGGGTTGATAAAAATGGATACCTACAATATCTGGTGAAACTAGGGGTTTTCTTAATTGGAAAGGTATATTGGGAGGGGGGTTCAACAATACAATTTTAGGAGACATTTTCCAATATTTAGTGAAATTAGGGATATTCTTTAATATACTACGAGATCGTGTTATGTAACAAGTTCACTAAGTGAACCCCCGTGGCTAATGCGGGCCACTTTCCTCCTTATTGTCTTACCAACATGCATGATAATGAGGAAGAAGACTTAAAATTTTGGACTTCACCATCAAAGAAGCCTTACAGTCACATTGGTAAGGATTAGTTATAAGAAGATCACAACAATCCAACATGTCAAATCTCAGATGATAGTGCAAATTAAAGACTTATATGGTAAATTTAATATAAGACTTACTTATAGTTGTCTCTTACTCTTTGCGTCTTGACACATTTGATAATTTATGGTTGTCTCCGCGCCTTGAACCAATTGATATTATAAGGTGAGGATGTGCATGCATAATAATCCTTAGTCATGACTATGTGATAAGGATTTAAATGGAAGAGGATGTAAAGACATGTAATTTTTATACGCATTTTGGTGGCGGAAGAGAAACGTGGTGATAATATTTTTGGAAGGACAGAGGGAGATTACATAATCATGATCATGCCACCCATCAAATTGAAGACAATTCATGAGCCAAAAATTGTTTCTTTAAATTTTATTAATAACCATTGTGGTACTTTGGTCCAAATGTTTTTTCTAACTCATTGTTTCTCCATATTGTGTGCCTAGTGCCACCTCTCTATATCAATGCATAAATCAACCTCAGCTTGGTTTGTGGATCTAGTTGCATGCCATTATTTGTAGTTGCATGCCATTGAGTGTTCTTTAGAGTTGTCGTGAGTCTGTGACATTCATGCAATAAATGAAGTCTTGTAGAGGAGGACTCATCAAAGGGAAAATTTGAATTTCATTTTGACAAAAAACTAGTGGACATTGGTATCCAGGTTCACATAGGTAGTAGGAACAATGTTTCAGCCTTGTTTTGGGCCTAGTAGTGGTTCTATTATTACAGCCATAGTCATTGACACATTGTCACACCTTAGATCTCAGCCCGAAGTGAGTCGGGATTCAGAGTCAAATCCCAGTGGCTTAGTCGTCAGTGATCTCTCGTCACCTTTAAGGAATGAGTGCATGACATGAGTGAGTGAATGATTATAATTTATGATATTTCCAATATTTTGAATGATGAGTCCAATTTTATAGAATAGGAATTTCAACATATAAATTGGAATTTATATGGATGGATAATTTGAAATGTTACCCTTCTTTTGAAATGTGGATATAAATTATGTCCTTCCTATTAGAAAGATAAAATTGAGATTTTAATTTTTTTTTGAAGGACAATTTTAACTTTACACTTATAGGAAGGGCTAGAACCCTTTGAAGGGCCGGGAAGGGTTCAAATTTGAACGCTATTGGGGAGGTGGCCGCAGATGGCAGCAGCAGTTGCAAAGGACGCAGGAGGTGCGACGGGAGGGAGCAACGTTGACTGCATCGTGGCAGTTACAGTTTACATGTTGAATGTGGCGATTGTTTATTCGGGGAATGGGGGGTATGTTACATTTGTACACCATCATGGCTACTCAAGAAACTAAGTTTATAAGGTTACAGATATTTTGTTCCACTTAGGTTTTCTGATATTCTAACTTGGAGAGGATCGACCCACCGAGGTTTATATTTCAGTTGGAATGGGATATGGCCGGAGAAAGACGGATTTAGAATACACTTGAGGTTCAAGAAATCGCATTGACTTATTTCAAACGGAGGTTCGACTGGAAGGCCAAGCGTTCTTTCTTTTTCGCTTCTGGAAGGTCAGGAGCGTTTTTTTTTTTTTTTTTCTTTATCTCTAATGTCGGGCTAAAAGTATTCAGATTTGGTTGCATAATGTTTTGCAGTGGTTTGAAGTGCTGGACAGATTTATGGGGCTACTTCCGAGGATCCTCGTCTTTGAAAAGCTTATCAAACCAAAACTGGCATGGTTGATGAGATCAATCAACCAGACCAGTTCGTAAAAGCGGTGTTTTTCTTAGTTCTGTCATTTCAAATTTTAGATGAGGTTGCAATGGGAATATTTCATCTGTCGCGGTTTTGACTTTTTTTTGGTTTCAGTTTTGAGTAACTTTTGCATGACAGTGCTTGAAAATCAACTTCTTTCTCGCTATAAAACCCGATCAACCCATCGGTCGGTATTTCCACACTCGATGGTCTATTCATATTTCGCCATATTCAGAGAAGAAGCCAAAATGAGATTGGAATATTCAAAGTTGGCGTTGCTTACTCGTTAGCTAAAATGACAATTCAGAGGTTCGATCAATCGTTCAATTTCTAATTTGGAGAAGAGTTTTGATTCATTTGAGAAATTTACAACTTTGTATGGCTTACAACGAGGATTTTTACTTTGAATTTCATATGTGAAAACCACAAGAAGTATTATTTTTTAAATGTTGGTGATATAAATTTGAATATTCACAAATTTACAACTTTGTATGGCTTGCAACGATGCTTTTTACTTTGAATTTCATATGTGAAAACCACAAGAAGTATTATTTTTTAAATGTTGTGATATAAATTTGAATATTCACTGTACAGTTTCAGGAAGAGTAAGAGTGGCGGCGAGGCTTCGACCTCAGAACGCGGAAGAGCGTATTGCAGATGCCAAATTTGCAGTTTATGTCGAGTTGCAACCTGAGGTGCGTTTTTCATCTTCCCAACTTTTTGTTGATTCTGTTTTTACTGTAATTTTAAACATTTTGCATAATATCGAGTCCAGGTTTGCATCTTGTTTTATCCTTTCCCTAAACATAGGCGGGAAATGAAATGATATGACGTTTATAAATTTTCAGAAATGCAAATTCTCAGTTCTTTTCCAAGTCTCCTTGTGGAGTCTAAATTTGAGCCTTTTCCCGTTTCATAAGACCTTTATTTATATTGTGTGCTACGGCTCTTAGCTAAAACTCGAATAAAAAAATAATGGAACAAGAGCCACTAGGTGGTAATGTCCTTGACATTGCACTTTATTTGGTTAATAGTTTGCAATTGCTAGAAGTTTTACTTTGTAAAAACAATGTTAAGTAGTTTAATCTTTAGTGTAAAAGTTTAATATACTAGAAAACTATTCAAAAAAATTGTGAATTATACTATAAGTTTGAAGTTTTATTGATTTTATTATTATTATTATTATTTTAATCAACAATACGAATATGAAAACCATGTTTACTCTTCCCCGTTTCCTTTGTTAAAAGTCTCATTATTCATTTCTATTTAGTAAACACGGGTGAGTGTTTCTAGAAATCTACTTCAAAATAATTTTACAAAATATACATTGAAAAAAGATCAATATTCATTTATGCAATGCATTAAAATACTATAATATATAATTACAAGGAAATTGTAAAAATGTTAAAGAACCGATTAATAAAATTTTGATACTCAATTTTTGTTTTAAAATATAATGAATAATTAATTATTATTATTAATAAATATAGAAAATTTATTTACATAAAATATTATTTATAAAGAATCTAATTCTAAAATAACATAAACTTCCTAAAATGTTATTTAAAAAGACTTAACAACTCTCTAAATTTATCTTTTAAGAAAAATTAATATTCATATACCAAATCAACTAAAAAGAAGCCTTAATTGGCCATTTTTTTATTGACATAACAATTAAAAAAATTGATTTTCTCCAAAAATATATTGTATGATACTCCTTTGGTAATAGTGAATTGACAAATCATTTTTGCTTAAAACAAACTCATATGCAATGACAAAGAAAGGCAAAGGGATATTTCACATTTACATAGTAACTACTAGCCAGGTGGAACTCATATGGAATGACAAAGAAAGGAAACTGTATGGTAAATTTAAAATGGATAAGCTGTAATTTGAAGCCAATCCCGATCTTTCACATTATTGTTTGTAAAATCCATAACCACCGCCAAAGGATAGATACAAGATTTTAACTAACCGCAGATTTTAATGACATAACTCAACCACATATTTTAATTACATTGCAAGTGTAATTAGAACACCCCTCCACCAATTGGATTCTATTTTGTTTGAAGTTAAATGCATATATAAATATGGTAGTTTGTTTCTAGTTAAACGCATATAAAAACAAATCCAAACAGCTATCGCAGCAGAGAGCATCTATGCTATGCAAAAAATACAAGCTAGATATAAAATGTTGGCAATAATACAAGCTGGATATAAAATGTTGGTGCGTGAAACCTTCACGTTTTAAGAGTCGTGACTACACTGTGAAATATCTACATTTGAATGGAGCTATGGTAAAGTGCTGGCATTGAAGAGCGTAGGTGATATCTAAGCGTGAAAACTGTGGAAATCAGGTAATATGTTTCATAAAAGAATGTAGAATGCAACTTCTTTGTTGATGAGAGTTGTGACTCTCTCCCCTGCGGTGGCATACACAACTTTTGTGCCTTGCATTTTTTTCACTCTTCTTCCTTGACGAACTGAAGGGATGCATCTACTCTTAGATACGTGGAGATTGTTCCTTAACCAGAATGTTTCGGTGAGTTGAACTCTGAAGATAATGAAGTGGATACCTCTCCTCTTTGAAGTATTATGCCAGTGCACATCGTGGAGTTCGAGATCATCGTGGAGCTGGTGATTATTATTGAACGTTGAACGTTGAAGCCTGTAGCATTTAGTGCTGAAGTGTTGTCATCTTGATGTGTAGACTCCATCCATGTACCCGTGTTGACGGTGTGTGAAGATTTGTATCTGCGTTAAACATTGTGGGAGTTGCACCTCGGTTTTAAGGTCGTTTTGAAGCTAAAGATTGATTGCATCGAGGTGAGCATGGACTTTCTCTCCAGCTGCACCCATGGCCTGTCTGCATTTCCTCTCCATCTTGTGAGCTCCTTCTTACCTCGGGTCTGCTACTGCTACACATCGTTCTTGTGAAGAAAAACCCTAAACAACTGGTGCGTGATAGTTTGTTCTACCTCTCATCTCTATGGTGAAGAATTTAAGTGCTTGAGAACTGGTGCGTTTGTTGCATTGTATAAACTAGCTCTTCATGCACATCAATGCATGTCATGCATCCGGTCTCAATGATCTGTCCTCTCCCTCCATCAACTGCCCTCCACACAAATGGAAACATGAGTACCAACCCAGTTTTTCGAAAAACAAGAAGCCATGTGGGAGCCCACATTTATGGTTCACTGACCAGAGCCCGTCCCATTAAACTTGAGAAATGGCAAGGAATTAAGACTCCACCATAATCGCGCTCAAGACACCATACGGAAACCTCCACAAACAATGACCCCTGTACTCTTCTGCAAACACTGTGCTTTTGAGGAATGGGCGCCATGCTTTCAAGGAATGGGCATACAAAAAAATCAATTTACACTGTACTGAAGCTTCTGCTGGCAGGCACAGAGATCAAACCAAACCATACACTGTTGCACGAACAAATCCTGTAAGAAGATAGGCTGAGGTCATCGCGCCGCCGGCCCTTGGGGCGCTGATAACGAGACATACGTCATATGTCCAGAGCCAATCAGATGGTCAAAAAAACATCTATTTAATAAAAAAATAAAAACATTTCACTAAGGTTTTGGTCATAGTCTATCAAACATTTCATCCTCACGCCGAGATTAATCATGCTGAGCGAAAACAACATGTCAAGGACATAATAAATGAGAATGAAGAGAAAAGAAAAAAAATCACCTATTTACTTATGCATAATTTTGAATTTATAAGATTGATTTTAGAATTCAAAATGGGTGGGATATTTAAAACTTAGAAGTGATTTTATTTATATTTTCAATGAAATGGATGTTACACCAAATGATGATTTTTTTTTTTTTTTAAATTTTTCCGCGGAAAATGCCAGCACCTGCTACTAGAGAATCAAGGTATGGCCAGAATTACAATTATTACATAGAAAGTCGGCTCCCTAGGAGCAAGTGTCACAAAGCAAGATTTGAACCCGGGTGGGGAGGATAACAACATTCCTCCCAACCACCCGATCTACACTCAATTGACATTTTCTTGTTTGTTTATTTAAATTAGAAAGGATAGATTATTATTAAATTTATTAAATGATAATAATATTATATTTCAGTGAAATGAGTGTTACAGCATGATAAATAATTTAAATCATTTAATTTTTTGTTTATTTATTTAAATTATGAAGGATAGATTATTATAAAATTGATTAAATAATAATATTATTATATTTTTAAGTAATTTCATCTTAATTTATATAATTTTAGTTTTAATTTTTCATATTATTTAAAAATAATTTATTTTTTATATTACATTAATTTTCTTCAAAGTTAATTATCAAAGATTGAAAATGTAGGCTTATAAAATTAAGTTATAAATCTGCATAATAAATATATTAATAATAAAACTACGAACTAGTATTTGACACCTTAATCATTGAAAAACAAGTTCAAAAATTATAGTTAATAAATCAATGTTTGACTTTAGATGAATATTATTTATTTTTAGATAAATATTATAGCATAAAATTAGATTAAACACTTTAGTGATATAATTTAATAAAAATGTTTATCTTAAAATAAAAAAAATGAGTATAATAAATTATACATAATTAGAATGGATAAGGATTTTTTATGATTATCAACAATGGAAAACATGTGATCTTGAAGAAAGGCCAATCAATCCTTCTCTACGATTCCCTTCAATGAATATACTAAGCTTGAACAAGGGTCAACTAAATCTTTTAGAATATTAATATTTTGGACGAGTTGGATAACCTTTCTCCAACTTGGCTCTCTATGATAATTTTAATCTAAATAGGGGTTGGTTGACCCTTCCATGGGCATCCACTCCATGAGGATACTAAGCTTGAGAAAAGGGTTGGACGATCCTTTTTCAAAATCCCCCTCAACGAGAATATTAATCCTGAGTAATGGTTAGTCAAGCCTTCCCTAGGTTCCTCTTGATGAGAATACTATGCTTGAAGAAGGGTTGGTTGACCCTTGTTTAATATTCATCTCAATGAGAATACTAATCTATAGCAAGGGTTGGTTGACCCTTCCTTGGCCTCCCACTCGATGAGAATTCTAATTTAGAGGAAGGATTTAATGACCCTTCCATGAGATCCTACTCAACATGAATACTAATATTAAAGAAAGGTAAATCAACCCTTCTTGAAGATACTCCTTCATAAAAATATCAATATATAGAAAGGGTCAATCAAACCTATCCCAAGCTTCCCCTATATGAAAATTTTAATCTAGGAGGGTCGATGACCATTCCCATGTCTCCCACTTGACAAGAATACCAAAATTTTACAAGGGTCAGTTCACTCTTCCTTATTCTCCCCCTTAATGAGAATATGAATATAGAGGAAGGGTTAGTTGACCCCCCTCAGAGAGCTTCACCAATACGTTTAATAAATAGTGTAGATTTATAGTTGTGGTTATTTATGTTGAATGTTTTATGATTATGGTGTAGTTATGCTTGTTTCAATTGTATTGCATACTATGGCGGTTGTATGATTAATAGTGGAATTGGATATGTTTATGGAAATTGTGAAGATATTTTTCTGTCTGAGAGATATTGCAGCGTGTCACAACCTCACTACATCATTAAGGTCCAACCCCAACTCCTTTAGTCACTGGTACCTAGGTTGTTAATTAATGTAAGGTGGTCATCCTCATTAAAAAATCCCCCTAGGTAATTGGATTGCATGCTCAATATAACTTAAGATTGTCAAATTGCCTCATTAAGGAATGCCCACTGTGTATTTGGTGTGTACTCAATAATGTAATAATGTAATGTGACCTTACTAAAAAAGGCCCACTAGGGAGTTGGTATTCAATAATGTAATATGGCCTAGTTATTAATGTAGGAGCCACTAGTGGTTATCATTAGGGTTTGAATCTATAACTAATTTTATTGGTGGCTTGAAAGTCGTAGCATAAAATATTGTAGCTCAATTTTCTTTGTACTTAGGAACATGTTAGCAATCGCACCAATGCCACCATAAGTAGAGTTGCGTCACCATTTCGAGATTGGGATCAAATAATGATTCTAAGAAGTATTGTGGAGGTTACAATCATTCTTGGGATCGGTCATTGATAACCTTTTGGGTGGATCTCAATTAGCTTCATGCCCACCACTAGAAAAATGGCCATGGAAAAATAGATGAACAAAGTGGATGGTGATTTCTCTACCTTGGATTAGTAGAGACCATCCCTTGTTGAGTCAATTAGCCACTTCAAGACACCGTGAACACTTTTCAACAGAACACAACCACCCAATTTGAGGGACTCACTAGTCAGATTTTATAGGCATTGAGGACTCTTACGAGGATGATAGATGTAGGTCCCAATGATTCCTGCATGACATAAATTTCACTTAGGTACATCAATTACTCAAGATTATTTGAATAAGTTTCATGGGTTTAATTTTGCATGATGCGTTGGCCATATGGAACACTATTTTTCTCTTCGGGAAGCCCGAGATTACATGCTAAAAATCTAGTTGGGTGTGTTGCATATTGATCAAGAACAGTGGCAATGGTGTCGCAATGGCACAAGAAAACATATATGAGGTACATTTCTTGGGACCAAATTGTGAAATCCCTATATGCTTGATTTGACATAGATACCAATTTTGTGGGGATATTAACCAAGTTAAGATAACCCAACATAGTGGGTGAAAATATTTCTACTTTTGAACGAATGGACCTCCACATGGAACAATTCAATGATGAATTTTTCAAAGTGTGTTATTAATGTCTCAAGCAAGAGGATGTCTCAACCAATGACATGGTTGAAGGTGTATCGAGGAGCTCGTCATACTCAAGTTGTGACAAGTGTTCAACACCCAAATTTTGTTCCACAACCACTCCTCGACTTTTTAATGTCCACAAGTCGACCATTAATAAAGTGGTAGAATACAAATGTCAAAATCTTGCTTCAATTTTAATAAAAATATCCTTCTCCCCTATGTCAAGTGAGCGAAAGAGCACATTTCATTTTCTTCGATTTTGTATGCCGACCCTGAAGAACCAGACTCTAGGAAACTTGCTAGATACATTGGTGTAAATTCTGCTCTTTTCGCCTCCCCTATTCAAATATATTTTAAACAACCACTCTTGAACTTTTTAATGTCCACAAGTGGACCACTAATAAAGTGGTAAAATACCAATGCCAAATCTTTGCTTCAATTTTGATAAAATATTCTTCTAGTAACATAAATATAAAGAGTAAAATTTATGTATTATTGATATGGTCATATCTTATAATTCAAATAAAATTCTGAAATGTAATGAGTAAAATTATGTATTATTGATATAGTCACATCTTATAATTCAAAGAAAATTCTGGTAATTTAAAATTGGTTGAATATATAAACATAAAAAAAAGGTGGTAGTTTTAATTAACAATGGCAATACTCATTATTTCATTTACCAAAAAGGTAGCTAAAGAAATGTAACTTTATGCCTACGCACTCAAAAATTTTGACATTTTGACATCATTATTGTAAATGATAACAATATGAACATGCGAGAATGTGAAACTGCATATGGATCATTATTTTCGAAATCACACATATTTTAGATTGAAATGGGTGGGTGTGATAGCCAGTTAAGTTGAGACACCTTGAGCCCGATTACCATGGATTTCAAGAGTTATACGGTCAGCAGGCCGTGTCAAAGGTCAAGATATTGAGGCAGTGCACTACATTAAAATATCTTCCCCATCGATTGTCATGGCTTGGCTTGAAAAAGGTTCCAGGTTCACATAGGCAATCTATCGAAGAAAGAGATAGACACTTGCGAAAAAATTCTGAAGCGTCCACTAAATCGCTCAAATTTGTGACAAGAATCATGAGAAGCCAAAATGCTGAGTCATTAACAATGACGGCCAGATAAGAATCGATGAATGCCGGCAAAAGATGATACTTCTGTGTCGGCGCGATTCTATTTCCTCGAGCAATTTCTTTCCTCAAAATGAAAGCGGTTGAAGGTCATTGAAAATGTAGAGATCAATTAATGAATTATGCTTAGTTTAAATGTAGAGCTCAGAGTTTGCTTTGGAACTATTGTTTTCGATCCCATACCGAGACAATGAATGCCCACTTCCTCATTTACATAAACAGACATACCGAGCGAGTAGTTGTCCTCGTTCGTAGAGTCGAATATCAATACAAATTCGAATAAGGTTCGAAACTTCGAAAGAGATCAAATGGTACAGAATTCCACATGTCAAATCAAGTTGAAATGAAACTCAGGGTTCGAGTCTTCGACCATCTTCAAAATAGTCACCATTGTTCAATGACCATTTTGAAATCGTGTACTATTACAAATTTACAAACATATAGAATAGAGCACTCTTGTTTTAGAAGAAAGGTTTCCACCAAATAAATCCTGCTATGCAAAGAGGAATATAGAAGGGAAATTATTTAAATCAACTCAACCATTCAATAAATTAGATCCATTTAATAAATTAGACTGTAGAATTTGCCAATTTGGTAGGCAAGGCAGTTTCCATAGCAATCTTTTGGATTGCCATACTTTTGCTTTACTAAATGCCTGACGACCTCTCTTGGTATAATACTACAAAAATAAAAATGCTTCAGGTGCATTATGAATATATGAAACCCTTATATGTAAATCTGTGTTAAAGGAAAACAGCTGGAATTTCATCATATTTGACTGCAGAATTTTCCAATTGGAAATTGACAAAATGGTTTCCGTGGCGAGAATTTGCCATGGATATGTAGAAACTTCACGCTAAACGAAGGAGTAGATATGAAGTAGCGATGCTTTACTTGTAACTGGCAACCATTCCCAACAACAAAACAAAAATAACAAATTTTTATCAAAATATAAGATGGTTATGGGTTATAATTCATGATTTCTTTGAGAGGCTAGCCATTGTCCATTTGGAAAGCATGGCTGAAAGTGTTAGGCCAGCATTGAAAATAAAATCAACAGGGTGATACAGATTCAACAATATTCTCCACACAACTCAGAAACAGAGGACTTTAAATCCCCGCTGCATCCCATCATGTAAATGCCAATGCTCCTGCTCATCCTTATTTTGTATGAAATAAAGTTTTGAAGAGTTACATGGTCTACGACAAAACTGAAAGAAAATTTGAACTTATTTACGATATGCCATCCATATTTAATGTTTATGCAGCCAGATAAACTTGGAATTACAAAAATATATTAAAATAGAGGGAGAGGTGAACAATATAGGACTGAATCGAACATTTTATTTTCCATATGGAATGGATTTATGCTTGTATGAATTGATACATATAGCATGAAGTTCCAAATACAAAAATAAACAAATGTTGTGGTTAGCTAGTTAGACATAGGTCGCAACAGTAGGCTGAATAGGTACATGAAACCGGATGCCACAAATTGCTCCTCCAAGAAGAGATCCTTAGGCACCCTGAATGCACCGTGCACACAAATAATCCCCATACCAAAAATGAGGGAAGAAATAAGCAAAAACCCAACATCCGTAAAAAACACAATTACGATACCGAGGACCGACAAAATACCCAGAACTGACCTCTCGCTGAGCAGTGTTTTCAAATAAATGGAACAGCGTTAAAAGTTCTAGAAATGAGGTTCCCTCTAAAATTCAAATTCAAATCCTTTTGCGATGACGTTTTCCTCCTCTGTGCTGCCGTCGTTTTGTGATGATGTTTTCCTCCTTTGTGCTGTTGTCGACCAGCAGTAAATAATGTTAGGTGGATTGGACGACGCCGGATTGCACATCAATTGTTTCCGTCGCCGGAGCCGGTGGATGCCATGAACATCTACACCTCCTGTGATGATGGGTGTGACACTTGACCGGCTCGCCTTAAAGGAGAATCTGTCTATTGAATAAGAGTGACACTTGACGAGTCCCATCCAACTCCACCATAACCGCGCTCAACACACCATACGGCAGCCTCCACCAACAATGACCCCTGTACTCTTCTGCAAACACTGTGCTTTTGAGGAATGGGTGCCATGCTTTCAAGGAATGGGCATACGAAAAAATTAATTTACACTGTACTGAAGCTTCTGCCGGCAGGCACAGAGATCAAACCAAACCATACACTGTTGCACGAACAAATCCTGTAAGAAGATAGGCTGAGGTCATCGTGCCGCCGGCCCTTGGGACGCTGATAACGAGACATACGTCATATGTTCAGAGCCAATCAGATAGTTGAAAAAACATCTATTTAATAATAAAAAAAAAATTTCACGAAGGTTTTGGTCATAGCCTATCAAACATTTCATCCTCACGCCCAAATTAATCGTGCTGAGCGAAAACAACATGTCAAGGACATAATAATATCATCATATGATTGGAAAACTGTTGGAAACTTTTCAATCGATTAAAATGTTCATTTTTGGTATTCGTATAACTTGCAATTCGTCATTGAATGTTAATTATGGATATTCTTAGAACTCCATGGTGCATGATCAATTAAATGGCCAATTAAGGAAACATTAAGCTATAACCACAATCCTTGCAAAATCCAATGCCCATGATTAATCAACTTGACAAAGGTTTGATCCATGTCAAAAAATAATTAATTAAATTAAAAAATTACATCATATTATATTATATTTTTAAATAATTAAACTTTTTATTTATAATGTGTTTGGCTCTTATTTCTTTCCATAGTATGTATATATATAGTTACATTATTTTTGAACAAAATAGAAAACGATTTATATCTTTTTAATGGGAATTTTTATAGATTTATTTATTTATTGAAAATATTTTATTTAAATTTATAAATTAAATAGCATTTTTTTTAACTATTTATATGTTTTTTAATTTTTAAATATAATATAGTACAATTAAAATTTAATTTTTAAATATAGTATAGTATAATAAAAAAAAAATAATAAATGATATTGTTTTGTAATTAATTATTATATTGTATTTAACTAATTAAAATTATTTTATATATTATTATATTAATTTTATTTACAAAGTATAATAAAATATGATTATTGAATGATATTATTTTAGTTAACAATATAAGTGAGCTTATTGGTTAAGTATGTACGTGTTTTTTTGAAAGAGGTTTATTTTTTTTAAAGTTTTTACCAATAAATATGTAAAACTTAAAAAGAGGTTATTTTTTTTTAAAAGGTTTTACCAATAAATATGTAAAACTTATAATTCAAGCAATTATTAAAGATCTTGAAACATAATATATTGAAATATATGCACACTAACTAATTTTGGAAGTTAATTGAAAAACAATTTGAATGTAGGTTTAGTCGTTTGAATAAGATCTAATTATATTATTCCTTCCAAACAATTACAAGATAAATCTCCAAACAATGTGGATATTAACAAACTTGTCATTAAAAAAATATTATTTAAAGTAATTCTATATGTTTATGAATACAAGATCTAATATATTATTCCTTCCAAACAATTACAAAATAAATATTTAAACATGTCGATATTGACCAACTTGACAATAAAAAAAATATATTTAAAATACTTTTAAATGTTTCAATTATTAAACGTTGAAATATATATATATATATATATATATATATATATATATAACTTAATTTGGAATATGGAGGTAGGCATAAAGGGTTGGATGGCACTGGGACTATTGCACCGGAGGTTTCGGCATCACCAACTCATCCTCCGTTGGCCCAGGACGATTCTGGAAGGGAGTAGGTGCGTGAACCCTCTTCGAAGGAGGAGCAGCCTCATGTACCTGTAGAGGAGGTCAATGGTGGACCATTCGACATTCTTCACTCTCATGGGCTTCAGTTCATGGGTATTATACCTCCCTCCATTACTCCTACTTTTAATTTTGTTATGAAGAATGTTTCTTTTGCTGGGCTGGATTGGTTAGAGGCCTTGAAAAAGTTGAAGATCTCCCCCTCATATGATGTGGTTACTGTCAAACTCATCAAACCACCTATTGCCTCACTGGAAGAGGTGTCCCCTAGTCTGAATCCGAACCCTAACCTGGCTTTTGGGGAGGATGTTTCTCCGTCCTCCCCGCATGGCTCATCTAAATCTGGATATTTCCTCTGTTCTGTGACCAAACCAACTTTTGGGGGTCTGGGGATTGGGAAGGTTGGGCCTGCAAAAGGGAGAGGAAGGAAGTCGTCTATCTCCAAGGAACAGTCTAAAGCAAAAGTGGATCTTTTGGAAGGGAAACAACAGACTATCGATCTGGCGCTTAGAGCAGTGCGTACCCAAAAGAAGGGTCGCTAATGAAAATTAGGTCCTTCAATTGTCAGGGTTTGGCTAGTCCCTATAAAATATCAACACTTAGGAGGGTGGTTTCCTTAGACCGCCCGTATATCATATTACTACAGGAAGCTCTGGGAGTTGGGGAGGTGGTGAAGGCGATGCAGGAGAGTTGGTTCCATGGTTGGACATTTGTTACTTTGGATGTTTGTGGTCGTTTTGGTGGTCTAGCCATTGGCTGGAATGACAGGTCTGTCAGAATTCACAACATTTGGGGGATGGAATCGGTCCTTGGTTTGTCGTGCTCGACTTTGGACTTAGGAGAAGTAATTTCTGTGGTGAATGTTTATGGATATTATCTCAATCGTTTCCCCTTCTGGGAGTTGCTACTCAACAATCCTCTACTTCATGGGGATTCTTTATTGCTGGGTGGAGATTTAAACTTTTCTTTGGGACAGTTAGAATTATGGGGGCCTAGGGCTCGATCGGATCCTTTGGCCATTTTTTTCACGCAGAGACTTGCATAACATAACTTTCAATTGACATTGAGCCCCTGAAACTCAATCCTACCTGGAGAAAGAATCGTGCTGAGGATAGTAGGGTGGTGAAGCATTTGGATCGATTTTTGGTCTCGGAATCTTTAGTGGACAGGTTCTTTCTTTTGAGACAATGGGTGGGATCCAGAGGTGCCTCTGATCATTTTCCTATTTTTATTGAACTTCAGCATGGTCCTCCAAAACCTCTTGGTCCTCCAAAACCTCCTGTTCCCCTAAAGTTTAATAAGATATGGCTGAAAGATGATTCCTTCTATACTCTGGTACATTCTTTGTGGGTTCCCTACAATCCCAGGGATAACCTCTCAGCCTCCTTTCAGTTTGCGGCTAATTTGAAGAGGGTTAAAGGGCACATTAAAGACTGGGCTCATGAAAAGCAGAACAGGGAGGACAGAGAGCTCAAACAAATTGAGAAGGACCTTATGGTGGTGTATGAAGGCGATGGTGGTGGATTGAGCACTCAGCAGTCTAAAGAATTACTTGTTTGTTTGGAAGGAAGGAGAAACACCCTTTTGTTGGAAAAGGAGGAAATGTGGCATCTTAAGAGCAGAGCGACTTGGTTGGAAGTGGGGGATGAGAATACTAAGTTTTTTCATGCCTATAGGAAAGGTAGGAAAGCTGCGAATACTATTTGGAGCCTGGAAAATGCCATGGGTGAACCACAAACTTTCTTTGATGGGATGGCTTGGGTGGAGGTTGAACATTTTTAGGACCATTTCCGAGCCCCTAATCAGGCCACTGTTGCGGAGGTGATCAAAGTGGCTCAACTTTTTCCCTGTTTCGTTGAAGAGGAAGATAATTTAGCTTTGATGGAAGAGATTTCTGAAGACGAATTAAAAGTTGCACTTCATAGTTTCCAGAAAGACAAGAGCCCAGGATCGGATGACTGGTCTATTGAATTTCTTCTGGCTCTGTATGATTTTATGGGGGAGGATTTATTATAGGTGGTGGAAGAGATAAGAATTTATGGGAGGATTTCGACCTGTTTTAATACAACCTTTATTGCTTTAATTCCCAAATCGGACAATCCTACTTCTCTCAATTATTTTAGAGTTATCTTACTTTGCAATTGTGTGTACAAGGTTGTCTCAAAAATCATAGCTAGAAGGATGGAAGGTATATTGTCTAGGAACATCTTTGGTGAACAATTTGGTTTCTTGGAAGGTTGTCAAATTCATGAGGCTATTGGTGTAGCTCGGGAAGGTTTGCACAGTATCAAGATGAAGAAATTAAAAGGAGATATCCTTAAGATTGATCTCTCCAAGGCTTATGACAAAGTAAGTTGGCTCTATATACGTATGCTTCTTACTCACTTGGGATTTGATATTCGGTTTATCAGGTGGATCATGAACTGTATTTCCATGGTCACTTTCTCTGTTCTTATCAATTGGGAGGCCTTCCCCTTCTTTCATTCAGAGAGAGAGGCCTCAAACAAGGTTGTCCATTGTCCCCATTACTTTTTCTCCTGATTGCTGAGGGTCTGAGGAGGGTTCTTCCGGATGCTAAAAGATTGGGTACTCTTCGGGGCATTCATGTGGCTCCTAACCTTTTCTTTACTCATTTAGTTTTTGTCGATGATGTACTTATTTTATGCACTGGTTCTGTTAGAGATGTTGAAACGCTTCGTGGAATTTTGGAACTTTTTTCAAAAGCCACTAGGATGGATATTAACGCGGGAAAATCTATTGGCACTTTGATTCAGTTGTCATTGATGGTTGGAAAGCAGCGACTGAGTTTTTAAATACAAGAAAAGAATGTTGTTAGAAGCTGTGACTCAGACAACTGCAACTCAGACAGCTGTGACTCAAACAAGCTATAACTCAGACAGCTGCAACTCAGACAGCTGCGACTTAGACAAGCTGTGACTTAGACAGTTGCAACTCAGACAGCTGTGACTTAGACAAGATGTGACTCAGACGGCTACAACTCAGACAGCTGTGACTCAGACAGCTGCAACTCAGACAGCTACAACTTAGACAGCTGTGACTGAGATGGCTGAGACTCAGACGACCGTGACTCAGATAAGAACATAGTAATTCGCATCTCGATTTGTGGGCATCTGGAGATGAATATTGAAAATCTGGGACATGGGTTTTGTGCGTAAAGGGCCTCCTTTACCTGATTCGTGAGGAAATCGCCAAACAAAGCTACGGTTTAAGCTATACAAGTGGTTCTCTGAACATGTAATTCTCAGATTTACTGTTGCGACTGGTTTTACAAATTAGCAATTGGTTGAAATAGCTGTGACTCAAACAGCCGTGACTCAAACAAGCTGCGACTCACAAACATTTTTTTTAATTAGTTAGTTACAACGTGTAAACTATGGAATTCAAAGAGATAGTTAAAATGTCAGTTACAATGTGTAAATTCTGGAAGTTAAAGAGACAGTTTCAGTTTTAGAATTGGTATATCTGGAAGTTAAGTTTCAGTTTTAGAACTGGTATATCTGGAAGTTAAAGAGACCAAGGCATATAACTTTAGCATCTATAAAAAACAATTGATGAGAACAAAATTAGTGAGAGAATTGAGAGGATGAAGAGGAGTGGTTGCTGATGAAGTTGTGATTTGAAGAAAACATCTCAGAATAGAAATGTATGGCTTGATTTAATGAAGAACAAAATGCCCAGAAACTCAAGCTATAGCAACACAGAACAAAAATGAAAAGGGTATGTACTAATATATCTGAATCAATGTGATATAATTGACTAAAAAATTCTTAACATTTCAGAAGAAAAATGTGTGGCTTGATTTAATGAAAAATAGAATGCCCAGAAACCCAAGCTGTAGTAGCACAGAACAAAAAATGAAAATAGTATGTATTGATTTATCTGGACCAGTGAGATATAATCGATTGAAAAATTCTTGCTAGGGTGGAAGGGAGGTGCTAGGGAGGATTGTTGTCCTCATATTTCAGTGGGTGCTGAAGAAGAAGAGTTGGTGCTCTTTTACAAGTGGGTTCTTTTAATTAGAAGGTTGTAGCCTCATTTGAGTAGAAGCTCAAAGATAAAAATGATGTACAGAAGTTGAAGCTTTCCTGACATCCTAAGAAGAAGCGGTTTTTTCCCTTTATGGGTTTCCTCATGAAAAATCTGTGTCTATATGTATATTTGTGTGATTGAATGATTATATTGTGCCTATATATTAAATCTACTGCAATGAAGTTTCTGTTGTTAAAAGAATGAATGTAAAGGTTCTGATAACACCCTGACTGCTATACGATATGAAGGAAAAGATTTCTAAAAATTGTTTAAGCTTATTAATTAACTGCTTCACCCCCCCCCTCTCAGTTAATTGATACTTTCAACAATTGGTATTAGAGCTAGACCCTTTAGTCTAAGGAAGATCTCATAAGCTTAAACATGGCAAGTCATGATGGTTCAACCAATAAAGCTCCTCTGTTTGATGGAAAATTTTTTGCCTTTTGGAAGGTTAGAATGAGAACATACCTAATGTCTTTAGGTGCTGGTGTTTGGGAAGTGGTAGAAACTGGATATACACAACCTATTGTACTAGCTTCCAAATATGATAAGCTAGAGTTTAGTTTTAATGCAAAGGCAATGAATGCCATTCTGAGTGGTCTTTCTGAATCTGAATTTGTAAAGGTAATGCATCTTGAATCTTCCAAAGAAATGTGGGATAAACTCATTAGTAGCTATGAAGGAAATGAAAAAGTAAAAGATGCCAAACTTCAAACTTACAGACTGAAATTTGAACAGCTAAAGATGAATGAGGATGAGTCTGTTAGTAAATATTTTTTGAGAGTTGAAGAGCTTGTGAATGTCATGAAGGGTCTTGGTGAGAAGATTGGAGAAGCTCCTCTAGTTCAAAAGATTTTGAGATCTCTACCTGATAAGTTCAATCCAAAAGTCTCTGCAATAGAAGAAATGAGTGATCTGAAAACTTTATCTATTGATCAACTTCTAGGAACTTTAATTGCCTATTAAATGAGAATCAGTAAAGATAAATCTACCGTTAGAGAAGCATCTTTTAAAGTAGACAAACAGATAGAATCTGAAATGGAAGAGATTGAAGCAAAATTTGTCAGAAGACTAAAAACTGGATCAAGAAAATATAAAGGGAAGTTGCCTTTTAAATGTTTCAATTGTGGTGAGGTAGGGCACTTTGCATCTAAATGTCCTTATAAAGAAAAAGGTCAGAATTTTGTTGATGAAGAGAAACATACATTTAAAAGATACAATAAAAATAATAACTACAAAAAGAAAAGTTTATGTGCAAATGATGTTGACCTCTCAGAAGTTTCAGAGAGTGAGTCATCCTGTGAAGATAAAATGAATGATTTTGTGCTTATGGCCATAGAAAATCTTAAAGATGTTGGAAGCGATATGAATGATGAAGATGGTGTTGTTGATATGGACGGTGAGTTAATTATTGCTTTGGAAGAAATTAACAGACTCAGATTAAAGAAGAGGAAACAAAAAGAGTTGTTAGTGTAGTATGAAAAGAATGCTAAAGAACCGAGTACAGACTGTAGCTTATTAAAGATATAACTAGAAGAAACAAAGAAAATAAATGATGTTCTAAAAGAACAGTTATCACAGAAAAAGATGAGATGTGAAGCATTAGAGGAAGAAGTTGTAAAATTCAGAAAAGAATTGGAAAAATTTCAATCTCTCTATCATCAAAACTTGCCAAGTATTAAAACAGCAGAAGAACTAAATAACATTCTGAATAAACAAAGATCTCCTTTGATCAAGACTGGTTTAGGTTATGAAGAAGGGAGTAGCAGTTTGTCATAAAACAAAGAAACAACTAAGGTAATTAACTTTGAGAACAACAATCAGTCAGAATATACAAAGTCAGCAAGTTTCATCAAAACTGAAGAAAATAAAGACAAAAGTTAATCTAATGAGTGGAAAAGATGATATAGCTACTAGTCTGCAGTCAAGAAGACATGAAAAAGAATTAAAGAACAAAATGACATGGCCATCTATTCCAAGAAGACAGTCAAGATTCAGGTATCAAATTTTTTTCAATGGATACTATTATTGTTGTTCTGATTTTGGTCATAAAGCTGCAAATTGTGTTTTTCACTTTAGAAACATACAACGAAGAATGTTTAACAGTAATCAAGTGCTGCAACATAAAGAGAAACAGTCAATGAGAAAACAAGAGTATCATACTACACCTTTTCTAGCAAGAAGAAGAGATTATGCTAGAAATATAAATTCTTTTGAGTCTTTGTACAATCAAACAGAATGTTATATTTGTTATAATTTTGGACATAAGGCCATAGACTGTCGTTTAGAGAATTATGAATCAGATTCAAGAATAGATTTTTCTGTTAAAAAGGCTAAAGTGTGGAAGAAGAAAGAAAACAACCAGTGTGGATTAGTGCTTTCTGCTCAAAGACAAAAGGACCCCTGGTATATTGATAGTGGTTGTTCCAAGCACATGACTGGAGATAAAGGTAAATTTCTATCTCTGAGTGAACACAAATCAGGAGATGTAACTTTTGTAAATGATGCTCCCGGGAAAATCAAAGGCAAAGGATTGGTACATCTAACTAGTAAAGGAAAAGCTGAAGATGTATTATTTGTGGATGGATTGAAGCATAATCTTCTTAGTGTCAGTCAGGTATGTGATAGAGGATTTGAAGTTGTATTCAATTCTAAAGAATGCAAAATAAAATCTGTATCTTCAGGACAATTGGTTGCCAAAGGTATAAGAACAGAAAATAATGTCTATGTTTTGAAAGAAGATAAGGAAGAGTGTCATCTAAGCAAGTATGATGAGAGTTGGTTATGGCATAGAAGACTTGGACATTTGAGTTTTGATCATTTAATCAAACTTAGGAACAATGAAGCTGTAAAATATTTTCCTAAGATTTCAAAACCATATGATGCTGTATGTAAACCTTGTCAAATGGGAAAATTGACTCAAACTCAGTTTAAATCTAATAGCTTCACATCAACAGATAAACCTCTTCAATTAGTACATATGGATTTATGTGGACCATCAAGAAAGGAAGGAACAGGTAAAGAAAACTATTTTATGTTGGTTATTAATGATTACTCTAGACTAACATGGGTTGCTTTCTTGAAAGAAAAATCTGAAGCATTTGAAAAATTCAAAGTATTTAAAGCTTTGACTGAGAATCAAACAGGAAAAAGATTAAAAGCAGTAAGATCTGATAGAGGAGGAGAGTTTTATTCAAGGGACTTCAAAGAATTATGTGATGAACAAGGAATCAAAAGAGAATATACAATTTCAGGCACTCCACAACAAAATGGAGTAGTTGAGAGACATAATAGATCAGTTCAGCAGATGGCAAGGTCAATGATGAATGAAATAAATATTTCTCAGACATTCTGGGTAGAAGCAATTCACACAGCTGTTCATGTTCTTAATAAAGCTCACTTAAGGCCTAACAGTGATAAAATTCCTTATGAATTGTGGTTTGGGAGACCTGCTTTAATCAAGCATTTTAGAGTTTTTGGAAGTAAATGTTTTATCAAAAACAATGATGAGCATCTTGGCAAATATGATGATAGGGCTAATGAAGGTATCTTTCTGGGGTATGCTACAAATAGTAAAGGATATAGATGTTACAATAAGAGGTCACATAAAATGGTTGACATCATTGACATTAAGATTGATGAAGGTATGCCTGTAAAAGATATTCAGATAAATAATGTTGATACAGAAAATGTAGCTGAAGATGAAGAAGAATAGGTCCAAGAATCAGAAAAGGAAGACTCTGAGTCAAAAAATGAAAGTACAGGTACACAACAACAACTAGTAAATCCTTCTTCAAGAATTATTCAAAAGAATCATCCTGAAAGTCAAATTATTGGCAACAAGAATGAAGGTGTTCAGACAAGAAGTAAGTTACTTAAGAATTCAGAACAATCTTGTGATGAACCCACAATAATTAATTAATGCAAATACACGAGATATCAGAAATAATAGAACTCAAAATCACTTTTATATTGATCACGGGCCACTTCGAGGGGGCAACCTCCTTTGAGCAAGCTCAATACAATTAACTTCACGGTGCCTTCAATGACCTCAACACACACTTATATACTAATTCCATACCCAATACTATGAGTCAAAACCATAGGACATATAATACTACGGGATGACTTACAAAGCATATGTGTCCAATACTATGGGTCAATACTATGGGCTAATATAAACTATGGGTCAACAAATACTACGGGACGACTTACAAAGCATATGCGTCCAACAACAATATACTAACATAGTAAAGAGGAGGGTTGACACAGGTTTCTAACATCCCCTCTCCCTTAAAAAAAGCTTTGTCCTCAAAGCTTTGGTTGGGAAAATTGCTGCAGAATCTGAAAAATTGGTTCCTCGATAGCATCCTCGAGTTGCATTTCGGGCCACTGATTCCTTTGGAGTGTCAGGGAGGATTGCTTGGAAGGTTGTAGATGAAGAAGAACCCTGTCAGCTGTTAGGAACCCATGTCTTTACTTTGTTAGTATATTGTTGTTGGACGCATATGCTTTGTAAGTCGTCCCGTAGTATTTGTTGATCCATAATTTATATTAGTCCATAGTATTGGACGCATATGCTTTGTAAGTCGTCCCATAGTATTATATGTCCCATGGTTTTGACTCATAGTATTGGCGCATAGACTTAGCCCATGGTTTGTATTGACACATAGTATTGACCCATGGTATTGGCACCTAGACTTAGTATATAAGTGTGTGTTGAGGCCTATGAAGGCACCGTGAAGTTAATTGTATTGAGCTTGCTCAAAGGAGGTTGCCCCCTCGAAGTGGCCCGTGATCAATATAAAAGTGATTCTGAGTTCTATTATTTCTGATAGCTTGTGTATTTGCATTAATTACATATTGTAGGTTCTTCACATCTGGTATCATAGCACTTTCTTGGGCTCGTTGGGTGGAATTTCTGCCAAATTTGTTTTTTGCATCTCTTGCAGCTTCAGATTTAGGAATAATCCCTATCCGCTTAACTGTGGGAAGTACTTGGGAATAAGCCCTAAAACTCATTGTGAGGAGTACCACAGGAACCCCAAAGTAGCTGGCCCATTGAGAGGACCTGCCAGCAAAAAGGGCAACGACCCCTACCTGATTGACTAGTTCCCACCCATGAGGTAAACTAAGAGCTATTGTTTGTGGCAAAGCGGTTATCAGTTTTACCTGAGCTATGGAGTGAGGGGTACTGCCCCAATACACAAGCCGTCAGACAGCATTGGTGGCCGAGTGAAACACCTGAACTGTTAGGAAGCCGTACATACCTGGGGTCCATATCTATTTTCAGTTGAACTGTTGCCAGTCACTTCCACTCCAGATCCAACCGTTTCAGATCTATTCTGAAAGTCGTTCTAGATCCAGTCACCATTTCAGATCCAACCATTTTCGATCCCTTCCGCGCTGTTGTAGATCCATCTGTTGTGGATCCCTTCCACGCCACTGTTGCCAATCCATTTCTGAAAATAAATAAATAAATAAATTTATGTTTTTCGGCCATATCTCCCTTGTTTCAACTCTGTTTTCCCTGAAACTTCACTGACATCCCTGCAATCCCATTCTGCATATTTCATTCCTGAAGACCCAATCCCAAATTCCACTTCCCAAGACTAGAAATCCCACATTTGTCTATTTTTAGGGTTTGCCATAACGTCTTCAATTTTCACCAGATTGCCTTCAAATTTTACCATAGAGTTCCCACTTTTGAAATCCCCATTTTTTGCTTCCCTGTCCCTTAGAAAGTGTTGAAAACCTAGTCAAACCCTAATTACCCCTCCAAGTTTTTCCCAAATTCAAATTTCCCCTTACTAAATAAGCTTGTGTTTGTGTTTTTCTATCCATTCCCCCCCTCCCCACAAAAAAAATTATTGGTTATGGTTGTCACTTGCACAAGAGCAAACACCATGGAGGAAGCACTTGCAGCCATCCAAACCAAATTCCAAGATCTGGATGAAAATTTTCTCATCCTCCATCTTCAGCATTCAGCCATGAACGATAACCGACAGCCAGAATCTTTTGCAGCCACCGGGTTCTCTTCTTCCAACAATTTTTGTGGGCCGAAGCTTGATTTTCCTTGCTTCAATGGTACTGATCCGACTGGATGGATATACCGAGAAGAACAATTTTTCAGTCTGCATAATACTTTTGATGTTCAGAAAGTTCCACTTGCATCCTTTCATTTGGAACAGGAAGCCCTTCAATAGTACCGTTGGTACATCAAAGCTCATCCCGAGCCAAACTGGACAGATTTTTGCCAACTCCTTTTGCCACGATTTGGTCCTAGTGCTTTTGACGACTTCATAGGAGCACTCACTAAACTTCATATAACTGGCACAGTGAGAGAGTATCAGACGAAATTTGAGAAACTAGCCAATCACACAGAACGATTGTTTGATGAATTCTAAAGGAGTTGTTTTATTAGTGATCTCAAGGATGAAATCCGCTCAGAGGTCAAAATGTTTTGTCCCAACACAATGATGGAAGTCCTAGGGTTGGCTAAGCTGGCCGAGGACAAGATCGCAGCTCAACAACGCTCCAAACCCACCTTTGTTCCCTTCATAAATATGGGTTCCCAACGACCTCCCATCATGCCTGCTCCTCAACCAACTCCTATAAAGCAATTGTATGAAACAGAGATGCAGACACGCCGAGAAAAAGGGCTTTGTTATAATTGTGATGAGAAATTCACTCGGGGACATAGATGTGTTCAACAAAATCTCTATCTCTTGGATGTGGATTCTTTGCCTGCCTCAGAACTTGATGAAGAAGCTCCAGATACAGTAGATGATCAGGTCGACATTCAACACCCGCCTGTTGACACCCCATCTCAGGATGACCCACCCGAGATCTCTCTCCATGCTGTAACCAACGTCACCACCCCACAAACAATGCGATTCAGGGGATACTTCAAGAAGCTCCCTCTTACTATACTCAATGATTCTGGTAGCACTCATAACTTCATTGATCCTCGGATTTCCAAACAGGCTGATTGTTTTGTCCATCCTTGCTCCAACTTTGAAGTCATGGTTGCCAATGGGGGCACCTTACCTTGCAAGGGGAAGTGTCACGATGTGTGTATCTCTATGGAATATTATAACCTACGCTCTCACATGTTTGCCTTGTCCTTAGGCGGATGTGATGTGGTTTTGGGCGTTCAATGGTTACGCACACTTGGCCTCATCTTATGGGATTTTGTTGAACTTTGGATGCAGTTTTCAGTCAATGGGGCACAACACAAATTCATGGGCTTACAACTAGGGTCTCTTTGCATCATCAGTTCACATCACCTAGAAAAAATACTTAAGAAGAATTCACATGGTGTCATCGCTCAGCTCCATTCCATTCAGATGCACCCATCAACAATCTCCACTACTTCCTTGGATAGATATGCAGGTGTCTTTGCTGAACCAATGAGCTTGTTGCCTTCAAGAGACCTTTCCGGTAAGAATTTATCCACATCTACCTCTCAATAGGAAATGATGACTATTTTGCATACAGTACAGAAGTGGCAGCCATCCATATTGGGGAATTATTTCTGCATCAAGATTGATCTCCAGAGTCTGGAAACTTTCCTGGAACAACGGGTCTCCTCCCCAACACACCTGAACTGGGTTATCCAAATCATGAGTTATGACTATGCGACCACTTACCAGAAGGGTGAGGACAATATGGTGGAAGATGCTCCTCACACATTTGATGACCTAGTTTCTCTTACAACTATTTCTTTACTTATTCCAAATTGGTTGCAATCTGTTCAATGGGGCTATCTCTTCTATGAAATCCATGCTTCTTCATCAGTAGGGCACTCTGGGTTCCTCAAAACGTATGACTAGGAACAATGTAACTTTTTTTGGCAGGGACTCAAAAGGACAATTCAATGGATGGTAGTTGACTGTGATACTTTCTAGGTCAACAAGGGTGAAATGAGCCTCCTTTCGGGACTGCTCGAACCCTTGCCCATCCCTCCATAAATTTGGACAACTATTTCTATGGATTTCCTAGAAGTGCTCTAGTGGTATAGTACCACATCTCAAAGGAAACCATATGAAGCAGTCTCTGGACAGGCACCACCACTTCTTCTTCCATACACCTTTATCAGCTCCCCAGTTCAGGCAATTGACTCAATTCTTCGAAACCGTGATCAGCTTCTTCTCATTCTGCAGGACAATTTTCACATGGCAAGAATTCGACTGAAACAACAAGCTGATCAACACCGTTCTGAGCGCACTTTTCACATCGCTAATATGGTTCTTCTTCGTCTACAGCCTTCCATGCAATCCTCCCTGAAACTCCAAAGGTGCCAGTGGCTCGGAATGCAACCCGAGGATGCTACAGGGGACCCACTTCTTCAGATTTTGCATCAATTTCCACATCTAAAGCTTTGAGGACAAAGCTTTTTCTAAGGGAGAGGGGATGTTAGGAACCCATGTCTTTACTTTGTTAGTATATTGTTGTTGGACGCATATGCTTTGTAAGTCGTCCCATAGTATTTGTTGATCCATAATTTATATTAGCCCATAGTATTGACCCATAGTATTGGATGCATATGCTTTGTAGGTCATCCCATAGTATTATATGTCCCATGGTTTTGACTCATAATATTGGCACATAGACTTAGCCCATGGTTTGTATTGACACATAGTATTGACCCATGGTATTGGCACCTAGACGTAGTATATAAGTGTGTGTTGAGGCCTATGAAGGCACCGTGAAGTTAATTGTATTGAGCTTGCTCAAAGGAGGTTGCCCCTTCGAAGTGGCCCGTGATCAATATAAAAGTGATTCTGAGTTCTATTATTTCTGATATCTTGTGTATTTGCATTAATTAATTATTGTAGGTTCTTCACATCAGCTACATGGAAAGTGCGCTTGGAACGGTGTTGATTATTGTTTCAGTCAAATTCTGGCCATGTGAAGATTGTCCTGCAGAATGAGAAGAATCTGAGTGCGGTTTCGAAGAACTGAGTCAATTTCCTGAATTGGAGAGCTGTTAAGGGTGTATGGAAGAAGAACTGGCAGTGTCTGTCCATAGACTGCTTCATATGGTGTCCTTTGAGATGTGGTATTGTACCACCAGAGCGCTTCTAGGAAAGCCATAGAAATAGGTGGCCAAAGCTGTGTAGGGATGGGCAAGGGTTTGAGCAATCCCGAAAGGAGTGTCATTTCACCCTTGTTGACCTAAAAAGTATCATAGTCAGCCACCATCTATTGAATTGTCATTTTTAGTCCCTTCCAAAAGAAGTTACATTTTTCCTGGTCATACATTTTGAAGAACCCAGAGTGCCCTGCTGATGAAGAAGCATGGAGTTCATAGAAGAGATAGCCTTGTTGAACATATTGCAACCAATTTGGAACAAGTAGAGAAAGAGCTGTAAGAGAAACTGAGTCATCAATTGTGCGAGAAGGAGCATCTGCCACCATATTGTCCTTACCCTTCTTGTAAGCATTCACATAGGGATAACCCATTTCAGGTGCTTTGGGGAGGAGACCCATTGGTCTAGAAAATTTTCCAGACTTTGGAGATCAGTCTTGATGCAGAAATAATTCCCTAATAGGTATGGCTGCCATTTCTGTACTGCATGCAAAAGAGCCATCATTTCCTGCTAAGAGGTAGATGCGACTAAATTCTTACCGGAAAGGTCTCTTGAAGGCAGTAAGCTCATTGGTTCAACAAAGACACCTGCATATCTATCTAAGGAGGTAGTGGAGACCGTTGATGGGTGCATCTGAATGGAATGGAGCTGAGCGATGACACCATGTGAATTCTTCTTAAGGATTTTTTCCAGGCGATGTGAACTGATGATGTGGAGAGACCCTGGTTGTAAGCCCATTAATTTGTGTTGTGCCCCATTGACTGAAAACTGCATCCAAAGTTCAGCAAAATGCCATAAGATAGGGCCAAGTGTGAGTAACCATTGAACGCCCAAAACCACATCACATCCACCTAAGGACAAGGCAAACATGTCAGAGCATAGGTTATAATCTTCCATAGAGATACGCACATTGTGACACTTCCCCTTGCAAGGTAAGGTTCCCCCATTGGCAACCATGACTTCAATGTTGGAGCAAGGATGGACAAAACAATCAGCTTGTTTGGCAATCTGAGCGTCAATGAAGTTATGAGTGCTACCAGAATCAATGAGTATGGTAAGAGGGAGCTTCTTGAAGTATCCCCTGACCTGCATTCTTTGTGGGGTGGTGACGTCGGTTACAACATGGAGAGAGATCGCAGGTGGGTCGTCTTGAGATGGGGTGTCAATAGGCGGGTGTTGAATGTCGACCTGGTCATCTACTGTATTTAGAGCTTCTTCACCAAGTTCAGAGGCAGGCAGAGAATCCACATCCAAGAGATAGAGCTTTTCTTGAACACATCTATGTCCCTGAGTGAATTTCTCATCACAATTATAACAAAGCCCTTTTTCTCGGCGTGCCTACATCTCGGTTTCAGAAAAATGCTTGATAGGAGTTGGTCGAGGAGCTGGCGGGATGGGAGGTCGTTGAGAACCCATATTTCGGAAGGAAACAAAAGTGGGTTTGGAGCGTTGTTGGGCTGCAAGCTCGTCTTCTGCCAACTTAGCCAAACCTAGGACTTCCATCATTATGTTGGGAAATAATATTTTAACCTCTGAGTGGATTTCATCCTTGAGACCACTGATAAACAACTCCTGTAGAATTCATCAGACAATCCTTCTGTGTGATTGGCTAGTTTCTCAAATTCCGTCTGATACTCTCTCACTGTGCCATTTTGGTGAAGTTTAGTGAGTGCTCCTGTGAAGTCGTCAAAAGCACTAGGACCAAATCGTGACAAAAGGAGTTGGCAAAAATCTGTCCAGTTTGGCTCGGGATGAGCTTTGATGTACCAACGGTACCATTGAAGGGCTTCCTGTTCCAAATGAAAGGATGCAAGTGGAACTTTCTGGACATCAAAAGTATTATGCAGATTGAAATATTGTTCTGCTTGGTATATCCATCCAGTCGGACCAGTACCATTGAAGCAAGGAAAATCAAGCTTCGGCCCACGAAAATTGCTGGAAGAAGATAACCCGGTGGCTGCAAAAGATTCTGGCTGTCGGTTATTATTCATGGCTGAATGCTGAAGATGGAGGCTGAGAAATTTTTCATCCAGATCTTGGAGTTTGGTTTGGATGGTTGCAAGTGCTTCTTCCATGGTTTTTGCTCCTGCGTGGGTGACAACCACAACCAAGAGTTTTTTGTTTTTTGTTTTGTTTGTTTGTTTGTTTGTTTTTTTGAAATGGATCGGCAACAGCGGCACAGAAGGGATCCGCAATAGATGGATTTGCAACGGCGCAGAAAGGATCGAAAATGGCTGGATCTGAAACGACGACTGGATCTGGAACGAATTTCATAATAGATCTGAAATGGCTAGATCTGGAGCGGAAGTAATCGGCAACAGTTCAACTGAAAATAGATATGGACCCCCACGTATGTGCGGCTTCCTATCGGTTAAGGGGATTCACTCGGCCACCAATGCTGTCTGATGACTTGCATATTGGGGGCAGTACCCCTCACTCCACGGCTCAGGTAAAACTGATAACCACTTTGCCACAAATGACAGCTCTTGGTTTACGTCACGGGTGGGAACTAGTCAATCAGGTAGGGGTCGTTGCCCTTTTCATTGGCAGGTCCTCTCAATGGGCCAGCTACTTTGGGGTTCCTGTGGTACTCCTCACAATGAGTTTTAGGGCTTATGCCCAAGTACTTCCCATAGTTAAGCGGATAGGAGCTATCCCCAGATTCGAACTTGCAATAGATGCAAAAAAAAATTTGGCAGAAATTCCACCCAACGAGCCTAAGAAAGTGCTTTGATACCAGATGTGATGAACCTGCAATAATTAATTAATGCAAATACACAAGATATCATAAATAATAGAACTCAGAATCACTTTTATATTGATCATGGGCCACTTCGAGGGGGTAACCTCCTTTGAGCAAGCTCAATACAATTAACTTCACGGTGCCTTCAATGACCTCAACACACACTTATATACTAAGTCTATGCCAAATACTATGAGTCAAAACCATGGGACATATAATACTACGGGACGACTTACAAATCATATGCGTCCAATACTATGGGTCAATACTATGGGCTAATATAAACTATGGGTCAACAAATACTATGGGACGACTTACAAAGCATATGCGTCCAACAACAATATACTAACATAGTAAAGAGGAGGGTTGACACGGGTTCCTAACAAATCTCACATTGTTTTTTTTTTTTTTGTCATAGAACCCAATAATTTTAATGAAGCTAGTGAGGATGACGATTGGATAAAAGCTATGAATGAAGAGCTTGATCAGATTGAAAAGAATAATACTTGGGAACTTGTTCCTAGGCCAACAGACAAGATGTGATTGGGTCCAAATGGGTGTTTAAGAATAAAATGAATGACTAAGGACGAATTGTCAGGGATAAAGCTAGATTAGTCTGCAAAGGATATGCTCAAGTTGAAGGACAAGATTTTGATGAAACCTTTGCACTTGTGGCAAGAATGGAAGCCATCAGAATATTTCTTGCTTATGCCTGTCACAAGAAGTTCAAAATTTATCAGATGGATGTCAAGTCAGCATTTCTCAATGGAGATTTAGAAGAAGAAATTTATATGGAACAACTTGAAGGATTCTCTCTAACAAACAATCCTGATCATGTCTGCAAATTGAAGAAATATCTATATGGATTGAAACAAGTGCCAAGAGCCTGGTACTATAGATTGGATAAATATTTACAAGAGAAAGGATTCAAGAAAGGCAATGTTGATAGTAATCTGTATATCAAAACAGAAGGTGATGACTTATTAGTTGTTTTGGTTTATGTTGACGATATCATTTTTGGATGTACTAATGCTTCTTTTGTTCAATGGTTTGCTAATGCTATGCAATATGAGTTTGAAATGTCCATGATTAGAGAACTGTCATACTTTCTTGGTCTTCAAATTACTCAGAGTTTTGAAGGACTATTTATCTCTCAAAAGAAATATCTACAAGAGATGTTGAAGAAATTTCAGATGGAGGATTCTTCACTTGTTAGTACCCCTATGATTGTTGGTTGCAAGCTTAGCAAAGATGATATTTCACTAGATGTTGATCAAAGAACATATAGGTCAATGATAGGAATTCTTTTGTACATTACTGCAACTTGTCCTGATATTATGCATGCTGTTGGAATGGTAGGAAGATTTCAGTTCGCTCCCAAACAAAGTCACTTGGTAGCTGTGAAGATAATTTTCAAATACTTGAAAGGCACAATGACTTATGGTCTTTGGTATCCTAGGAATCAAAACTTTCAGTTGATTGCATATTCAGATGCTGACTGGGCAAACTGTTTGGATGAAAGAAAGAGCACTAGTGGAGGTGCATTATTCTTAGGCGATTCATTAGTAGCATGGATGAGTAAAAAGCAAGGTTCTATCTCTCTATCTACTACTGAGGCTGAATACATAGCTGCTGCAACATGCTGTACATAGGTATTATGGATGATACAAACTCTTGCTGATTTGGAGGTGAAATATTCTGAACCTATTCCTATTCACTGTGATAACACAAGTGCCATTAGTGTGTCAAAGAACCCTATTCTTCATTCCAAGACCAAACACATTCCAATCAAGTATCATTTTTTAAGGGAGCAAGTTACAAATAGAGTTGTCCAATTACATTTCATTCCTTCTAAAGAACAAATTGCTGATATCTTTACTAAACCCCTATCCAAAATCCAGTTTGAATATCTATGCCAGAAATTGGGTGTCATATCTTGTTCCAACTAACTTGTTCACTTTGGTAGGGGGAGTTTGTGCTTATTGCATATCTGATGTAATTCTAAGATGGTTCCAGAATGTTTTATTTGCTGATTTCTGAGTTAATATTGATAGAGGGAGATGTATTGTCATGATTTCTTTGACATTGATGTCAAAGGGGGATAAGTTTAGGTAGTTGCAGATGACAAGCAGTCAGTGATTACACTTGCAACATCATAAATTTTAGGTTTCCATCAATGCCAAAGGGGGAGATTGTTGTCACTTTGATTCAGTTGTCATTGATGGTTGGAAAGTAGTGACTGAGTTTTTAAATACAAGAAAAAAATGTTGTTAGACAAGCTGTGACTCAGACCGCTGCAACTCAGACAGTTGCGACTCAGACAAGCTATAACTCAGACAGCTACAACTTAGACAGCTGTGACTCAAACAAGCTGTGACTCAGACGGCTGCAACTCAGACAGCTGTGACTCAGACGGCTACAACTCAGACAGCTGTGACTCAGAAAAGATGTGACTCAAACGGCTGCAACTTAGATAGCTACAACTCAGACAGCTGTGACTCAGACGGCTGAGACTCAGATGACCGTGACTCAGATAAGAACACAGTAATTTTTGTCTCGATTTGCAGGCATCTGGAGACGAATCTCAAAAATCTGGGACATGATTTTTGTGCGCAACGACCTCATTTACCTGACTCGTGAGGAAATCGCCAAATAAAGCTACGGTTTGAGCTATACAAGTGGTTCTCTGAACATGTAATTCTCAGATTTACTGTTGCAGCCGGTTTTTACAAATTAGCAATTGGTTGAAAACAACTGTGACTCAAACAGCCGTGACTCAAACAAGCTGCGACTCACAAATATTTTTTTTAATTAGTCAGTTATAGCGTGTAAACTATGGAAGTCAAAGAGACAGTTAAAATGTTAGTTACAACATGTAAATTCTGGAAGTTAAAGAAACAGTTTCAGTTTTAGAATTGGTATATTTGAAAGTTAAAGAGACCGAGGCATATAACTTCAGCATCTATAAGAAGCAATTGATGAGAACAAAATCAGTGAAAGATGTTAACGCCCAAAAAGTGCTCACTAGCTCATTTACCACATTATATGGCCCATTTGTCCATTTTCCTACCATATTTCATTAAAAATCCCAAAAAATCCCATTAAAAAGCCTCCAAAAGGCCTAAAATGCCTCCAAAAGGCCACAAAACCATCAAAATAGCCTAAAAAAGGCTAAAAAAAACCCCCTTTTCCTCCAAAAATAGCAAAAATCCCCTAAAAAGGGAATAAAAATATAAAATAATGAGGAAAAGGAGGAAAAAACCCTATACAGCTGCATAAAAACCATGTGTTTCCCAAAACCATGGGTCAGCACTCCACCACCAAAAAACTATAAATAGGTGATGGAGATCCCTTATTCCATATCCACAATCACAAGCACCCTTACTCTGCCAAAATCTCTCTCGAAACCCTAGTTCACCTTTGAACTATTTTCACCTTGAGAGCCACCTTTGGCCCATTCCCAACATTGGAGAAGGAGAAGGAGCATTCAGAAGCTTGGAGCATCCTCTTGGACACTGCAAAGGGCTTTCACCAACCTTGACACTCAAGGTAACATCAATACAAAGACATTCTTTCATTTTGGTGTTTATGCTTCATGCTTGTATTAGAAATATTTTCATGTTTTGTTTATTGCATAATTAGTTTAATATACTGAACTGCTACTAGGGAGTCCATTCTCCTTAGTAGGTGCTCATTGGCACAAGCTAGGGGTAAAACCCTAGCTACAGTTTTGGCGACTCCCCTAGTTTTCGAATTTCTGGTTTCCGTTTTTAAATTTTTTCTTTCGGCTGTCCCTTTCGGCCGCTGCATACCGCGTCTTTTTCCTCTACAGTCGCGTCCCGACCGCCGCCTTTCAGGCCTTTACCCCGCGATCCGACCGTGGCTCTCAGACTGCTTCCGACGCTCAGTCGGCGGATTCAAGTCTGTTACCCTGCGATCCGACCGTGGCTAATCAGCCTGTTTGCCGCGATCTGACTGCGCCTATCGGCCTTGTTCTCGCGTCCCGACTGCGGCTTTCTGCCTCTTTCGGGCGTCCCGACTGCGCTTGTTAGCCTTTTAGCCGCGACCCGACTGTCTGTTTTTCCATTGTTCCTCGCGTCCCGACTGCCACTGTTGGCCCGATAGCCGCGACCCGACTGTGCCTTGTCCCCTGTTTCCTGCGTCCCGACTGCAACTATTGGCCCGATAGCCGCGACCCTGACCGCCGCTGTTGCCCTCAAACCCGCGGTCGGCCCTGTTCTGACCCGCCACAGACCCGCGGTCTGATTTCTGCTCTTTTCCTGTTTTTGAGCCCAGCCCCTCTTGCTGCAATATTTTCTGCATTTGACCAGCCCTCTGTCCCACCTGCAGCCTACTTCCTTATAGCCTTTCTGCAACATAATTTCTGTTCCTTTTACAGAATCTTTTTAAATTTTCAGTATTTTTATTTTCAGAAAATTTTGCAAATTAAAAGAATCAATTTCAGCATTATTGATAGATTGGAAGTTGCCCTCCCTTGTGGCACTTCTGTTTTTTGGGTTCAACACCTCACGAGCACACACTCTGTCACATTAAATCAAGTGAGCCTTAAAAAGTACCTAACTAAACCAACATTCTAACCCCCACTTGGGGAACACTAAAGAATCATTGTAGTTAGGTAGGATCAGGGGGATAGGCTTCCAATAACACCCCTTGGTCATTTCACTTGAGACATAGTTGTTGTCCAACTAGGGAACCAAAATCCCCTAGTACTTTTTGGCACGGTCACGACCAGGTTTATCAGAGGGCCTCTCCCTTAGGAGGGTTGAAGTCGGGAGACTGGTTCGGAGGCCTGAGTGGAATACCGCACTCCATTCAGTAACCGAAGGGCTACCTTTCGCGGTTCGCAGGGATATCCCTGTATAGGGGTATTGCGGTCAACGAACTAAACGGCAGATTCACCTTTCTGGACGTGTCATGAACGGGGTATCTTAGTTGCCATTCTTCTAGGATTGACTACCCGGTATCCCTCCCGGTAGGGGGATATCATAGCCACTTGGCTTTCCTACTCATATTGTCTGACTTGGATTTCATCACCTTGCAGAGGATATGTTTAGTTAAGTCAGAATACTTTTAGCTAGGTGTTTGCATGCTCCTTTACCTCCCTTGGTCTAGTGAGTCCACCATTTTTCTTTTTTAGGAAACCTGCTGCTTGTTGGTATTCTGACCATCTTTGTTGTTACTCCACCTATTGTAGCACAGCTGTTGCAGTGGGTGTTTTGAGTTGGTTGTTGGCCTGAGTGCCTTGCTCTTTAGCTCTCCTTCTGC